>WOAB01000568.1:0-1271875 GCA_027886185.1 Rheum nobile
TTAATCTAAATAATAACACAAGTATGAAAATCGAATAAGGTAAATATGAGAAAAAAGTGTTTTTTTCAGGATTATCTTATTTTTTTGTAAAGTTTATTAATGATTTTATATAATAAATATAATCATGACTTTAGATATAGATTGTAGTTTGTATTTATTAGGACATTGTTAATTTGATTAGATTTATTTTTTTCACAAGAATAATACTAATAGGTTACTCTTTTATCAACACTAATCTTAATTTCTTTTTTTGGATTTATTAATTAATTTTATATAATAACATATTCATGACTTAATAGATATAAATTGTAGTAACTATATATCAGGAGAATTGTTAATTATGATTAAATTGTCTTTTTCACAAGAAAATATTAACAATTATTCTTTTATCTAGAATGGACAATAAGTTAATAACGGTAAGATGGTGAGAAACATATATACTCTTTCATTCTATATATGAATTTAACATCGTATAATTGTTTGACAGCTGACATAATACTTTTATCTAAAATAGATTAAAAGCAATAAAATTTAAATTAACACATATAACCTGAAATTATGAATTTTATGTCATATTATTAAAATACATTTAATAAATCCAGTCCGTGTTTGACACGGGCACTATGCTCTCTATATACTAATACTAAAGTCAAATTTTTCTTGCCTATGTGTCAGCCAGTTAGCTATGACATGTAGGCATAATTGTTTTTCCATTTATCATCTTATCCTTCATGATGTTTCATATTTACTTAAGCAAAATATTTATTTTGTAGAGTATAATACAAACCTCAATTATAATTAAAATATATTCTCATATATTACTTAACTTATGGAAAGTATAAATTTATATGACAGTGTGACCCAATTAATTTCAACTTATTGCGTATTCTTTCGAATACCAATGTATAGATAATATGAAAGTAATATTTAATAATTGATGGTCATTGATCTCATCAATTTATACTTAGTACGGAATAGTTCATTATAAAAGCACAATATTTTTGAGAATTCAATTAGTAAAAAAATAAATGCATGATATGACCAAACTTCTCTCTTATGTGTCTACCAGTTAGCTATGACACGTAGACATTTTTTTTTTTCATTACTATCTTATCTTTCATAATGTTTCATATTTCCTTAAAACAAATATTTCATTTTTTGTAGAATATACTACCTACCTTAATTATAGTTACAATATATTCTCATATATTACTTAACTTTATAATTTATGGAAAGTATAATTTCTATCACAATGGGTCCAAATAATTGCAACTTATTAGTTATTCTTTCCAATACAGTGTATAGATAATATGAAAAGTAATATTTAATAATTGACGGTCATTGATCTCTTCAATATATACTTAGTATGGAGTAATTCATTATAAAAGCACATTTTTTTTTAGAATTCAATAAGTAAAAAATAAATGCATGATATGACCAAACTTCTCTCTCTTATGTGTCAGCCAGTTAACTATTTTATCTTTCATAATGTTTCATATTTACTTAAGCTATATATTTTATTTTTGAAGAATAAGCTACCTACCTTAGTTAGAAATACAATATATTCCTCATATATTACTTAACTTTATAATTTATGGGAAAGTATAATTTTATATCACAATGGGTCCCAATTAATTGCAACATATTAGTTATTCTTTCCAATACAGTGTATAGATAATATGAAAGTAATTTCATATTATTGTACACTAAAATAGTATTAGTTATTCTCTTCATATATACTTAGTACGGAGTAATTATTATAAAAGCACGATATTTTTGACAATTCAATTAGTAAAATAATAAATGCATGATATGACCGCAAAATAATGAGAATGTGTGTAGACTTAGAATTTGGTATAGGTGAAATGGTCTTTTAGAATAGAAATTAGTATTAATGTAAACCACCAGAATAAAAAAATTTAATGCATCAAATTAAAAGTTTTTGAAAAATAAATTAGACAGTTGAACCCATGTTTCGCACGATTCAGGGTCTATTATATTAACAATTTGTGATTGAATATTAGTTTGTAATTGTGACTAATATTGAATAGAGTATTAAATTATGTTTTAAAAAAACTGGTTTATATTTATATTTATGGTTTTCCAATATTTTTGGTAAAGTATTTATGTTGTGTATTTCAAATAAGTAGTAATTTCATATTATTGTACACTAAAATATATTAGGAGTTGAACTTCTTATAATATCAAATTAGCAAACAAAAAATTATAAATTTGACTATTGTTTATTTTATGACAAAAACTAAAAAAAAAAAAGAAGATGATAATATATGATCATTTTCTTATATATATGAAAATGACATTTTCATACTGATTATAAACATTTAAAAGAATAGACCCATAATCGTTTAACTTTGTTATCATAAAAAGTTTTTTTTATCATATTTTCTATTTCAATAAAATCTAATATATTGTTATTGTATGAGATATTGTTTCATCTTCCCTTGAATAGGGACATTTATAATATAGCTTACATGTATATATTTCCTATTTTCATAAAATCTAATTTTGTTATTTGCATAAAGATATTATTTCATCTTCTATACCTTAATATGACATTTATTGTCAAAATGCTAACTTAAATCTAATTATGTTATTTGTATAAAGATATTATTTCATTTTTTATATCTTAAATAGGATCATTTATTATGACAAATGCTAACCTTTTTTGTGTATAAAGAGAGTTATAGTATACTTGCTTAATGGCAACATTTTCTCAAACACTCTTTTCGCGTGATTAAGTTTTCTCTCTCCCATTTCACACATTTTAGAAACTTAAAAAGATTTAAAAAATGGCTCTTCCTCTCTACCGTGAAACCGCTTTTTCAAAAATAATCAAAATTAACATTATTGTATACTACTACCTACTACACAATTCAGTGTCTGCATGTTGTTATTTGTAGTATACAAGAATAATTAATATATTATATATGAAGTTTTAGGTTCTTACATATGAATATTTTAATTATCTTAATTAAATTTATAGTACAATAAAGTATGCATGAATAATTAATATACTAGCTATGAATAAATTAAAAATATATTTAATAATACATAGTAAACAAAAATCGAAATATCATATATATTATATATGAATAATTAATATATCTTTTATGAATATATAGTTTGCTAAATATGAATATTAAATATGTCTTCTATGAATATATAGCAGTTAAATAGAAATATTAAATATATTATATAAATAATTGATATATCTTCTATGAAGATATAGTTTGCCTATCTTATATGAAAAATTCAAGCTAAAGTGTTTGATTTTAGTAGGTTAGTAGTTAGTTGTATACCTATATGTATACACAATCAATTTTTTCGAAATGGTGAAGACTAAATTCTTCCATACATAATATTTTACTTTTATTTTAGTAATAGAGAATGTTGTATTTTTTGGAATATAATTTTCTTAACTATATTAAACAATTATGTATTTCTAACATATAAAAATCATTATTAACATAATACTCTTATTTGCATATCCTAAAATATATTCCTTACTATTTAATTAGCTTAATATCAAACATGTATAGACTTATATATATGTAGTAGATTGTGTGTAATATATTATCATATATTATGATTAGATTATGTACATATCTATAAAATAATTTATAAATGGACAGTGACACACTATAAATGGTAAAGTATATATTTTGCAGTATATGGTATTTAATTTTTATTTCTAGAAATGATAAACAAATATTTTTTGGAATATAATTCCCTTAAATCTATAAGTATGTTGTATTTACTCTTATATATAATAGTCCATGATTAACATAATACACTTATTTGCATATCTTCAAATACTTTTTTTCTATTTTCTAAATTGTTGTAATATCAAACGTGTATACACTTCTATAGATATAGTACATTATGTATAATTTATTGTTATTATATTATAATTTGTAAATATCTATAAAATAAATATACTCTTGCACACTAACACACTATAAATAATCGTATTCTCCTTTTTCACAGTATTACCACAGTATAGTTAACCAATCTATACAAAATACAATAGCACATTCTACTTTGTATGGGGTCTAAGCTGATATAGAGTGACTTAATCTTTTCAATATTCAAGAGGAGCACCACTTGTTTTTTCTAATGATTATAGTTTTTGCTATATATACATTTTGCCGATATTATTTCTATATATGCACCAGAAAAGTCTCTTTTATATATGATATCTGAAAACCCAAGTATTTACCATTTTTTCCGTACATATCACAATAGTATAGGATGCGGATCTGGTGAGAACACTTCTTAAAATGATAATTCTCTTAAAATGTGAACTGATGTACAAATATGTGCAACAAGGTGCACAAGGAGAAGAAAGTGCATAATGCACTTGCAATCTCATGCACGCATATTTGGGTGCACAACTGGTCTCCCCCATTGATCCATCGGAGCTCCGGCGTTAACCACCGTTGACCAGCCGTTGACGGCGTTGACCGACCCTTGACCGGTCAGTGCACTTGTTTGTGCATCATTTTGGATGTGCACCATGTTATGAATACTTGTGCACCATTTAAATAAAATACAAGTGCACCATGTTATAAATAAATGTGCACCACATTACAAGTAATTGTGCAGCACAGTTCATATGTTTATGCACTGAGAAGATTCATATGTTTGTGCACTCCATTGTATTTATAAAAATACATGTGCACTACTCAATAAAAATCGGGTGCACAATCAACATATTATGGTACACTTTTCAACCGACTTTGGTGCATAAACTCGTACAACTTGGTGTACAAACATTGTGCACTGCTATTGTACTTAAAAAAAACAAGTTCATTACTAAATAAAATTCTGATGCACAACTTCACATATTTTGGTACACTTTTTAACAAACTTTGGTGCACAAATTCGTATAACTTGGTGCACAAGACTAGTTCACATTTTAAGAGAAATTCACATTTTAAGAACACTTCTCACCAGATCCGTTTACTATATATACATTAATTGATTAGTGATACAATTGTATTGAATGTTTAGAGAACGATGTCAAACCACAGTCATATGAGAGCATAGACCCCAATGTATCATTCAGTGAAATATTTACTCCTACCAATCGGTCCAAAGAAAGTTTGTTTTTTGTGATGAGAATGCAAAAGATGGTACATAAAACCAACTTTCTACTTGACATAACAAGAAACTTATGAAGCATAAAGACTACTAAGTTGTTTGCGAAATACAAGTAATTAGTTATTGAATTAGATAGATATAAGATTTCATCTTTTACCAAATTATTGTCAAATTTTTTTACTATTAGTTTTTATTTGATATTTCTGGTTATTATATATGACATACTTGATATTAATTGTTTTAGTTTAGTTTTGAAGTTATTGATTATTATTACTTTTAACATTATTATTAATTATTATTTATAAATAACAAAAAATATTTTCAAGATCTCGTACAAGGCACGGCCTTATGTACTAGTCTATATACATATACTAAAGCCACAATTATCTCTCCTACGTGTCGTTCATCCAAGTATGACATATCATTAAATAATTATGTACTTTTACCTATTCACCCTTATTTTATTTACAATTTATTTAATTTTTTATTTATACAAATTTCCTAAATTACCATCCTAAAATATTTTCCATTATAAATGATAATATATTGCTTATTCTATACATATTCCAACTTTAAATATGTTAATTTGCTTAATTATAACTCGACGAATACTCTACCACCATATTTCCTATTTGTCCACAAAGAGGAAATATTTTGTGTTGTTGCTTTGGTTATTTGTTAAATTTCGTTACTATAAGTTTTCAAGATTTTCAAAACAATTATTACAAACAACAACCAAATTATACTTATACACACGGATATGGATTAGGTAAGGGTGAATAGGTACTTTTTATTATGATGCAATACTCTACAACCATACTAAATATACGTACTTTTATTTACACTACTAAAAAAATTAAAATACATAAATTATTTTGAAATGTTTATTCTTCTTTAAAAATGATAATAAGTCTTGCAACAAAAATAATAATAATACTAATAACTATATGATTTAAATTGAAAACAAATAATACTTATTTTATTCATAATAATTGTAAAGATAGGTATTGATTATAATCCCAAATTATATTTTCTTATAAAGCCTTAAAAATTAATACCATACTTTATCTATTTTAATATAGTTATTAAATCTTATCTGATATCTTTTCCGATCTATCTTAATCTATTATGGTTGATTTAGATATTCCTACAATTTATATAACCTAGATACTTAAATATTTTTAATAAAAATCCTCCATATATAACACCACATTTTTAAAATACATATATTTATGATAAGATTGTCATTATAATAACCAAATAATGTAAAAGTAATATTATAATGGTCTTGAAGTTTTTCTTGATTGCAAATATCAAGTCGGTCAATTTCCAATATGGTATAATTATTATGCAATATTCTTTACTTGATTTGAATAGTGGTTTGGCCTGGATTGATTGAAAAGGGGAATATATTACAAATAATATATTACATAAGATTTTAATATTTAACTATATAAAGTAGGCAAAAAAATTGTACCATTAGTTACCAAATAATATCATACATTGCCAATCCTACATGAATTTATATATATGATAATTAATCTATATCATTAATTACAAAAATATATAATTAGCATATGAAATTGACATACCTTATTGGTGGTTAAATATATATAAATTATGGATGATATTTTTCAACATGTAGACTTTCATACAAATTAGGCAAAAATAGATAAGGATGATATTGTGTTCAATCGGTATACTTTTATAGTTTACATTATCTTTTATTACCCAAAATACATAAACTTGGATACTAAATATACATACATTATGGATGATGTTAGGATTGTAATGTGTACGATAATTTATTAATATATATACATTGTCTAAGTTAACATAGTTTTTGGTTCAAATAATATATATATTCAACCGATATTATAGATTATGGATGATATTTACATTACATATATCTATTGTAGACTTCTATATAAATTACGCAAAACTATAAGGATGATATTTTGTTCTACTAAATATATATAGATTATAGATGGTATTAGGATCACCTAATGCAACAAACATAGCTTTTGGATAAAATATTATGTATACACTCATTAAGCAAACATAGTTTTTTTTATTAACTTCAATCAATTCTAAAAATCAAGGTTTGTAAATCGTTAATTTCTATTAGCTTCAAGTAATCAATTTTAGAAAACAACATAAAATTCTCTCATGCGCTAGATCATTTTAAGATACAAAAATTATTTTTGAAATGCTTTTACATCTTTAAAAATAATTATTAGTATTACAACAAATATAATAATAATAATACTAATAACTATATTATTAAAATTGCAAATAATTAATACTTATTTTTTTGATAAAAATTGTAAAGATAGTTATTGTTTATAAACCCCAATTTATATTTCATTATAAAATCTTACAAAAATCATTCTTTATCTATTTTAATTTTAATATAGTTAAAAATGTTATTAAATATATTTCCTTATATATCTTAATCTATAATGGTTGATTTTGATATTCCTACAATTTATATAACCTAGATAATCAAATACTTTTATTATAATCCACCGTATGTAATTCATAACACCACATTTTAACATACACACATATTTGTGATAAGATTGTCATTATAATAACCAAATAATGTAAAAATAAAATTATAATGGTCTTGACCTTTTTCTTGATTTTAAATATCAATCCGGACAATTTTCAATCCGATATAATTATAATGAAATGATCTTTACTTAATTTTAGATGGTGGTTTGTCTTGGTTTGGTTAAGAAGGTGATATATATTTATCCAAACTTAGTAATTATATTGCTTAATATATTTGAAAATTAAAATAAAAAATCCCAACAAATTTGTTTATGGATTTGTTTTCAATTTTAAAATATTTCTCTCAAACTGTAAACAAATCTGTTAAGAAGAAAATAAAAAATGATTGGCGTGTCAAAAGTAGATGAAGACATATAACATATAGTGAATGTGCGTATTTCTAGAGAGACAAATAATCTTATGAGGTTCAAATTAAGTAATTACTTAGTATATTGAACTCATTTTAAAAATTGGGCATATTTTGTTGTGGTCATTTATTATTTGGTATTTGCGGTTAGTTTATATGACATAATTGATATCAAGCTTTGTTTGTTTTATTGTTAAAATGATGATTTTATGCTCACTTGATAATATTGAAGAAAATTAACTTTCAGATTCATAACAATAAATAAAAACTTAGAAATTATAAATGGGTAGTCAAACGATTGCGTATGTACCTTAAGTCCTTAATTGATCCACTTTTTTGTTACAACTTCTATAAAAGTGATAAAGTGAACGTTAGAGGTTTGACTGGACTGATGACATGACGAAAGAATATATGTCGTGCTATAAACCTATAGAATCTAATTTTCTTTTACAATATCATAAGTCTGGTCAAATTTCTAAAGTTTACGTCATTACTTTCACTGAAGTCACTTGAAAAATTGAATAATATCATTTTTCAGTATATATATATATATATATGGATGGATAGATAGGTGCCTATAATTTGACAACTAATATATAATATATAAAGTTCATACTATATATTTGTTGATATGCAATAGTTTGTATTATTTAAAGGTATTAGTCTAATATCAATGAATTGAAATGGATAACTAATCATACTTGAAAATGAAATAAAATTTAATAAAAAAAGCCCCGTGCAAAGCACGGGTAAATTGTCACATATGACCAATTGATCTAACACCTGTCAATAAAGTCAAACACCAATTTGATTCTGGAAATTTTCATGAGTGATAACAGGATTCCAATAATGTCAAATTGAACAATTCAAGCTTCTCCGTTAAAAAACTGAATCAAATAAGAAAACATGTTGAGAAAAACCCACATCTACATCAAACTCAATCTCAGGGATAAAAAAACCTAAATCACGATATTCTGCAAAACAACCAAATTCAATTCGAGGAATTACAGAAAAGAAGAAACATACCCAGGCGGATCTTGTGATTGGAGAGGATCCGGCATGGCGGTGGTCAGCTTTCAGAAAGTGAATTGCAGGATGCGCGTTTGGCAAAATTTAAATTAGGGTTTCTAAAAATGCGCAATGTGGAAATTAGATTGATACATAGAAAGAAACACAGAGGGCATCTCTTTTGGCTAATCTGTTTCATGTGCGGCGAACCAAACCTGGGAAGCGAAGGGGACGGTATCGTTGCGGTGTGAGAGTCACGTTGAAGGCTTCAAAAGGGAAGCTCTTCTTCCCGCCTTTTTCTCTCCACCTTGCGTAAGCGAAATCACGAATAGAATAAACTAGTTTGGTTAGATGAATGGTATATTTCTCAATCGGGTCGGTCAAGTCGGGTTCGGTTCGGTTATTTTCGGTTTGAGTTGAGAATGGATCGGGTCATTTCGGATAACAGGTCAAGGCGGTCAGGTCAATACAGGTCAGCGGGCGGTTCGGGTTAACCAACGGGTCAAGAGCGTAATTTTTTAAATATTTTGTTCACTATTTAAATATTATTAAATAGTTAAAAACTAATTTAAATATGTCAAAATAAGTTGAAATAGATTAAAATAATAATATTATTATTAATTAGTTAATGTAATTGATATTAGTAGACCAAAATCATATTTTATTTTTATTTTTATTTTTATTTATTAATTTATAAATTTCTACATTATAAAAAATTATATAAGTACAACAATGTTCTTTTTTTAGGATATTAAGCATATTATCATTATTTATATGTCATTTATCATATTATTTTATGTTATATTTTATTAATACTCCACATTTATACGTTAATCGGGTCGGGTTCGGTCTCGATAAATTCGGGTTCGATAAATTCGGGTTCGATAACTTCGGGTTATCAAAAATTTCGGTCAGGTCGGGTCGGGTCCAAAAGCGGGTCGGTCAGGTCGGTAAAACGGGTTCGGTAACTTTTTGACAACTCTATATATCAGCGATTAATTGAATTTTAAACACATGGAACTAAACATGTAGTATAAATAAAAATCATAATAAAAAATTAAAATTAAAATATGAATATAGTAATAAAAAATTCAAAACTAATTTATGATTTATAAAATTGCCTAAAAACAGAATTTGCAACAAAATTGAATAATTAAATTTATACTAGTGCAATACTCGTACCTTGTACGAGTGAACTTGAATTTATAAAATCATTAATAATCATTTATAATTTCATTAAATTATATAATATTTATGTGGTTTTAAGAAGAAAAAAATCTTATTGATATTGCTTAATAATTATATAAATGGAAGATTGAAATAACATAAATTTGTTATTTAAAAGTAATATGTTCAATATTTTATTGTTAATTATATAACTTGTATAAATATATTATATTTTATTCATACATATTCTCATATACTTATCTTTTTTTATTTTTAATCATGTAATTGTTTTCACACATGGGATATTTTGCTGAAGTCGTACGTATTTCACTATCATTTATCGTGAATTTTCAATAAACTATATTATATTAACATAAAATATTAAAATTATGTCAATGTTTTAATATTAAAAATTATAAGTCACAATATTAGTTAAACATAAATATGTGTTTCTATAACAAAATTCTAGCTTTCAAAATCATATGTTTAAATGCTATATATTAAAATATATTATTCAAAAATATGAAAATATCAATCATATTAACTAAAAAATAAATAAAAATAATAATTTAATGACTAATTGTAAATCATTAGTCTAAAAAACATCAAAAATTTGAAACAAAAAAGTTTGGTATTGTTAGAATATAACAAAGATTATTCTTGTTTGTTATGATGAGTTTATTTAGATGTGTATTTATATTTGAAGAAAACATAAGTAAGATTTTAAATTAAAATTGTTTGGGTAATTAAAATATACATTAAACAGTTAACGCTAATAAAATTTTATATCGGTTTTCTAACCTATGCCCTAAGGGCACATGTTAAGAATTCTCATTTTAGAAACTGTTTCCTAAAAAGGAATGCTTAAATCTTTTTACAAAATATTAAAATCCCTTATATAACGACACCTAACAAAATCCTTCTAAAATTAAGTGCTTAACCTATGCCTTAGGCATAGGTTAGAAAAATCATTTTTGTATTTAACATGTTCTTAATTATTTTATGGTGTAAAAATTGTCATTGGAGTAGTAATGTAGCCAATACTACGATTTATATCGAAAATAAGAGTGGACCTATGATAAGATTTCCTATGTTCTTAGAAATAAGATTAAATTGCCATATTCTTAGAATGAGATTTGCTAAAAAAATAGTGAGACTATGATTTGTGTTATTTTAATAACCGATCAATATTAGATTAAATGGAAATTTACATTTAACAATAAAAAAACCTCACTAATATTGTACATTAAATTGAGAAGTTTGGTTGGTTAAAATCAAATTTAATAGTCTGGTAAATAAAACATAAATAATTTAAGATATATTGATTTAAAATTCAAATGCTTGGTTGGTTAACATCAAACTTTGTTAATATCCATAATTTGACACATGAGTAATGTGGGTGCAAAATTGTTTTGGCGGTTCAAAAATAAATTGTGTTAATATATATTTATATATATAGATAGATAGATTTTGTGATTATTCAATATAATAATAATTTAAAAAATCAAATAATAACACATCAACAACTTTTTCCTAAAAACACTCTCGTGAGTCTAAATGGATGAGCTTTAATATATAGTAATAGATCGTTCAGATATTATATTAAATATTGGTTTTAAATTTTTAAAAGGTAAATTTATAATGAAGACGAGACACACTATTTGAATGTTTTAAAGGCTCATCACATTATCTATGTATTTTAAATGATCGAACGAGAAGTTGCCACTAGGCGAAGTGCTTTTTCTATATATATATATATATATATATATATATATATATATATATATATATATATATATATATATATATATATATATATATATATATATATATATATATATATATATATATATATATAGAGCGACGCTCAGGTAAAATGACTCTTATGGTGAAACGAGTGCACAATTATGGAGCGTCAGATTGAAGCAAATGGATGGCTGGATGGAGTGGTTGTAGGGATTTTATGCTAGGTGTGATCTCATAATACAAGCCCCACTAAACCCAATTACCATAAAAAACGGATGAGAAAAAAGGAAAAATCTAAAATAGGAGAGAAAAAGAAATAACGTTCCTGGTAGTTGCGTCTTCTACGTCTGCTTCCTCTTGCCCTCCATAGCCGATTCTTCTACGTCTACGTCTTCAACAGCCACACAGTCGGAATTTGTGGTTCTCAAATACCGGATTTGAACATGAAAGAAGGTTAGTTCGTAATAGTCTGATGTTCAATAATATTCAAACCGTTCGTTGTGAATTTTATGAATGATTTGTAATTGATTCGAATTTTAGGGTTTGACATTGAGTTCTTGATACTATTTTGAATACCGACATTTGATTTAACTTTGTTATACATTCAATCCGAAAGCATTTTCTGATGACATTGTTATTAGATCACGCGCATATTCTGTATACGTTTATGCATATCAATGTTTATGCATATCAGTCTATGCAAAGAATTGAAAATCGAAATTTTGGATATTGATAAGGAAATACGAATACTTCTACATATAATGTGCATATCTGTAAAATCTGTGAATATCAGATTACATAATAGGAATATCATTCAAGTGTTTTTGAATAACTAATATACATGATCATCGTGATTATAGTAGTTCATATATGTACTGATATTCATAAGCTTTGAAGAATTATGCAGTATCTGTTCAATGATATTCCAATGTTATAACCATAGTCATAATGTACGAAAAGTTTATTGCTTTAGGGTTTCCATCGCCGCCTATATGGTATATATCATGATATGCAATAATACTGATCAGTTATGCATACATATGAAGAGTTAAACGTTTGCATAACGACCTTTAATATTTGCATATCTGTAAATGTTTAATGATTTAGGGTTTGCATCGCCGCCTACATAGCACATATCCTAATATGCAATAATACTGACAAGATATGCATTTGTGTTGTGTGGATATGCGGTTCTCTTCATCAGATAATGACACTGTTATTAGATCACGCGCATATTCTGTATACGTTTATGCATATCAATATTTATGCATCAGATTACGTAATCGGAATATCATTCAAGTGTTTTTGAATAACTGATATACATGATCATCGTGATTATAGTAGTTCATATATTTAATGATATTCATAAGCTTTGAAGGATTATGCAGTATATCTTCAATGATATTCCAATGTTAAAACCATAGTCATAAAGTACAAAAAGATAACCGTTTGCATAACAACTCTTAAAATATGCATATTCTACTAAATGATTTGCATACCTGAAAATGTTGATTGCTTTAGGGTTTCCATCGCCGCCTATATGGTATATATCATGATATGCAATAATACTGACCAGTTATGCATACATATGAAGAGTTAAATGTTTGTATAACGACTTGTACTATTTGCATATCTATAAATGTTTAATGATTTAGGGTTTGCATCGCCGCCTATATAGCACATATCCTAATATGCAATAATACTGACAAGATATGCATTTTTGTTGTGTAGATATGCGGTTCTCTTCATCAGATAATGATGTTGATATATCTGATGATGGTTTGTCAGACGGAGAAGAGGCTGATTTCGTGTATGGTACATAGTGTGTTATTGACCCAGACGACATAAACATAAAACACTGGGTTCCACTGTGTCCCGTTTCCATAAAACCGGTGCTTGGGCAAAGCTTCAATTCTCTGGATGCAGGAGAGGCATTCTATCGTGAATATGCATCCACAACTGGTTTTGATGTTAGATCAAGCACCTCGCACAAGTTCAGCCACTCAGATGTTGTTAAGATCAAGTACTTTGTGTGCAATAGGGCTGGATTCAAGAATGTAGCTAATAGTACGGGCAAACGTAAGACGACATCTAACAGGATTGGGTGTGGTGCAAAAATCTCTATGAAGAGTAATAACGGCGTAACCTACGTTGTTGATAACTTTATAGAGAAACACAACCAGGATATGATACCAGACATGATAGCAGAAATTGCAAAGAAATTGCAACAAGTAAAAGGTGCAATAAGTATGCCAGACATGATAGCAGAAATTGCAAAGAAATTATGTAGTCTATTGATATGCAACATTATTCTTTTGGTATTCGGAATCTGTATTGCAATATTCATTAGCTACTCATATCCATGAATTTTGGATTTTGGCATCATGTTTTATGAATTCATTGATGTGTATGTTTTTTAGCGTTTCTGCTTGTTTGCGTATTTCATACATTCGAATAGTCTACTACTTTAAACGAAATGCATCAACTATACCGTTAAACAATTCATATATCGTGAATACCATAACATAAGAAATGCATACCTACGAAATATTCGTGCATATCAAAACAAAATCTTTATTCCAAAATATAACGTTAAATAATTCATGAGTCGTGCATGCTAAAACAACGAAATTGCAAACCAACAAAATATTCTATCGAGAATATCAATGAGTTGAACTGAAAACAACACTGCTAGATAGTGGAATAACAAGTCTAATAAGTAGAATAACGTCTAAGTAGTGGAATAAAACGACCCAATGATGTCTTCTCCGCTGCCATTTGATTGCCATCATGATGTCATGGTTTCTACACCCGCATACGTGCAGTAGCGTCTTCGATGATGAAGTCTTTCATATTATTCTTCTTATACGTTATAAGGGCATGGAGATACATATGGCGCAATGGAACAATGCACTTCTTGGAGTTTGGCTTAAATCCAGTTTGCCAATTGTTCAATGCCTGACCAAAATATGTCTCCATATGACGCATTACATATATCCCGCAATCAACCTTGTTTGTGTTATCACACCACATCATCTTCAAAATGAACATACGACCTCTGGTAAAACCACTACATCTTGTGCCGAGATTCAAAGAATCCATATACTGGAAGAACATCCTGGATTGTGGACAAATATGATAAACAGATGAAGTGTACATCCTGTGCTGTATAGTATGCATGACTATATATGAATATCACATTATATATCGACAATTTAAAACATCATGCATATCTGAACATCTAGTCTGCAAATATATACCATAAGTGTGCATATCAAAACCAAACAAATTAATATCACATAACAACATGATAAACTATTACATCATGCATACATAAATATATACTTTGCATATCTACACAGGACGTGTGCATATCAGAATCAAACAAAACATAATAAGCTTAATTGTATATAAAGTATAAGAATGAATGACTAAAGCTTATACAAACATGCAAATGTCATAGTTGGAAATACATTGCATATCTATCTGAATGTAGTGCATATCCCTAAGAATATAATGCATATCAATTTTTAAAAAATGAACAACTAATCTAAATATAATGTACCAGCTGGGTATGCATATCAGTGAAATGAAGTATGCATCTCTCAATCACATAAATGAAAGACACATGCACAATAGATAACTGCTTAGACCATGAATACCATAACAGCTAGTATGCATATCTAAACAACAAAAATGAAAAACGCATACACAATTGGTCACTCTAAGAATATAATGCATATCAATTTAAACAAAATGAAAAAACTAGTCTAAACTGGTTGGTAATCATATCAGTAACAAACATTAAACAAGACCTATCATTTTACTACCTTACTTCGAAGCTATACAAATAAACACAAAACAAATACATTACCTTTGACGAGCCTTCTTCGCTTACCACCTTTTGTGTTCAGAGACATTTTTTCCCTAGCCAACAATCCTCTGACCATGAACGAGATCCTAGATAAGACGATGAGCAACATTATAAACCAACCTCCAACTCCAACAACAATTGAAACAAATTGAATATCAAGAACCCAAACAATTAACCTGGCTCAAACCAATATATACATTGCACATGTTCTGCATAACAATGCATGTAAAAATGCATATGTCATCTACAAAATTGAATATCAAAACTGGTCAGTATTATTGCATATCATGATATATACCATATAGGCGGCGATGGAAACCCTAAAGCAATAAACTTTTCGTACATTATGACTATGGTTATAAAATTGGAATATCATTGAACAGATACTGCATAATTCTTCAAAGCTTATGAATATCAGTACATATATGAACTACTATAATCACGATGATCATGTATATCAGTTATTCAAAAACACTTGAATGATATTCCTATTATGTAATCTGATATTCACAGATTTTACAGATATGAACATTATATGTAGAAGTATTCGTATTTCCTTATCAATATCCAAAATTTTGATTTTCAATTCTTTGCATAGACTGATATGCATAAACATTGATATGCATAAACGTATACAGAATATGCGCGCGATCTAATAACAGTGTCATCAGAAAATGCTTTCGGATTGAATGCATAACAAAGTTAAATCAAATGTTGGTATTCAAAATAGTATCAAGAACTCAATGTCAAACCCTAAAATTCGAATCAATTACAAATCATTCATAAAATTCACAACGAACAATTTGAATATCATAGAACATCAGACTATTACGAACTAACCTTCTTCCATGTTCAAATCCGGTATTTGAGAACCACAAATTCTGACTGTGTGGCTGTTGAAGACGTAGATGTAGAAGAATCGGCTATGGAGGGCAAGAGGAAGCAGACGTAGAAGACGCAACTACCAAGAACGTTATTTCTTTCTCTCTCCTATTTTAGATTTTTCCTTTTTTCTCATCCGTTTTTATGGTAATTGGGTTTAGTGGGGCTTGTATTATGAGATCACACCTACCATAAAATCCCTACAACCACTCCATCCAGCCATGCATTTGCTTCAATCCGACGCTCCATAATTGTGCACTCGTTTCCGCATAAGAGTCGTTTTACCTGAGCACCCCCCCTTTCTCTCTCTCTCTCTCTCTCTCTCTCTCTCTATATATATATATATATATATATATATATATATATATATATAGAGGAACGCTCCGATAAAACGAGAGTTATGGTAAAACGGAAGTAGTAATCTGGAGCGTTGGATTGATGTTGATGGATGGTTGGATTAATAGGTTATATAATAGATATGGTAGGGGTATAACTACCAAATCTAACCTAATATGACAATTAATCAAATTTTAATTAACAAAAAATATATTAAATGGGTTGTTACAGGAGAGAGAAAAAGAAGATTATTCTCTTTCCTAATCGTCTTCAACGTACAACCATTCCTTCCTCCATTGATGATATTCTTCAACGTACAGTCATTCCTTCGCAATTTTATAGATATTCATACAGCCAGTAATCGATATTCATTCAAAATGTTTTGATTTCATGTAATTTTGAAATCGATATTCATATAAGCAATATTCGATATTCATGAAAATAGTGTCGATATTCAGATTTTAATCCGCATTATCGGTTATATGAATTAGGCGATATTCATACAAACTGTACTGATATTCGTGTGTTAATTTCAAGCTTTTGGAAATGATTCATGATCTTCGAAATTTTGTGTTTGTATTTGGTGAATATCGCAAATCCAATTTTGAATATCGACTACTCAACGCATGAAACCTATATCCAACATGAATATGAACAACATTATAGTGAATATCACATCATACAATTTGAATATCAACTACTCAACGCATGACACTTAAATCCAACATGAATATCAAAAGAATGTGTATGAATATCACAATAAATAATTTGAATATCACATATAAAAATGTGAATATCAACGATAAATAACTCATACAACACCATCAACAAGCAGAATCTGAATCCACGTGAATATCAACATTACTATAATGAATAACACCACAGAGAAACTGAATATCATACATACAATATCTAAATCATAAATATCAAAACACATAAATTATAACACTGTGAATAACAACACTGTTAACATGAATATCAATGATAAATAACTCATACAACACCATCAACAAGTAGAATCTGAATCCACGTGAATATCACATTATTATAATGAATAACATCACACAGAAACTGAATATCATATATACAATATCAAAACAAATAAATTGTAACGTTGTGAATAACAATACTGTTAACATGAATAACAATGCAGATATGAGCGGAAACGGTTGTAGACGTGGAGGGGCTTGGAGGCCAAGCCGGGGAGTCTGAAACGTCGTAGATCGGGGCGGGAAAGAGTTCGGCTAGGCTCAGATCTGGGTTCGATCGGGTAGATCGGGGCGGGTTTGACCTTCCGACAGCCATGAGCACCGAGAACACGTGATATGATCAAGGATCGAGGGGCTCTCGGTGCAAGGAATTGCTCTTCAACTTCTGCAAGAATTGACAACAACTTTCCAGAAATCCAGCGTGACATCAACTGGCTCGTTATCTTTCGTCTGGACTCATAATTGGATGATTCTAACTCCCAGAGTTAGATCTGGAAGTCTAATTTTGTCCCTCAAAATATGAGAATTTTTTGAGTTGTGAATCAAAAGATATGGCGTTTTAACTGAGAGGTCGTTGAGATTTTCGGGAAGAAATTCAACGAGATGAGTTTATGGATGAAGGACGTGAAGATGAGGATGGTAAAGCGGAACATAGGTGAACAGTAAAACAAAGTATTTACGCGTGAATAGTAATGTACAGTGACTTTTGAACAGTAACTTAAATAGTAAAAATTAAGAACAATGAACAGTAAACGTAATAGTGACTATTCTGGAAAGCTTAATAATAAAAGCAGGGAGGGAAATATGAACTGGAAATATAGGACTTTTATAAGATCATAATAAACTTACAAGGACTATTGTCGTAACTTGAAATGATTTCCTAAAGCTTGAAGGAGCTCCAGAGGAAGGCTTCTAAGCTTCAGAAGTTTTTTGTGAGTTTCTCAACACATGAGAGTCTGAATTCTGATGCCTCAAAACAAATGAGGGCTTTGCCTTTTATAGAAAAAAGGGGAGAGTCTGATTTTCTTTGTCCGTACCAATTTTTGGTACTATTTCTTCACGGGTGGAGTCTCCTGTTGTGAGTGGAGTACTGAGTTGGTTTCTTCTGTCTTCTTGCCTTGGGTGGAGTGCTGAGCTGGTCTTTTGTCTTCTTGCCTTGAGTGGAGTGCTGAGCTGGTCTTTTGTCTTCTTGTCTTGAGTGGAATGCTGAGCTGGTCTTTTGTCTTCTTGTCTTGAGTGGAATGCTGAGCTGGTCTTTTGTCTTTTTGCAAAAATTGGGCATGTTCTTCTGATGGGCCTATCCTTCAGATGGACCTATTCTTCTTTCGTTGTGTCTTGATGGGTATTTGAGCTTTTTGATTTGTTGGGCTCTACTTCCTTCTTGATGATGGGCCTATTGTCTTATGAGATCTACTTCTTGAGTCTTTTATCAAATTAATAAGATGTTCAAAGGAGATAATCTAAAACAGGCTAGATTACCCCCTGAGATGAAAACATAAAATGAAAACAAAAGAACTTTCTTTTTCTCTTCTTTTTCTTTTTTCTTTTTCTCTTCTTTTCTTTTTCTCTTTCTTTTTCTTTTTTACTTTTCTCTTCTTTTTCTCTTTTTTTTTTTTTCTTTTCTTTTCTTTCTTTTTCTCTTCTTTCTTTTTCTTTTTTGCTGAACAGAAAGAACTATTATTGTTTACCTTAGCGTAGGGTTCTTGTGCTAGGTGTCTCTATGAGTGTCGGGAATGCTTATGTCATCCCAGTCTTCGGTGTCAAGCATATCTTCATCTTCTTGTTTAAACTCATCTTCCAGGGAAATGAATTTTCGCCAATCCGCAAACTGGCCATCCCCGCTGAAAGGTAGCCATATTCTCTATTTATCTGGAACCCAGATTTGTGTATAATGTCCTTCTGCTGCCAATCTACACGCCTTCCATCCACTGTAGAGGTATGCATTTTTGTAGAAGAAGGAAACGTCTTGGTGGCGCCTATAGAGCTCATGTTCCTCGTGTATTGTAAAGTTGGTGGGTAGCAGACCTACCCAGTCTCTCCAGTCTTCATCCTTTGAAACACCATGGGAGAAACATATAACCTTTTTTGACGGAATCATGGTGAATTCCGTTACTTTTGGGAGGGTAGCTTGGACGTAGGCAACTGTTGGACCAAAAGTTGCCATGTTACTTCCTATTAACAGGAACTTTTCTCCAAAGGCCTGCAGGATCTCTACTATTCTTCCTTCAATATTAGGTAGGAAACTGATACTATGGACCATACCTAGGTGGAAGAATTTTAGAATAAGGTCTTTGGGCATGGTGCAAGTGTTTAGGTAAAGGAGGATCTTCAGAAGTCCGCCTGTCATCATTGTTGAGCCCCCTGCTATTGGTTTAATAGTAGAGAATTGCCGAACAGTGACTCCCTTGAATTTCCACCCTGGTTCACCGAAGTACATTTGGATAAGCTCTTTCTGAGCTTGTATAAGGTCTGCCAAATGGCCTTCTTCTGTTTTTTGTATTAGAACCTCTTTTCCCTGGGGCCAGGCATCAAGGAGTGGTGTAAGTGCTTCTTGTGTTGGTGTGTCGAGGAGACGAGTTTGGAGATTCTTCCAACGTCTACCTGTAGCAATGGTTAGTTGTTCACCCAAATCTTTTTCCCTTTTTTCTTTCTCTCTTATCACATTTCCATATTCGTGGAAGTGGATACTGAGTGTATTTAAGGCTTGTACTTTTTTCTTGGCTGCATGGGGCATAGTAGGAAGCCTCCAAATGTTATTCAGCAAACCAAGTTGTTCTTTGGAGAGCAAAAGTCCTTGTAGCGGTCTGAAGTTGCTTTTGGCTGTAACTTGGGAGGAAGGTGAAGGTAAAACCTTTTCCTTTCCTTTGCGGGAGGGAGATCTCATTTTAAAAACCTGAAAACTTTAAAACAAGTTAGAAATCACTGTATGTCTGTGACTCTGTAGGGATTTGAAAGAGTTTAATGTTACAAGTTCTCTTGTTAAAATGTTTTAGGTTCTGCTAACAGATGCAGACTGTAGGGTAGATATATCATTATGTTCAACCGCAACAATGAACTTAAAACTAATCCTTTTTTCCATTACTGTTGTATGTAGGCCAAATCTATCAACAGTGAACGGACAGATTTGTGTCAGGAAGGGTGTTCCTAGGATTATTTGCTGATTTAAGCCTTTTATTAATATGAAGGAGTTGTGGAAACAATGTTTCTCATTACAAATAGAGGCTTTAGGGATCTTGTAACTAAGGTTCATACGACTACCACTAGCATCAAGAATTTTTTCACGACTCTTGTGGTAATACTTTGAAGGGATTATTCCTTCACAGATACAGTTTAGATCTGCTCCACTGTCAATGAGAGCAACTGTAGAAAGAGTGAAGTCTTCTATTTTTATGGTAATATGAACATACCATTTTTGAAAGTTGATCTTGTTTATGGCCGCAATAAAAGAATCTTCAATGACGGGATGTTCTTCTTCATTTTGTTGAGAACGGGGGCTGGAGTAAGGGTTTTTAGAAAATTCTAGGTGAGCTATTCTAGCTTCAAGTTCAAGATCTTTGGTCTCATTTAGTAATAAATGTTGGTTAAGGGATCCTATGTCTTTTTTGATTTTATTGACTTCAGCTTGTAGGTCTTTCAAGGTAATGGAGGAAAATATCTTAGTAGGTGATTTTTTATTAATAATTTTGGATATGCTAAAAGGTTCTTCAAGTTGGGGTTGTTGTTCTTTAAATATTAGTTCTTTTAGCTTCATGAAGTATTCTCGTTTTATTCGAGGATCTTCAAGGGTATCGATAAGCTCTAAAAGGGCCTCTCTTTCATCACTTTTGGTGATAACATTGCAGAATTGGGTTGTTCCTGAATCCTCAGTTTCTGAAGTATCAGGGGCATAAAATTCATTCTCAGAATCCTCCAAAAGGATTTTAGTGAGTCTATCTTTTAGGGTACTATCATCTTGACAGATTTCATTGATCTTTTGTTTGAGACTGCAATTGTCTGCCTTATGGCCTGGTTTTCCGCATTTAAAACAGATAATCTTTTTATTAGTCTGTCTTGGTTGGAATTTCCTTCTAGGTGGGTAACTAGGTCTTTCATAATTATTATCAAACTTTCTGTGTTTATTTTTATGACCCTTTTTATATTTATAAGAAGGGGGTTCTATTTTGGCAAGGCCAAAAGCCTCACAGAAGTTACCTAGTTCTTTTCTTCTAGATCCTTTTTCTCTACCATATTTGGCCTGGATTTTTTATTCGGAGCAAAGGGCTAACCCTTCTTTTTTGACAAAAGCCGTTAATTGGCCATAGGTCATATCTTTCCAAGGAATTTCTTCTGTTTGAATTTTATCTTTTATTTTCTGGATTATCCTATCAGCAAATAAGTTGGGAAGACCAGTAACAAATCTTTCTTTCCAATATCCCTTATTGCAATCATTTCTTTTGTAGACGTAGGACAGGAAAACATCTTTATACCATCTATAGTCACTAAGGGTCTTACATCTTAGATTAGAAAGGATCTCTCTATTGGCTTGGATTTCCTCCCTAGGGTTGCCTATGAAGTGCATACTTATGGTGTATATAAGTTGGTGGACAGGTTCTGGTTCACCATTATCATTGGTAAAATCTAGGATCTCTTCTCTTTGAAAGGAGGATAAAGCATTATCCCACCAGTTTCTAAGCTGGCCTGTAAATCCAGTAGTTAAAAGTGAAAAACAAGTTTTGGGGTCTTTTCTACCAACTGTATAGGCTACATTAGCCATACCCATTTCTTGTAAGGTATTAAGTATTTCATGTTCGGATTTTCCATCTATATTCCATTCATAGATAGATTGTCCATTATAATCTGTGGATCTAAACTTAGATCTCTCTTCATATTGAAGGTCAGGAGGAGTAGGTCTAGGATAGAAGTTTCTAGTGTCTGTGTTCCTAAATATTTTTCTGTGTGCTTGAGGTCTATCATGGTTGTTTCTTATCCTATTAATGGTAATGGGGTTTTCCTCAAAGCAGGTTTGTAAGGTTTCAATTGCCTTATCACCAGATGGGCAATCTTCTCTTTCAGAGTTGTCTGAGGAACTGCTTGAGTCTGTGTTGGAACAATTGTTACAGTCCTCGATACAATTAATCGTAACATTTTTTAATTTTTGATCGATTAATTCTATGAGACTAAGAGAAGGATTAAGGGAAGTGTTACTAATGATCTCCTTTTTTATCCCCTGAATTTGAAAATGAGGTCTAGAGATGTCTTTAGGGAATTTGATAGTTTCCGTACTGATTTTATCATGTATTAATTCAACTTGTTCGGCTATTGTGTGGAGGATTTGGTTAGAATAGTTGTGTTGTTGATGTATTTTCTTAACATCTTCTAGGGTAGCGGGACTGTTGTCTGGAGTACCAATTCTAGGATTTTTGAAAGGTTCAGCAGGAACCTCTCCATCTTTTGTAATAATTTTTATTCCTTGTAGAGGAGGATGGACACTTTGTGTAGATCCTGAGGGTAAAAGATTCCAGGTTTTTGTTAACCTTGTTTGGACATCTATGGATTTCTGTTCTAAAGGGTTTTCTATTTCCTGAATCTTAAGGTAATTAGGAAACCATGTGAAGAATAAGATATTGATCATATATTTTTCCATATCAGAATACCATAATTCTCTTATTTTATCTCTGACTATTTTGTCTATTTTCAAAAACCAAACTTTCTTGATCCTGTTTTCAATGGAATCAAAGTCTTTTCTTAGATAATCTTTGTTTATTGTAAAGTCCATTTTGGTGATAACATTTATGGAGGAGTATCTTCCCATATCACTCTGAGTAGGTGAAGAGGGAAAAGATTCATCTGACTTTTGTTCAGTAACAGGGTTAGGAATGGGACTACTAAATTCAACCTTAACTGAATGGTCTTTTATAGAATGGTCTCTAGCAGTATAGAGGGACTCAGAGAAAGAGTTTCTTGAAGGGAAAGGATGGGGATTTCTGGGTATAGGTCTGAAAGATTTAGTGGAATTGAATCTTATAAGGACCCTACCATCACCACTTTCTTCTATCTGGGAAATTTCTGTTTTTTCGAGATCTTCCGGAGGACAATCATGTCTTAGTTCCAGAGCTTCTGGTATAGTGATGTCTTCCCATTTTATCAGTTTGGGAGTGAAGGTTGTAGATCTTTCGGCTTCTAGTTGTAGGAGGATAGTCTCTCCTCTAGGGACAGGAGGAACTATACACTTAGGATCTGTGCAGGAACTTAGGATTCTGTAGTGGAGTCGGTAGATAATGACAAAGTTTTTAGAAAGATTTTTGAACCCCTTTTTAAGGAGCTTAATATCAAGAGTAAGAGTACTACTGATTCTAGGGTCTGTCATATCAACTGTAAAATTTGGAGAACAGTTGAAGAAGATTGGGCCATTACAGATATTGGTTTGAATAACAGCAATTAAAGAGTCTTTGTAAGAAAGGAGTCTGTCGTCTCTAAGGGCAATAAAGACTGGGGTGTCTATGCCTAATCTGGCTAAAGGCTTAAGAGCAACTTGAATTAGGCCTATGTGGATATATCTATAATTCTTTTTTAGATATTCATCAATAGCTATGGAGGATAATAATTGAAGAGTCAGTTGTTCTTTGTCTAAACTGAGTGTTTCTTCATGACTTTTAACACTAAAGGCTGTTTTAAAGTCTGTCCATCCTATTCTGTAAATAGATTGTATAGACTGTTGTGGTATGTTCCAATCATTATTATTTTCTTCATACAGATTTTCATTACTATGGACGACTGGGGTGCTAGATGAACTAGAACCTCTATGCAGCATCCGCCTAAATTGTAGGGCCATAATTAGTTACGTTTCAGGAACTATTTATCTTAATCGTATGTTTTATTGTTACTAAATGGCGTGGGACCATCGGCCTGGAACACCCTGGGACTACCTCGTCAAGCGGGCTTACCAACGGACTTACGACTAAAACCAAACACGCACGGTCTAGTAACAGTAAAAAGTTCGACCTTGGTAAACAGTAACTGAAGGCGTAAGTAACTATAATACTACAACCGGGGCGAAATGTTGCCTAGTGGCTCTGATACCAAATGAACCCAGGTAATCTAAAGTAAGGAAAGACGTAGGAAGAAAGCAGTAAAGCGGAACATAGGTGAACAGTAATACAAAGTTTTTACGCGTGAATAGTAATGTACAGTGACTTTTGAACAGTAACTTAAATAGTAAAAATTAAGAACAATGAACAGTAAACGTAATAGTGACTATTCTGGAAAACTTAATAATAAAAGCAGGGAGAGAAATATGAACTGGAAACATAGGACTTTTATAAGATCATAATAAACTTACAAGGACTATTGTCGTAACTTGAAATGATTTCCTAAAGCTTGAAGGAGCTCCAGAGGAAGGCTTCTAAGCTTCAGAAGTTTTTTGTGAGTTTCTCAACACATGAGAGTCTGAATTGTGATGCCTCAAAACAAATGAGGGCTTTGCCTTTTATAGAAAAAAGGGGAGAGTCTGATTTTCTTTGTCCGTACCAATTTTTGGTACTATTTCTTCACGGGTGGAGTCTCCTGTTGTGAGTGGAGTACTGAGTTGGTTTCTTCTGTCTTCTTGCCTTGGGTGGAGTGCTGAGCTGGTCTTTTGTCTTCTTGCCTTGAGTGGAGTGCTGAGCTGGTCTTTTGTCTTCTTGTCTTGAGTGGAATGCTGAGCTGGTCTTTTGTCTTCTTGTCTTGAGTGGAATGCTGAGCTGGTCTTTTGTCTTTTTGCAAAAATTGGGCATGTTCTTCTGATGGGCCTATCCTTCAGATGGACCTATTCTTCTTTCGTTGTGTCTTGATGGGTATTTGAGCTTTTTATTTGTTGGGCTCTACTTCCTTCTTGATGATGGGCCTATTGTCTTATGAGATCTACTTCTTGAGTCTTTTATCAAATTAATAAGATGTTCAAAGGAGATAATCTAAAACAGGCTAGATTACCCCCTGAGATGAAAACATAAAATGAAAACAAAAGAACTTTCTTTTTCTCTTCTTTTTCTTTTTTCTTTTTCTCTTCTTTTCTTTTTCTCTTTCTTTTTCTTTTTTACTTTTCTCTTCTTTTTCTCTTCTTTTTTTCTTTTCTTTTCTTTTCTTTCTTTTTCTCTTCTTTCTTTTTCTTTTTTGCTGAACAGATAGAACTATTATTGTTTACCTTAGCGTAGGGTTCTTGTGCTAGGTGTCTCTATGAGTGTCGGGAATGCTTATGTCATCCCAGTCTTCGGTGTCAAGCATATCTTCATCTTCTTGTTTAAACTCATCTTCCAGGGAAATGAATTTTCGCCAATCCGCAAACTGGCCATCCCCGCTGAAAGGTAGCCATATTCTCCATTTATCTGGAACCCAGATTTGTGTATAATGTCCTTCTGCTGCCAATCTACACGCCTTCCATCCACTGTAGAGGTATGCATTTTTGTAGAAGAAGGAAACGTCTTGGTAGCGCCTATAGAGCTCATGTTCCTCGTGTATTGTAAAGTTGGTGGGTAGCAGACCTACCCAGTCTCTCCAGTCTTCATCCTTTGAAACACCATGGGAGAAACATATAACCTTTTTTGACGGAATCATGGTGAATTCCGTTACTTTTGGGAGGGTAGCTTGGACGTAGGCAACTGTTGGACCAAAAGTTGCCATGTTACTTCCTATTAACAGGAACTTTTCTCCAAAGGCCTGCAGGATCTCTACTATTCTTCCTTCAATATTAGGTAGGAAACTGATACTATGGACCATACCTAGGTGGAAGAATTTTAGAATAAGGTCTTTGGGCATGGTGCAAGTGTTTAGGTAAAGGAGGATCTTCAGAAGTCCGCCTGTCATCATTGTTGAGCCCCCTGCTATTGGTTTAATAGTAGAGAATTGCCGAACAGTGACTCCCTTGAATTTCCACCCTGGTTCACCGAAGTACATTTGGATAAGCTCTTTCTGAGCTTGTATAAGGTCTGCCAAATGGCCTTCTTCTGTTTTTTGTATTAGAACCTCTTTTCCCTGGGGCCAGGCATCAAGGAGTGGTGTAAGTGCTTCTTGTGTTGGTGTGTCGAGGAGACGAGTTTGGAGATTCTTCCAACGTCTACCTGTAGCAATGGTTAGTTGTTCACCCAAATCTTTTTCCCTTTTTTCTTTCTCTCTTATCACATTTCCATATTCGTGGAAGTGGATACTGAGTGTATTTAAGGCTTGTACTTTTTTCTTGGCTGCATGGGGCATAGTAGGAAGCCTCCAAATGTTATTCAGCAAACCAAGTTGTTCTTTGGAGAGCAAAAGTCCTTGTAGCGGTCTGAAGTTGCTTTTGGCTGTAACTTGGGAGGAAGGTGAAGGTAAAACCTTTTCCTTTCCTTTGCGGGAGGGAGATCTCATTTTAAAAACCTGAAAACTTTAAAACAAGTTAGAAATCACTGTATGTCTGTGACTCTGTAGGGATTTGAAAGAGTTTAATGTTACAAGTTCTCTTGTTAAAATGTTTTAGGTTCTGCTAACAGATGCAGACTGTAGGGTAGATATATCATTATGTTCAACCGCAGCAATGAACTTAAAACTAATCCTTTTTTCCATTACTGTTGTATGTAGGCCAAATCTATCAACAGTGAACGGACAGATTTGTGTCAGGAAGGGTGTTCCTAGGATTATTTGCTGATTTAAGCCTTTTATTAATATGAAGGAGTTGTGGAAACAATGTTTCTCATTACAAATAGAGGCTTTAGGGATCTTGTAACTAAGGTTCATACGACTACCACTAGCATCAAGAATTTTTTCACGACTCTTGTGGTAATACTTTGAAGGGATTATTCCTTCACAGATACAGTTTAGATCTGCTCCACTGTCAATGAGAGCAACTGTAGAAAGAGTGAAGTCTTCTATTTTTATGGTAATATGAACATACCATTTTTGAAAGTTGATCTTGTTTATGGCCGCAATAAAAGAATCTTCAATGACGGGATGTTCTTCTTCATTTTGTTGAGAACGGGGGCTGGAGTAAGGGTTTTTAGAAAATTCTAGGTGAGCTATTCTAGCTTCAAGTTCAAGATCTTTGGTCTCATTTAGTAATAAATGTTGGTTAAGGGATCCTATGTCTTTTTTGATTTTATTGACTTCAGCTTGTAGGTCTTTCAAGGTAATGGAGGAAAATATCTTAGTAGGTGATTTTTTATTAATAATTTTGGATATGCTAAAAGGTTCTTCAAGTTGGGGTTGTTGTTCTTTAAATATTAGTTCTTTTAGCTTCATGAAGTATTCTCGTTTTATTTGAGGATCTTCAAGGGTATCGATAAGCTCTAAAAGGGCCTCTCTTTCATCACTTTTGGTGATAACATTGCAGAATTGGGTTGTTCCTGAATCCTCAGTTTCTGAAGTATCAGGGGCATAAAATTCATTCTCAGAATCCTCCAAAAGGATTTTAGTGAGTCTATCTTTTAGGGTACTATCATCTTGACAGATTTCATTGATCTTTTGTTTGAGACTGCAATTGTCTGCCTTATGGCCTGGTTTTCCGCATTTAAAACAGATAATCTTTTTATTAGTCTGTCTTGGTTGGAATTTCCTTCTAGGTGGGTAACTAGGTCTTTCATAATTATTATCAAACTTTCTGTGTTTATTTTTATGACCCTTTTTATATTTATAAGAAGGGGGTTCTATTTTGGCAAGGCCAAAAGCCTCACAGAAGTTACCTAGTTCTTTTCTTCTAGATCCTTTTTCTCTACCATATTTGGCCTGGATTTTTTATTCGGAGCAAAGGGCTAACCCTTCTTTTTTGACAAAAGCCGTTAATTGGCCATAGGTCATATCTTTCCAAGGAATTTCTTCTGTTTGAATTTTATCTTTTATTTTCTGGATTATCCTATCAGCAAATAAGTTGGGAAGACCAGTAACAAATCTTTCTTTCCAATATCCCTTATTGCAATCATTTCTTTTGTAGACGTAGGACAGGAAAACATCTTTATACCATCTATAGTCACTAAGGGTCTTACATCTTAGATTAGAAAGGATCTCTCTATTGGCTTGGATTTCCTCCCTAGGGTTGCCTATGAAGTGCATACTTATGGTGTATATAAGTTGGTGGACAGGTTCTGGTTCACCATTATCATTGGTAAAATCTAGGATCTCTTCTCTTTGAAAGGAGGATAAAGCATTATCCCACCAGTTTCTAAGCTGGCCTGTAAATCCAGTAGTTAAAAGTGAAAACAAGTTTTGGGGTCTTTTCTACCAACTGTATAGGCTACATTAGCCATACCCATTTCTTGTAAGGTATTAAGTATTTCATGTTCGGATTTTCCATCTATATTCCATTCATAGATAGATTGTCCATTATAATCTGTGGATCTAAACTTAGATCTCTCTTCATATTGAAGGTCAGGAGGAGTAGGTCTAGGATAGAAGTTTCTAGTGTCTGTGTTCCTAAATATTTTTCTGTGTGCTTGAGGTCTATCATGGTTGTTTCTTATCCTATTAATGGTAATGGGGTTTTCCTCAAAGCAGGTTTGTAAGGTTTCAATTGCCTTATCACCAGATGGGCAATCTTCTCTTTCAGAGTTGTCTGAGGAACTGCTTGAGTCTGTGTTGGAACAATTGTTACAGTCCTCGATACAATTAATCGTAACATTTTTTAATTTTTGATCGATTAATTCTATGAGACTAAGAGAAGGATTAAGGGAAGTGTTACTAATGATCTCCTTTTTTATCCCCTGAATTTGAAAATGAGGTCTAGAGATGTCTTTAGGGAATTTGATAGTTTCCGTACTGATTTTATCATGTATTAATTCAACTTGTTCGGCTATTGTGTGAAGGATTTGGTTAGAATAGTTGTGTTGTTGATGTATTTTCTTAACATCTTCTAGGGTAGCGGGACTGTTGTCTGGAGTACCAATTCTAGGATTTTTGAAAGGTTCAGCAGGAACCTCTCCATCTTTTGTAATAATTTTTATTCCTTGTAGAGGAGGATGGACACTTTGTGTAGATCCTGAGGGTAAAAGATTCCAGGTTTTTGTTAACCTTGTTTGGACATCTATGGATTTCTGTTCTAAAGGGTTTTCTATTTCCTGAATCTTAAGGTAATTAGGAAACCATGTGAAGAATAAGATATTGATCATATATTTTTCCATATCAGAATACCATAATTCTCTTATTTTATCTCTGACTATTTTGTCTATTTTCAAAAACCAAACTTTCTTGATCCTGTTTTCAATGGAATCAAAGTCTTTTCTTAGATAATCTTTGTTTATTGTAAAGTCCATTTTGGTGATAACATTTATGGAGGAGTATCTTCCCATATCACTCTGAGTAGGTGAAGAGGGAAAAGATTCATCTGACTTTTGTTCAGTAACAGGGTTAGGAATGGGACTACTAAATTCAACCTTAACTGAATGGTCTTTTATAGAATGGTCTCTAGCAGTATAGAGGGACTCAGAGAAAGAGTTTCTTGAAGGGAAAGGATGGGGATTTCTGGGTATAGGTCTGAAAGATTTAGTGGAATTGAATCTTATAAGGACCCTACCATCACCACTTTCTTCTATCTGGGAAATTTCTGTTTTTTCGAGATCTTCCGGAGGACAATCATGTCTTAGTTCCAGAGCTTCTGGTATAGTGATGTCTTCCCATTTTATCAGTTTGGGAGTGAAGGTTGTAGATCTTTCGGCTTCTAGTTGTAGGAGGATAGTCTCTCCTCTAGGGACAGGAGGAACTATACACTTAGGATCTGTGCAGGAACTTAGGATTCTGTAGTGGAGTCGGTAGATAATGACAAAGTTTTTAGAAAGATTTTTGAACCCCTTTTTAAGGAGCTTAATATCAAGAGTAAGAGTACTACTGATTCTAGGGTCTGTCATATCAACTGTAAAATTTGGAGAACAGTTGAAGAAGATTGGGCCATTACAGATATTGGTTTGAATAACAGCAATTAAAGAGTCTTTGTAAGAAAGGAGTCTGTCGTCTCTAAGGGCAATAAAGACTGGGGTGTCTATGCCTAATCTGGCTAAAGGCTTAAGAGCAACTTGAATTAGGCCTATGTGGATATATCTATAATTCTTTTTTAGATATTCATCAATAGCTATGGAGGATAATAATTGAAGAGTCAGTTGTTCTTTGTCTAAACTGAGTGTTTCTTCATGACTTTTAACACTAAAGGCTGTTTTAAAGTCTGTCCATCCTATTCTGTAAATAGATTGTATAGACTGTTGTGGTATGTTCCAATCATTATTATTTTCTTCATACAGATTTTCATTACTATGGACGACTGGGGTGCTAGATGAACTAGAACCTCTATGCAGCATCCGCCTAAATTGTAGGGCCATAATTAGTTACGTTTCAGGAACTATTTATCTTAATCGTATGTTTTATTGTTACTAAATGGCGTGGGACCATCGGCCTGGAACACCCTGGGACTACCTCGTCAAGCGGGCTTACCAACGGACTTACGACTAAAACCAAACACGCACGGTCTAGTAACAGTAAAAAGTTCGACCTTGGTAAACAGTAACTGAAGGCGTAAGTAACTATAATACTACAACCGGGGCGAAATGTTGCCTAGTGGCTCTGATACCAAATGAACCCAGGTAATCTAAAGTAAGGAAAGACGTAGGAAGAAAGCAGTAAAGCGGAACATAGGTGAACAGTAATACAAAGTTTTTACGCGTGAATAGTAATGTACAGTGACTTTTGAACAGTAACTTAAATAGTAAAAATTAAGAACAATGAACAGTAAACGTAATAGTGACTATTCTGGAAAACTTAATAATAAAAGCAGGGAGAGAAATATGAACTGGAAACATAGGACTTTTATAAGATCATAATAAACTTACAAGGACTATTGTCGTAACTTGAAATGATTTCCTAAAGCTTGAAGGAGCTCCAGAGGAAGGCTTCTAAGCTTCAGAAGTTTTTTGTGAGTTTCTCAACACATGAGAGTCTGAATTGTGATGCCTCAAAACAAATGAGGGCTTTGCCTTTTATAGAAAAAAGGGGAGAGTCTGATTTTCTTTGTCCGTACCAATTTTTGGTACTATTTCTTCACGGGTGGAGTCTCCTGTTGTGAGTGGAGTACTGAGTTGGTTTCTTCTGTCTTCTTGCCTTGGGTGGAGTGCTGAGCTGGTCTTTTGTCTTCTTGCCTTGAGTGGAGTGCTGAGCTGGTCTTTTGTCTTCTTGTCTTGAGTGGAATGCTGAGCTGGTCTTTTGTCTTCTTGTCTTGAGTGGAATGCTGAGCTGGTCTTTTGTCTTTTTGCAAAAATTGGGCATGTTCTTCTGATGGGCCTATCCTTCAGATGGACCTATTCTTCTTTCGTTGTGTCTTGATGGGTATTTGAGCTTTTTTATTTGTTGGGCTCTACTTCCTTCTTGATGATGGGCCTATTGTCTTATGAGATCTACTTCTTGAGTCTTTTATCAAATTAATAAGATGTTCAAAGGAGATAATCTAAAACAGGCTAGATTACCCCCTGAGATGAAAACATAAAATGAAAACAAAAGAACTTTCTTTTTCTCTTTTTTTTTTTTTTTTTTTTTTTTTTTCTTCTTTTCTTTCTTTTTCTTTTTTGCTGAACAGATAGAACTATTTTTTGTTTACCTAAGCGTAGGGATCTTGTGCGAACTGTTCTGGATCATCCGCCGGAGAAGGGGACGGAGTGGCGTCAGGATCATCGCAGCTATTGGTAATACTTTGCTTTTCTTGAGCCATGTATTTTTGAAAGGCTTGAAAGGCTTCCCATTGTTTCAGTTGCTCGAGCTGGTTTTTTGAAAGGGTAGGAGAAGGGTTCTTTTGTGGAGAAGGGTTCTTTTGTGGAGGAGGAGTAGGAGCTGAAGTAGTGGCTTTGACTGTTGTATCATTAATTGACAGTCTCTGGCCTTTCTGCTGGAAAAACAGTTCTACTTTTGCAACTGTTATAGTGGAAATAATGAACTTTTCCCACCAACGGACTTTGAAACGGCGACAAAGTGTGAGGGGATAGCTTTGTGGTTGAATTTGCAGGGTCTCATAAGTCCAGCAAAAGATCCATGCTATACCAAAATCGCTGTGGAAGCGAAGAGATTTTGTGAAGGTCCTGTCTTTGGCATGAAAAAGGTAGGTTGAATAGGCTCTTTGTATTTTTTCTGGGTAAATTTTCTCTGAGGCTCCATAAGTAATCCACCACTCATAGAACCAAATTGGGAAACCTTGAGGGCAGTGTTTGTCAAAAAAGAAGAACCATGAATGATTAAAAGGCCTAAGTAGGAAGGTTCTTTCCCACGCATCTTTGTAGTCTTGGTAAGAATACCCTGGGAGATTAGGAATGGCATTTGGAAGGGAGAAGGACTTTAGGGTCCAGGGGTCAGTCCAGTCAGAGGAGACCAAGACATTGAGTATCTTGCATTTTGAGAAGGAGATGCGTGAGGGGTCTATTGTACACATGGTGTGAGATATTTCTGCCGAGCCAGAGTCAACTAGGATGAATTCATAGAATTTTTGGGTCTTTGAGGGGGTATCTGAGAACCAATGAAGGGTAGGAGGAAAGAGTCTTTTTGTGTAAAATTCCAGCTGGTCTTTTGAGATGGGAGAATGTTCTGGTGTGAGGTAGACTGAAGTAATAGGATGTGGTTTAAGGAAATATTGGAAGAAAGAACTGTCCCTTTTGGGATCTATTTTGACAGGAGTCTTTGGTGCCCCAAGGGCTTGGTTGTAGGGGAGAGCTGGGAAGTTTGAGAGAGCTTGGAATCTATTATGCATCGGGACCAAAGAGGAAGAGGAAGATGGACTGATGTAGTCCTGGGGAGTCTGTTTTCTGTCTTTAGGATCCATTCCTGAGGCGGTCTTTTAAAGGAAGGTAAGCCTTTCTTTGACTTTCTTTTCGAGTTTTTGCAGAAACTGGCGAAGTGAAGGATCTTCGTAAAGCTCCAGTGTTTCTCTTATAGGTGGTATCCAGAGGCTTTGTTCAAGACGTGCTTTGCATCTTTTGTAATGATCTCTCATGGACAGAAATCTTATGTCTCTGTGGTTTTCCCCTGTAAGAATTCTCTTGTGAGAAAGTCTGGTAAAGAGTTGTTTTTTCCTTTTATAAATTCTATTTTGAAGTCAAAAACTGAAACAATAGCTTGCCATCTAGCAAAAATCTGTTTTGAAACAAGATTTTGAACATCTTTTTGCAAGATTTCTTTTGCTGATTGGCAGTCAACACGGAGGAGGAAATCTTTGTTATATAAATCATCTTGGAATTTAGAGATACAAGAGACAATAGATAGGACTTCTTTTTTTACAGTACTATAGTTCTTTTGTGGTCCAGACCAAACACCAGAGTAGTATCTAACAAGGGTTTCTTTAGTTTGGTTAGGTAATCTTTGTTTGAGAATTCCGCCGAAGCCTAATTCTGAGGCGTCCGTTTCAACTATCATAAAAGCAGAGGGGTGAGGAATACTAGCACAAGGTAAAGTTTTAACTTTTTCTTTGAGAAGTTGGATAACCTTGGTATGCTCAGTAGTCCAAGGAGGTGGATTTTTTCTGAGTCTTTGAAACAGAGGGGCACAGATTTGTCTGAGGTTAGGGAAGAAATCAGAGATATAATTTAAACATCCAAGGAACCTTTGTAGTTGGTTTTTGTCTTTTATTTCATCAGGGAATTTGTTAGTAAACTCTATGCTTCTGTTTATAGGTTTGAATGTTTGGTTGAAGATGTTATGACCCAAGAACCTTATCTGTGTTTGGAATAATTTTATTTTTGAGGCCGAGACAGCCAGCCCATTTTTCTCTATTATATATAAAAAAGTATTAAGGTGTTTGAAATGTTCTTCTATGCTATTAGAAAAGACTAGAACATCGTCAATATAGACTATAGTGAAACTAGAGTAAGGGTTGAAGATATCATTCATGATTTTTTGGAATTCTGAAGGAGCATTTTTTAAGCCAAAAGGCATAACGTTCCATTCATAATGTCCAAAAGGAACTGTGAAGGCTGTTTTATACCTGTCTCTATTTTCTATTTGGATTTGCCAGAAACCGCTTTTCATATCAAATTTAGAGTAGATCTTAGAATCAGAAAGTCTATTGAGGAGATCTCTTTTATTAGGAATGGGGTATCTAATCCATTGTAAAGCTTTATTCAAAGGTTTGTAGTTAATCACAAGTCTGGGGACTCCTCTTTCTTTTTCGGCTTGCTTATTAACATAGAAAGCTGCACAACTCCAGGGGGACTTGGAGGGTCTTATGAGTTGTTTCTTTAGAAGGGAGTCTATTTCTTGTTTGCAGAATTGTAGGAGTTCTTGGTTCATTTGGATGGGTCTAGCTTTGGTGGGAATGTCTATTTCTTTGAAATCTTTTTCATAGGGGAGAGACACCTGATGCTTCTTTCTGTCCCAGAAGGCTGTGGGAGATTCAGAGCATACACGTTTTTTGAATGATTCTTCCAGGATGAGAATATGTTTTTGTAAACTAGGGTTTTTAAGTTTTTCTTCTATTTTAAGGTATGCTATTTCCATAACAAGGGAATGGATGAAGGATCTTTTCTTAGTTATAAGATTCATGCTTTTGTTTACGGAAGAGGACTGTATAGTAGATATGTTTTTATGTATGACCGGAGAAATGAACTCAAAATTTAATTTTTTACCTATAACAACAGTATGTATGCCATAAACATCTACTGTAAAAGGGTAAATTTGTGTTAGGAAGGGTGTTCCAAGGATTATGTCCTGGTTTAAGTCTTTTATTAATATGAAGGAATTGTTAAAACAATACTTATCATTACAAACAGAAGCTCTAGGGATCTTGTAGCTAAGGTTCATTCTACTACCGCTAGCATCAAGGATCTTTTCATGACTTTTATGGTAATATTTTGAAGGAATTAGACCTTCACTAATACAGTTTAGATCTGCTCCGCTGTCTATTAGGGCGACAGTAGAAAGGACGAAGTCTTTTATTTTTATGGTAATATTAACATACCATTTCTGAACGTTGATCTTGTTTATAGAAGAGATAAGGGTCTGTTTAGTAAAGAGAGTTTTATTATCTTCTTGTTGTAACTTGGAATTATTGTTAAGGGTTTCAATGTCTTTTTTGAGTCTATTAACTTCAGTTTGTAGATCTTTTATAGTGATGGAGGAGAATGTTTTAGCAGGGGAATTTTTATTGATAAGTTCAGCGAGGGTCTCTTTATCATTACTTTTGGTGATGATATTACAGAATTGGGTTGTACCTGAATCATCTGAGTTTGAAGAATTGAGGGCATGAATATCTTCCTTAGAGTCTTTCAAAAGGACTTTTGTAGGTCTATTTTTTAGAGTACTGTTATTACGACAAATTCTTTTGATTCTTTTGATCCAATTATCCATTTTCCTAGATTGATATCTTCTTATAGGTGGGTAATTAGATTTATCATACCTTTTTTTTGGATTAGGATTTTGTTTATTTTTATAAAAAGGAGGTTCAAACTCGTCTAAGTAAAAGGTCTTAGAGGAGTTATCTAATTTTTTCTTATCAGGAGGGTCATATTTCTTCTTAGCATTTTCAGGACAATTACTAGGATCAGTATTGGTTTTATTATTACGTCCTTCAACATAGTTTAAGGACATGGTTCTTCTTTTACAATTAATTAATTTTAAGACACTGAGAGAAGGGTTTAAAGAGGTGTATTTAAGAATTTTATTTTCTATTTTCTGAATTTGAAAATGAGGTCTAGATTTGTCCTGATTAATTTTGAAAGTTTCAGTAATGACTTGATCTTGTATATTCTTAACATCTTTAAAAGTTGCAAGACTGTTGTTAGAAATAATGACCCTAGGATTCTTAAGGGTCTTAGTAGGAATATCTTCATTTTTAGTAATAATTTCTAGTAAACGCGGATGAACACTTTGTGTAGATCCTGAAGGTAAAAGGTTCCAAATCTTAGTTAACTCATTTTGGATTTCTATGGACTTTTGTTCTAAAGGGTTTTCTATTCCCTGAATCTTAAGGTAATTAGGAAACCATATGAAGAACAAGATGTTGATCCTATATTTTTCCATATCAGAGTACCATAATTCTCTTATTTTATCTCTGACTATTTTGTCTATTTTCATGAACCAATCTTTCTTGATACTGTTTTCAATGGAATCAAAGTCTCTTCTTAGATAATCTTTATCTATTGTGAAAACTGTTTTTGTGAAAAAGTTTATAGGAGATAAAGAATGAAGAGTCAGTTGTTCTTTGTCTAAACTGAGTGTTTCTTCAAGACTTTTAACACTAAAGGCTGTTTTAAAGTCTGTCCATCCTATTCTGTAAATAGATTGTATAGACTGTTGTGGTATGTTCCAATCATTATTATTTTCTTCATACAGATTTTCATTACTATGGACGACTGGGGTGCTAGATGAACTAGAACCTCTATGCAGGATCCGCCTAAATTGTAGGGCCATAATTAGTTACGTTTCAGGAACTATTTATCTTAATCGTATGTTTTATTGTTACTAAATGGCGTGGGACCATTGGCCTGGAACACCCTGGGACTACCTCGTCAAGCGGGCTTATCAACGGACTTACGACTAAAACCAAACACGCACGGTCTAGTAACAGTAAAAAGTTCGACCTTGGTAAACAGTAACTGAAGGCGTAAATAACTATAATACTACAACCGGGGCGAAATGTTGCCTAGTGGCTCTGATACCAAATGAACCCAGGTAATCTAAAGTAAGGAAAGAAAAAAAAAAAAAAAAAAAAAAAAAGAGAAAAAGAAAGTCCGTAGCTCGTCGCTTCGAGCATCTATCCAACGTTCCTCTAGCAAACGTCTTGATCATCTCTTTGATCGTACTTGTCCATCACTTTGGATGTGTGAAGACCATCATTTTGGTCTAGTTCTCTACGTGAAAAGGCTATCTCTTTATACTTAGAAGACGCCATCTCTTTGGCAAGTAGAAGAGACGAAGGAAGGCTTGTTCAACGTTAAAGATCCTATCTTGCAACGGCGTTTTCGAGGGTCGTTCGCATCACTAAGGTTACAAATTAATCCATATCTAGACTACGAAATTACGTACGAAATATATACATATAACTACAACAAAAATTTATCATTTCAACCAAAATTATATTAACATTACCCACATAATCTTTTTGTCTTACACTACAATATATTCAACCATGAATTTGTATTCATAGATACTAGTTCATACCTAATTATGCATTACTAAGGTTACGAAACTAACTACGTATGAAATTTATACATATAACTACGACTTAAAATTTTAGGGCTTTAAAAATTATTTCAACACTAACCACGAAATTGTCGCTCGAGTGCCCACGCCATCCTCTCCTTCATCTTCTCCGCTTGAGTGACAATCGTCATCGTCTCCGCTCGAGTGCCAATCGTCATCTAAACTAGTATGAGACATTTTTTATAAGGGTATGTTTGGATATGGAGTTGAGAGAAAGAATTCGGATACTTGTAGGGTGAGATTTAGCCGTTGGAAAATATGACCATTGGTACTGCTCCATTTGGCGCACTAACGGTCGTATTTTTCAAACGGTAAAATTTTGTACGCCAACAGGAGGTGTGCCAAAGTGGTGCGTCGGTGCGCCTAAAGGATGCATGCCAGAGTGATGCGCCTTCTTCTGGCGCACAAGCTCTATGGCTTTTTTTGCCCATTTCTTACTATTTTGCCCCCACCATGCTTTCATTTGGTGTACCATACTGCACGCCAATTTTTGACGCACCAAACCGGGTGCGAAAAGCTAAAAAATCGTGTGTATATAACGCCCTCAATTTTGTACCACGCTTTCATTTGGTGTATCATACTGCACGCCAATTTTGTACACATGTACAAAGGCCTGACTCGTGATTAAGTGAAAAATTACCAACAAAACAAAAAATGGTACCCTGCTATATGCAAGCCTGAGCTAGCGGCCCATGGTTAATTTGTGCGGTTTTTTTTTTGCCCATAGGAGGCACTTTTGGCCATTACAACGGGGGAGGGGGATTCGAACCCATAATCTCTTGGTCACAGGGTGTCATGCTTGTCAGCTAAGCTGAGAAGACTTGATATTTGTGCGCTTTTTTACACAATATAAGAAATTATGAGTGTGGACTTAACACTTATGGTAAATCTTATGTCTATTAAACCACAACCTATTTAAGTCACACGACATCTAATAGCTCACTCCTTCTTATGTCACATGACATCCTCTTATTCTTTCTGTCGCATGACATTTTATCAATTTTTCATTTTTCTTCAAATTCAATATAATATATATTTATCAGATTCTCATATTTTCTAAACTAAACATATCAATCACAATAATTGTATATAAGATTATTCTATTTCCAAAACTAAACATGTCAATCAAAAGCATATAACTTCTCAAGATTTGTTCCTAAACCTAACCCGATCTCTTCTAAATTTACTTACAAATCAATCACAAAGATTTTTAAATCAATTACATATCTTCTTTCTTTCCAATTTCAACAATAAGAATATTATGAAAAATTCTTAATATATTTTTGGATATTTCTAAAATATTATTTTTATAATTATAAATATAAGTAAAAAAGTCTACTATCTATCTAAATTCATATATACACTAAAGGAGAGGCCTAAATCCTACGTTTCGACACCACGTTCAATTCGCATATGTGTCGTTACCACGTTCTATTAGCATACATGTCGGCCTTTGATATATACCACATCATTCGAGCTTTTAACTAAAGTTAAAATAGTGCGTCGCGTCTTAATTATAGATTACTCAATATAATTAAACAAATTTGGTTTAAGAAATTAATATCAAAAAATTACCTATTAATCTAATTTTATATGTACGCGTTAGTCAATTTAAAAAAATTACATATTTTCAAGTAGAATCAATTTGAAAAAGATTTCCTGTATGTATTAATTACTTTGTAATTTTTCAAATCTAAACAAGTAAACAATGAACTATCGCAATCCAAGATAATCAACATTTTAGTTACTTTATTATAACTTTGTAGTTATTATATTAATTCAGCATAAAATTTAATATAATAATAATTTATAATTATATAAATTGTAACCGATAGCTTTCACATTTGAAATTTATATAAACATACGTTTTTATAGTTTTTCGGTTTTAATATTTTAGATTATTTTGAATCTCATATACGGTCTTGTAAACACAATTTTTTTTAATGTTGTTTGATAATGATTAGTCGTTACTAGATGATCTAAATCTTAATTAATTAAGTTATATATCTTTTCATTTCTGTTTTTAGGATTACTTTTGTTAGTAGAATTTTAGACCCATCCAATTCCATTTCTTAATATTTTTTCACAAAGATAGTATATGGTTGATACGTTTATGTATTTTTAAATATCTTTTAAAATCTTATGTTTAGTAGCTGATTGTTGTTAGTTGTTATTGTACCCTAATGATTTGTATTGAGTTTATATAAATTATGATATTTATTACTAATTAAAAAAAAAATCAATTTTCTTAAATGCAATATAATTTTCGTGTCATTATAATTCAACCATCGTCCATCACATAATCCAACCTTTAAAAAAACTCCAATAGTAGCTCCATTTTAATTGTATATTAAACTTTGTTTAATTAATAATTTGATAATAACTAAATTTTTTAATTAAATAAAGGTATCAATTAGAAGAAAAACCCTAAAATAAGTCTTATCAAATCTAAATTCTTTTTATTCATATTATTATTTTTACTTAACAAATTAATAATAACTAATTATGTTGATTAGATAAAAATTGCCCATCTTAATTATAAATTTGATATTATTCAAAAAAATTCAATTAAATATAGTACTTGAATAATAAAATCTATCCCAGAACAAATATTATCCAAAATTCAAATTTTAATTAAATTACAAATTAATCAAATTGAAATGCATATCCTTGAAGTTTCTAAACAAAATTTGTTTCTTTTTGAGTTTATGAATATTTTTTATCCATGATTTATTTTTTATCATATTTTAGAGAAAAAGTTAAAAAGTAATAAATATAAAGGATTCCACTAAATTAAAAAAAAAAACTCCATGAAATTACATAAAACTCATATGAATAAATTTTATTTTATTTCAAAAAAGATTTTCAACTTTCAAATACTTTACATTCAATATATTTTATATTGCATGGAGATCAATCTGCAGTTTTGAAATGATGTTGATATGTATCTTTTTATTAAAATTGTAATGAAAGACAGAATAATGACTATATAATATAACTGGGGCAAAATAAAATAAAAGAACTGAAAAAAATATTTAATGACATATAATTAAGAACAAATTCCTCTAAAAATCAAACAAACACTTGAGCCAAGAAATTGATTATTCCAACTTCTAAATAAGAACAAATCACTAGAATAAAAACTCTCTGGAACCAAGATTTGAAGAGTTCAAACATATATTGAAAATCAAATCAGCTTAATAAAACCATGAATATATAAGATATTATATGCTAAGGATTAGAGCTTGAATTTGAATATTTGTATTTAAAATAGAAATTATTTCTTCTGATTTCATGATATCTCTAATATTTGTTTATTTCTTATCTATTTTATGAAATAAGTTTTATGTGACTACACTTTTCAATAATATTATCATACTAATTTGAATTTATATTTGATTTCAACAAGCATCATTAATATAAATCGTTATTGTCAAGACCGAAATTCATATCTTATATAAAGTCGTGTAATTAATTTATTTAGGTGTATACTTATTTATTATAAATCATGGTTTGTGATTAGTTCTATTAGACTATTTATTAGTTGTATACATAAACCATAAAACATAAAAAATAGCGTAAAATATATAGGAGAAAATCAAGAAATTTTGGTGGTCAGTCAAATTTGGTTCAATTTTTATCCTATTATAAACATAAACAATTAATCATTTAAAATCTGTTATAATATTTTTGCATGTAAATAACAACAAGAGTATATATCTACATGTTCTATAATAAACGGTTCTACGTAGCAATCTAAGATATGAATATATCTGCATACTCATACTCATTTATTCATTTATTAATTGATTTTGTAAATTTTTTTAAATATGATATCTATAATCTATATAAATACTAAAGGAGAACCCTAAAACTTAAGTGTCATCACCATATTTATTTTTCCTATGTGTCATTATAACATTTATATAGAGGAGATTTATAGAGGAGATTTTTACCTCACATTTAAAAAGAATCACCACATACATTACAAAATCAAGTATAATTTTTTTTAAAGTTAATTTTGAAAATTATTGAATTAGCAAAGAAATTAGTTAAAAACAAGAAATATTTCACTTTGATTAAAACTGTTATGTAGTATCATATAGATTTTTATATAAAATTAGTTTTTTATAAAATTTATCATAGAAACAGTTCATTTTTTTTTTGCTGAGATAACATAATATGACTTCTATTTATTATTTAACTTTGGTTTGGATAACTATAGTGGTTCAATACTGGTTTTGATTGTTATGTTTTTTCCTATAATATGATGTTTTTTTATGAGCATTGATGTATAAAAATTAATCATCTATAAGTAACATATATTTGACTCTATAAATTCTAATGTCATATTACTAAACAAATTTAATATTTTGCCACAATTAATTTCTCTTATTTGTTGGAATATTGCAAAATTCTTAGTCGTAAGTCGAACTTTTTACTGTTACTAGACCGTGCGTGTTTGGTTTTAGTCGTAAGTCCGTTGGTAAGCCCGCTTGACGAGGTAGTCCCAGGGTGTTACAGGCCGATGGTCCCACGCCATTTAGTAACAATAAAACATACGATTAAGATAAATAGTTCCTGAAACGTAACTAATTATGGCCCTACAATTTAGGCGGATGCTGCATAGAGGTTCTAGTTCATCTAGCACCCCAGTCGTCCATAGTAATGAAAATCTGTATGAAGAAAATAATAATGATTGGAACATACCACAACAGTCTATACAATCTATTTACAGAATAGGATGGACAGACTTTAAAACAGCCTTTAGTGTTAAAAGTCATGAAGAAACACTCAGTTTAGACAAAGAACAACTGACTCTTCAATTATTATCCTCCATAGCTATTGATGAATATCTAAAAAAGAATTATAGATATATCCACATAGGCCTAATTCAAGTTGCTCTTAAGCCTTTAGCCAGATTAGGCATAGACACCCCAGTCTTTATTGCCCTTAGAGACGACAGACTCCTTTCTTACAAAGACTCTTTAATTGCTGTTATTCAAACCAATATCTGTAATGGCCCAATCTTCTTCAACTGTTCTCCAAATTTTACAGTTGATATGACAGACCCTAGAATCAGTAGTACTCTTACTCTTGATATTAAGCTCCTTAAAAAGGGGTTCAAAAATCTTTCTAAAAACTTTGTCATTATCTACCGACTCCACTACAGAATCCTAAGTTCCTGCACAGATCCTAAGTGTATAGTTCCTCCTGTCCCTAGAGGAGAGACTATCCTCCTACAACTAGAAGCCGAAAGATCTACAACCTTCACTCCCAAACTGATAAAATGGGAAGACATCACTATACCAGAAGCTCTGGAACTAAGACATGATTGTCCTCCGGAAGATCTCGAAAAAACAGAAATTTCCCAGATAGAAGAAAGTGGTGATGGTAGGGTCCTTATAAGATTCAATTCCACTAAATCTTTCAGACCTATACCCAGAAATCCCCATCCTTTCCCTTCAAGAAACTCTTTCTCTGAGTCCCTCTATACTGCTAGAGACCATTCTATAAAAGACCATTCAGTTAAGGTTGAATTTAGTAGTCCCATTCCTAACCCTGTTACTGAACAAAAGTCAGATGAATCTTTTCCCTCTTCACCTACTCAGAGTGATATGGGAAGATACTCCTCCATAAATGTTATCACCAAAATAGACTTTACAATAAACAAAGATTATCTAAGAAAAGACTTTGATTCCATTGAAAACAGGATCAAGAAAGTTTGGTTTTTGAAAATAGACAAAATAGTCAGAGATAAAATAAGAGAATTATGGTATTCTGATATGGAAAAATATAGGATCAATATCTTATTCTTCACATGGTTTCCTAATTACCTTAAGATTCAGGGAATAGAAAACCTTTAGAACAGAAATCCATAGATGTCCAAACAAGGTTAACAAAAACCTGGAATCTTTTACCCTCAGGATCTACACAAAGTGTCCATCCTCCTCTACAAGGAATAAAAATTATTACAAAAGATGGAGAGGTTCCTGCTGAACCTTTCAAAAATCCTAGAATTGGTACTCCAGACAACAGTCCCGCTACCCTAGAAGATGTTAAGAAAATACATCAACAACACAACTATTCTAACCAAATCCTCCACACAATAGCCGAACAAGTTGAATTAATACATGATAAAATCAGTACGGAAACTATCAAATTCCCTAAAGACATCTCTAGACCTCATTTTCAAATTCAGGGGATAAAAAAGGAGATCATTAGTAACACTTCCCTTAATCCTTCTCTTAGTCTCATAGAATTAATCGATCAAAAATTAAAAAATGTTACGATTAATTGTATCGAGGACTGTAACAATTGTTCCAACACAGACTCAAGCAGTTCCTCAGACAACTCTGAAAGAGAAGATTGCCCATCTGGTGATAAGGCAATTGAAACCTTACAAACCTGCTTTGAGGAAAACCCCATTACCATTAATAGGATAAGAAACAACCATGATAGACCTCAAGCACACAGAAAAATATTTAGGAACACAGACACTAGAAACTTCTATCCTAGACCTACTCCTCCTGACCTTCAATATGAAGAGAGATCTAAGTTTAGATCCACAGATTATAATGGACAATCTATCTATGAATGGAATATAGATGGAAAATCCGAACATGAAATACTTAATACCTTACAAGAAATGGGTATGGCTAATGTAGCCTATACAGTTGGTAGAAAAGACCCCAAAACTTATTTTTCACTTTTAACTACTGGATTTACAGGCCAGCTTAGAAACTGGTGGGATAATGCTTTATCCTCCTTTCAAAGAGAAGAGATCCTAGATTTTACCAATGATAATGGTGAACCAGAACCTGTCCACCAACTTATATACACCATAAGTATGCACTTCATAGGCAACCCTAGGGAGGAAATCCAAGCCAATAGAGAGATCCTTTCTAATCTAAGATGTAAGACCCTTAGTGACTATAGATGGTATAAAGATGTTTTCCTGTCCTACGTCTACAAAAGAAATGATTGCAATAAGGGATATTGGAAAGAAAGATTTGTTACTGGTCTTCCCAACTTATTTGCTGATAGGATAATCCAGAAAATAAAAGATGAAATTCAAACAGAAGAAATTCCTTGGAAAGATATGACCTATGGCCAATTAACGGCTTTTGTCAAAAAAGAAGGGTTAGCCCTTTGCTCCGAATTAAAAATCCAGGCCAAATATGGTAGAGAAAAAGGATCTAGAAGAAAAGAACTAGGTAACTTCTGTGAGGCTTTTGGCCTTGCCAAAATAGAACCCCCTTCTTATAAATATAAAAAGGGTCATAAAAATAAACACAGAAAGTTTGATAATAATTATGAAAGACCTAGTTACCCACCTAGAAGGAAATTCCAACCAAGACAGACTAATAAAAAGATTATCTGTTTTAAATGCGGAAAACCAGGCCATAAGGCAGACAATTGCAGTCTCAAACAAAAGATCAATGAAATCTGTCAAGATGATAGTACCCTAAAAGATAGACTCACTAAAATCCTTTTGGAGGATTCTGAGAATGAATTTTATGCCCCTGATACTTCAGAAACTGAGGATTCAGGAACAACCCAATTCTGCAATGTTATCACCAAAAGTGATGAAAGAGAGGCCCTTTTAGAGCTTATCGATACCCTTGAAGATCCTTAAATAAAACGAGAATACTTCATGAAGCTAAAAGAACTAATATTTAAAGAACAACAACCCCAACTTGAAGAACCTTTTAGCATATCCAAAATTATTAATAAAAAATCACCTACTAAGATATTTTCCTCCATTACCTTGAAAGACCTACAAGCTGAAGTCAATAAAATCAAAAAAGACATAGGATCCCTTAACCAACATTTATTACTAAATGAGACCAAAGATCTTGAACTTGAAGCTAGAATAGCTCACCTAGAATTTTCTAAAAACCCTTACTCCAGCCCCCGTTCTCAACAAAATGAAGAAGAACATCCCGTCATTGAAGATTCTTTTATTGCGGCCATAAACAAGATCAACTTTCAAAAATGGTATGTTCATATTACCATAAAAATAGAAGACTTCACTCTTTCTACAGTTGCTCTCATTGACAGTGGAGCAGATCTAAACTGTATCTGTGAAGGAATAATCCCTTCAAAGTATTACCACAAGAGTCGTGAAAAAATTCTTGATGCTAGTGGTAGTCGTATGAACCTTAGTTACAAGATCCCTAAAGCCTCTATTTGTAATGAGAAACATTGTTTCCACAACTCCTTCATATTAATAAAAGGCTTAAATCAGCAAATAATCCTAGGAACACCCTTCCTGACACAAATCTGTCCGTTCACTGTTGATAGATTTGGCCTACATACAACAGTAATGGAAAAAAGGATTAGTTTTAAGTTCATTGCTGCGGTTGAACATAATGATATATCTACCCTACAGTCTGCATCTGTTAGCAGAACCTAAAACATTTTAACAAGAGAACTTGTAACATTAAACTCTTTCAAATCCCTACAGAGTCACAGACATACAGTGATTTCTAACTTGTTTTAAAGTTTTCAGGTTTTTAAAATGAGATCTCCCTCCCGCAAAGGAAAGGAAAAGGTTTTACCTTCACCTTCCTCCCAAGTTACAGCCAAAAGCAACTTCAGACCGCTACAAGGACTTTTGCTCTCCAAAGAACAACTTGGTTTGCTGAATAACATTTGGAGGCTTCCTACTATGCCCCATGCAGCCAAGAAAAAAGTACAAGCCTTAAATACACTCAGTATCCACTTCCACGAATATGGAAATGTGATAAGAGAGAAAGAAAAAAGGGAAAAAGATTTGGGTGAACAACTAACCATTGCTACAGGTAGACGTTGGAAGAATCTCCAAACTCGTCTCCTCGACACACCAACACAAGAAGCACTTACACCACTCCTTGATGCCTGGCCCCAGGGAAAAGAGGTTCTAATACAAAAAACAGAAGAAGGCCATTTGGCAGACCTTATACAAGCTCAGAAAGAGCTTATCCAAATGTACTTCGGTGAACCAGGGTGGAAATTCAAGGGAGTCACTGTTCGGCAATTCTCTACTATTAAACCAATAGCAGGGGGCTCAACAATGATGACAGGCGGACTTCTGAAGATCCTCCTTTACCTAAACACTTGCACCATGCCCAAAGACCTTATTCTAAAATTCTTCCACCTAGGTATGGTCCATAGTATCAGTTTCCTACCTAATATTGAAGGAAGAATAGTAGAGATCCTGCAGGCCTTTGGAGAAAAGTTCCTGTTAATAGGAAGTAACATGGCAACTTTTGGTCCAACAGTTGCCTACGTCCAAGCTACCCTCCCAAAAGTAACGGAATTCACCATGATTCCGTCAAAAAAGGTTATATGTTTCTCCCATGGTGTTTCAAAGGATGAAGACTGGAGAGACTGGGTAGGTCTGCTACCCACCAACTTTACAATACACGAGGAACATGAGCTCTATAGGCGCCACCAAGATGTTTCCTTCTTCTACAAAAATGCATACCTCTACAGTGGATGGAAGGCGTGTAGATTGGCAGCAGAAGGACATTATACACAAATCTGGGTTCCAGATAAATGGAGAATATGGCTACCTTTCAGCGGGGATGGCCAGTTTGCGGATTGGCGAAAATTCATTTCCCTGGAAGATGAGTTTAAACAAGAAGATGAAGATATGCTTGACACCGAAGACTGGGATGACATAAGCATTCCCGACACTCATAGAGACACCTAGCACAAGAACCCTACGCTAAGGTAAACAATAATAGTTCTATCTGTTCAGCAAAAAAGAAAAAGAAAGAAGAGAAAAAGAAAGAAAAGAAAAGAAAAAAAAAAGAAGAGAAAAAGAAGAGAAAAAGAAGAGAAAAGTAAAAAAGAAAAAGAAAGAGAAAAAGAAAAGAAGAGAAAAAGAAAAAAGAAAAAGAAGAGAAAAAAAAGTTCTTTTGTTTTCATTTTATGTTTTCATCTCAGGGGGTAATCTAGCCTGTTTTAGATTATCTCCTTTGAACATCTTATTAATTTGATAAAAGACTCAAGAAGTAGATCTCATAAGACAATAGGCCCATCATCAAGAAGGAAGTAGAGCCCAACAAATCAAAAAGCTCAAATACCCATCAAGACACAACGAAAGAAGAATAGGTCCATCTGAAGGATAGGCCCATCAGAAGAACATGCCCAATTTTTGCAAAAAGACAAAAGACCAGCTCAGCATTCCACTCAAGACAAGAAGACAAAAGACCAGCTCAGCATTCCACTCAAGACAAGAAGACAAAAGACCAGCTCAGCACTCCACTCAAGGCAAGAAGACAAAAGACCAGCTCAGCACTCCACCCAAGGCAAGTAAGGAAAGACGTAGGAAGAAAGCAGTAAAGCGGAACATAGGTGAACAGTAAAACAAAGTATTTACGCGTGAATAGTAATGTACAGTGACTTTTGAACAGTAACTTAAATAGTAAAAATTAAGAACAATGAACAGTAAACGTAATAGTGACTATTCTGGAAAGCTTAATAATAAAAGCAGGGAGGGAAATATGAACTGGAAACATAGGACTTTTATAAGATCATAATAAACTTACAAGGACTATTGTCGTAACTTGAAATGATTTCCTAAAGCTTGAAGGAGCTCCAGAGGAAGGCTTCTAAGCTTCAGAAGTTTTTTGTGAGTTTCTCAACACATGAGAGTCTGAATTCTGATGCCTCAAAACAAATGAGGGCTTTGCCTTTTATAGAAAAAAGGGGAGAGTCTGATTTTCTTTGTCCGTACCAATTTTTGGTACTATTTCTTCACGGGTGGAGTCTCCTGTTGTGAGTGGAGTACTGAGTTGGTTTCTTCTGTCTTCTTGCCTTGGGTGGAGTGCTGAGCTGGTCTTTTGTCTTCTTGCCTTGAGTGGAGTGCTGAGCTGGTCTTTTGTCTTCTTGTCTTGAGTGGAATGCTGAGCTGGTCTTTTGTCTTCTTGTCTTGAGTGGAATGCTGAGCTGGTCTTTTGTCTTTTTGCAAAAATTGGGCATGTTCTTCTGATGGGCCTATCCTTCAGATGGACCTATTCTTCTTTCGTTGTGTCTTGATGGGTATTTGAGCTTTTTGATTTGTTGGGCTCTACTTCCTTCTTGATGATGGGCCTATTGTCTTATGAGATCTACTACTTGAGTCTTTTATCAAATTAATAAGATGTTCAAAGGAGATAATCTAAAACAGGCTAGATTACCCCCTGAGATGAAAACATAAAATGAAAACAAAAGAACTTTCTTTTTCTCTTCTTTTTCTTTTTTCTTTTTCTCTTCTTTTCTTTTTCTCTTTCTTTTTCTTTTTTACTTTTCTCTTCTTTTTCTCTTCTTTTTCTCTTCTTTTTTTTTTTTCTTTTCTTTTCTTTCTTTTTCTCTTCTTTCTTTTTCTTTTTTGCTGAACAGATAGAACTATTATTGTTTACCTTAGCGTAGGGTTCTTGTGCTAGGTGTCTCTATGAGTGTCGGGAATGCTTATGTCATCCCAGTCTTCGGTGTCAAGCATATCTTCATCTTCTTGTTTAAACTCATCTTCCAGGGAAATGAATTTTCGCCAATCCGCAAACTGGCCATCCCCGCTGAAAGGTAGCCATATTCTCCATTTATCTGGAACCCAGATTTGTGTATAATGTCCTTCTGCTGCCAATCTACACGCCTTCCATCCACTGTAGAGGTATGCATTTTTGTAGAAGAAGGAAACGTCTTGGTGGCGCCTATAGAGCTCATGTTCCTCGTGTATTGTAAAGTTGGTGGGTAGCAGACCTACCCAGTCTCTCCAGTCTTCATCCTTTGAAACACCATGGGAGAAACATATAACCTTTTTTGACGGAATCATGGTGAATTCCGTTACTTTTGGGAGGGTAGCTTGGACGTAGGCAACTGTTGGACCAAAAGTTGCCATGTTACTTCCTATTAACAGGAACTTTTCTCCAAAGGCCTGCAGGATCTCTACTATTCTTCCTTCAATATTAGGTAGGAAACTGATACTATGGACCATACCTAGGTGGAAGAATTTTAGAATAAGGTCTTTGGGCATGGTGCAAGTGTTTAGGTAAAGGAGGATCTTCAGAAGTCCGCCTGTCATCATTGTTGAGCCCCCTGCTATTGGTTTAATAGTAGAGAATTGCCGAACAGTGACTCCCTTGAATTTCCACCCTGGTTCACCGAAGTACATTTGGATAAGCTCTTTCTGAGCTTGTATAAGGTCTGCCAAATGGCCTTCTTCTGTTTTTTGTATTAGAACCTCTTTTCCCTGGGGCCAGGCATCAAGGAGTGGTGTAAGTGCTTCTTGTGTTGGTGTGTCGAGGAGACGAGTTTGGAGATTCTTCCAACGTCTACCTGTAGCAATGGTTAGTTGTTCACCCAAATCTTTTTCCCTTTTTTCTTTCTCTCTTATCACATTTCCATATTCGTGGAAGTGGATACTGAGTGTATTTAAGGCTTGTACTTTTTTCTTGGCTGCATGGGGCATAGTAGGAAGCCTCCAAATGTTATTCAGCAAACCAAGTTGTTCTTTGGAGAGCAAAAGTCCTTGTAGCGGTCTGAAGTTGCTTTTGGCTGTAACTTGGGAGGAAGGTGAAGGTAAAACCTTTTCCTTTCCTTTGCGGTAGGGAGATCTCATTTTAAAAACCTGAAAACTTTAAAACAAGTTAGAAATCACTGTATGTCTGTGACTCTGTAGGGATTTGAAAGAGTTTAATGTTACAAGTTCTCTTGTTAAAATGTTTTAGGTTCTGCTAACAGATGCAGACTGTAGGGTAGATATATCATTATGTTCAACCGCAGCAATGAACTTAAAACTAATCCTTTTTTCCATTACTGTTGTATGTAGGCCAAATCTATCAACAGTGAACGGACAGATTTGTGTCAGGAAGGGTGTTCCTAGGATTATTTGCTGATTTAAGCCTTTTATTAATATGAAGGAGTTGTGGAAACAATGTTTCTCATTACAAATAGAGGCTTTAGGGATCTTGTAACTAAGGTTCATACGACTACCACTAGCATCAAGAATTTTTTCACGACTCTTGTGGTAATACTTTGAAGGGATTATTCCTTCACAGATACAGTTTAGATCTGCTCCACTGTCAATGAGAGCAACTGTAGAAAGAGTGAAGTCTTCTATTTTTATGGTAATATGAACATACCATTTTTGAAAGTTGATCTTGTTTATGGCCGCAATAAAAGAATCTTCAATGACGGGATGTTCTTCTTCATTTTGTTGAGAACGGGGGCTGGAGTAAGGGTTTTTAGAAAATTCTAGGTGAGCTATTCTAGCTTCAAGTTCAAGATCTTTGGTCTCATTTAGTAATAAATGTTGGTTAAGGGATCCTATGTCTTTTTTGATTTTATTGACTTCAGCTTGTAGGTCTTTCAAGGTAATGGAGGAAAATATCTTAGTAGGTGATTTTTTATTAATAATTTTGGATATGCTAAAAGGTTCTTCAAGTTGGGGTTGTTGTTCTTTAAATATTAGTTCTTTTAGCTTCATGAAGTATTCTCGTTTTATTTGAGGATCTTCAAGGGTATCGATAAGCTCTAAAAGGGCCTCTCTTTCATCACTTTTGGTGATAACATTGCAGAATTGGGTTGTTCCTGAATCCTCAGTTTCTGAAGTATCAGGGGCATAAAATTCATTCTCAGAATCCTCCAAAAGGATTTTAGTGAGTCTATCTTTTAGGGTACTATCATCTTGACAGATTTCATTGATCTTTTGTTTGAGACTGCAATTGTCTGCCTTATGGCCTGGTTTTCCGCATTTAAAACAGATAATCTTTTTATTAGTCTGTCTTGGTTGGAATTTCCTTCTAGGTGGGTAACTAGGTCTTTCATAATTATTATCAAACTTTCTGTGTTTATTTTTATGACCCTTTTTATATTTATAAGAAGGGGGTTCTATTTTGGCAAGGCCAAAAGCCTCACAGAAGTTACCTAGTTCTTTTCTTCTAGATCCTTTTTCTCTACCATATTTGGCCTGGATTTTTAATTCGGAGCAAAGGGCTAACCCTTCTTTTTTGACAAAAGCCGTTAATTGGCCATAGGTCATATCTTTCCAAGGAATTTCTTCTGTTTGAATTTCATCTTTTATTTTCTGGATTATCCTATCAGCAAATAAGTTGGGAAGACCAGTAACAAATCTTTCTTTCCAATATCCCTTATTGCAATCATTTCTTTTGTAGACGTAGGACAGGAAAACATCTTTATACCATCTATAGTCACTAAGGGTCTTACATCTTAGATTAGAAAGGATCTCTCTATTGGCTTGGATTTCCTCCCTAGGGTTGCCTATGAAGTGCATACTTATGGTGTATATAAGTTGGTGGACAGGTTCTGGTTCACCATTATCATTGGTAAAATCTAGGATCTCTTCTCTTTGAAAGGAGGATAAAGCATTATCCCACCAGTTTCTAAGCTGGCCTGTAAATCCAGTAGTTAAAAGTGAAAAACAAGTTTTGGGGTCTTTTCTACCAACTGTATAGGCTACATTAGCCATACCCATTTCTTGTAAGGTATTAAGTATTTCATGTTCGGATTTTCCATCTATATTCCATTCATAGATAGATTGTCCATTATAATCTGTGGATCTAAACTTAGATCTCTCTTCATATTGAAGGTCAGGAGGAGTAGGTCTAGGATAGAAGTTTCTAGTGTCTGTGTTCCTAAATATTTTTCTGTGTGCTTGAGGTCTATCATGGTTGTTTCTTATCCTATTAATGGTAATGGGGTTTTCCTCAAAGCAGGTTTGTAAGGTTTCAATTGCCTTATCACCAGATGGGCAATCTTCTCTTTCAGAGTTGTCTGAGGAACTGCTTGAGTCTGTGTTGGAACAATTGTTACAGTCCTCGATACAATTAATCGTAACATTTTTTAATTTTTGATCGATTAATTCTATGAGACTAAGAGAAGGATTAAGGGAAGTGTTACTAATGATCTCCTTTTTTATCCCCTGAATTTGAAAATGAGGTCTAGAGATGTCTTTAGGGAATTTGATAGTTTCCGTACTGATTTTATCATGTATTAATTCAACTTGTTCGGCTATTGTGTGGAGGATTTGGTTAGAATAGTTGTGTTGTTGATGTATTTTCTTAACATCTTCTAGGGTAGCGGGACTGTTGTCTGGAGTACCAATTCTAGGATTTTTGAAAGGTTCAGCAGGAACCTCTCCATCTTTTGTAATAATTTTTATTCCTTGTAGAGGAGGATGGACACTTTGTGTAGATCCTGAGGGTAAAAGATTCCAGGTTTTTGTTAACCTTGTTTGGACATCTATGGATTTCTGTTCTAAAGGGTTTTCTATTCCCTGAATCTTAAGGTAATTAGGAAACCATGTGAAGAATAAGATATTGATCCTATATTTTTCCATATCAGAATACCATAATTCTCTTATTTTATCTCTGACTATTTTGTCTATTTTCAAAAACCAAACTTTCTTGATCCTGTTTTCAATGGAATCAAAGTCTTTTCTTAGATAATCTTTGTTTATTGTAAAGTCCATTTTGGTGATAACATTTATGGAGGAGTATCTTCCCATATCACTCTGAGTAGGTGAAGAGGGAAAAGATTCATCTGACTTTTGTTCAGTAACAGGGTTAGGAATGGGACTACTAAATTCAACCTTAACTGAATGGTCTTTTATAGAATGGTCTCTAGCAGTATAGAGGGACTCAGAGAAAGAGTTTCTTGAAGGGAAAGGATGGGGATTTCTGGGTATAGGTCTGAAAGATTTAGTGGAATTGAATCTTATAAGGACCCTACCATCACCACTTTCTTCTATCTGGGAAATTTCTGTTTTTTCGAGATCTTCCGGAGGACAATCATGTCTTAGTTCCAGAGCTTCTGGTATAGTGATGTCTTCCCATTTTATCAGTTTGGGAGTGAAGGTTGTAGATCTTTCGGCTTCTAGTTGTAGGAGGATAGTCTCTCCTCTAGGGACAGGAGGAACTATACACTTAGGATCTGTGCAGGAACTTAGGATTCTGTAGTGGAGTCGGTAGATAATGACAAAGTTTTTAGAAAGATTTTTGAACCCCTTTTTAAGGAGCTTAATATCAAGAGTAAGAGTACTACTGATTCTAGGGTCTGTCATATCAACTGTAAAATTTGGAGAACAGTTGAAGAAGATTGGGCCATTACAGATATTGGTTTGAATAACAGCAATTAAAGAGTCTTTGTAAGAAAGGAGTCTGTCGTCTCTAAGGGCAATAAAGACAGGGGTGTCTATGCCTAATCTGGCTAAAGGCTTAAGAGCAACTTGAATTAGGCCTATGTGGATATATCTATAATTCTTTTTTAGATATTCATCAATAGCTATGGAGGATAATAATTGAAGAGTCAGTTGTTCTTTGTCTAAACTGAGTGTTTCTTCATGACTTTTAACACTAAAGGCTGTTTTAAAGTCTGTCCATCCTATTCTGTAAATAGATTGTATAGACTGTTGTGGTATGTTCCAATCATTATTATTTTCTTCATACAGATTTTCATTACTATGGACGACTGGGGTGCTAGATGAACTAGAACCTCTATGCAGCATCCGCCTAAATTGTAGGGCCATAATTAGTTACGTTTCAGGAACTATTTATCTTAATCGTATGTTTTATTGTTACTAAATGGCGTGGGACCATCGGCCTGGAACACCCTGGGACTACCTCGTCAAGCGGGCTTACCAACGGACTTACGACTAAAACCAAACACGCACGGTCTAGTAACAGTAAAAAGTTCGACCTTGGTAAATAGTAACTGAAGGCGTAAGTAACTATAATACTACAACCGGGGCGAAATGTTGCCTAGTGGCTCTGATACCAAATGAACCCAGGTAATCTAAAGTAAGGAAAGACGTAGGAAGAAAGCAGTAAAGCGGAACATAGGTGAACAGTAAAACAAAGTATTTACGCGTGAATAGTAATGTACAGTGACTTTTGAACAGTAACTGATACCATATTCACGCGTAAAAACTTTGTATTACTGTTCACCTATGTTCCGCTTTACTGCTTTCTTCCTACGTCTTTCCTTACTTTAGATTACCTGGGTTCATTTGGTATCAGAGCCACTAGGCAACATTTCGCCCCGGTTGTAGTATTATAGTTATTTACGCCTTCAGTTACTGTTTACCAAGGTCGAACTTTTTACTGTTACTAGACCGTGCGTGTTTGGTTTTAGTCGTAAGTCCGTTGGTAAGCCCGCTTGACGAGGTAGTCCCAGGGTGTTCCAGGCCGATGGTCCCACGCCATTTAGTAACAATAAAACATACGATTAAGATAAATAGTTCCTGAAACGTAACTAATTATGGCCCTACAATTTAGGCGGATCCTGCATAGAGGTTCTAGTTCATCTAGCACCCCAGTCGTCCATAGTAATGAAAATCTGTATGAAGAAAATAATAATGATTGGAACATACCACAACAGTCTATACAATCTATTTACAGAATAGGATGGACAGACTTTAAAACAGCCTTTAGTGTTAAAAGTCATGAAGAAACACTCAGTTTAGACAAAGAACAACTGACTCTTCATTCTTTATCTCCTATAAACTTTTTCACAAAAACAGTTTTCACAATAGATAAAGATTATCTAAGAAGAGACTTTGATTCCATTGAAAACAGTATCAAGAAAGATTGGTTCATGAAAATAGACAAAATAGTCAGAGATAAAATAAGAGAATTATGGTACTCTGATATGGAAAAATATAGGATCAACATCTTGTTCTTCATATGGTTTCCTAATTACCTTAAGATTCAGGGAATAGAAAACCCTTTAGAACAAAAGTCCATAGAAATCCAAAATGAGTTAACTAAGATTTGGAACCTTTTACCTTCAGGATCTACACAAAGTGTTCATCCGCGTTTACTAGAAATTATTACTAAAAATGAAGATATTCCTACTAAGACCCTTAAGAATCCTAGGGTCATTATTTCTAACAACAGTCTTGCAACTTTTAAAGATGTTAAGAATATACAAGATCAAGTCATTACTGAAACTTTCAAAATTAATCAGGACAAATCTAGACCTCATTTTCAAATTCAGAAAATAGAAAATAAAATTCTTAAATACACCTCTTTAAACCCTTCTCTCAGTGTCTTAAAATTAATTAATTGTAAAAGAAGAACCATGTCCTTAAACTATGTTGAAGGACGTAATAATAAAACCAATACTGATCCTAGTAATTGTCCTGAAAATGCTAAGAAGAAATATGACCCTCCTGATAAGAAAAAATTAGATAACTCCTCTAAGACCTTTTACTTAGACGAGTTTGAACCTCCTTTTTATAAAAATAAACAAAATCCTAATCCAAAAAAAAGGTATGATAAATCTAATTACCCACCTATAAGAAGATATCAATCTAGGAAAATGGATAATTGGATCAAAAGAATCAAAAGAATTTGTCGTAATAACAGTACTCTAAAAAATAGACCTACAAAAGTCCTTTTGAAAGACTCTAAGGAAGATATTCATGCCCTCAATTCTTCAAACTCAGATGATTCAGGTACAACCCAATTCTGTAATATCATCACCAAAAGTAATGATAAAGAGACCCTCGCTGAACTTATCAATAAAAATTCCCCTGCTAAAACATTCTCCTCCATCACTATAAAAGATCTACAAACTGAAGTTAATAGACTCAAAAAAGACATTGAAACCCTTAACAATAATTCCAAGTTACAACAAGAAGATAATAAAACTCTCTTTACTAAACAGACCCTTATCTCTTCTATAAACAAGATCAACGTTCAGAAATGGTATGTTAATATTACCATAAAAATAAAAGACTTCGTCCTTTCTACTGTCGCCCTAATAGACAGCGGAGCAGATCTAAACTGTATTAGTGAAGGTCTAATTCCTTCAAAATATTACCATAAAAGTCATGAAAAGATCCTTGATGCTAGCGGTAGTAGAATGAACCTTAGCTACAAGATCCCTAGAGCTTCTGTTTGTAATGATAAGTATTGTTTTAACAATTCCTTCATATTAATAAAAGACTTAAACCAGGACATAATCCTTGGAACACCCTTCCTAACACAAATTTACCCTTTTACAGTAGATGTTTATGGCATACATACTGTTGTTATAGGTAAAAAATTAAATTTTGAGTTCATTTCTCCGGTCATACATAAAAACATATCTACTATACAGTCCTCTTCCGTAAACAAAAGCATGAATCTTATAACTAAGAAAAGATCCTTCATCCATTCCCTTGTTATGGAAATAGCATACCTTAAAATAGAAGAAAAACTTAAAAACCCTAGTTTACAAAAACAGATTCTCATCCTGGAAGAATCATTCAAAAAACGTGTATGCTCTGAATCTCCCACAGCCTTCTGGGACAGAAAGAAGCATCAGGTGTCTCTCCCCTATGAAAAAGATTTCAAAGAAATAGACATTCCCACCAAAGCTAGACCCATCCAAATGAACCAAGAACTCCTACAATTCTGCAAACAAGAAATAGACTCCCTTCTAAAGAAACAACTCATAAGACCCTCCAAGTCCCCCTGGAGTTGTGCAGCTTTCTATGTTAATAAGCAAGCCGAAAAAGAAAGAGGAGTCCCCAGACTTGTGATTAACTACAAACCTTTGAATAAAGCTTTACAATGGATTAGATACCCCATTCCTAATAAAAGAGATCTCCTCAATAGACTTTCTGATTCTAAGATCTACTCTAAATTTGATATGAAAAGCGGTTTCTGGCAAATTCAAATAGAAAATAGAGACAGGTATAAAACAGCCTTCACAGTTCCTTTTGGACATTATGAATGGAACGTTATGCCTTTTGGCTTAAAAAATGCTCCTTCAGAATTCCAAAAAATCATGAATGATATCTTCAACCCTTACTCTAGTTTCACTATAGTCTATATTGACGATGTTCTAGTCTTTTCTAATAGCATAGAAGAACATTTCAAACACCTTAATACTTTTTTTATATATAATAGAGAAAAATGGGCTGGCTGTCTCGGCCTCAAAAATAAAATTATTCCAAACACAGATAAGGTTCTTGGGTCATAACATCTTCAACCAAACATTCAAACCTATAAACAGAAGCATAGAGTTTACTAACAAATTCCCTGATGAAATAAAAGACAAAAACCAACTACAAAGGTTCCTTGGATGTTTAAATTATATCTCTGATTTCTTCCCTAACCTCAGACAAATCTGTGCCCCTCTGTTTCAAAGACTCAGAAAAAATCCACCTCCTTGGACTACTGAGCATACCAAGGTTATCCAACTTCTCAAAGAAAAAGTTAAAACTTTACCTTGTGCTAGTATTCCTCACCCCTCTGCTTTTATGATAGTTGAAACGGACGCCTCAGAATTAGGCTTCGGCGGAATTCTCAAACAAAGATTACCTAACCAAACTAAAGAAACCCTTGTTAGATACTACTCTGGTGTTTGGTCTGGACCACAAAAGAACTATAGTACTGTAAAAAAAGAAGTCCTATCTATTGTCTCTTGTATATCTAAATTCCAAGATGATTTATATAACAAAGATTTCCTCCTCCGTGTTGACTGCCAATCAGCAAAAGAAATCTTGCAAAAAGATGTTCAAAATCTTGTTTCAAAACAGATTTTTGCTAGATGGCAAGCTATTGTTTCAGTTTTTAACTCTTTACCAGACTTTCTCACAAGAGAATTCTTACAGGGGAAAACCACAGAGACATAAGATTTCTGTCCATGAGAGATCATTACAAAAGATGCAAAGCACGTCTTGAACAAAGCCTCTGGATACCACCTATAAGAGAAACACTGGAGCTTTACGAAGATCCTTCACTTCGCCAGTTTCTGCAAAAACTCGAAAAGAAAGTCAAAGAAAGGCTTACCTTCCTTTAAAAGACCGCCTCAGGAATGGATCCTAAAGACAGAAAACAGACTCCCCAGGACTACATCAGTCCATCTTCCTCTTCCTCTTTGGTCCCGATGCATAATAGATTCCAAGCTCTCTCAAACTTCCCAGCTCTCCCCTACAACCAAGCCCTTGGGGCACCAAAGACTCCTGTCAAAATAGATCCCAAAAGGGACAGTTCTTTCTTCCAATATTTCCTTAAACCACATCCTATTACTTCAGTCTACCTCACACCAGAACATTCTCCCATCTCAAAAGACCAGCTGGAATTTTACACAAAAAGACTCTTTCCTCCTACCCTTCATTGGTTCTCAGATACCCCCTCAAAGACCCAAAAATTCTATGAATTCATCCTAGTTGACTCTGGCTCGGCAGAAATATCTCACACCATGTGTACAATAGACCCCTCACGCATCTCCTTCTCAAAATGCAAGATACTCAATGTCTTGGTCTCCTCTGACTGGACTGACCCCTGGACCCTAAAGTCCTTCTCCCTTCCAAATGCCATTCCTAATCTCCCAGGGTATTCTTACCAAGACTACAAAGATGCGTGGGAAAGAACCTTCCTACTTAGGCCTTTTAATCATTCATGGTTCTTCTTTTTTGACAAACACTGCCCTCAAGGTTTCCCAATTTGGTTCTATGAGTGGTGGATTACTTATGGAGCCTCAGAGAAAATTTACCCAGAAAAAATACAAAGAGCCTATTCAACCTACCTTTTTCATGCCAAAGACAGGACCTTCACAAAATCTCTTCGCTTCCACAGCGATTTTGGTATAGCATGGATCTTTTGCTGGACTTATGAGACCCTGCAAATTCAACCACAAAGCTATCCCCTCACACTTTGTCGCCGTTTCAAAGTCCGTTGGTGGGAAAAGTTCATTATTTCCACTATAACAGTTGCAAAAGTAGAACTGTTTTTCCAGCAGAAAGGCCAGAGACTGTCAATTAATGATACAACAGTCAAAGCCACTACTTCAGCTCCTACTCCTCCTCCACAAAAGAACCCTTCTCCACAAAAGAACCCTTCTCCTACCCTTTCAAAAAACCAGCTCGAGCAACTGAAACAATGGGAAGCCTTTCAAGCCTTTCAAAAATACATGGCTCAAGAAAAGCAAAGTATTACCAATAGCTGCGATGATCCTGACGCCACTCCGTCCCCTTCTCCGGCGGATGATCCAGAACAGTTCGCACAAGATCCCTACGCTTAGGTAAACAAAAAATAGTTCTATCTGTTCAGCAAAAAAGAAAAAGAAAGAAAAGAAAAGAAAAAAAAAAAAAAAAAGAGAAAAAGAAAGTTCTTTTGTTTTCATTTTATGTTTTCATCTCAGGGGGTAATCTAGCCTGTTTTAGATTATCTCCTTTGAACATCTTATTAATTTGATAAAAGACTCAAGAAGTAGATCTCATAAGACAATAGGCCCATCATCAAGAAGGAAGTAGAGCCCAACAAATCAAAAAGCTCAAATACCCATCAAGACACAACGAAAGAAGAATAGGTCCATCTGAAGGATAGGCCCATCAGAAGAACATGCCCAATTTTTGCAAAAAGACAAAAGACCAGCTCAGCATTCCACTCAAGACAAGAAGACAAAAGACCAGCTCAGCATTCCACTCAAGACAAGAAGACAAAAGACCAGCTCAGCACTCCACTCAAGGCAAGAAGACAAAAGACCAGCTCAGCACTCCACCCAAGGCAAGAAGACAGAAGAAACCAACTCAGTACTCCACTCACAACAGGAGACTCCACCCGTGAAGAAATAGTACCAAAAATTGGTACGGACAAAGAAAATCAGACTCTCCCCTTTTTTCTATAAAAGGCAAAGCCCTCATTTGTTTTGAGGCATCACAATTCAGACTCTCATGTGTTGAGAAACTCACAAAAAACTTCTGAAGCTTAGAAGCCTTCCTCTGGAGCTCCTTCAAGCTTTAGGAAATCATTTCAAGTTACGACAATAGTCCTTGTAAGTTTATTATGATCTTATAAAAGTCCTATGTTTCCAGTTCATATTTCTCTCCCTGCTTTTATTATTAAGTTTTCCAGAATAGTCACTATTACGTTTACTGTTCATTGTTCTTAATTTTTACTATTTAAGTTACTGTTCAAAAGTCACTGTACATTACTATTCACGCGTAAAAACTTTGTATTACTGTTCACCTATGTTCCGCTTTACTGCTTTCTTCCTACGTCTTTCCTTACTTTAGATTACCTGGGTTCATTTGGTATCAGAGCCACTAGGCAACATTTCGCCCCGGTTGTAGTATTATAGTTATTTACGCCTTCAGTTACTGTTTACCAAGGTCGAACTTTTCAAAGTAAGGAAAGACGTAGGAAGAAAGCAGTAAAGCGGAACATAGGTGAACAGTAATACAAAGTTTTTACGCGTGAATAGTAATGTACAGTGACTTTTGAACAGTAACTTAAATAGTAAAAATTAAGAACAATGAACAGTAAACGTAATAGTGACTATTCTGGAAAACTTAATAATAAAAGCAGGGAGAGAAATATGAACTGGAAACATAGGACTTTTATAAGATCATAATAAACTTACAAAGACTATTGTCGTAACTTGAAATGATTTCCTAAAGCTTGAAGGAGCTCCAGAGGAAGGCTTCTAAGCTTCAGAAGTTTTTTGTGAGTTTCTCAACACATGAGAGTCTGAATTGTGATGCCTCAAAACAAATGAGGGCTTTGCCTTTTATAGAAAAAAGGGGAGAGTCTGATTTTCTTTGTCCGTACCAATTTTTGGTACTATTTCTTCACGGGTGGAGTCTCCTGTTGTGAGTGGAGTACTGAGTTGGTTTCTTCTGTCTTCTTGCCTTGGGTGGAGTGCTAAGCTGGTCTTTTGTCTTCTTGCCTTGAGTGGAGTGCTGAGCTGGTCTTTTGTCTTCTTGTCTTGAGTGGAATGCTGAGCTGGTCTTTTGTCTTCTTGTCTTGAGTGGAATGCTGAGCTGGTCTTTTGTCTTTTTGCAAAAATTGGGCATGTTCTTCTGATGGGCCTATCCTTCAGATGGACCTATTCTTCTTTCGTTGTGTCTTGATGGGTATTTGAGCTTTTTTATTTGTTGGGCTCTACTTCCTTCTTGATGATGGGCCTATTGTCTTATGAGATCTACTTCTTGAGTCTTTTATCAAATTAATAAGATGTTCAAAGGAGATAATCTAAAACAGGCTAGATTACCCCCTGAGATGAAAACATAAAATGAAAACAAAAGAACTTTCTTTTTCTCTTTTTTTTTTTTCTTTTCTTTTCTTTCTTTTTCTTTTTTGCTGAACAAATAGAACTATTTTTTGTTTACCTAAGCGTAGGGATCTTGTGCGAACTGTTCTGGATCATCCGCCGGAGAAGGGGACGGAGTGGCGTCAGGATCATCGCAGCTATTGGTAATACTTTGCTTTTCTTGAGCCATGTATTTTTGAAAGGCTTGAAAGGCTTCCCATTGTTTCAGTTGCTCGAGCTGGTTTTTTGAAAGGGTAGGAGAAGGGTTCTTTTGTGGAGAAGGGTTCTTTTGTGGAGGAGGAGTAGGAGCTAAAGTAGTGGCTTTGACTGTTGTATCATTAATTGACAGTCTCTGGCCTTTCTGCTGGAAAAACAGTTCTACTTTTGCAACTGTTATAGTGGAAATAATGAACTTTTCCCACCAACGGACTTTGAAACGGCGACAAAGTGTGAGGGGATAGCTTTGTGGTTGAATTTGCAGGGTCTCATAAGTCCAGCAAAAGATCCATGCTATACCAAAATCGCTGTGGAAGCGAAGAGATTTTGTGAAGGTCCTGTCTTTGGCATGAAAAAGGTAGGTTGAATAGGCTCTTTGTATTTTTTCTGGGTAAATTTTCTCTGAGGCTCCATAAGTAATCCACTACTCATAGAACCAAATTGGGAAACCTTGAGGGCAGTGTTTGTCAAAAAAGAAGAACCATGAATGATTAAAAGGCCTAAGTAGGAAGGTTCTTTCCCACGCATCTTTGTAGTCTTGGTAAGAATACCCTGGGAGATTTAGGAATGGCATTTGGAAGGGAGAAGGACTTTAGGGTCCAGGGGTCAGTCCAGTCAGAGGAGACCAAGACATTGAGTATCTTGCATTTTGAGAAGGAGATGCGTGAGGGGTCTATTGTACACATGGTGTGAGATATTTCTGCCGAGCCAGAGTCAACTAGGATGAATTCATAGAATTTTTGGGTCTTTGAGGGGGTATCTGAGAACCAATGAAGGGTAGGAGGAAAGAGTCTTTTTGTGTAAAATTCCAGCTGGTCTTTTGAGATGGGAGAATGTTCTAGTGTGAGGTAGACTGAAGTAATAGGATGTGGTTTAAGGAAATATTGGAAGAAAGAACTGTCCCTTTTGGGATCTATTTTGACAGGAGTCTTTGGTGCCCCAAGGGCTTGGTTGTAGGGGAGAGCTGGGAAGTTTGAGAGAGCTTGGAATCTATTATGCATCGGGACCAAAGAGGAAGAGGAAGATGGACTGATGTAGTCCTGGGGAGTCTGTTTTCTGTCTTTAGGATCCATTCCTGAGGCGGTCTTTTAAAGGAAGGTAAGCCTTTCTTTGACTTTCTTTTCGAGTTTTTGCAGAAACTGGCGAAGTGAAGGATCTTCGTAAAGCTCCAGTGTTTCTCTTATAGGTGGTATCCAGAGGCTTTGTTCAAGACGTGCTTTGCATCTTTTGTAATGATCTCTCATGGACAGAAATCTTATGTCTCTGTGGTTTTCCCCTGTAAGAATTCTCTTGTGAGAAAGTCTGGTAAAGAGTTAAAAACTGAAACAATAGCTTGCCATCTAGCAAAAATCTGTTTTGAAACAAGATTTTGAACATCTTTTTGCAAGATTTCTTTTGCTGATTGGCAGTCAACACGGAGGAGGAAATCTTTGTTATATAAATCATCTTGGAATTTAGATATACAAGAGACAATAGATAGGACTTCTTTTTTTACAGTACTATAGTTCTTTTGTGGTCCAGACCAAACACCAGAGTAGTATCTAACAAGGGTTTCTTTAGTTTGGTTAGGTAATCTTTGTTTGAGAATTCCGCCGAAGCCTAATTCTGAGGCGTCCGTTTCAACTATCATAAAAGCAGAGGGGTGAGGAATACTAGCACAAGGTAAAGTTTTAACTTTTTCTTTGAGAAGTTGGATAACCTTGGTATGCTCAGTAGTCCAAGGAGGTGGATTTTTTCTGAGTCTTTGAAACAGAGGGGCACAGATTTGTCTGAGGTTAGGGAAGAAATCAGAGATATAATTTAAACATCCAAGGAACCTTTGTAGTTGGTTTTTGTCTTTTATTTCATCAGGGAATTTGTTAGTAAACTCTATGCTTCTGTTTATAGGTTTGAATGTTTGGTTGAAGATGTTATGACCCAAGAACCTTATCTGTGTTTGGAATAATTTTATTTTTGAGGCCGAGACAGCCAGCCCATTTTTCTCTATTATATATAAAAAAAGTATTAAGGTGTTTGAAATGTTCTTCTATGCTATTAGAAAAGACTAGAACATCGTCAATATAGACTATAGTGAAACTAGAGTAAGGGTTGAAGATATCATTCATGATTTTTTGGAATTCTGAAGGAGCATTTTTTAAGCCAAAAGGCATAACGTTCCATTCATAATGTCCAAAAGGAACTGTGAAGGCTGTTTTATACCTGTCTCTATTTTCTATTTGAATTTGCCAGAAACCGCTTTTCATATCAAATTTAGAGTAGATCTTAGAATCAGAAAGTCTATTGAGGAGATCTCTTTTATTAGGAATGGGGTATCTAATCCATTGTAAAGCTTTATTCAAAGGTTTGTAGTTAATCACAAGTCTGGGGACTCCTCTTTCTTTTTCGGCTTGCTTATTAACATAGAAAGCTGCACAACTCCAGGGGGACTTGGAGGGTCTTATGAGTTGTTTCTTTAGAAGGGAGTCTATTTCTTGTTTGCAGAATTGTAGGAGTTCTTGGTTCATTTGGATGGGTCTAGCTTTGGTGGGAATGTCTATTTCTTTGAAATCTTTTTCATAGGGGAGAGACACCTGATGCTTCTTTCTGTCCCAGAAGGCTGTGGGAGATTCAGAGCATACACGTTTTTTGAATGATTCTTCCAGGATGAGAATCTGTTTTTGTAAACTAGGGTTTTTAAGTTTTTCTTCTATTTTAAGGTATGCTATTTCCATAACAAGGGAATGGATGAAGGATCTTTTCTTAGTTATAAGATTCATGCTTTTGTTTACGGAAGAGGACTGTATAGTAGATATGTTTTTATGTATGACCGGAGAAATGAACTCAAAATTTAATTTTTTACCTATAACAACAGTATGTATGCCATAAACATCTACTGTAAAAGGGTAAATTTGTGTTAGGAAGGGTGTTCCAAGGATTATGTCCTGGTTTAAGTCTTTTATTAATATGAAGGAATTGTTAAAACAATACTTATCATTACAAACAGAAGCTCTAGGGATCTTGTAGCTAAGGTTCATTCTACTACCGCTAGCATCAAGGATCTTTTCATGACTTTTATGGTAATATTTTTAAGGAATTAGACCTTCACTAATACAGTTTAGATCTGCTCCGCTGTCTATTAGGGCGACAGTAGAAAGGACGAAGTCTTTTATTTTTATGGTAATATTAACATACCATTTCTGAACGTTGATCTTGTTTATAGAAGAGATAAGGGTCTGTTTAGTAAAGAGAGTTTTATTATCTTCTTGTTGTAACTTGGAATTATTGTTAAGGGTTTCAATGTCTTTTTTGAGTCTATTAACTTCAGTTTGTAGATCTTTTATAGTGATGGAGGAGAATGTTTTAGCAGGGGAATTTTTATTGATAAGTTCAGCGAGGGTCTCTTTATCATTACTTTTGGTGATGATATTACAGAATTGGGTTGTACCTGAATCATCTGAGTTTGAAGAATTGAGGGCATGAATATCTTCCTTAGAGTCTTTCAAAAGGACTTTTGTAGGTCTATTTTTTAGAGTACTGTTATTACGACAAATTCTTTTGATTCTTTTGATCCAATTATCCATTTTCCTAGATTGATATCTTCTTATAGGTGGGTAATTAGATTTATCATACCTTTTTTTTGGATTAGGATTTTGTTTATTTTTATAAAAAGGAGGTTCAAACTCGTCTAAGTAAAAGGTCTTAGAGGAGTTATCTAATTTTTTCTTATCAGGAGGGTCATATTTCTTCTTAGCATTTTCAGGACAATTACTAGGATCAGTATTGGTTTTATTATTACGTCCTTCAACATAGTTTAAGGACATGGTTCTTCTTTTACAATTAATTAATTTTAAGACACTGAGAGAAGGGTTTAAAGAGGTGTATTTAAGAATTTTATTTTCTATTTTCTGAATTTGAAAATGAGGTCTAGATTTGTCCTGATTAATTTTGAAAGTTTCAGTAATGACTTGATCTTGTATATTCTTAACATCTTTAAAAGTTGCAAGACTGTTGTTAGAAATAATGACCCTAGGATTCTTAAGGGTCTTAGTAGGAATATCTTCATTTTTAGTAATAATTTCTAGTAAACGCGGATGAACACTTTGTGTAGATCCTGAAGGTAAAAGGTTCCAAATCTTAGTTAACTCATTTTGGATTTCTATGGACTTTTGTTCTAAAGGGTTTTCTATTCCCTGAATCTTAAGGTAATTAGGAAACCATATGAAGAACAAGATGTTGATCCTATATTTTTCCATATCAGAGTACCATAATTCTCTTATTTTATCTCTGACTATTTTGTCTATTTTCATGAACCAATCTTTCTTGATACTGTTTTCAATGGAATCAAAGTCTCTTCTTAGATAATCTTTATCTATTGTGAAAACTGTTTTTGTGAAAAAGTTTATAGGAGATAAAGAATGAAGAGTCAGTTGTTCTTTGTCTAAACTGAGTGTTTCTTCATGACTTTTAACACTAAAGGCTGTTTTAAAGTCTGTCCATCCTATTCTGTAAATAGATTGTATAGACTGTTGTGGTATGTTCCAATCATTATTATTTTCTTCATACAGATTTTCATTACTATGGACGACTGGGGTGCTAGATGAACTAGAACCTCTATGCAGGATCCGCCTAAATTGTAGGGCCATAATTAGTTACGTTTCAGGAACTATTTATCTTAATCGTATGTTTTATTGTTACTAAATGGCGTGGGACCATCGGCCTGGAACACCCTGGGACTACCTCGTCAAGCGGGCTTACCAACGGACTTACGACTAAAACCAAACACACACGGTCTAGTAACAGTAAAAAGTTCGACCTTGGTAAACAGTAACTGAAGGCGTAAATAACTATAATACTACAACCGGGGCGAAATGTTGCCTAGTGGCTCTGATACCAAATGAACCCAGGTAATCTAAAGTAAGGAAAGACGTAGGAAGAAAGCAGTAAAGCGGAACATAGGTGAACAGTAATACAAAGTTTTTACGCGTGAATAGTAATATGACAAAATTTGTTGTTTTTTATCTTTTTATAGAGATTGTAATTATATACATAACTTATTTCACTATAAAAAAAAATTGGGGGGTGGGGGTCTTTATGCTTAATATAAATGTTAGTTTGTAATTTAATTCAAATACCATAAAAGCTATAGACTGAGAAACCGACTCTTCTGTGGTTTCCAGTCTAATTCTTACCTAATCAAAAAAAAAAAAAACCATAAAATTTAATAGATATTATTTGTATATTTTTTATTAATATTATTTTAAATTTTGTATATAAAAGTTTTATATAAAATATTTATTAGAGTTATAATTGTAATTTCATATGAAAAGAAATTGAAAAATAAATAAATAACTCAAGATCCTAGAAGGAAGATCTATTGATAAAATTATGAAAGTTCATACGAGATTTTAGATAATATGATAGAGAAATTGAAAAGGGGGTTAAAGATCGTACTTTTAAATATTCTGATAAAGATGGCCTTATGTAACCATAGTATGACATAATTACAAATATAACTCTAATAAATATTTATATAAAATCCGAACAAATCTACCTATTACTATATATATAAAATTCCAACAAATCTTACGTTGTAGTAATCTTCAAATGTTTAATTTTTCTTAATAACTTTTTAGTCATGGTCAGTTTTTGTAACAACTATATTAATATATAAAATATTACAATCTACCTATTACTATATATATAATTTATTATATTAACAATAATATAAGCAAATTCAAGTTCTCAACAAAATTCCAAGGCCAATTTATATCAATCTATCTATGCATCCATACATTAAAAGAAAGTTTGTTTCAACACCACGTTTAATTCGTCTATGTGTTATAGTTATTCAATCATCATCTATCACATCATTTAAACATTTTTTTATAAAAATTATAAGAGTGGGTCCAGTTTAAGTATATATTAAACTTTTATTAATTAAATAAATCTAAATAATAACACAAGTATGAAAATCGAATAAGGTAAATATGAGAAAAAAAGTGTTTTTCAGGATTTATTCTTATTTATTTTTGTAAAGTTTATTAACTGATTTTATATAATAAATATAATCATGACTTAATAGATATAGATTGTAGTTTGTATTTATTAGGACACTTGTTAATTATGATTAGATTTTATTTTTTTCACAAGAATATACTAATAGGTTACTCTTTTATCAACACTAATCTTAATTTCTTTTTGGATTTATTAATTAATTTTATATAATAACATATTCATGACTTAATAGATATAAATTTGTAGTAACTATATATCAGGAGAATTGTTAATTATGATTAAATTGTCTTTTTCACAAGAAAATATTAACAATTATTCTTTTATCTAGAATGGACAATAAGTTAATAACGGTAAGATGGTGAGAAACATATATACTCTTTCATTCTATATATGAATTTAACAATCGTATAATTGTTTGACAGCTGACATAATACTTTTATCTAAAATAGATTAAAAGCAATAAAATTTAAATTAACACATATAACCTGAAATTATGAATTTTATGTCATATTATTAAAATACATTTAATAAATCCAGTCCGTGTTTGACACGGGCACTATGCTAGTTCTATATACTAATACTAAAGTCAAATTTTTCTTGCCTATGTGTCAGCCAGTTAGCTATGACATGTAGGCATAATTGTTTTTCCATTTATCATCTTATCCTTCATGATGTTTCATATTTACTTAAGTAAAATATTTTATTTTGTAGAGTATAATACAAACCTCAATTATAATTAAAATATATTCTCATATATTACTTAACTTATGGAAAGTATAAATTTATATGACAGTGTGACCCAATTAATTTCAACTTATTGCGTATTCTTTCGAATACCAATGTATAGATAATATGAAAGTAATATTTAATAATTGATGGTCATTGATCTCATCAATTTATACTTAGTACGGAATAGTTCATTATAAAAGCACAATATTTTTGAGAATTCAATTAGTAAAAAAATAAATGCATGATATGACCAAACTTCTCTCTTATGTGTCTACCAGTTAGCTATGACACGTAGACATTTTTTTTTTTCATTACTATCTTATCTTTCATAATGTTTCATATTTCCTTAAAACAAATATTTCATTTTTTGTAGAATATACTACCTACCTTAATTATAGTTACAATATATTCTCATATATTACTTAACTTTATAATTTATGGAAAGTATAATTTTCTATCACAATGGGTCCCAATTAATTGCAACTTATTAGTTATTCTTTCCAATACAGTGTATAGATAATATGAAAAGTAATATTTAATAATTGACGGTCATTGATCTCTTCAATATATACTTAGTATGGAGTAATTCATTATAAAAGCACATTTTTTTTTAGAATTCAATAAGTAAAAAATAAATGCATGATATGACCAAACTTCTCTCTCTTATGTGTCAGCCAGTTAACTATTTTATCTTTCATAATGTTTCATATTTACTTAAGCTATATATTTTATTTTTGAAGAATAAGCTACCTACCTTAGTTATAAATACAATATATTCTCATATATTACTTAACTTTATAATTTATGGAAAGTATAATTTTATATCACAATGGGTCCCAATTAATTGCAACATATTAGTTATTCTTTCCAATACAGTGTATAGATAATATGAAAAGTAATTTCATATTATTGTACACTAAAATAGTATTAGTTATTCTCTTCAATATATACTTAGTACGGAGTAATTCATTATAAAAGCACGATATTTTTGACAATTCAATTAGTAAAATAATAAATGCATGATATGACCGCAAAATAATGAGAATGTGTGTAGACTTAGAATTTGGTATAGGTGAAATGGTCTTTTAGAATAGAAAATTAGTATTAATGTAAACCACCAGAATAAAAAAATTTAATGCATCAAATTAAAAGTTTTTGAAAAATAATTAGACAGTTGAACCCATGTTTCGCACGATTCAGGGTCTATTATATTAACAATTTGTGATTGAATATTTAGTTTGTAATTGTGACTAATATTGAATAGAGTATTAAATTATGTTTTAAAAAAACTGGTTTATATTTATATTTATGGTTTTCCAATATTTTTGGTAAAGTATTTATGTTGTGTATTTCAAATAAGTAGTAATTTCATATTATTGTACACTAAAATACATTAGGAGTTGAACTTCTTATAATATCAAATTAGCAAACAAAAAATTATAAATTTGACTATTGTTTATTTTATGACAAAAACTAAAAAAAAAGAAGAAGATGATAATATATGATCATTTTCTTATATATATGAAAATGACATTTTCCATACTGATTATAAACATTTAAAAGAATAGACCCATAATCGTTTTAACTTTTGTTATCATAAAAAGTTTTTTTATCATATTTTCTATTTCAATAAAATCTAATATATTGTTATTGTATGAGATATTGTTTCATCTTCCCTTGAATAGGGACATTTATAATATAGCTTTACATGTATATATTTCCTATTTTCATAAAATCTAATTTTGTTATTTGCATAAAGATATTATTTCATCTTCTATACCTTAAATATGACATTTATTGTCAAAATGCTAACTTAAATCTAATTATGTTATTTGCATAAAGATATTATTTCATTTTTTATATCTTAAATAGGATCATTTATTATGACAAAATGCTAACCTTTTTTTGTTATAAAGATGAGTTATAGTATACTTGCTTAATGGCAACATTTTCTCAAAACAATCTTTTCGCGTGATTAAGTTTTCTCTCTCCCATTTCACACATTTTAGAAACTTAAAAAAGATTTAAAAAATGGCTCTTCCTCTCTACCGTGAAACCGCTTTTTCAAAAATAATCAAAATTAACATTATTGTATACTACTACCTACTACACAATTCAGTGTCTGCATTGTTGTTATTTGTAGTATACAAGAATAATTAATATATTATATATGAAGTTTTAGGTTCTTACATATGAATATTTTTAATTATCTTAATTAAATTTAAAGTACAATAAAGTATGCATGAATAATTAATATACTAGCTATGAATAAATTAAAAATATATTTAATAATACATAGTAAACAAAATCGAAATATCATATATATTATATATGAATAATTAATATATCTTTTATGAATATATAGTTTGCTAAATATGAATATTAAATATGTCTTCTATGAATATATAGCAAGTTAAATAGAAATATTAAATATATTATATAAATAATTGATATATCTTCTATGAAGATATAGTTTGCCTATCTTATATGAAAAATTCAAGCTAAAGTGTTTGATTTTAGTAGGTTAGTAGTTAGTTGTATACCTATATGTATACACAATCAATTTTTTCGAAATGGTGAAGACTAAATTCTTCCATACATAATATTTTACTTTTATTTTTAGTAATAGAGAATGTTGTATTTTTTGGAATATAATTTTCTTAACTATATTAAACAATTATGTATTTCTAACATATAAAAAATCATTATTAACATAATACTCTTATTTGCATATCCTAAAATATATTCCTTACTATTTAATTAGCTTAATATCAAACATGTATAGACTTATATATATGTAGTAGATTGTGTGTAATATATTATCATATATTATGATTAGATTATGTACATATCTATAAAATAATTTTATAAATGGACAGTGACACACTATAAATGGTAAAGTATATATTTTGCAGTATATGGTATTTAATTTTTATTTCTAGAAATGATAAACAAATATTTTTTGGAATATAATTCCCTTAAATCTATAAGTATGTTGTATTTACTCTTATATATAATAGTCATGATTAACATAATACACTTATTTGCATATCTTCAAATACTTTTTTTCTATTTTCTAAATTGTTGTAATATCAAACGTGTATACACTTCTATAGATATAGTACATTATGTATAATTTATTGTTATTATATTATAATTTGTAAATATCTATAAAATAAATATACTCTTGCACACTAACACACTATAAATAATCGTATTCTCCTTTTTCACAGTATTACCACAGTATAGTTAACCAATCTATACAAAATACAATAGCACATTCTACTTTGTATGGGGTCTAAGCTGATATAGAGTGACTTAATCTTTTCAATATTCAAGAGGAGCACCACTTGTTTTTTCTAACTGATTATAGTTTTTGCTATATATACATTTTGCCGATATTTATTTCTATATATGCACCAGAAAAGTCTCTTTTATATATGATTTCTGAAACCCAAGTATTTACCATTTTTTCCGTACATATCACAATAGTATATAGGATGCGGATCTGGTGAGAACACTTCTTAAAATGATAATTCTCTTAAAATGTGAACTGATGCACAAGTATGTGCAACAAGGTGCACAAGGAGAAGAAAGTGCATAATGCACTTGCAATCTCATGCACGCATATTTGGGTGCACAACTGGTCTCCCCCATTGATCCATCGGAGCTCCGGCGTTAACCACCGTTGACCAGCCGTTGACCGGCGTTGACCGACCCTTGACCGGTCAGTGCACTTGTTTGTGCATCATTTTGGATGTGCACCATGTTATGAATACTTGTGCACCATTTAAATAAAATACAAGTGCACCATGTTATAAATAAATGTGCACCACATTACAAGTAATTGTGCATCACAGTTCATATGTTTATGCACTGAGAAGATTCATATGTTTGTGCACTCCATTGTATTTATAAAAATACATGTGCACTACTCAATAAAAATCGGGTGCACAATCAACATATTATGGTACACTTTTCAACCGACTTTGGTGCATAAACTCGTACAACTTGGTGTACAAACATTGTGCACTGCTATTGTACTTAAAAAAAACAAGTTCATTACTAAATAAAATTCTGATGCACAACTTCACATATTTTGGTGCACTTTTTAACAAACTTTGGTGCACAAATTCGTATAACTTGGTGCACAAGACTAGTTCACATTTTAAGAGAAATTCACATTTTAAGAACACTTCTCACCAGATCCGTTTACTATATATACATTAATTGATTAGTGATACAATTGTATTGAATGTTTAGAGAACGATGTCAAACCACAGTCATATGAGAGCATAGACCCCAATGTATCATTCAGTGAAATATTTACTCCTACCAATCGGTCCAAAGAAAGTTTGTTTTTTGTGATGAGAATGCAAAAGATGGTACATAAAACCAACTTTCTACTTGACATAACAAGAAACTTATGAAGCATAAAGACTACTAAGTTGTTTGCGAAATACAAGTAATTAGTTATTGAATTAGATAGATATAAGATTTCATCTTTTACCAAATTATTGTCAAATTTTTTTACTATTAGTTTTTATTTGATATTTCTGGTTATTATATATGACATACTTGATATTAATTGTTTTAGTTTAGTTTTGAAGTTATTGATTATTATTACTTTTAACATTATTATTAATTATTATTTATAAATAACAAAAAAATATTTTCAAGATCTCGTACAAGGCACGGCCTTATGTACTAGTCTATATACATATACTAAAGCCACAATTATCTCTCCTACGTGTCGTTCATCCAAGTATGACACATCATTAAATAATTATGTACTTTTACCTATTCACCCTTATTTTATTTACAATTTATTTAATTTTTTATTTATACAAATTTCCTAAATTACCATCCTAAAATATTTTCCATTATAAATGATAATATATTGCTTATTCTTATACATATTCCAACTTTAAAATATGTTAATTTGCTTAATTATAACTCGACGAATACTCTACCACCATATTTCCTATTTGTCCACAAAGAGGAAATATTTTGTGTTGTTGCTTTGGTTATTTGTTAAATTTCGTTACTATAAGTTTTCAAGATTTTCAAAACAATTATTACAAACAACAACCAAATTATACTTATACACACGGATATGGATTAGGTAAGGGTGAATAGGTACTTTTTATTTATGATGCAATACTCTACAACCATACTAAATATACGTACTTTTATTTACACTACTAAAAAAAATTAAAATACATAAATTATTTTTGAAATGTTTATTCTTCTTTAAAAATGATAATAAGTCTTGCAACAAAAATAATAATAATACTAATAACTATATGATTTAAATTGAAAACAAATAATACTTATTTTATTCATAATAATTGTAAAGATAGGTATTGATTATAAATCCCAAATTATATTTTCTTATAAAGCCTTAAAAATTAATACCATACTTTATCTATTTTAATATAGTTATTAAATCTTATCTGATATCTTTTCCGATCTATCTTAATCTATTATGGTTGATTTAGATATTCCTACAATTTATATAACCTAGATACTTAAATATTTTTAATAAAAATCCTCCATATATAACACCACATTTTTAAAATACATATATTTATGATAAGATTGTCATTATAATAACCAAATAATGTAAAAGTAATATTATAATGGTCTTGAAGTTTTTCTTGATTGCAAATATCAAGTCGGTCAATTTCCAATATGGTATAATTATTATGCAATATTCTTTACTTGATTTGAATAGTGGTTTGGCCTGGATTGATTGAAAAGGGGAATATATTACAAATAATATATTACATAAGATTTTTAATATTTAACTATATAAAGTAGGCAAAAAAGTGTACCATTAGTTACCAAATAAATATCATACATTGCCAATCCTACATGAATTTATATATATGATAATTAATCTATATCATTAATTACAAAATATATAATTAGCATATGAAATTGACATACCTTATTGGTGGTTAAATATATATAAATTATGGATGATATTTTTTCAACATGTAGACTTTCATACAAATTACGCAAAAATAGATAAGGATGATATTGTGTTCAATCGGTATACTTTTATAGTTTACATTATCTTTTATTACCCAAAATACATAAACTTGGATACTAAATATACATACATTATGGATGATGTTAGGATTGTAATGTGTACGATAATTTATTAATATATATACATTGTCTAAGTTAACATAGTTTTTGGTTCAAATAATATATATATTCAACCGATATTATAGATTATGGATGATATTTACATTACATATATCTATTGTAGACTTCTATATAAATTACGCAAAACTATAAGGATGATATTTTGTTCTACTAAATATATATAGATTATAGATGGTATTAGGATCACCTAATGCAACAAACATAGCTTTTGGATAAAATATTATGTATACACTCATTAAGCAAACATAGTTTTTTTTATTAACTTCAATCAATTCTAAAAATCAAGGTTTGTAAATCGTTAATTTCTATTAGCTTCAAGTAATCAATTTTAGAAAACAACATAAAATTCTCTCATGCGCTAGATCATTTTAAGATACAAAAATTATTTTTGAAATGCTTTTACATCTTTAAAAATAATTATTAGTATTACAACAAATATAATAATAATAATACTAATAACTATATTATTAAAATTGCAAATAATTAATACTTATTTTTTTGATAAAAATTGTAAAGATAGTTATTGTTTATAAACCCCAATTTATATTTCATTATAAAATCTTACAAAAATCATTCTTTATCTATTTTAATTTTAATATAGTTAAAAATGTTATTAAATATATTTCCTTATATATCTTAATCTATAATGGTTGATTTTGATATTCCTACAATTTATATAACCTAGATAATCAAATACTTTTATTATAATCCACCGTATGTAATTCATAACACCACATTTTAACATACACACATATTTGTGATAAGATTGTCATTATAATAACCAAATAATGTAAAAATAAAATTATAATGGTCTTGACCTTTTTCTTGATTTTAAATATCAATCCGGACAATTTTCAATCCGATATAATTATAATGAAATGATCTTTACTTAATTTTAGATGGTGGTTTGTCTTGGTTTGGTTAAGAAGGTGATATATATTTATCCAAACTTAGTAATTATATTGCTTAATATATTTGAAAATTAAAATAAAAAATCCCAACAAATTTGTTTATGGATTTGTTTTCAATTTTAAAATATTTCTCTCAAACTGTAAACAAATCTGTTAAGAAGGAAATAAAAAAATGATTGGCGTGTCAAAAGTAGATGAAGACATATAACATATAGTGAATGTGCGTATTTCTAGAGAGACAAATAATCTTATGAGGTTCAAATTAAGTAATTACTTAGTATATTGAACTCATTTTAAAAATTGGGCATATTTTGTTGTGGTCATTTATTATTTGGTATTTGCGGTTAGTTTATATGACATAATTGATATCAAGCTTTGTTTGTTTTATTGTTAAAAATGATGATTTTATGCTCACTTGATAATATTGAAGAAAATTAACTTTCAGATTCATAACAATAAATAAAAACTTAGAAATTATAAATGGGTAGTCAAACGATTGCGTATGTACCTTAAGTCCTTAATTGATCCACTTTTTTGTTACAACTTCTATAAAAGTGATAAAGTGAACGTTAGAGGTTTGACTGGACTGATGACATGACGAAAGAATATATGTCGTGTTATAAACCTATAGAATCTAATTTTCTTTTACAATATCATAAGTCTGATCAAATTTCTAAAGTTTACGTCATTACTTTCACTGAAGTCACTTGAAAAATTGAATAATATCATTTTTCAGTATATATATATATATATATATGGATGGATAGATAGGTGCCTATAATTTGACAACTAATATATAATATATAAAGTTCATACTATATATTTGTTGATATGCAATAGTTTGTATTATTTAAAGGTATTAGTCTAATATCAATGAATTGAAATGGATAACTAATCATACTTGAAAATGAAATAAAATTTAATAAAAAAAGCCCCGTGCAAAGCACGGGTAAATCAACTAGTACATATCTAAGTTTGTAGTACATTGATCTAGAGAGACCTAATTATTAATATTTAAGTTAATTGTCACATATGACCAATTGATCTAACACCTGTCAATAAAGTCAAACACCAATTTGATTCTGGAAATTTTCATGAGTGATAACAGGATTCCAATAATGTCAAATTGAACAATTCAAGCTTCTCCGTTAAAAAACTGAATCAAATAAGAAAACATGTTGAGAAAAACCCACATCTACATCAAACTCAATCTCAGGGATAAAAAAACCTAAATCACGATATTCTGCAAAACAACCAAATTCAATTCGAGGAATTACAGAAAAGAAGAAACATACCCAGGCGGATCTTGTGATTGGAGAGGATCCGGCATGGCGGTGGTCAGCTTTCAGAAAGTGAATTGCAGGATGCGCGTTTGGCAAAATTTAAATTAGGGTTTCTAAAAATGCGCAATGTGGAAATTAGATTGATACATAGAAAGAAACACAGAGGGCATCTCTTTTGGCTAATCTGTTTCATGTGCGGCGAACCAAAACCTGGGAAGCGAAGGGGACGGTATCGTTGCGGTGTGAGAGTCACGTTGAAGGCTTCAAAAGGGAAGCTCTTCTTCCCGCCTTTTTCTCTCCACCTTGCGTAAGCGAAATCACGAATAGAATAAACTAGTTTGGTTAGATGAATGGTATATTTCTCAATCGGGTCGGTCAAGTCGGGTTCGGTTCGGTTATTTTCGGTTTGAGTTGAGAACGGATCGGGTCATTTCGGATAACAGGTCAAGGCGGTCAGGTCAATACAGGTCAGCGGGCGGTTCGGGTTAACCAACGGGTCAAGAGCGTAATTTTTTAAATATTTTGTTCACTATTTAAATATTATTAAATAGTTAAAAACTAATTTAAATATGTCAAAATAAGTTGAAATAGATTAAAATAATAATATTATTATTAATTAGTTTAATGTAATTGATATTAGTAGACCAAAATCATATTTTATTTTTATTTTTATTTTTTATTTATTAATTTATAAATTTCTACATTATAAAAAATTATATAAGTACAACAATGTTCTTTTTTTAGGATATTAAGCATATTATCATTATTTATATGTCATTTATCATATTATTTTATGTTATATTTTATTAATACTCCACATTTATACGTTAATCGGGTCGGGTTCGGTCTCGATAAATTCGGGTTCGATAAATTCGGGTTCGATAACTTCGGGTTATCAAAAATTTCGGTCAGGTCGGGTCGGGTCCAAAAGCGGGTCGGTCAGGTCGGTAAAACGGGTTCGGTAACTTTTTGACAACTCTATATATCAGCGATTAATTGAATTTTAAACACATGGAACTAAACATGTAGTATAAATAAAAATCATAATAAAAAATTAAAATTAAAATATGAATATAGTAATAAAAAATTCAAAACTAATTTATGATTTATAAAATTGCCTAAAAACAGAATTTGCAACAAAATTGAATAATTAAATTTATACTAGTGCAATACTCGTACCTTGTACGAGTGAACTTGAATTTATAAAATCATTAATAATCATTTATAATTTCATTAAATTATATAATATTTATGTGGTTTTAAGAAGAAAAAAATCTTATTGATATTGCTTAATAATTATATAAATGGAAGATTGAAATAACATAAATTTGTTATTTAAAAGTAATATGTTCAATATTTTATTGTTAATTATATAACTTGTATAAATATATTATATTTTATTCATACATATTCTCATATACTTATCTTTTTTTTATTTTTAATCATGTAATTGTTTTCACACATGGGATATTTTTGCTGAAGTCGTACGTATTTCACTATCATTTATCGTGAATTTTCAATAAACTATATTATATTAACATAAAATATTAAAATTATGTCAATGTTTTAATATTAAAAATTATAAGTCACAATATTAGTTAAACATAAATATGTGTTTCTATAACAAAATTCTAGCTTTCAAAATCATATGTTTAAATGCTATATATTAAAATATATTATTCAAAAATATGAAAATATCAATCATATTAACTAAAAAATAAATAAAAATAATAATTTAATGACTAATTGTAAATCATTAGTCTAAAAAACATCAAAAATTTGAAACAAAAAAGTTTGGTATTGTTAGAATATAACAAAGATTATTCTTGTTTGTTATGATGAGTTTATTTAGATGTGTATTTATATTTGAAGAAAACATAAGTAAGATTTTAAATTAAAATTGTTTGGGTAATTAAAATATACATTAAACAGTTAACGCTAATAAAATTTTATATCGGTTTTCTAACCTATGCCCTAAGGGCACATGTTAAGAATTCTCATTTTAGAAACTGTTTCCTAAAAAGGAATGCTTAAATCTTTTTACAAAATATTAAAATCCCTTATATAACGACACCTAACAAAATCCTTCTAAAATTAAGTGCTTAACCTATGCCTTAGGCATAGGTTAGAAAAATCATTTTTGTATTTAACATGTTCTTAATTATTTTATGGTGTAAAAATTGTCATTGGAGTAGTAATGTAGCCAATACTACGATTTATATCGAAAATAAGAGTGGACCTATGATAAGATTTCCTATGTTCTTAGAAATAAGATTAAATTGCCATATTCTTAGAATGAGATTTGCTAAAAAAATAGTGAGACTATGATTTGTGTTATTTTAATAACCGATCAATATTAGATTAAATGGAAATTTACATTTAACAATAAAAAAACCTCACTAATATTGTACATTAAATTGAGAAGTTTGGTTGGTTAAAATCAAATTTAATAGTCTGGTAAATAAAACATAAATAATTTAAGATATATTGATTTAAAATTCAAATGCTTGGTTGGTTAACATCAAACTTTGTTAATATCCATAATTTGACACATGAGTAATGTGGGTGCAAAATTGTTTTGGCGGTTCAAAAATAAATTGTGTTAATATATATTTATATATATAGATAGATAGATTTTGTGATTATTCAATATAATAATAATTTAAAAAATCAAATAATAACACATCAACAACTTTTTCCTAAAAACACTCTCGTGAGTCTAAATGGATGAGCTTTAATATATAGTAATAGATCGTTCAGATATTATATTAAATATTGGTTTTAAATTTTTAAAAGGTAAATTTATAATGAAGACGAGACACACTATTTGAATGTTTTAAAGGCTCATCACATTATCTATGTATTTTAAATGATCGAACGAGAAGTTGCCACTAGGCGAAGTGCTTTTTCTATATATATATATATATAGAGCGACGCTCAGGTAAAATGACTCTTATGGTGAAACGAGTGCACAATTATGGAGCGTCAGATTGAAGCAAATGGATGGCTGGATGGAGTGGTTGTAGGGATTTTATGCTAGGTGTGATCTCATAATACAAGCCCCACTAAACCCAATTACCATAAAAAACGGATGAGAAAAAAGGAAAAATCTAAAATAGGAGAGAAAAAGAAATAACGTTCCTGGTAGTTGCGTCTTCTACGTCTGCTTCCTCTTGCCCTCCATAGCCGATTCTTCTACGTCTACGTCTTCAACAGCCACACAGTCGGAATTTGTGGTTCTCAAATACCGGATTTGAACATGAAAGAAGGTTAGTTCGTAATAGTCTGATGTTCAATAATATTCAAACCGTTCGTTGTGAATTTTATGAATGATTTGTAATTGATTCGAATTTTAGGGTTTGACATTGAGTTCTTGATACTATTTTGAATACCGACATTTGATTTAACTTTGTTATACATTCAATCCGAAAGCATTTTCTGATGACATTGTTATTAGATCACGCGCATATTCTGTATACGTTTATGCATATCAATGTTTATGCATATCAGTCTATGCAAAGAATTGAAAATCGAAATTTTGGATATTGATAAGGAAATACGAATACTTCTACATATAATGTGCATATCTGTAAAATCTGTGAATATCAGATTACATAATAGGAATATCATTCAAGTGTTTTTGAATAACTAATATACATGATCATCGTGATTATAGTAGTTCATATATGTACTGATATTCATAAGCTTTGAAGAATTATGCAGTATCTGTTCAATGATATTCCAATGTTATAACCATAGTCATAATGTACGAAAAGTTTATTGCTTTAGGGTTTCCATCGCCGCCTATATGGTATATATCATGATATGCAATAATACTGATCAGTTATGCATACATATGAAGAGTTAAACGTTTGCATAACGACCTTTAATATTTGCATATCTGTAAATGTTTAATGATTTAGGGTTTGCATCGCCGCCTACATAGCACATATCCTAATATGCAATAATACTGACAAGATATGCATTTGTGTTGTGTGGATATGCGGTTCTCTTCATCAGATAATGACACTGTTATTAGATCACGCGCATATTCTGTATACGTTTATGCATATCAATATTTATGCATCAGATTACGTAATCGGAATATCATTCAAGTGTTTTTGAATAACTGATATACATGATCATCGTGATTATAGTAGTTCATATATTTAATGATATTCATAAGCTTTGAAGGATTATGCAGTATATCTTCAATGATATTCCAATGTTAAAACCATAGTCATAAAGTACAAAAAGATAACCGTTTGCATAACAACTCTTAAAATATGCATATTCTACTAAATGATTTGCATACCTGAAAATGTTGATTGCTTTAGGGTTTCCATCGCCGCCTATATGGTATATATCATGATATGCAATAATACTGACCAGTTATGCATACATATGAAGAGTTAAATGTTTGTATAACGACTTGTACTATTTGCATATCTATAAATGTTTAATGATTTAGGGTTTGCATCGCCGCCTATATAGCACATATCCTAATATGCAATAATACTGACAAGATATGCATTTTTGTTGTGTAGATATGCGGTTCTCTTCATCAGATAATGATGTTGATATATCTGATGATGGTTTGTCAGACGGAGAAGAGGCTGATTTCGTGTATGGTACATAGTGTGTTATTGACCCAGACGACATAAACATAAAACACTGGGTTCCACTGTGTCCCGTTTCCATAAAACCGGTGCTTGGGCAAAGCTTCAATTCTCTGGATGCAGGAGAGGCATTCTATCGTGAATATGCATCCACAACTGGTTTTGATGTTAGATCAAGCACCTCGCACAAGTTCAGCCACTCAGATGTTGTTAAGATCAAGTACTTTGTGTGCAATAGGGCTGGATTCAAGAATGTAGCTAATAGTACGGGCAAACGTAAGACGACATCTAACAGGATTGGGTGTGGTGCAAAAATCTCTATGAAGAGTAATAACGGCGTAACCTACGTTGTTGATAACTTTATAGAGAAACACAACCAGGATATGATACCAGACATGATAGCAGAAATTGCAAAGAAATTGCAACAAGTAAAAGGTGCAATAAGTATGCCAGACATGATAGCAGAAATTGCAAAGAAATTATGTAGTCTATTGATATGCAACATTATTCTTTTGGTATTCGGAATCTGTATTGCAATATTCATTAGCTACTCATATCCATGAATTTTGGATTTTGGCATCATGTTTTATGAATTCATTGATGTGTATGTTTTTTAGCGTTTCTGCTTGTTTGCGTATTTCATACATTCGAATAGTCTACTACTTTAAACGAAATGCATCAACTATACCGTTAAACAATTCATATATCGTGAATACCATAACATAAGAAATGCATACCTACGAAATATTCGTGCATATCAAAACAAAATCTTTATTCCAAAATATAACGTTAAATAATTCATGAGTCGTGCATGCTAAAACAACGAAATTGCAAACCAACAAAATATTCTATCGAGAATATCAATGAGTTGAACTGAAAACAACACTGCTAGATAGTGGAATAACAAGTCTAATAAGTAGAATAACGTCTAAGTAGTGGAATAAAACGACCCAATGATGTCTTCTCCGCTGCCATTTGATTGCCATCATGATGTCATGGTTTCTACACCCGCATACGTGCAGTAGCGTCTTCGATGATGAAGTCTTTCATATTATTCTTCTTATACGTTATAAGGGCATGGAGATATATATGGCGCAATGGAACAATGCACTTCTTGGAGTTTGGCTTAAATCCAGTTTGCCAATTGTTCAATGCATGACCAAAATATGTCTCCATATGACGCATTACATATATCCCGCAATCAACCTTGTTTGTGTTATCACGCCACATCATCTTCAAAATGAACATACGACCTCTGGTAAAACCACTACATCTTGTGCCGAGATTCAAAGAATCCATATACTGGAAGAACATCCTGGACTGTGGACAAATATGATAAACAGATGAAGTGTACATCCTGTGCTGTATAGTATGCATGACTATATATGAATATCACATTATATATCGACAATTTAAAACATCATGCATATCTGAACATCTAGTCTGCAAATATATACCATAAGTGTGCATATCAAAACCAAACAAATTAATATCACATAACAACATGATAAACTATTACATCATGCATACATAAATATATACTTTGCATATCTACACATGACGTGTGCATATCAGAATCAAACAAAACATAATAAGCTTAATTGTATATAAAGTATAAGAATGAATGACTAAAGCTTATACAAACATGCAAATGTCATAGTTGGAAATACATTGCATATCTATCTGAATGTAGTGCATATCCCTAAGAATATAATGCATATCAATTTTTAAAAAATGAACAACTAATCTAAATATAATGTACCAGCTGGGTATGCATATCAGTGAAATGAAGTATGCATCTCTCAATCACATAAATGAAAGACACATGCACAATAGATAACTGCTTAGACCATGAATACCATAACAGCTAGTATGCATATCTAAACAACAAAAATGAAAAACGCATACACAAATGGTCACTCTAAGAATGTAATGCATATCAATTTAAACAAAATGAAAAAACAAGACCTATCATTTTACTACCTTACTTCGAAGCTATACAAATAAACACAAAACAAATACATTACCTTTGACGAGCCTTCTTCGCTTACCACCTTTTGTGTTCAGAGACATTTTTTCCCTAGCCAACAATCCTCTGACCATGAACGAGATCCTAGATAAGACGATGAGCAACATTATAAACCAACCTCCAACTCCAACAACAATTAAAACAAATTGAATATCAAGAACCCAAACAATTAACCTGGCTCAAACCAATATATACATTGCACATGTTCTGCATAACAATGCATGTAAAAATGCATATGTCATCTACAAAATTGAATATCAAAACTGGTCAGTATTATTGCATATCATGATATATACCATATAGGCGGCGATGGAAACCCTAAAGCAATAAACTTTTCGTACATTATGACTATGGTTATAAAATTGGAATATCATTGAACAGATACTGCATAATTCTTCAAAGCTTATGAATATCAGTACATATATGAACTACTATAATCACGATGATCATGTATATCAGTTATTCAAAAACACTTGAATGATATTCCTATTATGTAATCTGATATTCACAGATTTTACAGATATGAACATTATATGTAGAAGTATTCGTATTTCCTTATCAATATCCAAAATTTTGATTTTCAATTCTTTGCATAGACTGATATGCATAAACATTGATATGCATAAACGTATACAGAATATGCGCGCGATCTAATAACAGTGTCATCAGAAAATGCTTTCGGATTGAATGCATAACAAAGTTAAATCAAATGTTGGTATTCAAAATAGTATCAAGAACTCAATGTCAAACCCTAAAATTCGAATCAATTACAAATCATTCATAAAATTCACAACGAACAGTTTGAATATCATAGAACATCAGACTATTACGAACTAACCTTCTTCCATGTTCAAATCCGGTATTTGAGAACCACAAATTCTGACTGTGTGGCTGTTGAAGACGTAGATGTAGAAGAATCGGCTATGGAGGGCAAGAGGAAGCAGACGTAGAAGACGCAACTACCAAGAACGTTATTTCTTTCTCTCTCCTATTTTAGATTTTTCCTTTTTTCTCATCCGTTTTTATGGTAATTGGGTTTAGTGGGGCTTGTATTATGAGATCACACCTACCATAAAATCCCTACAACCACTCCATCCAGCCATGCATTTGCTTCAATCCGACGCTCCATAATTGTGCACTCGTTTCCGCATAAGAGTCGTTTTACCTGAGCACCCCCCCTTTCTCTCTCTCTCTCTCTCTCTCTCTCTATATATATATATATATATATATATATATATATATATATATATATATATATATATATAGAGGAACGCTCCGATAAAACGAGAGTTATGATAAAACGGAAGTAGTAATCTGGAGCGTTGGATTGATGTTGATGGATGGTTGGATTAATAGGTTATATAATAGATATGGTAGGGGTATAACTACCAAATCTAACCTAATATGACAATTAATCAAATTTTAATTAACAAAAAATATATTAAATGGGTTGTTACAGGAGAGAGAAAGAGAAGATTATTCTCTTTCCTAATCGTCTTCAACGTACAACCATTCCTTCCTCCATTGATGATATTCTTCAACGTACAGTCATTCCTTCGCAATTTTATAGATATTCATACAGCCAGTAATCGATATTCATTCAAAATGTTTTGATTTCATGTAATTTTGAAATCGATATTCATATAAGCAATATTCGATATTCATGAAAATAGTGTCGATATTCAGATTTTAATCCGCATTATCGGTTATATGAATTAGGCGATATTCATACAAACTGTACTGATATTCGTGTGTTAATTTCAAGCTTTTGGAAATGATTCATGATCTTCGAAATTTTGTGTTTGTATTTGGTGAATATCGCAAATCCAATTTTGAATATCGACTACTCAACGCATGAAACCTATATCCAACATGAATATGAACAACATTATAGTGAATATCACATCATACAATTTGAATATCAACTACTCAACGCATGACACTTAAATCCAACATGAATATCAAAAGAATGTGTATGAATATCACAACAAATAATTTGAATATCACATATAAAAATGTGAATATCAACGATAAATAACTCATACAACACCATCAACAAGCAGAATCTGAATCCACGTGAATATCAACATTACTATAATGAATTACACCACAGAGAAACTGAATATCATACATACAATATCTAAATCATAAATATCAAAACACATAAATTATAACACTGTGAATAACAACACTGTTAACATGAATATCAATGATAAATAACTCATACAACACCATCAACAAGTAGAATCTGAATCCACGTGAATATCACATTATTATAATGAATAACACCACACAGAAACTGAATATCATATATACAATATCAAAACAAATAAATTGTAACGTTGTGAATAACAATACTGTTAACATGAATAACAATGCAGATATGAGCGGAAACGGTTGTAGACGTGGAGGGGCTTGGAGGCCAAGCCGGGGAGTCTGAAACGTCGTAGATCGGGGCGGGAAAGAGTTCGGCTAGGCTCAGATCTGGGTTCGATCGGGTAGATCGGGGCGGGTTTGACCTTCCGACAGCCATGAGCACCGAGAACACGTGATATGATCAAGGATCGAGGGGCTCTCGGTGCAAGGAATTGCTCTTCCACTTCTGCAAGAATTGACAACAACTTTCCAGAAATCCAGCGTGACATCAACTAGCTCGTTATCTTTCGTCTGGACTCATAATTGGATGATTCTAACTCCCAGAGTTAGATCTGGAAGTCTAATTTTGTCCCTCAAAATATGAGAATTTTTTGAGTTGTGAATCAAAAGATATGGCGTTTTAACTGAGAGGTCGTTGAGATTTTCGGGAAGAAATTCAACGAGATGAGTTTATGGATGAAGGACGTGAAGATGAGGATGGATTGATAGAGGGATATGCACCTAACACCCTTGTGGATAGCCAATCTGAATTCTGGAGAGAGTAACGTACATGGAGAAGAGAAATTTGGAAAATGAATAATATGGGTAAAAGAAATCCCTAATATCATGGGATTTGGAAGAATTGTTTGTGGATGAATCCACCAGCCTATTTTACAACCTTCTAGATTAAATCATGACCATCAATTCTATTTTCATCCAACGCTCTAGATTAGTACTACCGTTTTACTCTAAGAGGCTGTTTCACCAGAGCCAAATTCTATATATATATATATAGGGGTTGGTTCAGGTGAGAACCATTATGTAGGAGAAAACGCTTCTCATGCGTTCCCGCGCTTGGCACGCGCATGTTCCCAACAAATATGAATGTTCACCACGTTTGGTCGTAGATGTTCACCACAACATATAAGCGATATTCACTACTTTATAACTAAAAAATACAAAAAATTGCTATTGTTTCTATTCTTGTGCTTTTGTTTTCTAAACTCCCAAATATTATAAAAGTGATAATTTATTGTTCATTGCATGTTTATATGACACGATATTGGTAATCTTTACTATGAAATCAAGTTTAAATTAAATAAGAAAAAAAGGTAGTTTTTTTTCTTGAATGTGTTTTGTGGTACACATGTAGGCATAAAGTGATTCACATATATGCATAAAAAAGTGATGCACATATAGACATGAAAGTAATGACCATATATGCATAAAGGGTGATGACCATATAAGAAAAATGTGATAAACATACATGCATAAAAACGTGATGAACATTTGGGCATTGAAGTGGTGAATCTATGCACAATTATTATGAACATCATGTTCACAATGAAAAGTGATGAACATATAGGAAAAAAACGATGAAGATGAATGTATAAGAAAAGTGATGAACATATAAGCATGAAAGTGATGATTATTTGGGCATATAAGTGATGAAGATCAAAGGACAAAAGTGATGAACATTGAAAACATGTTCACGATAAATGTATAGGAGAAAAGCAATGAGCAAGCACGCATAAAAAAGTGATGAGCATCTAGGTACAAAAGTGGTGAATATCTGGGCATGATAGTAGTCAACATAAAGGACAAAAGTGATGAACATCGAAAGTATGTTTACTACGAAAAGTGATGGACATATTACATATAAGAGAAAGGCGGTGAACATGCATGTATAAAAAACAAATGAACATATAGGTACAAAAGTGATAGCAACATGCATGGGAGACTTAATCAAAGACCTACAAGGAAGAGGCTCAAGTAAAGGGTGAAGTCTTGTTCAAATTCAGAATAGTTACAGTCGATTTGGTTCTGGACAATCTTCGGTAAAACGGCCATAACTATGGCTAGAAAATTGATCTCATGATGATTCAAGATGCGTTGGAAAACTGATTCAAAGATCTACAATTTCATAGTTTACGTCGAATCAAGATTCCAACAAGAAGATGGTCGAAATCGAGTTTTACTGAGAGCTATGCATGTCTTCCGCGACCGCGGAAATGTTCCTGAGACTTGGTATTTTTCGGCGTATTTTCCGCGACCGCGGAAGTAATTTCCGCGACCGCGGATTTGCTACGGCTTTTTAATTCGAACAATTTTCCGCGACCGTGGAAGTAATTCCGCGACCGCGGAAGTAATTCCGCGACCGCGGAAACGAGCCTGCGCGCTCATTTAGACGTCTTTATTTCCGAAGTTTTCTTATATTTTTATTATTATCTTTGTTGCTATATAAACCCTGGAACCCTAGTTTTAATGTTACGTTGAATTTGAGTAGTAAAGTTGAGTACGCTCCTTCCCTTGAGTTCTAACGTCAACTCTTCGATCCCACGGATCATCTATCTCGTAGCTCGTCGCTTCGAGCAATTCATACATAGTCTCTTCGGTGTTTCAAGATCATCTCTTTGATCTCTCCGTCATCTCTTTGACGCGTTTGAGGGTTATCTCTTTAGCCCTAGGAAAGCCATCACTTTGGCTACGAAAGAGAAGGAATCTAATTCAAGCTTGAGGAATCAAAGATCATGCGTTGCAGACAACACTTCAGGGGTTGTTCGCATCAAAAAGTGGTGAACATCCGGGCAAGAAAGTAGTGAATATCTAAGGAAAAAAGTAATGAACATTGAAAATATGTTCACAACGAGGCGCGCGCGAATTTTTCCCAAAAAAACACATAGAATACGGGAAAAATTCGGCACGGCTGAATTTTTTCCCTTTTAATGAAAGTCTAATCCGGGCCCTTCTTTCTCTCAAATCTAACGACCCAAAATGGTTCTTGTTTCTTTCCTAGATAATTGTTCTCATTTGATCACTTCTCTCTCTCTCTCTCTCTCTCTCTCTCTCTATATATATATATATATATATATATATATATATATATAGATCTATGTTCTAGTAAAACAGGCTCTTATGGTGAAACGAGTGTTTCAATTTAGGACGTTGGATTAGAGGAGGATGGATGGCTGAGATTGAATCTAGGAAGGTACAAGATTAGGGGGTAGAATCACCCACACTAGATCACCTAAAATTATGGGATTTGTTTTCCCCAATTTACTCCCTCTCTCCAATCTACAGATTCAGTTTCCATTAAATCGTTTCTTCCTCTCTGCTCTCCCTAAAACATCCATTAAACGCTTCTCCTCTTCCTCCTCATCCGACGATGAAGATATCAACCACCACCAAATTGACCCCACGAACCCTAATCTTTTCCCCTTCCGATTCCCAAATCTCCGATCGATTTAATGGAAACTCATCTCCATCGCAAATCCACCGTTCGGAATCGCAACCGAATTTTTCAAAAAATCAATTTTCAGAGCGGCGATGTTGAAGGATTCAAATCCGGTAACCTCCGAATTCGTTCGAGCCTCCTCGATCAGCGATCCGGAAGATACCGGAGTGATGAAGAACCGAATACTTTCGCAAAGATCAATCAAAGCCGGCACCAGAATCTCGAATGAATTTCGCGCCGGATTGAGTCACTGGCGGCGAGAATATGGGATTCCGAACCAACCCTAGCCGCCACGGATCTGGTGTTCGGAGGGGTGCGGATGCGCGACAGGGAAGAGAGAGGCAGGGGTCGGAGGGGGAGCTCTCCGGTCGGTGGAGGATTGTCTGTTCGTCATCGTCGGCGAGTGGAGCAGGGAGACGATGCGATGGATCTGGCGCACCGGTGCACAGGGAGCAAAGTGCTACCCCGGTTCGCGAGGCCGTCAGGAGCGCCGGGGTGTCGAGGTCGGAGACGAGGCTTGCCGGCGGACTCGCAGGGATGACGTGCAGCGTCGACTCCGCAAAGAGGATCGTGACCGGCATGATTTACGGGATCGTGTTCGGGGGCCGAGATGGGAAGAAGATGACCGGCGTGATTCCGCGTCTTCCTCTAGAATTTCGGGTACTAATCGCCTTTCCTTGCTCTGCTTTTTATTCTTCTGAAATTCCAGTATTGGCTTCTTCTTTATTAATTCGTCTGAATTGTCCTGTGCACAAGTATGCCCTTCCTCTTCATTTGTTCAATAGATTTTCTCATTTTTATGTTCTAGTTTTTCTCGTCCAATTGTATGAAAATTCAGAGAATTTGTTGATTTTTGACTTGGTGTGACTTGGTGTGTCTTGTATAATCCATATATTTCGCCCATGTTTGCAGCTGCAATGGAGGTTCTTTTCTTGATCGGTTTCAATGAAGATACTGTGGTGGATGAGATTAGTAAGGCCGAAACATATCTAGTGTATATGCATTGATATGCTAATAATACCGGTATGATATGCAATTCATTATTTTAGATTATTTCACTGGTCGTGATTGTGATATTCATTTGTGCGGATGTGATATGCATTTTTCATACAGTGATATGCATAATATACTTGTATGATATGCAATTTGTAATTATGGATTATTTCTTGGTCGTGAATATGATATTCATTTGTGTGGAGGGGATATGCGATATTCATTTGTGTGGAGGGGATATGCATTTTTCATTAATTGATATGCATAATATACTTGTATGATATGTAATTTTTTATGATAGATTATTTCATTGGTTGTGATTGTGATATTCATTTGTGTGGATGAGTTATGCATTGTCTCATGTAGTGATATGCAGATATGATATTCATTTGTGTGGATGAGATATGCATTTCTCATGTAGTGATATGCAGAATATGCATGTATGATATACAATTTGTAACTATTGAGTATTTCCGTGGTCGTAAATGTGATATTCAGTTGTATAGAAGGGATATGCATATTCCATGCATTGATATGCAGATAATACTTGTACGATATGCAATTTGTTATTATAGATTATTTCACTGGCCGTGATTGTGATATTCATTTGTGTGGATGTGATATGCATTTTCCATACATTAATATGCAGAATGTACTTGTATGATATGCAATTTTTTATGATAGATTAGTTCATTGGCCGTGAATGTGATATTCATTTGTGTGGATGACTTTTGCATTTTCTATACATTAATATGCAGAATAAGCTGCGAGCGCGGCCAAGGAAGATCTCGCTGAGTGCTAGGAAAGAACAAGTCGCGGGCGCGGTTCAAGGGCAGCGATCGCGGCCATGCAATTATGTGGATGGGATATGCATTTTTTATACAGTGATATGCATAATTTACTTGTATGATATGCAACTTGTAATTATGAATTATTTCATTGACCATGACTATGATATTCATTTGTGTGGATGAGATATGTATGATACCGAATAACAGATATTCAGAAATACTTGAACGATATTCAAATAATGTGTTTTGATTTGCACAATTTTTTTTCAATTCAGTGGATGCATTATATACATAATGAATAAGCACTCACCATACTTGAATATCAGACATAAGACAATGAATATCAGCATGAATACGATGGAACATGAACAAAATAAACAGATATGCAAAGAACATTAAACGATATTCACAATTTTCGTGTCGATATGCAGATTTTTTGTATCGATATGCTTCACAATTTTCGTGTCGATATGCAGATTTTTTGTATCGATATGCAAAACGGTTTAAAATTTTCTGGACCGAATCAACGTTTTCTCTCTCCAATCTTTCTCTCTCCAATCTCCTTCTAACTGCCTATTTTGGTGGTGATATTTATTCCATGATTCACACCCCCACTACACCCTATTTTCTCTCTCCTAATCTAGCCATCCATTTGCTTCAATCCAACGCTCCATAATTGTGCACTCGTTTCACCATAAGAGTTGTTTCACCTGAGCGCCTCTCTCTCTCTCTCTCTATATATATATATATATATATATATATATACTAGTTGAGGTGCGCATGCAAACACACACATGAACACTTAAGCTCTAACTGAACACTGAAGCTCTAACTGGTTCCATTTCAAGCAAGTTGAAGGCTAAATCCATCTCATGAATAAGAAACCAAGTTCCTCTGAAAGTCCAAGCATAGTACAAATAACAAAATGATGCATCTATCACTCCCTCTAAAAGACACTTTCAACATAATCTTTTCTATGCGTTCCGTCTGTCACCTTTGTTCACTTTGAAATCTTTGCTCTTCTCGTTGCTTTTTAATGCAACATCTTTTGTTCTTCTTTCTTTCATTCAAAATCATGATTTTTCATTTTTTGGCACATTTTCTGATCCTGTTCACATTGAAAATAACCTTTTGCCTCAACAAATCACAAACAAATCAAGGGAAGAAAAAGATTAAAAGGCCAATCTAGAAGCCCTAAAATCAACAACAGAGGAAAACGAAGGCGGTTTCTTTTTTAACCCTAATAGACATGCGAGCAAGAAGTTAAGGCCTAGTCAGTAGAAATTGTCTAAAAGCTAAGTTGAGGAAGTCGCCAGAAGGTACCTGGGATAAGCAACTGACAGGCTTAAAGTCGTATGCCTAATCAAAGAAATCCTAAAGTACCTACTAAATAGAGTATAGCAAGCAAGTCAGGGTCGAACCCAAGAGAATCAGGTTATCAATTCTTGTGTTTTTCAAGTCACCAACTAGGAACTAGGGGGGGGGGGGGGGGGGGGGGGAGGGTTTGTAGTATTTCAAACCAAGTAAATAAAGCAAGAAAACAAAGTAAAGGATGTGAATATGATATGAGGAAGGCGCCACACTTGACAAAGATCCACACAACAAGAGATATGGTTGATCACTGAATTCTATTATTCTTAAGTTCTTATCTTTCCTTTAGTTGTTCTTATCCCGATCATAGATAACTATTGGTTCTACCAGCCCTAATAGTACTTATTACTAAATCAAATCCGAAAACCTTCAAGACTCAATAAAGCAATAGCATTCAACCAAGGATTCAACAAGATACATGCAATAGAAACAACCCGTTACTATAGCATGTAATTAACTCTCTCTCACGATGAACACTCGCAACCCGCTTCTGTAAATCGTGTTTGCTACTAGATATGCAACCCGAACCCGGAATCACAAGTCCTAGCAATTAGGAAGATATCAATAGACCTAGGTAGCTACTCTAGATAAATCAACATAAACCCATAAACATTCAAGCATAAGAGAATTAATCCAACTAGATAGGAAAACGAACAAGAGTAGAAAACTCACAACCAATCAATTGAAGGCTTCAAAACGTCAAGTGTAACTGACGTGGCCTAAGGTCGTTATGCCAAATCAAAGTAAACCTCAACTTCCAAACTAGTATAGTAAGTAAGCAAGGGTCGAAATCCCAAGAGAATCACAAACGTCTGTATTCCTGTCACAAATTAAATACCAATCGAACAATAGTAACAAAGGGGGGGTTTTGAGGTTTGGTTTTGCTAATGTCTAAAGATGTCTCAAATAAAAGGGAAAATATTCCTCCTAGCAAATATCCACAATTCACTAAAGATGGTTGATCATAGACTATCTCGAATTCTTCTTCCTTCCTATGGTTGTTCCTGTCCCGATCGTGAGTAGATTAATAGGTCAACCAGACCTAAGAACCCTTACCAGTGAATAACCCTAGCACCACTAGTGATTCAACCCAAAGGCAGCTTTGCACATAAGAATTAACCAGGATGCATGCAATACTTCAACCAAAAGCATTCAGCATACAATTATCTCTCCCTACGATAAACAATCTCAACCAGGTCATGCAAATCGCAGTTGCTACAGCAGAATAAGACGTTAGCCCAACAGTTTCCTAATCCTAGCAGTCAGAAAATCACCAATAACAACTAGTTGCGCAGGCTAGTAAAATCAGTAAGATTCAATAAGAATAAGCTTAGAAGAGATAATACAATCCAATATGAATTCGAATACGAATAACAGTCTCACAACCAAAATCCAATGAATGCTTCAATTGCCAGGCGGAACCAAGAAGGTTAGTTCCTCCTCATGTTTTTCATAAATTAAGAAATGAAAAGTGAAATGTAAAACTCAACTGAATCTAGATCTGGATCATCAAAACCTAAAACTAAGAGAGTATATATAGGTGGGCTAACAAATGACCTAGCCCAACTGAAAATAGAAAACGAAAACAATTAAAATGAAATAAAGAAATCAGGAAAGATAGATTCAGGAAATCCCAAAATAAATCTGCCGTGATGACCCGCGATCGCGGGTAATGCACCACGATCGCGGTTGCTTGTAGCTCCGCGCTCTTCGCATTCTTCCGCGCCTGCAGAAATATCTCGAATGCCTCGAAGTCCCGCGATCGCGGCACCCTTGCCCGCGGTCGCGGTTAATGCTCGACCTTCTGCGCCTACACTCTTCTCTTCTACTCTTTTATAGGCCTTCTCTTGGCTGCTTCTTCTTCAATGTCTCTAACACTCTTCAAGTAGGCTCAAACATCTCCAAAAACACCAAGACTTCGCCTCCGAACTCCATGCAGATGAATGTGTCTAAAGCTACCCGAATGACACCAATAAATCCTCTAATGGCTCTTAGTTAAGCCCTACAAAGTAGGGCTTATCAGTAACAATGGAAGCTTAGTTCTTCATAGGGTTTGTGAGAGAAAAACTAAGATAGGTGGCAACTAGGGTTAATCTAAACAAAGTCTTAGAAATAACCTTAAATACTAGGGAAAATAATCCAGAAATAAATAAAAGGAAATAACAAACTTGGAAACAAAGTTTCAGAAATAAAATAAAAAGGAAATAAAAGATCTCGGAAATAAGCCGAGAAAAGTCTTCAGCGCGTCGTCACCGCGGGTGCGGCAACACCCACCGCGGGGTGCGATGGCATTTCAGAACTTCGTTCTCCTTTCTGCTTGCTCCACCGCTGGGTGCGGTGGTCTTCGGCGCGGGTGCGGCAAGGCTCCAGTACTCCTTTGTCTTCTCTCAAGGCTTCTCCTTGCATCCTTCGCACCGCTCCTTAACTCTTCTCTTCCATGTGCCTCAAAACTCTGTAAATCCTATGATTTATTCACTTCTTGGCTTCTCATCCGGATCACAGAGTTAACACCAGAACACACCTAAAACTCATCTAAACCATGCTAATAACCACTAGATGCGCTATACAATATAACGCATATCAGCAACACCGACGATGTGACAGGCGACAACGACGAAGGGTTACACTGAACAGAGCGATTCAAAGGATATCCCCCCAAAATTCCCACCCGAAAAATATGCACTTAAAGAAAGAAAGGAAGTAGAATAGAACATAAAGAGGGAAGAAAAGATTACAGTGGAAGAAATTAGATCACCGGCAGAAACAAAAAAAACTCAAAACGTTGGCGGTTTCTCAGAGAGCTTTTTGAGGAGAGAAATGGACAGGAACAATGAGGAAGATGAAGAGAAATCAAACCTGAAGAGACTCTTAAAAGACTTATAACGGCCCAAAATATGAGGTGTCGTGCAAAACCGCCACATCGCCGAAAGAGAAAATGTGCGCCAAAGGCTCCAAAAAGAAAAAGAAAGAATAAAATTTTGAAATTCGAAATCGGAAGTCCAAAGGTTGCCCCTTATATTCTCCGCGAAGACTACCTTCTAGATTCACTTCTCAACCGTACGCGGAGAATCCAGGTGAAATTGCAAGTTTTTCGGCATTTGTAAATCCAAGCCTTCATTAATGCTTCGCGAAGCGAAGGGCTTAGGGGCTGTCTGTGGGAGCCGAAAATGAGTTTGGGCCAAAAGCTAGTTAATGGGCCACATAAGTGGGTAAAGCCCATCAAGAAATGAAAACCCTATTTTGGGAAACTCTTGTTGCTCTATAAATACCCAAGATAGAAAGGGAGAGATGATCTTTTCCTCTTTTGGCCACATCAATCCCAAGGTAACAATCGAGAGAGAGAGAGAAAGTGAATTGGAGAGCATGCTTTTTCACCTTCATCTTCTCCGATTGCTTTTCTACCTGCAAAATCCGAACCCAGAAAAACAAGCAAAAAACCCAAATCTGATTTCCCCTTTTTCTTCTCCTTTCTCTCCTTCACGTATCGCTTTTCATCTGAAATCTTTACTTACCTTGAGCTTCAGAGAGCCCTCCCCCGGAAGCACCATATCCGAGGATTTTCAGGTGAGAAGTCCTAGAAGAAGGAGAGATCGTGGTTAGAGAAGGAAGATCGGAGGTTGCGAGGTCCAGTTACAAAGCTTCCCAAAAGAGATATGTAAGGAAGACGCGAGGAGCCCTTCAATTCAACCAGAAGAAACCCATCTAGCAGCGAAGTGCATCCCGTGGAGAAGGAGGAAAGAGATCCAAAACCCCGATCATAGTGTGTTGCTAAAAATCCGCGTTAATACGCAAACTCGGGTCTCAACAATCAGGTCAAAGAAGAGATAGTGAGTGCATAAATTTGAGTTGTGTGATACAAAAGCACTATGGCATTAGGTAGTTGAGAGATTTGTAAGGCAATCACTTGGAAACGGGAACTGGTTATACAACGAGCAGTACGATGAAACAAAAGTACCATGCATCCTTGAAACTCTGGTTGTTGAGTTGCTTCCACCACTTCTTCAAGATTAGTTGGAAAAATAACCTCCTTTTAACTATTTGTGACAGTCCAAAACTTCAGCAAACCTCTTATCACAATATTTGCAAGCTTGCTATTTTTCTCAACAAATTGGGCAATACAATATTACAACTGTCGATTGTTACATGGGTAAGCACTTGGGTTTGTGGAGGGGGATTAAGACATGGACGATGAATGATTTATGCTCCTCCTTGAGAGGTAGAGCAAACCTATTTATAATGCTACCCAGAACCTTTAAAAGCTCAGCAAGATCTACAAAATAATATAAGTTAGATGAGTTGGATCAATAGAAAAAGATATAAAAAGATTGCACATTAATGTGATTTATGTATAGACAGGGCCGTCCAATCCATTTTGGGAAGCCTTGTGCAATAATTTAAGAGATAATGTACTGCAATTAATCCTTTTAGATATATTATAATGTTTTCAATATAATTCTATATTGATTACTACAACATATGCCTTTAAGAACTTCATTATGTAAAGATTCTTATAGATTTTATTAATTTAGGAATTTAAATCATTTTTTAAAACGAATTTAAGCTTTAGCAACCCGTTTCTAAAACGAGAAGTCATAACCTAGACATAAGTTAAAAAGATTGTTCTAATATATAAAGAGCCATGTAGGTATTGTTGTTTGTACTTATTATCTTATTCAAAGACTGTAAAATTGTATAAAGTCTGAAAAATAGATAATACGGAAATTTTGATGAATGGAAATAAGATGAAATTGACATTAGTAGGGAGGAGAAAACATATATCAAAATTTTATTTTCTTAAATAAGAAGACCTTTTTGTGATTTCAAAGTTCATTTTGTAATATCTATAAAATATTTATTATTTCGAGTTTGACTCATTTCGATTATTAATTAGTTTTTATTATTTTATTTTATTAAGACGGTGAATTCGAACCCAACCTTTTACATTTTATTCTTATATAATTAATGTGTTATATTTCAATTCCATATTTTTGTCAATTATATTTCTATCCATTTCTAAATTTTTATTTATACCCATTAAAATATAAATACCCAAAATTAATACCCACTAGAAATCGAAGCCCGTGCGAAGCACGTGCCTTTTGTGTATATGTAGTGTCACAGTTTAAATTTGAGTTTCTAATATATGAATTGTTGTTTCATGTTTTCTCTTAGACGATATATTATTTGATATGGATTTAAATGTAATATCTAAGTCTTGACAAAAGAAATGTAATATCTAAGTATTGCTGAAGTACAATTTTTTGGTATAAAATGTCATGATTGTACGAAGTATAATTTTTTTTTTGGGTCAGAAGTTTAATCTAAAGAATTGCTGATTAAAATGCTATGATATATATCATTTTAATTAATAAATATTAGTCATTACTTCCTATTCTTATTAAATACGGAGTAATATAAATAATTGGTGACTCTGCATATTCTTAAACCTTATTACATTTTATATAAAAGTACATTAGTTATTTTATCAATACATGCTTACTCTTCTTAGCAAAATTATAATTCATAACTTCTTCCTTGTACATTTCATATGTGAGAGTGAGTACATGTCTATTATTTCGGCTTCCATCCTTGATTAATTCCTCTAGACCAACACAAATGAGGCCAGCTTTAGTATATATACATGATGAGTGTAAAATGAATATGTATAAAATAGAACAATAAAAATCATCTTTAACCAAAATAACAACACACCTACCTAAAACGATTTAGTACAAAAAAGGAACTAAAAATACAAACCTAATTGAATTTATGCTACCAATAGTTGAAGGGTTTACATCGTCCATAAAATAGTTTGCTTTATTCGTTACTAACAATCAGTCATCCTAAATCGATTGTCTTTGTCCTCCTTCTAGTGAAAGATACCGGTGCATGATGTAAACCTCAATAGTGATATTAGATTATCCAATTCTCTGACATCTTCACATAAAATTAACCTATCTCGATCAAAAGGCAATTATATTAATAAATTTAAATCGATATATGTAAGTATTGTAGACTACAAAAGAGATCCAAATACATATAATCAAGGATAGTTTACCGTGAGGTGAATATATACTTGCATAATCGATAATCGGGAATCCTCATTCACATCTTTAACTTAATAATTATGCTTACTTCAGTGATCATGTCTTTTTAAGGTGTTGCCCACTATCTCCCAAGCCTCACTATATGGCTTTCTAAAGGTAATTTCCATGTAGAAGAATGAGATGATGGATGCCCAGAGCAAATGAACGGAATACCACCATTTTTGCCCTTTTATAGATGAAAAATGTTACTTGGAAAGTGAAGCCATTTTGACACATAACCGTTTAGACATCTTTACTATAATTTGTTTTCAACCATTCACTGTGTACTAAATACGGGAGTTATATGTAGTAATTGGATAATATTAAAATAGGAGTAAATGAGAGCAAAATATAACGTATACAGTATGTAGTAACTATCACTAACTGAGATTTAGGTTAAAAAATGAGTCATAACCTAAAGAGTAGTCCGTACGTAGAGGCAATATTTAACTGAAAAAAGAGTGTGTGGGGAGGGAATAATTACTTACAAATAGTGCTCATTCTTATATATACACATACTTATGCTATGGTATATTAAAATAAACAAAGAAAAATTAATTACTTAGATTACAAAGTAGCCTATAATTATACTTATGTATTTTATATTGTTTTATAAACCCTATAGTAAAAACCGATCGGAAAATCTAACATATTATATACATATTATATACTAAGGGTGATAAACTAACCCTACATGCAAACTATACCTTTAGGCCTATTTAAGCCTATGATTTTGTCTTTAAAAGTTAGCATTCAATGACCTAGAATGCTAACTTTTAAATATATATAGATGGTTGTTTTTCATGCTTAATAGAAATATAAATTGAACTATGTTGAAAATTTAACGTGAAGATATAAGAGTTATACAACGATATGAAAATAAGGACTTTTTAATTGATTAATATATAGTAATTGTATATAATTGTGAATCAAAAACTTTGTATATTATATAGACGATTATAGATTAAATATAATTGTTAATATATGAAATTGTCACTTTAGTACTTTTTGGATTTGAGAAATTGTTTAAATTTTGTACTAAATAAATAAGGCATGAAATGAAAATAAAAACTAATTCATCTTTAAAGTTAGCATTCAATGACCTAGAATGCTAACTTTTAAATATATATAGATGGTTGTTTTTCATGCTTAATAGAAATATAAATTGAACTATGTTGAAAATTTAACGTGAAGATATAAGAGTTATACAACGATATGAAAATGAGGACTTTTTAATTGATTAATATGTAGTAATTGTATATAATTGTGAATCAAAAACTTTGTATATTATATAGACGATTATAGATTAAATATAATTGTTAATATATGAAATTATCACTTTAGTACTTTTTGGATTTGAGAAATTGTTTAAATTTTGTGCTAAATAAATAAGGCATGAAATGAAAATAAAAACTAATTCATCTTTAAAAGTAAGCATTACCTAGAATGCTAACTTTTAAATATATATAGATTTTTTCTTTCTTTCTTTTCTCCTCTCTCCTCTCACCCTTCTCTTTCCCCCGACAGTAGCCTCTCCCTCTTAATAAAAAAATACGATTACTTTTCAACGCATAGGCAAAGTTGCCTTTTAGCGCATAGGGTACGCACGTAACGTAGGGAGAGGCTCCTCACGTTACGTGAGATAAAATAGAGCCACACGTTACGCATGGCTCCCATCCACCCGTAACGTGTGGGTGAGAATGTTCGAAGGTTTCAATTGTTTAGGGTTAGAAATAGACCCAATCGGGTCTATAGCTCCACACGTTACGTGTGGGACAGCTCCACATGTAACGTGTGGAGCTTGAAAAGGTCTCATCCCGCGCGTAACGTGGGAAGCCTATCCTCACGTTACGTGAGGTGCCTATGCACTGAAAGGCAATTTCGCCTATGCGTTAAAAAGTAAGGGCCTAAAAAAAAACCCCTCACCAGCTGCATCCATGTTCCACGCAGCAGCTCCTTCCTCTCCTCGCGTCGGGGCACCATCGCCGGAGCAAGGTCGAGCCACCACCACACAACTCAGCCACGCCCCGCCGAAGTTGTCATCGGCGGTCCGCGCCCCTGCGCACTCACGTCCAGTAGCTGCATGCCTCCTCCACAACCAGCTCAGGCCGTCGACCCGCCACCCCCGGTCGTCGGTGGAGCTCCCTTGAACCTTCTTCAAGCTCCTTGCACCTCCAATCCGTCCAATTTGTGTTGGTAACATTTTCCCCCAATTCCTTAAACCCTAGATTTAGGCGTTTATGTTCAGTTGAGGAATTTAGGTGCAATTGGTTCTTAACTAGATGTTAATTGATGCTTTGGATGCATTAGGTTGATTGAATTTGGAGATTGGAGTTGTTAGATTGAGATTTGGGGCATTTTATGCGCTTGCTGAAAATTCTAAGCACTTTTCATAATTACTGGAAATTTATGGCTGAGATTATAAGGTGAGGAATCCTCTAATGAGTATGTGGAATTTTACGGATCTCGATTTGGATGTATATATGTCAAGTTATGTCCATTTATGCGTTTTTGTGAAGGTTTGGAATGTCGGGATGTTTTGGTAACTACAATAAGTCCGGGATGAACGTTTGATTGCGGAGAATGGTGTGTTTGAACTTCAAATTCATTAAGGCAAGTTATTTGTGAGCATTTACGTGTTATAGTCTAAGTTTAGGGGTCTTGATGTCGTATGAATATCGAATTATTTGATTGTGTTTCAAACATGAGTTTATCTATATTAAATTACTCGTATTTATTATATAGTCATGATGTGTTTATAAATGAATGATGAATGTTGGTGCCTATTATAGTTTGTTATAAAAGAGTGACGAAACATATGAATCTTGTTGGATGTTTTAGACTTATATGTTGTAGTTTAAGTTTAGAGTCATGGACTATGCATGAGTTTTTATATCGTAGCTTATGCATGAGTATTAAATATGAAATTATGTATGAATATATATAACCTTGGATTATGCATATTTATTGAGTTTTTTATTGTACTTGAGTATTTGAGCTTCGAATTATGGATGAATGATTAGATAATTGGTCGTGTCTTAAACATGTGCATATATACGCGTATCGAGTACTACATTGTCTTGATATGGTGTGACATGTCAATAAATGGATGTTGGTTGTGTTAACATAAGATGTTGGTGAGGATATGATGATCACATGGATGAATATTGTTGTACGGATGATTTGAAGCAAAATGATATGTTGACTAAAATGTGGTATGATATATATGTGGGTAAGGATGGTTCCGACCCCAAATGGTTTTAAACTGTTTTCTACTAATACGCTCCTCGATAGAGGGCTCCATCCAGGTGGAGCGTTTCGAGAGAGTGCTCTACCATTTTAGGGGGAGGTCGGGTCACCTAGCTAGTGACGCCATTTCCGATCCGTTGGTAGAGGTGATAATACCCGTTATGCGGGTTCAGAAGGTACCTTCGTGTCCAAGACATGCTTGGACATGGTTTCGAAACGTTTTTGCACTTGGATTTGTAAATGAGTTTTTTTTAAAAAAGAAAATATACTCGAGTATACAGATTTTGAATGATTTCTTAAAAGTTTGGAACTTGTGGGTTGATTAGAAATTGAGCAAAGTTCATGTGATCTAGTGTTGGATTCTCCGTGAGTATGATATGTATGCTTGGAAGATCTGGTATTGCGATTATTCTAGTTGTAACTTTTCCTGCATATCTGTATGTATGTGAAGTAACACTTTCGTGTATGTTATGATTATTCGTAACTTTCTTGTCATGTGTCTACTCTCATCAATTTCGCATATACGTAAATCTATAGAGAATACTTTATCAATGTATCATGTCTAGTTATATTTCTTGCATATATGTATGTATGTACATAATACATTTTTGGTATAACATGTTCATATGTACCTTTGTATGTGTATCTGTGATCCATTGCTTATACTATTGCACGCATTAAATTGCTTATATGATTTGCTAGTCTGGTTGGAGACTAACCCCCATTATCATGGGGGCTGACTATGTCTTATACATGGTCAGGTACTCTTTCACTCAGGATCAGCGTGGACGTCAAGCAGGGTGGACACGATACTAGGACTAACTATGTGGGTGATCTGGGTCAACTCTACTTCAAACGTTTTAGAATTTTCTGAGTATATAACTTCCGTTGCGATAAATGCCGTCCTTGTTAAATTGTTTTATACTCGAGATCTAAATTATCAGTTTTAGTATCTTAACCAATGTAGAGTTTTATTTTTCTAAAGTTGTATTCATATGACCAAAACTTGGTTTATGATGGATTAGAAATGGCGTTTTATGCATGACTATCACATCTATGTTTTATATATCTGATTTACCTTCTATTGGATACTGTTTGATATTTTATTTCCTAACGCCTTGTGGAATCCTTTGGGATTCACAACACTGTAACACCTCGATTTGGGGCTGTTACACATTTGCATCTAGAAAAAAAGTTGATTAGATGAAATATATTAAAAAATACTAAGTAATATTAGATTATACAAAACATACTTAGTCATTTATTATTGTATTCATTTCCATTTACTAAAAAATAAAATGTTGAATAAACAACTAAATGAGCACTAGAAAATAGGAAGAGATGAGTAGGAAATAAGAATGTAGGGAGGACAGCCCAAATGAATTCATTTTTTATAGGCACGGGAAATAGATGAAAAGGAGGGGCCCACAAATATTGATTTAAACAAGAAGGGATAAAAAAGCAAGTTTCGTGTGGGTTACATGAGTCGAACACGAACTTCATTGTTTAGTGTGCATTTCCTTCGTAGCTTTCTTGATCATCAAATTTTCCAATTTAACAATTAAGAAATAATACACGGTTTCACTTTACATCGGTTCTTACATCAACATGTCTTTATATGATTGTCATTAACACATACAAAATTATACGGCCATGTAATCTGATAATCTACTTCGTCTTGAATGCCTGAACCTCTTACTTCCTAAGGAGCAAGACAAGGTTTTGAGAACATATCCAATAATTAAATGATAATTTTTTCAATTTGAGAAGCAAAATTCTTCAAGAAGGTTAGATTATTGCTCATGTATATGGAACAACTAACTCTTAGAATGTTTAGAAAGTGTGCTTACATAATATGTGCAAGGTCTAATAGGATAAACATTCACATATTGCACACCCTGAGAGAGTCCTTTCCAGCTAATGAAAGCACATTCATTGAAACATACAAGATCAATGGAATAGAAAGAGTGTAGAAGCCGGACCCTGAAGATCAAGCTCAACGAAGCATATTATGTTCGATCTCTACCTGAATGTTGAGTTCAGGGAGGAACTTCTTCTCTTTCAACAACTATAAAGCGAAGGAAGTTCACAAGAGGTTGTTAGAATAAATTAGCTGTTTCATTTTGAATTATGTAAAACTTGTGACTTTGTTTTGATCAAGACCAGAGTATGAAGTACTACTAATTCAAGAAGTTACACCTAATTGCAAAATTAGACAACTGGATGAATTTGGGTAGGGGAGGAAACAAGAGTCAACTTTCTTCTATAGTGCATCACCAAATCCAAAACCACAAGCAGGTAAATCTTTACCTCCAAATGCTCTGAGCGACAGTTATGACTTTCTAATTTTGTCAACTTCTTTCCGCTTATATTGTCAAAATATTGTTGGGGGGGGGGGGGAGAAGTAAGAGTTTGGGCGACAAGCAACACTAAAAACACCTAAGATTTACTTTTTACGACACCAGGCACAACTTTGAGCGAATGTTATGAGTTTCAAATATGGTCAATTTCTTTCCGTCAATCATCTTTTATTTTCAAAATATTGGGAGAAAACCAAGAGCTAAGAGTTTGGCGACAAACAACACTAAAAACACCTACGATTTATCATTTACGACACAAGGCACAACTTTGAGTGAAACTTATGACTTTTAAAATTTGTCAATTACATTCTGTGAATCATCTTAATTTGTCAAAATATTCTAGGAACACAATGAGCTAAGAGTTTGGGCGACAAACAACCCTAAAAACACCTACGATATACCATTTACGTCATAGGGCACAACTTTGAGCCAAAGTTATGACTTTCAGATTTTGTCAATTACTTTCCGCTCATATTGTCAAAATAATGGGGTGGAAAAACAGAGTTAAGAGTTTTGGCAACAAACAACAGAAAAATGACCTATGATCAACCATTTACGACACGAGGCACAACTTTGAACGAAAGTTATGACTTTAAAATTTTGTCAATTTCTTTCTGTGAATCATCTTAATTTGTCAAAATATTTGGGGAAAAACAAAGAGCTAAGAGTTTGGGCGACAAATAACACTAAAACCACCTACTATTTACCATTTACGACACAAGGCACAACTTTGAGCGAAACTCATGACTTGCAAATTTTGTCAATTACATTCCGTGAATCATCTTATATTGTCAAAATATTATAGGAAAACAATGAGCTAAGAGATTGGGCGATAAACAACCCTAAAAACACTTACGATATACCATTTACGTCACAGGGCACAACTTTGAGCGAAAGTTTTGACTTTCATATTTTGTCAATTAATTTCCGCTCATATTGTCAAAATATTGGGGTGGAAAAAGAGAGGTAAGAGTTTTGGCAACAAACAACACTAAAACACCTATGATCAACCATTTACGACACAAGACACAACTTTGAGCGAAAATTATGACTTTTAAATTTTGTCAATTACATTCCGTGAATCATCTTAATTTGTGAAAATATTCTAGGAACACAATGAGCTAAGAGATTGGGCGACAAACAACCTTAAAAACACCTACGATATACCATCTACGTCACATGGCACAACTTTGAGCCAAAGTTATAACTTTCAGATTTTGTCAATTACTTTCAGCTCATAATGTCAAAACATTGGGGGTGGAAAACAGAGGTAAGAGTTTTGACAACAAATAACACAAAAAACACCTATGATCAACCATTTACGACACGAAGCACAACTTAGAGCGAAAGTTATGACTTTTAAATTTTGTCAATTTCTTTCCGTGAATCATCTTAATTTGTCAAAATATTTGGGGAAAACAAAGAGCTAAGAGTTTGGGTGATAAATAACACTAAAACCACCTACGATTTACCATTTACGACACAAGGCACAGCTTTGAGCGAAACTTATGATTTCCAAATTTTGTCAATTACATTCCGTGAATCATCTTATATTGTCAAAATATTATAGGAAAACAATGAGCTAAGATCTTGGGCGACAAACAACCCTAAAAACACCTACGATATACCATTTACGTCACAGGGCACAACTTTGAGCCAAAGTTATGACTTTTAGATTTTGTCAATTACTTTCCGCTCATATTGTCAAAATATTGGGGTGGAAAAACAGACGTAAGAGTTTTGGCAACAAACAACACAAAAAACACCTATGATCAACCATTTACGACACGAGGCACAACTTTGAGCGAAAGTTATGACTTTTAAATTTTGTCAATTTATTTCCGTGAATAATCTTAACTTGTCAAAATATTTGGGGAAAAACAAAGAGCTAAGAGTTTAGGCGACAAATAACACTAAAACCACATACTATTTACCATTCACGACACAAGGTACAACTTTGAGCGAAACTTATGACTTGCAAATTTTGTCATCTACATTCCGTGAATCATCTTATATTGTCAAAATATTCTAGGAAAACAATGAGCTAAGAGATTGGGTGACAAACAACCCTAAAAGCACCTACGATATACCATTTACGTCACATGGCACAACTTTGAGTGAAAGTTTTGACTTTCATATTTTGTCATATAATTTCCGCTCATATTGTCCAAATATTGGGGTGGAAAAAGAGAGGTAAGAGTTTTGGCAACAAACAACACTAAAAACACCTATGATTAACCATTTACGACACAAGACAACTTTGAGCGAAAGTTATGACTTTTAAATTTTTTCAATTTCTTTTCGTGAATCATCTTGTACTGTCAGAATATGAGGGGAATCAAAGAGCTAAGAGTTTGGGCGACAAATAACACAAAAAACACCTACGATTTACTTTTTACGACACTAGGCACAAGTTTGAGTTGTTACGAGTTTCAATCATGGTCAATTTCTTTCCGTGAATCATCTTTTATTTTCAAAATATTGGGAGAAAACCAAGAGCTAAGAGTTTGGGCGACAAACAACACTAAAAACACTTATGATTTACCATTTACGACACAAGGCACAACTTTGAGCAAAAATTATGACTTTTAAATTTGTCAATTTCTTTCCGTGAATCATCTTAATTTGTCAAAATATTTGGGGAAAAGAAAGAGCTAGGAGTTTGGGCGACAAATAACACTAAAACCACATATGATTTACCATTTACGACAAAAGGCACAACTTTGAGCAAAACTTATGACTTGAAATTTTTTTCAATTACATTCTGTGAATCATCTTATGTTGTCAAAATATTCTAGGAAAACAATGATCTAAGAGATTGGGAGACAAACAACACTAAAAACACCTACGATAAACCATTTACGTCACAGGGCACAACTTTGAGCCAAAGTTATAACTGTAAGATTTTGTCAATTACTTTCAGCTCATATTGTCAAAACATTGGGGGTGGAAAACAGAGGTAAGAGTTTTGGCAACAAATAACACTAAAAACACCTATGATCAACCATTTACGAGACGAGGCACAACTTTGAGTGAAAATTATAACTTTTAAATTTTGTCAATTTCTTTCCGTGAATCATCTTAATTTGTCAAAATATTTGGGGAAAACAAAGAGCTAAGAGTTTGGGTGACAAATAACACTAAAACCGCCTACGATTTACCATTTACGACACAAGGCACAACTTTGAGCGAAACTTATGACTTGTAAATTTTGTCAATTACATTCCGTGAATCATCTTATATTGTCAAAATATTATAGGAAAACAATGAGCTAAGATCATGGGCGACAAACAACCCTAAAAATACCTACGATATACCATTTACGTCACAGGGCACAACTTTGAGCCAAAGTTATGACTTTTAGATTTTGTCAATTACTTTCCGCTCATATTGTCAAAATATTGGGGTGGAAAAACAGACGTAAGAGTTTTGGCAACAAACAACACAAAAAACACCTATGATCAACCATTTACGACACGAGGCACACTTTGAGCGAAAGTTATGACTTTTAATTTTTGTCAATTTCTTTCCGTGAATCATCTTAATTTGTCAAAATATTTGGGAAAAAACAAAGAGCTATGAGTTTGGGCGACAAATAACACTAAAACCACATACTATTTACCATTTACGACACAAGGTACAACTTTGAGCGAAACTTATGACTTGCAAATTTTGTCAATTACAATCCGTGAATCATCTTATATTGTCAAAATATTATAGGAAAACAATGAGCTAAGAGATTGGGCGACAAACAACCCTAAAAACACCTACGATATACCATTTACGTCACATGGCACAACTTTGAGCGAAAGTTTTGACTTTCATATTTTGTCAATTAATTTCCGCTCATATTGTCAAAATATTGGGGTGGAAAAAGAGAGGTAAGAGTTTTGGCAACAAACAACACTAAAAACACCTATGATCAACCATTTACGACACAAGACACAACTTTGAGCAAAAGTTATGACTTTTAAATTTTTTCAATTTCTTTTCGTGAATCATCTTATACTGTCAGAATATGAGGGGAATCAAAGAGCTAAGAGTTTGGGCGACAAACAACACTACAAACACCTATATTTTACTTTTTACGACACCAGGCACAACTTTGAGCAGTTACGAGTTTCAACCATGGTCAATTTCTTTTCGTGAATCAACTTTTATTTTCAAAATACTGGGAAAAAACCAAGAGCTAAGAGTTTGGGCGACAAACAACACTAAAAACACTTACAATTTACCATTTACGGCACAAGGCACAACTTTGAGCAAAAATTATGACTTTTAAATGTTGTAAATTTCTTTCCGTGAATCATCTTAATTTGTCAAAACATTTGGGGAAAACAAAGAGCTAGGAGTTTGGGCGACAAATAACACTAAAACCACATATGATATACCATTTACGACAAAAGGCACAACTTTGAGCGAAACTTATGACTTGCAAATTTTGTCAATTACATTATGTGAATCATCTTATATTGTCAAAATATTATAGGAAAACAATGAGCTAAGATCTTGGGCGAAAAACAACCCTAAAAACACCTACGATATATACCATTTACGTCACATGGCACAACTGTGAGAGAAAGTTATGACTTTCTTATTTTGTCAACTACTTTCCTCGCATATTGTCAAAATATTGGGGTGGAAAAAGAGAGGTAAGAGTTTTGGCAACAAACAACACTAAAAACACCTATGATCAACCATTTACGACACAAGACACAACTTTGAGCGAAAGTTATGACTTTTAATTTTTTTCAATTTCTTTTCGTGAATCATCTTATATTGTCAGAATATGAGGGGAATCAAAGAGCTAAGAGTTTGGGCGACAAACAACACTAAAAACACCGACGATTTACTTCTTACGACACCCGGCACAACTTTGAGCTGTTACGAGTTTCAATCATGGTCAATTTCTTTTTGTGAATTATCTTATATTGTCAAAATATGGGGGGAATCAAAGAGCTAAGAGTTTGGGCAACAAACAAAACTAAAAACACCTTTGATATACCATTTACGAGACATGGCATAACTTTGAGCGAAAGTTATGACTTGCAAATTTTGTCAAATACATTCCGTGAATCATCTTATATTGTCAAAATATTCTAGGAAAACAATGAGATAAGAGTTTGGGCGATAAACAACAGAAAAAACACCTACGATTTACCATTTCCGACTTAAGGCAGAACTTTGAGCGAAAGTTACGAGTTTTAAATTTTGTCAATTTCTTTCCATGAATCATCTTATATTTTATAAATATTGGTTCGAAACAAAGAGCTATGAGTTTGGGCGACAAACAACACTAAAAAGCCCTAAGATAAACCATTTACAACACAAGGCACAACTTTTAGCGAAATTTATGACTTTTAATTTTTGTAAATTTCTTTCCGTGAATCATGTTATTGTCAAAATATTGGGGGGAAACAAAGAGCTATGAGTTTGGGCAAAAAATTAAACAACACTAAAAACACCTACGATTTACCATTTACTACACAAGGCACAACTTTGAGTTCAAGTTATGAGTTTTACATTTTGACAATTTTTTCGACGAATTATCTTTTATTTTTAAAATATTGGGTGGAAACAAAGAGATACGAGTTTGGGAGACAACCAACACTAAAAACACCTACGATTTACCATTTACGACACAAGGCACAACTTTAAACGAAAGTTATGAGTTTTAAATTTTGTCAATCATTCAGTGAAAAATCTTATTACAGTCAAAATATTGGCAGGAAAAAGAGAGCTAAGAGTTTGGGCGACAAACAATACTAAAAACATTTACGATTTACATTTTACGACACAAGGCACAACTTTGAGCAAAAGTAATGACTTTCCAATTTTGTCAATTTCTTTCCGTGAATCATCCTATATTGTCAAAATATTGGAGGATAACAAAGAGCTAAGAGTTTGGCGACAAATAGCACAAAGAACACCTGCGATTTATCATTTATGACACAAGGCACAACTTTGAGCGAAAGTTATGACATGCAAATTTTGTCAATTTTTTCGTGAATCATCTTAAATTGTCAAAATATTGGGGGAAAAACAAAGAGCTAAGAGTTTGGGAGATAAACAACACTAAAAACACCTACTATTTACCATTTATGACACATGTCATAACTTTGAGCGAAAGATATGACTTTCAAGCTTTGTCAATTTCTTTCGGGGGGAGGTAAGAGTTTGGGCGACAAGCAATACTAAAAACACCTACGATTTACTTTTTATGACACCAGGCACAACTTTTTACGAATGATATGAGTTTCAAAATTTGTCAATTTCTTTCCGTGAATCATCTTTTATGTTCAAAATATTGGGGAAAAACCAAGAGCTAAGAGTTTCGGCGAAAAAACCCACTAAAAACACCTACGATTTACCATTTACGACACAAGCCACAACTTTGAACGAAAGTTATCACTTATAAATTTTGTCAATTTATTTTCGTGAATCATCATATATTGTCAAAATATTGGGGAAAATAAAGAGCTAAGAGTTTGGGTGAGAAATAACACTAAAAACACCAACGATTTACCATTTACAACACATGGCACAACTTTGAGCAAAACTTATGACTTGCAAATTATGTCAATTACATTCTGTGAATCATCTTATATTGTCAAAATATTTAGGGAAAACAAAGAGCTAAGTGTTTGGGCGACAAACAACACTAACAATACCTACGATTTACCATGTACGTCACAAGGCACAACTTTGAGCGATATTTATGACTTTCAAATTTTGTCAATTTCTTTCCGCTTATCTTGTCAAAACATTGGGGTGGAAAACAGAGGTAAGAGTTTTGGCAACAAATAACACAAAAACACCTATGATCAACCATTTACTACACGAGGCACAACTTTGAGCGGAAGTTATGACTTTTAAATTTTGTCAATTTCTTTTCGTGAATCATCTTAATTTGTCAAAATATTTGGGAAAAACAAAGAGCTAAGAGTTTGGGTGACAAATAACACTAAAACCACCTACGATTTATCATTTACGACACAAGGCACAACTTTGAGCGAAACTTATGACTTGCAAATTTTGTCAATTACATTCCGTGAATCATCTTATATTGTCAAAATATTATAGGAAAACAATGAGCTAAGATCTTGGGCGACAAACAACCCTAAAAACACCTACGATATACCATTTGCGTCACATGGCACAACTGTGAGCGAAAGTTATGACTTTCTCATTTTGTCAATTACTTTCCTCTCATATTGTCAAAATATTGGGGTGGAAAAAGTGAGGTAAGAGTTTTGGCAACAAACAACACTACAAACACCTATGATCAACCATTTACGACACAAGACACAACTTTGAGCAAAAGTTATGACTTTTAAATATTTTCAATTTCTTTTTGTGAATCATCTTATACTGTCAGAATATGAGGGGAATCAAAGAGCTAAGAGTTTAGGCGACAAACAACACTAAAAACACCTACGATTTACTTTTTACGACACCAGGCACAACTTTGAGCTGTTACGAGTTTCAATCATGGTCAATTTCTTTTTTGTGAATCATCTTATACTGTCAAAATATGAGGGGAATCAAAGAGCTAAGAGTTTGGGCAACAAACAAAACTAAAAACACCTATGATTTACCATTTACGAGACAAGGCATAACTTTGAGAGAAAGTTATGACTTGCAAATTTTGTCAATTACATTCCGTGAATCATCTTATATTGTCAGAATATTCTAGGAAAACAATGAGCTAAGAGTTTGGGCAACAAACAAAACTAAAAACACCTATGATATACCATTTAAGAGACAGGGCATAACTTTGAGCGAAAGTTATGACTTGCAAATTTTGTCAATTACATTTTGTGAATCATCTTATATTGTCAAAATATTCTAGGAAAACAATGAGCTAAGAGATTGGGCGACAAACAACCCTAAAAACACCTACGATATACCATTTACGTCACAGGGCACAACTTTGAACCAAAGTTATAACTTTCAGATTTTGTCAATTACTTTCAGCTCATATTGTCAAAACATTGGGGTGGAAAACAGTGGTAAGAGTTTTGGCAACAAATAACACAAAAACACCTATGATCAACCATTTACTACACGAGGCACAACTTTGAGCGAAAGTTATGACTTTTAAACTTTGTCAATTTCTTTCTGTGAATCATCTTAATTTGTCAAAATATTTGGGGAAAACAAAGAGCTAAGAGCTTGGGTGACAAATAACACTAAAACCACCTACGATTTACCATTTACGACACAAGGCACCACTTTGAGCGAAACTTATGACTTGCAAATTTTGTCAATTACATTCTGTGAATCATCTTATATTATCAAAATATTATAGGAAAACAATGAGATAGATCTTGGGCGACAAACAACCCTAAAAACACCTACGATATACCATTTACGTCGCATGGCACAAATGTGAGTGAAAGTTATGACTTTCTTATTTTGTCAATTACTTTCCTCTCATATTGTCAAAATATTGGGCTGGAAAAAGAGAGGTAAGAGTTTTGGCAACAAACAACACTAAAAACACCTATGATCAACCATTTACGACACAAGACACAACTTTGAGCGAAAGTTATGACTTTTAAATTTTTTCAATTTCTTTTCGTGAATCATCTTATACTGTCAGAATATGAGGGGAATCAAAGAGCTAAGAGTTTGGGCGACAAACAACACTAAAAACACCTACGATTTACTTTTTACGACACCAGGCACAACTTTGAGCTGTTACGAGTTTCAATCATGGTCAATTTCTTTTTGTGAATCATCTTATACTGTCAAAGTATGAGGGGAATCAAAGAGCTAAGAGTTTGGACAAAAAAAAAAAACTAAAAACACCTATGATATACCATTTATGAGACAGGGCATAACTTTGAGCGAAAGTTATGACTTGCAAATTTTGTCAATTACATTCTGTGAATCATCTTATATTGTCAAAATATTCTAGGAAAACAATGAGCTAAGAGTTTGGGCGACAAACAACACAAAAAACACCTACGATTTACCATTTCTGACTTAAGGCACAAGTTTGAGCGAAAGTTACGAGTTTTAAATTTTGTCAATTTCTTTCCATGAATCATCTTATATTTTAAAAATATTGGTTCGAAACAAAGAGCTACGAGTTTGGGCGACAAACAACACTAAAAAGCCCTAAGATAAACCATTTACAACACAAGGCACAACTTTTAGCGAAATTTATGACTTTTAAATTTTTGTAAATTTCTTTCCGTGAATCATGTTATTGTCAAAATATTGGGGGGAAACAAAGAGCTATGAGTTTGGGCAAAAAATTAAACAACACTAAAAACACATACGATTTACCATTTACTACACAAGGCACAACTTTGAGTTCAAGTTATGAGTTTTACATTTTGACAATTTTTTCGATGAATTATCTTATATTTTTAAAATATTGGGTGGAAACAAAGAGATACAAGTTTGGGCGACAAACAACACTAAAAACACCTACGATTTATTATTTACGACACAAGGCACACCTTTAAACGAAAGTTATGAGTTTTAAATTTTGTCAATCATTCAGTGAAAAATCTTTTTACAGTCAAAATATTGGCAGGAAAAAGAGAGCTAAGAGTTTGGGCGACAAACAACACTAACAATACCTACGATTTACCATTTACGTCACAAGGCACAACTTTGAGCGAAATTTATGACTTTCAAATTTTGTCAATTTCTTTCCGCTTATCTTGTCAAAACATTGGGGTGGAAAATAGAGGTAATAGTTTTGGCAACAAATAACACAAAAACACCTATGATCAACCATTTACTACACGAGGCACAACTTTGAGCGAAAGTTATGACTTTTAAATTTTGTCAATTTCTTTCCGTGAATCATCTTAATTTGTCAAAATATTTGGGGAAAACAAAGATCTAATGATGCGTGAGGATCGGGATGAAGCCTTCGGTGCGAGGAAGTCCACAAGAGCCACGGAAATGGCAAGACAACAACACCAACCGACAAGGAACTTGGCACCGGCGAGAGAGAGATTTGAGGGCAGATTGGGGTGCGCCTTGGGCTGATTCTTTGGATGATCTTAGGGTGATTCAAGAGTGGATTGAGGGAAGGATGAGAGGTGGAGAGATAGGGCAAAGTCGAATGGGATATGGACTCACAAGGGTTGGATATGACGCACCTCTCCTTGTAAGAACTAGTGAAGGAAATTGCTTTGGATATGACGCACCAAAGGAGATCCTTGCACGGGGGTTGATATTACTCACAACCTGGATTTGAATCTATCTAAGAGATGAAAAGAAACACTAAAATTCTGCAGAAAACTCCATTGAAAAACGAGAGAGAAAAACAAGGTTTTAGGTTCAAGTTTTGCCTCCCAAAACAAGGGCCGGCTACAACCTATTTATACCCGAACCTTAATGCTGGAATTCAACCATAATATAGTCAAGACTAAGGTAGAAAATGTCATGAAGACCAACACAAAAATCGGTAATAAATTCCCCTTCAAAACAAGCCCCACACGGCTAAGGAATCCTTGCGCCTAGCCCGGTTGTTGCACCAAGGCACACATGGCCTTCTCTTCCATGTGGCTCGGTGTTCCCATGGTCATCAGTCGGATACATTGAATACCTCATGAATGCCATAGCTTGGTGGTAACTCGATCTTGTATGCATTATCATTGATTCGCTCCAAAACCTGAAAAGGACCATCACCCCTTGGCTTGAGTTTGGAGTTCCGAAGTGACGGAAAACGCTCCTTCCTCAAGTGCACCCATACGAGGTCGCCGGGCTAAAAACTGACCTCCTTATGCCCCTTGTTAGCTTGACGCACGTATTGCATTGTGCGCCTCTCCAATTGAAGGCGTGTATCCTCGTGAAGCTTCTTGATCCTAGCAGCATGATCAAGTACTTCACGGCTTTCTCCGTCCTTAGTTGCATAAGGCATCAAGTCAAGTGGTGTAATGGGGTTGCGCCCATATACCACCTCAAAAGGAGTCTTCTTGGTGGCCGAATGCACCGAGCGGTTGTATGCAAGTTCTATGAAGGCTAGGCACTCTTCCCACATGCGCAAGTTAGTAGACAAAAGAGAGCGCAAAAGAGAACCAAGGGTACGATTCACTACCTCGGTTTGTCCATTCGTTTGTGGATGACAAGTGGTGGAGAAGAGCAACTTTGTGCCCAACTTAGCCCAAAGCGTCTTCCAAAAATAGCTCAGGAATTTGACATCACGATCTGAAACAATTGACCTAGGGACTCCATGCAATCTCACAATATTATCACAGAAAAGACTAGCTACATGAGATGCATCATCAGTTTTGTGGCATGCGATAAAATGAGCCATTTTCGAGAACCGATCTACCACAACATATATGGAGTCCCTCCCCCTCTTAGATCGAGGTAATCCCAACATAAAATCCATGGAAATGTCTTCCCAAGGAACTTGTGGAATAGGAAGGGGAGTGTACAAACCATGCGGTTGTACCCTAGACTTGGCACGCAAACAAGTCACACATGCAGCACAAAATTTCTCAATGGACTTAAGCATGCATGGCCAATAGAAATGCTCCCTCAGTACATGCAAAGTTTTCAATACCCCAAAGTGTCCCATGAGACCACCACCGTAGGCCTCTTGCACTAGCAAATGCCGAATAGATCCCTTAGGCACACACAATCTAGGACCCTTAAACAAAAAGCCATCATGCAAATAGAATTGGTCCTTACTTCCCTTAGCTAAGCATGCTTGAAAATTATCATGGAAATCAGCATCATCCACATACAATTCACGCATAAAACCAAATCCAAGCAACTTAGCATCAAGAAGGGAAAGAAGTGCATACCTCCTAGAAAGGGCGTCGGCGACGACGTTGTCCTTGCCCTTCTTATGCTTGATGACATAAGGGAAGATTCAATAAATTCGACCCACTTGGCATGGTGCTTGTTGAGCTTGCTTTTCCCCTTGAGATATTTCAGTGCCTCGTGGTCAGAGTGGATCACAAACTCGCGCGACAATAGGTAGTGTTGCCACACCTTGAGAACCCGGACAAGGGCGAGCAATTATTTGTCATAGGTGGGATACTTCAGTTCAGCCCCACCCAATTTCTCGCAGAAATACGCCACGGGTTTTCCCTCTTGCATAAGCACGCCGCCCAAGCCAATGCCCGACGCGTCACACTCAATTTCGAACATCTTGTTGAAATCGGGCAAGGCAAGGAGAGGTGCTTGTGTGAGCTTCGCCTTGAGGATGTTGAAGGCGTCTTCTTGAGGTCCCTCCCACCTGAAGGGGACGTTCTTCTTAGTGAGATCGGTGAGGGGCAAAGCTAAGGAGCTAAAGTCCCTCACAAACCGCCGGTAGAAGACCGCCAACCCTAGGAAGCTCCTAACTTGTGTCATGGTCGTGGGAGTAGGCCAATCTCGGATGGCTTTGACCTTTTCTTCATCCACCTTCAGCCCATCCTTGCACACCACAAAACCAAGAAACACCACGTGATCCGAGCAAAAATGACATTTCTTAAAGTTAGCAAATAGGCTCTCTTTCCTTAGGACATCTAGCACTTGCCTAAGGTGCTCAACATGCTCTTGCAAGTTATGGCTATACACTAGGATATCATCGAAGTATACCACCACAAACTTGCCAAGAAAGAAGCGAAGGACATGGTTCATCAACCTCATAAAGGTGCTAGGAGAGTTGGTTAGACCGAAAGGCATAACCAACCAGTCATAGAGCCCATATTTGGTTTTAAACGCCATCTTCCACTCATCCCCCTCTTTTATCCGGATTTGATGATAGCCACTTTTCAAGTCAATCTTTGTAAAGATACTTGAACCGTGAAGCTCATCGAGCATATCATCAAGCCGCGGAATGGGGTGGCGGTACTTGATGGTTATGTTATTGATTGCTCGGCAATCAACACACATACGCCCTGTACCATCCTTTTTAGGGACAAGAATTACCAGAACCGCGCAAGGACTGAGGCTCTCACGCACATAGCTCTTGTTGAGGAGCTCTTGCACTTGACGTTGAAGCTCCTTAGCCTCCTCGGGGTTGGACTTATAGGCTGGACGGTTCGGTAGTGTAGCCCCCGGGACAAAGTCGATCTGGTGTTCTATTCCCCGGATTGGTGGTAGGCCACTTGGCACCTCGTCTTGGAAGAGATCCTCATAATCCTGCAAAAGACGAGAGATAGGTGAGGGAAGATCATCCAACTCTTGAGAAGACAAATATACATCATGATATAAGAGTAGGAGACAAGTGTTACTTCCCCGGATGGCGTGGACAACTTCCTTAGGCTTGGCCAAAAGGAGTTGGTTGGAAGTGCCCATGCTACCACCAATGTCCAACTTCTTATTCTTCTTCTCCTCACGGCCTTGGTGCTTTTTCCGCTGCTCCTTGGCCACATGATCAAGCATGATCTCATGAGGAGTCAAGGGGTGCAAGGTGACCTTCTTGCCATCCTTGTGGAAGGAGTACTCATTGGAGACGCCATCATGGATAACACCCCTATCATATTGCCACGGCCTTCCAAGCAAGAGGTGACATGCGGTCATCGGGACCACGTCACACTCAACCTCATCCGCATAAGGACCTATAGCAAAAGAAATAACACACCTTTCCCTAACTTGAATAGGAGAGTTAGAATTAAGCCAACACAAAGGGTAAGGCATAGGATGGGGAGAAGTAGGAAGGGAGAAACGCTTAACTACCTCCTCATCGATGATATTGCAACAAGATCCACCGTCGATGATGACACTACATACCTTATCCTTGATGGTGCAACGGGTATGGAAGATGGTTTCCCGCTGACTTGGAGTGGTGGAGCTTTCCGTCATGAACAAGGTTCTTTGGATGACGAAGCACTCCCCTTGGGCTGCCAACACATGGAGCTCTTCCTCATCCTCTTGCTCCTCGAGCACTTCTTCTACGTGCTCATCCGGTTCCTCTTCAAATTCATAATCTCCTTGAGAATTGAGGAGCACCTTCCTCTCATTAGGGCAGTCCCGGGCATAGTGGCCTCGCCTAAGACACTTGAAGCATTTGAAGTCGCTCGCTCGGTTCCCATTTTCTTGCTTTGGCCGAGGAGGTGGAGCATCTTTCCTAGGCTGTGAAGGTGGCATCTCACGCCTATACTCTTGCTTCTTTGGCAGGTTGGAGGTGGCATTAGGTGTAGAGGAATGCCACGGCCGAGAGGTGGAGCTCGGTTGCCTCCTTTGAGGTTGGTTCTTGTTGACATGATTCGTGTAGTGTAGAGCCTCCTCAATACTTGTTCCCCGGACAAAATTCTGCATGTTAACAATAGCACGAAGATCAGAATTCAAGCCATTGATAAACTTAGAGATAACATACCCGTCGGGAAAGCGAAGGCCGGATCGGAAGATGAGAGTCTGAAGCTCCTTGAAGTACTCGTCGGGGGTACGACTTCCTTGGCGCACTTGCTCCAGCTTGGCATGCACTCTCTCGGTATAGTCCCTTAGCACAAAACGCTCCGAAAGAGCATCCTTGAGCTCTTGCCAAGTTCTAATGGGATCGTATCCCATGCGGCGCCGCTCCGCCTGGTCCTCTTGCCACCAATGGTAGGCAAAGTCGGTGAAGTGAATTGCGGCGATGGCGACCCTCCTAGCATCATCATATCCATAGAACTCAAAGATGGATTCAGTTTTGGCCACCCAATCCAAGCACTCATCCCCGTTGGAAGATCCCGCAAATGGTTGCACATGGAGCTTAACACCGTGGTGTTGCTCCCTTCCTTGTGGCCTTTCTTCATGGTAGGCTGGGGGAACATATATTGTTGGGGAGGCATTGGAGGCCGCATAGCTGCGCGGACTTGAGGTCCCCTCAATGCCATTTGTGGAGGGAAAAGGTTGGCGGTGGGTGTAGGTGTAGCTTGAGATCGCCCATAAGAGTCATAGCCTCCAACTCCATAACCTAGAAGGTTAGTAGCACCAATAGGGATATTATTAGGAAATGTAGCAAAATCATTAAACATAATTACCCCCGAGGTTGCTACAAATGGTGGCGTTTTGTACGCCGCAGATGCCCCTTGTGGCGCCAATGACACCCTCGGAGCATGAGAAGAAGACGCTTCCTCCCGGAATTGCACATGGTCCACATTATTAAGAGCGGACCCAAGGACTTCTCTTGAAACTGGTGGCACAACATGGACACGGCTTGGAGGACGGTTAACACTCAAATGGAGCAATTGCTCGGCTGTATCCTCTTGGTTGCGCTCCACAATTTCCAGCCGTGCATTGATAGATAGCAAGGTTTGTTGAATGTCTTGCAAAGTTACTCCCTTGGATGGAGATACATCCCCTTGTGAAGAAGTGGCTAGCTCCTTCCCGGCTTGGTTATCATCCACCATCCATAGTCAATTGCAAACAACCAAACACCAAAGCAACAACACAAAACCAAACAAGATGTAGTATGCTAAGCCAAACAAAGATAGTCCCAAAATTGACCTAGAACTCAAAGCACAACAAGATGCAAGTGAATGTAGGTCACGACTAGAAAAGGGTTTGGCTAGGCGATCAAAGACTAGCTAGCTTGCCCGGACCTATGTCTAGGAAGCTACTAAGTACGCACTTGATTTGGAAAACTCTTTTTTTTTTTTCACTTAAAAACTGAATTGGCTCTTAGGTTGGCTCACTTTTTTCTATGGCCTCTCCTATTTAGGCCGGGTTTTTCTTGAGCACCCTTTTTTTTTTTTTCAAGAGCAACAACAAGCCGAATGAGCTCACTTTTTTCTAGGCCTCTCCTGTTTAGACCGGGTTTTTCTTGAGCTTCTCCTTTTTTTTTGAACAAGTCGAGACAAGCAATGGCAAGTCACAATGAGCATGCAACAAAACAAAACAAAACAAATCAACCAAGGCAACCGTTCCCGTATCCTAAACACAAGACTAGGCAAGCATTGCTAGTGAAGATTGCATAAAATGCAAGGGCGGTCCAGAGGATACAAGGCTCGGTTTATTGACTCAAAATTTTATGTTTTAGTGTGTTTAAGGCAGCCAAAAGTCAGTCACAAATGATACTAAATTCGGGCAAGTGAAAGTGCACAAAGGAACCGAAACAATTTAATGCACAAGACCTTTCATCAAACCACAACTCCTAATATTTTATGGCTGCATTCAACCTTCATCTCCACTCAGAAATATGCAGAAAAAGAACCCAGAAAATTGCAGAAAAATGTCCAAGATCAAGACACAATTTGCATGGAACAACAAGGCCAAACAACAATCGGCTAGAACTTCACTTGCAACTATTGTAACTTGAAATTCTAAGCCAAATTTAGGACATACCTCACGTGGCTCTGATACCACATGATGAGTGAGGATCGGGATGAAGCCTTCGGTGCGAGGAAGTCCACAAGAGCCACGGAAATGGCAAGACAACAACACCAACCGGCAAGGAACTTGGCGCCGGTGAGAGAGAGATTTGAGGGCAGATTGGGGTGCGCCTTGGGCTGATTCTTTGGATGATCTTGGGGTGATTCAAGAGTGGATTGAGGGCAGGATGAGAGGTGTAGAGATAGGGAAAAGTCGAATGGGATATGGACTCACAAGGGTTGGATATGACGCAGCTCGCCTTGTAAGAACTAGTGAAGGAAATTGCTTTGGATATGACGCACCAAAGGAGATCCTTGCACGGGGGTTGATATTACTCACAACCTGGATTTGAATCTATCTAAGAGATGAAAAGAAACACTAAAATTCTGCAGAAAACTCCATTTAAAAACGCGAGAGAAAAACAAGGTTTTAGGTTCAAGTTTTGCCTCCCAAAACAAGGGCCGACTACAACCTATTTATACCCGAACCTTAATGCTGGAATTCAACCATAATATAGTCAAGACTAAGGTAGAAAATGTCATGAAGACCAACAAAAAAATCGGCAATAAATGCCCCTTCAAAACAAGCCCCACACGGCTAAGGAATCCTTGCGCCTAGCCCGGTTGTTGCACCAAGGCACACATGGCCTTCTCTTCCATGTGACTCGGTGCTCCCATGGTCATCAGGCCAGCCTGGAGTCCCTCTTGCAATGCTCGAGCCCGAGCTCGAGTGATCCATCCCGGAAATACCCGAGTGCTGCCCTCCCTTGCGCCAACAATAGGTGTGCGGCACTTCCTTGCTTGAACTCCGGCCAGTTTCACAGGCGTTCTTGTGCCCAATGTCTCCTAGAGGACCAATGGAGTCATCCCCAAAAGATGGCTCGAAGAGTTGTGAGAATTGTCGGGCCAATTTCCATGCCCTAGCTCGGATGCACTAGGCGCGGCGGCGACGGTGCTTGAGTCACCATGGCTTGAATGGCTTGAGACTTGCTCGAGATGCGACGTAGTCACATCAGCTAAGAGTTTGGGTGACAAATAACACTAAAACCACCTACGATTTACCATTTACGACACAAGGCACAACTTTGAGCGAAATTTTGACTTTCAATTTCTTTTTGTGAATCATCTTATATTATCAAAATATTTGGGGATATAAAGAGCTAAGAGTTTGGGCTACAAATAACACTAAAAACACCTACGATGACCATTTACGACACAAGAAACAACTATGAGCGAAAATTATGACTTTTAAATTTTGTAAATTTTTAAATTGAATCATCTAATATTGTCAAAATATTGGTACATAACAAAGAGCAAAGAGTTTGGGCGACAAATAACACTAATATACTTACGATTGACTTTTTACGACACAAGGCACAACTTTGAGGGAATATTATCAGTTTAAAATTTTGTCAATTTCTTTCTGTGAATCATCTTTTATTTTCAAATATTGGGGGTAAACCAAGAGCTAAGAGTTTGGGCGACAAACAAAACTAAAAACACTTACGATTTACCATTTACGACCCAAGGCACAACTTTGAGGGAAAGTTATGAGTTTTAAATTGTCAATTTCTTACCATGAATCATCTTATATTTTCAAAATATTGGTTCGAAACAAAGAGCTATGAGTTTGGGCGACACAAAACACTATAAAAACCTAAAATATACCATTTACAACACAAGGCACAACTTTGAGCGAATGTTATGACTTTTAAATTATTGTCAATTTCTTTCCGTGAATCATGCTATTGTCAAAATATTTGGGGAAAACAAAGAGCTATGAGTTTGGGCAACAAATTAAAAACACCTACGATTTACCATTTACGACACAAGGCACAACTTTCATCGAAAGTTATGAGTTTTAAATTTTGTCAATTTCTTTCTATGAATTATCTTTTATTTTCAAAATATTGGGTGCAAACAAGTTTGGGCAACAAACAACACTAAAAACACCTACGATTTATCATTTACGACACAAGGCACACCTTTGAGCGAAAGTTATGGGTTTTAAATTTTGTAAATCTTTCCATGAAAAATCTTGTTATTGTCAAAATATTGTCGGGAAAAAAAGAGCTAACAGTTTGGGCGACAAAAAACACTAAAAACACTTACGATTTGCATTTTACGACACAAGGAACAACTTTGAGCAAAAGTGATGACTTTCCAATCTTGTAAATTTCTTTCCGTGAATCATCCTATATTGTCAAAATATTGGTGGATAAGAAAGAGCTAAGAGTTTGGGTGACAAACAACACTAAAAACCCTAACGATTTACATTTTACGACACAAGGCACAACTTTGAGCAAACGTTATGACTTTCCAATCTTGTCAATTTCATTCGGTGAATCATCCTATATTGTCAAATAAGTGGCGGATAACAAAGAAGTAAGAGTTTGGGCGACAAACAACACTAAATACACCTACGATTCACCATTTACGATACAAGGCACAACATTGAGCGAAAATTATGAATTGCAATTTTTTTCAATTTCTTTTCCTGAATCATTTTAAATTGTCAAAATATTGGGGGGAAAACAATGAGCTAAGAGTTTGGGAGACAAACAACACTAAAAATACCTACTATTTACCATTTACGACACATGTCACAACTCTGAGCGACAATTATGACTTTTTAATTTTGTCAACTTCTTTCCGCTTATATTGTCATTTTTTTTGGGGGGGGGGGGTAAGAGTTTGGGCTACAAGCAACACTAAAAACACCTAAGATTTACTTTTTACGACACCAGGCACAGCTTTGAGCGAATGTTATGAGTTTTAAATATGGTCAATTTCTTTCTGTGAATCATCTTTTATTTTCAAAATATTGGGAGAAAACCAAGAGCTAAGAGTTTGGGCGACAAACAACACTAAAAACACCAACGATTGACGTTTTACGATATAAGGCACAACTTTGAGGAAATATTATGAGTTTAAATTTTTGTCAATTTCTTTCTGTGAATCATCTTTTATTTTCAAACATTGGGGGGAAACCAAGAGCTAAGAGTTTGGTTGACAAACAACACTAAAAACACTTACGATTTACCATTTACGACACAAGGCACAACTTTGATCGAAAGTTATGAGTTATAAATTTTGTCAATTTCTTTCTATGAATTATCTTTTATTTTCAAAATATTGGGTGCAAACAAGTTTGGGCAACAAACAACACTAAAAACACCTACGATTAACCATTTACGATACAAGGCACACCTTTGAGCGAAAGTTATGGGTTTTAAATTTTGTCAATCTTTCCATGAAAAATCTTATTATTGTCAAAATATTGTCGGGAAAAAAAGAGCTAACAGTTTGGGCGACAAAAAACACAAAAAACACTAACGATTTGCATTTTATGACACAAGGAACAACTTTGAGCAAAAGTGATGACTTTCCAATATTGTAAATTTCTTTCTGTGAATCATCCTATATTGTCAAAATATTGGTGGATAAGAAAGAGCTAAGAGTTTGGGTGACAAACAACACTAAAAACACTAACGATTTACATTTTACGACACAAGGCACAACTTTGAGCAAACGTTATGACTTTCCAATCTTGTCAATTTCATTCGGTGAATCATCCTATATTGTCAAATAAGTGGCGGATAACAAAGAGGTAAGAGTTTGGGCGACAAACAACACTAAATACACCTACGGTTCACCATTTACGATACAAGGCACAACATGGAGCGAAAATTATGAATTGCAAATTTTTTCAATTTGTTTTCGTGAATCATTTTAAATTGTCAAAATATTGGGGGAAAACAACTGAAATACCCCAAATAAGTCGATAATGGTATTTTGGTAATTTAATTATGGGATTTACTAAAAAAGGGAAAAAATGGGAAATTGGGGATTAAATCCCTAACATGTTCGGTTCTCTCTCTCCCGTGTGTCTTCTTCACGAGCAACCCAACTCTTCCTTCCCAAACGGATTCGGTTCTCTTCGTGCCCAGACGAGTCCCTCCTTCTCCGGCGAGCCCTGTCCGTCCGACATCGTCCCCCTGCTCGGAGCTGCTGCTGTGGGGCCGTCGCGCCGCTGGCCGCTGTCCATGGTTGCTCGCTGCGGTTACGGTCGTGCTGTTGTGTGGAGCTGTCCGGTGCTCCGAGGTGGTTCCGGCGAGAGGTGGTGTTTCCGGGCTGGGTTGTGGCCACCAACGAGGTAAGAAATGGGTGTTTGGTCTGTGTGTATTTCGGACTCCCTTCTTTGCTGAATTTGTGCAGCGAAATTGTGGTGTTTGTGTGCAGCTGCGGTCCGTTGTTATTGTTGTAGTTCCGACAACGAGGAGCTCTCCTCGGTGACTACCGCTTGGTTGTCGACAAGGTGAGTTTATGGGTTAAGGGCTAATTCGAAGCTTTGCTGATTTTTTTAGGTTTGAATTGATATTGGGTATATGTTCGAATTGATGTTGTATAGTGGTCCGAATTGATGTTGATTTATCCTTCGTGGGCAGTTGAAGAGCCAATTTCGAGAGCCTTGGGCTGATTTTTGTGTGTGTGGGTGCTGAATTTTGAAGGTATTAATGTTAGGGTTTGATTTGGGGGTTTGAAATTGGGTTTGATTGCTGGGTTCATTTGAATTGCATATGCATAATCGATTGAGATTGGGTTGATTGGGTGCGTTTGACCTAATTAATTAAGGGATGATTTTAGGGTCTGAATTGGAGTTTTATTGGTTGTGGATTTGATGGGTTAATTAACGCCAGGGTTTTGCTCGGATTGATTTTGCAGGTTCGTTCGGATTGACTGGAGATCTCTGAGGTCGTTATGGTTCGACTTGAGGCAAGAGGATTCTTGCTAACTTTATATTTTTATAAATTGTTTTATGCCCAGTTTATTTCATAATTAAGTTTACCGTTGCTTGGTTGAATATGGGTATGTGCGTGTGATATGATTTGTCTTGTATCGTATTTGATTAAATGTTGACGTGGTAGTCAATTGTGACTAAATGTGATTGATTGTTGTTGATAGTGTCTGTTGACACGTGTGTGTGTGTTGGATCGTGTGGGTGTGTTAGATTGAATGTGTGTGATATTGTGTGATGATGTGTGTGTGATGATATGTGATAATGTGTGATGAGGTGTGGTTATGTGATTTTGATTGTCGTCGTGTTGTTTGATTGGTTGGTATGGTGATGGATAGTGGGTTGTAGAGGTTGTGAATTGTCTCACCTTGGTGATGTGGGGGTGGAGACGGAGATGTTGTGAATTGTCTCACCTTGGTGATGTGGGGGTGGAGACGGAGATGTTGTGAATTGTCTCACCTTGGTGATGTGGGGGTGGAGACGGAGATGTTGTGAATTGTCTCACCTTGGTGATGTGGGGGTGGAGACGGAGATGTTGTGAATTGTCTCACCTTGGTGATGTGGGGGTGGAGACGAAGATGTTGTGAATTGTCTCACCCGGTAATGTGGTGGTGGAGACGGAGGTTGGATTGGAGGTGTTGGTGGTTGTGTGTGTTGGTTATGTGTTGAATGTTGGTTGTGTACTTGATTAAGTGATTGTGTTAATGATATTGGTTGTGTACCTAAATACGTGGATTTGTGATGAATGTTGATTATGTACTTGACTAAGTGGTTGTGTTGGTAATTTGGTTGTATGTTGATAATTGGGTTATGTTGGATGTTGATTGTTATTAGTTGTGGTTGTGGGCCATTGTTGGCCATTGGTTGTGGTTGTTAAACTTCGTGTGTTGTAGTAGTTGATTGTAACTGGTCAAGGTGGTGAATTTCTGTTGGTATAGTTGTTGTTGGTAACCGGTGGATTATGAAGGTTGGTTGTGTTGGTTGAGTGTATAGATTGGTTTCCATCTTGAGGGTGTGGGCCAATGCAAGTTGGGTTTGAAGGCGGCACCAGAAGGGTGGCTGGCCTGGATCGTTATTCTGGTAATGATTGTATTATGTGATGTTTATCTCATTAATGCTTATGTGTTTGTTGATGTGAAGGTTAACTGAGTTTGTTGTGTTAAGTGCAATAGTGAGTTCTGTATTATTGGTTAGCTTTGGTTGTAAGTCAGTAGTAAGATAGGTATGCGCTTAGAGTTGTTGATCGAGGTATTATTAATAGGGAGGAAGTTGGATTGGGTCGTTCTTTCATTTATCTTGTGATGAGTTTGAGGTTGGATGGAAGAGGTTAGTATCGTATAGAATTGGATAAGAATGGGTAATTGATCGGTTGTGTTAGTGTGTGTTTATGTTTGCGTTTTGACGTATGGTTGGTTAATTGGTTGGTGTGATGATAGTCAAGTGTAGTTATGTTATATAAGTATATATATATATTGTATGATCTGTTGTTGTTTGGTATTGTTGATTGCCGTGATAATTATATGGTTTTGAAACTGTTTTGGCTTGAGGAGTTTTGCCAGTCTTTCGAGAGACTGACCAACTGCGGTTTACGTGCCGTGGTTGGCTGGGGTATCGGGTCCCCCAGTCAATCAGGCTTTGTAGATTTAGCGCCAGCAAGGACGGTCCTGATCATCGTCGGTTTTGGAGTCGAAGGTTACTCTTTTGGTTTGGACTTTGACTTGGTTGTGCGTGTCGTTTTGGTTTTGGACCTTGTATGGGTCGAACTTGTCGTATTGATTTTTGGTTTGTAAAGTGTTGTATTTTCTGTAGGTTAAGTTTGATTGTGGTTTCAAACTCTGGACAAGTTTTACAGGTTATACAGGTTTTCCGCTATGCTGCTTTTGATATATATGGGTTTTATAGTCCTTCTGGACTATGGCACTGTAGCACCTCTGGCCCGGGGTGTTACAGAAGTTGGTATCAGAGCCAGGTTCAAAAAAATGTGTTCTTTCCGAGTTTTCAACTTAAGAATTTTATACGTTGTTGTTGTGAACGATCGGGTGATCAGGAATCCTTGCTGTCAACCGTAATGAGTTGTGTTGGTAAGTATTGGTTGTTTGTGATGTTTTGTGCTAATGTTTGATATATTTATATGTGATGTTGAGTATTGATGATTAATTTCATATGCGATGTTTAAAGTTGTTAAGTAAATTTTATGGTGCGTTCCCTGGTAAGTGGGACGTGCTAGAGGTTTAAGGAGTATGAGTATGGTAGAGGATGAGGCCGTTGGGCTTATCGTCAAGAGGTTGAGTCTGGTAACTGATGATTGGTACGAATATGGTACTGTTGATGAGTGATTGATTGTAGAGACTGTTACAGTTGATTTTGATCAGACTGTCGATGTTGGAAGAAGTAGGAAACAAGGAACTCGGTCTGTATCTGAAAGTGGGATTTTACGACTATGGATTTGGCTGAGCTGAGGAACAGAATGTGCCTGTGACTACAGAAAGAAGACCGTTACAGTAACAACAGATAAGGGTTTAGTGCACGTGTTTGAGGGTTATGACCCTAAATACTCTGATAAGATTGTTGTGCGGCGACAGCTATAAAATTGTTAAGGAAAGGTTATGTCGGTTATCTGTGTATGACTGAGAATTTTGAATGGGACAAGATATGTCAGGAAAGAGTTTCGAAGAACTCAGGAAGTGTTTGATTAGTGCGCCTGTGTTAGTTTTACCGCGAGGAATAGAAAGGTTTGTCATCCATAGTGATATGTCTGGGCAAGGTCTGGGTTGAGTTTGATGCAGAATGAGAAAGTCATTGCATATGCTTTTCGTCAGCTCAAACTGTATGAGAGAGAGTTGAACTTGAGACAAGATGGTTGCTAGAATTGATTGGGGATTTTTGATAGATATCGTTTATCTTTCAGAAAGGGCTAAGGTGGTTGTTGATGTTTTGAGTAGAAAGTTGATGCTCGAGTATGTGATTTCTTGTCTGACAGTTCTGCCTGATTGCAATAAGAGTTGATGAAGGGTGAAGTGAAATTGGTTCGGGAAAGAGCGGACACAACTGAATGTGATGGAATGTTGAGTGAAGTATGCAGTCAGATTGCTCAGGGAACAGTGCAGGAATTCTTGTTTATGAGGATGGAGTATTGTGATCTCAAATCGGTTATGTGTACTAACTGATAAAGAGATTAGAGAGTTAATTCTCAAGGAATGTCATTCGTCAACCGTTCCTGTGCATTCTGGAGTCAGTAATGCGAGACAGATATCTGCACCTGTTTGATCTCAGTTTCGAGGACGAAACTGTTATAAGGGGGGAGAATGAAATACCCCAAATAAGTCGATAAGGGTATTTTGGTAATTTAATTATGGGATTTACTAAAAAAGGGAAAAAATGGGAAATTGGGGATTAAATCCCTAACATGTTCGGTTCTCTCTCTCCCGTGTGTCTTCTTCACGAGCAGCCCAGCTCTTCCTTCCCGAACAGATTCGGTTCTCTTCGTGCCCAGACGAGTCCCTCCTTCTCCGGCGAGCCCTGTCCGTCCGGCATCGTCCCCCTGCTCGGAGCTGCTGCTGTGGGGCCGTCGCACCGCTGGCCGATGTCCGTGGTTGCTCGCTGCGGTTGCGGTCGTGCTGTTGTGTGGACCTGTCCGGTGCTCCGAGGTGGTTCCGACGAGAGGTGGTGTTTCCGGGCTGGGTTGTGGCCACCAACGAGGTAAGAAATGGGTGTTTGGTCCGTGTGTATTTCGGACTCCCTTCTTTGCTGAATTTGTGCAGCGAAATTGTGGTGTTTGTGTGCAGCTGCGGTCCGTTGTTATTGTTGTAGTTCTGAAAACGAGGAGCTCTCCTCGGTGACTACCGCTTGGTTGTCGACAAGGTGAGTTTATGGGTTAAGGGCTAATTCGAAGCTTTGCTGATTTTTTTAGGTTTGAATTGATATTGGGTATATGTTCGAATTGATGTGGTATAGTGGTCCGAATTGATGTTGATTTATCCTTCGTGGGCAGTTGAAGAGCCAATTTCGAGAGCCTTGGGCTGATTTTTGTGTGTGTGGGTGCTGAATTTTGAAGGTATTAATGTTAGGGTTTGATTTGGGGGTTTGAAATTGGGTTTGATTGCTGGGTTCATTTGAATTGCATATGCATAATCGATTGAGATTGGGTTGATTGGGTGCGTTTGACCTAATTAATTAAGGGATGATTTTAGGGTCTGAATTGGAGTTTTATTGGTTGTGGATTTAATGGGTTAATTAACGCCAGAGTTTTGCTTGGATTGATTTCGCAGGTTCGTTCGGATTGACTGGAGATCTCTGAGGTCGTTATGGGTCGACTTGAGGCAAGAGGATTCTTGCTAACTCTATATTTTTATAAATTGTTTTATGCCCAGTTTATTTCATAATTAAGTTTACCGTTGCTTGGTTGAATATGGGTATCTGCGTGTGATATGATTTGTCTTGTATCGTATTTGATTAAATGTTGACGTGGTAGTCAATTGTGACTAAATGTGATTGATTGTTGTTGATAGTGTCTGTCGACATGTGTGTGTGTGTTGGATCGTGTGGGTGTGTTGGATTGAATGTGTGTGATATTGTGTGATGATGTGTGTGTGATGATATGTGATAATGTGTGATGAGGTGTGGTTATGTGATTTTGACTATCGTCGTGTTGTTTGATTGGTTGGTATGGTGATGGATAGTGGGTTGTGGAGGTTGTGAATTGTCTCACCTTGGTGATGTGGGGGTGGAGACGGAGATGTTGTGAATTGTCTCACCTTGGTGATGTGGGGGTGGAGACGGAGATGTTGTGAATTGTCTCACCTTGGTGATGTGGGGGTGGAGACGGAGATGTTGTGAATTGTCTCACCTTGGTGATGTGAGGGTGGAGATGGAGATGTTGTAAATTGTCTCACCTTGGTGATGTGGGGGTGGAGACGGAGATGTTGTGAATTGTCTCACCTTGGTGATGTGGGGGTGGAGACGAAGATGTTGTGAATTGTCTCACCCGGTAATGTGGGGGTGGAGACGGAGGTTGGATTGGAGGTGTTGGTGGTTGTGTGTGTTGGTTATGTGTTGAATGTTGGTTGTGTACTTGATTAAGTGGTTGTGTTAATGATATTGGTTGTGTACCAGAATACGTGGATTTGTGATGAATGTTGATTATGTACTTGACTAAGTGGCTGTGTTGGTAATTTGGTTGTATGTTGATAATTGGGTTATGTTGGATGTTGATTGTTATTAGTTGTGGTTGTGGGCCATTGTTGGCCATTGGTTGTGGTTGTTAAACTTCGTGTGTTGTAGTGGTTGATTGTAACTGGTCAAGGTGGTGAATTTCTGTTGGTATAGTTGTTGTTGGTAACCGGTGGATTATGAAGGTTGGTTGTGTTGGTTGAGTGTATAGATTGGTTTCCATCTTGAGGGTGTGGGCCAATGCAAGTTGGGTTTGAAGGCGGCACCAGAAGGGTGGCTGGCCTGGATCGTTATTCTGGTAATGATTGTATTATGTGATGTTTATCTCATTAATGCTTATGTGTTTGTTGATGTGAAGGTTAACTGAGTTTGTTGTGTTAAGTGCAATAGTGAGTTCTGTATTATTGGTTAGCTTTGGTTGTAAGTCAGTAGTAAGATAGGTATGCGCTTAGAGTTGTTGATCGAGGTATTATTAATAGGGAGGAAGTTGGATTGGGTCGTTCTTTCATTTATGCTTGTGATGAGTTTGAGGTTGGATGGAAGAGGTTAGTATCGTGTAGAATTGGATAAGAATGGGTAATTGATCGATTGTGTTAGTGTGTGTTTATGTTTGCGTTTTGACGTATGGTTGGTTAATTGGTTGGTGTGATGATAGTCAAGTGTAGTTATGTTATATAAGTATATATATATATATTGTATGATCTGTTGTTGTTTGGTATTGTTGATTGCCGTGATAATTATATGGTTTTGAAACTGTTTTGGCTTGAGGAGTTTTGCCAGTCTTTCGAGAGACTGACCAACTGCGGTTTACGTGCCGTGGTTGGCTGGGGTATCGGGTCCCCCAGTCAATCAGGCTTTGCAGATTTAGCGCCAGCAAGGAGGGTCCTGATCATCGTCGGTTTTGGAGTCGAAGGTTACTCTTTTGGTTTGGACTTTGACTTGGTTGTGCGTGTCGTTTTGGTTTTGGACCTTGTATGGGTCGAACTTGTCGTATTGATTTTTGGTTTGTAAAGTGTTGTATTTTCTGTAGGTTAAGTTTGATTGTGGTTTCAAACTCTGGACAGGTTTTACAGGTTGTACAGGTTTTCCGCTATGCTGCTTTTGATATATATGTGTTATGTTTCGCAAATTTTTATTTCACCCGCCTTATAGTCCTTCGGGACTATGGCACTGTAGCACCTCTGGCCCGGGGTGTTACAGAAGTTGGTATCAGAGCCAGGTTCAAAAAAATGTGTTCTTTCCGAGTTTTCAACTTAAGAATTTTATACGTTGTTGTTGTGAACGATCGGGTGATCAGGAATCCTTGCTGTCAACCGTAATGAGTTGTGTTGGTAAGTATTGGTTGTTTGTGATGTTTTGTGCTAATGTTTGATATATTTATATGTGATGTTGAGTATTGATGATTAATTTCATATGCGATGTTTAAAGTTGTTAAGTAAATTTTATGGTGCGTTCCCTGGTAAGTGGGACATGCTAGAGGTTTAAGGAGTATGAGTATGGTAGAGGATGAGGCCGTTCGGCTTATCGTCAAGAAGTTGAGTCCGGTAACTGATGATTGGTACAAATATGGTACTGTTGATGAGTGATTGATTGTAGAGACTGTTACAGTTGATTTTGATCAGACTGTCGATGTTGGAAGAAGTAGGAAACAAGGAACTCGGTCTGTATCTGAAAGTGGGATTTTACGACTATGGATTTGGCTGAGCTGAGGAACAAAATGTGCCTATGAGTACAGAAAGAAGACCGTTACAGTAACAACAGATAAGGGTTTAGTGCACGTGTTTGAGGGTTATGACCCTAAATACTCTCAAAAGATTGTTGTGCGGCGACAACTATAAAATTGTTAAGGAAAGGTTATGTCGGTTATCTGTGTATGACTGAGAATTTTGAATGGGACAGGATATGTCAGGAAAGAGTTTCGAAGAACTCAGGAAGTGTTTGATTAGTGCGCCTGTGTTAGTTTTACCGCGAGGAATAGAAAGGTTTGTCATCCACAGTGATATGTCTGGGCAAGGTCTGGGTTGAGTTTGATGCAGAATGAGAAAGTCATTACGTATGCTTTTCGTCAGCTCAAACTGTATGAGAGAGAGTTGAACTTGAGACAAGATGGTTGCTAGAATTGATTGGGGATTTTTGATAGATATCGTTTATCTTTCAGAAAGGGCTAAGGTGGTTGTTGATGTTTTGAGTAGGAAGTTGACGCTCGAGTATGTGATTGCTTGTCTGACAGTTCTGCCTGATTGCAACAAGAGTTGATGAAGGGTGAAGTGAAATTGGTTCGGGAAAGAGCGGACACAACTGAATGTGATGGAATGTTGAGTGAAGTATGCAGTCAGATTGCTCAGGGAACAGTGCATGAATTCTTGTTTATGAGGATGGAGTATTGTGATCTCAAATCGGTTATGTGTACTAACTGATAAAGAGATTAGAGAGTTAATTCTCAAGGAATGTCATTCGTCGACTGTTCCTGTGCATTCTGGAGTCAGTAATGCGAGACAGATATCTGCACCTGTTTGATCTCAGTTTCGAGGATGAAACTGTTATAAGGGGAGAGAATGAAATACCCCAAATAAGTCGATAATGGTATTTTGGTATTTTAATTATGGGATTTACTAAAAAAGGGAAAAAATGGGAAATTGGGGATTAAATCCCTAACATGTTTGGTTCTCTCTCTCCCGTGTGTCTTCTTCACGAGCAGCCCAACTCTTCCTTCCCGAACAGATTCGGTTCTCTTCGTGCCCAAACGAGTCCCTCCTTCTACGGCGAGCCCTGTCCGTCCGGCATCGTCCCCCTGCTCGGAGCTGCTGCTGTGGGGCCGTCGCGCCGCTGGCCGCTGTCCATAGTTGCTCGCTGCGGTTGCGGTCGTGCTGTTGTGTGGAGCTGTCCGGTGCTCCGAGGTGGTTCCGGCGAGAGGTGGTGTTTCCGGGCTGGGTTGTGGCCACCAACGAGGTAAGAAATGGGTGTTTGGTCTGTGTGTATTTCGGACTCCCTTCTTTGCTGAATTTGTGCAGCGAAATTGTGGTGTTTGTGTGCAGCTGCGGTCCGTTGTTATTGTTGTAGTTCCGACAACAAGGAGCTCTCCTCGGTGACTACCGCTTGGTTGTCGACAAGGTGAGTTTATGGGTTAAGGGCTAATTCGAAGCTTTGCTGATTTTTTTAGGTTTGAATTGATATTGGGTATATGTTCGAATTGATGTTGTATAGTGGTCCGAATTGATGTTGATTTATCCTTCGTGGGCAGTTGAAGAGCCAATTTCGAGAGCCTTGGGCTGATTTTTGTGTGTGTGGGAGCTGAATTTTGAAGGTATTAATGTTAGGGTTTGATTTGGGGGTTTGAAATCGGGTTTGATTGTTGGGTTCATTTGAATTGCATATGCATAATCGATTGAGATTGGGTTGATTGGGTGCGTTTGACCTAATTAATTAAGGGATGATTTTAGGGTCTGAATTGGAGTTTTATTGGTTGTGGATTTGATGGGTTAATTAACGCCAGGGTTTTGCTCGGATTGATTTTGCAGGTTCGTTCGGATTGACTGGAGATCTCTGAGGTCGTTATGGTTCGACTTGAGGCAAGAGGATTCTTGCTAACTTTATATTTTTATAAATTGTTTTATGCCCAGTTTATTTCATAATTAAGTTTACCGTTGCTTGGTTGAATATGGGTATGTGCGTGTGATATGATTTGTCTTGTATCGTATTTGATTAAATGTTGACGTGGTAGTCAATTGTGACTAAATGTGATTGATTGTTGTTGATAGTGTCTGTTGACACGTGTGTGTGTGTTGGATCGTGTGGGTGTGTTGGATTGAATGTGTGTGATATTGTGTGATGATGTGTGTGCGATGATATGTGATAATGTGTGATGAGGTGTGGTTATGTGATTTTGACTGTCGTCGTGTTGTTTGATTGGTTGGTATGGTGATGGATAGTGGGTTGTCGAGGTTGTGAATTGTCTCACCTTGGTGATGTGGGGGTGGAGACGGAGATGTTGTGAATTGTCTCACCTTGGTGATGTGGGGGTGGAGACGGAGATGTTGTGAATTGTCTCACCTTGGTGATGTGGGGGTGGAGACGGAGATGTTGTGAATTGTCTCACCTTGGTGATGTGGGGGTGGAGACGGAGATGTTGTAAATTGTCTCACCTTGGTGATGTGGGGGTGGAGACGGAGATGTTGTGAATTGTCTCACCTTGGTGATGTGGGGGTGGAGACGAAGATGTTGTGAATTGTCTCACCCGGTAATGTGGGGGTGGAGACGGAGGTTGGATTGGAGGTGTTGGTGGTTGTGTGTGTTGGTTATGTGTTGAATGTTGGTTGTGTACTTGATTAAGTGGTTGTGTTAATGATATTGGTTGTGTACCTGAATACGTGGATTTGTGATGAATGTTGATTATGTACTTGACTAAGTGGTTGTGTTGGTAATTTGGTTGTATGTTGATAATTGGGTTATGTTGGATGTTGATTGTTATTAGTTGTGGTTGTGGGCCATTGTTGGCCATTGGTTGTGGTTGTTAAACTTCGTGTGTTGTAGTGGTTGATTGTAACTAGTCAAGGTGGTGAATTTCTGTTGGTATAGTTATTGTTGGTAACCGGTGGATTATGAAGGTTGGTTGTGTTGGTTGAGTGTATAGATTGGTTTCCATCTTGAGGGTGTGGGCCAATGCAAGTTGGGTTTGAAGGCGGCACCAGAAGGGTGGCTGGCCTGGATCGTTATTCTGGTAATGATTGTATTATGTGATGTTTATCTCATTAATGCTTATGTGTTTGTTGATGTGAAGGTTAACTGAGTTTGTTGTGTTAAGTGCAATAGTGAGTTCTGTATTATTGGTTAGCTTTGGTTGTAAGTCAGTAGTAAGATAGGTATGCGCTTAGAGTTGTTGATCGAGGTATTATTAATAGGGAGGAAGTTGGATTGGGTCGTTCTTTCATTTATGCTTGTGATGAGTTTGAGGTTGGATGGAAGAGGTTAGTATCGTGTAGAATTGGATAAGAATGGGTAATTGATCGATTGTGTTAGTGTGTGTTTATGTTTGCGTTTTGACGTATGGTTGGTTAATTGGTTGGTGTGATGATAGTCAAGTGTAGTTATGTTATATAAGTATATATATATATTGTATGATCTGTTGTTGTTTGGTATTGTTGATTGCCGTGATAATTATATGGTTTTGAAACTGTTTTGGCTTGAGGAGTTTTGCCAGTCTTTCGAGAGACTGACCAACTACGGTTTACGTGCCGTGGTTGGCTGGGGTATCGGGTCCCCCAGTCAATCAGGCTTTGCAGATTTAGCGCCAGCAAGGAGGGTCCTGATCATCGTCGGTTTTGGAGTCGAAGGTTACTCTTTTGGTTTGGACTTTGACTTGGTTGTGCGTGTCGTTTTGGTTTTGGACCTTGTATGGGTCGAACTTGTCGTATTGATTTTTGGTTTGTAAAGTGTTGTATTTTCTGTAGGTTAAGTTTGATTGTGGTTTCAAACTCTGGACATGTTTTATAGGTTATACAGGTTTTCCGCTATGCTGCTTTTGATATATATGGGTTATGTTTCGCAAATTGTTATTTCACCCGCCTTATAGTCCTTCGGGACTATGGCACTGTAGCACCTCTGGCCCGGGGTGTTACAGAAGTTGGTATCAGAGCCAGGTTCAAAAAAATGTGTTCTTTCCGAGTTTTCAACTTAAGAATTTTATACGTTGTTGTTGTGAACGATCGGGTGATCAGGAATCCTTGCTGTCAACCGTAATGAGTTGTGTTGGTAAGTATTGGTTGTTTGTGATGTTTTGTGCTAATGTTTGATATATTTATATGTGATGTTGAGTATTGATGATTAATTTCATATGCGATGTTTAAAGTTGTTAAGTAAATTTTATGGTGCGTTCCCTGGTAAGTGGGACATGCTAGAGGTTTAAGGAGTATGAGTATGGTAGAGGATGAGGCCGTTGGGCTTATCGTCAAGAAGTTGAGTCCGGTAACTGATGATTGGTACAAATATGGTACTGTTGATGAGTGATTGATTGTAGAGACTGTTACAGTTGATTTTGATCAGACTGTCGATGTTGGAAGAAGTAGGAAACAAGGAACTCGGTCTGTATCTGAAAGTGGGATTTTACGACTATGGATTTGGCTGAGCTGAGGAACAAAATGTGCCTGTGAGTACAGAAAGAAGACCGTTACAGTAACAACAGATAAGGGTTTAGTGCACGAGTTTGAGGGTTATGACCCTAAATACTCTGATAAGATTGTTGTGCGGCGACAACTATAAAATTGTTAAGGAAAGGTTATGTCGGTTATCTGTGTATGACTGAGAATTTTGAATGGGACAGGATATGTCAGGAAAGAGTTTCGAAGAACTCAGGAAGTGTTTGATTAGTGCGCCTGTGTTAGTTTTACCGCGAGGAATAGAAATGTTTGTCATCCACAGTGATATGTCTGGGCAAGGTCTGGGTTGAGTTTGATGCAGAATGAGAAAGTCATTGCGTATGCTTTTCGTCTGCTCAAACTATATGAGAGAGAGTTGAACTTGAGACAAGATGGTTGCTAGAATTGATTGGGGATTTTTGATAGATATCGTTTATCTTTCAGAAAGGGCTAAGGTGGTTGTTGATGTTTTGAGTAGGAAGTTGACGCTCGAGTATGTGATTACTTGTCTTACAGTTCTGCCTGATTGCAACAAGAGTTGATGAAGGGTGAAGTGAAATTGGTTCGGGAAAGAGCGGACACAACTGAATGTGATGGAATGTTGAGTGAAGTATGCAGTCAGATTGCTCAGGGAACAGTGCAGGAATTCTTGTTTATGAGGATGGAGTATTGTGATCTCAAATCGGTTATGTGTACTAACTGATAAAGAGATTAGAGAGTTAATTCTCAAGGAATGTCATTCGTCGGCCGTTCCTGTGCATTCTGGAGTCAGTAATGCGAGACAGATATCTGCACCTGTTTGATCTCAGTTTCGAGGACGAAACTGTTATAAGGGGGGGGGGGAGAATGAAATACCCCAAATAAGTCGATAATGGTATTTTGGTAATTTAATTATGGGATTTACTAAAAAAGGAAAAAAATGGGAAATTGAGGATTAAATCCCTAACATGTTCGGTTCTCTCTCTCCCGTGTGTCTTCTTCACGAGCAGCCCAACTCTTCCTTCCCGAACAGATTCGGTTCTCTTCGTGCCCAGACGAGTCCCTCCTTCTCCGGCGAGCCCTGTCCGTCCGGCATCGTCCCCCTGCTCGGAGCTGCTGCTGTGGGGCCGTTGCGCCGCTGGCCGCTGTCCGTGGTTGCTCGCTGCGGTTGCGGTCGTGCTGTTGTGTGGAGCTGTCCGGTGCTCCGAGGTGGTTCCGGCGAGAGGTGGTGTTTCCGGGCTGGGTTGTGGCCACCAACGAGGTAAAAAATGGGTGTTTGGTCTGTGTATATTTCGGACTCCCTTCTTTGCTGAATTTGTGCAGCGAAATTGTGGTGTTTGTGTGCAGCTGCGGTCCGTTGTTATTGTTGTAGTTCCGACAACGAGGACCTCTCCTCGGTGACTACCGCTTGGTTGTCGACAAGGTGAGTTTATGGGTTAAGGGCTAATTCGAAGCTTTGCTGATTTTTTTAGGTTTGAATTGATATTGGGTATATGTTCGAATTGATGTTGTATAGTGGTCCGAATTGATGTTGATTTATCCTTCGTGGGCAGTTGAAGAGCCAATTTCGAGAGCCTTGGGCTGATTTTTGTGTGTGTGGGTGCTGAATTTTGAAGGTATTAATGTTAGGGTTTGATTCGGGGGTTTGAAATTGGGTTTGATTGCTGGGTTCATTTGAATTGCATATGCATAATCGATTGAGATTGGGTTGATTGGGTGCGTTTGACCTAATTAATTAAGGGATGATTTTAGGGTCTGAATTGGAGTTTTATTGGTTGTGGATTTGATGGGTTAATTAACGCCAGGGTTTTGCTCGGATTGATTTTGCAGGTTCGTTCGGATTGACTGGAGATCTCTGAGGTCGTTATGGTTCGACTTGAGGCAAGAGGATTCTTGCTAACTTTATATTTTTATAAATTGTTTTATGCCCAGTTTATTTCATAATTAAGTTTACCGTTGCTTGGTTGAATATGGGTATGTGCGTGTGATATGATTTGTCTTGTATCGTATTTGATTAAATGTTGACGTGGTAGTCAATTGTGACTAAATGTGATTGATTGTTGTTGATAGTGTCTGTTGACACGTGTGTGTGTGTTGGATCGTGTGGGTGTGTTGGATTGAATGTGTGTGATATTGTGTGATGATGTGTGTGTGATGATATGTGATAATGTGTGATGAGGTGTGGTTATGTGATTTTGACTGTCGTCGTGTTGTTTGATTGGTTGGTATGGTGATGGATAGTGGGTTGTGGAGGTTGTGAATTGTCTCACCTTGGTGATGTGGGGGTGGAGACGGAGATGTTGTGAATTGTCTCACCTTGGTGATGTGGGGGTGGAGACGGAGATGTTGTGAATTGTCTCACCTTGGTGATGTGGGGGTGGAGACGGAGATGTTGTGAATTGTCTCACCTTGGTGATGTGGGGGTGGAGACGGAGATGTTGTAAATTGTCTCACCTTGGTGATGTGGGGGTGGAGACGGAGATGTTGTGAATTGTCTCACCTTGGTGATGTGGGGGTGGAGACGAAGATGTTGTGAATTGTGTCACCCGGTAATGTGGTGGTGGAGACGGAGGTTGGATTGGAGGTGTTGGTGGTTGTGTGTGTTGGTTATGTGTTGAATGTTGGTTGTGTACTTGATTAAGTGGTTGTGTTAATGATATTGGTTGTGTTAATGATATTGGTTGTGTACCTGAATACGTGGATTTGTGATGAATGTTGATTATGTACTTGACTAAGTGGTTGTGTTGGTAATTTGGTTGTATGTTGATAATTGGGTTATGTTGGATGTTGATTGTTATTAGTTGTGGTTGTGGGCCATTGTTGGCCATTGGTTGTGGTTGTTAAACTTCGTGTGTTGTAGTGGTTGATTGTAACTGGTCAAGGTGGTGAATTTCTGTTGGTATAGTTGTTGTTGGTAACCGGTGGATTATGAAGGTTGGTTGTGTTGGTTGAGTGTATAGATTGGTTTCCATCTTGAGGGTATGGGCCAATGCAAGTTGGGTTTGAAGGCGGCACCAGAAGGGTGGTTGGCCTGGATCGTTATTCTGGTAATGATTGTATTATGTGATGTTTATCTCATTAATGCTTATGTGTTTGTTGATGTGAAGGTTAACTGAGTTTGTTGTGTTAAGTGCAGTAGTGACTTTTGTATTATTGGTTAGCTTTGGTTGTAAGTCAGTAGTAAGATAGGTATGCGCTTAGAGTTGTTGATCGAGGTATTATTAATAGAGAGGAAATTGGATTGGGTCGTTCTTTCATTTATGCTTGTGATGAGTTTGAGGTTGGATGGAAGAGGTTAGTATCGTGTAGAATTGGATAAGAATGGGTAATTGATCGATTGTGTTAGTGTGTGTTTATGTTTGCGTTTTGACGTATGGTTGGTTAATTGGTTGGTGTGATGATAGTCAAGTGTAGTTATGTTATATAAGTATATATATATATTGTATGATCTGTTGTTGTTTGGTATTGTTGATTGCCGTGATAATTATATGGTTTTGAAACTGTTTTGGCTTGAGGAGTTTTGCCAGTCTTTCGAGAGACTGACCAACTGCGGTTTCGTGCCGTGGTTGGCTGGGGTATCGGGTCCCCCAGTCAATCAGGCTTTGCAGATTTAGCGCCAGCAAGGAGGATCCTGATCATCGTCGGTTTTGGAGTCGAAGGTTACTCTTTTGGTTTGGACTTTGACTTGGTTGTGCGTGTCGTTTTGGTTTTGGACCTTGTATGGGTCGAAATTGTCGTATTGATTTTTGGTTTGTAAAGTGTTGTATTTTCTGTAGGTTAAGTTTGATTGTGGTTTCAAACTCTGGACAGGTTTTACAGGTTGTACAGGTTTTCCGCTATGCTGCTTTTGATATATATGGGTTATGTTTCGCAAATTTTTATTCCACCCGCCTTATAGTCCTTCGGGACTATGGCACTGTAGCACCTCTGGCCCGGGGTGTTACAACAACGAGCTAAGAGTTTGGGAGACAAACAACACCAAAAATACCTACTATTTACCATTTATGACACATGTCACAACTCTGAGCGACAATTATGACTTTTTAATTTTGTCAACTTCTTTCCGCTTATATTGTCAAATTTTTTTTTGGGGGGGGGGGGGGGGGGGGTGTAAGAGTTTGGGCTACAAGCAACACTAAAAACACCTACGATTTACTTTTTACGACACCAAGCACAACTTTGAGCGAATGTTATGAGTTTTAAATATGGTCAATTTCTTTTCAAATTATTGGGGGCAAACCAAGAGCTAAGAGTTTGGGCAACAAACAACACTAAAAACACCAACGATTGACTTTTTACGACATAAGGCACAACTTTGAGGAAATATTATGAGTTTAAATTTTTGTCAATTTCTTTCTGTGAATCATCTTTTATTTTCAAACATTGGGGGGAAACCAAGAGCTAAGAGTTTGGGCGACCAACAACACTAAAAACACTTACGATTTACCATTTACGACACAAGGCACAACTTTGATCGAAAGTTATGAGTTTTAAATTTTGTCAATTTCTTTCTATGAATTATCTTTTATTTTCAAAATATTGGCTGCAAACAAGTTTGGGCAACAAACAACACTAAAAACACCTACGATTGAACATTTACGACACAAGGCACACCTTTGAGCGAAAGTTATGGATTTTAAATTTTGTCAATCTTTCCATGAAAAATCTTATTATTGTCAAAATATTGTCGGGAAAAAAAGAGCTAACAGTTTGGGCGACAAAAAACACTAAAAACACTTACGATTTGCATTTTATGACACAAGGAACAACTTTGAGCAAAAGTGATGACTTTCCAATATTGTAAATTTCTTTCCGTGAATCATCCTATATTGTCAAAATATTGGTGGATAAGAAAGAGCTAAGAGTTTGGGTGACAAACAACACTAAAAACACTAACGATTTACATTTTACGACACAAGGCACAACTTTGAGCAAACGTTATGCCTTTCCAATCTTGTCAATTTCATTCGGTGAATCATCCTATATTGTCAAATAAGTGGCGAATAACAAAGAGGTAAGAGTTTGGGCGACAAGCAACACTAAAAACACCTACGATTGACTTTTTACGACAAAAGGCACAACTTTGAGGGAATATTATGAGTTTAAATTTTTGTCAATATCTTTCTGTGAATCATTTTTGATTTTCAAACATTGGGGGGAAACCAAGGGCTAAGAGTTTGGGCGACAAACAACACTAAAAAGACCTACGATTTCCCATTTATGACACAAGGCACAACTTTGAGGGAAAGTTATGAGTTTTAGATTTTGTCAATTTCTTTCCATGAATCATCTTATTTTTTCAAAATATTGGTCCGAAACAAAGAGCTATGAGTTTGGGTGACAAACAACACTATAAAAACCTAAGATCTACCATTTACAACCCAAGGCACAACTTTGAGCGAAAGTTAAGACTTTTAAATTTTTGTCAATTTCTTTCTGTGAATCATGCTATTGTCGAAATATTTGGGGAAAGCAAAGAGCTATGAGATTGGGCAACAAATAAAAAACACTAAAAACACCTACGATTTACCATTTACGACACAAGGTACAACTTTGATCGAAAGTTATGAGTTTTAAATTTTGTCAATTTCTTCCATGAATTATCTTTTATTTTCAAAATATTGGGTGCAAACAAGTTTGGGCAACAAACAACACTAAAAACACCTACGATTTACCATTTACGACACAAGGCACACCTTTGAGCGAAAGTTATGGGTTTTAAAATTTGTCAATATTTCCATGAAAAATCTTATTATTATCAAAATATTGTCCGGAAAAAAAGAGCTAACAGTTTGGGCGAAAAAAAAACACTTACGGTTTGCATTTTACGACACAAGGAACAAATTTGAGCAAAAGTGATGACTTTCCAATCTTGTCAATTTCCTTCCGTGAATATCCTATATTGTCAAAATATTGATGGATAAGAAAGAGCTAAGAGTTTTTGTGACAAACAACACTAAAAACACTTACGATTTACATTTTACGACACAAGGCACAACTTTGAGCAAAAGTTTTGACTTTCCAATCTTGTCAATTTCATTCGGTGAATCATCCCATATTGTCAAAATATTGGCGGATAACAAAGAGGTAAGAGTTTGGGCGACAAACAACACTAAATACACCTACGATTTACCATTTACGATACAATGCACAACATTGAGCGAAAATTATGAATTGCAAAATTTTTCAATTTATTTTCGTGAATCATTTTAAATTGTCAAAATATTGGGGGAAAACAACGAGCTAAGAGTTTGGGAGAACACTAAAAATACCTACTATTTACCATTTACGACACATGTCACAACTCTGAGCGACAGTTATGACTTTGTAATTTTGTCAACTTCTTTTCGCATATATTGTCAAAATATTTGGGGGGGGGGGGGGAGAAGTAAGAGTTTGGGCGACAAGCAACACTAAAAACACCTAAGATTTACTTTTTACGACACCAGGCACAACTTTGAGCGAATGTTATGAGTTTCAAATATGGTCAAATTTTTTTCCGTGAATCATCTTTTATTTTCAAAATATTGGGAGAAAACCAAGAGCTAAGAGTTTGGGCGACAAACAACACTAAAAACTACTACGATTGACTTTTTACGACACAAGGCACAACTTTGATGGAATATTATTAGTTTAAATTTTTGTCAATATCTTTCTATGAATCATCTTTTATTTTCAAACATTTGGGGGAAACCAAGAGCTAAGAGTTTGGGCGACAAACAAAACTAATAAAACCTACGATTTACCATTTATGACACAAGGCACAACTTTGAGGGAAAGTTATGAGTTTTAAATTTTGTCAATTTCTTCCATGAATTATCTTTTATTTTCAAAATATTGGGTGCAAACAAGTTTGGGCAACAAACAACACTAAAAAGACCTACGATTTACCATTTACGACACAAGGCACACCTTTGAGCAAAATTTATGGGTTTTAAAATTTGTCAATATTTCCATGAAAAATCTTATTATTATCAAAATATTGTCGGGAAAAAAAGAGCTAACAGTTTGGGCGATAAAAAACACTTACGGTTTGCATTTTACGACACAAGGAACAAATTTGAGCAAAAGTGATGACTTTCCAATCTTGTCAATTTCCTTCCGTGAATATCCTATATTGTCAAAATATTGGTGGATAAGAAAGAGCTAAGAGTTTGGGTGACAAACAACACTAAAAACACTTACGATTTACATTTTACGACACAAGGCACAACTTTGAGGAAAAGTTTTGACTTTCCAATCTTGTCAATTTCATTCGGTGAATCATCCTATATTGTCAAAATATTGGCGGATAACAAAGAGGTAAGAGTTTGGGCTACAAACAACACTAAATACACCTACGATTTATCATTTACGATACAATGCACAACATTGAGCGAAAATTATGAATTGCAAATTTTTTCAATTTATTTTCGTGAATCATTTTAAATTGCCAAAATATTAGGAGAAAACAACGAGCTAAGAGTTTGGGAGAACACTAAAAATACCTACTATTTACCATTTACGACACATGTCAAAACTCTGAGCGACAGTTATGACTTTTTAATTTTGTCAACTTCTTTTCGCATATATTGTCAAAATATTTGGGGGGGGGGGGGGGGGGAAGAAGTAAGAGTTTGGGCGACAAGCAACACTAAAAACACCTAAGATTTACTTTTTACGACACCAGGCACAACTTTGAGCGAATGTTATGAGTTTCAAATATGGTCAATTTCTTTCCGTGAATCATCTTTTATTTTCAAAATATTGGGAGAAAACCAAGAGCTAAGAGTTTGGGCGACAAACAACACTAAAAACTACTACGATTGACTTTTACGACACAAGGCACAACTTTGATGGAATATTATTAGTTTAAATTTTTGTCAATATCTTTCTATGAATCATCTTTTATTTTCAAACATTTGGGGGAAACCAAGAGCTAAGAGTTTGGGCGACAAACAACACTAAAAAGACCTACGATTTACCATTTATGACACAAGGCACAACTTTGAGAGAAAGTTACGAGTTATAAATTTTGTCAATTTCTTCCATGAATTATCTTTTATTTTCAAAATATTGGGTGCAAACAAGTTTGGGCAACAAACAACACTAAAAACACCTACGATTTACCATTTACGACACAAGGCACACCTTTGAGCGAAAGTTACGGGTTTTAAATTTTGTCAATATTTCCATGAAAAATCTTATTATTATCAAAATATTGTCGGGAAAAAAAGAGCTAACAGTTTGGGCGACAAAAAACACTTACGGTTTGCATTTTACGACACAAGGAACAAACTTGAGCAAAAGTGATGACTTTCCAATCTTGTCAATTTCCTTCCGTGAATATCCTATATTGTCAAAGTATTGGTGGATAAGAAAGAGCTAAGAGTTTGGGTGACAAACAACACTAAAAACACTTACCATTTACATTTTACGACACAAGGCACAACTTTGAGCAAAAGTTTTGACTTTCCAATCTTGTCAATTTCATTCGGTGAATCATCCTATATTGTCAAAATATTAGCGGATAACAAAGAGGTAAGAGTTTGGGCGACAAACAACACTAAATACACCTACGATTTACCATTTATGATACAATGCACAACATTGAGCGAAAATTATGAATTGCAAATTTTTTCAATTTATTTTCGTGAATCATTTTAAATTGTCAAAATATTGGAGGAAAAAAATGAGCTAAGAGTTTGGGAGAACACTAAAAATACCTACTCTTTACCATTTACGACACATGTCACAACTCTGAGCGACAGTTATGACTTTTTAATTTTGTCAACTTCTTTTCGCATATATTGTCAAAATATTTAGGGGGGGTGGGGGGAAGAAGTAAGAGTTTGGGCAACAAGCAACACTAAAAACACCTAAGATTTACTTTTTACGACACCAGGCACAACTTTGAGCGAATGTTATGAGTTTCAAATATGGTCAATTTCTTTTCGTGAATCATCTTTTATTTTCAAAATATTGGGAGAAAACCAAGAGCTAAGAGTTTGGGCGACAAACAACACTTAAACCTACTATGATTGACTTTTTACGACACAAGGCACAACTTTGATGGAATATTATTAGTTTAAATTTTTGTCAATATCTTTCTATGAATCATCTTTTATTTTCAAACATTGGGGGGAAACCAAGAGCTAAGAGTTTGGGCGACAAACAAGACTAAAAAAACCTACGATTTACCATTTATGACACAAGGCACAACTTTGAGGGAAAGTTATGAGTTTTAGATTTTGTCAATTTTTTTCCATGAATCATCTTATATTTTCAAAATATTGGTCTGAAACAAAGAGCTATGAGTTTGGGCGACAAAGAACACTATAAAAACCTAAGATATATACCATTTATAACCCAAGGCACAACTTTGAGCGAAAGTTATGACTTTTAAATTTTTGTCAATTTCTTTCGGTGAATCATGCTATTATCAAAATATTTGGGGAAAGCAAAGAGCTATGAGTTTGGGCAACAAATTAAAAACACTAAAAACACCTACGATTTACCATTTACGACACAAGGCACAACTTTGATCGAAAGTTATGAGTTTTAAATTTTGTCAATTTCTTTCCATGAATTATCTTTTATTTTCAAAATATTTGGTGCAAACAAAGAACTACGTGTTTGGGCAACAAAAACACTAAAAACACCTTTGATATACCATTTACGACACGAGGCACACCTTTGAGCGAAAGTTATGGGTTTTAAATTTTGTCAATCTTTCCTTGAAAAATCTTATTATTGTCAAAATATTGGCGGGAAAAACAGAGCTAAGAGTTTGGGCAACAAAAAACACTAAAAACACTTACGATTTGCATTTTACGACACAAGGAAAAACTTTGAGCAAAAGTGATGACTTTCCAATCTTGTCAATTTCCTTCCGTGAATCATCCTATATTGTCAAAATATTGGTGGATAAGAATGAGCTAAGAGTTTGGGTGACAAACAACACTAAAAACACCTACGATTTACCATTTACGATACAAGGCAAAACTTTGAGGGAAAGTTATGAGTTTTAGATTTTGTCAATTTCTTTCCATGAATCATCTTATATTTTAAAAATATTGATCCGAAGCAAAGAGCTATGAATTTGGGCGACAAACAACACTATAAAAACCTAAGATATACCATTTACAACCCAAGGCACAACTTTGAGCGAAAGTTTTGACTTTTAAATTTTTGTCAATTTCTTTCCGTGAATCATGCTATTGTCAAAATATTTGGGGAAAGCAAAGAGCTATGAGTTTGGGCAACAAATTAAAAACACTAAAAACACCTAGGATTTATAATTTACGACACAAGACACAATTTTGATCGAAAGTTATGAGTTTTAAATTTTGTCAATTTCTTTCCATGAATTATCTTTTATTTTCAAAATATTGGGTGCAAACAAAGAACTACGTGTTTGGGCAACAAACAACACTAAAAACACCTATGATTTACCATTTACGACACAAGGCACACCTTTGAGCGAAAGTTATGGGTTTTAAATTTTGTCAATCTTTCCTTGAAAAATCTTATTATTGTCAAAATATTGGCGGGAAAAACAGAGTTAAGAGTTTGGGCGACAAAAAACACTAAAAACACTTACGATTTGCATTTTACGACACAAGGAACAAATTTGAGCAAAAGTGATGACATTCCAATCTTGTCAATTTCCTTTCGTGAATCATCCTATATTGTGAAAATATTGGTGGATAAGAAAGAGCTAAGAGTTTGGGTGACAAACAACACTAAAAACACTTACGATTTACATTTTACGACACAAGGCACAACTTTGAGCAAAAGTTATGACTTTCTAATCTTGTCAATTTCATTAGGTGAATCATCCTATATTGTCAAAATATTGGCGGATAACAAAGAGGTAATAGTTGGGGGACAAACAACACTAAATACACCTACGATTACCATTTACGATACAAGGCACAACATTGAGCGAAAATTATGAATTGCAAATTTTTTCAATTTATTTTCGTGAATCATTTTAATTTGTCAAAATATTGGGGGAAACAACGAGCTAAGAGTTTAGGAGAACACGAAAAATACCTACTATTTACCATTTACGACACATGTCACAACTATGAGCGACAGTTATGACTTTTTAATTTTGTCAACTTCTTTTTGCATATGACTTTTTAATTTTGTCAACTTCTTTTCGCATATATTGTCAAAATATTTGGGGGGGGGGGGAGAAGTAAGAGTTTGGGCGACAAGCAACACTAAAAACACCTAAGATTTACTTTTTACGCCACCAGGTACAACTTTGAGCGAATGTTATTAGTTTCAAATATGGTCAATTTCTTTCTGTGAATCCTCTTTTATTTTCAAAATATTGGGAGAAAACCAAGAGCTAAGAGTTTGGGCGACAAACAATACTAAAAACATCTACGATTGACTTTTTACGACACAAGGCACAACTTTGAGGGAATATTATGAGTTTAAATTTTTGTCAATATCTTTCTGTGAATCATCTTTTATTTTCAAACATTGGGGGGAAACCAAGAGCTAAGAGTTTGGGTGACAAACAACACTAAAAAGACCTACGATTTACCATTTATGACACAAGGCAAAACTTTGAGGGAAAGTTATGAGTTTTAGATTTTGTCAATTTCTTTCCATGAATCATCTTATATTTTCAAAATATTGGTCCGAAGCAAAGAGCTATGAGTTTGGGCGACAAACAACACTATAAAAACCTAAGATATACCATTTACAACCCAAGGCACAACTTTGAGCGAAAGTTATGACTTATAAATTTTTGTCAATTTCTTTCCGTGAATCATGCTATTGTCAAAATATTTGGGGAAAGCAAAGAGCTATGAGTTTGGGCAACAAATTAAAAACACTAAAAACACCTACGATTTACAATTTACGACACAAGGCACAACTTTGATCGAAAGTTATGAGTTTTAAATTTTGTCACTTTCTTTCCATGAATTATCTTTTATTTTCAAAATATTGGGTGCAAACAAAGAACTATGTGTTTGGGCAACAAACAACACTACAAACACCTACGATTTACCATTTACGACACAAGGCACACCTTTGAGCGAAAGTTATGTGTTTTAAATTTTGTCAATCTTTCCTTGAAAAATCTTATTATTGTCAAAATATTGTCGGGAAAAACAGAGCTAAGTGTTTGGGCGACAAAAAACACAAAAAACACTTACGATTTGCATTTTACGACACAAGGAACAAATTTGAGCAAAAGTGATGACTTTCCAATCTTGTCAATTTCCTTTCGTGAATCATCATATATTGTGAAAATATTGGTGGATAAGAAAGAGCTAAGAGTTTGGGTGACAAACAACACTAAAAACACTTACGATTTACATTTTACGACACAAGGCACAACTTTGAGCAAAAGTTATGACTTTCTAATCTTGTCAATTTCATTAGGTGAATCATCCTATATTGTCAAAATATTGGCGGATAACAAAGAGGTAATAGTTGGGCGACAAACAACACTAAATACACCTACGATTTACCATTTACGATACAAGGCACAACATTGAGCGAAAATTATGAATTGCAAATTTTTTCAATTTATTTTCATGAATCATTTTAAATTGTCAAAATATTGGGGGAAACAACGAGCTAAGAGTTTGGGAGAACACGAAAAATACCTATTATTTACCATTTACGACACATGTCACAACTCTGAGCGACAGTTATGAATTTTTAATTTTGTCAACTTCTTTTCGCATATATTGTCAAAATATTTGGGAGGGGGGAGAAGTAAGAGTTTGGGCGACAAGCAACACTAAAAACACCTAAGATTTACTTTTTACGACACAAGGTACAACTTTGAGCGAATGTTATGAGTTTCAAATATGGTCAATTTCTTTATGTGAATCATCTTTTATTTTCAAAATATTGGGAGAAAACCAAGAGCTAAGAGTTTTGGCGACAAACAAAACTAAAAACTCCTACGATTGACTTTTTATGACACAAGGCACAGCTTTGAGGGAATATTATGAGTTTAAATTTTTGTCAATATCTTTCTGTGAATCATCTTTTATTTTCAAACATTGGGGGGAAACCAAGTGCTAAGAGTTTGGGCGACAAACAACACTAAAAAGACCTACGATTTACCATTGATGACACAAGGCACAACTTTGAGGGAAAGTTATGAGTTTTAGATTTTGTCAATTTCTTTCCATGAATTATCTTATATTTTCAAAATATTGGTCCGAAGCAAAGAGCTATGAGTTTGGGCGACAAACAACACTATAAAAACCTAAGATATACCATTTACAACCCAAGGCACAACTTTGAGCGAAAGTTATGACTTTAAATTTTTTTTCAATTTCTTTCCGTGAATCATGCTATTGTCAAAATATTTGGGGAAAGCAAAGAGCTATGAGTTTGGGCAACAAATTAAAAAACACTAAAAACACCTATGATTTACAATTTACTACACAAGGCACAACTTTGATCGAAAGTTATGAGTTTTAAATTTTGTCAATTTTTTCCCATGAATTATCTTTTATTTTCAAAATATTGGGTGCAAACAAAGAACTACGTGTTTGGGCAACAAACAACACTAAAAACACCTTCGATTTACCATTTATGACACAAGGCACACCTTTGAGCGAAAATTATGGGTTTTAAATTTTGTCAATCTTTCCTTGAAAAATCTTATTATTGTCAAAATATTGGCGGGAAAAACAGAGCTAAGAGTTTGGGCGACAAAAAACACTAAAACCACTTACGATTTGCATTTTACGACACAAGGAACAACTTTGAGCAAAAGTGATGACTTTCCAATCTTGTCAATTTCCTTCCGTGAATCATCCTATATTGTCAAAATATTGGTGGATAAGAAAGAACTAAGAGTTTGGGTGAAAAACAATACTAAAAACACTTACGATTTACATTTTACGACACAACGCACAACTTTGAGAAAACGTTATGACTTTCCAATCTTGTCAATTTCATTCGGTGAATCATCCTATATTGTCAAAATATTGGCGGATAACAAAGAGGTAAGAGTTTAGGTGACAAACAACACTAAATACACCTACGATTTACCATTTACGATACAAGGCACAACATTGAGCGAAAATTATGAATTGCAAATTTTTTCAATTTCTTTTCGTGAATCATTTTAAATTGTCAAAATATTGGGGGAAAACAACGAGCTCAGATTTTGGGAGAACACTAAAAATACCTACTATAACCATTTACGACACATGTCACAACTCTGAGCGACAATTATGATTTGTTAATTTTGTCAACTTCTTTCCGCTTATATTGTCAAAATATTTGGGGGGGGGGGGGGGAGAAGTAAGAGTTTGGGCGACCAGCAACACTAAAAACACGTAAGATTTACTTTTTACGACACCAGGCACAACTTTGAGCGAATGTTATGAGTTTCAAATATGGTCAATTTCTTTTCGTGAATCATCTTTTATTTTCAAAATATTGGCGGGAAAAAAAAGATCTAAGAGTTTGGGCGACAAAAAACACTAAACGATTTGGATTTTACGACACAAGGAACAACTTTGAGCAAAAGTGATGACTTTCCAATCTTGTCAATTTCCTTCCGTGAATCATCCTATATTGTCAAAATATTGGTGGATAAGAAAGAGCTAAGAGTTTGGGTGACAAACAACACTAAAAACACTTACGATTTACATTTTACGACACAAGGCACAACTTTGAGCAAAAGTTATGACTTTCCAATCTTGTCAATTTCATTCGGTGAATCATCCTATATTGTCAAAATATTGGCGGATAACAAAGAGGTAAGAGTTTGGGCGACAAACAACACTAAATACACCTACAATTGACCATTTACGATACAAGGCACAACATTGAGCGAAAATTATGAATTGCAATTTTTTTCAATTTCTTTTCGTGTATCATTTTAAATTGTCAAAATATTGGGAGAAAACAACGAGTTAAGAGTTTGGGAGAACACTAAAAATACCTACTATTTACCATTTACGACACATGTCACAACTCTGAGCGACAGTTATGACTTTTTAATTTTGTCAACTTCTTTTCGCTTATATTGTCAAAATATTATTTTTTTTTTTGGGGGGGGGGGGGGGGGGGGGGGCGGAAGAAGTAAGAGTTTTGATGCGCCCCAGCCCAACATGAATGCCACAGAGGAAGAAGAGGCTATGATCATTCGCTCAGAAGGACCAATCACAAGAGCGCGTGCTAAAGCTATTGCCAACGCGACGCAATCATTGATTGTTCGCGTCGTCACCAGCCAAGGTACCATGGAGACCGCGTTCTCTTTGAAGAGTCTCCAACCAAGTCCAGAGAATGTGTTCTCTGTCTGTCTCTTGTCAACCATCCAATGAACGCGTTCTTTTTGAAATACATGCAGTCTTTTCAGACATTAGTCATTTTAGTTTTACTTTGGGGCGTGTGCTCTATGCATGTCGCGTGGGCCGGCCCATTAGGCGAGACTCGGCCCATCCGAGTCCCGTGAGCTAGTATAAAAGGACAACTCATCCTTTGTTATTAGGTTACGTCTAATTTTGAATCAAAGCTTAAGTTGAGAGCCATATTGCCTCCTTCCTTTGATTGGACGTCAAACACTTATCTCTAACTTCTCATCTCCTTCCTCTGCCGCCGACGCTACGGCCACCACTCGATCTTCATCGAGATTATCCCTCCGCTGCCGATGCTACGGCCAAGAACTCGATCTCTTTCGAGTCGTTCTCCTCCGCTACCGCCTTTCCATTCAACGCGTTCCTCGCCATCATCACCAGTCCACGCCGTGCGACTTCCCAAACAAGATCACCGATCCTTCATCACTAGTAGGAACGCATCAACTGGCATCAGAGCCTTGATCTTGTAAGTCGCTTCTCAAGTCTCACTTGTTCACAAAAATTTTTCTCCCCCATCATACTTGCTTCTGCCATACTCGTTCATTTTTTTTTACTTTTCTTCATTGCTAGTCCTTTCGGTTTCTACAAGAGAATCTCTTGGCCGAATCCCTCTTGATCCACGCGAGAAACTAGTGTGATTTGTTTGCATGAAATCCGCGTAATTGATTGAATGATTTGCTTAATTAATTGCTAAAATTTCGCTTGCATACTTACCATATTTGTTCACGTTGACCATCAAAATCTGCATCAAATCTTTCTCTCTCCTATCACGCAAATCTCGTGATTTCTTTCCTTAAGTTACTTAGCCGTTTATTTTTATTTTATTTTAATTAATTCTTATCCGATCTTCATTTAAGACTAAGATCTCGGATTTGAATTTCAAAATTCAAAAAAAAAAAGTCAAGTCGCATTTCAAAAAAAAAAAAGACCACGACTTTCAGAAACAAGAGAAGTAAAGCCAAAATAAGGCAACCTTCTCCCCTCAACGGCTAGGCTCATCTTCTTAACCTCACCGCCGTCTAGTGTCACGCGTATAACTGTGTCTTGTTTGTACGCGTTCTTTACGCAAGAGATTAAGACCCCTTTCTTTTGGTTTCGTTGCTTTTGTGCTTGCATATCACACTTGCTTTGCTTGCCTATTAGCCGCCCTCAAGGCCAAAAGAACGCGCTAACCTACGTGAACACTTGCTACTTGTTGAGTGCTTACTTGTTCATTGGTTTTATATTGTCTTTTGTGCAATTTTACTCGCGATGGAAGGACATATTCTTATAGGTAGCCTCATGGCACCAACTGGTGGGAATGTTCAAGGAGATGGCAACAATCATCCCCCACAACAACAGATCGCACAACATGAGGTGGTGACACTCACCAACCCAACACAAGATCCAATCCTGGCGCTTACAGAGGAACAGCGCGAGAACATGGAACTTCAGCGCCAACTTACCGAGTACCAGGCCAAAGAACGCGCTGTGCTGGAGCAACCAACACCAACCTTGCAAATACCCATGGATCCTCTAGTCGCACCGCGACAAACAGAAGCCGGGCCAAGCAAACAACGCGTTGACAAGGGCAAAGGACTGATGCCCTCGTCCTCCAACTTGCAACCACGCCTCAACCGGATCCAATCCGTCATAGAAAGCCGCCAAGGCTACGTCTCGCATCGAGACCGCTATGCACCAATAGCAACACCACTCCGCGATGAAAGCAATTCCGATTGGGATGAAGGGTCCCAAGGTGAGTACTCTGACCCTTATGATTTCAATGACAGGTACAATGCCAGAGGAACCAGACGCCAACAAGCACAAGCATCTACACCCCGGGCTGACAGACCAAGAAGAGAAGCCCACACAACAGGGCTACAACGTCGCTCACACCGCGACAGAAATGTTGTGCCGCGTCAGCACCAACAGGCCCCAACACCTATCCCATTCAATGTGGACGAACACCTGGGCCACCAAAGTGCGCGCACTCCTCACTATGGATCAGAGGGATACCTCTCACACACTCCTCTCCACCAAGACGAGTTCGAGGAGTTCGATGATGAAGAGATGGAGGACTCAGGGATGATCAATCCAGGAAACTTCCACCTACCACTCGGCGACCCGATGGAATTGCAAGACAGGCCGGCCGATTGGTTTCCCCCCGCTAAACTCAACCAAGGTGCAACCAGAACCAACGCGCCCGTCAACAGGCACGACAACATAGAAAGAAGGCATGAAATGCCTTACGATGTTCGCCAAGAGGAGCCCTACCAAGGACATCAGCGCCGTCGATGAGCTCACGGGAGAGAGAAACATAATCCCTCTGACAATCATTGCGGCAACAATGGCGCGCGAAGGCAACAAATGGGGGATGTCCAATTCCAACAGGCCCAAGGCCCTCAATATGCTCCATTGGACATCCCAGCACTGCGCTTACAAAGACCGCGAGAAGCCACTGCCCTGAGGCTCAATCGCCACGATATTAAGGTAAAACTTGATTTCTATTTTGGTGAATACAACCATGTAGTGTTTCTTGAATGGTTGCAGGCCACAGAGTATACATTGATCTTCTGCCAAATACATGAAGAAGACTACGTCGCCGCCGCCACAGTCCATTTCCGAGGTGCCGCGAGAGTTTGGTGGCACAGATTTGTGGATGATCGCGTGAGGCAAAATTTGGTGCCCCTCTGATAGCAGGCTTAAGTCGTATCACCTAATCAATCAAATAAAATCCTAGCAAAACCTAAACAAGTAGTTAGGGTAAGCAGGAGTCGAATCCACAGAGAGGAAGGGATTAATCTATGTATTGTTCGCATGCAATAGTAATAAGAAGGGGGGGATTATAGGTTGATTGGTCACAATTAAGTCAAACACAGCAAAGTATATGATGAAAATATCAAAGAGAGAAAACACTTAGCCAAGTAATGTCCACATAAGTCATTCAAAGGTTGTTCCTTGATTATGCCTATCTTCTTATTCAGTTATTCCTGTCCTGATCTTGTGTAGATTAATAGGGAAACCATCCCTAAGAACCCTTACCAATGAATAACCCTAGCACCACTAGTGATTCAACCCAAAGGCAGCAATAAACATAAGAATTAACCAGGATACACATAACACCTCAACCAGAAGCATTCAACATGTAATCAATTCCCTACATAGATAAATTCCACAGTGGCAGATAAGAATCTATGCTCGCTACTCGAACTAGAGCGTTAGCCCAACAGTTCCCTAGTATTAGCAATATGAATGAAAGCAATAAACCTAGGTGATCAATCTAGATAAACCAACAAACATCCAAATAAGAATTTGCTCAAGAGAAAAGAGATAACTCAATAGGATAAGATAGATAGGAACAAAACCTCACAACCAAATGAATAAACTTATGCTTCCATTATCGGACTAAGCAAAAGAGGCTTAGCTCCTCATAAACATGATGAACTCCAAAGGTGTGAAAAGTGGCAACGATAAATTGAAATTGCAAAACTCGAACTTGGAAACTCCTCTTTTTTTAAACCTAATGCTAAAGAGAGTATATATAGGGCCTCTAACAAATGACCTAGCCCAATAAGAAAAGAAACGAAATAAAATGGAAAAATAAGAAAAGAAATTAGAAAAGATAGACTCGGGAAAAGTCAGAACTTCTAGCGTTGATGACCCGCGATCGCGGCCCATTTACCGCGATCGCGGCCTCTTGTGGCTCCGCGCTCTTCACATTCCTCCGCGCCTGCGGAAAACTCTCGACTTGCTCGAGGAACCGCGATCGTGGCACCCTTGCCCGCGGTCGCGGTTAATGCTCAGCCTTCACTCCTTGGCTTCGCCTCCTAACCTCTCGTCTTCACTTCCTTGGCGTCTTCTTTTGGTGGCTTCCTTCCTCAGTGTCTCCTATGATATCCAAAATAGCTCATACACCTCCAAAAACACCAGACTTCGCCCCCAAACGCCATGCACAAGAATGTGTCTAAATCTACCCGAATGACACCAATAAAACCCTCTAATAACTCTTAGTTAAGCCCTACAAAGTAGTGCTTATCAAACTCCCCCATGCTTAGACCTTTGCTCGTCCTCGAGTAAACTAATAAAGAATTTACCCTCCAATGTGACACCCAAGATCTCAGGAAGCATGTCTCTAACTAAGAGTCACCTAACCCATGCCAAGCTCCTGGCACCAAACTCATTCACAACACATCCACAACTCAACAAGCTTAAGGGGCAAGCAGAGTACTTCCCCTAAGCTTAACCCGAACATCCAATGGTGTGAGTAACCTCTAATCCTAGCCTCCATCTATGACTCCTTATGCCTCCCAGAGTGACCTACCCGAATCCTCCTTATATCACCTCTTCTTATGTCGCCATGCCAAAATGAGGATTCCTAAAATTCACTCTTCTTCTTTTCACTCATTTTGCCAAGGCGCCCTTTCGTGTTTTCACCAAGCCACTCATATTTTTTTTATTTTTTTAGATGTGCTCACAATATAACTCACATCACTCTAGACCAATTTTTACCCCAGCCTAATGCTGGTCCAAGCCACCTGCTTATTACCTAGGCCGCCCTTTCGGGTTTTCGACCTATCCCAGGATTTCAATTTTAGCCTTTTTTCAATTTTTGGCTCTTTTTCTTTTTCTCCTTAGCGACATAGGAAATATAAAACCCTCCCCCATGCTTAAACATTGCATTGTCCTCAATGTAATGAAAGACAAAAGAATAAAGCTCAGGGAAAAGAAGGGATAAGCTCACAAATGTCGCTGAGTCGGCATGGACACTTCCGTTGTTGTTGGCGGTCTTCTCAATAAATGCCCAGGTCTCTGGTGTTGGGCGGGTGCCTCATCAATTCCAGCATCATCTTCTACCGTGCAACCATAAGGTACCACTTGGTGAGTAGTGGTTGAACAGTGATAACGGGGTTGTACGGCCTTCAACTACCACCAAAAATGGGCCCAGATATGAACGGGGTATGGGCCGTGAGTGGTCTTCCTTCGCAGCTGTCGACTGTGGGGCCGCCATCGTTACCAAAAATTTGTGTAGCGAAAACTTCCTCTGTTGGCAACATGCGCACCCCTCTCCATGGTACTGCGGGACAGCTCGTACTCGTACAACAACAATTTTTTTTTTTTTTTTTTTGCCCCCAGTTTAAGGTTTTTTCGGGGGTACCTAGTGCAAGGACAGGAGAGACTTACATTGGTGTGGAAACACCTTCTTCAATGAGCATGGGTCTCTTCCCTGCAGGTTAGTCAGGAAAAAAAACAAAAAACAAAGCAAAAACACACCAAAAAATAATGCAAAACGAAGAAAGAAAGACAAAGGAAAAGATACATACATCGGGTTGCCTCTCGGACAGTGCCTTAGTTATTGTCATGGGATGACATACCGCTTCATCCTTCTCAATCTGGGTTGCCTCCTGCAACCGCGCTCTTCACTCTTGAGTCTGGGGGATGCTCCAGAATGGTCTCCAGCCTGTGCTCTACCTTCCTCCGGTTAAACTCCATGCTTACCGTACCTGTGCCCACGTCGATCTTTGTATTGGAGGTCTTCATGAAAGGCCTCCCTAGCATTACTCGTCCTCCTCGTTTCCCTGTGTTCATGACGAAGAAATCCGCAGGGAAGACGAGGGTGTCGACGCTCACCAAAACGTCCTTCACAACGCCCTCTGGAATGATGACGGAGTTATCAGCCAGTTGGATGACAAACTCCATGCTTTCTAGTGGTCCGACATTGAGGGTGTTGTAGACGGACAGTGGTAGGACATTGATGGAGGCTCCCAAATCCAGCAATGTCTCGCTGAACTCGGTTTCCCCAATCTTGCAGGGTATTCTAAACATTCCGGGATCTTCACACTTTTTCGGGATCTTCTTTTGCATCACAGCCGAGACATCCTTCTTGACTTTCACCTTTTTCTTTGACCGCTCCTTTTGCTCCTTCTTGAGCTTGCATAGCTCCCTCAAGAAGTTTGCAAAGTGAGGCATCGTTTTGCTCAATTGGGGGGTCACCTTGTAATTCCTGAATGTCTCGAACATTCCCTTTAGCCCCTCAATGGGTTCGTCATCTTCTAGTGCTGCAGGGAATGGCACTGGGATGTCAAAATATCCCTCCGGGTAGACATATCGCGTCATGAAAGTAAGTGAAGACAGCCCGTTTTCCGAAATTTGATCGCGGTTTTCACCCCGCGATCGCGGTTCTTGCACTGGGGACCCGTGGTCGCGGCTATCCTGCCCGCGATCGCGCTTAATCGGCACATCTTGCCCATTCTCTTGCTCAATAGACCCGCGGTCGCGGTTCGTTCTCGTACTTCTTGGCTCCCATCTGGGCCTTGACGTCATGGAGTAGAGGTTTTGCCTAGGATTTATCTCAGTTTGAGATGGGAGTGCTCGTGACACTCTAGCTTCAAGCTTGCTAACTGTCTGTGAGATCTGCCCCACCTGCTTCTCTAGGTTCTGTATGCTGGACTTGGTCTCGTGTTGAAACTGAACCATGTTTTGATGCATGGTTCCCACAGTCTGCGCCAAAGTATTCATATGCTGCGCTAGTGTGTTGACCTGGTCCTCAAGATTGGTGATGCGGGAAGCTCCCTGTTCTCGTCTTTGATCTGCTTGGCCTCCTTGAAACTGCCGCTGGGGGTATCCGCTGAAAATCCTGGGTCTCATGCCCTTGATGAGTGTTCTGCTGGTTCTCGTATCTCAGATTTGGGTAATCTCTCCACCCTGGATTGTAGGTGTTGGAGTACGGGTCATATTTTGGCCTTTGAGGGCCATATCCGCCAATGGCGTTCACCTCAGCAGTTGGTTCTTGCAGGATGGGGCATACATCAGTTGGATTCGTCGTTTCATAGCATAACCCACATGATTTGACTTGCTGCAAGCCACCTCTCATCATACATCTCCTCATCATCTCCTTCATCTCAGTCATTTCAGCAAGAAGAGTAGAATTGGGCTGAGATTCTACAGCTTTCACAGATTGGATGTCTGCCCTTTTACTGAATTGCCTGGACCCTTCAGAAAGCTCAAAAAAAATCTCAAAAGCTACAGCAGGAGTCTTTTTGAGGATGTTCCCCCCACAAGCAGCGTTCACCATCCTTTTCTCTTCATCAAGAAGACCACCGTACAAATAAAGTACAAGGTCCTTCTCAGAATAGTCATGGAAGGGGCAACTGGATATCATCTTCTTGAACCGCTCATAATACTCATAGAGCGATTCACCAGACTGTTGCTCGATGTTGCTGAAAGTTCGCTTCAGGTTGTTCAGTTTGGTAGATGGGAAGTACTTCTCCAGGAAGGCTTTCTTCATCTTGACCCAAGTGTCAATGCTCCCTGGAGTGAGATAGTAGAACCAGTCATTGGCCGCATCCTTCAGTGAAAAAGAAAAGGCCCTCAGCTTGATCTGGTCCTCCGTCACGTTTTTCGGCTTCATACTGCTACACACCGAATGGAACTCAGCAAGATGCTTGTTGGGGTCTTCACCACTCATCCCATGGAAGTGGGGGAGTAAGTGGATCAACCCAGACTTCAGCTCAAAATTTACGCCCTCGCCCAACTCAGGAAACTGCACAGCCAGCGGTTGCTGCTGCATGTTAGGGGCGGTCAACTGTCTCAACGTCTGCTCTGTGTCAGCCATCTCGAATGCAGGATTATCAAAAACCAAAGCACGATTTATTCTGTGACCCTGGGAAAAGGGTTCTCTCAATCTCTGAATTAAAACCAAGTAGAGGGGAATTAGTAGCACGGGTGTGGACCATAAGATAGGTCCACACCAAAGGAACACAAAACACAGACAAACACACAGAAAAATCAACGCTTGCCTCCCCGGCAACAGCGCCAATTTGATAGCAGGCTTAAGTCGTATCACCTAATCAATCAAATAAAATCCTAGCAAAACCTAAACAAGTAGTTAGGGTAAGCAGGAGTCGAATCCACAGAGAAAAAGAGATTAATCTATGTGTTGTTCGCATGCAATAGTAACAAGAAGGGGGGGGGGGGATTGTAGGTTGATTGGTCACAATTAAGTCAAACACAGCAAAGTATATGATGAAAATATCAAAGAGAGAAAACACTTAGCCAAGTAATGTCCACATAAGTCATTCAAAGGTTGTTCCTTGATTATGCCCTATCTTCCTATTCGGTTATTCCTGTCCTGATCTTGTGTAGATTAATAGGGAAACCATCCCTAAGAACCCTTACCAATGAATAACCCTAGCACCACTAGTGATTCAACCCAAAGGCAGCAATGAACATAAGAATTAACCAGGATACACATAACACCTCAACCAGAAGCATTCAACATGTAATCAATTCCCTACATAGATAAATTCCATAGTGGCAGATAAGAATCTATGCTCGCTACTCGAACTAGAGCGTTAGCCCAACAATTCCCTAGTATTAGCAATATGAATGAAAGCAATAAACCTAGGTGATCAATCTAGATAAACCAACAAACATCCAAATAAGAATTTGCTCAAGAGAAAAGAGATAACTCAATAGGATAAGATAGATAGGAACAAAACCTCACAACCAGATGAATAAACTTATGCTTCCATTACCGGACTAAGCAAAAGAGGCTTAGCTCCTCATAAACATGATGAACTCCAAAGGTGTGAAAAGTGGCAACGATGAATTGAAATTGCAAAACTCGAACATGGAAACTCCTCTTTTTTTAAACCTAATGCTAAAGAGAGTATGTATAGGGCCTCTAACAAATGACCTAGCCCAATAAGAAAAGAAACGAAATAAAATGGAAAAATAAGAAAAGAAATTAGAAAAGATAGACTCGGGAAAAGTCAGAACTTCCAGTGTCGACGACCCGCGATCGAGGCCCATTTACCGCGATCGCGGCCTCTTGTGGATCCGCGCTCTTCACATTCCTCCGCGCCTGCGGAAAACTCTCGACTTGCCCGAGGAACCGCGATCGCGACACCCTTGCCCGCGGTCGCGGTTAATGCTCGACCTTCACTCCTTGGCTTCGCCTCCTAACCTCTCGTCTTCACTTCCTTGGCGTCTTCTTTTGATGGCTTCCTTCCTCAGTGTCTCCTATGATATCCAAAATAGCTCATACACCTCCAAAAACACCAGACTTCGCCCCCAAACGCCATGCACAAGAATGTGTCTAAATCTACCCGAATGGCACCAATAAAACCCTCTAATAACTCTTAGTTAAGCCCTATAAAGTAGTGCTTATCACCCTCACTGAATGGAACCAGCTCAAGTTTGTGATGACCCTCAAGTACGTGCCACAAGACTACAAAAACCAAATGCGCCTGGACATTGCCATGGCGAAACAGGGTTCGAAGACAAGGCGTCCATAAGCGTGGCTCCTTCCACGATGAGGATGAAGTTTTTAAGTGGTCTCAACACCAACATCCGAGACCAATTGGAAATCCTTCCAATCAAGGACCTGAACATGCTCACGCACACCGCGATGCAACTCCACAATCAGATCTAGCGAAAGCGTCAAGGACCCTACCAACCCTATGGCCAAAGAAGGTATGACTCTCAAACTAGTCAAGTTCCTTCTACTAATGTGCGCGGTCCTCCCCCAGGAAACAACGCGTCTACTCTGAACAGACAAGGAAAGACCGCGATAATACCAAGCAGTGTTCCATGCGCGCCACTACCAAAGGCTACACCAAACCAGGAATGCGCGCGTGATATAGAATGCTTCAAGTGTGGAGGAAGAGGGCACATCATGAGGAGTTGCCCAAACAATAAGAAAGTTCTCTTCTCCACAACCTCCGCGGGTTATGAATCCTTTGAGGAGGACGACGCCACGCTGGAAACAATTGAGGAAAATTTGGAAGATGACGAGGAGGCTTACACATGTGAAGCCACCGCGTTGCATGAAGGCACAACTCTGAGCCTTGTCACGCGACGTTTGTTCACTGTCAAAGAAGCAACCCTTAGTGATCAACGTGAGAATCTTTTCCACACGCGTTGCTTGGTTAAGACAGCGACCCTGAGCGTCATCATTGATGGAGGTAGCTGCTGCAACATCATTAATGAGAAGGTGGTAACTCATTTCAACCTGCTAACCACTTCTCACCCACAACCATATGGACTGCAATGGATTTCTTCGAGTTCTGGTAACACTGTAACTCGTCAATGTCTTATTTTATTTTCCATTGGTCAATATATAGACTCTGTCCTTTGTGATGTTATTACCATGGATGCGACACACCTGTTGTTGGGGCGCCCATGGCAATTTGACAAACGCGTTCTTCACGATGGCTATTTAAACACTTATGTGTTTACTTACCACGGGAAACGCATCACACTCTTACCTATGTCACTACATGAGATATTGCAGGATCAGGTTGAGCGTGATAGACAGAAGGCGCTTGAAGCTACAAAGAGCCAGAGTACCAGTAGCACGCGTTCTTCCACTGGAGACGCTAAACCTCACAAAGACAATGCGTCTCTGGAAAGAATGCACTCCAAAGAAGGGTCACAACCCCCGCCTGGCAACAACACTTTGCAAGGCACCTGTGAGCACAGGCTACTCTTGGCCCGTCCAAGTGACCTCACTGCCCCCTTGAATGGCAATGCACCCTGTTTCCTGCTAGTGCCAACGCCATGTACTCAACAAGCTTCCATACTGGAAGCCATGCCGAGCGAGATCTCTGAGTTGCTTGAAGAATTCAAGGACATGTTCCCAGAAGAGCTTCCTCAAGGACTCCCCCCTCTGTGAGGCATTGAGCACCAAATCGACTTGGTGCCTGGTGCCTCCCTCCCCAATCACGCTGCTTATCGCGTTGGGCCAGATGAAACCAGGGAGCTCCAGCGACAAGTCCAGGAACTTCTGGATCGGGGCTACGTGAGGGAATCATTAAGCCTTTGTGCGGTCCCAGTGATCCTAGTACCAAAGAAGGATGGCTCGTGGCGAATGTGTGTAGACTGCCGCGCCATCAATCAGATCACCGTGAAGTACATGCACCCCATACCGCGCCTTGATGACATGCTAGATGAACTGCATGGCACGACCCTATTCACCAAGATTGACTTAAAGAGCGGATATCACCAGATTCGCATGAACGAGGGTGATGCATGGAAGACCGCATTCAAGACAAAATATGGTCTCTATGAATGGCTAGTCATGCCTTTCGGCCTCACCAACGCGCCAAGCACATTCATGAGGCTCATGAACCATGTTTTGAGGTACTTTTTGGGAAAATTCATTGTAGTGTACTTTGATGACATTTTGGTCTATTCGCGTAGTCTTGAGACTCATGTAAAGCACCTTAGGCTTGTGTTAGAGTGCTTGAAACGAGAACAGTTGTATGCCAACCTTGGCAAGTATCATTTTGCCTCCGACACCACCAACTTCCTAGGCTATGTGGTCTCCAAGGAAGGACTACGCGTTGATGAGGAGAAAGTGAAGGCTATCAGAGACTGGCCAACACCCACAACGCCAACAATGGTTAGAAGCTTCCTTGGCTTGGCGGGCTTCTACATGCGTTTTGTAAGGGACTTCAGCTCCATCGCCGCGCCATTGCATGAACTCACCAAGAAAGGCGCCATGGTGAATTGGAAAGAGACACACAACAACGCGTTCAATGCGTTGAAAGAGGCCCTATGCAACGCGCCACTGCTTCAACTCCACGACTTCAACAAACACTTTGAAGTAGAATGTGACGCGTCAAATGTGGGGATTGGTGGAGTGCTCCACCAAGAGAAGAGGCCCATCGCGTTCTTTAGCGAGAAGCTCACTGGGGCCACTCTGAATTACCCAACATATGACAAGGAGCTCTATGCGTTGATTCACGTACTTAAGACATGGCAGCACTACATGTGGCCACGCGAGTTCGTCATCCACTCGGACCACGCGGCCATCAGCTATCTGAAGAGTCAAGCACACCTGAGCCGGCGCCATGCGCGCTGGGTGGAATTCATGGAAACATTTCCTTACGTGGTGGTGCATAAAAAAGGTAAGGAGAATGTGGTCGCCGATGCCCTTTCTCGCAGGTATGTTCTCCTTACTCATCTTTAATCCAAACTTCTTGGCTTTTCACTGATTAAAGATTTATATGTGCTTGATCCTATCTTTAAGCCAATTGTTTACCAATGCCTTAGGGACCGCGAGTTCGATACCTACTTCTTTCATGAGGGTTACCTTTACAAAGCAGGACGTTTGTGTATTCCTAGCTCCCCAATTAGGAAACTCCTCATCCAAGAAGCCCATGAAGGACGCGGTCATTTTGGGGTCACCAAGACACTAGCTGCTCTTCGCGAGCATTTCTTCTGGCCGCGCATGACAACTCAGGTGACGCACTTTTGTACTAGTTGTGTCACATGTCAACGCGCAAAATCAAGATCCCATCCCTATGGTCTTTATACACCCCTTCCAATTCCCTTAGGCCCTTGGGAAGATTTGTCTATGGACTTCATCACAGGTTTGCCTCTCTCTCGACGGGGTAAGGATTCTATCTTTGTAGTTGTCGACAGGTTTTCCAAAATGGCTCATTTTATTGCGTGTAAGACCACCCACAATGCTAGTGAAATTGCGGCGTTGTTCTTTGACAACGTGGTCCGTTTACATGGGATACCGCGATCTATTGTTAGTGATCGCGATACAAAATTTGTAGGGTTATTCTGGAGAACTCTTTGGGGAAAGTTAGGAACCAAACTCCTATACTCCACCAGCTACCACCCTCAAACTGAGGTGACCAACCGAACCCTAGGAGCCCGGCTTAGGACCATGCTCAAAACCAACCCAAAACGTTGGGAGGACTTACTTGCCATTATTGAGTTTTCTTATAACAGGTCCAGGCCCTCAGCAACAAAGCTCACTCTATTCAAAGTAGTGTATGGCAGAAACCCTCTAACTCCGCTGGACCTGCTGCCGCGTCCTCTGAAGGACACTGAGCACCCCACCGCGGCCAACCGCGCCGCGATGATCCAGGAGCTCCACCAACGGATGCGGGCACATCTGGAACGCAGAGCAGTATGCAAAACATCACAACCATGGGCGCCGCCGTGTCATATTTGCCCCAGGAGATTTGGTTTGGGTCCATCTTCGCAAGGGACGTTTCCCAGCTAAAAGGAAGTCCAAGCTGGCCCAACGTGGTGATGGCCCTTCCAGGTTGTGAAGGCATTGGGGAAAACGCATACGAGATAGCCCTACCACCAGACTATGGTGTCCACGCGACCTTCAACGTTGCAGAATTGGGGCCTTATGTGGAACCTGAGTTCGATGATGGTGAAGCGGGGATGCTTCACAGCCATGTCGGGGAGGGTGATGCGCCCCTGCCCAACATGAATGCCACATAGGAAGAAGAGGCTATGAGCATTCGCTCAGAAGGACCAATCACAAGAGCGTGTGCTAAAGCTATCGCCAACGCGATGCAATCATTGATTGTTCGCGTCGTCGCCAGCCAAGGTACCATGGAGACCGCCTTCTCTTTGAAGCGTCTCCAACCAAGTCCAGAGAACGCGTTCTCTGTCTGTCTCTTATCAACCATCCAATGAATGCATTCTTTTTGAAATACATGCAGTCTTTTCAGACATTAGTCATTTTAGTTTTACTTTGGGGCGTGTGCTCCACGCATGTCGCGTGGGCCGGCCCATTAGGCGAGACTCGGCCCATCCGAGTCCCGCGAGCTAGTATAAAAGGACAACTCGTCCTCTGTTATTAGGTTACGTCTAATTTTGAATCAAAGCTTAAGTTGAGAGCCATATTGCCTCCTTCCTTTGATTGGACGTCAAACACTTATCTCTAACTTCCCATCTCCTTCCTCCGCCGCCGACGCTACGGCCACCACTCGATCTTCATCGAGATTATCCCTCCGCTGCCGACGCTACGGCCAAGAACTCTATCTCTTTTGAGTCGTTCTCCTCAGCTGCCGCCTTTCCATTCAACGCGTTCCTCGCCATCATCACCAGTCCACGCCGCGCGACTTCCCAAACAAGATCACCGATCCTTCATCACTAGTAGGAACGCATCAAGTTTGGGCGACAAGCAACACTAAAAACACATGAGATTTACTTTTTACGACACCAGACACAACTTTGAGCGAATGTTATGAGTTTCAAATATGGTCAATTTCTCTCTGTGAATCATCTTTTATTTTCAAAATATTGGGAGCAAATCAAGAGCTAAGAGTTTGTGCGACAAACAACACTAAAAACACCTACGATTGACTTTTTACGACACAAGACACAACTTTGAGGGAATATTATGAGTTTAAATTTTTGTCAATATCTTTTTGTGAATCATCTTTTATTTTCAAATATTGTGGGGAAACCAAGAGATAAGAGTTTGGGCGACAAACAACACTAAAAAGACCTACGATTTACCATTTATGACACAAGGCACAACTTTGAGGGAAAGTTATGAGTTTTAGATTTTGTCAATTTCTTTCCATGAATCATCTTATATTTTCAAAATATTGGTCCGAAGCAAAGAGCTATGAGTTTGGGCGACAAACAACACTATAAAAACCTAAGATATATACCATTTACAACCCAATGCACAACTTTGAGCGAAAGTTATGAATTTTAAATTTTTGTCAATTTCTTTCCGTGAATCATGCTATTGTCAAAATATTTGGGGAAATCAAAGAGTTATGAGTTTGGGCAACAAATTAAAAACACTAAAAACACCTACGATTAACAATTTACGACACAAGGCACAACTTTGATCGAAAGTTATGAGTTTTAAATTTTGTCAATTTCTTTCCATGAATTATCTTTTATTTTCAAAATATTAGGTGCAAACAAAGAACTACGTGTTTGGGCAACAAACAACACTAAAAACAACTACGATTTACCATTTACGACACAAGGCACACCTTTGAGCGAAAATTATGGGTTTTAAATTTTGTCAATCTTTCCTTGAAAAATCTTATTATTGTGAAAATATTGGCGGGAAAAATAGAGCTAAGAGTTTGGGCGACAAAAAACATTTACGATTTGCATTTTACGACACAAGGAACAAATTTGAGCAAAAGTGTTGACTTTCCAATCTTGTCAATTTCCTTCCGTGAATCATCCTATATTGTGAAAATATTGGTGGATAAGAAAGAGCTAAGAGTTTGGGTGACAAACAACACAAAAAACACTTACGATTTACATTTTATGACACAAGACACAACTTTGAGCAAAAGTTATGACTTTCCAATCTTGTCAATTTCATTCGGAGAATCATCCTATATTGTCCAAATATTGGTGGATAACAAAGAGATAATAGTTTGGGCGACAAACAACACTAAATACACCTACGATTTACAATTTACGATACAAGGCTAAAACATTGAGCGAAAATTATGAATTGCAAAAAATTTCAATTTATTTTCGTGAATCATTTTAAATTGTCAAAATATTGGGGGAAACAACGAGCTAAGAGTTTGGGAGAACACGAAAAATACCTACTATTTACCATTTACGACACATGTCACAACTATGAGCGACAGTTATGACTTTTTAATTTTGTCAACTTTTTTTCGCATATATTGTCAAAATATTTGGGGGGGGGGGGAGAAGTAAGAGTTTGGGCGACAAGCAACACTAAAAACACCTAAGATTTACTTTTTACGACACAAGGCACAACTTTCAGCGAATGTTATGAGTTTCAAATATGGTCAATTTCTTTCTGTGAATCATCTTTTATTTTCAAAATATTGGGAGAAAACCAAGAGCTAAGAGTTTGGGCGACAAACAACACTAAAAACACTTACGATTTACATTTTACGACACAAGGCACAACTTTGAGCAAAAGTTATGACTTTTCAATCTTGTCAATTTCATTCGGTGAATCATCCTATATTGTCAAAATATTGGCGGATAACAAAGAGGTAAGAGTTTGGGCGACAAACAACAGTAAATACACTTACGATTTACCATTTACGCCACAAGGCACAACTTTGAGGGAATATTATGAGTTTAAATTTTTGTCAATTTCTTTCTGGAATCATCTTTTATTTTCAAACATTAGGGGGAAACCAAGAGCTAAGAGTTTGGGCGACAAACAACACTAAAAACACCTACGATTTACCATTTACGACACAAGGCATAACTTTGAGGGAAAATTATGAATTTTAAACTTTTGTCAATTTCTTTCCGTGAATCATGCTATTGTCAAAATAATTGAGGAAAACAAAGAGCTATGAGTTTGGGCAACAAATTAAAAACACTAAAAACACCTACGATTTACCATTTACGACACAAGGCACAACTTTGATCGAAAGTTATGAGTTTTAAATTTTGTCAATTTCTTTCTATGATCTATCTTTTATTTTCAAAATATTGGGTGCAAACAAAGAACTACGTGTTTGGGCAACAAACAACACTAAAAACACCTACGATTTACCATTTACGACACAAGGCAGACCTTTGAGCGAAAGCTATGGGTTTTAAATTTTGTCAATCTTTCCATGAAAAATCTTATTATTGTCAAAATATTGGCGGGAAAAAAAGAGCTAAGAGTTTGGGCGACAAAAAACACTTCCGATTTGCATTTTACGACACATGGAACAACTTTGAGCAAAAGTGATGACTTTCCAATCTTGTCAATTTCTTTCCGTGAATTATCCTATATTGTCAAAACATTGGTGGATAAGAAAGAGGTAAGAGTTTGGGCGACAAACAACACTAAAAACACCTACGATTTACCATTTACGATACAAGGCACAAAATTGAGCGAAAATTATGAATTTCAAATTTTTCCAATTTCTTTTCGTGAATCATTTTAAATTGTCAAAATATTGGGGGGAAACAACGAGCTAAGAGTTTGGGAAAACACTTAAAATACCTACTATTTACCATTTATGACACATGTCACAACTCTGAGCGACAGTTATGCCTTTTTAATTTTGTCCACTTCTTTCCGCTTATATTGTCAAAATATGTGGGGGAGTGGGGGGGGGGGGGGGGGTAGAAGTAAGAGTTTGAGCGACAAGCAAAACTAAAAACACCTAAGATTTACTTTTTATGACACCAGGCACAACTTTGAGCGAATGTTATAAGTTTCAAATATGGTCAATTTCTTTCCGTGAATCATCTTTTATTTTCAAAATATTGGGACAAAACCGAGAGCTAAGAGTTTGGACAACAAACAACACTAAAAACACCTACGATTCACTTTTTACGACACAAGGCACAACTTTGAGGGAATATTATGAGTTTAAATTTTTGTCAATTTCTTTCTAGAATCATCTTTTAATTTCAAACATTGGGGGGAAACCAAGAGCTAAGAGTTTGGGCGAAAAACAACACTAAAAACACCTACGATTTATCATTTACGAGGCATAACTTTGAGGGAAAGTTATGAGTTTTAAACTTTTGTCCATTTCTTACCGTGAATCATGCTATTGTCAAAATATTTGAGGAAAACAAAGAGCTTTGAGTTTGGACAACAAATTAAAAACACCTACGATTTCCCATTTAGGACACAAGGCACAACTTTGATCGAAAGTTATGAGTTTTAAATTTTGTCAATTTATTTCCATGAATTATCTTTTATTTTCAAAATATTGGGTGCAAACAAAGAACTACGTGTTTGGGCAACAAACAACACTAAAAACACCTTTGATTTACCATTTACGACACAAGGCACACCTTTGAGCGAAAGTTATTGGTTTTAAATTTTGTCAATCTTTCCTTGAAAAATCTTATTATTGTCAAACTATTGGAAATAAAAGATAATTCATGGAAATACTAAAAACACTAAAAACACCTACGATTTACAATTTACGACACAAGGCACAACTTTGATCGAAAGTTATGAGTTTTAAGTTTTGTCAATATCTTTCCATGAATTATCTTTTATTTTCAAAATATTTGGTGCAAACAATGAACTACGTGTTTGGGCAACAAACAACACTAAAAACACCTACGATTTACCATTTACGACACAAGGCACACCTTTGAGAGAAAGTTATGGGTTTTAAATTTTGTCAATCTTTCCTTGAAAAATCTTATTATTCTCAAAATATTGGCGGGAAAAACAGAGCTAAGAGTTTGGGTGACAAAAAACACTAAAAACACTTACGATTTGCATTTTACGACACAAGGAACAACTTTGAGCAAAACTGATGACTTTCCAATCTTGTCAATTTCCTTCCGTGAATCATCCTATATTGTCAAAATATTGGTGGATAAGAAAAAGCTAAGAGTTTGGGTGACAAACAACACTAAAAACACTTACGATTTACATTTTACGACACAAGGCACAACTTTGAGAAAACGTTATGACTTTCAAATCTTGTCAATTTCCAATCATGTCACAACTCTAAGCGATAGTTATGACTTTTTAATTTTGTCAACTTCTTTTCTCTTATATTGTCAAAATATTTTGGGGGGGGGGAGTAAGAGTTTGGGCGACAAGCAACACTAAAAACACCTAAGATTTACTTTTTACGACACCAGGCACAACTTTGAGCGAATGTTATGAGTTTCAAATATGGTCAATTTCTTTCCGTGAATCATCTTTTATTTTCAAAATATTGGGAGAAAATCAAGAGCTAAGAGTTTGGGCGACAAACAACACTAAAAACACATACGATTCACTTTTTACGACACAAGGCACAACTTTGAGGGAATATTATGAGTTTAAATTTTTGTCAATATCTTTCTGTGAATCATCTTTTATTTTCAAACATTGGGGGGAAACCAAGAGCTAAGTGTTTGGGCGACAAACAACACTAAAAAGACCTACGATTTACCATTTACGACACAAGGCACAACTTTGAGGGAAAGTTATGAGTTTTTAAATTTTGTCAATTTCTTTCCAGGAATTATCTTATATTTTCAAAATATTGGTTCGAAACAAAGAGCTATGAGTTTGGGCGACAAACATCACTATAAAAACATAAGATATATCATTTAGAACCCAAGGCACAACTTTGAGCGAAAGTTATGACTTGTAAACTTTTGTCAATTTTTTTCCGTGAATCATGCAATTGTCAAAATATTTGGGGAAAGCAAAGAGCTATGAGTTTGGGCAACAAATTAAAAACACGAAAAACACCTACGATTTACCATTTACGACACAAGGCACCACTTTGATCGAAAGTTTTGAGTTTTAACTTTTGTCAATTTCTTTCCAAGAATTATCTTTTATTTTCAAAATATTGGGTGCAAACAAAGAACTACGTGTTTGGGCAACAAACAACACTAACAACACCTTTGATTTACCATTTACGACACAAGGCACACCTTTGAGCGAAAGGTATTGGTTTTAAATTTTGTCAATCTTTCCTTGAAAAATCTTATTATTGTCAAAATATTGGCGGAAAAAAAAGAGCAAAGAGTTTGGGCGACAAAAAACACTAAAAACACTTCAGATTTGCATTTTACAACACAAGGAACAACTTTGAGCAAAAGTGATGACTTTCCAATCTTGTCAATTTCCTTCCGTGAATCATCATATATTGTCAAAATATTGGTGGATAAGAAAGAGCTAAGAGTTTGGGTGACAAACAACGCTAAAAATACTTACGATTTACATTTTACGACACAAGGCACAACTTTGAGCAAAAGTTATGACTTTTCAATCTTGTCAATTTCATTCGGTGAATCATCCTATATTGTCAAAATATTGGCGGATAACAAAGTGGTAAGAATTTGGGCGACAAACAACACTAAATACACTTACGATTTACCATTTACGATAAAAGGTACAACATTGAGCGAAAATATGAATTGCAAATTTTTTATATTTCTTTTCGTGAATCATTTAAAATTGTCAAAATATTGGGGGGAAACAACGAGCTAAGAGTTTGGGAGAACACCAAAAATTCCTAATATTTACCATTTACGACACATGTCACAACTTTGACCGACAGGTATGAGTTTTTAATTTTGTCAACTTCTTTCCGCTTATATTGTCAAAATATTTGGGGGGGGGGGGGGGGGGGGGGGAGAATTAAGAGTTTGAGCGACAAGCAACACTAAAAACACCTAAGATTTACTTTTTACGACACCAAGCATAACTTTTAGCGAATGTTATGAGTTTCAAATATGGTTAATTTCTTTCCGTGAATCATCTTTTATTTTCAAAGTATTGGGAGAAAACCAAGAGCTAAGAGTTTGGACGACAAACAACACTAAAAACACCTACGATTGACTTTTTACGCCACAAGGCACAACTTTGAGGGAATATTATGAGTTTAATTTTTTGTCAATTTCTTTCTGGAATCTGCTTTTATTTTCAAACATTAGGGGGAAACCAAGAGCTAAGAGTTTGGCGACAAACAACACTAAAAACACCAACGATTTACCATTTACGACACAAGGCATAACTTTGAGGGAAAGTTATGAGTTTTAAACTTTTGTCAATTTCTTTCCGTGAATCATGCTATTGTCAAAATATTTGAGGAAAACAAAGAGCAATGAGTTTGGGAAACAAATTAAAAACACTAAAAACACCTACGATTTACCATTTACGACACAAGGCACAACTTTGATTGAAAGTTATGAGTTTTAAATTTTGTCAATTTCTTTCTATGAATTATCTTTTATTTTAAAAATATTGGGTGCAAACAAAGAACTACGTGTTTGGGCAACAAACAACACTAAAAACATCTACGATTTACCATTTACGACTCAAGGCACACCTTTGAGAGAAAGTTATGAGTTTTAAATTTTGTCAATCTTTCCATGAAAAATCTTATTATTGTCAAAATATTGGCGGGAAAAAAAGAGCTAACAGTTTGGGCGACAAAAAACACTTACGATTTGCATTTTACGACACAAGGAACAACTTTGAGCAAAAGTGATGACTTTCCAATCTTGTCAATTTCTTTCCGTGAATCATCCTATATTGTCAAAATATTGGTGGATAAGAAAGAGGTAAGAGTTTGGGCGACAAACAACACTAAAAACACCAACGATTTACCATTTACGATACAAGGCACAAAATTGAGCGAAAATTATGAATTTCAAATTTTTTCAATTTCTTTTCGTGAATCATTTTAAATTGTCAAATTATTGGGGGGAAACAACGAGCTAAGAGTTTCGGAAAACACTTAAAATACCTACTATTTACCATTTATGACACATGTCACAACTCTGAGCGACAGTTATGACTTTTTAATTTTGTCCACTTCTTTCCGCTTATATTGTCAAAATATTTGGGGGAGGGGGGGGGGGGGGGGGGGGGGGGGAAGAAGTAGGAGTTTGAGCGACAAGCAACATTAAAAACACCTAAGATTTACTTTTTACGACACCAGGCACAACTTTGAGCGAATGTTATAAGTTTCAAATATGGTCAATTTATTTCCGTGAATAATCGTTTATTTTCAAAATATTGGGAGAAAACCGAGAGCTAAGAGTTTGGACGACAAACAACACTAAAAACACCTACGATTGACTTTTTACGACACAAGGCACAACTTTGAAGGAATATTATGAGTTTAAATTTTTGTCAATTTCTTTCTGGAATCATCCTTTAATTTCAAACATTGGGGGGAAACCAAGAGCTAAGAGTTTGGGCGAAAAACAACACTAAAAACACCTACGATTTATCATTTACGAGGCATAACTTTGAGGGAAAGTTATGAGTTTTAAACTTTTGTCAATTTCTTTCCGTGAATCATGCTATTGTCAAAATATTTGAGGAAAACAAAGAGCTATGAGTTTGGACAACAAATTAAAAACACCTACAATTAACATTTAGGACACAAGGCACAACTTTGATCGAAACTTATGAGTTTTAAATTTTGTCAATTTATTTCCCTGAATTATCTTTTATTTTCAAAATATTGGGTGTAAACAAAGAACTACGTGTTTGGGCAACAAACAACACTAAAAACACCTACGATTTACCATTTACGACACAAGGCACACCTTTGAGCGAAAGTTGTGGATTTTAAATTTGGTCAATCTTTCCATGAAAAATCTTATTATTGTCAAAACATTGGCGGAAAAAAAAGAGCTAAGAGTTTGGGCAACAAAAAACACTTACGATTTGCATTTTACGACATAAGGCACAACTTTGAGCAAAAGTTATGACTTTCCAATCTTGTCAATTTCATTCGGTGAATCATCCAATATTGTCAAAATATTGCCGGATAACAAAGAGGTAAGAGTTTGGGTGAGAAACAACACTAAATACACCTATGATTTACCATTTACGATACAAGGCACAAAATTGAGCGAAAATTATGAATTGTAAATTTTTTCAATTTCTTTTCGTGTATCATTTTAAATTGTCAAAATATTGGGGGAAAACAATGAGCTAAGAGTTTGGGAGAAGATTAAAAATACCTACTATTTACCATTTACGACAAATGTCACAACTCTGAGTGACGGTTATGACTTTTTAATTTTGTCAACTTCTTTCCGCTTATAGTGTCAAAATATTTAGGGGGGGGGGGGGGAGAAGTAAGAGTTTGAGCGACAAGCAACACTAAAAACAACTAAGATTTACTTTTTACGACACCAGGCACAACTTTGAGCGAATGTTATAAGTTTCAAATATGGTCAATTTATTTTTGTGAATAATCGTTTATTTTCAAAATATTGGGAGAAAACCGAGAGCTAAGAGTTTGGACGACAAACAACACTAAAAACACCTACGATTGACTTTTTACGACACAAGGCACAACTTTGAAGGAATATTATGAGTTTAAATTTTTGTCAATTTCTTTCTGGAATCATCCTTTAATTTCAAACATTGGGGGGAAACCAAGAGCTAAGAGTTTGGGCGAAAAACAACACTAAAAACACCTACGATTTATCATTTACGAGGCATAACAAAGAGCTATGAGTTTTAAACTTTTGTCAATTTCTTTCCGTGAATCATGCTATTGTCAAAATATTTGAGGAAAACAAAGAGCTATGAGTTTGGACAACAAATTAAAAACACCTACGATTAACATTTAGGACACAAGGCACAACTTTGATCGAAAGTTATGAGTTTTAAATTTTGTCAATTTATTTCCCTGAATTATCTTTTATTTTCAAAATATTGGGAGAAAACCAATAGCTAAGAGTTTGGACGACAAACAACACTAAAAACACCTATGATTGACTTTTTACGACACACGGCATAACTTTGAGGGAATATTATGAGTTTAAATTTTTGTCAATTTCTTTCTGGAATCATTTTTATTTTATAACATTGGGGGGAAACCAAGAGCTAAGAGTTTGGGCGACAAACAACACTAAAAACACCAACGATTTAACATTTACGACACAAGGCACAACTTTGAGGGAAAATTATGAGTTTTAAATTTTGTTAATTTCTTTCCATGAAGCATATTATATTTTCAAAATATTGGTCCGAAACAAAGAGCTATGAGTTTGGGCGACAAACAACACGATAAAAACCTAAGATGTACCATTTACAACCCAATGCACAACTTTGAGCAAAAGTTATGACTTTTAATTTTTTATCAATTTCTTTCCGTGAATCATGCTATTGTCAAAATATTTGGGGAAAACAAAGAGCTATGAGTTTGGGCAACAAAGTAAAAACACTAAAAAAACCTACGATTTAAAATTTACGACACAAGGCACAACTTTGATCGAAAGTTATGAGTTTTAAATATTGTCAATATCTTTCCATGATTTATCTTTTATTTTCAAAATATTTGGTGCAAACAATGAACTACGTGTTTGGGCAACAAACAACACTAAAAACACCTACGATTACCATTTACGACACAAGGCACACCTTTGAGCGAAAGTTATGGGTTTTAAATTTTGTCAATCTTTCCTTGAAAAATCTTATTATTGTCAAAATATTGGCGGGAAAAACAGAGCTAAGAGTTTGGGCGACAAAAAACACTAAAAACACTTACGATTTGCATTTTACGACACAAGGAACAACTTTGAGCAAAAGTGATGACTTTCCAATCTTGTCAATTTCCTTCCGTGAATCATCCTATATTGTCAAAATATTGGTGGATAAGAAAGGGCTAAGAGTTTGGGTGACAAACAACACTAAAAACACTTACGATTTACATTTTACGACACAAGGCACAACTTTGAGAAAACGTTATGACTTTCAAATCTTGTCAATTTTCAATCATGTCACAACTCTAAGCGAAAATTATGACTTTTTAATTTTGTCAACTTCTTTTCGCTTATATTGTCAAAATATTTGTGGGGGGGAGGGGGGGGGGGGGGGGAGAGTAAGAGTTTGGGCGACAAGCAACACTAAAAACACCTAAGATTTACTTTTTACGACACCAGGCACAACTTTGAGCGAATGTTAAGAGTTTCAAATATGGTCAATTTCTTTCCGTGAATCATCTTTTATTTTCAAAATATTGGGAGAAAACCAAGAGCTAAGAGTTTGGGCGACAAACAACACTAAAAACACCTACGATTGACTTTTTACGACACAAGGCACAACTCTGAGGGAATATTATGAGTTTAAATTTTTGTCAATATCTTTCTGTGAATCATCTTTTATTTTCAAATATTCGGGGGAAACCAAGAGCTAAGAGTTTGGACGACAAACAACACTAAAAAGACCTAAGATTTACCATTTACGACACAAGGCACAACTTTGATGGAAAGTTATGAGTTTTAAATTTTGTCAATTTCTTTCCATGAATTATCTTATATTTTTAAAATATTGGTTCGAAACAAAGAGCTATGAGTTTGGGCGACAAACAACACTATAAAAACATAAGATATATCATTTACAACCCAAGGCACAACTTTGAACGAAAGTTATGACTTGTAAACTTTTGTCAATTTTTTTCCGTGAATCATGCAATTGTCAAAATATTTGGGGAAATCAAAGAGCTATGAGTTTGGGCAACAAATTAAAAACACGAAAAACACCTACGATTTACCATTTACGACACAAGGCACAACTTTGATCGAAAGTTATGAGTTTTAAATTTGGTCAATTTATTTCCAAGAATTATCTTTTATTTTCAAAATATGGGGTGCAAACAAAGAACAACGTGTTTGGGCAACAAACAACACTAAAAACACCTACGATTTACTTTTTACGACACCAGGCACAACTTTGAGCGAATGTTAAGAGTTTCAAATATGGTCAATTTCTTTCCGTGAATCATCTTTTATTTTCAAAATATTGGGAGAAAACCAAGAGCTAAGAGTTTGGGCGACAAACAACACTAAAAACACCTACGATTGACTTTTTACGACACAAGGCACAACTCTGAGGGAATATTATGAGTTTAAATTTTTGTCAATATCTTTCTGTGAATCATCTTTTATTTTCAAATATTCGGGGGAAACCAAGAGCTAAGAGTTTGGACGACAAACAACACTAAAAAGACCTAAGATTTACTTTTTACGACACAAGGCACAACTTTGATGGAAAGTTATGAGTTTTAAATTTTGTCAATTTCTTTCCATGAATTATCTTATATTTTTAAAATATTGGTTCGAAACAAAGAGCTATGAGTTTGGGCGACAAACAACACTATAAAAACATAAGATATATCATTTACAACCCAAGGCACAACTTTGAACGAAAGTTATGACTTGTAAACTTTTGTCAATTTTTTTCCGTGAATCATGCAATTGTCAAAATATTTGGGGAAATCAAAGAGCTATGAGTTTGGGCAACAAATTAAAAACACGAAAAACACCTACGATTTACCATTTACGACACAAGGCACAACTTTGATCGAAAGTTATGAGTTTTAAATTTGGTCAATTTCTTTCCAAGAATTATCTTTTATTTTCAAAATATGGGGTGCAAACAAAGAACAACGTGTTTGGGCAACAAACAACACTAAAAACACCTACGATTTACCATTTACGACACAAGGCACACCTTTGAGCGAAAGTTATGGGTTTTAAATTTTGTCAATCTTTCCTTGAAAAATCTTATTATTGTCAAAATATTGGCGGGAAAAAAAGAGCAAAGAGTTTGGGCGACAAAAAACACTAAAAACACTTAAAATTTGCATTTTACAACACAAGGAACAACTTTGAGCAAAAGTGATGACTTTCCAATCTTGGCAATTTCCTTCCGTGAATCATCCTATATTGTCAAAATATTGGTGGATAAAAAAGAGCTAAGAGTTTGGGTGACAAACAACGCTAAAAACACTTACGATTTACATTTTACGACACAAGGCACAACTTTGAGCAAAAGTTATGACTTTTCAATCTTGTCAATTTCATTCGGTGAATCATCCTATATTGTCAAAATATTGGCGGATAACAAAGAGGTAAGAGTTTGGGCGACAAACAACAGTAAATACACCTACGATTTACCATTTACGCCACAAGGCACAACTTTGAGGGAATATTATGAGTTTAAATTTTTGTCAATTTCTTTCTGGAATCATCTTTTATTTTCAAACATTAGGGGGAAACCAAGAGCTAAGAGTTTGGGCGACAAACAACACTAAAAACACCTACGATTTACCATTTACGACACAAGGCATAACTTTGAGGGAAAATTATGAGTTTTAAACTTTTGTCAATTTCTTTCCGTGAATCATGCTATTGTCAAAATAATTGAGGAAAACAAAGAGCTATGAGTTTGGGCAACAAATTAAAAACACTAAAAACACCTACGATTTACCATTTACGACACAAGGCACAACTTTGATCGAAAGTTATGAGTTTTAAATTTTGTCAATTTCTTTCTATGATCTATCTTTTATTTTCAAAATATTGGGTGCAAACAAAGAACTACGTGTTTGGGCAACAAACAACACTAAAAACACCTACGATTTACCATTTACGACACAAGGCACACCTTTGAGCGAAAGTTATGGGTTTTAAATTTTGTCAATCTCTCCATGAAAAATCTTATTATTGTCAAAATATTGGCGGAAAAAAAGAGCTAAGAGTTTGGGCGACAAAAAACACTTCCCATTTGCATTTTACGACACAAGGAACAACTTTGAGCAAAAGTGATGACTTTCCAATCTTGTCAATTTCTTTCCGTGAATTATCCTATATTGTCAAAACATTGGTGGATAAGAAAGAGGTAAGAGTTTGGGCGACAAACAACACTAAAAACACCTACGATTTACCATTTACGATACAAGGCACAAAATTGAGCGAAAATTATGAATTTCAAATTTTTCCAATTTCTTTTCGTGAATCATTTTAAATTGTCAAAATATTGGGGGGAAACAACGAGCTAAGAGTTTGGGAAAACACTTAAAATACCTACTATTTACCATTTATGACACATGTCACAACTCTGAGCGACAGTTATGCCTTTTTAATTTTGTCCACTTCTTTCCGCTTATATTGTCAAAATATGTGGGGGAGTGGGGGGGGGGGGGGGGGTAGAAGTAAGAGTTTGAGCGACAAGCAAAACTAAAAACACCTAAGATTTACTTTTTACGACACCAGGCACAACTTTGAGCGAATGTTATAAGTTTCAAATATGGTCAATTTCTTTCCGTGAATCATCTTTTATTTTCAAAATATTGGGACAAAACCGAGAGCTAAGAGTTTGGACAACAAACAACACTAAAAACACCTACGATTGACTTTTTACGACACAAGGCACAACTTTGAGGGAATATTATGAGTTTAAATTTTTGTCAATTTCTTTCTATAATAATCTTTTAATTTCAAACATTGGGGGGAAACCAAGAGCTAAGAGTTTGGGCGAAAAACAACACTAAAAACACCTACGATTTATCATTTACGAGGCATAACTTTGAGGGAAAGTTATGAGTTTTAAACTTTTGTCCATTTCTTACCGTGAATCATGCTATTGTCAAAATATTTGAGGAAAACAAAGAGCTTTGAGTTTGGACAACAAATTAAAAACACCTACGATTTCCCATTTAGGACACAAGGCACAAGTTTGATCGAAAGTTATGAGTTTTAAATTTTGTCAATTTATTTCCATGAATTATCTTTTATTTTCAAAATATTGGGTGCAAACAAAGAACTACGTGTTTGGGCAACAAACAACACTAAAAACACCTTTGATTTACCATTTACGACACAAGGCACACCTTTGAGCGAAAGTTATGGGTTTTAAATTTTGTCAATCTTTCCATGAAAAATCTTATTATTGTCAAAATATTGGCGGGAAAAAAAGAGCTAAGAGTTTGGGCGACAAAAAACACTTACGATTTGCATTTTACGACACGAGGAACAACTTTGAGCAAAAGTGATGACTTTCCAATCTTGTCAATTTCTTTCCGTGAATCATCCTATATTGTCAAAATATTGGTGGATAAGAAAGAGGTAAGAGTTTGGGCGACAAACAACACTAAAAACACCAACGATTTACCATTTACGATACAAGGCACAAAATTGAGCGAAAATTATGAATTTCAAATTTTTTCAATTTCTTTTCGTGAATCATTTTAAATTGTCAAATTATTGGGGGAAAACAACGAGCTAAGAGTTTCGGAAAACACTTAAAATACCTACTATTTACCATTTATGACACATGTCACAACTCTGAGCGACAGTTATGACTTTTTAATTTTGTCCACTTATTTCCGCTTATATTGTCAAAATATTTGGGGGAGGGGGGAGGGGGGGGGGAGAAGTAGGAGTTTGAGCGACAAGCAACATTAAAAACACCTAAGATTTACTTTTTACGACACCAGGCACAACTTTGAGCGAATGTTATAAGTTTCAAATATGGTCAATTTATTTCCGTGAATAATCGTTTATTTTCAAAATATTGGGAGAAAACCGAGAGCTAAGAGTTTGGACGACAAACAACACTAAAAACACCTACGATTGACTTTTTACGACACAAGGCACAACTTTGAAGGAATATTATGAGTTTAAATTTTTGTCAATTTCTTTCTGGAATCATCCTTTAATTTCAAACATTGGGGGGAAACCAAGAGCTAAGAGTTTGGGCGAAAAACAACACTAAAAACACCTACGATTTATCATTTACGAGGCATAACTTTGAGGGAAAGTTATGAGTTTTAAACTTTTGTCAATTTCTTTCCGTGAATCATGCTATTGTCAAAATATTTGAGGAAAACAAAGAGCTATGAGTTTGGACAACAAATTAAAAACACCTACAATTAACATTTAGGACACAAGGCACAACTTTGATCGAAACTTATGAGTTTTAAATTTTGTCAATTTATTTCCCTGAATTATCTTTTATTTTCAAAATATTGGGTGCAAACAAAGAACTACGTGTTTGGGCAACAAACAACACTAAAAACACCTACGATTTATCATTTACGACACAAGGCACACCTTTGAGCGAAAGTTGTGGATTTTAAATTTGGTCAATCTTTCCATGAAAAATCTTATTATTGTCAAAATATTGGCGGAAAAAAAAGAGCTAAGAATTTGGGCAACAAAAAACACTTACGATTTGCATTTTACGACATAAGGCACAACTTTGAGCAAAAGGTATGACTTTCCAATCTTGTCAATTTCATTCGGTGAATCATCCTATATTGTCAAAATATTGCCGGATAACAAAGAGGTAAGAGTTTGGGTGAGAAACAACACTAAATACACCTACGATTTACCATTTACGATACAAGGCACAAAATTGAGCGAAAATTATGAATTGTAAATTTTTTCAATTTCTTTTCGTGTATCATTTTAAATTGTCAAAATATTGGGGGAAAACAATGAGCTAAGAGTTTGGGAGAAGATTAAAAATACCTACTATTTACCATTTACGACAAATGTCACAACTCTGAGTGACGGTTATGACTTTTTAATTTTGTCAACTTCTTTCCGCTTATAGTGTCAAAATATTTAGGGGGGGCGGGGGGGGGGGGGGGGGAGAAGTAAGAGTTTGAGCGACAAGCAACACTAAAAACAACTAAGATTTACTTTTTACGACACCAGGCACAACTTTGAGCGAATGTTATAAGTTTCAAATATGGTCAATTTCTTTCTGTGAATAATCGTTTATTTTCAAAATATTGGGAGAAAACCGAGAGCTAAGAGTTTGGACGACAAACAACACTAAAAACACCTACGATTGACTTTTTACGACACAAGGCACAACTTTGAAGGAATATTATGAGTTTAAATTTTTGTCAATTTCTTTCTGGAATCATCCTTTAATTTCAAACATTGGGGGGAAACCAAGAGCTAAGAGTTTGGGCGAAAAACAACACTAAAAACACCTACGATTTATCATTTACGAGGCATAACTTTGAGGGAAAGTTATGCGTTTTAAACTTTTGTCAATTTCTTTCCGTGAATCATGCTATTGTCAAAATATTTGAGGAAAACAAAGAGCTATGAGTTTGGACAACAAATTAAAAACACCTACGATTAACATTTAGGACACAAGGCACAACTTTGATCGAAAGTTATGAGTTTTAAATTTTGTCAATTTATTTCCCTGAATTATCTTTTATTTTCAAAATATTGGGAGAAAACCAATAGCTAAGAGTTTGGACGACAAACAACACTAAAAACACCTACGATTGACTTTTTACGACACACGGCATAACTTTGAGGGAATATTATGAGTTTAAATTTTTGTCAATTTCTTTCTGGAATATTATGAGTTTGGACGACAAACAACACTAAAAATATTATGAGTTTAAATTTTTATGACACACGGCATAACTTTGAGGGAATATTATGACTTTCCAATCTTGTCAATTTCATTCGGTGAATCATCCTATATTGTCAAAATATTGGCGGATAAAAAAGAGGTAAGATTTTGGGCGACAAACAACACTAAAAACACCTACGATTTACCATTTACGATACAAGGCACAAAATTGAGCGAAAATTATGAATTGGAAATTTTTTCAATTTCTTTTCATGAATCATTTTAAATTGTCAAAATATTGGGGGAAAACAATGAGCTAAGAGTTTGGGTGAACACTAAAAATACCTACTATTTACCATTTACGACACATGTCACAACTCTGAGCGACAGTTATGACTTTTTAATTTTGTCAACTTCTTTCCGCTTATATTGTCAAAATATTAGGGGGGGGGGGGGGGAGAGAAGTAAGAGTTTGAGCGACAAGCAACACTAAAAACACCTAAGATTTACTTTTTACGACACCAGGCACAACTTTGAGCAAATGTTATGAGTTTCAAATATGGTCAATTTCTTTCCGTGAATCATCTTTTATTTTCAAAATATTGGGAGAAAACCAAGAGCTAAGAGTTTGGACGACAAACAACACTAGTAACACATACGATTGACTTTTTACGACACAAGGCACAACTTTGAGGGAATATTATGAGTTTAAATTTTTGTCAATTTCTTTCTGGAATCATTTTTATTTTCAAACATTGGGGGGAAACCAAGAGCTAAGAGTTTGGGCGACAAACAACACTAAAAACACCAACGATTTACCATTTACAACACAAGGCACAACTTTGAGGGAAAGTTATGAGTTTTAAATTTTGTTAATTTCTTTCCATGAATCATCTTATATTTTCAAAATATTGGTCCAAAACAAAGAGCTATGAGTTTGGGCGGCAAACAAGGCACAACTTTGATCGAAAGTTATGAGTTTTAAATTTTGTCAATTTCTTTCCATGAATTATCTTTTATTTTCAAAATATTGGGTGCAAAAAAAGAACTACGTGTTTGGGCAACAAACAACACTAAAAACACCTACGATTTACCATTTACGACACAAGGCACACCTTTGAGCGAAAGTTATGGATTTTAAATTTTGTCAATCTTTCCATGAAAAATCTTATTATTGTCAAAATATTGAAGGGAAAAAAAGAGCTAAGAGTTTGGGCGACAAAAAACACTTACGATTTGCATTTTACGACACAAGGAACAACTTTGAGCAAAAGTGATGACTTTCCAATCTTGTCAATTTCTTTCCGTGAATCATCCTATATTGTCAAAATATTGGTGGATAAGAAATAGGTAAGAGTTTGGGCGACAAACAACACTAAAAACACCTACGATTTACCATTTACGATACAAGGCACAAAATTGAGCGAAAATTATGAATTTCAAATTTTTTCAATTTCTTTTAGTGAATAATTTTAAATTGTCAAAATATTGGGGGAAAATAACGAGCTAAAAGTTTGGGAAAACACTAAAAATACCTATTATTTACCATTTATGACACATGTCACAACTCTAAGCGACAGTTATGACTTTTTAATTTTGTCAACTTCTTTCCGCTTATATTGTCAAATTTTTTTTTTTTGGTGTGGGGGGGGGGGAAGAAGTAAGAGTTTGAGCGACAAGCAACACTAAAAACGCCTAAGATTTACTTTTTACGACACCAGGCACAACTTTGATCGAATGTTATGAGTTTCAAATATGGTCAATTTCTTTCCGTGAATCATCTTTTATTTTCAAAATATTGGGAGAAAACCAAGAGCTAAGAGTTTGGACGACAAGCAACACTAAAAACACATACGATTGACTTTATACGACAGAAGGCACAACTTTGAGGGAATATTATGAGTTTAAATTTTTGTCAATTTCTTTCTAGAATCATCTTATAATTTCAAACATTGGGGGTAAACCAAGAGCTAAGAGTTTGGGCGACAAACAACACTAAAAACACCTACGATTTTACCATTTACGACACAAGGCACAACTTTGAGGGAAAGTTATGAGTTATAATTATTGTCAATTTCTTTCTATGAATCATCTTATATATTGAAAATATTGGTCCGAAACAAAGAGCTATGAGTTTGGGCGACAAACAACACTAAAAACACCAACGATTTACCATTTACGATACAAGGCACAAAATTGAGCGAAAATTATGAATTTCAAATTTTTTCAATTTCTTTTCGTGAATCATTTTAAATTGTCAAATTATTGGGGGGAAACAACGAGCTAAGAGTTTCGGAAAACACTTAAAATACCTACTATTTACCATTTATGACACATGTCACAACTCTGAGCGACAGTTATGACTTTTAAATTTTGTCCACTTATTTCCGCTTATATTGTCAAAATATTTGGGGGAGGGGGGAGGGGGGGGGGGGGGGGGGGGGGGAGAAGTAGGAGTTTGAGCGACAAGCAACATTAAAAACACCTAAGATTTACTTTTTACGACACCAGGCACAACTTTGAGCGAATGTTATAAGTTTCAAATATGGTCAATTTATTTCCGTGAATAATCGTTTATTTTCAAAATATTGGGAGAAAACCGAGAGCTAAGAGTTTGGACGACAAACAACACTAAAAACACCTACGGTTGACTTTTTACGACACAAGGCACAACTTTGAAGGAATATTATGAGTTTAAATTTTTGTCAATTTCTTTCTGGAATCATCCTTTAATTTCAAACATTGGGGGGAAACCAAGAGCTAAGAGTTTGGGCGAAAAACAACACTAAAAACACCTACGATTTATCATTTACGAGGCATAACTTTGAGGGAAAGTTATGAGTTTTAAACTTTTGTCAATTTCTTTCCGTGAATCATGCTATTGTCAAAATATTTGAGGAAAACAAAGAGCTATGAGTTTGGACAACAAATTAAAAACACCTACGATTAACATTTAGGACACAAGGCACAACTTTGATCGAAACTTATGAGTTTTAAATTTTGTCAATTTATTTCCCTGAATTATCTTTTATTTTCAAAATATTGGGAGAAAACCAATAGCTAAGAGTTTGGACGACAAACAACACTAAAAACACCTACGATTGACTTTTTACGACACACGGCATAACTTTGAGGGAATATTATGAGTTTAAATTTTTGTCAATTTCTTTCTGGAATATTATGAGTTTGGACGACAAACAACACTAAAAATATTATGAGTTTAAATTTTTACGACACACGGCATAACTTTGAGGGAATATTATGACTTTCCAATCTTGTCAATTTCATTCGGTGAATCATCCTATATTGTCAAAATATTGGCGGATAAAAAAGAGGTAAGATTTTGGGCGACAAACAACACTAAAAACACCTACGATTTACCATTTACGATACAAGGCACAAAATTGAGCGAAAATTATGAATTGGAAATTTTTTCAATTTCTTTTCATGAATCATTTTAAATTGTCAAAATATTGGGGGAAAACAATGAGCTAAGAGTTTGGGTGAACACTAAAAATACCTACTATTTACCATTTACGACACATGTCACAACTCTGAGCGACAGTTATGACTTTTTAATTTTGTCAACTTCTTTCCGCTTATATTGTCAAAATATTAGGGGGGGGGGGGGAGAGAAGTAAGAGTTTGAGCGACAAGCAACACTAAAAACACCTAAGATTTACTTTTTACGACACCAGGCACAACTTTGAGCAAATGTTATGAGTTTCAAATATGGTCAATTTCTTTCCGTGAATCATCTTTTATTTTCAAAATATTGGGAGAAAACCAAGAGCTAAGAGTTTGGACGACAAACAACACTAGTAACACATACGATTGACTTTTTACGACACAAGGCACAACTTTGAGGGAATATTATGAGTTTAAATTTTTGTCAATTTCTTTCTGGAATCATTTTTATTTTCAAACATTGGGGGGAAACCAAGAGCTAAGAGTTTGGGCGACAAACAACACTAAAAACACCAACGATTTACCATTTACAACACAAGGCACAACTTTGAGGGAAAGTTATGAGTTTTAAATTTTGTTAATTTCTTTCCATGAATCATCTTATATTTTCAAAATATTGGTCCAAAACAAAGAGCTATGAGTTTGGGCGGCAAACAACACGATAAAAACCTAAGATATACCATTTACAACCCAAGGCACAACTTTGAGCGAAATTTATGACTTTTAAATTTTTGTCAATTTCTTTCCGTGAATCATGCTATTGTCAAAATATTTGGGAAAAACAAAGAGCTATGAGTTTGGGCAGCAAATTAAAAACACTAAAAATACCTACGATTTACCATTTACGACACAAGGCACAACTTTGATCGAAAGTTATGAGTTTTAAATTTTGTCAATTTCTTTCCATGAATTATCTTTTATTTTCAAAATATTGGGTGCAAAAAAAGAACTACGTGTTTGGGCAACAAACAACACTAAAAACACCTACGATTTACCATTTACGACACAAGGCACACCTTTGAGCGAAAGTTATGGATTTTAAATTTTGTCAATCTTTCCATGAAAAATCTTATTATTGTCAAAATATTGAAGGGAAAAAAAGAGCTAAGAGTTTGGGCGACAAAAAACACTTACGATTTGCATTTTACGACACAAGGAACAACTTTGAGCAAAAGTGATGACTTTCCAATCTTGTCAATTTCTTTCCGTGAATCATCCTATATTGTCAAAATATTGGTGGATAAGAAATAGGTAAGAGTTTGGGCGACAAACAACACTAAAAACACCTACGATTTACCATTTACGATACAAGGCACAAAATTGAGCGAAAATTATGAATTTCAAATTTTTTCAATTTCTTTTAGTGAATAATTTTAAATTGTCAAAATATTGGGGGAAAATAACGAGCTAAAAGTTTGGGAAAACACTAAAAATACCTATTATTTACCATTTATGACACATGTCACAACTCTAAGCGACAATTATGACTTTTTAATTTTGTCAACTTCTTTTCGCTTATATTGTCAAATATTTTTTGGTGTGGGGGGGGGGGGGAAGAAGTAAGAGTTTGGGCGACAAGCAACACTAAAAACACCTAAGATTTACTTTTTACGACACCAGACACAACTTTGATCGAATGTTATGAGTTTCAAATATGGTCAATTTCTTTCCGTGAATCATCTTTTATTTTCAAAATATTGGGAGGAAAACCAAGAGCTAAGAGTTTGGACGACAAGCAACACTAAAAACACATACGATTGACTTTATACGACAGAAGGCACAACTTTGAGGGAATATTATGAGTTTAAATTTTTGTCAATTTCTTTCTAGAATCATCTTATAATTTCAAACATTGGGGGTAAACCAAGAGCTAAGAGTTTGGGCGACAAACAACACTAAAAACACCTACGATTTTACCATTTACGACACAAGGCACAACTTTGAGGGAAAGTTATGAGTTATAATTATTGTCAATTTCTTTCTATGAATCATCTTATATATTGAAAATATTGGTCCGAAACAAAGAGCTATGAGTTTGGGCGACAAACAACACTAAAAACACCAACGATTTACCATTTACGATACAAGGCACAAAATTGAGCGAAAATTATGAATTTCAAATTTTTTCAATTTCTTTTCGTGAATCATTTTAAATTGTCAAATTATTGGGGGGAAACAACGAGCTAAGAGTTTCGGAAAACACTTAAAATACCTACTATTTACCATTTATGACACATGTCACAACTCTGAGCGACAGTTATGACTTTTTAATTTTGTCCACTTATTTCCGCTTATATTGTCAAAATATTTGGGGGAGGGGGGAGGGGGGGGGGGGGGGGGGGAGAAGTAGGAGTTTGAGCGACAAGCAACATTAAAAACACCTAAGATTTACTTTTTACGACACCAGGCACAACTTTGAGCGAATGTTATAAGTTTCAAATATGGTCAATTTATTTCCGTGAATAATCGTTTATTTTCAAAATATTGGGAGAAAACCGAGAGCTAAGAGTTTGGACGACAAACAACACTAAAAACACCTACGATTGACTTTTTACGACACAAGGCACAACTTTGAAGGAATATTATGAGTTTAAATTTTTGTCAATTTCTTTCTGGAATCATCCTTTAATTTCAAACATTGGGGGGAAACCAAGAGCTAAGAGTTTGGGCGAAAAACAACACTAAAAACACCTACGATTTATCATTTACGAGGCATAACTTTGAGGGAAAGTTATGAGTTTTAAACTTTTGTCAATTTCTTTCCGTGAATCATGCTATTGTCAAAATATTTGAGGAAAACAAAGAGCTATGAGTTTGGACAACAAATTAAAAACACCTACGATTAACATTTAGGACACAAGGCACAACTTTGATCGAAACTTATGAGTTTTAAATTTTGTCAATTTATTTCCCTGAATTATCTTTTATTTTCAAAATATTGGGAGAAAACCAATAGCTAAGAGTTTGGACGACAAACAACACTAAAAACACCTACGATTGACTTTTTACGACACACGGCATAACTTTGAGGGAATATTATGAGTTTAAATTTTTGTCAATTTCTTTCTGGAATATTATGAGTTTGGACGACAAACAACACTAAAAATATTATGAGTTTAAATTTTTACGACACACGGCATAACTTTGAGGGAATATTATGACTTTCCAATCTTGTCAATTTCATTCGGTGAATCATCCTATATTGTCAAAATATTGGCGGATAAAAAGAGGTAAGATTTTGGGCGACAAACAACACTAAAAACACCTACGATTTACCATTTACGATACAAGGCACAAAATTGAGCGAAAATTATGAATTGGAAAAATTTTCAATTTCTTTTCATGAATCATTTTAAATTGTCAAAATATTGGGGGAAAACAATGAGCTAAGAGTTTGGGTGAACACTAAAAATACCTACTATTTACCATTTACGACACATGTCACAACTCTGAGCGACAGTTATGACTTTTTAATTTTGTCAACTTCTTTCCGCTTATATTGTCAAAATATTAGGGGGGGGGGGGGGGAGAGAAGTAAGAGTTTGAGCGACAAGCAACACTAAAAACACCTAAGATTTACTTTTTACGACACCAGGCACAACTTTGAGCAAATGTTATGAGTTTCAAATATGGTCAATTTCTTTCCGTGAATCATCTTTTATTTTCAAAATATTGGGAGAAAACCAAGAGCTAAGAGTTTGGACGACAAACAACACTAGTAACACATACGATTGACTTTTTACGACACAAGGCACAACTTTGAGGGAATATTATGAGTTTAAATTTTTGTCAATTTCTTTCTGGAATCATTTTTATTTTCAAACATTGGGGGGAAACCAAGAGCTAAGAGTTTGGGCGACAAACAACACTAAAAACACCAACGATTTACCATTTACAACACAAGGCACAACTTTGAGGGAAAGTTATGAGTTTTAAATTTTGTTAATTTCTTTCCATGAATCATCTTATATTTTCAAAATATTGGTCCGAAACAAAGAGCTATGAGTTTGGGCGGCAAACAACACGATAAAAACCTAAGATATACCATTTACAACCCAAGGCACAACTTTGAGCGAAATTTATGACTTTTAAATTTTTGTCAATTTCTTTCCGTGAATCATGCTATTGTCAAAATATTTGGGAAAAACAAAGAGCTATGAGTTTGGGCAGCAAATTAAAAACACTAAAAACACCTACGATTTACCATTTACGACACAAGGCACAACTTTGATCGAAAGTTATGAGTTTTAAATTTTGTCAATTTCTTTCCATGAATTATCTTTTTTTTTCAAAATATTGGGTGCAAAAAAAGAACTACGTGTTTGGGCAACAAACAACACTAAAAACACCTACGATTTACCATTTACGACACAAGGCACACCTTTGAGCGAAAGTTATGGATTTTAAATTTTGTCAATCTTTCCATGAAAAATCTTATTATTGTCAAAATATTGAAGGGAAAAAAAGAGCTAAGAGTTTGGGCGACAAAAAACACTTACGATTTGCATTTTACGACACAAGGAACAACTTTGAGCAAAAGTGATGACTTTCCAATCTTGTCAATTTCTTTCCGTGAATCATCCTATATTGTCAAAATATTGGTGGATAAGAAATAGGTAAGAGTTTGGGCGACAAACAACACTAAAAACACCTACGATTTACCATTTACGATACAAGGCACAAAATTGAGCGAAAATTATGAATTTCAAATTTTTTCAATTTCTTTTAGTGAATAATTTTAAATTGTCAAAATATTGGGGGAAAATAACGAGCTAAAAGTTTGGGAAAACACTAAAAATACCTATTATTTACCATTTATGACACATGTCACAACTCTAAGCGACAGTTATGACTTTTTAATTTTGTCAACTTCTTTCCGCTTATATTGTCAAATTTTTTTTTTTGGTGTGGGGGGGGGGGGGGGGAAGAAGTAAGAGTTTGAGCGACAAGCAACACTAAAAACGCATAAGATTTACTTTTTACGACACCAGGCACAACTTTGATCGAATGTTATGAGTTTCAAATATGGTCAATTTCTTTCCGTGAATCATCTTTTATTTTCAAAATATTGGGAGAAAACCAAGAGCTAAGAGTTTGGACGACAAGCAACACTAAAAACACATACGATTGACTTTATACGACAGAAGGCACAACTTTGAGGGAATATTATGAGTTTAAATTTTTGTCAATTTCTTTCTAGAATCATCTTATAATTTCAAACATTGGGGGTAAACCAAGAGCTAAGAGTTTGGGCGACAAACAACACTAAAAACACCTACGATTTTACCATTTACGACACAAGGCACAACTTTGAGGGAAAGTTATGAGTTATAATTATTGTCAATTTCTTTCTATGAATCATCTTATATATTGAAAATATTGGTCCGAAACAAAGAGCTATGAGTTTGGGCGACAAACAACACGATAACAACCTAAGATATACCATTTACAACCCAAGGCACAACATTGAGCGAAAATTATGACTTTTAATTTTTTGTCAATTTCTTTCCGTGAATCATGCTATTGTCAAAATATTTGGGGAAAACAAAGAGCTTTGAGTTTGGGCAACAAATTAAAAACACTAAAAACACCTACGATTTACCATTTACAACACAAGGCACAACTTTGATCGAAAGTTATGAGTTTTAAATTTTGTCAATTTCTTTCCATGAATTATCTTTTATTTTCAAAATATTGTGTCCAAACAAAGAACTACGTGTTTGGGCAACAAACAACACTAAAAACACCTACGATTTACCATTTACAACACAAGGCACACCTTTGAGCGAAAGTTATGGGTTTTAAATTTTGTCAATCTTTCCATGAAAAATCTTATTATTGTCAAAATATTTTTGGGAAAAAAAGAGCTAAGAGTTTGGGCGACGAAAAACACTTACGATTTGCATTTTACAACACAAGGAACAACTTTGAGCAAAAGTGATGACTTTCCAATCTTGTCAATTTCTTTCCGTGAACCATCCTATATTGTCAAAATATTGGTGGATAAGAAAGAGCTAAGAGTTTGGGTGACAAACAACACTAAAAACACTTACGATTTACATTTTACGACACAAGGCACAACTTTGAGCAAAAGTTATGACTTTCAAATCTTGTCAATTTCATTCGGTGAATCATCCTATATTGTCAAAATATTGGCGGATAACAAAGAGGTAAGAATTTGGGCGACAAACAACACTAAATACACCTACGATTTACCATTTACGATAAAAAGGCACAACATTGAGTGAAAATTATGAATTGCAAATTTTTTCAATTTCTTTTCGTGAATCATTTTAAATTCTCAAAATATTTGGGGAAAACAACGAGCTAAGGGTTTGCGAGAACACTAAAAATACCTACTATTTACCATTTACGACACATGTCACAACTCTGAGCGACAATTATGACTTTTTAATTTTGTCAACTTCTTTTCGCTTATATTGTCAAAATATTTGGGGGGGGGGGGGGGGGAAGAAGTAAGAGTTTGGGCGACAAGCAACACTAAAAACACATAAGATTTACTTTTTACGACACCAGACACAACTTTGAGCGAATGTTATGAGTTTCAAATATGGTCAATTTCTTTCCGTGAATCATCTTTTATTTTCAAAATATTGGGAGAAAACCAAGAGCTAAGAGTTTGGACGACAAGCAACACTAAAAACACATACGATTGACTTTATACGACAGAAGGCACAACTTTGAGGGAATATTATGAGTTTAAATTTTTGTCAATTTCTTTCTAGAATCATCTTATAATTTCAAACATTGGGGGTAAACCAAGAGCTAAGAGTTTGGGCGACAAACAACACTAAAAACACCTACGATTTTACCATTTACGACACAAGGCACAACTTTGAGGGAAAGTTATGAGTTATAATTATTGTCAATTTCTTTCTATGAATCATCTTATATATTGAAAATATTGGTCCGAAACAAAGAGCTATGAGTTTGGGCGACAAACAACACTAAAAACACCAACGATTTACCATTTACGATACAAGGCACAAAATTGAGCGAAAATTATGAATTTCAAATTTTTTCAATTTCTTTTCGTGAATCATTTTAAATTGTCAAATTATTGGGGGGAAACAACGAGCTAAGAGTTTCGGAAAACACTTAAAATACCTACTATTTACCATTTATGACACATGTCACAACTCTGAGCGACAGTTATGACTTTTTAATTTTGTCCACTTATTTCCGCTTATATTGTCAAAATATTTGGGGGAGGGGGGAGGGGGGGGGGGGGGGAGAAGTAGGAGTTTGAGCGACAAGCAACATTAAAAACACCTAAGATTTACTTTTTACGACACCAGGCACAACTTTGAGCGAATGTTATAAGTTTCAAATATGGTCAATTTATTTCCGTGAATAATCGTTTATTTTCAAAATATTGGGAGAAAACCGAGAGCTAAGAGTTTGGACGACAAACAACACTAAAAACACCTACGATTGACTTTTTACGACACAAGGCACAACTTTGAAGGAATATTATGAGTTTAAATTTTTGTCAATTTCTTTCTGGAATCATCCTTTAATTTCAAACATTGGGGGGAAACCAAGAGCTAAGAGTTTGGGCGAAAAACAACACTAAAAACACCTACGATTTATCATTTACGAGGCATAACTTTGAGGGAAAGTTATGAGTTTTAAACTTTTGTCAATTTCTTTCCGTGAATCATGCTATTGTCAAAATATTTGAGGAAAACAAAGAGCTATGAGTTTGGACAACAAATTAAAAACACCTACGATTAACATTTAGGACACAAGGCACAACTTTGATCGAAACTTATGAGTTTTAAATTTTGTCAATTTATTTCCCTGAATTATCTTTTATTTTCAAAATATTGGGAGAAAACCAATAGCTAAGAGTTTGGACGACAAACAACACTAAAAACACCTACGATTGACTTTTTACGACACACGGCATAACTTTGAGGGAATATTATGAGTTTAAATTTTTGTCAATTTCTTTCTGGAATATTATGAGTTTGGACGACAAACAACACTAAAAATATTATGAGTTTAAATTTTTACGACACACGGCATAACTTTGAGGGAATATTATGACTTTCCAATCTTGTCAATTTCATTCGGTGAATCATCCTATATTGTCAAAATATTGGCGGATAAAAAAGAGGTAAGATTTTGGGCGACAAACAACACTAAAAACACCTACGATTTACCATTTACGATACAAGGCACAAAATTGAGCGAAAATTATGAATTGGAAAAATTTTCAATTTCTTTTCATGAATCATTTTAAATTGTCAAAATATTGGGGGAAAACAATGAGCTAAGAGTTTGGGTGAACACTAAAAATACCTACTATTTACCATTTACGACACATGTCACAACTCTGAGCGACAGTTATGACTTTTTAATTTTGTCAACTTCTTTCCGCTTATATTGTCAAAATATTAGGGGGGGGGGGGGGGGGAGAGAAGTAAGAGTTTGAGCGACAAGCAACACTAAAAACACCTAAGATTTACTTTTTACGACACCAGGCACAACTTTGAGCAAATGTTATGAGTTTCAAATATGGTCAATTTCTTTCCGTGAATCATCTTTTATTTTCAAAATATTGGGAGAAAACCAAGAGCTAAGAGTTTGGACGACAAACAACACTAGTAACACATACGATTGACTTTTTACGACACAAGGCACAACTTTGAGGGAATATTATGAGTTTAAATTTTTGTCAATTTCTTTCTGGAATCATTTTTATTTTCAAACATTGGGGGGAAACCAAGAGCTAAGAGTTTGGGCGACAAACAACACTAAAAACACCAACGATTTACCATTTACAACACAAGGCACAACTTTGAGGGAAAGTTATGAGTTTTAAATTTTGTTAATTTCTTTCCATGAATCATCTTATATTTTCAAAATATTGGTCCGAAACAAAGAGCTATGAGTTTGGGCGGCAAACAACACGATAAAAACCTAAGATATACCATTTACAACCCAAGGCACAACTTTGAGCGAAATTTATGACTTTTAAATTTTTGTCAATTTCTTTCCGTGAATCATGCTATTGTCAAAATATTTGGGAAAAACAAAGAGCTATGAGTTTGGGCAGCAAATTAAAAACACTAAAAACACCTACGATTTACCATTTACGACACAAGGCACAACTTTGATCGAAAGTTATGAGTTTTAAATTTTGTCAATTTCTTTCCATGAATTATCTTTTTTTTTCAAAATATTGGGTGCAAAAAAAGAACTACGTGTTTGGGCAACAAACAACACTAAAAACACCTACGATTTACCATTTACGACACAAGGCACACCTTTGAGCGAAAGTTATGGATTTTAAATTTTGTCAATCTTTCCATGAAAAATCTTATTATTGTCAAAATATTGAAGGGAAAAAAAGAGCTAAGAGTTTGGGCGACAAAAAACACTTACGATTTGCATTTTACGACACAAGGAACAACTTTGAGCAAAAGTGATGACTTTCCAATCTTGTCAATTTCTTTCCGTGAATCATCCTATATTGTCAAAATATTGGTGGATAAGAAATAGGTAAGAGTTTGGGCGACAAACAACACTAAAAACACCTACGATTTACCATTTACGATACAAGGCACAAAATTGAGCGAAAATTATGAATTTCAAATTTTTTCAATTTCTTTTAGTGAATAATTTTAAATTGTCAAAATATTGGGGGAAAATAACGAGCTAAAAGTTTGGGAAAACACTAAAAATACCTATTATTTACCATTTATGACACATGTCACAACTCTAAGCGACAGTTATGACTTTTTAATTTTGTCAACTTCTTTCCGCTTATATTGTCAAATTTTTTTTTTTGGTGTGGGGGGGGGGGGGGGGGAAGAAGTAAGAGTTTGAGCGACAAGCAACACTAAAAACGCATAAGATTTACTTTTTACGACACCAGGCACAACTTTGATCGAATGTTATGAGTTTCAAATATGGTCAATTTCTTTCCGTGAATCATCTTTTATTTTCAAAATATTGGGAGAAAACCAAGAGCTAAGAGTTTGGACGACAAGCAACACTAAAAACACATACGATTGACTTTATACGACAGAAGGCACAACTTTGAGGGAATATTATGAGTTTAAATTTTTGTCAATTTCTTTCTAGAATCATCTTATAATTTCAAACATTGGGGGTAAACCAAGAGCTAAGAGTTTGGGCGACAAACAACACTAAAAACACCTACGATTTTACCATTTACGACACAAGGCACAACTTTGAGGGAAAGTTATGAGTTATAATTATTGTCAATTTCTTTCTATGAATCATCTTATATATTGAAAATATTGGTCCGAAACAAAGAGCTATGAGTTTGGGCGACAAACAACACGATAACAACCTAAGATATACCATTTACAACCCAAGGCACAACATTGAGCGAAAATTATGACTTTTAATTTTTTGTCAATTTCTTTCCGTGAATCATGCTATTGTCAAAATATTTGGGGAAAACAAAGAGCTTTGAGTTTGGGCAACAAATTAAAAACACTAAAAACACCTACGATTTACCATTTACAACACAAGGCACAACTTTGATCGAAAGTTATGAGTTTTAAATTTTGTCAATTTCTTTCCATGAATTATCTTTTATTTTCAAAATATTGTGTCCAAACAAAGAACTACGTGTTTGGGCAACAAACAACACTAAAAACACCTACGATTTACCATTTACAACACAAGGCACACCTTTGAGCGAAAGTTATGGGTTTTAAATTTTGTCAATCTTTCCATGAAAAATCTTATTATTGTCAAAATATTTTTGGGAAAAAAAGAGCTAAGAGTTTGGGAGACGAAAAACACTTACGATTTGCATTTTACAACACAAGGAACAACTTTGAGCAAAAGTGATGACTTTCCAATCTTGTCAATTTCTTTCCGTGAACCATCCTATATTGTCAAAATATTGGTGGATAAGAAAGAGCTAAGAGTTTGGGTGACAAACAACACTAAAAACACTTACGATTTACATTTTACGACACAAGGCACAACTTTGAGCAAAAGTTATGACTTTCAAATCTTGTCAATTTCATTCGGTGAATCATCCTATATTGTCAAAATATTGGCGGATAACAAAGAGGTAAGAATTTGGGCGACAAACAACACTAAATACACCTACGATTTACCATTTACGATAAAAAGGCACAACATTGAGTGAAAATTATGAATTGCAAATTTTTTCAATTTCTTTTCGTGAATCATTTTAAATTCTCAAAATATTTGGGGAAAACAACGAGCTAAGGGTTTGCGAGAACACTAAAAATACCTACTATTTACCATTTACGACACATGTCACAACTCTGAGCGACAATTATGACTTTTTAATTTTGTCAACTTCTTTTCGCTTATATTGTCAAAATATTTGGGGGGGGGGGGGGGAAGAAGTAAGAGTTTGGGCGACAAGCAACACTAAAAACACATAAGATTTACTTTTTACGACACCAGACACAACTTTGAGCGAATGTTATGAGTTTAAAATATGGTCAATTTCTTTCCGTGAATCATATTTTATTTTCAAAATATTTGGATAAAACCAAGAGCTAAGAGTTTGGGCGACAAACAACACCAAAAACACCTACGATTGACTTTTTACGACACAAGGCACAACTTTGAGGGAATATTATGAGTTTAAATTTTTGTCAATTTCTTTCTGTGAATCAGCTTTTATTTTCAAACATTGGGGGGAAACCAAGAGCTAAGAGTTTGGGCGACAAACAACACTAAAAACACCTACGATTTTTCCATTTACGACACAAGGCACAACTTTGAGGTAAAGTTATGAGTTTTAAATTTTGTCAATTTCTTTCCATGAATCATCTTATATTTTCAAAATATTGGTCCGAAACAAAGAGCTATGAGTTTGGGCGACAAACAACACGATAAAAACCTAAGATATACCATTTACAACCCAAGGCACAACTTTGAGCGAAAGTTATGACTTTTAAATTTTTGTCAATTTCTTTCCGTGAATCATGCTATTGTCAAAATATTTGGGGAAAACAAAGAGCTTTGAGTTTGGGCAACAAATTAAAAACACTAAAAACACCTAAGATTTACCATTTACGACACAAGGCACAACTTTGATCGAAAGTTATGAGTTTTAAATTTTATCAAAATATTGGGGGAAAACATCGAGCTAAGAGTTTGGGAGAACACTAAAAATACCTACTTTTTACCATTTACGACACATGTCACAACTCTGAGCGACAGTTATGACTTTTTCATTTTGTCAACTTTTTTCCGCTTATATTGTCAAAATATTTGGGTGGGGTGGGGTGGGGGGGGGGGGGGGGGGGGGGCAGTAAGAGTTTGAGCGACAAACAACACTAAAAACACCTAAGATTTACTTTTTACGACACCAGACACAACTTTGAGCGAATGTTATGAGTTTCAAATATGGTCAATTTATTTCCGTGAATCATCTTTTATTTTCAAAATATTGGGAGAAAACCAGGAGCTAAGAGTTTGGGCGACAAACAACAATATAAACACATATGATTGACTTTTTACGACACAAGGCACAACTTTGAGGGAATATTATGAGTTTAAATTTTTGTCAATATCTTTTTGTGAATCATCTTTTATTTTCAAACATTGGGGGGAAACCAAGAGCTAAGAGTTTGGGCGACAAACAACACTAAAAAGCCCTACGATTTACCATTTACGACACAAGGCACAACTTTGAGGGAAAGTTATGAGTTTTAAATTTTGTCAATTCCTTTCCATGAATCATCTTATATTTTCAAAATATTGGTCCGAAACAAAGAGCTATGAGTTTGGGCGACAAACAACACTATAAAAACATAAGATATACCATTTACAACCCAAGGCACAACTTTGAGCGAAAGTTATGACTTTTAAATTTTTGTCAATTTCTTTCCGTGAATCATGCTATTGTCAACATATTTGGGGAAAGCAAAGAGCTTTGACTTTGGGCAACAAATTAAAAACACTAAAAACACCTACGATTTACCATTTACGACACAAGGCACAACTTTGATCGAAAGTTATGAGTTTTAAATTTTGTCAATTTCTTTCCATGAATTATCTTTTATTTTCAAAATTATGGGTGCAAACAAAGAACTACGTGTTTGGGCAACAAACAACACTAAAAACACCTATGATTTACCATTTACGACACAAGGCACACCTTTGAGCAAAAGTTATGGGTTTTAAATTTTGTCAATCTTTCCTTGAAATATCTTATTATTGTCCAAATATTGGCGGGAAAAACAGAGCTAAGAGTTTGGACGACAAAAAACACTAAAAACAGTTACGATTTGCATTTTACGACACAAGGAACAACTTTGAGCAAAAGTGATGACTTTCCAACTTGTCAATTTTCTTCCGTGAATCATCCTATATTGTCAAAATATTGGTGGATAAGAAAGAGCTAAGAGTTTGGGTGACAAACAACACTAAAAACACTTACGATTTAAATTTTACGACACAAGGCACAACTTTGAGCAAAAGTTATGACTTTCCAATCTCGACAATTTCATTCGGTGAATCATCCTATATTGTCAAAATATTGGCGGATAACAAGGAGATAAGAGTTTGGGCGACAAACAACACTAAATACACCTACGATTTACCATTTACGATACAAGGCACAACATTGAGCGAAAATTATGAATTGCAAATTTTTTCATTTTCTTTTCGTGAATCGTTTTGAATTGTCAAAATATTGGGGGAAAACAACGAGCTAAGAGTTTGGGTGAACACTAAAAATACATTCTATTTACCATTTATGACACATGTCACAACTCTGAGCGACAGTTATGACTTTTTAATTTTGTCAACTTCTTTTCGCTTATATTGTCAAAATATTTGGGGGGGGGGGGGGGGGGGGGAAGCAGTAAGAGTTTGGGCGTCAAGCAACACTAAAAACACCTAAGATTTACTTTTTACGACAACATGCACAACTTTGAGCGAATGTTATGAGTTTCAAATATGGTCAATTTAATTCCGTGAATCATCTTTTATTTTCAAAATATTGGGAGAAAACCAAGAGCTAAGAGTTTGGGCGACAAACAACACTATAAACACCTACGATTGACTTTTTACGAAAGAAGGCACAACTTTGAGGGAATATTATGAGTTTAAACTTTTGTCAATATCTTTCTGTGAATCATCTTTTATTTTCAAACATTGGGGGGAAACCAAGAGCTAAGAGTTTGGGCGACAAACAACACTAAAAAGCCCTACGATTTACCATTTACGACACAAGGCACAACTTGGAGGGAAAGTTATGAGTTTTAGATTTTGTCAATTTCTTTCCATGAATCATCTTATATTTTCAAAATATTGGTCCGAAACAAAGAGCTATGAGTTTGGGCGACAAACAACACCATAAAAACCTAAGATATACCATTTACAACCCAAGACACAACTTTGAGCGAAAGTTATGACTTTTAAATTTTTGTAAATTTCTTTCCGTGAATCATGCTATTGTCAAAATATTTGGGGAAAGCGAAGAGCTATGAGTTTGGGCAACAAATTAAAAACACTAAAAACACCTACGATTTACCATTTACGACACAAGGCACAACTTTGATCGAAAGTTCTGAGTTTTAAATTTTGTCAATTTATTTCCATGAATTATCTTTTATTTTCAAAATGTTGGGTGCAAACAAAGAACTACGTGTTTGGGCAACAAACAACACTAAAAACATCTACGATTTACCATTTACGACACAAGGCACACCTTTGAGAGAAAGTTATGGGTTTTAAATTTTCTCAATCTTTCCATGAAAAATCATATTATTGTCAAAATGTTGGCGGGAAAAAAAGAGCTAAGAGTTTGGGCAACAAAAAACACTTACGATTTGCATTTTACGAAACAAGGGCAACTTTGAGCAAAAGTGATGACTTTCCAATCTTGTCAATTTCTTTCCGTGAATCATCCTATATTGTCAAAATATTGGTGGATAAGAAAGAGCTAAGAGTTTGGGTGACAAACAACACTAAAAACACTTACGATTATATTTTACGACACAAGGCACAACTTTGAGCAAAAGTTATGACTTTCCAATCTTGTCAATTTCATTCGGTGAATCATCCTACATTGTCAAAATATTGGCGGATAACAAAGAGGTAAGAGTTTGGGCGACAAACAACACTAAATACACCTACGATTTACCATTTACGATACAAGGCACAACATTGAGTGAAAATTATGAATTGCAAATTTTTTCAATTTCTTTTTGTGAATCATTTTAAATTGTCAAAATATTGGGGGAAAACAATGAGCTAAGAGTTTGGGAGACAAACAACACTAAAAATACCACATGTCACAACTCTGAGCGACAGTTATGACTTTGTAATTTTGTCAACTTCTTTCTGCTTATATTGTCAAAGTATTTGGGGGGGGGGGGGGTGGAAGAAGTAAGAGTTTGGGCGACAAGCAACACTAAAAACACCTAAGATTTACTTTTTACGACACCAGGCACAACTTTGAGCGAATTTTATGAGTTTCAAATACGGTCAGTTTCTTTCTGTGAATCATCTTTTATTTTCAAAATATTGGGAGAAAACCAAGAGCTAAGAGTTTGGACGACAAACAAAACTAAAAACACCTACGATTGACTTTTTACGACACAAGGCACAACTTTGAGGGAATATTATGAGTTTAAAATTTTGTCAATTTCTTTCTGTGAATCATCTTTTATTTTCAAACATTGGGGGGAAACCAAGAGCTAAGAGTTTGGGCGACAAACAACACTAAAAACACCTACGGTTTACCATTTACGACACTGGCACAACTTTGAGGGAAAGTTATGAGTTTTAAATTTTGTCAATTTCTTTCCATGAATCATCATATATTTTCAAAATATTGGTCTGAAACAAAGAGCTATGAGTTTGGGCGACAAACAACACTATAAAAACCTAAGATATACCATTTATAACACAAATCACAACTTTGAGCGAAAGTTATGACTTTTAAATTTTTGTCAATTTATTTCCGTGAATCATGCTATTGTCAAAATATTTGGGGAAAACAAAGAGCTATGAGTTTGGGCAACAAATTAAAAACACTAAAAACACCTACAATTTAACATTTATGACACAAGGCACAACTTTGATCGAAAGTTATGAGTTTTAAATTTTGTCAATTTCTTTCCATGAATTATTTTTAATTTTCAAAATATTGGGTGCAAACAAAGAACTACGTGTTTGGGCAACAAACAACACTAAAAACACCTACGATTTATCATTTACGACACAAGGCACACCTTTGAGCGAAAGTTATGGGTTTTAAATTTTGTCAATCTTTCCATGAAAAATCTTATTATTCTCAAAATATTGGTGGGAAAAAAAGAGCTAAGAGTTTGAGCGACAAAATACACTAAAAACACTTACGATTTGCATTTTACGACACGAGGAACAACATTGAGCAAAAGTGATGACTTTCCAATCTTGTCAATTTCTTTCAGTGAATCATCCTATATTGTCAAAATATTGGCGGATAACAAAGAGGTAAGAGTTTGGGCGACAAACAACACTAAAAATACACCTACAATTTACCATTTACGATACAAGGCACAATATTGAGCGGAAATTATGAATTGCAAATTTTTTCAATTTCTTTTCGTGAATCATTTTAAATTGTCAAAATGTTGGTGGAAAACAACGAGCTAAGAGTTTGGGAGAACACTAAAAGTACCTACTAATTACCATTTACGACACATGTCACAACTCTGAGCGACAGTTATGACTTTTTAATTTTGTCAACTTCTTTCCGCTTATATTGTCAAAATATTTTGGGGGAGGGGGGAAGAAGTAAGAGTTTGGGCGACAAGCAACAATAAAAACACCTAAGATTTACTTTTTACGACACCAGGCACAACTTTGAGCGAATGTTATTTGTTTAAAATATGGTCAATTTCTTTCCGTGAATCATATTTTATTTTCAAAATATTGGGATAAAACCAAAAGCTAAGAGTTTGGGCGACAAACAACACTAAAAACACCTACGATTGACTTTTTACGACACAAGGCACAACTTTGAGAAAATATTATGAGTTTTAATTTTTGTCAATTTCCTTCTGTGAATCATCTTTTATTTTCAAACATTGGGGGGAAACCAAGAGCTAAGAGTTTGGGCGACAAACAACACTAAAAACACCTACGATTTTACCATTTACGACACAAGGCACAACTTTGAGGAAAAGTTATGAGTTTTAAATTTTGTCAATTTCTTTTCATGAATCATCTTATATTTTCAAAATATTGGTCCGAAACAAAGAGTTATGAGTTTGGGCGACAAACAACACTATAAAAACCTAAGATATACCATTTACAACCCAAGGCACAACTTTGAGCGAAAATGATGACTTTTAAATTTTTGTCAATTTCTTTCCGTGAATCATGCTATTGTCAAAATATTTGGGGAAAACAAAGAGCTAAGAGTTTGGGCAAACAATTAAAAACACTAAAAACACCTATTATGTCATGAAGTTCATGTTAGATATAGTCACGGGACTCTATGACGCTAATGACCGACTAGATAAGGTATGTAACTTAACTAACTATATATTGATAGTATTTGTGTTTTTTGTCAATAACTTCTGTGTTTTTTATGAAGCTATATCCTAAGAGGAAGACATCGTATACTTATGAAGAAATGGATGTTGTTCGTGAGCAATGGGGACAGTATTTTACATCGAAGTATTTATTATCGGATTGAACTTGTTTTTACTTGTCATGTAAACTGTTGTTGAGAACCTGACTGTACTCTGATGAAATCTGTTGTTGGTTGTATATTATTCTGTGAATAAAATCAGGAACCTATTCTGCAATGTGTGTATGGTGCATCATAAATCCAAAAAACATCCGAAAGAAAAGAAAGGACTTATAGAGGCGGACTTGTATGTCCGCCTCTATAAGTACATAGACGCTGACTCGGCCGAGTTCTAGGCCGAGTCAGCGTCTACTTGTTGAGGCGGGCCTCCGAAGCCCGCCTCAACAAGTCCCTCATTTTGGCGCCAAAGTGAGGGACTTATTGAGGCGGGCTTCGGAGGCCCGCCTCAATAAGGTCCTTTTAGAGGCGTAAAATGCCCGCCTCAAAAAGTGTCCCTACTTGTTGCAGCCCCCTTAGTTGAAGCGAACGGTGTTCGCCTCAATAAGTGTCCAAAGGCCCACCTCTATAAGGATTTTTTCCACTAGTGACTTGATCGTCCGACTAGCTGGGAGAACAACCTGAGTCTGATTGAGTTCACATACAACAACAGTTGGCATGCTACCATAAAGATGGCTCCATTCGAGGCTTTGTACGGTCGAAGGTGCAGATCTTCGATTTGTTGGGATGAAAATGCCGATAAGGTTCTGCTCGGACCGGAGTTAGTCGAAAGGACTGCCTCGGACATTGCTTTGATAAGACAAAGGATGTTGACAGCTCAGAGTCGACAAAAGTCTTATGCAGATCTGAAGCGCAAAAATGTTGAGTTTGAGGTTGGTGACAAAGTGTTTGTCAAAGTGTCGCCATCCAAAGGTGTGTTTAGGTTTGGTAAGCGTGGGAAGCTTAATCCTCGCTACGTGGGACCGTTTGAGATCCTTGATAGAGTGGGGTCTCTAGCGTATCGTTTGGCATTGCTGCCATTGGCACATCCAGTGCATAACGTGTTCCACGTATCTTTGTTGAGGAAGTACATGCCAGATGAGTCTCATGTGCTGAGTTATGACGACATTGAGATTCAGACAAATGGTACCTATGAGGAGATACTGGTGCGTATTCTCGAAAGCCGTGAGAAGCAGTTACGGAACAAGGTGGTACCATTGGTACGGATTTTGTGGTCCAAGTCAGGAACTGGAGAAGTTACTTGGAAACCTGGGAAACGGAGGCGGATATGCTTAGACGTTTTCCCGAGCTATTTTTGGCCTAGTTTCGGGGTCGAAACCTTTTTAAGGGGGTAGTGTTGTAACGCCTCGCTTTTCTTTGGTTTATTCGGCCATGTTTCGGGGTCGAAACTTTTTTGTAAGGGGGAGGTGATGTAATACCCCTCATTTTAGTAAAAAGTATTTTGGTAAGTTTTCCAAACACTCGTATTGTAGTCGAATTATTTTTCGAGAAGTTCAGACTTTCTGTTAAATACTTGATCTCCGTAATAATTCCTTGAGTGGAATAAAATACATTCGACGTATTTTTGGGGTTTAGAATAATTGTTCGGGTACGAATATCTTTAACCCGGGGTTAAAACCCATACCGTAATTCTTCCCGGTCAAAAGTGGGCCTCTCGGTCAAAGAATGGGCAAAAGGCACAAAAATTGCCTTGACCGCACCCGCGGTCATACCCACCACACCCAGTGGTCAGGAATTGGTCGCCACCGCACCCCGCGGTGAGACCCACCGCACCCGCGCCATCATGATTTCTTTTCTGCTCCGCCGAACGTCGCCTGAGCTGCTTGCCGTTTCGGTCGGCTTTGAGGCGGTGGGGAGGTGCCAGCTGGGCTCCTTGCTTGGCCTATAAAAGGAGGAGGCTTGGAGGAGGAAGACAGCTCCAATCTCTCTCTCTCTCCAATCTCTTTCTCTCTCGTTCCATTGTTACCGGAGTTGCAAGCTTTCGCCGGAGTTCTTCAAGGTCGTCGCCGGAGCTACCAAAGGAAGAGGAGGTGCTCTCAAGGTGGTGCTTGGGTGGTCCAGGGAATCCAGAAGTCGGAGCCACCATGAGTCGAGCCCCCATCGTCTTCCCCGGTGAGTTGTCGTCATCGTCGTCTCGCCTCTGTAGCTTTGCCGCACCCGCGGTCAAGCCGCCGCACCCGCGGTGGGCCTGGGCGTGTGTGGTTGTGGTATGGGCTTTGTGATCTCGTTTGGGACTTTCGTTCCTTCGATTTCGTTCGTTTTTCTTTAGATTCATACTATTTATTGTCGAATCTAACTTAGGGTTTCGTTATGGGTCGTTCCGTAGGAAATCATAATCTGAGTTTTTCCTCGTTTCGGACCGGAAACCTGTCGTCTCGAGCTTCGTCTAAATCTAAGGCAAGTGGCGGTTCGCTCTTGCTTATCATTCCATATTTATATTAATTATCAATTGTTTAATTGTTAATTAATTTGGGATGAATATTGTTTTCGTCTAGGAACAGTTTTGATAACTGTATGTGATTTAAAAAGAGATATTATAATAGGTTGTATATATTGCTAGAAACAACGCTATTATATCTGTTATTGGCCTCAATGGCTTTGATGTGAATTATTGCTCTTATGTTTTAACTGTTTAGTTAGAACGAGTATTCGTAGGAACACTATGTACCTTGTGAGGTTTAGTGGTTTCTTGATAATGGTGCTAGGAGGATTTTCCCTAGTATCTTCGGTCATGACCTTACCCTTACTTAGGGTATGTGCACATAGTTGGTGCCGCCATTTGGGATGTATTCCCTGGGATGTATTCCCTGGGATGTATTCCCTTTGATATCTCTTGTGAGGAGATCCGATATCTCTTGTGAAGAGATCTTAAAAGCTTATAACGTAAAATGTACGTTTTGGAATTAAATAAGATAAGTGCTTTAGTGCACATAAGTAATGAACCTTGGGCGAGAAGTACAACATGGAAACTCGTCTGGGCTTCGATTAGAGTAAGTCCACCTTCCGAATCTGAATTCGCATTATGCGGTGAGGTTGGTCGTGGACCCAAATAGTCAAGTCGCTTTTAAACGTTTGCGTGAAACTTTAATGTTCCCAAACATTGTCATACTTTTCGATAAGACTCAACCTTTTGGAGTCTTCTCTTCATATGTTTCCTTAAGACTCATTCTTTCAGAGTCCTTTCTCTTGATCATACCTTTTCGTTTATTTCAGTAGGAGTATGGTGGTTGAATATCGTCATCGACTTTTATTCGAGAAGCGATGAGTCTAACCTAATACGACTACTTAGAACCTTTCTGTTTACCCTTGCATAGTCTTTCATTAGACTAACCAACCGGTTATATTCCCTTGCATGGTTGGCTGGTGTCATCCGTCTCATACGACACATCAGATAAACTGCAGTTCCGATGAAGGCTAGAAACGACAATGATGGCAGTTGGAATTTTGAAGAGTTTTACCAGGTTGAGATTCCTTGGCGGGTGATCGTTTAGATCAAGACCCTTGTGTCCTTTATGTATTAAGACTTTCGATGTAATATATTTGATTATGTATTTTGAATCATGAATGTAATTCCGAAACATTTTCTTTAATCAAAAGTTATGATATTTTGTATTATAACTGTTGTTTTATGATTTATATAAACGGGTTAAGCTTGGGGTGGCTTCGGATGTGAAGTCCAAGGTCACTGGCGGTAATACATTTTAAGGATATATATTTGGGGGTGTTACAGTGCACGCGTATGTGGACCGACAATCAAACATTCTATACTCGTAGGCAAAGAAATCAAAGGCCACATAGCAACAACGAGAAGCAAGCAAACCAGCCAGTCTATAACATAAAGTTTCTCGAAGAAATGGACATGGTCGACCAATCCGTACATTAAAGACAATCAAGTCAAAGTTAGTTATGACTTGCCTTAGATGGTGAAGGCAAGGTATCGACAACCGATTCCAAACCCCCGCAACGGAGAAGACTGCTGGATGAGTCGAGTGCTGAAGATGTCTGAGCACGAACTATGTATATATAGTGTAAGCAAGGTCGGTTATCTCAGTAAAAAAAAAAGAACTCCCAAAAGAAAAAAGAACTAAAAATGTTTACACATGCCCAGGCACAACACCAAAAAAGAGGACAAAAAAAGAAAATCAATGGGCTAATTAAGCAATTCCAAAAGTACTGCCTACTGCCACACAAGAAAAAGGTGGACATGGCAATGCACAATACTAACACATATTAGGGGTACATGCAAAATTACCCGGAGCTCAACTCATGTTTTTAGTATTCAGTGATATATATATATATTGCACTTGTTACTCTTGCTCAGAGCAATTGAATTGAACGTTAAGAAAGATGTTGAGTGTGAACTAAGATCTGTATTTGATACATTGCCTTTGAAATTTCATTCTAATGCAGCATATGCCTTAAGAGTGTCTTGTATCTCTTCCAATGTCCTGCCTTTTGTCTCCGACACCAACTTAAAAACAAACAACACCGCAAAAGCATTAATCCACGCCAGTATGAAGAACGCGACTACAAATCAAAGATAGGCCGCATACAAGTAGATGTTAGAGATGGGATTGTATTAGGAAATAATAATGAAATTATATTTATGGAAAAAATGATTTAAACCACCTGTTATATACACGATTTTACAAGAAATCACCCGTTCTATTTGAAATTATTTGTAACCACCCATAACTCTCATTCTGTTAGCAGTTAACCACTCAGACCCTTGAGCCGTAAAAAAATCCGTTAAAATAGTGAAATGACCATTTTGCCCCTCTAAAATTTCCCAAATAACCAGGTATACCCATATTTCGTTCGCCCGCTCTTAACCCTTCTCCTCCTCATCGTCCTAGCTGCCACATTCACTTGCCGCTTCTCATTCTCTCTCTCTGGTGCCGGCTTCCACCCTTTGATGACTCACAAGGTATCCTGACGGCCAAGGATGTTGATGAGCTTATTCGAGATCCTTTTGATGGTCCTATAACCACATCAAGGGCTAAGAAGATCAAGGAAGGGTCGTGTGCCATGCTTGAGCGCCTTGCAGCCACCATGGAGGTGCCTTCCAAGCCAAGGTTGGTGACCTTGCTCACACACCACCAAGAGAGCCACGAGCCATAGCTCGAGTTACTTATTTACTCTATTTAGAAGCTAGGTAATGAGACTATCTTTAGTAGTTTCTTGTATTAGATTTGATAATTAGCTTATTGAGGTTTTTAGAATAGTTTTAGAAGGGAGAATCAGGCTTAGGGCTGGCCCTAGTTGGTCTTTCTTCCTTGCACAACACTCTTGTTTTCTTACATAAACGTTTCTTTGATTGAATAGAAGGCAGATTGAATTTTGAGAGCAACTTGACAAAGTTGTTTTCAAGATTATTCAGTCCAAAGACTTCCTCTTTCCAAAGTTTAAATCGTTCAAACAATCCAAACTTTCGTGCTAATCAATCAAACAAATCGGATCTACTCAATCAGGAAGATTTCCCATTTTCAACACTATGTACTGAATTTGTTTTGGTTTATCCTGGAGTTTTACTTGTCCCATTGACGTGGAACTTGGAGGAGTTCTAGTTATCTTCCTGATCTTTAGTCTCGCATTGGAATCACTCAATTCCAACATCGGAGCATAAAGTTATACTTCTCCAAAGATGGGACCAAAATAGAGATCTCTTACACACCAAGGCGGGTTCTTTCCATCCAAGAACGAGGCAACCAAGTGATTTCACATCACCCTTCCTCCACCTCTGCAGATCTCCCGATCTTCAACTCCACTCTCATCAAGCTCGCCGAAACCAACCCCGGCGAACCCCGTCTCCGGCAAGAAATCGACTTGCTCATCGAAGGCAACTTCAACAAGCTCGCCCGTTTCTGCCCCTCTATCCTCTGGCGCTGATTCACCGCCACCATTGATATACGTGGCCTCTCCTTCAACGCCCTCCGCGTCAACGTCCCCTCCCCAGCGTTCTACCGCCTCCACCTCCGATTTCAAACCCTCCTCTTCGACTAGTCCCGCTGCTGCAACGAGCTCCCGCCGGAATCCGTCCTCACAGACCTTCTCCCCCTCCTTGGTTTTTCGGAAAAAGTACTCCTCGTGCGCCGTCGTCGAAACAACGGGATCCTCCTCAATGCCGAGCGTGGCGCCGCCATCAATTCCCACGATGTCGTGATCCGCCTCAACAACGCCCGAATCGAAGGGTTCACAAGGAACATCGAAAAGAAGACAACGAGTATTAAGTCGGTTTTGGTGGAGAAATCCCAAACCCCTAATCACCAGCCTAACCCTAAATTTTTATGGAAAGGGGAAAGTAACCTCGTGAATTCAGAAGAGTAAAAATGTCGGGTATTAAATCCGGTTATGAAATAAGGGTATACCCGGTTATTTTGAAAAATGTCGGGAATTAAGTCGGGTTATGTTTGTTATTATGTCCGGAAGAAGAAATGATAAGGGAGATTGCTCTTAGATGAAACCTGGAAAGCTCCATTCTGTTACAAAGTTGAATGAATAGGACACAATCCAAACGGACCAACTTAACGCTACTGCTGACAAGCTTCCGAATGCAACCTTGACATTCATGAAGAACACCTGGCAATAACAAAGAATTAATCTTCTCAACAGGAATTGGCCAAGCTTGTATGGATTAGACTCGAATGCATACCTCAGACATGATGACTGATGGAATTCCCGCCATTCCTATAGGGAATGCCGCGGAATAACCCTGAATTAAGAGTGACACCACATGAGCAAAATTTCAAAGTATTTTCCCTATGGGCAACTGATTTAACAAATGTAAGTGTCTCACCCACAAGACAAACTACTATCAAGTATGGACTACTTTTCGCCAACAAGTCGTTTTCCTTGAGCAAGAACATAATTCCCACAAGACAGCAACAAAAGCACATTGCACCTGCAGAAAACTGTGAGGGGGTCGTCAGAGGCTTCGTCAGTTGTATAACCAATGACAACTCTTGTCTACCATTAGAAGGGGTCGTCTTCCGAATTTGTCTATCAAGTATGCACTGATAACAGCTGTTGGAACCTGGAGAGATAATTACACACTTTCCCTACTATTCAGGAACAACTTTGAGATACATCCTAGTGAAATTTCCCATGAACAGATGGAGAAATTCGATTACCTGAATAACAGCTAATACTATTGATCCAATCGAGCTCGAAAATCTTGTCAGAAACATATTGGTACGTGCAGATAAGGTTGGTAACTAGCTTTGGACAGTGCAACTCCACATGCATCAGTTTTAGAAAGAGGATTTCGCGTACCAGATGATTCAATGATAGACGACGCATAGTATAGCTCTTTTTGTTTACATACACAAGACATTAATATATATATATTTTTAATATATGACTTGATCCAGGGAAAGGGGAGTCACCGGACCCCCCAGGACCCCCTGGATCCGCCTTTATACCCTTTTTTTTTTTACTTTCTTGAGAATCATAATCTACTATTAATTATAAGGGAAGACACTAGACAGTAAATTAAAGAGCAAAACAGCTAGAAAGACGAGTTTTTTCATACGGAGGGGATAAATCAATATGAAGTAGTAGATGGGTCATAGTAATACTTGAACTTCACACTTACATTCAGCCTGAGCAGCTGAAATTTACCGGTGCTAAAGATACTAGTCCTCCTCGAAGATTGTTGGGTGTTATCTTCGCTATATAAACAGGGACCTGGAATGCATTCCAAATCATGATATGCAACAAGTTCAATTCTACTAACATAACATTTATATACATTCGTTACCACATAAGTAAGAATTCCTGTTGAGCCTCCTATGAAGAATCTACCCAGGTAAAGTGACCACGCCTCCTGTATTTGGTATCATAACAAGAGAAACAAACAACTATAGACTATAAAAAACACACAATTAAGTTTCTGATATGTCAAGTGTTAATTTTCTGTTGATTTGACACCTCCGAAACCGATACGACTATCCAGCCTAGGAGGCTTAAGGCATCTGAGACTCCCATTGCCTGAATATGTGATGAGGCCAACATAAAGTAACAATTAATCGTATGTATGTATGTATGCTGTGAAGCTTCACGGACACGGGACACGAAAACGGCAAGACACGGGAAAGCGGTAAACCCAATAAATAGAAAAAACGGACACGGCGGGACACATAAATATAAGTTGAATTATATATCATTTTAAAGCTATTGTAAAGAGGAATATATTGACATTAATAAGAGATACATATATAATATCCAATGGCATAAAAGTGGTTAGTATTCTTAACAATAAAGAGGTGGGTGCAGGCTGGACGGCGGTGACACCGGTGAGGAGAGACGGTTGGTGGTGGTGAGGAGCGACTACTGGTGGGTGGTGAGGAGCGATGGGAGTAAAGATTGAAGAGAAGAGTGGTTGGCTGCTGTTAGCTAGGGTTAAAATTAAAAATATGAATTTTTATTTTTATATTTCACTTATCAAAACAATGCGTTTTGATGTCATAGTGTGTCTTGACCGTGTCCAAGACGTGTCTGAAATGTTGACAGTGTGTCTTGACCGTGTCCAAGACGTGTCCGAAATGTTAACCGTGTCTTGACCGTGTCTCGACGTGTCCTGGCGCTTCCGAGCCGTGTCTTGACGCTTCCCGGTGTCCGACACGGGAATGAGCTATGTGTAGCCGTGTCCGTGCTTCAGAGTATGTATATATGGGCGCTCAGGTAAAACGAGTCTTGTGGTGAAACGAGTGCATAAATGAGGATCGTTGGATTAAAGGAAATTGAGGGATGGATTGAGGGGTTGTAGGGATTTTATGGTAGGTGGGTTTCCATAAAACAAGGCCCATAAGAGTTCAGTTACCATAAAAAACGGATGAGAAAAAAAAGAAAATCTAAAATAGGAGAGAGAATATGCAATCTTTCTCATTGAACGACGGTGGTAGCTACGTCTTCTACGTCTGCTTCCTGCTCTACTCCATTGTCGGTCTTCTTCACCATAACCAAAGGCGAAAATTCTCATTCTCAAATGCCGGAATTGAACATGGAATAAGGTTAGTTCGTATTAGTTCGTTGTTCTATGATATTCAAACCGTTCTTTGTGATTTTTATGAATGATTTGAATTTTATGTGAATTTTTGGGTTTACCGTTGAGTTCTTGATAGTTCATTGATTACTGATTTTGACAAGCATGTATGATTCAGCGGAACTCGGGTCTGCCTTGAGACGACTTTGATTTATCATTGATATGCATTCAATCGGTTTTGATTTTCTGATGCCACTGATATTAGATAACACGCATATTCTGTGTACATTTATGCATATCAGTATATGTAAAGAATTGAAAGTGAATATTCTGGATGTGGACACGAAAAAATGAATACTGCTATATATAATCTGCATGTCTGTTAAATCTGTGAATATTAGAGCACATAATCAGAATATCTTTCAAGTGTTTTTGAATAACTGATATTCGTGATCATGGTCAATCGTATATACATTAATATTCATAAACACTGAATAGATATGCAGTATGTGTTAAATGATATTCCAATTTAAAAATCATATTCACAAACTCTAAAAAGTTAACCGTCTGCATATCGACACGTAAAATTTGAATATTGTAACATATAATTTGCATACCTGTTAAGATTTATGGATTTAGGATTTCCATCGCCGCCTACATCGTATATATACTAATATGCATAAAGACTGAATAGATATGCAGTATGTGGTAATTGATATTCGAATTTAAAAATCATATTCACAATTTTAGAGTTAACACTATGCATATTGACACGTAAAATGTGAATATGTTAATATATAATTGGCATAACAACATCTTGTTGGATTTAGGGTTTCCATCGCCGCCTTCATCGTATATAAACTGATATTCTTAAAGACTGAATAGTTATGCAATGATGTTGATGTAGATATGCGGTATTCTTCACCGGGCAATGATGTTGATATATCTGATGATGGATTGTCAGACGAAGAAGAGGCTGATTTCGTGTATGGTACATAGTGTGTTATTGACCCCGACGATAGAAACACAAAGCATTGGGTTCCGCTATGTCCCCTTTCCATGAAACCGGTGCTTGGAAAAAGCTTCAATTCCCTGGATGCAAGAGAGGCATTCTATCGTGAATATGCATCCACAATTGGTTTTGATGTTAGATCAAGCACCTCGCACAAGTTCAGCCACTCAGATGTTGTAAAGATCAAATACTTTGTGTGCAATAGGGCTGGATTCAAGAATGTAGCTAATAGTACGGGAAAACGTAAGACGACATCTAACAGGATAGGGTGTGGTGCAAAATCTCTCTGAAGTGTAATGATGACATCGCCTACGTTGTTGACAACTTTACAGAGAGACACAACCACAATATGATACCGAATACAGCAAGGCATTTCCTCAAAAGTAGTAGGAAGATGGACATTGGACATCAAAAATTTATGATGAGCTGTGCAAAGGCGAACTTGGGGCCAGTAAGGTCTTTTAATCTCTTAAAAGAGATGGTTGGTGGATATGGGAACATGAGGGTGATGTCAAGGGACTTCCGGAATTTCAAACGAGATCTAATGTCGCACATCACAGCTGCTGATGCGCAAATGGTGATTAATAGGTTTACAAAGAAGAAGGAGCAATGCGATGCCTTTTACTTTGAGTATGATGTGAACAATGAACAACAGTTAACGAGGTTATTCTGGGCAGATCCGATTTCACGTCGGAATTACACTGATTTTGGAGATGTGGTTTCCTTTGACTCGACCTACAGAACAAACAAGTACTCTAGTGTAGAGAGTTTGAGATTTAAAAATTTCTTGTATTTCGATATGCAAAATAATTTAATGTATATGCATACAGGTACTATATGGTATTCGCACCATTCACTGGGGTTGATAATCACAAGAAAAGTTGTACGTTCGGTACAAGATTGGTCATGAAGGAGGACGTGGAATCGTACGAATGGCTTTTCGTACACTTTCATAAAGCAATAGGCCATGCACCAAAGATTCTTGTGATAGATCAGGATCCTGCGATGAAGATTGCTATTGAGAATGTATTGCCCCAAACCAGACATCGTTTATGTATGTGGCACATCATGGAGAAGGTGTCGAAAAAGGTTGGTACAAAAAAAATTAATTCAAAGGATTTCAAAAAGAAGTTGGGCAAGTTGGTTTAGGATGATACACATACAATCTCAAAGTTTGAGGATGGATGGAAAGAATTTATGGTCGAGTATGAGCTCGATAAGAAACCGTGGTTCGGTGATATGTTTGATCTATAACGCTATTGGATCCCAGTGTATTTTAAGGATATTGTGCTTGGTGGTCTGGTTCGCACAACATCGATATCGGAGTCTCAGAATAGTTTTTTTGGTAATTATTCAAACAGGAACTTTAGCCTTGTTGAGCTGTTGATGCACTTTGATAGTGCAATGGAAACCCAACGTTATAACTAGATGAGGAATGATATCGAATCAGACACATGGACGCATGTATTAAAAATGCCATTGTTGATTGAGAAGCATGCTTCTGAGGTGTATACCCTGAAAATCTTTTCTCAGGTTCAAGAAGAGATTACCGTAGCGTGTTTCGATTGTTCTGTCACTAATGAGACACCTGGTACGATATTTACAATGTGGTCTGATATTCAAATATTGCGTTAACGTATTCACTACAATTTGCTTTTTATGAGAATTTTTAAAAGTGCATATCGTGCATACCAATGCTTAAAGTTGTGAATATCGAGCATGGAGTTTTGCATAACTGTATTTATGACTTGAAAATCATGTTATTCAATTTTTTGATTTATGAGTGTTGCATTGATATACACTAGTACATGAACCGATATTCATATTTGGTCAAGAGATATGTAGTTAGCTATGGTTGATATTTGTTGTTTTACCAAATGGTATTCATGCGTAGGTGAGGACCAATTGACATATACAGTAAAGGAGGGGAGTGGAGATTTATTTCAAGTAGATCATCCATTGCGTCACAACATCACTACGTACAGCTGCATGATGTTCAACAAAGTTGGTTTACCGTGTCGTCATATTTTCACCGCTTTGAAATCTTATGGTTATGAAAAGGTTCCTGAACGACTAATACTAGATAGATGGAGAAAAGTGTTGCAACAAGGGCAAAGAGTGGTATTCCTAATGACGTATGGGATCATAGTGTAAGAATAGAAAAGAAACAATCTATGATGAACGAATTATGGTTAGTGGTATTATCTTGTGTTGGAATTGTGGAGGAAGACAGTGGGAAGATAAATGATTTGCTATTAACATTGAAGAACAAGAAGTCAGAATACAAAGTAGATGATAACTCTGAAAACAGGGAAGGAGTAAGAGAATCAATGGTAGAGAGCTTTGCGGGAATTAGTGCGCCGGATGAGGTCTACGTTCAACCTCTAGTACAAGCGAAGAACAAAGGCAGCGGGAAGAGGTACAAAGATGGAAAGGAGAAATCTATAGCCGAAGCTAGGAAAAAAAGTTGTAGCCGAAAATGCAAAGAAAGGCATGAGGAATGCAAAAGGTGCAACAAGTATGCCGGACATGATAGCAGAAATTGCAAAGAATATGTCTAGTCTACTAATATGCGACATTATTATTTTGATATTCACAATATGTATTGCGATATTCATTAGCTATTCATATCCATGTATTTGGGATTTGGGCGTTTGTTTTATGAATTTATTGATGTTATTCAATCGTATGTTTTGGCAATAAAGGTGAAGTGATTAAATATCTTTGCGTATTTCATACATTCATATAGTCTACTTAACTTGTTGAATCGAAATGCACAAACTATACCGTTATACACTTTAGTTATCGTGAATACCATAACATAAAAACTGCATACCGACAAAGATTCGTGCATATCAATAACTTGGTAATGCAAATTTGTACATTCATAACTTCTAATTAACTTCCCTAATCGAAATCCCCAAACTATACCGTTATACAATTCATGAATCGTGCATACCAAAACAAAAAAATTGCATACCGACAAAAGATTCGTGAATATCAATAACTTGGTAATATAAACTACACTGCTAGGTAGTTAAATAAAACGTCTAAGTAGTCGTACAAAAAAAGAACAAATTGTGCTTTAATAAACTATAAGATGATAATCTAAATGCCCCACTACTGTGTATTCTCCCTTACCATTTGATTTGCCATCCTGGGATCATGGTTTGTACCCCGCATAACATCTGTAGCCTCTTCGATGATGAAGTATTTCATACTGTTCATCTTAGACGTTATAAGGGCATGGAGATACATATGGCGCAATGGAACCATACACTTCTTAGAGTTAGGCTTAAATCCAGTTTGCCAATTGTTCACTCCCTGTCCAAAATATGTCTCCATATGGCGCATTAAATATACCCCGCAGTCAACCTTGTTTGTGTTATCACGCCACATCATTTTCAAAATGGACATACGAACTCTGGTAAAACCATTGCACCTTGTGCCGAGATTCAAAGAATCCATATATTCAAAGAACATCTTGGGTTGTGGACGAACATAACAAACAATTCGAAGCCATGTAAGTTATAGTAGAAAAACATTTCAACATTCCCTGATTTGAGTGATATCTTATTACCAGTACGGTCATTGTGTCACCATATTTTGCTATCGAGTCCTCATCGCCACCTGTGGAATTATCAATAATCTCTATCTTCGAACGCATGAAGTTGAAGCATACCAGAAAAAAATGCTCATGTTTCAGAATGGGGAAGAAGACCTGTCATTGCAACAAAATGTTAATTGACGAATATCAATAGATCATTTATAAGAGTGCTAATATGAAATAAGTATAGTTAGATGAGTTATTACTAAATCTGCATCCACCAGAGATGAATGGTTGAGGCTCGCTACCAATTCATCCATCCCATATTTGAATATGGAGAACTTTAAGGCGTATTCAACTTTGTTCGGGCTGGCGAGAGGGCTAATATGCTTATGCAAAAATGAATAAGGATTCAGTGAATATCATTGAATGACATGTGAATATCACAATGTAAAAACTAAATACCTACCATAGTTGATGGATGAACGAACAACCGCGATGCAGTTGTATGGTTTCGAGCCTCTTCTAAATCATTTAAATATGTGCACCACAAGTCGACAATATTAATTGAAACAAAGGTGGATTCTTCAAGTGATCGGAATTCGCTCGCATCAAGTGTTCTACCATTGTAGTCAAATAGGACTTCCCTGATAACGGAGATACAGTAGACGAATCAAAATAGAAGCGTAATCATTGAATGCAATACACTTCAGTAGTAAACACTAACCCATCCGCAGCGTGAGTAACAACATATGAATATAATGCATGTTGTTCTTTAGTGATCAATTTTCTTGCGTTTATAATCATATTGAACCATGGGCTCTTTTTTGTAGCTGATAGCTTAATGTTCCTCTTCGCATTTTGTTGGACAGATTTCATCGGTGTTACAAAATCATTGTCGTCCTCATTGTCGTTCATTTGTGCCTGAATTGGAAGTAACGTTTTGGTAAACGAATACAACACAAATATGAATACTATTGCAAGAATATCATACTACATAAAAGTTGAATATCGTCAAAGCAATCATGAATGCAATTTTATCATACAACGAATACCAGAACATCTAATTTGCATACGGACATAGAACATGTGAATACCAGAACATCTAATTTACAAAATCATTAAGCCGTTATAAAATTCATACTTTTGTCCACAATACCACCCCATCTAAGACTGTTGAACATTACATATATTAATGAGTTACAAAATACGTGAAGATGTCCACAATACCACCCCAACTAGATCTATAATCGTTATATTATATATAGACAAAATTTTGGCTTTAAAGCCAACCAACCATACTGTTTATCCATTGACACCCAGCTTACTTCACCCAAAATACAACTTCACGAATTTAAGCCTTAAGTGTGAGCATCATCATTTGCTTCTGACCCTATTACTCCTCCTCAAGCTTACCGGATCAGTTTGTTGAACGGCGGGACACTTTCCTGGACGACCACATGTTGTCTTCTTAGCCACATCCTTCTTAACACTGGTCGCAGCAACTTTAGGTTGAGCTGGGGCGACAACTTCAACCTGGGGATGCTCAACAGCGATGTCATTCACCACCTCCATAACCACATCACTTGGATTCGGTTGCCCTTGTGCAATTTGAACATATCGGTTAAATAATATTAGCAACTCTAAATAATGATCATCCATGCCCACACAAAAGGACACCACATGAGAAATAGCAAACTCAAATTACACATATCATGCATATGAATGTGTGAAGCATGCATAACACACACATTAAAATGCATACCTAAAACATACAATATGCATAACAATGTGTGAAGCATGTATATCACACCATAAAATATTTTCCATACATTGTTGCATAACACACCCATTAAAATGAATACCTAAATATACAATCTGCATAACATTGTGTGAAGCATGTATATCACACCATAAAAATGAATATTACATGAATGGTTGAAAACTACTTAGATCATGAATACCTAATCATACAATCTGCATATCATTGAAGGAATCATGAATATCAAACCAGTCAAAAAATGTGAACATAGTATGCAAACTGCAAATTTAAGTGATTGGATGTATAAAGAACCTCAAACGTATTAGTAGTGACGACGTTGTCTGGACCCTCATTTCCTAAGGTTGCTTCAGACACTTGCATATTCGGAAGTGAGGATGCAAATCAGGAATTTTGAAGATTGAATGTGACTTCAAATGTTTCATTTGTGCATACCTTGTTCGTTGCCTCCTCTCCTATGGTGGCTTCAGGAATCTTGGATTGATCCTCAACAACTATAGGAATATCTCTTTCATGGAGCTGGACTGGTGGGTCAACCTCCTCTCTTGTGGTGGCTTCAACAATCTTGGACTGATCGTCAACAACGGCTGGAATATCACTTTCATGGTGCTGGACTGGTGGGTCAACTTCGCTCATTCCTGTATTGCCCTATGGAAATTTCATAACTAATATTATGCAAACATTCAATAAAATAAACAAATTTGCTTTGCGTGAGAAATAAATGTGCATAAACCTGAGGCATATGAACATCCACTACGACCGTTGGACTGGACTGATGCACTTCTTCTATATGGCCCGTATCTTCCTGGGAAAAGGGGAGATCGTCATTAAACCCGCCTTCATCATTCTCGCGCTTGATGATGTCATTCCGCCTAGACAACGCAACCTCGATCTCTTCAACCACCTTTATCAGCTCCGGACTAGTCCAGAATGGGTCTTCAGTGTAATACCCGAGGTTTCTAGAATAAAAAATTGGGATTATTTAGGATTTTGACGTTATAATTTTTGAAGAGTTAACATATTATAGTTATAAAGGAATTCATAGTCGGAAAATTGGGTTTGTTATTTTGAAGAGGAATAGAAGTTAATACTCGAGGTTTTTAGAAAACGGCTTTGGGATTATTTAGGATTTTTATGTCTGGATTAATTCTTGAGGAATTAATATATTTCAGGATTGATATCATGGCTTGGAAAATTTTGGATTTTGAGGAATAACGATATAAGGTCATTTCGAGTGCTAAGGTTCGTTTATGATTATCCTGAAAATACTATTGGGTTTATATGCATAGGCCTTGATATTTTTGAAATACTACTCGAGGTATGTATTAATATCATATTTTGGGATTAGAAATCCTAAGATAATTTCTCAGTAAGTAAATAAAGATAAGCGATACGAATATGGAAACTGTATCGATATTAGTTATATTTTTGGGTAACCATTGAAATGTTTTAATTTTACATACATATAGATATATTACATATTATACATATTATCTTATAATTAACATAACAACACCACAAGAAGACAAAATAAAGAAAAGACAAAATTAGGAATTAATTTCTTCTTAATTCTTGAATTTTCCCAAAATTTCTCATTCTTTCTACCATGCCATGGCCGGCCCCCCTCCTTAAGCATGTTAATTTTGATAAATCTAGAAATCTCCCTCACTTTCTTTTAATCTCCCCCAACCGTCTTTCTTTTCAAAATTTCTTCAAGATTCTAGAAAGATCATCTAAGTAGTATAAATAGATGCATACCCCTCACTAAGTCTTGAAGACCAACTCACCTCCATGGCTCATGTCATCAAAATGTTTCCATGTATTCTAAAAACAAGCATCCATCCTTGATTAAGGCATTCATAAGGTATGAATCTTCCTTTGAAATTCTTAAATATAAGTCGTATGATTGGGATGTTCTTGAGTAAGAGGATGATATTTAGCATGTAAGTAATGATCAATAGGAAGATAAATGAAGTTGGGAGATGGCTTAGATAAATTAGAATTAAGATTTGAAGGTGAAAGTTTTAGATTTGGGTAGAATTGTAACTTCTAGAAAGTTCTGGGAAAATTCGGTAATCACTGAAAATTCGGGATTAGGATCATAAAATAAGGAATTTCGTTACGAGTATGGGGAACCTGACGGAACTTGATTTGGAGTTGTATATCAAAAGTTATGCATAAATCTGTAATGATATGCAGATTTGAGAACTTGCTATAATTATAGGAATTTCGAAATGCCGGGCCGCAGCAAGGATTATACAACAAGAAGTATTGTCGTGGACGTTTGAAAGACAAGTTATATGCGGATGTTTATATGTTTAGCATAAATTTTGGTTATCTGTATATGCATGAATACCATAATTAGATATATATATTTAGATATATATATATATATATATATATATATCTATATTTGAATAATGGTGATGATTGCATTTCATAAATTATAATATGATTATATGATTGAGGTTTATGATATGACTACATGTTGGATTATATGGTTGATGGGTATATGATTGATGAATATATGATATGGATATTCATGTGGTAGTATGAGTTCAAAATGGATCGTAGTCAGTGGTCAGTAATGATATGATGTGGTGATAGTGATTATATTGATATAATAGATGTGGACTCTATATTAAGGACATTGATGATAAAAGTGGTTATTGGGATTTGGATTAAAACAAGTGATAATAATATTTATGGTAAATAATTGAGGATATAGTTATTATGTTGATATTGTCGGTGTGTTATTGGTGGGTTCATTTAGGCCTGTGTGGCAAATAAATAGGATGAATTGTGTAAATCATCGGGATTGATTCTTATGTTGTTTTCCGATATTCATATCTTTATGTGTTTACAATCATGTTTTAAAAATAAACGGATGTTGATTTTGCCTGTGTGGCAACTGTATGATAAAGTATTGATGATTACGCCTGTGTGGCAATTATAAGATAAGGTGTTCATAACTAGGCCTGTGTGGCAATGATTCATCCCTCGATTACGGCTCATCTTGGGTTTGGCCGCCCGGGGTGAGTGGGTCGTGGGAGGTGCTTTACCTGTGGTTTATGGAGGATCGCTCGTCTAACTAACGAAGTTGTACCCTCCAGCAGGTAAAGGTATATGTTTTTGGTGTTTTGTTTAGCCATCCCTTGTTACCCCGGAGTCCGATTGGGTATGCCAAGGGGGAAACTTTACCTGTATTGGGAAGGACGGGTCGCCTAGCTAACGACGCCGTTGGCTTCTCGCGGGTGAAGGTGTAGGAAGAAGGCACCTTCGTGCCCAAAAGTTCTTGGGCATGTTTTCGATGTTATTGTGAATGTGTTTCGTGGATGTTTATGGTTACTTTTCATTGTGATAATATACCCGGGTATAGTTTTTAAAATAATGGATAATGATCCCGATGATTTATAATTTAGTTGGATGTTCATGAGCTATAATGTTTATAGGATTACAGAGATATGATTTGTAAGGTATTATATGGCTTAGTGTGAGATTCAAGGAAATTACTATGATATGAGGTTTTAGATGTTATAGTGTTACAGTGAAGTAATATGTAGTATAAGGTATGCTTTTGATGGATACTTAAGGAGAATACTGTATAATATAGTAAGTGGTTTAATTTGGGTAATTATGGACTTACTGTCACTCGAGGCTTAGTTAGATATATATTGAATTACTGAAAGTATTTGGGATATAGTTGTGAATTTATGGGAATCTATGTGAAGTAAGCTATCATATGAGTTATGAAGTTCAGTTGAGTATTAGATATGAGTTATGAGGTTCAGTGAGTACTAGGTAATGTATCCGGGAAGCTTAATGACGTTTATGTGATACGAATGTTGAAGAAAGAATATGCATAGATAGATCTGTCTTAGGGTATTTAGATTATCTGTTTATGTATAAGGATCATTACAATACTAGGGATAGATGGTACTATGGTATTTAGGTTATCTGTTTATAAGATGGAAATATCTGTAATCTTGGGTTATAAGTTATTATGGTATTTGCATATAAGTTTTCCTTATTTATGCTACTGTATATACTCGATTCGCTTATAACTTGCTTAGTCTGTATAAAGACTAACCCCATTTATGGGGGATCAATTATGATTGCAGGGATCGGATATCAGAGTAGCGCAGCAGAAGCATGGAGGAGAAGGACATGCGACATGATGCTGAAATCTAGATATATGGTAGTGAGGATTCATGATTTTGAAATTTTCAGGGTGAGTTTTTCTTTATCTTATAATAGCCTGAGGGAATTTCTGTAGGAAATTCCTGGCGTTGTAGCTCCCCATTAAGGTTAAATTTCGGGGTGTTACATTCAGATTGTGATAGCACATTTCCTACTTGAGTGCATACATCGAAAGGAGCCTCGTGCAGGGAATCAGATCTGGAACCCAGCAAAGCCTTGGCCGAATTAGTGAGTGCAATTGACACTTCATCGTCCTTGCACTCAACAGGCATATTTTTGGTCCTGTCGGCTATCCTAACAATAGCATTTGTGACAATCTTCAAATCTTTCACCATACCTTTGTTGAACTCCTGTAAAATTGCATATCAATATGCGTATTTTGCATTTCAATATTGTTATCATCGGCTTCATCAACACTATAAAGTATAAACCATAATATAATCATCTTCAAATCGAAAACTGCTTAGATAATGAATACCTGAATATATAGTATGCATATCTATGCTATAAGTATGAATATCACAACCACACAAATGAATATCATATAACAAATAGACAACTTCATATATCTTGCATACGTGAATAAACAATATGCATATCGATATACGGGAAATGCATATCTCACTCACAAAAATAAATATCACATGCACGGCCAATTAAATAATCCATTATTACAAATTGCATATCATAAAAGTATATAATTCTTATTCAACATGATACTATGAATAATAACCTATGTATTTTTATCATTACTAAATCAAGAACATATGTTAACTATTCAGTTTTGTAAAATCTATATAAATCTAAAATTAGGCATGAAGATTAACCTTTTTGGGATTTGATTCCTGTACCGGGCATGCATCACCTAGCCTCTTTTTGATAGACAACTAGGGCTCTAAATTACCATCCCCGAACACCCCGTGACTCATCTCAATCTCTTCTCTCTCAGCTACAAGCTCTTCAGTCCATCCGATAAATGCGGGGAATTTCCTTGGAATGGTACGTTTTCCATACAAGACCACACGGTCCAAGTATAGAACCTGAAGAAAACAAAAATATTATGCATATCAGTGTATGGATTAGGAATATCCAACCCAAGTAATTGAATATGCATGCCCACATATCAAAATTCAAAAAATATTCCCGCAAAATGTATATATAAAGACCCACATACCGTGAAGAAATAGAGTGGGCCAGCAAAGTAGCCGTCAGGATTCATATCCCACCTCTTCTTGGCCTCGATAAGACAATCTATAACGAAACCAAACCAATTCATTGTACTCACGCCATTGAGCTGCTCTAAGCCATGGATTAGGGACTGGTTTGCAGCACTGCTTTGCGTCGGCTCGACTATACAAGAGTGGAAAAGGACAATAAAATCCCGTATGAAGTCTTCGCCTCCTCCGTTGATGGACAACATATGGGCACCAACATGATTATATCTGATGTTGTGCAACTTCATAGCAAATTTCTTCCTCCATTCCTCTACCATATTCATCTTAACCAAAGGGTCGAGCTTGATTATTTGAATTGGGCCACATGGAATGCCCATGCAGATCTCCACATCACTATCTGTGACATCCACCGCAGAACCATCTGGGAGCAAGATCTTTCCCTTCATTGCATTGTAACTCTGAACCAACCACCTACACAGAAAACTGAAGAAGACACAATATATATTTTATTACAACGCTTAAAAAATAGCTCAAAATATATGCTCGAATCATGAAAATATATGTATCCGTAATCATGATTGAAGCATGCACATCACACCCATACATCATGAATGTCTAAATATGGGTGAAGTTCTGGTGAGGATGGTCCTATAGAAGAGGAATAAGGATGAAATCCATCCGTTGATCCATTACAAATCTAATGGACAGGGAGCGCGCGTCATAATAAGCCATTAGAAACCCTAAATCAGACGCGCCTTCTGACAACTGAACGCACGCGGCCTCATGTCAGAGCGTGTTGACAAAAAAGAGAAAACGAACCGTTTTCTTCAGTGTTGAGGAAGCCATCCAGTGACGAACGAGGAGATTCAGAGAGAGATTTACGAAAGCGATTCAGAGCGTTTTACGAAGGCGATTCAGAGCGTGTTGACGAAGGCGATTCACGAAGCCGATTCCACGAAGCTGATTCATGAAGGCCATTCCACGAAGAAGATTAGCCCTTCAGTAGAAACGATTCTATGGCGAGAACCGAAAAGACACAATTGCAAGGTAAACAAACTAAAAGAATAGTTTCGATGTATACAAACTCACGTGCACACAAACAATTTGTGAGTTCGAAGTTTATATTGTTGATTAACACAATCAGTTTGCGAAAACCTAATCCTACTATGTGTTCATTTCATATGAATATATGATGAAATCTTCTTTGAATGCTTGAGTGTCCGCATAAGAATACATTCTTCGCATCAACAATGCTTGCTAAAACCTAATCCTACTAGGATTCCTTTCTGACATTGTGTGAGAGTATTATAAAACATATGCGTGCATCTGTTATTGCCTCTGTGTGCATTTGTGTCATCTTGTGTGTGCATGTGAAACAAGTCTGATTATCCATACTATATGAGCTTGTGTGAGAGTATTACAAAACATATACGTGCAATTGTTATTGCTTGTGTGTGCATTTGTGTAATCGTGTGTGTGCATCTAGAACAAGTCCGATTATCCATACTATATAAACTTGTGTGAGAGAATTATAAAACATATGAGTGTGTCTGTTATTGCCTCTGTGTGCATTTGTGTCATCGTGTGTGTGCATGTGAAACAAGTCTGATTGTCCATACTATATGATCTTGTGTGAGAGTATTACAAAACATATATGTGTAACTGTTATTGCCTGTGTGTGCATTTGTGTAATCGTGTGTGTGCATGTAAAACAAGTCTGATTGTCCATAATCTTGCACATGTAGGTAATCAACAAAATGTTGAAGAGTTTCCAGATGCAACAATGACAATTGGTGAAAACTCATCACCAACATCTACTTCGCAAAGAGAGAGGAGGAGCAAATCAAGAAATGAAGTACGTCGACGAAGCCAAACCCCAACACCATCACCAAAAACTAGTAATTAAATAAATTGAGATGTGTACTTTCACTTCCATTAATAATATTTGTGTGCATTTGGATAATACACTGTTACAAAATTTCAATCTGTTTAACCATCTTTAATCTTATAGATGTAGGTAATCAACAAACTGTTGAAGAGTTTCCAGATGCAACAATGACAATTTGTGAAAACTCATCACCAACATCTACTTCACAAAGAGAGATGAGGAGCAAAGCAAGAAATGATGTACGTCGGCGAAGCCAAACCCCAACACCACCACCAAAAACTGGTAGCCAAACCCCAACACCACCACCAAAAACTGGTAATTAATAATATTTGTGTGCATGTGGATAATACTTGTTTGTGCATTTTTTTATACATTGTGTGTGTGCATTTCAGAAAATATAGAAAGCTTTTGTAAGAATATTAAAAAAAAAGTGTGTGCATTTCTAAAATACCTGTGTCTGCATTCGACAGAACATGTGCATCTGTGTGAAACCTAAGAAAATGTGTGTGCATCTGTCAAATACTTGCGTGTGCATATGAAACCGTGTGTGTGTGCATTTGAAACATATATATTTGTGTCCATACTATTTAACTGTAATTGATCTTGCAATTGTAGCTGAAATACAACCTGTCGTGGAAGAAGATAATCCACTTGCTATCGTTTGTGTAGATACATCCCCAACGTATCTATCACAAATAGAGAAAACAAGACAAGCACGAGATGATAATACTGAACTGACCAAGGCTACATCTCCCACATCAAAAACTGGTAAATCAATAACTTGAATCTTTGTTCTTCGATTTCAGAATATATCTTAATCATATCTTTACATAATCTATTGACTTTGATCTTGACCACAGGAAAAAGAAAACAACAAGCACAAACAAAGGAAGTTGCTAAAAGCCCTAGAGTTACAAAGAAGGCAAAGAAAATGACACGGGCCATACTCAGAGACACTGAGGATGACGAGGAAGATAAGACACTCGATGAGATAATTCGTGCAAGACAAGAAGAAAGAAATAAAAATGCAAAAAAGACAGTGGATAAGAAGAAAAATGTTGTAGGTTTGAGTCCAAAGAAGGCAGTGGAGAAGAATAAATCGGTTCTAGTTTCAACTCCGAAGAAGGGAATACATACACTAAGGAAAGATTACACAAGGTTGATCTGTAGGACTTCACCAAATATGCTTGTCAGATATCTTGCCGATGAACAACGATTCAGTCCCGCACAGAGACAGGTTGTCATAGATATGGGGTTCGAGGCTTTGCTTCAGTGGAAGGTTACTGATATGCCTGGAAGACTTGGATATTGGCTTGCCAGATCATTTGACCCATTGAAATGCACAATAAAGCTGGAGGATGCATCCAAAGAGATTCTGATAACAGCACAAGATGCACATGACTATCTTGGCATACCCAAGGGTGACAACAAAATTGAGCTTCCGAAGAAACTCACAAATGTAGAGTTTCTGGAAAAGATAGCTGAAGATTTCACAAGAAAGATAATGAGGTATATAACGCATACAGACATTAAAGAAAAGATGATGACATATGAAGGCGATGATTGGTTTAAGCGATACTTTATCCTCCTATTTGTCAATACTGTTGTTGAAAGCCAAAATAATGGGAAAATAAACTTTGTGATACTTGAACTGCTTGGGGATGTTGAGAGGATAAGGCACTACAACTGGAGTGCATTCATTCTTGATCGGTTGGTAGATAACACCATCTCATGGTCTAAAACAGAAGATGGTACATACAGAGGAGCTTTGCTGTTACTCATGGTAAAAACTAAATCATTTAATTCATATTTCTTTTTTGCATATGTGAAATAGCTTGTGTGTGCATGTATAATATCCTTGTGTGTGCATCTGAACTAGCTTGTGTGTGCATGTGTAATATACTAGTATGCAAATGAAAACACAAGCATGTGATTGTCAAATAACTAGTGTGTGCACTTCAAATGACTAGTGTGTTCATATCGGATACCTAGTGTGTTCATGTCAAATAACTAGTGTGCACTTATCTTCTGTGCATATAAAATAAACTTGTGGGTTTCCATGTAAAATAACATTGTGTGCACAAGAAATACCATGCTTGTTCATATTACAGCACATATGTGTGCATATTAGACTACACTTCAGTTTGTATGAATATAGTGCATTAAAACATATTTGTGTGTATATATTTGCAGTTGGTGTATGTTGATCGTGTCACAATGAAAGGCAAAGAGATTGAAAGATCATATCCAATAATAAAAAATTGGACAACACAAATGCTAAAGAAGAGGGAAGATGACGAGATACTCCACGGAGGTTTTGGGAAAGGATATCCAAGGGAACGACCACAATTGCTTGATCAAGAGCATCCGAGAGAGATCCGTGAAGAAACAGTAATGGAAGAACAAACTGAAGTTGTAGTTGATGATGATCTCAAGACATTTATTGAGGGTTACATAACTGATGCTGAGGACATGACCTTACAGATTAGATAGTTCCTTAGGAGGATCAAGGAAACACCAGCGCAGCTAGCTAAGCATGGTGTATTGAACAAAGTTAATATCGAGTGTGAGAAGATGTTAAATGTGAAGTTTTGGTTAGAATCTCAATCACAACCAGAAGATGACGACCAAGACACCCAAGATGAGTTCTGGGAGAAGGTTGTAAAGTGCATGGAGGAGATTGAGAAGACAATCAAATAGAAAGAAACATATGATGGACCTTTTGGGGGTTTGGGAATTCCGGGACTTTCACAATTTGTTAACCAACTCACAAGAGAACATGAGCAAGTAAGCTAAAAAATTGGTATGTTATTTTATTTGTGTATTATATCACAAAAACATTGATTCCTACATTCAATTGTAATAAAAGGCACCTGAAGAAACAACAAACATGGTTGAGGGTTCTTTTCATACCACAGAGGACCAGCATATGAAAACACAAGCAGAAAATAGCAAGGTATGATTATGTGTTAATATACTTTCTCATACGAATACATTTAATTTGTGTTCATTCATTTCATGATTTCAAAAGAAGAAAAAGAACGTGACATTTCTTGAAGACATACCATCATTTGACTTGGAAATTTCACCGATAAGTACACAAGTGAGTCAATTTTTACTTGTTAATACTTTTGTACATGTAACAAAGTGTATGTTTATACTAACCTTTTGTCATCATCGATTTTTTTTTGAAGGAAAATGAGGCCATGTAGATTGTTGGACCAGATAATAGTCTACAAAAAGAGGTATCGACAAAGAAAAAGTTGTAATATGGCCATGTTTGTGAACTATTCATGCTTTTATTCTATGTGTGCATATCAAATTAACTTCTGTGTGCATTTAAGACTGCGTGTGTTTGCATGTAGAACAAAATGTGTGTTCATGATTTGTGTGCATGTCAAAACAAGTATGTGTTCATGCTTTGTCAACGTTGGTGTTCATCAGGGAAGCAGTTCTGATGTAACGCCAACACATCCACAAAATATAGAGAAAAGGATATGTAATCCTTCAGAATACATGAAGTCACCATTTAAGTCAAGGGAGGTGAATATCGATGAAAAACCAACAGTAGAAGAGAAAGCACTTTATGAATGGCTAATGGGAAATAAAGCAGATGATAAGTAAGTAAATTTATGCTTTCAATTGATTATATTTCAAAATACTTTTATGTAACTAATTCATTGTGTTTGTGTTTGTTGCAGAGAGGTGATCTTTGAAATGAATGGCACCAAGCTTTGTAAACATGACTTTATAACGTTCAAGGAAAAACAATGCCTAGACAACACAATGCTTGATGCATATACAACATTGTTGAATGAAAATGAAACATACAAAGGTGCATTGTCACCATTGAGGTTATTCCTACCAATATTACATCTGGTACGTATATTTACAACACTCTATTATGAATATGAGCTTTTATCGTATAATACACTAAAAAATATTTTTGAACACGCAGATGCATACTGTGGTACTTGAAAATGAACCACTGGAACAAAGATGTGAAATGTTCAACCCAGCTATTCTTGAAACCTTTAATGCAGTCAAAGGTTTCCAGAAGAAGAACTTGAAGATCAATAATGTTGACTTGGTATGTTGAAGAACACAGACACTATATACGTCTGTGTTCATACATACTATATCTTTGTGTTCACGCATCATGTCTTATGTGTTCATTCGTGTAAGACAAAAAATGTCCATGGGTTTTAGTTTGTGTTCATGAGTTATGTATCTGTGTGTTCATATGGCCTAATGTATGTGTTCATGTTTGCTAACCTCAACTTTGTTTTCTTTCAATTATACAGTTTATATTTCTAGTGTATCATTCTGAACACTACTATGTCATCGCAATCAATGTCAAAACACCACGTGTGCACATAATTGACAATTCAGATGTTGAGACAGGAGACAAGTATGGATCAATACCAAAGAACTTGGTGAGTCTACATTTCATATATGGAAATCATGTCATGATTTTTGACATGAAATTTTTTTATACGAACTTGGTGAGTCTACTTTTATTGCAGAGAGCTGTGTTCATCAATTTCCTCGTGAGAAACCACATGATTGCCAAAGCTCACATCTTCGAAGATGAAAATAAAGTTCCAACAGAAAGGTTGCAAATGAACTGGAGGGACAACAAGAACAAAACTGACTGTGGAATATATGCCATTCGACACATGGAAACATACAAAGGCAATGGCTTAAGTAATTGGCATAGTGGCCTCAAGAAGGGAGACAAGAAACAAATGGCAAACCTAAGGGTCAAGTACTGCTACGCCTTCCTCACAAGTGAACACAATGAGCTGAAGAAAAAGGTTGAGCAAGTAGTTGCAGAAAATCAAAAGAAGAAAGGAGCTGGGAGAAAGAAAAAATGAGTGCTATGTAGTACGAAAAGAAAGGACATTGTGTTAATGTAAAATTGTCTAATAGTAGGAGTTGTGGTTGCATATTTTAGCCCATAATTTTTGTAAATCTGTGGTTGCATATTTTGTGTAGGAAAATTGTCTAATAGTAGGAGCTGGGAGAAAGAAAGGAGCTGTCAGAAAAGAAAAAAAGACATGTAGTATGAAATTGTGTTTTCAAGCATATTATGAAAATTGTGTTTTCAGCTATGTAAAATATGTGTGTGTGCATATCAGTATACTCGTTATGTTCACATATAACAATGTGTGTGTGCATGTAAACAAACTATGTGTGCATATAAACCTGTGGTTGCATATGTCAACAAAAGTTTTTGAATATTCTTGAAATCACATGTCAACATCCACATGTCAACAAATTTTAAACTCAACAAACCTGTGCATATAAACTAAGTTAGGTTATAGCATATGAACAATCTGTGTGTTTATGCAACGAAGAGTTTATGTGTGCATATGGTAGATTTGTTGTGTGCATGACAATCAAAAAATTGTAATAAGTTGTCTAATATGATGCAATTTGTGACTCGATACAAACTGGAGAGTATGTTTGCATATGATATAGCTTATTTGTGCATCACATTATATTTGTGTGTGCATACATAAATATTATTATTGATAAGTTATATCACGCTAAGCAATTTCTATGTGTGCATATAAAATATGCTTTTGTGTGCATTCAATATAATATCCGTGTGCACGTATAAATAAAAGACTATGAAATACGAAAAAGATAAAAAGATATAACATTTCATCATTGGGTTTTTAATGTTTTTCATACAAAGCTAAAAAATATAATCTCAAACTTAATCCGTCCATTGTGGGCATGTTTTGCTGTTGTGGCCAACGGTGTTACAAATTCCACATGCTCTCTTTTCCTTCTTTGACTTTTCTGTTCCAATCTCTTGTCCTCCCCTAATACGTTTCTTTCTGCCCTTATTATTTGCTTGTTGTGGTGGGAGAACATCAACTTGACCTGGTACATAAATATTATTATTGATAAGTTATATCACGCTAAGCAGTTTCTATGTGTGCATATAAAATATGCTTTTGTGTGCATTCGATATAATATGCGTGTGCACGTATAAATAAAAGACTATGAAATACGAAAAAGATATAACATTTCATCATTGGGTTTTTAATGTTTTTCATACAAAGCTAAAAAATATAATCTCAAACTTAATCCGTCCATTGTGGGCATGTTTTGTTGTTGTGGCCAACGGTGTTACAAATTCCACACGCTCTCTTTCCCTTCTTTGACTTTTCTGTTCCAATCTCTTGTCCTCCCCTAATACGTTTCTTTTTGCCCTTATTATTTGCTTGTTGTGGTGGGAGAACATCAACTTGACCTGGTACATAAATATTATTATTGATAAGTTATATCACGCTAAGCAGTTTCTATGTGTGCATATAAAATATGCTTTTGTGTGCATTCGATATAATATGCGTGTGCACGTATAAATAAAAGACTATGAAATACGAAAAAGATATAACATTTCATCATTGGGTTTTTAATGTTTTTCATACAAAGCTAAAAAATATAATCTCAAACTTAATCCGTCCATTGTGGGCATGTTTTGTTGTTGTGGCCAACGGTGTTACAAATTCCACACGCTCTCTTTCCCTTCTTTGACTTTTCTGTTCCAATCTCTTGTCCTCCCCTAATACGTTTCTTTTTGCCCTTATTATTTGCTTGTTGTGGTGGGAGAACATCAACTTGACCTGGTAACGTACCCACAAATTTCTCAAATGTATACTTGCTTGTTGAGGTGGAAGCAGATGTCTCCACTGTTCGTGCACTCATGTATGCAGCCTTTTGCTCCTTTATGACACACAAAAACTCTTTCATTTGATCAGTGTTGTCCCCTAAAATATCAATACAAGAATAAATCTTCGACATAAGTTCAGTCAACAGTCGCTTATTCTCATCAATCTGAACACTACCATCATAAACTGAACCATCAACCTCAAAAATAGACTGTAAAATTGCTTGCTTCGTCCACTGAGTATTTATGAACTTGGAAGGTAATGACTGGATGCCGATATTTCTAAAAACCATGAAAATGTGACAATAGGGAATGCCTACACTGAGAAACTTATTGCAGGAACAATGAAAATCATCACTGGAAATCACATGTTGCACAATAGATGTTTTTCCAAGTTCACAATCAACATGATACTGGTGAATGTCAGTTTCCTTTGTCATGTCTTTCAGTGTACACTGATATATAGCACTGTAGATCTCTTCCTAAACTTCATAAAACATGTTAATTGTGAAAATAGATGCACAATGCTTTTCCAACTCCAAAGGGGTCTTCATGCGGGGAGAGTAAGTAGATGAATCCAAATCCAACTTCTTTTGACTGTGCCTTTGTGAATCAATTGCACTATTAAACTGCATCATGAACACAATAAGACTTGATTGCGGACCTAGGAAATTCCCAAAAAAACTATTTTGACTTTCAGATCTTGATGTTGTCCTCAACAAGCCAGCCATTTTGATATTGTGAAAGAATGACGGTATCCAATAATGGCGTAGCTCAAACATTACTCCTAACCACTGATTATCATGCAGATTATATTCAGAAATAATAGAAAACCACTCCTCTTCAAACTGTAGTGGACTAAGTTCATTGCTCCAAACAATGGAATTGAACTTTTTGTGGAATGCATCAATAATAGTTGGACAAGAGTGAGGAGGAAATTTTACTTTGGTAGGGACCTTCATCATTATATGCCACATACACAAGCGGTGAACAGACCCACTAAAAACACATTCAACGGCAACTTTTACAGCAGGATCTTGGTCAATAATAATAACATGTGGCTCATTGCCCATCGCCTTTTTCAAATTCTCAAATAACCAAACATAAGATTCAACATCTTCATTCATAAGCAAACCGGCCAGCACCAAATGTAATAGACCTTTTATGATTGTCAACTCCAGTAAATGGAACAAATACCATATTATACCTACAACATCAACACAGTAGAAAGCTTAAGATGCGTGTGCATAATAATACAGTATGTGTTCATACATAATACAGTATGTGTTCATATGTAATTCACTATGTGTTCATGTGTAATACAGTATGTGTTCATATGTAATACACAACCAATCTATTAAATGAAAAAAATGCATACCTATTTAATTTGTATGTTGCATCCGCTGAAACAACATCACCAAAGAAAGAGAAACTCTTTCGGCTGACAGGATCACACCAAAACAAACGGCATAGTTGGTCCTCCTTGTTAACATGATAATCAAAATAAAATGCATCACAGCGTTCTTTCCTCTTGAAGAAGTCATCAATGACCATTTGTGCATCACAACCAACCATATATGAGTTAAGACCCCTCTTAAAATTCTTGAAATCAACAACAGTGGCGCCTACATTAGCATATGAACCCACTAAATTCTTGTACACCTTGTAGCTCTTAGTTACACCAACATTCGATTTTAGGCAATTCATAATGAAATCCTGGTGAAATGGAGTCACTTTTCTATTGCCTTTCGAAAAATGTTTTTCAAACTCCTGCAGCATCGGATGTGTATGTCGACACTCAAAATTTGTCATGCGGTACCCTTCAGATCCTGCATATCGATAAATGATTCTAGCATTACATCCGCACCTACTAGATGCCCTCCTTCTTTTAACATCATTACCACCAGTGGCATGAAACTCAGCAAAAGGCGATACATGCTTGTATCCTTCTCTATTGCAAACAAGGTACTTCCAAATAATAATATTCGATCGATCATTGGATTTTTTCGTTGAACCCACACGCACATCAAAACCACATGCATGTGCATAGGTGTGGTAAAACTGAATAGCATGTTCAAGAGTATGAAAAAGATGTCCAACATATGGCTTCAGCTCATCATTGCACACAGGAGCAACATGCTCAGTATTATTCCCTGGAGAAAGAGGAATTTCTTCAATTTTACCATTTCCTGAAAATAATTACATAGAAAATATTAGTAAAACTAGAAGAAGATCTGGAAGTTATGTGTTCATAACATTTCTAAACTTATGTGTTCATACATATCCGATCATGTATGCATGTGTATTGAGTCGTGTGTTCATGTAATAATCATTCTTAAAAACTGAAAGCATTTGTTGAAGTTGTGGCATAACATTTCTATTGTGTTCATAAATAAAAAGACATGTATGCACATTATTTGACTAATGAGTTCATGATCAAGTAACAACAGTGTGCGTCGCTATATTACAATATAAATTGAGAATGTCTTCATCATTTCATATGTGTGTATAACTAGAATGTAATCGTGTTCAGTGATTCAGCGAAAAATGCATCATCCAAAAGTACCAAACACAAAACATAGTACAAACAACATATCAAATACATTCAACACCTCATGAAATCTCAGTGAAAATTCAAGGTCAATACATTCAAACAAGCAACTTATCAAAACGTTCAACAACTCACGAAAATCTAGTGAAAAAATCAAAGTTAAATACATTCAAACAAACACGAGCAAGAGATCCATGAAACCACGAGAGATTTCTGCAAAAAAGTCATCGATTCAAGCTTGCCTGGATCCATAATACTCCGGTATTATAGGTCACGCACGATTAGAGAGAAATCAAGCCAAATCAGAGAGAAATCAGAGAGGAAATCTATCCATTGGATTGTAATAAGGTCACGAACGATCCACGAGCGAGAGATCCATGAGAGAGAGATCCGTGAGCGAGAGGACGCGAGAGATCCAGGAACGAAAGCAATAGAGTAGGGGTGAGCATGGGCCAGAACCCGACCCGAACCGAATCGAACCGAACCCGAAAAGCCCGAACCCAAAAAGCCCAAAAACATGGGACCGAAGACCGAACCCGAACACTTCGGTTCGGTTCGGGTTCGGGTCGGGTTCGGGCTAAACAGCGTCCGAAGGGGAAAAAAGGCCAAAAATGCACTAAAACCCGAAATCCGAACCGAACCCGACCCGAAACCCGAAATGTTAAAAAGTGCGGCCCGAAACCCAAACCGAAGGAGTATGGGTTCGGGTTCGGTTCGGGTTTTTCGTGCCGGCTTTGGTTCGGGCTTCGGTTTCGTCGGCCCGTGCTCACCTCTACAATAGAGCAGTGAACGCAAAAAAAAAATCTGTTTTTTCGGTGGATGAGCCAACACGCGCCCTTCCTTCAGCCAACATGCGCGCGATTTTAGCCCTTAGATCAATTGTGAATTGATGGCTGGGATCCATCCTCAATCCTCTGCTATATCCCTATCCTCATGGGATCTTTTTCCTCTAAATATATTGTCTGCATATCAATGAAGGAAGTATGCATCTCTCAACCACACAAATGAAAAACACATGCACAATCGACAACTGCTTAGATCATGAATACCTGAATATATAGTATGCATATCTATGTAGGAAGTATGAATATCTAAACCACACAAATGAAAAACACATGCACAATCGACAACTGCTTAGATCATGAATACCTGAATATATAGTATGCATATCTATGCAGGAAAAATGCATATCACAACCACACAAATGAATATCATATAACAAATCGACAACTTCATATATCATGCATACCTGAATAAATAGTATGCATATCGATGTACGAGAAATGCATATCTCACTCACAAAAATAAAATATCACATGCACGACCAATTAAATAATCCATTATTACAAATTGCATATCATAAAAGTATATCTGAATATCATATATACACATTTTACATATCTAATGAACAAAATGTTAGTATAAAAACCATGTACCTCGGTAACGGGAACGATGTCATCCTTAAAAGTCTCCGAAAACCAAACTCATCTACACTTTTCTTTTGCACTTCCTTCATTTCCCCGATGGCCCAAACAAAATATTCAAGGCATCCACGGTGTTTGATACCCTTAAAACCGTCCTTTTCCTTGACTTTCGTCTTCTGACGTGCGACTTCTTCTGATTCTTCCTCAACCATCTTAGCCTTGCCCTTATCAACCCTTTTTTTTTTCAAACGTGCTACATGTCAAAAATTATGTATTAGTCAGTGTTTATTAATGAAAGATATCATTTAAAAATAAAAATCCCAACATTCACTTGTAAATATAATGTACCAGCATCATCGTGCGCATATGGTTTAGATGATGCAACATTTCCCTTCAACCGCTTTAAATTGGCCTTTTGAATGTTGGCCAGTGTTTTATCTTCATCGTCAATAGGTGCTTCTACAATGAATTAAAAAGTAATTAATACATTAATGAATACAATATGACTTTATGGTTCATATCAACATTGGAATTAAAAAAGAAAAATATGTATACACTAAACACCTAAGAATCTCATACCTCTTGCTTTTCTCTTAGCCTTGTACTTCTTCGATTTTTTTAGGACATCCTCAGTTGGTTCGTCCTCCCCATCAGATTCATCGGGTGTTTCATTTCTGGTGGTCTTGCCCTTATCACGACAAACAACGATCTTCAACCGTCTCTTTGCTTGTGGACTCATTCGAATTGGTGAAGAGCCATGGGCTTCTTGTGATCCAGTGTCCACAATTGCTTCGGTAAGTTGTTCGGAAGATGTGACATGAGCATCCTTTGGGGAATCTTCGACCGACTTCCTTGAGGGCAATCCTGTACAAATCATATTAATAAGCTTAATTGTATATAACATATAAGAAGGAATGACTATAGCTTAGACAAACATGCAAATGTCATAGTTAGAAATAAATTGCATATGTGTCCGGATGTAGTGCATATCAATTAGAATACAATGAATATCAATTTAAAAAAAATGAACAACACATTAATCTAAACTAGTTGCTAATCATATCAATACCAAACATTAAACAATGCATAATACCTTACTTCGAAGCTATACAAATAAACAGAAAAGAAATACATTACCTTTAACAAGCCTTCTTCGCTTGCCATCCTTTGTTTTCAGAGACATTGATTCTCTACCCAACAAGCCTCTAACCATGAACAGAAACCTAAAGAAGACGATGAGTAACATTAAAAACCAACCTCCAAATCCAACAACAATTGAATCAACTTGAATATCAAAACAATATATACACTGCACATGTTCTGCATATCAATGTATGGCAAATGCATATCCCATTCATATAATTGAATATCAAAACACAATCTAAGCATCAAATCTCATTGGTTTTGTGCATTCTAGTAGACTGTTACACCAAACACTGAACAATTAATCTGGCTCCAATCTCAGAACCAAAATTCATATTCGACGGAGTTTATGGATTCTAATAGCCAGTTACATCAAACCCCAAAACACAATCTAAGCACGTCAACACGAACCAAACATACCCAAAAAACAAAACCCTAAAAACCAACCTCCAAATCCAACACCAAATGAATCAACATGAATATCAAAACAATATATACATTGCACATGTTCTACATATGCCATCTACATAATTAAATATCAATAACACAGTCTAAGCTTTCGATGCCCTAAACGAACTAAAAATGCATATCGAACGAAATCGAACAAGACAAACCTTCTAATGCCCTAAATCTAATGGAAAACTCGAAAACAAATGTTCTAATCGACAAAAAATCAAATCAAAGTAGATATATTCACCGATTTATGTCAAAATTCGCGGTTGGAGAACCGAAATTGAATAACATGTTTCAGGAATTGAACCGAAATTGAAGACTTAGTAGACTATTGATGGAGACGAAGATGAATATTAGTGGGGAAGTGATTTTAGGGTTACCTTTAGCCCAACCGAAGATGGCGATGACGACGGCGCTTCTATAGTGGAGACGCCAGAAAATGACTACGAGGGAGGAGATTGGAAACCGACGAACGAGCAAAACACGAGGGAGAAGCCGATGAAGGCGGCGATGGAGATCAATGGAAATGAGAGAGAAAGAGAGAGAGAGAGAGAGAGAGAGAGAGAGAGAGAGAGAGAGAGAGAGAGAGAGAGAGAGAGAGAGAGAGAGAGAGAGAGAGAGAGAGAGAGAGTAGAGCAAGAGAACAAAGGAGGGAGTTCAAAATGAAAGTTGAAACGACTCAGAAATATGGAAATCAAATCCCGGAAAGCTCGTACATGGAGGAGATCGGGTGTGGGTGAATCTACTCCCCAATTTTGTGCCTCTCTAGATTAAAGCTCATCCATCCATCTTAAACTAATCCAATGCTCTATATTTATCCACCCATTTTACTATAAGAGCCTGTTTACTAGAGCATAGATATATATATATATAGGATTAGCTTCATGTGAGGAGCACCATTAGGGTGAAAAGTGAGGAGCATTCTAGGCCATTGATTTTAATATTATCATACACCCTACCACACCCAGTCCTGGTCAACGGTCAGCATTGACCGGTCAATGGTCAATGTTGACCGACCGTTGACCGGTCAACGATTAGCGTTGACCGACCGTTGACCAGTCAACACAGAGATTTTTCTTTTCTTTTCATTATAAACTATTGATGAAAAAAAATTAAACAATTAGTTCTTAAAGTTGAACAATTAAAACTTGAACAATATTAAAGTTGAACAATCGTATCCGAAAAGTTGAACAATTGTATCTTAAAGTTGAACAATTTCATTTTTATAGTTAGACAACTGTGTTCGCTATGTATATACATTTGAACAATTGTATCTTAATGTTGAACAATTTCATTTTTTTTATAATTTTTTTGGGCTGGCCGTTTTTTCCGTCTTTACTATTCTTATTTTCCTATACATTTAGGATTTAGGGTTTATGTTTTGAACATTTTGAGTTCTATTATGTTTATAGTACATTATAAACAAAACTTCTAATTTATTGGACAATTGTTAAAATTTTAATGAAGTATTGTTCAATCTATCTTTTGTTATAAGTTTGAATTTTCATGCAATTTAAATTGTTCAACTTTTCTGGTTCATTTGTTCAACTTTATATATTGTTAAAAAGGTTGTTCAGCTTGTAAGATACAATTGTTCAAATTCAAGAGAGAATTGTTCAATTTTTTAGAAACAATTTTATGAGGAAAGCGTGTAGGAAAACAAGAATAAAAATATATATTTTATCCTGAAAAGAAAATTGGCAAAAAAAAAATTTGACCGTTGTATAGTGAAAATAGATGTCTAACTATAAAAATAAAATTGTTCAACTTTAAGATACAATTGTTCAACTTTTTTGGTATAATTGTTCAACTTTATATATTGTTTAAAATACATTGTTCAACTTTTAACATACAATTGTTCAAGTTTAATAGGGAATTGTTCAACTTTTTTAATTACAATTTTATGATAAAAACGTGTAGGAAAACAAGAAAAAAGGAAGAAAAAATTTGCCCGGGAAAAAAAATTTGCCCGAAAAAAAAAACTAAAGTTTGCTTAGTGAAATAGTCGTCTAACCTTAAAAATGAAATTGTTTAGCTTTAAGATACAATTGTTCAACTTTTCATATACAATTGTTCAACTTTATGTATTGTTCAAAAAAATTGTTTAAATTTTAATATACAATTGTTCAAATTTAATAGGAAATTGTTCATTATTTTAGAAACACTTTTATGATGTTGTTGAATATCAACAACATCATAGTGAATATCATATCATAAAATTTGAATATAAACTACTCAGATCATGAAACGTACATACAACATGAATATCAAAAACATTTGTATGAATATCACATCAAACAATTTGTATATCAATTGCAAACAGTACAAACAACACCATCAACAAGCAATTTGAATACCATAATAGCGATATTCATTCCATATGTGATGATATTCACGTATTTTGTACGCATAGTAATACAAGTAAGTAGTCGATATTCATAAAAACAGTGTCGATATTCAAAGTTTAATTCGCACATGATTATTATTCAGAGTTTAGGTGAATATCACATCATAAATATCAAATACTCAACACATGAAACCTACATCCAATATAAAGTTCAATTGATTACACATAGATTTCATTCGTGTAGATACTTAACCATGTTAATCAAGTTCACCGATCACTAAGAAATTAAATTAAACATCTCATCCTGCCAGTAATTCAATTCATAACACCAAGAATCTCAGTTAAATGTTTTACCAATCTGAATTCATACTCGGCTCCCAAAATTTGGCACAACCAGTTCAATTGAACCCCAAATCGATCGATCTATAACCTAATCAGGCATGGAGTGAATTATATATGAATTACCTTATAAGAGCGGTCAACGAGAAGAGGTCGAGTGACAAGGCTCCGAAAGAGTTGTTTCTTCTTCTGAAACTCGGCAAACAGCGCCTCTCCGCTGTCAGATCGGGAGAAGATGAGATCGCAATCCGATGGCAAAAACCGCTCCCAAACAACGTCGGAATGCAAGAAGTGGTTTGCTTCGCAGAAATGGCAAGATAGAGCCGCCGCCGGGGTGCGGTGGGCGACACGGCGGAACAGAGTAGCAATCAACGGGCTCGTACAACAGACGTAGGTCCGGTATGGAGGTCCGAGCGGGGTTGGTTCGGGTGTGGTGGTGTGGCATGTAGGTCTGGGCTGGTGAAGGGTTCGAGCGAGGTTGTGGTCTGGTGGTCGCGAACAGGTGGTGTGGTGGTCGTGCGGCTTAGTGAAGTGGGCGCGCGGAGGGGAGCGGACAGGTTGGTGGTGGCTTGGTGTGGGTTAGATGGGTCAGTCGCAGTAGGTACGAGTCGCGGGGAGGAGGCGGCCGGAGAACGAGGGAGGGCGCCGGAGGAGGGAAGAAGATGAGGAGGAAACCGCTCCACCGCGAGAGAGGCTGAGGACAAATCTGGAGAGAGTAATCATACGAGATCTCTGTGAATGTGATTTTGGAAAGTCCAGATTTGGGTAAATCAAATCCCTATAATTATGTTAATTTGGGTGGATCAGGTGTGTGCATTCTATTCTCCCTAATGTGCACCCTCTTATATTCAATATGGGCCATTGATTCGATTCTAATCTAAAGGCTCCTATTTGTACTCCCGTTTTACTTTAAATGACTATTTTACCAGAACCTAATTCTATATAAATATATATATATATATATATCTATGCTCTAGTAAAACAGGCTCTTAAGGTAAAATGAGTGTATTAATTTAAGACGTTGGATGAGAGGAGAATAGATGGTTGTGATTTAATAATGGATTCTCTAATTTTATATGGTGGATGTGACCACACCAAATCCCCTCAAATCCTAAAATTAAAGGATTGTAATATTCACCAAATTCCCTCAACTTCCTCTTTTAATCTCTTCCTTTCTCTCGTTTCTCTCATCCGTCTTCCACTCTCTCTCTCTTTCTCTCTCTCTCTCTCTCTCATTTTACTCTCTGGCGCTGCAGGGAACCTCCATTGACGAACTCAACAAGCTTAGTTTCTCCAACAATTCACGGCGTTGCAGGAGTTAGTACTGGAGTTTCTTCGAAGCAGCAGCGGGGCACTCTACGGCGACGGCGGGGAAGGCATCAGCAGCGGGGCACTCTACGGCGACGGCGGGGAAGGCAGCTGCAGCGGATACGGCCACAGTGGCAATGGGGGAGGCCATCGATGCCGGGTTATAAGCAACTCGATCGTTGAGTAATTAATTGTAATATCCCTCATTTTTGTAAGGAAAATTTTGAATTTTCTTATGACCAGATTACAAGTCATATTAAATTCAGAGAAGTACGAACATTCTATGCAATGTGCGACCTCTGTAATATTTTTCTGAGTAATACAAAATACAGTTAATGTATTTTTGGGTTAAAAGGTCGTTCGTGTACGAATATATTTAACCCGGGGTTAAAAATATTTAACCACTAGGTAAGAAAAGACAAAACGGACAAAAAGGGGAAAAATGGCCTTGACCGCACCCCGCTGTCAAGCGGCCGCATCCGCGGCAAAGGCCAAACTTGGGGGCGGTAACAAGTCGGCCACCGCACCCCGCGGCCACACCACCGCACCCCGCGGTGGCAGCTGTCTTCTTGACAGCGTGCAGGCAACTTGGCGAGGCTATAAGCGTAGCCTTGTTGAGTCATTCACCCTACGTTTTTAGGCTGGACACTTCGTGGTGTATGTGTCTTGCCTGGGAGCAGCCTTGTAGGACTATAAATGGAGAGAGGAGGCAGAGAGAAAGCTCAGATCATCAGCTCCAACATCATCTTCCTCCTAATAAAAACTCCATTTTTGGTTTCAAAGTTCAGCTTGTTTTGAGAGGGATTCAAATTCCTTTTTGAACGTTAGAAGGGTGTTCCTAAGTTGTATTCCAAAGCTTAAGAAGGTGGGAGATCAAACCAAGAACAAATCGAAGTCGAACGAATCGATTTGGGTAAGTTTCTCCATGGCCGTTGTCGAAGAATTTGCTCTGGCACTTGACCGCACCCCGCGGCAGAGGCTCCACCGCACCTGCGGCGAGCTTACCCGGGTTGTGTGTTCTTGGGTGTTTTGCTTCGAGTGAGGCTTGATTCCTTCGACTCCTCTTGTATTCTTTTAGATTCATATATGTAGATATTGAATCTAACTTAGGGTCTTGTTATGGGTCGTTCCATATGGATTTATTGTCCAGGATCTGTCCCAGTTTCAGACTCTGAACCCTTCGTTCCTAAGCTTGTGAAGCTTTCATCGATCTAAGGCAAGTGTCGGTTCGCTCTTGCTCATCATTCCATATTTCCATTAATTATCAATTGTTTAATTGTTAATTAATTTGGGATGATTATTGTTCTTGTCTGGGAACGGTTTTGTGAAACTGTTTTGGAAATTAAAATGGATATTATAATAGGTTGTATATCTGCTAGAACAACGCTATTATATAAATATATCTAGATTGAAATATATCTATGATGCTGGCCTTGATGGCTTTGATATGATTTTGGACAAGTTCTGAACTGTTTAGTTAGAACGAGTATTCGCAGGAACGCTACTTGGTATCTCCTTGTGAGTACTAGTCGTTTCTTTATAACCAAGTGTATGGGATGTCCAGGCCCCAACACTTCTCTTGGGTCATGACCATTCCCTGTCCGTGTACCGGGAAGGTGCACACAGCTGGTGCCACTCTCTGGGATTTAGTCCCTACTCTATATCTCAATATCCGCGAGGATGAGATTCTAAAAGCTTGAAACGTGAATGAGCGTTTTGGAATTAATTAAGATAAGTGCCCGAGCGGACATGATTAATATACCCTTGACGAGTAGTACAGCTAGGCAATAGTCCAGCTAAGAAACTCGTCCTGACCTTGATTAGAGTACGTTCTCTTTCCAATCTGGATTCGCTTTATGCGGTAAGGTTGGTCGTGAACCGAAACATCTAGTTAGTTTTTAAACGCTTGTATGTGAAACTATAATGTTCCAGACATTTGTCATGCTTCCGATGAGACTCACTCGTTTGGAGTCTTCTCTTGGATATTCTTCCCCTAAGACTCATATCTGTTGGAGTCTTCTCTTAATCATGTCTTTTGATATATTCCAGTAAAAGTATGGTGGTTGGCTATCGTTATCGGTTATTATCTGAGAAACAATGAGTCTAACCTAATACGACTACTTCGAACCACTCTGCTTTGTGCCCTTGCATAGTCTTTCATTAGACTAACCAACCGTAATTGTTCTCTGCATGGTTGGCTGGGGTCATCCGTTCGATTCGGCACATCAGATAAGTTGCCACCCCACGAAGGCTAAGAACGACTATGACGGGAGGTATTTTTAACAAATTTACCCAGGTTGAGATCCTTGGCGTTGATCGCTGTGGTCAAGACTTGTATTTATCTTTAAAAGACTTCCGCTAGGCTTGGTTTACTTTGATAACAATGTTTTGCCCTATGGGGATTGGGTTGTAATCCCTTGACAAATGTTTTAACTATGGTTTGTTGATTATATAAATGTTGTTTATGCTTTGTATAAACCGGTAAAGCCTTGGGTGGCTTCGGAGGTGAAATCTGAGGTCACTGATGGTAATACCTTTCCAAATGGGTTAAAATTTGGGGGTGTTATAGATCTGGTATCAGAGCTAAAAGTTTTAAAAACGGGTTGGGTATTTTATAAACCGTTTACTCGTTTTACATTGAGGTTTAAAGGTATTCAAAGACTTTGAATTTTAAACGATGTAATTCAACGCCGTTCATAGTCGTGCCTTCTTTTTTAGTCTGATATGGAAAACAAACTTCTATATTTAGAAAGACTAATTTCCTTCTCGTCGCCTGTAGGATATGGGTGCCTGTCTATCCCTTCGAAAAGACACAGAGGAGGTCGAGATGGCTCCACCCTCTCCTGATAGGTTCGACTTTCCTGTCCCCCTAAGATGCTTTGAAGTCGGAAGCTCTAGCAACCCACCCGAGGATGAGGATGTGAAGCATATGCTTCCTGAATCGGTGGTGCTGAGATCCGACAATGCTGTAGTTCCAGTAGTAGAACCGGCTGTACAACCGAGGGTTGAGATTGAGCCATCGAGATATGCTCAAGGTTATTACAACAATGATTACATGACTGAAGCAATTCCGAAAGGGAATGAAGAAGAGGAAGATGAATATGAGGAGATTATGGAAGTGGATATTGAAGGAAATACGTCAGAGTATACCAGAGAATACCTTGACGACGATGTGGAGATCGGGTCAGTTCTCGGGATAGATTCCGAGGAGGATCCCGAAGAAGATCCCGAGGAAAACCAGGAAGAGCAAGAACAAGAACCTGATGAACTGAGGTACTTGTTGGTGGATCATGAGAACTCAGGAATGCAACTCATGTATCCAAGTCCGCCAACTGAGCCAGAATACCCGCCATTGACTGACGCTGAGTGGGAGGCGCTCTATGTCGAGTATGGCCTCCGAGAGAACAATAATTCACGCTATGCTTCAGAGGACGCACCACCTCTTCATACTCAAAGAAGGCGAAGGCCGAGTCCCGAGTTGCGTGAAAATCTCCGTCAGAGTCAACAGAGAACTCTTGAAGCACAACGTGAATTAGAGGAGATAAATGAACGTACTCAAAAGCGGGCAAGGACCTGAGAGGCAGATCAGAATGACCAGGATTCTCGCATGCCTAATATTAGGCCACGGACACCGAGATCTAAAGATGGATCGTGTGCCCCAGGGCCAAGTAGGATGACAGATTTGTCACCTGATTTCGATGAGGAGCCTCATCCGAAGAAACCCTGTATGCATAGCTTGCCATTTAGGAAACGCTTCACGGGGTTGTGAAGAAGGATCAATGTTATGCAAAGTAGTAGTACTTTTGTATAATACTTGGAAGTTATGCAATATAGTACTAAATTCTCTGAGCAATTTTGTCGGGAAGCTCTAGAGAATTCCTTGTGTAAAACCCTACGGATGTGTTAAAAGTTCATCAATATATATTACCAAGTTGATCTATTATTTGAGTTGATTTTTATTACATTCAATATGTTGGAGAAATATTAATGTAAGAAATCATTGGAATTTGATCGGTATACAGATGGTGAATACAAGAAACAACACCTGTAATGGTGCTGGGCCAAGTAACAATCCCAGGCCAGTCAGAAGGAATGCTGAAAACCTTGAGGAGGTGCATGAGTCTGCATCCAATGTTAACCCTGGAGGCAATGGCCAAGCTCCGGCCAACGCTCCAATGGTATTCAAGGAGGCAGCGGTTGCAGCAATTCGAGGAATTGTTATGCAAGCCATGACAAATATACTACGACCAAATGCGCCTTAGGCACAAGGAGTGCCAATTCCTCCACCAGTTCCCGGAATTGGGGAAACAGAGACTCATGAACCCGTGATTCCAGAGAATGTAGTCGAGAATAGAAGTAATTATGGCCGAGCTTTAAAGACCATAAACTCTATGAGACCCGATAGTTACAATGGGAAAGGTGAGCCAGTCCGTGTGACTCACTGATTTTCCCACATGGAAAGGCTATTTCGCAATGTAGAATGCACTGAGGCTGAAAGAGTGCATATAGCGTATCTCCAACTGAAGGAAAATGCTAGTGAGTGGTGGGAGAACACCGGTCTTATAGATAGCCCTGATTTGAACTGGGCGATGTTCAAAACCAAGATGACAGATCGTTTCTTCTCTCAGGCTATGAGAGATGAGAAACGAAAGGAATTTCTATATCCGAAGATTGATGGGTTGAAGGTGACTGAGCTGGCTACCAAGTTCAATCACCTATTGCAGTATGCTGGATCGAAGGTATCCAGTGAGGAACAAAAGATCAGGTATTTCCACGAATGGATGAGTCCTGATATCAAGCCACTAATGGTGCACCATACATGCTCTACTTTGGAGCAGTATGTGGATGCAGCCTATAAACTGGAAGTGACCCTGGAAGAGTCAACTAAGAGACGTAACCGCCAGAGATCTATGCAAAATCAATCTCAAGCGAGTGGTTTCAAGCGTCCTGCACCGCTGTCGAACTTTGTAAAGTCTGGTCGGACAAAGACTGAGATGACTCAGAGTGGGTCTACACCGCAGTCCGGTCAGAATAAGAAACCAATACAATGTTTTAACTGTGGTGTGCACGGACACAAGAGCAATGTGTGTCCAAAGGAGAGAAAGACTTGTTTTGCTTGTGGAAAGGAAGGACATTTACAGACGTTCTGTCCGCAAAAGAAGCAAAAAGGTGCTGAGTCACAGCAAGGGTCAGTTAATCAGAGCAACCGACCTAGATTCAAGCCAGTAGAGAGTCGTAATCCTTCGACTCAGACTACTGCTCAGAACAAGGGGAAAGCCCCAGCTGTTTCCGGAGGACAAGGTCAACGCCTGTACGAGATGCGTGAGGCGGATGGACCCAATACTCTGATTGCTCAAGGTACTTTATACCTCCACTCTACTCCTGTATGCATATTGTTTGATTCGGGTGCTACCCATTCCTTTATCTCTGAGAGCTGTGTCAGTAAGTTAGGATTAGTATGCAACGAAGCTTGTGAGCCTTTTGTTGTGAACCTTCCTAATGGTAACCAATTAGTGGGAACCAAACGTCTGTCAGAATGTCCGGTTACCATTCAAGGTAAGAAATTCGAAGCAAATTTGATCTGCATTGCCATGGCTCTATACGACATCATTCTCGGTATGGATTGGTTAATACGTCATGGGGCGGTAATCGACTTTAGTTCAAGGACTGTGATGGTTTCATTTGAGGGCCAGAGTATATGCAAATTTAAGGGTCGTAATGACGCTGATAACGGCAGGCTCACCAATGCGATGGCTGCGTTTAAGCTACTTCGACAAGGTTGTGTCGGATACCTTTGCTATCTGGATGCACCCAAGAAAGATGAACCATCAGTTCTCGATATTCCAGTCGTTAGTGAATTCCCGGATGTCTTTCCAGAGGAAATTCCTGGATTACCCCCACATCGCGTCGTAGAGTTTACGATAGATCTTGAGCCTGGTACTGCGCCGATTTCTAAAGCACCGTATCGGATGGCTCCTGCGGAGATGCAAGAATTGAAAAAGCAACTGGAAGATCTTCTTGACAAAGGTTATATAAGACCGAGTGCATCACCTTGGGGTGCTCCGGTTTTGTTTGTTAAGAAGAAAGATGGATCGTTTCGACTTTGTATCGACTATCGTGAGTTGAACAAGGTTACGATCAAGAACAAGTATCCTTTGCCTAGGATTGATGATCTGTTAGATCAACTTCAAGGAGCAAAAGTCTTTTCCAATATCGATCTGAGATCTGGTTACCATCAGCTCAGAATTCGTGAGGGAGATATTCTGAGGACTGCATTCCGGACAAGATATGGTCACTACGAGTTTGTAGTTATGCCATTCGGACTTACCAATGCTCCAGCAGTCTTTATGGACTTGATGAATCGATGTTTTCACCAGTACTTGGATAAGTTCGTGGTGGTCTTCATCGATGATATTTTGATCTACTCTCCGAGTGAGGAAGCTCACGAGGAACATCTGCGGATTATCTTGTCAGTCCTTAGACAAAATGAGTTGTACGCTAAATTGTCTAAGTGTGACTTTTGGATCAAATAAGTGGCTTTCTTAGGCCATGTGATCAACGAGAATGGGGTGATGGTCGATTCCCAGAAGATTGAAGCTGTAGCAAACTGGAAGCGGCCTCAGAATGTGAAAGAGGTGCGCAGTTTCCTTGGACTTGCCGGATATTACAGACGGTTCGTAGAGGGATTTTCTAAGATCGCTCTACCCATGACCGGTTTACTCCGCAAGGTCCATAAGAAGTTTATCTGGAATGATAAGTGTGAGGCCAATTTTCAAAAGTTGAAACAGTGTCTGACCTCTGCACCGGTACTAGCGCTGCCAGAAGGAAACGATGGATATGTGGTCTATAGTGATGCTTCTAAGAGTGGTTTGGGTTGTGTGTTGATGCAGAAAGGCAGAGTTATTGCATATGCATCTCGACAACTAAAAACCTATGAAGCAAACTATCCGACCCATGATCTGGAGTTGGCAGTAGTGGTATTTGCATTGAAGATTTGGAGGCACTATTTATATGGTGTAAGATGTCAAGTCTTCACTAACCACAAGAGTCTCAAGTATGTATTCACATAGAAAGAGTTGAATATGAGACAGCGCCGTTGGCTAGAATTACTCAAAGATTATGATATTGAATTGTTGTATCATCCGGGCAAGGCTAATGTTGTAGCCGATGCATTGAGTAGGAAGACACCGCATGAGACGGTGGTAGCACTCCTCATTGCTCAAGCCAGACTAAACCAATTGATATGCGAGGCTGAAATCTTGTATGATCAGTGTAGAGGATACCTGAGTATGTTGGAAATTCAAGCCACGCTACTCGATCAGATTCGAGAAAAGCAAATTGACGATATCATCTTGGTAAAGCTAAGCAGTGAAGTTTTAAACGGGAAAGCTCCCGGTTTTGTGATTCAGGAGGATGGATCACTCTGGTTTCAGGACCAAATTTGTGTACCTGACGTTGATGGTCTTCGCCAGTTGGTGATGAGGGAAGCCCATTCGTCAGATTATTCTGTACATCCAGGCTCTAGCAAAATGTACAAGGACCTCAGAAAGAAATTCTGGTGGCCAAACATGAAATGGGATGTGGCAGAATTTGTAGCAAGATGCTTGACTTGTCAGAGAGTCAAGATATAACACCGTAGACCAGGCGGTGAATTGCTACCTCTCCTAGTGCCAGAATGGAAATGAGAGGATATTGCTATGGACTTCGTCACCGGATTACCCAAGACTCGAACGCAAAAGGATGCTATATGGGTGATTGTTGACAGGCTCACGAAGAGTGCTCACTTCGTGGCTATCAAGTCAACATGGGGAGTCCAAAGGTTAGCCGAAGTATATAAGCAAGAGATCATCCGATTACATGGTATTTCCAAGACCATTGTATCGGATCGTGATGGCCGTTTTACGTCGAGATTCTGGAAGGAACTCCACAAGGCCATGGGAACCGAGTTAAGGTTTAGCATCACATTTCATCCTCAGACAGATGGACAGTCTGAGAGGACTATCCAGACTCTAGAGGATATGTTGAGAGCGTGTGTACTCGATCGACCGACTAGTTGGGAAGACAACTTGAGTCTAATCGAGTTCACATACAACAATAGCTGGCATGCTACTATAAAGATGGCTCCATTTGAAGCTTTGTATGGTCGGAAGTGCAGATCGCCAATTTGTTGGGATGAGAATGCTGGCAAGATTCTGCTCGGACCAGAGTTGGTCGAGAGAACTGCTTCAGACATTGCTTTAATCAGACAGAGAATGTTGACAGCACAAAGTCGACAGAAGTCTTACGCAGATCCAAGGCGTAGGAATATCGAGTTCGAGGTTGGTGACAAAGTATTTGTCAAGGTATTGCCATCCAAAGGAGTATTCAGATTTGGTAAGCGTGGGAAGCTTAACCCTTGCTACGTGGGACCATTTGAGATTCTCGACAGAGTGGGATTTCTAGTATACTGTTTGGCATTGCCGCCATCGGCACATCCTGTACATAATGTGTTCCACGTATCCCTATTGAGAAAGTATGTGCCAGATGAATCTCATGTGTTAAGCTATGAAGACATCGAGATTCAGGCAGATGGTACTTATGAAGAGACACCTGTGCACATTTTGGAATGCCGTGAGAAGCAACTGCGCAACAAAGTGGTACCGTTGGTACGGATGCTATGGTCTAAAGCAGGAACAGAAGAGACTACTTGGGAGACTTGGGAAACTGAGGTAGATATGCGTAGACGCTTTCCCGATATGTTTACAACCTAAGTTTCGGGGTCGAAACTTTATTTAAGGGGGAGGTGATGTAATATCCCTCATTTTTGTAAGGAAAATTTCGAATTTTCTTATGACCAGATTACAAGTCAGATTAAATTCAGAGAAGTACGGACATTCTATGCAATGTGCGACCTCTGTAATATTTTTATGAGTAATACAAAATAGAGTTAATGTATTTTTGGGTTAAAAGGTCGTTCGTGTACGAATATATTTAACCCGGGGTTAAAAATATTTAACCACTTGGTAAGAAAAGACAAAACAGACAAAAGGGGGCAAAATGGCCTTGACCGCACCCCATGGTCAAGCGGCCGCACCCGCGGCGAAGGCCAAACTTGGGGGCGGTAACAAGTCGGCCACCGCACCCCGTGGTGGCAGCTGTCTTCTTGACAGCGTGCAGGCAACTTGGCGAGGCTATAAGCGTAGCCTTGTTGAGTCATTCACCCTACGTTTTTAGGCTGGACACTTCGTGGTGTATGTGTCTTGCCTGGGAGCGGCCTTGTGGGACTATAAATGGAGAGAGGAGGCAGAGAGAAAGCTCATATCATCAGCTCCAACATCATCTTCCTCCTAAGAAAAACTCCATTTTTGGTTTCAAAGTTCAGCTTGTTTTGAGAGGGATTCAAATTCCTTTTTGAACATTAGAAGGGTGTTCCTAAGTGGTATTCCAAAGCTTAAGAAGGTGGGAGATCAAACCAAGAACAAATCGAAGTCGAACGAATCAATTTGGGTAAGTTTCTCCATGGCCGATGTCGAAGAACTCGCTCTGGCACTTGACCGCACCCCGTGGCAGAGGCTCCACTGCACCTGTGGCGAGCTTACCCGGGTTGTGTGTTCTTGGGTGTTTTGCTTCGAGCGAGGCTTGATTCCTTCGATTCCTCTTGTATTCTTTTAGATTCATATATGTAGATATTGAATCTAACTTAGGGTCTTGTTATGGGTCGTTCCATATGGATTTATTGTCCAGGATCTGTCCCAGTTTCAGACTCTGAACCCTTCGTTCCTAAGCTTGTGAAGCTTTCATCAATCTAAGGCAAGTGGCGGTTCGCTCTTGCTCATCATTCCATATTTCCATTAATTATCAATTGTTTAATTGTTAATTAATTTGGGATGATTATTGTTCTTGTCTGGGAACGGTTTTGTGAAACTATTTTGGAAATTAAAATGGATATTATAATAGGTTGTATATCTGCTAGAACAACGCTATTATATAAATATATCTAGATTGAAATATATCTATGATGCTGGCCTTGATGGCTTTGATATGATTTTGGACAAGTTCTGAACTGTTTAGTTAGAACGAGTATTCGCATGAACGCTACTTGATATCTCCTTGGGAGTACTAGTCGTTTCTTTATAACCAAGTGGATGGGATGTCCAGGCCCCAACACTTCTCTTTGTTCATGACCATTCTCTGTCCGTGTACAGGGAAGGTGCACACAGCTGGTGCCACTCTCTGGGATTTAGTCCCTACTCTATATCTCAATATCCGCGAGGATGAGATTCTAAAAGCTTGAAACGTGAATGAGTATTTTGGAATTAATTAAGATAAGTGCCTGAGTGCACATGATTAATATACCCTTCACGAGTAGTGTAGCTAAGAAACTCGTCCTGACTTTGATTAGAGTACGTTCTCTTTCCAATCTGGATTCGCTTTATGCGGTAAGGTTGGTCGTGAACCGAAACATCTAGTTAGTTTTTAAACGCTTGTATGTGAAACTATAATGTTCCAGACATTTGTCATGCTTCCGATGAGACTCACTCTTTTGGAGTCTTCTCTTGGATATTCTTCCCCTAAGACTCATATCCGCTGGAGTCTTCTCTTGATCATGTCTTTTGATATATTCCAGTAGAAGTATGGTGGTTGGCTATCGTTATCGATTATTATCCGAGAAACGATGAGTCTAACCTAATACGACTACTTCGAACCACTCTACTTTGTGTCCTTGCATAGTCTTTCATTATACTAACCAACCGTAATTGTTCTCTGCATGGTTGGCTGGTGTCATCCGTTCGATTCGGCACATCAGATAAGTTGCCACCCCACGAAGGCTAAGAACGACTATGACGGGAGGTGTTTTTAACAAATTTACCTAGGTTGAGATCCTTGGCGTTGATCGCTGTGGTCAAGACTTGTATTTATCTTTAAAAGACTTCCACTAGGCTTGGTTTACTTTGATAACAATGTTTTGCCCTATGGGGATTGGGTTGTAATCCCCTGACAAATGTTTTAACTATGGTTTGTTGGTTATATAAATGTTGTTTATGATTTGTATAAACCGGTAAAGCTTTGGGTGATTTCGGAGGTGAAATCCGAGATCACTGGCGGTAATACATTTTTAAATGGGTTAAAATTTGGGGGTGTTACATTAATTAGGTAATTTAATTGATTGAAAGCGTTACGTTTACGTACCATTATTAAGTCGGTATGTATGTCATTAGTATTTTATTTTTTCTATCGGCAGGTACGGTGTTGGACTTGACGGAGCATCCAATCGATCTACTAGCTAGCTTTTCACGGGTTTCGATCGTTTCAATTAAAGTCTCTTCATGTCTATTTGGACTGAGTTAGTACTTAATCTAATGTGGGTGTATTTTGACTATGCATGTGAATCATATCTATCTTGTGTATTTTGGACTGTGATTTATTTTAATATGTCCATCAATGACTTGGATAGTTGGATCTATATGGTTTTTCCACAATCACGGCGCATTTATGCACATAAATGCACATAAATTTCTCCAACAATTCAGTTGTATGGAAGGGATATGCATTTTCCATGCATTGATATACAGATAATACTTATATGATATGCAATTTGTTATTATAGATTATTTCACTGGCCATGATTGTGATATTCATTTATGTGGATGTGATATGCATTTTCCATACATTGATATGCATAATATACTTGTATGATATGCAATTTTTTATGATAGATTATTTCATTGGCCGTGAATGTGATATTCATTTATGTGGATGGGATATGTATTTTCTATACATTGATATGTAGAATATACTTGTATGATATGCAATTTGTCATTGTAGATCATTTCATTGGCCGTGAATGTGATATTCATTTGTGTGGATGGGATATGCATTTTCTATACATTGATATGCATAATATACTTGTATGATATGCAATTTGTCATTATAGATCATTTCATTAGACGTTTTATTTAACTACCTAGCAATGTATTTGACTACTCAGGTTCAACTTTACATTATCAAGTTAGTGATATTCACGAATCTTTTAACGTTAGTGATATTCTCGTCAAAAGATGAGAAGAACAAGCCGCGGGCGCGGAAAGGAAGCCGCTGGCGCGGCCAAGGAAGATCTCGCTGAGTGTCAGGAAAGAACAAGCCGCGGGCGCGGTTCAAGGGCAACGATCGTAGCCATGCAGGATCCAGCCATGCAATTATGGATTATTTCCTTGGCCGTGAATATGATATTCATTTGTGTGGATGGGATATGCATTTTTTGTACAGTGATATACAGAATATACTTGTATGATATGTAGTTTTTCTCTCTCCAATCTCCTTCTCCTTGTACAGTGATATGCAGAATATACTTGTATGTTTTAAATTGGAATATCAATTACCACAAAGTGCATATTTGTTCAATGTTTTTGAATATCAGTATATATACGATTGACGATGATCACGAATAACAATTATTCAATAATACTTGAACGATATTCAAATAATGTTCTTTGATATTCACACATTGTATTTCAATTCAGTCGATGCATTATATACGATGAAACATGAACAAGATTAACATATATGCAAATTATATATAACAATATTCATCTTTTTCGTGTCGATATGCAGAATGATTTAGAAATTTCTGGACCGAAGCTATGCGTGGAAGATGGTGGTAAATAACTGCCTATTTTGGAGGATCTACGTTTTCTCTCTCCAATCTCCTTCTAACTGCCTATTTTGGAGGTTTTTAATTTTTAGAAATTTAGAAAATCAGTAGGGATATTCTATCCCATGAAAACCGCCTCATACACCCTTATTATACTCTCCAAATTCAACCATCCAATACTCTCAATCCGACGCTCCATAATTGTATACTCGTTTCACCATAAGAGTCGTTTTACTCAATCGACGCTCCATAATTGTACACTCGTTTCACCATAAGAGTCGTTTTACCTGAGCGTGCCTCTCTCTCTATATATTCAGTCATTCATTCATGTGTAACGTGACACAAGAATCTTACACCTCTTCGACCCATGACGTCTGTTATCATTCCACTAAATAGAGAGCCAAGAAATCCTCCAACTGTTAACATTGATCCAAAGAGTGAATACTGCAGATCGAGTAACCCACAATCCACTCAGAAATAAATTTAAAAAGTGATGTTGATTCTCATTTGATTGCTCAACAATTTTTCTTGCAAGTCACCTGCGCAGTTGTAAGACCAAGCTCCTCCATAATCGCATATTCAACAGGGGATGAATAGCCTACCTACAATACACAAGGGCGTGAAAATACTATGATTCTAACCACGATTTTCGAATCAAGATTACATTTATCTAAGCAATGCACAATGGTTGTGGAAAAAATCATAAATATTTGATCAAAAAGTGAGAAATTGGAGTGAAGATAGGTAAAAATAAAGTAAGCATACAGCAGAGCCATAGGCGAAAGAACCGGAAACTGCAATGAAGATGCTGAAGAGAAGAAGCGGAGTTGACTCAGCCGTCACTCGGATCATAACCCCGGTCTTATGTGTCTCGAAACATGAATACTGAACACGATTGATTTCTAAAACCCACACATTTTAGAGCTAGGGAATATAATAGAGAATATTTTTTCTCACTTTATAATTGCATAGGGCTAATCTAGTGATAAATTTGTAACGATTAGTGAAGGTGACGGTATTATTCCCTTATCATAAGGTACCTAATTATAACCTCTTATACCTCACCATGGAGGAGCCAAGGCCTTGACCACCAAGGCACCGACGCATCAATGCCACACTCAAACATCGACCATGTGCACGCCTATATCCAAGTCTCTAACGCTTTTATCCTCTTTGTATTTTTGGTTATTTAGTTTTATTATTCTAGTATTGCCTTAGTTAGTGTGAAGAACCATTTGCACATGGGCTTCAACTCACTAAGGCCCATTAGAAGCTTTTCCTTGTTGGCTGAAATGCCTAGACTATTTACAGTCATCTTTGACTTTCTTGTTCATTAGTTGAAGAATATAGAAGTGGATATTTTCCCTAGATTGAGTATATCTCCCTAAGGTCTTCCACTTACTTCTACCAACTCAAGGCTTTCAAATCTCTTTCATCTCTCATCTCATTCAAATCACTCAAACAGTCAAACACTTGCTCTTGTTTCCAAAGCTCAAGATCCAAGACAAGAATCCTCTCCCCAAGAGGATTCCTTGGCCCTCCTTTGTCTCGGCCAAACCGAGACCAAGACCTCAAATTTCTCAAGCTCCTCTCCGTCCATCTTCCATCAAGAGCTTAGGATCCATTGAAGGTGCCCTCAATAGCATCTTGAAGCCACCTTGAAGCCAAGGAGAACGAAGCCTTCTTCACTTAGTCACGGTCGAAGCATTTTGGGAAGAAAAACCTCACCTTAGAGGTTTGATTCTCATCAATTGGTATCAAGAGCCAAAGACTAAGTTAAGTCCCTTTCTTCTCTTTATATTTCAGTTTTCATGCTTAGCTTCCTCTTATTTGCATAATGACTTGTTGTTTATGCTCTTTTTTTTTCTTCTTGTTTGCATGATGTTTCCTCTTGTTCCCATGTTTCTTTGTGTTCAGTTTTTCTCCTTATGCTCAGTTTTTTTCATGTTTGCATGACTTTTTTCTTGATTGGCATGATGAAATTGTGTTTAGCTTAGTTGCCCTTTATTCCCCTCCCAAAAACGTCCCCAAAAAACACAAAAAATTGCTTTCCGCCGCCCACCACCACCGCTGGCGACCGGACCACCGCTTCTGCCACCTTGTTGCCACCCACCACCACCCTACTGCCGCCTCTCCCTTCCCTCATGGCCGACCATGTGCCCTTCTCCCCTTGCTAGCTCCCTTTTGAATTCCTAAGTGTTGCATGTGACTAAGCTATTTTTGGCTAAACTTCAAGTTGCTTTCCTCCTTTGCAAATTTGGTTGCCTTAGGCTATTTGGGTAAATGCCAAAATGGACTCTTGGCTGATTTGTTTGGGATAGAGAAGCTAGGAAGCTAGCCATTGTGAGGTTCAAAAAGGGTTTGAATTTAAGTGGCATGTCAACAACACTCTTTTCTTCTTCTCAAGCTTTGTTCCACCCAAAAAGGGACATTGACACTCTCTAAAACAACACCCTTGTTTCCACCCTTTGCAGCCCCAAAAAGTGTGGCCCCATGCTTCAAATTTCGGCCTTCCTCATCCAAGGCATTGAAAAAGCCTAAGGATTTACAAGAGGCCAAAAGAAAAAGGCAAAGGCCCAAAAAAAAATAGAACTTAGTATTTTTGGTTGGGCCACAACAAATCACACATCAATCTTGTGGGCTCTCTCTTCCTTCACCTGGCAACTTGGGCCACTAAGCCTACCTCTCCATTTTCTTCTAGTTGCTTGTCATTGCCTTTTCTCTCCTTTCATTGCCCATATGACAGCCCACTAACTCTCTTTTCCTCTCCCATCATTCTAAGTCTTAAAGTTGGACTTTACTCCTTAGCCTAAGTCATTCACTTTTGGAGAGTTTGCAACGTACTTAAGTCTAGTCAAGCTTGGCGAATCACATGCTCCACCGAGGCCTAGCTTGTCTCTTGACTTGAACCTTCATTGTTGCATTACTTGATTGGCTAGGCTTAGCTTGCTCCCTCCTTATTCGTATGATTTCTTTGGTTGCCTAGAGCATTGATTTTCTTGCATTGCTTTGATTAGGTTATCCTAAGCCTAAGGTATTCATATTTTCTTAAGTATGAATTGCTTTGTTTGCTTGGGACTTTTTATTGGTTTGCATATTGCTTGTGCTAGGTAAGTCCCCATGGACGAGCCATATTGGTCTTATCCCGCTCGGCCGCTATCGGGCCGGCGCCTACGACGCCACGCTCGTGACCCCACATTCGTGTATGGGGATCCTTATCCATGTGCCGTCCCTAGGCCCACAGCCACTTATGAGTTCCGCCACCACTATGATGAGGAAGACCCATATGACGAGTACATCGAGACCTTTGAAGAGGAGGCTTGGGCGGATGTGCGCCACCAAGGATATGCTTGCACCCAAGGCCAAACCCGGTGCCCGCTCGACTGCCATGACCCGGGCTGGCTGCTGCCTCCCCGCGCCGAAGGCCATGACCCGAGGTGGCTACCACCCACACATTTCCATGAGTCGTTTGCCGCGCGGCTTGCCGTGCCAAGGAGGCTTCTGCCGAAGCCTTACGTGCTGCCCACGCCAAAGTGGCTAGGATCCGCCGCTAGGAGGAAGCCGCCGAAGCTCACGTCGAGGTCTTGTACTCCGCCCTCTGTCGAGAGAAAGAGATTGCCAAGGCCACCGACGCCCGGATGGCCGCCCTTGAGCACCACTTGGCCGCCTCACTCCATGTGGTCGCGGCGCCCACAACTACCTTGGAGCAACCCCCTTTCGGCTTTCACCCTCACCGCGGGCCGCCGTGTGGCGCTGAGAGGACAAGGTTGTGGCCGCTGAGGAGCAACTAGCGGCGGAGGCCATCGATCACCGGATGGACGCCATGGGGCCCCCGTTGGCCATAATCCCCATCCCCTACCCGCCGCCCATCGTCGCGAGAGCCCCTTGTCGTCTATTGGTGGCTTCCCTTCGTCCCACCCCAATGGAGGCCGGTGGCCCATGGCAGCCCCACCGAAGGAGGCTTGCTCCTTCATACCGCCTTGGTCGGCGCCTTTGGATGTGCGGAGTGACCGGCAGCCCGCCACCGCCAAGGCCCACCTCGAGGCCATCGAGTCTCCACCGCCGCCTGGCGTGCCCACTCCCGGAGTGAGCCCCCCCCCCCCCCCCCCCCCCCCCCTCCTCCTTGTTGTCATGCCCTTGCCTCACCAAGGAGAGCGGTGCCTTAACACCCACTCAACTGGTCGCGCCCTTGGATCCGCCGCGACTTGGTTGGCCGCCACCCATCGCCGCGAGCAGCCCCTTGTCACCTATTGTCGGCTCCCCATTGACCCCCCACCATGGTGGCCGGCGCCTCATGGCTGAACCCCCGATGGAGGCTTGTGCCTTGATACCACCTTTGACGGCGCCATTGTTGCCCTCAGTGCCTCCAACCCAAGTTGAGGCCCCCTTCTCTTTTTCCTCTTGCATATCATTGAGTGGCGCATTGTATGAGTTTCATGTTACATTCTTGGATAGAGCACTATACATGATGACAAGCTATTTTGCATCTAGGACTATGTTCTCTTATTTGCACTATAGTTCCATGTCTCAATTCATGTCTAAGAGGCCTCACTTGATACATGTCATTCTATCCATGTCTAAGTATGCTCATTGTCTAAATTATTGTATCATGGGGCATCTAATTAGGCTTACGAAGGGAAGTGGCATCATGTGTGCATGCATCCTTGCCTTTCATATAGAATTTGGACCTTGTGTTCTTACATTCTCCATTTGCCTTGTTGGCGTAAGGGTGCCTTATTATTCTGATTTGCTTTTGGCATCATATGTTTTATTGTTGTATTTCCGTTGCCCTAGAGTTGTCCTGGGAGTCCTTCACTATCCAATGGTATTTAAGAATTCTTTTGAGGATAAGGACTAATCTATCTTAGCCCACACACTAGAAATGCCTAGAACCTTCCCTAGGCAGCCCTTGCATCAGGTTTTTCATGTTGATCATGGCCCCTTGAGGATTATGCCTAGACCCCATCATAGGCACCGCTTGGATGAGACTTTTCATGTTGACCCTGGGCCTATAAGGATTGCCTTACACCAGGCCATTTTTGGGACTCCACCTCAGCCGCCTTGGACCTATCACCCTACTCCCTTCGAACCCCACTTTTATGTAGTTGCCTTGTCCACACCTTCTAGGGCCCTTCTCAAAGACTCTCGCATGCACTCACTCTCTTCTACCACATTTTGGGAGATCTTTGGGTTGGCCCTCATAACCGGTAGGCAACCTTTTAAGAAGAGGAGAAATTCCACTTTCCTTATCGATTGCCACATGCCACTCCTTGCCCCGAATGAGGTTTTGACCCTAACTTTCTCTTTGTGGCCATATTATGGAATCACTCACACACTCGGCTCTACTAGGGTTGCTCCCTTGATGCCTCATTCCTCCCTTGGACCCGTGCCTCGGAGCAACCATATAGTCCTACCTGGAGCCGTAGGATGGTCTCATGTTTTCTTGTTGAGTTCCCATGTTGTAGGTCCATTCCGCTGGCTTCCATGCTCGCCCATGAGTCCTTCCATCTTTTTGTGCCCAAGGAGCCACCCGACGGCTCTCGTATGCTCGTGCTTCTTTGTGCTAGTGGCGGTCTCCCACACTCCACATTCACCTTTAAGAAGGGGAGACGCGCCACCACACTTCCTCTACATCCCGAACTTCCAACACACTCGAAGCGAGGAAGCTTCAATGCTAAGAAGGGGAGAGTGATGAGTCCCGATGATGGATATATCCAGCCCAAGGGCCGCGCCAAAGTCGTATACCTCACCATGCAGGAGACAAGGCCTTGACCACCAAGGCGCTGACGCATCAATGCCATGACACTCAAGCATCGACCATGTTTGATTCTAAGGCATTCATGCGCACGCCTATATCCAAGTGTCTAAGGCTTTTATCCTCTTTGTATTTTTAGTTATTTAGTTTCATTATTCTAGTCTTGCCTTAGTGAGTGTGAAGAGCCATTTGCACATGGGCTTCAACTCACTAAGGCCCATTAGAAGCTTTCCCTTGTTGGCTGAAATGCCTAGACTATTTAAAGCCATCTTTGGCTTCCTTGTTCATTAGTTGAAGAATATAGAAGTGGATATTTCCCTTAGGTTTAGTATATCTCCCTAAGGCCTTCCACTTACTTCTATCAACTCAAGGCTTTCAATTCTCTTTCATCTCTCATCTCATTCAAATCACTCAAATAATCAAACACTTGCTCTTGTTTCCAAAGCTCAAGATCCAAGCCAAGAATCATCTCCCCAAGAGGATTCCTTGGCCCTCCTTTGTCTCAGCCAAACCGAGACCAAGACATCAAAGTTCTCAAGCTCCTCTTCGTCCATCTTCCATCAAGAGCTTAGGATCCATTGAAGGTCCCTCAATAGCATCTTGAAGCCACCTTGAAGCCAAGTAGAAGGAAGCCATCTTCACTTAGTCACGGTCGAAGCATTCCGGGAATAAAAACCTCACCTTAGAGGTTTGATTCTCATCAACCAGATTCTCATGCGTATTCCTAACCTTCTTGAAATTTTCAAGTACATAATGTCTATCGAGCTTCCGGAGTCAACCACCACCTGCGCACCTCAAAAACACCAATATTAATAGTAAGAACCAAGGGGTCAATGTGGGGGTGTTGTAGTCCCACAAGATCCGCATTAGACAAACTGAGTAGTTGCTCGTCTCAAGTTCGTGGGGGTGTTCTCATCGGCCCTCATCAGTTCTAGCGAGTGACAACGACTCCTAAAATCATGCCTACTGGCCTTTGTCTACTTAACTGACATTTCTATGACATGGATCACTTGTTTCTGAGGATCGTTTCCCTTCCATGCAGCCTGCAGGGTTGTCCGGGGCCTTTTTCGCATCCTAACGCTTCCCTGAATTAGCCCCACGATCCAAAAATTCTTGAAGATGCCAATGAGAGACCCAATTCTCTAGCTGATGCTTCAGAGTTCTACAGTCCTCGGTTCTATGCCCCTTGTCGTGATGAAAAGAGCAATATTTGCTTTGATCTCTCTCCTTTGGGTCCCCCTTCAGCTTGGGAGGCCAACTGAATTATGGCTTGTCTTTTATCTGAGTCAAAATTTGATAGATTGGCTCCATGAACACCGTATATATGGACTGCCTGTAAGGTTAAAATTGGAGGCAACCCCCTGTCTCCATCCGACCCCCTTCGATTGCTAGAAGCGTCAGTCTTGCTTTGTCTGGGCTGGGGTGAAGGCAATTATTTATCGTGAGAAGGTCTTGCATCATCTTCCAACTAGGTGTATTGCCTTAGCCTTTCTTGTAGCTCCGGCATCCCCGTCGGGGTTCTCAAAGTCAGACTCTCCCTCAACTTGCAGTGTCGTGGAAGAGCAAGCCTGAAAGCAGCCACTCCAACTTTCTCATCGCAATCGTCCATATCAACATAACATTCCTCGAACTTGACAACAAATTGCCTCAAGGTTTCTCCCCTGTGCATTTTTAGAACAAATAAGACATCCATTGAAGCAAGCTCTTTGCTATTTGCTATGAAATGTGAGACAAATTTCCTAGCTAATTGACCCTTAGAAAAAATTGAATTTGATTCTAGAGTATGGAACCATTTAGCTTCCATTTTTCCTAGACTTGTAGGGAACATATTGCACATGAGAGCATCATTCGAAACCCATAAAGCCATCTTATGCGAGTATGAACCAATATGAATAACATGATCAGATTTTCCATCATATAGATCAAAGGATAGAGTAGAAAACTTAGCTGGCTGGGACTGATCCCTCTTTAGTCTTGCAAATGGAGTCGACGTCATTCTGGCATGTTTTAGTTCTGTCTGTTCCTAAGCATTGATCAAGGACTCTCCCTGATTTACCAACAAACACAACAGTCGATGCGCAACATCGTTCATGGGCTCAGTGGGCCTCTCATGCCTGCGGGACGACTCCGCACTCTTTGATCGTTCACGGCGCGGTGCAGCCCAGGATGGTGACCGACGATCGCGTCTCATTTCCCTTCTATCTCGATCCTTGCATCCCAAGGATGACTGACTATTGTCCCTAGCTCGGCGAGAAACTGGTCTCAACGCCGATGACGAAGACCTAACCCCGCGCCAGCATTGCAGTTCAGATCTTAACCTCCCTAAATCTCTGCGGTGCGACGCTTCAGCTTCCTCTACAAGTGGTGGCATTCTGCTCGCGAGATCTCGCACCACCCTTGCGGGACGCGGACCACGAAGACTCGCGTGGTCAACCACACTCCTCAGGCGCGGCTCCCGGGCTCCGCTCGAACCACCTGCGCCGACAGGGAGCTTACCTTGCGCTCGCTCCGTTGCCCTGCGAAAACTAGCCAATTATTCCTGAACCGCTTGCAATTCGCGATTCCGACCTGCCATTCCAGCCACCAATTCAGATTTTGGTGGTCTCTTTCCGCCACGGCCTCTAGAAATTCAACCTGATGACGCTCGGATTCGGCAGCCACAACGCTTGCGTCGATCTGTCTAGCGGCTGTAGTGCCACTGTTAGCTCTTCTCGCGGCAACCATCATCGTCTCTTCCCACAGATGGAGCCAAATATGGTAACAAGAATTTGTACCACTTGAAGATTTGGGAAATAAACGATTGATCTCCACGGAAAGAACCTGAGTATAGCCTCAATCTGACAATCTTCCTTCAATTTGATGATCTGTAATCAAAGAACACATCACGGGAGGGCTGGATCTCTCTTAAAACCCCTCTGACGCTCAAGTCAGTTCAAGAACTCTTAGGTTTTTCAATAGAGGCAACCACAAGCGTAGAATCAATATGAATTAGAAAAGAAAGGTATTTTGGAAAATAATAAATACCTCTTAATTATAGAAAGGCATTAATTGGTCCATTACCCTTAATGGACATCATCATTATCTTTTAATAAAGCTCAAAATTATTTAATATAATAAATAATTTACCTTTTGGGAGAATTTATCCCGTGAATAAGCCATTTTTCCTTTCTAGTTGAAAGAAAAGACTTTCATTAAAACTAATTGGTCTCTCATCTTGAATCTAATATGACTTCTTGTGGTTCCTGCAATAGGCTGAAGCTAGCAGAAAGCCAAGTTCCTCGTCGGGAATTACGTGTTACACAATAGTATGTCTAGTTTCTATTTATCTTTTACTACTTTTCTTTGACATAAGTGGGAATTAGTAGGTGTAGTTACACACTAGAGTAACTTGTTTGGATGTGGAGAACATTGCTTCAGATTGATTTGCTAATCTCTGCAATTGTAATTTCTTAGAGTTGTTTTCATAAGGAAAAGGTTAAGATTATGTATTAAAATGAGAAGAGGATGTGCAAGAAGTACAAAGTTATTGGGGGAAATACGCAACTTTTCCTATTAATCAGATTTGTGGGAATGCAAGAAAATAGAGAAAATATCACACAATATTTATAACTCTAAAACTGCTTCTATTAGAAAGGTAAATAAAAGTTTACAATAACTCTCAACCCAATTTTCCCTTACAACAAAAAACTCTCAAAAGCTTTTCTGTTTTAATCTAAACTAGCTTTTCTCTTTGTTCTTGTTCCTGGAATTGGATACTTAACAAAAGGAATTACAAACATATATATATCAACAAATCAACCAAAAATAACTAATGGTGATAAGAAATTATCCATCTCCATCTCTCCTTCATTTACCCTTGAAATGAGGATGGTTATTCTTCCTTTTTATTTGTAGCCAGAAATAGTTTATGACTATTTCTAACAATCTCTCACTTGAAGACTGATTTCAATCTGTCTTCACACCTTACTCTATGCAATAGTGATTTCTGGTCGTATTACTTTTGTAGGCCAACTGAAGTTGAGCACAACTTCAATTTATCCATCGTCACTGTCTTTGTCAACATATCAGCAGGATTCTTGCTTCCTTGGATCTTCTCCAACATCAAAACTTCATCTTCTAACAAAGACCTGATGAAATGATACCGAAGTCCAATGTGCTTAGTTCTGGAATGAAATGCTGAATTCTTTGCCAAGTGTATTGCACTATGACTGTCACTGTACAACACATTATTCTCTTGCACAAATCCTAACTCTGTTAACAAACCTTGAAGCCATATCATCTCTTTATTGGCTTCAGTCACTGCTACATACTCTGCCTATGTAGTGGATAGAGCTACAATCTTCTGTAGTTGCGACATCCAACTCACAGCTGTAGTTCCAACAGTGAATATGTAACCCGTGGTGCTTTTCCGGTGATCAACTTCACCTCCAAAGTCTGCATCTACATACCCTTGCACTTTTAGTTCACCCTTACCAAAGTACAAACATTTCTCTGTCGTGCCTTATAGATACCTCAAAATCCACTTCACTGCTTCACAGTGACCTTTCCCTGGATTTGACATAAACCTGCTGACAACTCCCACTGCATGTCCAATATCTGGTCTTGTACAGACCATCGCGTACATCAAACTCCCGATGGCCGAGGCATAAGGAACCTTGGCCATGAACTCTCTTTCTTCCTCTGTCTTAGGGGACTGATCCTTGGATAAGCGAAAATGGCTTGCCAAAGGTGTACTAACTGGTTTGGCATTACCCATGTTGAACCTTTGCAAAACACGTTTGATGTACTCTGATTGAGATAACTGCAAAGTCCTTCTATGCTCATCTCTTGTAATTTGCATTCCAAGAATCTTCTTTGTTGGACCCAAGTCCTTCATGTCAAACTCCTTTGACAATTGATGCTTCAACCTTCTGATATCATCCATATCAGAACCTGCTACTAACATATCATCGACATATAAGAGTAAAATGACATAACTGGACTGATATCTTTTGAAATAGCAACAATGGTCGGCGTTACACTTCTGGAAACCTTCCTTGTGCATGAAGCCGTCAAACTTCTTATACCACTGTCTTGGAGCTTGCTTTAGGCCATACAAACTCTTCTTAAGTTTGCACACCATCTTCTCTTTTCCATTTTCAGAGAAACCTTCTGGCTGGTGCATGTATATCTCCTCATCCAAGTCTCCGTGAAGAAATGCAGTCTTCACGTCTAACTGTTCAAGATGGAGATCTTCAATGGCAACAATACTCAACACTGATCTGATAGTATTGAGCTTCACAACGGGAGCAAAAATCTCTGTGTAGTCAACACCTTCTTTTTACTGAAATCCTTTGACAACAAGTCGAGCTTTGTACCTCTTAGAGCCATCATGCTCGTCTTTCACCCGGTACAATCATTTGTTGTGGAGTGCCTTCTTCCCTATGGGCAACTCAACAAGTTCCCATGTCTGGTTTGAAATCAAAGACTGTATCTCGTCTTTCATCGCAAGCTTCCACTTGCTTGCATCACTGGTTTGGCAAGCTTCATCATAGCATTCGGGCTCCCCTCCATCTGTCAACAACAAATAACTCATGTATCTCCTATTAGGAACATGAGGCCGAGAAGACCTTCTCAATACAGGAGATGGAGCAGGAGGCTCTATAATGTTAGACTGTTGCACGCTTTGTTGTTCAACAAGTTCTTCTAACGGAGGACTTGTTATGATCGGTTCCGTCATAAGACTATCTGGAATATAATCTACATCTACAAATACTGGCCCACTCTGATCTGAGTCGCTGGCTTCAGTTTTATGCATGTCCTTATACATGACTCTTTCGCTGAAAAATACATCTCTGCTACGAATCACCTTCTTTTTTTGGTCATCCCAAATACGGTAGCCAAACTCATCCTCTCCATAGCCGATGAAAGTGCATTTCTTGGATTTTGGATCAAGCTTATTCCTTCCATGATCACTAATATGCACATATGCTACACAACCGAAAACTTTTAAATGTGACAATTTTATATCTTTTCCGCTCCATACCTCTTCTGGTATTTTGTAATCTAATGGGACCGACGGACCTCGGTTGATCAAGTAAGCAGCTGTATTGACTGCTTCTGCCCAGAACTGCTTCGGTAGACCTGACTATATACGAATGCTTCTGGCTCTTTTTGTCAACATTCGGTTCATACGCTCAGCCACACCATTTTGTTGAGGTGTACCTGGCACTGTTCTCTCCATTCGGATCCCGTGTTCATAGCAGAAATTTTTAAATATGTTGTCCACATATTCACCACCATTGTCGGTTCTAAGCCTTTTGACTTTCAAACCTGTCTCATTTTCAACCATGGCTTTCCATCTCTTGAAAGCCTCAAAAACTTCAGACTTGTATTTTAGAAAGTACACCCATACCTTCCGAGAGTGATCATCGATGAAAGTCACAAAGTAGTGTTTCCCACCAATGGATGAAGTAGTCGTTGGTCCCCAAACATCAGAGTGGACAAGCTCTAATCTTTCCTTCTTTGGGGTTCTACCATTTGTTTGAAAGCTCACCCTTTTCTGCTTTCCAAGTATGCATCCTTCGCACATGCCTACCTCCATTGACTGTAGACCCGACAGTTTCCCTTTTGAATGCATAAGTTTCATCCCTTTCTCACTCATGTGGCCAAGTCTCTGGTGCCACATACTGGAATCTCCATTCCCTACTGCAACTGCAATTGAACAACACGCCCCTGCTGTCATGTAAAGAGTACCACTCTTTTTTCCATGAGCAATTGTCATTGCACCCCTTGAGATCTTCCAATTGTCACCATGGAAGCTTGTGCTATAGCCTTCGCTGGCCAATTGCCCAACTAATATCAAGTTCTTCCTTAGGTCGGGGATGTGTCTAACATCTTTTAACTCCCATACAAACCCATTCAACTTGATCTTCACTACACATTTACCAATGATTGAACAAGGTTGATCATCACCAAGGTACACATTTCCAAGGTTTCCGAAGACATATCTCTCAAAGAATTCTTTCTTCGAAGTGGCATGAAATGATGCTCCAGAATCTAACACCCAAGACTCTTCCTTGCTCTCCAAAAAGCATATCAACGCATCATCTCCTTCTAAGGTTGAAGTAACATTTGCGTCTGCCTTCGTCTCTTGGTTCTTTGGTGCATTCTTGCACTGGTTTTTGTAATGCCCGGTCTTCCCACAATTCCAACACTCGATAGTCTTCGAGCTAGAGGAATTATTCGGGTTCCTCGATTTTGACCTCTTATCTCTTGATCTACCATGATAGCTTGATCTTCCGTGTCCATTCCCTCTGGTTGAATTTTTTCCTCTTGACTCTGTATGCAAAACTGAAGAGGTTGATGATTCACCCGACCCTCTCCGTCAGATCTCTTCACTGAGAACTAGATCACGAACATCATCAAATTTTAACTTATTGCTTCCTAACGAGCTACTCACAGCCGTGACGGTAGCATTCCAACTGTCTAGAAGAGATGACAAAAGTATCAATGCTCGTACTTCTTCATCAAATTCAATTCCAACAGAACTCAATTGGGTTGTGACTGTATTGAGTGCATTCAGATGATGAGCTACCGATGCACCTTCCGTCATCCGCAAATTGAATAACCGCCTCATCAAATGAACTTTGTTTGAGGCCGATGGCTTCTCATACATATTGGAGAGAGTCGCCATAAGACCCGCCGTGGTCTTTTCCTTCGCTATGTTAAAAGCAACATTGCGAGATAACGTTAATCGGATGACTCCAAGGGCTTGTCTATCAAGAAGATTCCATTCTTCATCTTTCATAGCCTCTGTCTTCTTTCCTGAGAGAGGCTGATAAAGATTTTTCTGATATAGGTAATCTTCTATTTGCATCTTCCAAAATCCGAAATTTGCACCATCGAATTTTTCGAGTTTCACCTTTCCTTCATCTGCAGCCATGGTTCTCACTCAAATCTGACTTCCTTTGGATCGTTTAGAACCAAATGCTCTGATACCAATTGTTGAAAAAAATACGCAACTTTTCCTATTAATCAGATTTGTGGGAATGCAAGACAATAGAGAAAATATCACACAATATTTATAACTCTAAAACTGCTTCTATTAGAAAGGTAACTAAAAGTTTACAATAACTCTCAACCCAATTTTCCCTTACAACAAAGAACTCTCAAAAGCTTTTTTGTTTTAATCTAAACTAGTTTTTCTCTCTGTTCTTGTTCCTAGAATTGGATACTTAACAAAAGGAATTACAAACATATATATATCAACAAATTAACCAAAAATAACTAATGGTGATAAGAAATTCTCCATCTCCATCTCTCGTTCATTTACCCTTGAAATGAGGATGGTTATTCTTCCTTTTTATTTGTAGCCAGAAATAGTTTATGACTATTTCTAACAAAAGTGAAATTAGCAATCAAAGGGATGGGTAATTACCATAAGTGTAGGAGAAAAAACGCTAATAAACTTTTTGATGCTTCACCTAGATACAACTAGCAAGATAGATTCTCTAGCTAGCTATCTGAATTTACTAATTTTAGTGGACACTTTGTTGATGCTTTAGTGGACTGATTTATTAATTTCTTTGGACACTTTATTTATTAATTTCTGTGGGCACTTTTGTTATTAATTTGTTGATTCTTCACTGGACTGATTTATTAATTTACTTGGCACTTTGTTTTGTTATTATCTGATCATGTAATATAGATTCTGTGAGTGATCAAACATGCTTATGTGTTTAAAAAATTGTTAAAAATAACAAATTGATTCAGAATCAATGAACTAACTTAGAGTCAAATGTTTTTAGAAGTTGCTTCTTGAGTTTCGTATCTTATGAGAAATTCAAGTTAGATGTTGTAGAAGTTATGGTTAAGATAAAGAATACATTGTCTTTGTATTCTAAGTTAGATGTTTTTTTGTTTCTTGTTTCAAGTTGTATTGGTATAGATAATGTACTAGCAGTGAGTTGCTTAAAGGAAGCTGAAGACAGGACATGCGATTTACCTTTTTCCAAGGGAAATGATGTCATCCTTTTGTTAGGTTCTTTCCAACTCATTTTTTTTATAATTATAATTTATGTTCTTCTCATATGTCATCATTTTCTCTAGTTTTTTAGCTTTGTTCATGGAAAAGTTTGTTGCAGAGCGATCGAATTTAGTATTTTGGGATTAGTATCTATTAAAATATATATATTTGGTGCTATGCAGATATGAAATAAATTTTGTGTTGTTCATCTTTTACTCATCAGTCATCACCCTAGCATTCTCTCAGTATTGAATTCTCCTCTTCTATTTATAAATCTATTATATATATTAAATTATAACCTAACTACGTCACATGACACCCCCTTATTAAAATTGTCACATGTCATTTTCTCATTTTTTTACTTTTTTTAAATAAATTTAATTATATATCATATATTTTTATCCTAAATCTAAGACTCTTTTTTTCTTAAATTAAGCACAAATCAATCACAAAGATTACAAATCAATCACAAAAGATAAAAAATTCAAAACTTCCACAACATTGATCAACTCAGAATTGGACTGATATGCACCTCACTAGAGCTGTCAAAATTTGACCCGACCCGCAAACCCGACCCGACCCGCATTTTCTGGGTTGAGACCCGACCCGAAAAGAATTGGGTCAAAAGTGACCCGACCCGTTCGACCCGAAAATTTCTGGGTTTGGTCAATACAAATGTGTTTATATTTTATATCTTAAATATTATAATATATTTTATTATTAAATATTATATAATAATTTTTTGTTTTAATTAAAATATTATTTTAATATTCATTTCATAAAATTTTGACAAGGCGCTCTCGACTCACTGGGTCGACCCGAACCCGTATCTGACCCGCAACAACCCGACCCACAATCGACCAGCAAATTTTAACCCGCAATCGACCCGACCCGGTACACTTAAGCCCGAACCCGGCCCGTTTGACATCGTCTTGGAATCCCTTGTTTGTCGCCACGTTTGTCTCATTAAAGGCTTTGGCTCTTTTAATTGACAAAAAAAACCCTTAAAGCTGCAGTTCCGACCATTAGCCAGATTCAAGTACTTGTGCATTCTCAAAAAGTGAGACTAATTGAAGATCATATACTAGAAAATCTTAACAACAAAGATTAACGGTCAACTGAAAATTAAATAGCAGTTACATAAAATGGAGGTAAGCATCGAGGTAATTAATTGCTACATATATGTGGATATGTGACTGTGAACTAAATAAAAGTTATAGGAAATCGAAAATATTGAGTTTTGATTATACCTACTTTTTTAGAAAAATAATTAAAAGATGTTTGATATGAGATTGAAAACACAATATCTAAAATTAATTTAGGATATCAAATTTATGTTTGTTGTTTTCTTTCAATTTGTAATTCTTCATTTTAGATGGTTCTTAATTAACCCGAATAATTTTTAGCACTACTAACTTATTTTTCATTTTACCTAATCGGTATGATATGTCAAAAGATTTGGTTATAACGTCGTTATGTAAAAAAAAGAGTAAATAAAACATATCTTATAAAATCAAAGATTAAAAAACATGATATCTAGTATGAATATTTATCAAATAAACCTAAACCCATATCAAAATTCATGAATTTTTTTAAATTAATATTTATTTGTCAACACAATATCAAAATCAAAGTTCAATTTTGTTATTTTAATTTTCCTAATAGATTTAAAATTCAATCTAATCATAAATATCTCATTTAAATTATATATAATACATTTACTAGGATGATTTATGTTGCTTTAATTAATAGTATTCAAATATCTAAAAAATTGAAGTAGATATTTATTGTTTGTGGAACAATATTATTTCAAAATTCATTTAAAAAGTTTGAAGACTACGTATTATCATATCTTTTAACTAAATTTGTCACACCTTTATATTTCTAAATTTACATAGTTACTTATTTATATGATTGGTTTTAAGTCTTGAGGTCTAATCTACTATCTACTATATAATACTAAAGTAAAACCTAGATAAGACTACTTGTCGTTTAGACATTGCGTTACATCATTTATTATCACGTGTCTACTCTATATCGTGCTACATTACTAAAAAAAAAAAAAATTTATTATTATTATATAAAAATATTTTAGATATGATCCTGATTTTCTTTTCAACATATAGATTATTCACATTTGATCTTGATTTTCATATTATATATAATATACTAAGTATTTTTCGAATATTCTCTTTTACTTTTCCCATTTAATTAGTCACATTTTGTTAACATTTTCTTTTAATTCGATTATTTCTAGGTATAAGATCGATTCATATTACGTATGTACGAAATCACATTGATCTTTATTGATTGATTATTTGTAGAGATTTCTTTATATTATCCTACTTATCCTAATTTTATATATTTAATGTCACTAATTAGATATATTTTTTTAAATTGTGAAATTAATATATTTTTTAATAATTGAAAATAATATCAATATAAAATTTCATCCAAGTCCCGTGCTCGGTACGAGAACTAAGCTAGTTTTAAAGTAAAGTTCTAATCTGTATTATTATCAACACAAAAATACTTTGAGCATTCTAATATAAATTAGTTGGCTTACTTTTAGTTGTTATACTTTCGAAAAGTAATAATAATTGTAAAAGCACTTAAAATAGCGTTCATGAAGATTGACTTTTATGTATTGGAAATAATTAAAATCAAATTATACGAGTCCACAACTAATAATCAAACAATAATCATGGGTTTGGATCCTCCGATGACATTATTTTAGGTTGGTGATTTTAGTGTCATTGATTATTTAGTGTGATTGGAGTTTGCCCGAGATTAATGGGATTCGATCGATTAGTTCATTACAAGCTCGAGGGTGCGAAGTGCACACCCGCATGCGCGGATTTAAACACAGGGTTACAAATGTCACACTTGGCGGATTAGTACGGCGGTCCCGCTACCCAGTTAACGGGCAGGGTACGGAATCCCTAGTGGGATGCGGGGCAACGCTCCATCCCAAACGATATAAAATGTCTACAAAGTAAAGTGCACGGACCATATGGTCTCAAACGATATAAAATATTTATAGAGTGAAATACACGAACCGTATGGTTTTTTGACGCGTGAAATCATAATTGTACTGAATGTCGTTCCAAGAAAGACTATCAAAATATAGAGTGTGGTTCCGGTGCGGAGCACTCTTCCCGTGCGGACGTGCGGACATGCACTATAGGGCCTTATTTGTGCACTTTTGCAAAAAAATTGGAAAATGTTTGGAAAAAAATTTGAAAAAGAAAAAAAAATTAAAAAAGTGCACAAATAAGACTCAAAAGTGCATGCTCCGCACGTCCGCACGGGAAGAGTGCTCCGCATATGATCCAAACTCATTAATTACAACTCAATCTTCAATTTACTCCCTTAAAATAACAATTCTGATTAGCTTCAAAGACTTGGATCATGAAGAATGGACGACTAACCTATTTTTGGAACACATATTCCCCGTAGCAACATGAAAATTGATAATAACCTGATCTCCGATATTATAAAAAACGAAAACAAAAATCTCATAAATCAAAGGAAGAGAAGAGAAAATAAGAACGCCCATAATGTTTTTAAAAAAATGATAGATGTATTTCCGAGGGAAATTAAAAAGAATATGAGTTATAATAGTCAGACTACTCCAATGCTGTACAACTTGGTTGGGAGATCTAAATCATCCGATGGAAACTCGGAGAATGCCCCAAATTATTGAAATGTGATCGAGTGGCATATCAATAGGTAGATGTGGGTTGTGATGTACTGTATATAAGCAAGGAAGAATCACACCCTAATAACTTAGGTTTAGCTTACCGGCTATATTTATAAAGACTTTTTACTTTGTTAAAAAAGTTTTTTTTTCAAATTTTGAAATTTGAGAGATGTGAAAAGACGTGAAGCGGTGAAAAAATTATTTTTTGATAAAAAAAAATCTTTATAAATAGAATGACAAATAGATCCTTAACGTTTAACGTTAATCATTGTGTGAGTCCAAATTCACTAGACTATATCCGGACATGATCAAGAGTCATGACTCATGATCGAGTCCACATGGGAATTTGTTTTGGGTTCTGTGGTTGTAGGAATCTGAACCACCTTGAAGTTGAAAGACGAAACGACAAACTGTCGCAATCCAGACGAAGAGAATTTCCTTTCAGATGGTCCTGAAATCAAACAAAGAGTCAACGGGAGGGCTGGATGAAAAAAGAACGTACCCTAGAAGAAGAAGAAGCTAGGTCTTTTGTCATAATTACCTGGGCCTGATTAATAATTCCTAAGGGGCCTATCTTTTAATTAGCCCATTAATTACCTTCTCATTTAATAAAGCTACTAGGATGAATAAATAATTACTTCAATTATTTTACCCATCATTTTGCCTTTCGGGCTTCCGTGGCCAAGTTGGACTCGGGAGGTTGAAATTTCTCTTTGCGAAGGAACCGCACGGCCCGTGCAGCAAAGTGCACGGCCGTGCGTTTTCCCTTTTTACCGTATGGTTGTGTCATGGAGCCGATAATGGCAATACAGGGGCAACTTGCGCCATGACCCGTTAATGATGACATTGGGTCAACATGTGCCATGAGCCGATAATGGCAATACTGGGGCAACCTGTGCCATGAGCCGATAATGGCAATACTGGGGCAACCTGTGCCATGAGCCGATAATGGCAATACTGGGGCAACCTGTGCCATGAGAGGAAGAGAGGGAAATAACTGTTGCAAACAATAAATCAAACAATTCTCGAAATAATGTGTAAACAATGGCATTACAAAAAGAAAAAACACGGGGGACAAACCCCGAAGGGCCTCATTAAAACCTCTTCGCATGAAAATCTCGTGGGAAAAAACCGTACGAAAAGAAAAAAGAGTACCCCCTACTCAGTCTCTGATAAAATAAAGAAATTCTTCAGGCTAGAACCGCTTCCAGCGTGCAGGTTTGCCTGAACCATATGGATACTGGCTTTGTCACCCTCTACGCCTAGGCAATGTCTGGCGGCTCGTTGGTCGCCCCTGACTCGAATCGTCTTCCCTTGGTGAGGGAAAACCATAAGCTAATGCAGAGTAGAACGCACGGCTCCCATCAAGTGTAACCATGGTCTCTCCAGGATCGCATTATAGGCCGAGGGAACGTTGACCACCAAGAATTCCACCGTGATTGCCTTTCCTCCCAGAGATATTGATTCACGCAACATCTCGAGCGGCTAGACCGGGAAAGAACCCAACCCCATCAATTGAGTAGACATCGGGATGAGATTCTCCTGACTCCTACCAAGCTTCTTGAACAACTCATAGTACATGATATCTACTGAACTACCCGAATCAACAAGGACGCAACGTACCTCAAAGGAGCCAACATCGACAGTAAGGACCAGTGGGCCGTTGTGTGGGACTTGTATTCCCTAGAGGTCAGCGTCTGAAAAATCCAGAGTGAGTTGCTCGCCCAGGTAGGCTTCTTTGCGTCGACCTCAATCGCCTTCATAACTTCCAAGGCATGACAGCTCGCCCTGTATGCATACATGATGTTGTTATTCTACTTGCTGGCGGACTCAATCATATGAATGACTTGTTTTTTAGGCTCTTTAGCCTTTTCCACATGCTCGTGATGGTCTGCCTGTCCAATCAGGCGGTCTCCTGGTGAGGCGTTGTGGTCTTTGAACTTGTCTATGTGGCCCTGCGATGCCAGTGTCTCGAGGTGCCTCTTAAGAGCCCTGCAATCCTCAATCAGATGCCCCTTCTCGCGATGGAAGGAGCAAAAATGACTTTGGTTCCTCTTACTGGGGTCTCCACCGATGGGTGGCGAGCGAACGAAGAAGGGCTTGTCCTTAAACCGATTCAGGATCCTGTAGATTGGCTCCTTGAACACCGTGTGCACGACCTGCAATGCTGACGCATGAGGCAGCCCTCGCTCTCTATTACCCCAACACTTGGCCTTTCACGATCACCGGAAAAATCAGCTTGTTCGTGTTTTGGGGGAGAATGTGATACCCCGTATTTCTGTAAGGATATTTTGGAGTTCTGGGATTATTCCCGAAAGCCTGTTTGGTACATCGGATTAATTTCGGAGACAGAAAGACATTCTGTAATGTTCTCAATCTCTGTAATATTTTTCTCAGTGAAATAATATACAGTCGACGTATTTTGGGACTTAATACTCGTTCGTGTACGATTATTTTTATCCCGGGCTAAGCCAAGCTTATCCAAAAGCTAATCGGATAAGAGTTGATTTGGCGGCGACCGCTGCCCCGTGGCGGCGACCGCCGCAAGTCAACTCATCGGCACCTTCGTCTCGCCTTCCTCCTCGCCAGGTGGCCTAGGAAAACGGCGACCGCTGCCCAAAAACGGCGACCGCCGCTTCAGCAATCCAACCGCGGCGACCAAGGCGGCGACCGCCGCACCTGTGTAGGCGTAGCCTCGCCAGCTGCCGGCGATCGAAGCGTCGCTCCGATCTTGGCCCTCCACGTGGTTTTGCTGGCCAATCTTATCCCCTTTGATGTTGGGGCTATTTAAGGAGTGGTTTGGGAGCAGATTGGAGAACAAAAACAAGCTCAAATCTCTCAAATTCACCTCGCCGGAAAACAAAGCTCTCGCCGGAAAGTTTAAAGCCGATTGTCGGAGCTCGTTTTGGTGTCGTTCCAGTTGCAAAGGAGAAGCTTTGGAGGCCCTTAGAAGCTTAGAATCCAAAGCAAGGCAAAGGCGAACCAAATCGATCGACATTGGTTAGATTTCAGTTCTCGTAAAAATTCCCGATGTTCGTAGCGGCGCCCGCCGTGGTGCTGCCGGCGCCCTCCGCCCTTCAGCCCTTGCCATGTGTTAGCTTTGGCTTTGGTGGTCTTCGATCGGACGTCGTTCCTTTCGATTTCTTTCGGTTCGTACTCGTCTTTGTCGAATCTAACTTAGGGTTTCTTTATGGGTCGATTCGAAGGAATCTGTGTTGCCAGATCTGTCCCTGTGTCGAGCCTGGAAACTCGTCGTTAGGCTTCGTTCAAACTCTACGGATTAAGTCAAGTGGCGGTTCGCTCTTGCTCATCGTTCCATATTTACATTAATTATCAGTTGTTTATCTGAGTAATTAATTTGGAATGATTACTGTGTTTATCTGGAATTGGTTTTATAAACTATTTTGGAAACTGTAATAATGATATTATAATAGGTTGTATATCTGTTAGAACAACGCTATTATTTATGTTCGCCTTGAGGGCATTTATGTGGATTTATCATGAACTATTGTTGTGCTAGAACTGTTTAGTTAGCACTAGTGGTTAGGAACGCTATGTACCTTGTGGGGGTTTAGCTATTTCTTTATAACTGGTACTTGGTGGATTTTCCCCAATACTCTCTCTTTGGTCATGACCATACCCTTACTCAGGGTTGACGCACTTCGCTAGTGCCAAATCTTCTAAGGTTCATCCCTTCTATATCTCTTGTGGGGAGGTCTGATATCTCTTGCGGGGAGATCTGATATCTCTCGGGTGGAGATTTAAAAGCTTATAATGTAATGCTCGTTTTGGAATTTAATAAGATAAAGTGCCCGAGTGCACATAATTAATATACCTTTGGCGAGTAGTGCAGCTAAGTAAATAGTGCAACTAGGAAAGCTCGTCTCGACTTTTGATCAGAGTACGTTCTCTTTCCAATCTGGATTCGCTGTAAGCGGTAAGGTTGGTCGTGAACCGAAACATCTAAGTCAGCTTTTAAATCACTGATGTCTGATTCTTTAAACGTTCCAGATTTATCATATTTCCTTAAGACTCACTTCCGTTGGAGTCTTCTTTCGGGTCGATTTCTGTGAAGATTCAGTCTTCCAGAATCTTCTCTTGTGCATACCTCTTGTTGTTATTCAGTAGAAGTATGAAGGTTGATTATCGTTATCGGTTATTATTCGAGAAAAGATGAGTCTAACCTAATACAACTACTTCGAACGTTCTGCTTTGTACCCTTGCATAGTCTATTCAGTAGACTAACCAACCGCAATTGTTCTCTGTATGGTTGGCTGGTGTCATCCGTTCAATTCGGCACATCAGATAGAGCGAAGATATGAGGAGACTAGATTGACTATGAAGACGACGGTTATTTTTGGATGTTTTAATAATTATATTTTAATCAGGTTGAGATCCTTGGGCAGGTGATCATTACGATCACAACCTTTTTTGTAATATTTCAAGAAAGACTTCCGCTGTAACTTATTTACTCTGTTATATATTTAAAAGACTTCCGATGTACTTTGTTTAAACTCGGTATTTGTCATATTCAGGATTGGGATGTAATCTCGGGACTCATGTTTTATATGAATAAAGTTATCATTTTGTATCATTGTATTTCATGATTTGTATTCAAACGGTAAAGCCTTGGGTGACTTTGGTGAGGAATACTGAGGTCACTGGCGGTAATACATTTCCAAATGGGTTCAGATTTGGGGGTGTTACAGTTGTGGTATCAGAGCCAAAGGTTTTAAAACGGGTTGGGGTTTTATAAATCATTTTTCCCGTTTTTGAAAATGCTTTAAAAGGGCTCTGAATTTTCAAAATGAAAAGAATTTGAAAATACCGTTCATAGTCATGTCTTCTATACAGTCTGATATAGTAAGCTTGCTTCTATGTCTAGAAAGACTAATTCCTTCTCCGTTGCCCCGTAAGATATGGGTGCATTCTGTTCTCTTCAGAGGAACCCGGGAGAAGCCTAGGTGGTGTCGCCATACCCAATAAGGCTTGAATTCCCAGTTCTCTCGCTTTGAGTTAAGGTTGTAGAACCTAGTAACTCGGTTTGAGTTCATCAATAGAAATTACCAAGTTGATCTATTCTAAGATTTTATTACGATAAGTATACCAGAATGATATTAATGTGATAAAATTCTTGGAGTTTGATCGGTAAACAGAAGGTAAACACGAGGAACATTATCCGTACTGGTGCGGGCCGAGCAATGACCCCAGACTGAGTAGGAGGAATGTTGCAGACCCAATAGGAGAGCGTGAGTCTGTCTTCTATAATAATCCTGGAGGCAATGACCCAGCTCGGGACGACGCACCAAGGATATTTGATGTAGCGGCCGTTTCAGATATTCGAGTAATTGTCATGCAAGCGATCGCAGACGCGCTACGCCCGAATGTGCCTCAGGCACAAGGTGTGCCAGTACCTCCAGAAGTTCCTAGGTTTGAGGAACAAGAGAATCATGTACTACAGGAAGGCGTGATCAGGAATAGAGGGGAGTATGGCCGAGCACTGAAGGCTATTAACTCTATGAGGCCTGACAGCTTTGATGGAAAAGGAGAGCCAGTCAAGGTGGCTCATTGGTTTTCCCACATAGAGCGGTTATTCCGTAATGTTGAATGCACTGAAGCTGAGAAAGTGCATATAGCTTCTCTTCAGTTAAAGGAAGAAGCCAGTGAATGGTGGGAAAGCACCGGCTTAGCTGATAGCCCTGTTTTGAACTGGTCGATGTTCAAGTCAAAAATGATTGATCGTTTCTTTTCCCGAGCTATGAGGGAAGAGAAGCACAAGGAGTTTTTATATCCGCAGACAGATGGTTTGAAGGTGACTGAGCTTGCGACCAAGTTCAATCATTTGCTGCAGTACGCTGAACCTGAGATTTCCAGCGAGGCACAGAAGATCTGATATTTCCACGAATGGATGAATCCAGATATTAAGCCATGGATGGTGCGTCACGGTTTCTCTACCCTGGAGCAGTACGTGGATGCAGCCTACAAATTGGAAGTGACTCTGGAGGAGTCAAAGAAGAAGCGTAACAGGTAGAGACAAGTGCAGAACTAGCCGCATGCAGGTGGGTTTAAACGTCCCGCGCCACCATCTGATTTTTCCAAATCTGGCCGAGCAAGAACGAGTATGACTCACGATGGGTCTACACAACGTTCGGGTCAGGGCAATAATCTGATCCAGTGCTACAACTGCGGTACGCACGGGCACAAGAGCAATGAATGTCTGAAGGACAAAAAGACATGCTTTGGCTGCGGAAAGGAGGGTCATATGCAGGCATTCTGTCAGCGGAGGAATGGGAAAGGAGCTGAGTCACGGAAAGGGTCTATTAATCAGAACAACCGACCCAAGTTCAGTCCGGTGGAAGCTCCTAGCCCTTCAATGCAGACAACTGCGCAGAATAAAGGGAAAGCCCCAGTGGCTTCTGGAAGTCAGAGTCAACGCCTTTACGAGATGCGTGAGGCGGAAGGACCCTATGCTCCAAATGCTTAGAGTACTTTGTATCTGCATTCTACTTTTGTTGGTTTGTTGTTGATGTGGGTGCTACCCCGTCTTTCATTTTGGATGGTTGTAAGATAAGTTCTATTTGCAACTAGGTTGTGAACCTTTTGTTGTAAATATTCTTAATAATAAATATTTGGTTAGAACAAATCGTCTGTAGGAATTGTCAATTACCATCAAGGGTAAGGAATTCAAAGCGATTTGACCTAAATAACCATGGTTCCATACGATAATTATTCTCGGTATTGATTAACGGACGCGTCATAAGGCGACTTCAGTTCTTGATATTCCTGTGGTTGGAGAATTTTCGGATGTCTTTCCATAAGATATTCCTGGTTACCCCGAATCGTGATGAGGAGTTTGCCGTTGATCTCGAGCCGAGTACCGCGCCGATCTCAGAAGCACTGTATCGGATGGCTCCTGATGAAATGCAAGAGTTGAAGACGCAACTCGAGTATCTTCTTGACAAAAGTTATATAAGGCTGAGTGCATCTCCTTGGGGAGGGTGCCCCGGTTTTATTTGTCAAAAAGAAAGATGGACCATTTCGACTTTGTTTTGACTTTCGAGAGTTGAATAAAGTCACGATCAAGAACAAATATTTGTTGCCAAGGATTGAAGATCTGTTGGATCAACTACATGGAGCAAAAGTTTTCTCCAAGATCGACCTGAGATCTGAGTATCATCAGCTCAGGATTCGTGAGGAAAATATTCCGAGGATTGCATTTCAGACGAGAGATGGTCACTACGATTTTGTAGTCATGCCATCTGGACTTACGAATGCTCCAGCAGTTTTCATGAATCTAGTACATCGATGTTTTCACCAGTACTTGGATAAGTTCACGGTGGTCTTCATCGATGGCATTTTGATCTTTTGCCGAGCAAGGAAGATCACGGGGAACATCTTAGGATTGCTTTGTCAGTCCTTAGACCAAGTCGGCTGTACGCAAAGTGGTCTAAGTGCGACCTTTGGATCAAGGAGTGGCTTTCTTAGGCCATGTGATCAATGAGAATGGGGTTATGGTTAATCCCCAGAAGAGTGAATCAATAGTTGTTTGGAAGCAGCCTCAGAGTGTGAATGAGGTGCGCAGTTTTCTAGGGCTTGCTGGATATTATAGACGGTTCATGGAAGAATTTTTCTAAGATCGCTCCACCTATGACCGGTCTGTTCCGCAAGGTCCACCAGAAGTTTGTCTGGAATGACAAGTGCGAGGTCAGTTTTCAAGAAGTTAAAACAGTGTATGACCTCTACAACAGTTGTGACACTAGGGTTACTTAAGAAACCCAGATGTTAGCAGAAGTCTACCACCAGGAGATTGTCCATTTACATGGTGTTCCTAAGACCATTGTATCGGATCGAAATGACCGATTCATGTCAAGATTTTGGCAAGAACTTCACAAGGCCATGGGAACTGAATTAAGATTCAATACAACATTTCATCCTCAGACAGATGGACAGTCTGAAAGGACCATCCAGACCCTGGAGGATATGCTAAGAGCATGTGCACTCGATCGTCCGACTAGCTGGGAAGACAGCCTGAGTCTGATTGAGTTCACGTACAATAATAGCTGGCATGCTAAGATCAAGATGGCTCCGTTTGAAGCTTTGTATGGTCTCGGATGCAGATCTCCGATTTGTTAGGATGAGAATGCCGACAAGATTCTGCTTGGACCAGAGTTGGTCGAAAGGACAGCTCTAGACATTGCTTTGATTAGACAGAGGATGTTGACCGCCCAGAGTCGACAGAGGTCTTACGCGGATCAAGAAGCGTAGAGATGTCGAGTTCAAGGTTGGTGCCAAAGTATTTGTCAAAGTATCACCATCCAAAGGTGTTTTCAGGTTTGGTAAGCGTGGGAAGCTTAACCCTCGCTATGTGGGACCATTCGAGATTCTTGATAGAGTGGGATCTCTAGCGTACCGCTTGGCATTGCCGCCATCGGTACACCCAGTGCATAATGTGTTCCACATATCCTTGTTAAGGAAATATGTACCAGATGAGTCTCATGTGCTGAGCTATGAAGACATCGAGATTCAGGCAAATGGTACCTATGAAGAGATGCATGTGCGCATGCTAGAGCGCTGTGAGAAGCATTTGCGCACAAGATCGTACCCTTGGTACCAATTCTGTGGTCCAAGTCAGGGACTGAAGAAGTTACTTGGGAAAACGAAGCAAATATGCTCAGACGTCTTCCCAAGCTATTTGCGACCTAAGTTTCGGGGTCGAAACTTCTTTTAAGGGGGAGGTGATGTGATACCCCATATTTCTGTAAGGATATTTTAGAGTTATGGGATTATTCCCGAAAGCCTGTTTGGTACGTCGGATTAATTTCGGAGACAGAAAGACATTCTGTAATGTTCTCAATATCTGTAATATTTTTCTCAGTGAAATAATATACAATCGACGTACTTTGGGACTTAATACTCGTTCGTGTACGATTATTTTTATCACAGGATAAGCCAAGCTTATCCAAAAGCTAATCGGATAAGAGTTGACTTGGCGGCGACCGCTGTCCCGTGGCGGCGACCGCCGCAAGTCAACTCATCGGCACCTTCGTCTCGCGTTCCTCCTCGCCAGGTGGCCTAGGAAAACGGCGACCGCTGCCCAAAAGCAGCGACCACCGCTTCAGCAATCCAACCGCGGCGACCAAGGCGGCGACCAGGCGGCGACCGCCGCACCTGTGCAGGCGTAGCCTCGCCAGCTGCCGGCGATCGAAGCGTCGCTCCGATCTTGGCCCTCCACGTGGTTTTGCTGGCCAATCTTATCCCCTTTGATGTTGGGGCAATTTAAGGAGTGGTTTGGGAGCAGATTCGAGCACAGAAACAAGCTCAAATCTCTCAAATTCACCTCGCCGGAAAACAGAGCTCTCGCCGGAAAGTTTGAAGCCGATCGTCGGAGCTCGTTTTGGTGTCGTTCCAGTTGCAAAGGAGAAGCTTTAGAGGCCCTTAGAAGCTTAGAATCCAAAGCAAGGCAAAGGCGAACCAAATCGATCGACATTGGTAAGATTTTTGTTCTCGTAAAAATTCCCGATGTTCGTAGCGACGCCCGCCGTAAGGCCGGAGGCGACCACCGCCACGAACACCGGCGACCGCCGTGGTGCTGGCGGCGCCCGCCATAAGGCAGGCGGCGACCGCCGCCCTTCAGCCCTTGCCATGTGTTAGCTTTGGCTTTGGTGGTCTTCGATCGGACGTCGTTCCTTTCGATTTCTTTCGGTTCGTACTCGTCTTTGTCGAATCTAACTTAGGGTTTCTTTATGGGTCGATTCGAAGGAATCTGTGTTGCCAGATCTGTCCCTGTGTCGAGCCCGGAAACTCGTCGTTAAGCTTCGTTCAAACTCTGCGGATTAAGGCAAGTGGCGGTTCGCTCTTGCTCATCGTTCCATATTTACATTAATTATCGGTTGTTTATCTGAGTAATTAATTTGGAATGATTACTGTGTTTATCTGGAATTGGTTTTATAAACTATTTTGGAAACTGTAATAATGATATTATAATAGGTTGTATATCTGTTAGAACAATGTTATTATTTATGCTCGCCTTGAGGGCATTTATGTGGATTTATCCCGAACTATTGTTGTGCTAGAACTGTTTAGTTAGCACTAGTGGTTAGGAACGCTATGTACCTTGTGGGGGTTTAGCTGTTTCGTTATAACTGGTACTTGGTGGATTTTCCCCAGTACTCTCTCTTTGGTCATGACCATACCCTTACTCGGGGTTGACGCACTTCGCTAGTGCCAAATCTTCTAAGGTTCATCCCTTCTATATCTCTTGGGGGAGGTCTGATATCTCTTGCGGGGAGATCCGATATCTCTCGGGTGGAGATTTAAAAGCTTATAACGTAATGCTCGTTTTGGAATTTAATAAGATAAAGTGCTCGAGTGCACATAATTAATATACCTTTGGCGATTAGTGCAGCTAAGTAAATGGTGCAACTAGGAAAGCTCGTCTTGACTTTTGATCAGAGTACGTTCTCTTTCCAATCTGGATTCGCTGTAAGCGGTAAGGTTGGTCGTGAACCGAAACATCTAAGTCAGCTTTTAAATCACTGATGTCTGATTCTTTAAACGTTCCAGATTTGTCATATTTCCTTAAGACTCACTTCCGTTGGAGTCTTCTTTCGGGTCGATATCTGTGAAGATTCAGTCTTCCAGAATCTTCTCTTGTGCATACCTCTTGTTGTTATTCAGTAAAAGTATGAAGGTTGATTATCGTTATCGGTTATTATTCGAGAAACGATGAGTCTAACCTAATACAACTACTTCGAACCTTCTACTTTGTACCCTTGTATAGTTTATTCAGTAGACTAACCAACCGCAATTGTTCTCTGCATGGTTGGCTAGTGTCATCCGTTCGATTCGGCACATCAGATAGAGCGAAGATATGAGTAGACTAGATTGACTATGAAGACAACGGTTGTTTTTGGATGTTTTAATAATTATCTTTTAATCAGGTTGAGATCCTTGGGCAGGTGATCATTACGATCACAACCATTTTTGTAATATTTCAAGAAAGACTTCCGCTGTAACTTATTTACTCTGTTATATATTTAAAAGACTTCCGATGTACTTTGTTTAAACTTTGTATATGTCCTATTCGGGATTGGGATGTAATCCCGAGACTCATGTTTTATATGAATAAAGTTATCATTTTGTATCATTGTATTTCATGATTTGTATTCAAACGGTAAAGCCTTGGGTAACTTTGGTGAGGAACACTGAGGTCACTGGCGGTAATACATTTCCAAATGGGTTCAGATTTGGGGGTGTTACAGAGAAGGCGTTCTCTTGTCCCTGGGGGCCTTAGCATCCTCCTCCAACTTAGTGTATTGCCTCAACCGCTCCTGCAGTTTCGCCAGCCCAGCAGGCATCCTCAAAGTCATGCTTTCTCTGAGCTTACTATCTCTCGGCAGAGCCAACCTGAAAGCTGCAATAGCAACCTTCTCGTCACATCCATCCATGTCGGCATAACACTCCATAAACCTGGTAGCGAACTATCTCGGTGTCTCATTCCATCACAATTTCAGAGCAAACAGAGTGTCCATAGAGACAGGCTCCCTAGTATTGGCGATGAAGTGAGAAACAAAGCTCTTAGCCAGTTGATCCCAGATGTAGATCGAGTTTGATTCCAGCATGTGAAACCATTTAGTAGGTAGTTTTCCTAAGCTAGCAGGGAACATTTTGCACATCAGAGCATCATCCGAAACCCACAAAGCCATCTTATGAGTGAAAGTCGCAATATGACTGATTGGGTCCGATTTTCCATCATAGAGATCAAAAGAAGGAGTCGAGAACTTAGTTGGTGGTCGGTAATCCCGAATGATCCTAGCGAAGGGTGTTAAGGTCATTCGAGCCAATTTCAGCTTTGCTTGTTCCTGAGCGTTGATGAGTGACTCCCCTTGATTATCCAACAAACGAAGCAGACGACGCTCCGTCTGATTCAACTATTCACCTCATTGATCGGCTATGTGGCCCGATTCTGCACTGATTGAGCGTGCCCGACGCTCCCCTATTCGGAACCGGGACCGACGTCGCCCGCCCCCTGGTGCTCAGGCAGGGATCGGGTTCGCTCCCTGCCCCTGGACCGGACTTCCCTTAACGCCGAGGATGACGTCCGCACCCTTCGTGAGTTGGGCCCCAACGTGACACTCCTGCCTCCTCTTGGCAAGCATATGCCCTGCTGGAGTGATCAAGGATCGGGACTCCAGCTCGCCTCGCGCGCAACCCTGGATGTTCAACAACATTGGCTAGGCTGTGACCACGCGTGCCTCCTTCAGATCGGGCGCCATCAACATGACATTTTCCCTGGACGCGGTCAAGGGCCCTCCTTGCCGCATCATGCGTTCCGATTCGGCGACGGCATTCTCCAAGTCACGCTGGCGGCGCTTGTCCTCAACCGCAGATGCCTCCATTTCGGCCCTACGAGCTGCTTCAAAAGTGCTAGTCATCCTTCTTGCGTTGACCATCGTTGTCGTTTCCCAGGGACGGCGCCAATTGTGGTTGCAGGAATCTGAACCACCTTGAAGTTGAAGACGAAATGACAAACCGCCGCAATACAGACAAAGAGAACTTCTTTTCAGATGGTCCTGAAATCAAACAAAGATTCAACGGGTGGGTTGGATCTCCCCTAAAGCCCATCGGACGCTCAAATCAGGTAAACAGCTCTCAAACAATAGTGGCGGCTGCTAGAGAGAGAAAAAAACGTGTCTTGGAAGAAGAAGAAACTAGGTCTTTTGTCATAGTTACTTGAGTCTGATTAATAACTCCTAATAGACCTATATTTTAATTAGTCCATTAATTACCTTCTCATTTAATAAAAATGCTAGAATGAATAAATAATTACTTCAATTATTTTACCCATGGTTCTTTGCCCGATTAAAAAGGAATGAGTTACTTTACATCCGGATTGGATATTGTGTGGTCTATTAAGAGATTGACCCTCCCAGTAGTTACAAGAGACTCTATTTTATGACGTCAAGTTTTAACACAAACTTTTTGTTTATTTAAAAGAGGTTATAATTAGGTACCTTATGATAAGGGAATAATACCGTCACCTTCACTAATCGTTACAAATTTATCACTAGATTAGCCCTATGCAATTATAAAGTGAGAAAAAATATTCTCTATTATATTCCCTAGCTCTAAAATGTGTGGGTTTTAGAAATCAATCGTGTTCAGTATTCACGTTTCGAGACACATAGGACCGGGGTTATGATCCGAGTTATTAATGTGAGTGATCACCCCTAACTACTCGATCTATAAGAGGTTTTAAACTCACTATGTATCTTTGAAGTAGTCGATTACCCTATGAATTAATCGTGTAGATAAGAATAGACCAAAAAATAAATGTAAGTAGGAATACGAAAGCTATATATCTGTTGTCTTCTTTCGTTATCCTTAAAGGGCAGATTTTGATCGAGTCGTCTATAACTATAAGTATCCGATTTTGGTTATTATAATGCAACATTATACCCTACATTAGTTAATAGCAATAAAATACACAATTTTTGTAATGATAATGCATTTGGCATTGCCCAAAAACAATAAAACTGAAGTCAACTTTTGATCTCTTCAATCAATCTGATTTATTCATATATCTAAAGTACTCCTCAAGTAATATATAGGAAGATATTATTATACTTTCCTTATTTATCTTATAGATATCTTTTCCTTGTAAATAGAGATTTTCTCTCGTAACTATATATACCCCAATCAATGAAAGTGAACTCCAAGAAATTATTTTTCAAAAGATTATCTCCCTTTCTAAAATTATCATGGTATCAGCCTAACCCGATCCTAAAACACAAAACCTAACCCTAGCCCCTACCGCCATCGCCGCCTGCCTCCCTTCCTCCGGCGCCATTGTTCTTTGCGTCGGCCCTTGCCCCGACGTCTTTCTCACTGGTTTATCGCCTCAGTGATTTTTTCGTCTTCATCCTTTCGCCATGACTAAAGACGCAGACAAGGATGCTCAAATTCCCTTCTCGTCTTCGTTCTATTTGCACCCCTCCGATCATCCGGGTCTTTCGATCTGCCTTGTGACGTTCAAAGGCGACAACTACGATGAATGGGTGATCGTTATGCGCAACTCTCTTGGCGCTAAGCGAAAACTCGGCTTCATCGAAGGAGACATCAAGAAGCCAGACGCTACGGCAACCGTTCCTCCTACACTCGACGATTGGCATATGGTCAACTGTATGTTGGTCAGTTGGATTTTTCAGTCCATTGACGTCTCCATTCGGTCCTCCGTCTCCTACTTCGACAACGTCAGAGACTTGTGGCTTGATCTCAGCCAGCGTTTCTCTGTAGGAAATGGGCTGCGCAAGCTTCAACTACGCTCTGAGATTGCGTCTTGTCGTCAAACCGGGATGACCGTGTCTGCCTATTACAACACTTTAAACTACGCTCTGAGATTGTGTCTTGTCGTCAAACCGGGATGACCGTGTCTGCCTACTACAACACTTTAAAGAAGATATGGGATGAACTCGCTGCATACGTGCCGGTTCACAATTGCGCTTGCGGCAAGTGCGAGTGCAATCTGAATAAATTCTGGCAAGGATAGTATGAAGAAGAGCGCATCCACCAATTTCTGATCGGTCTTGATGATGCAATCTATGGTGCTCTTCGCTCGAACGTGATGGCTTAAGACCCACTCCCGCCGCTGAATCGAGTTTATTCCCTCGCTGTCCAGGAAGAGCGCCTACGTATTGTTGTCTCATCTCGCGAGGCTCCTTACGACGTCATGGTGCTTGCTGCTCGCCATAATCGCCCGTCCAACACTCCCAGCGGTTCTGGGTCGACTTCAGGACGCGAGAATATTACCTGCGAGCACTGTGGTCGCAAAGGCCATGACAAAGGTGGTTGCTTTAAACTCATCGGGTATCCCGACTGGATCAAGGAAAAATAGGCTGCCCGTGATGCTGCTCGTGAGGCTGCTCGATCGGCCTCTTCGTAGTCTCTGAAACCAGCCAGTCAGCAATCCGCTCAAGGCGTCGCCAACGTTGTTCAGCAGTCCAGTCCCACCTGCTCCAAGCCTCTCACGGCTAAGGACCATGCTGATTTTGGTCCCGCTTTGACAGACGATCAGTGGTCCTCCGTCATGAAGATGTATACTGCCCTGCAGTCAGGCACCGATTCCTTTGGTATGACTTCCTCTTGGATTTTAGACACGAGTGCATCTTTTCACATGACAGGCGATTCAAGTTTACTGTAGGACATCTCAGATGTCCAATCTGTATCGATTAAGCTTCCTGATGGCCGGCTTTCGACCTCTACTAAGGAGGGTCGTCTTTTGTTGGGCAATTTTTGCATCTCTAATGTGTTATTTGTTCCTAACTTGAGTTGCAATTTGTTGTCCTTTGCTTAGTTGACTAGTGATTTGGGTCTACTTGTCCTTTTAATTGAGGCCTTGTGTGTTATTCAGGAAATCAGTTCGAGGACGGGGATTGGCGTGGGTAGACAGCATGGTGGGGTTTATTGGCTTCAGGCGCTGCGTTCTGCGGCTTCTGCTCTCTCCGTTCAGTCTTCTGCTCGCTCTGCAACGATGTGGCATCGTCGGCTTGGCCATCCATCATCTTCAGTTTTATCTACTATTTTAGATTTTAGTTTAGATAAACATTCTTTAGAGAATATCATGCCTTGTGATTCTTGTTTTAAAGCAAAACAGACTAGATTGTCTTTTCCGGATAGTTCTAATAAAGTAGCAGAGTTATTTCAACTTATTCATTGTGATGTCTGGGGTCCTTACAGCACTCCGTCTTTTAGTGGTGCTCAATCGTTGATGATCACTCAAGGAATGTGTGGGTCTATTTCTTTCAAATGAAGTCTGAAGTTGCTATGCTTGTGAAAAAAATTTGTGCTCTGGCAAGAACACAGTTCGGCCGACAGGTGCAACGTGTTCGCGCTGACAACGGGACGGAGTTCCTTCCTCTCCGTTCTTATTTAGCTGCTCAGGGTATTGTCTTTGAGACGTCTTGTGTGGCCACACCGCAACAGAATGGCCGAGTGGAACGGAAACACCGTCATCTACTCAATGTGGCTCGTGCTTTGCGATTTCAGGCACATTTGCCCATTCAGTTTTAGGCCGAGTGCGTCCCTACTGCTGCCTTCCTGATTAACTGCACTCCGTCACCTGTGCTTGACAACCGAGCCCCTTATGAGATTCTTCATAAGCAGCCTCCAACTTATTCCTCCCTTCGGATTCTCGGTTGTCTGTGCTTCGCTGCTCACAATCCTCGACCGCATGACAAATTTGCTCCCCGGGGACGGAAATGTATCTTCATTGGCTACCCTCTCGGCAAAAGAGGTTGGCGTCTCTATGATCTTGAGACTAAGGAATTTTTTATTAGTCGTGATGTTGTATTTTTTGAGGATCATTTCCTGTTCCATGAGCCGCCTCCATTGGCATCGCCGACTCTTGTCTCTGCTCGGTCTCCGACGGTTTTTGATGAGCCGCCGTCCACTGTTGATGCCAGGGGGAGTCCTGCACCGGTCCCAACTTCCCTGGTATCGGACTCTCCGACAATCGTTACTGAGGCTGTGTCTCCAGACAGGGGGAGTGACTCTGTTGTCGTCCCTTCCACTTCTGATGATTCTGTTTTGCCTTCTACTCGTCCTATTCGGAGTAGACAACGTTCCGTTCTGCTGAAAGATTTCGTCTGCAGTACTATTCATACAATAAACCCCCATGCTCGTCACGCCTCACCTTTGCCACAATCATCGTCCTCAGGTAGTCCCTATCCTTTGGTCTCTTTTGTCTCGTGTGCTAAATTTTCTAGACCCCATGTACAGTTTCTAGCAGCTATCACTGCAGGCACTGAGCCGAATTCGTTCTCTGAGGTTGTTCGATCTAGTCATTGGCGTTCTGCTATGTCATCCGAATTAGAAGCTCTGACGTGCAATCAGACCTGGATCATCTCTCCGCTTCCTGTCGGCAAGACACCCATGGGATGCAAATGGGTGTACCGAATTAAGTACAACTCAAACGGGTCTATTGAAAGGCATAAGGCTCGTTTAGTTGTTCTCGGGAATCGACAGCGAGAGGGCATTGATTACACAGACACCTTTGCCCCTGTTGCCAAGATGGCGTCCGTCCGCGTCTTCTTGTTTGTTGCTGCTATCTGTGGGTGGGAATTGCATCAGATGGATGTCCATAATGCGTTTCTCCACGGAGATCTAGATGAGGAGGTATACATGAAACCTCCGCCTGGACTTCTGAACGTGCCCAATGGTCACATATGTCGCCTTCAGAAGTCGCTTTATGGCCTCAAGCAGGCTCCCCGGAATTGGTTCGCCAAGTTATCATCTGCTCTTCGGCGTTTCGGCTTCACTCAGAGCTATGCCGATTACTCCTTGTTCTCCCTTCAGCGACATAAGGATGCTCTGCATGTTCTTGTCTATGTCGACGATCTAATCATTGCAGGTAGTGACCCTGATCTCATTACTCGCTTCAAATCATATCTCAGCTCTTGTTTTCACATGAAGGATTTGGGGACTCTGAAATATTTTCTTGGGATAGAAATTGCCCGCAACTCCTCTGGGTTATTCCTTTCTCAACGAAAATATGCTCTTGATATTCTATCTGAGGCCGGTCTGTTAGCTGCCAAACCGGCGCCTGTTCCCATTGAGCAACATCACAATCTCGCCAAATCTGACAGCTTGTTATTTGATAGTCCTGAGCGGTATCGTCGTTTGATTGGTCGCCTCATCTATGTGACGATCACTCGACCTGAGTTGTCTTATTCCGTGCACACCCTCGCTCAGTTCATGCAGTCTCCTCGGCTTGATCATTGGCATGTTGCTCTTCGGGTCTTGCATTACTTGAAAGGTCACCCAGGCCAAGGGTTGCATCTCTCTACTCAGAGTTCTCTATAGCTTCGTGCCTTTTGTGACTCTGATTGGGCATCATGTCCCACAACGCGTCGTTCTGTCACAGGGTATTTCGTGATGCTTGGCCATTCGCCCATTTCTTGGAAGACCAAGAAGCAGGTCACTGTGTCGCGTTCGTCCGCCGAGGCCAAGTATCGGTCAATGGCGTCTGCATGTTGTGAGCTCATTTGGCTCAAGTCCCTCTTGAAGTCATTGGGAGTTCCACACTCGACTCCTATGTCTTTCTCTTGTGATAGTCAGGCTGCTTTGCATATAGCCTCCAATCCCGTATTTCCCGAACGCACCAAACATATTGAGATTGATTGTCACTTGGTGCGTGATCAGATTCAGGCAGGGAATGTCACTACACAATATGTGTCGACTACAGAGCAGCCAACGGATTTGTTTACCAAAGTGCTAGGGATAGGGCAATTCGAGTTTCTCATTCTCAAGTTGGGCATTATCGATCCCCATGTTCCAACTTGATGGGGAGTATAGGAAGATATTATTATACTTTCCTTATTTATCTTATAGATATCTTTTCCTTGTAAATAGAGATCTTCTCTTGTAACTATATATACCCCAATCAATGAAAGTGAAGTGCAAGTAATTATTTTCCAAAAGATTATCTCCCTCTCTAAAATTATCATAATATAATTGCTAAATATACTTGTAGCAACAATTTGCTTCTGAAAAGAGCTGTTCAACCATTCTCTGTTCAATCATTCTCTGAGAGGAATGGAGAGGAATAATGTGAGAGAGCAAGAGCCATTGACAACTCAGCTTCTAGCAGAAGCACCAGCCCTTATTAATGGTGAGAAGCGAGTTGACTCAGCCGTCACTCCGCTTCTTCTCTTCAGCATCTTCATTGCAGTTTCCGGATCTTTCGCCTATGGCTCTGCTGTATGCTTACTTTATTTTTACCTATCCTCACTCCAATTTCTCACTTTTTGATCAAATATTTATGATTTTTTCCACAACCATTGTGCATTGCTTAGATAAATGTAATCTTGATTCGAAAATCGTGGTCAGAATCATAGTATTTTCACGCCCTTGTGTATTGTAGGTAGGCTATTCATCCCCTGTTGAATCTGCGATTATGGAGGAGCTTGGTCTTACAACTGCGCAGGTGACTTGCAAGAAAAATTGTTGAACAATCAAATGAGAATCAACATCACTTTTTAAATTTGTTTCTGAGTGGATTCTGGGTTACTCGATCTGCAGTATTCACTCTTTGGATCAATGTTAACAGTTGGAGGATTGCTTGGCTCTCTATTTAGTGAAATGATAACAGACGTCATGGGTCGAAGAGGTGTAAGATTCTTGTGTCACGTTACACATGAATGAATGACTGAATATATATATATATACATACATACATACATACGATTAATTGTTACTTTATGTTGGCCTCATCACATATTCAGGCAATGGGAATCTCAGATGCCTTAAGCCTCCTAGGCTGGATAGTCGTATCGGTTTCGGAGGTGTCAAATCAACCGCAAATTAGCACTTGAGATATCAGAAACTTAATTGTGTGTTTTTTATAGTCTATAGTTGTTTGTTTCTCTTGTTATGATACCAAATACAGGAGGCGTGGTCACTTTACCTGGGTAGATTCTTCATAGGAGGCTCAACAGGAATTCTTACTTGTGTGGTAACGAATGTATATAAATGTTATGTTAGTAGAATTGAACTTGTTGCATATCATGATTTTGAATGCATTCCAGGTCCCTGTTTATATAGCGGAGATAACACCCAACAATCTTCGAGGAGGACTAGTATCTTTAGCACCGGTAAATTTCAGCTGCTCAGGCTGAATGTAAGTGTGAAGTTCAATCATAACAATTCTCCCTTGTTTCTAATTTTGCAGTCGATGATATCTTCTGGGGTTTTAGTAATGTTTTTCGCTGGATCTGTGATTCCCTGGCGCATCCTAGTTCTTATAGGTATACATATGTCTGTCTTTTCTTTTTCGAATGCAACGGCTAGATCTTTACTGTATGTAATCTATCAGGCATCATTCCATCTTTGGTGCAACTTTTCGGCATATTCTTGATCCCAGAGTCACCTAGATTCATGGTCAGTTTGCCTACCTTTTATCTCCATGCATTAATAGTTGAAACCTGATTGTTCTATCAAGCTGACAATGTGGCGAGCATGACTTTGTCTTGGTGTAGGCAAAACTCGGTCAAAGTAAGGCATACGAAATGGTGTTACAGCGTCTCAGGGGAGATAACATTGACATATCTCAAGAAGCAGCTGAGATTCAAGTATTACTATGACCCATCTACTACTTCATATTGATTTATCCCCTCCGTATGAAAATACTCGTCTTTCTAGCTGTTTTGCTCTTTAATTTACTGTCTAATGTCTTCCCTTATAATTAATAGTAGATTATGATTCTTAAGAAAGTAAAAAAAAAAAAAGGGTATAACAGTGTTTTTGATAACCTCATCAAAGAGTGTGAAAAATGCTAAGAGAGACCAAGTATTTTCCTATGGAGGGAGTCTAAACACAGCATGTAGTAGTACTAGTTTCCAATATTTACTAAACATGGATTGAGTACTTTCCAGGAGTTCACTGAACGCCTTCGACACATAGCAGAAGTCAACTTCTTTGGATTGTTCCAGAGAAAATACACAAATGCTTTAGTTGTAAGCCACACAAATTGATCCAACTTTCAGATTTGAACCCTCTCCAATTTACTCGATCATCAATTCCTTGCACAATACTGACATTTGGTTTAGGCTGTATTTGGCCTCATGGCATTATCAGGATTCGGGGGACCTGTCGCTGTACTATACTATGCGTCGTCTATCTTTGAATCAGCTGGTACGCGAAATCCCCTTTCTAAAACTGATGCATGTGGAGTTGCACTGTCCAAAGCTAGTTACCAACCTTATCTGCACGTACCAATATGTTTCTGACAGGATTTTCGAGCTCGATTGGATCAATAGTATTAGCTGTTATTCAGGTAATCGAATTTCTCCATCTGTTCATGGGAAATTTCACTAGGATGTATCTCAAAGTTGTTCCTGAATAGTAGGGAAAGTGTGTAATTATCTCTCCAGGTTCCAACAACTGTTATCAGTGCATACTTGATAGACAAATTCGGAAGACGACCCCTTCTAATGGTTAGACAAGAGTTGTCATTGGCTATACAACTGACGAAGCCTCTGACGACCCCCTCACAGTTTTCTGCAGGTGCAATGTGCTTTTGTTGCTGTCTTGTGGGAATTATGTTCTTGCTCAAGGAAAACGACTTGTTGGCGAAAAGTAGTCCATACTTGATAGTAGTTTGGCTTGTGGGTGAGACACTTACATTTGTTAAATCAGCTGCCCATAGGGAAAATACTTTGAAATGTTGCTCATGTGGTGTCACTCTTAATTCAGGGTTATTCCGTGGCATTCCCTATAGGAATGGCGGGAATTCCATCAGTCATCATGTCTGAGGTATGCATTCGAGTCTAATCCATACAAGCTTGGCCAATTCCTGTTGAGAAGATTAATTCTTTGTTATTGCCAGGTGTTCTCCATGAATGTCAAGGGATCAACCGGAAGCTTGTCAGCAGTAGCGTTAAGTTGGTCCGTTTGGATTGTGTCCTATGCATTCAACTTTGTAACAGAATGGAGCTTTCCAGGTTTCATCTAAGAGCAATCTCCCTTATCATTTCTTCTTCCGGACATAATAACAAACATAACCCGACTTAATTCCCGACATTTTTCAAAATAACCGGGTATACCCTTATTTCATAACCGGATTTAATACCCGACATTTTTACTCTTCTGAATTCACGAGGTTACTTTCCCCTTTCCATAAAAATTTAGGGTTAGGCTGGTGATTAGGGGTTTGGGATTTCTCCACCAAAACCGACTTAATACTCGTTGTCTTCTTTTCGATGTTCCTTGCGAACCCTTCGATTCGGGCGTTGTTGAGGCGGATCACGACATCGTGGGAATCGATGGCGGCGCCACGCTCGGCATTGAGGGGGATCCCGTTGTTCCCGACGACGGTGCAGGAGGAGTACTTTTTCCGAAAAACCAAGGAGGGGGAGAAGGTCTGTGAGGACGGATTCCGGCGGGAGCTCGTTGCAGCGGCGGGACTAGTCGAAGAGGAGGGTTTGAAATCGGAGGTGGAGGCGGTAGAACGCTGGGGAGGGGACGTTGACGCGGAGGGCGTTGAAGGAGCGGCCACATATATCAATGGTGGCGGTGAATCAGCGCCAGAGGATAGAGGGGCAGAAACGGGCGAGCTTGTTGAAGTTGCCTTCGATGAGCATGTCGATTTCCTGCCGGAGACGGGGTTCGCCGGGGTTGGTTTCGGCGAGCTTGATGAGAGTGGAGTTGAAGACCGGGAGATCTGCAGAGGTGGAGGAAGGGTGATGTGAAATCACTTGGTTGCCTGGTTCTTGGATGGAAAGAATCCGCCTTGATGTGTAAGATATCTCTATTTTTGTCTCATTTTTGGAGAAGTATAACTTTATGCTCCGATGTTGGAATTGAGTGATTTCAATGCGAGACTAAAGATCAGGAAGTTAACTAGAACTCCTCCAAGTTTCACGTCAATGGGACAAGTAAAACTCCAAGATAAACCAAAACAAATTCAGTACATAGTGCTGAAAACGGGAAATCTTCCTAATTGAGTAGATCCGATTTGTTTGATTGATTAGCACGAAAGTTTGGATTGTTTGAACGATTTAAACTTTGGAAAGAGGAAGTCTTTGGACTGAATAATCTTGAAAACAACTTCGTCAAGTTGCTCTCAAAATTCAATCTGCCTTCTATTCAATCAAAGAAACGTTTAAGTAAGAAAACAAGAGTGTTGTGCAAGGAAGAAAGGCCAACTAGGGCCAGCCCTAAGGTTGATTCTCCCTTCTAAAACTATTCTAAAAACCTCAATAAGCTAATTATCAAATCTAATACAAGAAATTACTAAAGATAGTCTCATTACCTAGCTTCTAAATAGAGTAAATAAGTAACTCGAGCTATGGCTCGTGGTTCTCTTGGTGGTGTGTGAGCAAGGTCACCAACCTTGGCTCGGAAGGCACCTCCATGGTGGCTGCAAGGCGCTCAAGCATGGCACACGACCCTTCCTTGATCTTCTTAGCCCTTGATCTGGTTATAGGACCATCAAAATGATCTCGAATAAGCTCATCAACATCCTTGGTCGTCAGGATACCTTGTGAGTCATCAAAGGGTGAAAACCGGCACCAGAGAGAGAGAATGAGAAGCGGCAAGTGAATGTGGCAGCTAGGACGATGAGGAGGAGAAGGGTTAAGAGCGGGCGAACGAAATATGGGTATACCTGGTTATTTGGGAAATTTTAGAGGGGCAAAATGGTCATTTCACTATTTTAACGGATTTTTTTTACGGCTCAAGGGTCTGAGTGGTTAACTGCTAACAGAATTAGAGTTATGGGTGGTTACAAATAATTTCAAATAGAACGGGTGATTTCTTGTAAAATCGTGTATATAACAGGTGGTTTAAATCAATTTTTCCATAAATATAATTTCATTATTATTTCCTAATACAATCCCATCTCTAACATCTACTTGTGTGCGCCCTATCTTTGATTTGTAGTCGCGTTCTTCATACTGGCGTGGATTAATGCTTTTGCGGTGTTGTTTGTTTTTAAGTTGGTGTCGGAGACAAAAGGCAGGACATTGGAAGAGATACAAGACACTCTTAAGGCATATGCTGCATTAGAATGAAATTTCAAAGGCAATGTATCAAATACAGATCTTAGTTCACACTCAACATCTTTCTTAACGTTCAATTCAATTGCTCTGAGCAAGAGTAACAAGTGCAATATATATATATATATATATATATATATATATATATATATATATATATATATATATATATATATATATATATATCACTGAATACTAAAAACATGAGTTGAGCTCCGGGTAATTTTGCATGTACCCCTAATATGTGTTAGTATTGTGCATTGCCATGTCCACCTTTTTCTTGTGTGGCAGTAGGCAGTACTTTTGGAATTGCTTAATTAGCCCATTGATTTTCTTTTTTTGTCCTCTTTTTTGGTGTTGTGCCTGGGCATGTGTAAACATTTTTAGTTCTTTTTTCTTTTGGGAGTTCTTTTTTTTTACTGAGATAACCGACCTTGCTTACACTATATATACATAGTTCGTGCTCAGACATCTTCAGCACTCGACTCATCCAGCAGTCTTCTCCGTTGCGGGGGTTTGGAATCGGTTGTCGATACCTTGCCTTCACCATCTAAGGCAAGTCATAACTAACTTTGACTTGATTGTCTTTAATGTACGGATTGATCGACCATGTCCATTTCTTCGAGAAACTTTATGATACGGGGTAAGCCGTAATTGACCCGATCTTGATGCACAACGTCTCTAAGAAGCAAGAAACACAAATCAAAGTGAGTATGGCGGAAGTGAAAAGAAGAAATGAACAAGTGAATGAGAAGAAACCAAGAACCCGGATTAGAAACCCTTGGCTACGAAAGAACCAAGAACAACTAAACCTAAAGTTGTTGACCACGCCTCCTACAACTTCACACAAAGGAGGACGAATCCTCAAGAGCACGAAGAGGATGCTTTGTGACGTCTTTGATTCTCAACTCGAAAGGAATTGATCTTCGCAACACGACCAAGGCTAACTCAGATTGAACAAACACGAAACTCTCTCTTTGGGAAGTTTCTAATTCAGAAATTGTATTCTCAATAAAGTGTTTGTTGCCGAAAATGGCAATTACAAAAGCCTTAAATACTTCCTAAGTGAACCGGCCCAAAAACACTAAAACAAGCTAAACCGAGTAATAAAACAAAACAAACCGAGTCTAATAATATCCAAACACACACGGCTAAAACCTTACTAAAAATAGACAAGGAAGGTGCACACAAGCCATGCACTCAACCAAGCTAAGTGTGAACCATGGTCAAAGAGAATGACCTAGGCGTAGCCGATACAACCTCCTCCGGAACTTGTTGTGCAAGTGTGGCTAGCTCATCTTGGAGACGACGAGCTTGGCTCCTAGTCATGGGACCGGATGGTGGTTGAGGTGTGGATGGTCTTCCATCATCCTCCCCTTCTTGGAGAGGATCCGACCACGGATCAAGTGCTTGCGGTGTGGCTACGTCCGGTGAATGATAAGGGGTCAAATCTGCCACATTGAATGTTGCACTCACTCCATAGGTGTCCGATAGGTCAAGTATGTATGCATTGTCTCCAACTCGGCGCAGCACCTTGAATGGTCCATCTCCTCTAGGTGCAAGCTTGGACTTCCGCAGCTCCGGAAAGCGCTCCTTCCTCAAGTGCACCCACACGAGATCTCCGGGTTGAAACACCAACTTCTTGCGCCCTTTGTTGACCCTAGCTGCATTCCTTTCTCCACAAGCCTTGAGCTTCTCCTTGGTCCTCTCATGCAGCTCCTTGATGAACTCCACATGCTTTCCTGCATCAAAACTCTCACGCTCCTTCATAGGAAAAGGAGCAAGATCAAGTGGAGTAGTGGGGTTGATACCATAAACACACTCAAATGGAGACAAAGAAGTAGATGAGTGGACAGTCCTATTGTAGGCAAACTCTACATGAGGTAGAGCTTCCTCCCAAGCCTTAAGGTTCTTCCTAAGGATGGCTCGAAGAATGGTAGCTAAAGTTTGGTTAGTTACTTCCGTTTGACCATCCGTTTGAGGGTGGCTAGAGGTAGAGAACAAGAGCCTCGTCCCTAGCTTTCCCCAAAGAGTCTTCCAAAAGTAACTAAGGAACTTAACATCCCTATCACTTACTATAGTCCGAGGCACACCATGTAGCCTCACGATTTCCCTAAAGAAAAGGTTGGCTACATTAGATGCATCGTCGGTCTTATGGCAAGCAATAAAATGAGTCATTTTAGAGAAACGATCAACTACCACAAAGATAGAATCACGTCCCTTCTTGGTCCTTGGCAGCCCCACGATAAAGTCCATTGAAATGTCCGTCCAAGGGGCACTTGGAATGGGCAAAGGACTATATAGGCTGTGGGGTTTGAGCCTAGACTTGGCCTTAAGACAGTCCAAACACCTCCTAATAAGGTGATCAACATCTCTAAGCATGTGGGGCCAATAAAAGTGTGCATGCAGCATATGGTATGTCTTGTCCCTTCCGAAGTGACCCATTAATCCACCCTTGTGGACTTCTTCAATGAGTAGCATTCGTAAGGAACAACTAGGAATGCACACTTTATCAACCCTAAATAAGAACCCATCAAACAAGTAAAACTTGTCACACGAGCCCTTATCTAGACACGCCTTAAAAATGGCACCAAAATCAGAATCTCCCACATACAACTCCTTAACATATGCAAATCCTAGAACCTTGGAGTCTAATGTGGTAAGCAATGTATATCTCCTAGATAGTGCATCGGCAACTACATTGTCTTTCCCCTTTTTGTATTTGATTACATAAGGGAAGGTTTCAATGAATTCCATCCATCTACCATGTCGTATATCAAGTTTATCTTGGCTCTTGAAGTGCTTTAGGGATTCATGATCCGTATGCAAGATAAACTCTCTAGGCCACAAGTAGTGTTGCCAAGTCTTTAATACTCTAAATAAGGCATATAGCTCTTTGTCATAAGTAGAGTAATTAAGACTTGCCCCTTTCAATTTCTCACTAAAGAAGGCTACGTGTTTACCTTCTTGCATCAAGACGCCACCAATGCCAACTCCGGAAGCATCGCACTCCACTTCAAATGGCCTTGTGAAGTCCGGCAAAACCAGCAAAGGCGCTTGCGTCAATCTCCATTTTAGGGCATTGAAAGCCCTCTCGTGCGCCTCCTCCCACACAAAGGCCGAATGCTTCTTGGTCACTTCCATCAAGGGCGCGTCAATTGTGCTGAAATCCCTCACGAATCTCCTATAGAAGCTGGCCAAACCATGGAAGCTCCTCACTTGGCTCACGGAGGTAGACGTAGGCCAATCTTGTATAGCCTTTATCTTGCTCTCGTCCACTTGAAGGCCTCTTGAGCTCACTACAAAACCAAGGAAAGTCACTTGATTAGTGCAAAACTCACATTTCTTTTCATTAGCATATAAGCACGCATTACGTAAAGTAAAGAGTACTTCCCTCAAGTGTCGCTCATGCTCCTCTAGGGACTTGCTGTACACAAGTATATCATCAAAATAGACAACAACAAATCTCCCTATAAAATGCCTTAAAACATGATTCATTAAGCGCATGAAAGTACTAGGAGCATTTGTCAAGCCAAAAGGCATAACAATCCACTCATACAAACCGAATTTTGTCTTGAATTCCGTTTTCCATTCATCCCCCTCCTTCATCCTTATTTGGTGGTAGCCACTTCGGAGATCTATCTTGGTGAAGACGGATGCTCCATGCAGCTCATCTAGCATGTCGTCGAGGCGGGGAATTGGATGTCGGTACTTGATGGTGATGTTGTTGATGGCTCGGCAGTCCACGCACATCCTCCATGTGCCATCCTTCTTGGGCACCAATAGCACCGGCACGGCACAAGGGCTAAGGCTCTCACGCACATGGCCCTTGTCAAGCAAAGCCTTCACTTGCTCTTGAACTTCTTGCGTCTCCTTTGGATTCATCCTATAGGCCGGCCTGTTTGGAAGAGTAGCACCCGGAATTAGGTCAATTTGATGCTCAATACCTCTCATAGGGGGCAGGCCCGGTGGCATCTCCTCGGGGAAGACATCTTGAAACTCGTGAAGCAAGTTGAGGATGAGTGGCGGCAAGGTGGACTTCAACTCCTCACTAAGCAAGCCAAAACTCTTGCATAAGAGCATGAGAGTGGCGTCTTGGGGTAGGTGCTCTTCTCTCATCTCCTCCTTGGAAGCCAGCAGAACTTGGGACTTGGCTTTAGCTTTGGAAGAGCTCTCGGTTGAACTCCCCTTCTTAGCTTCAACCGACTTCTCTTGGTCCTTCTTCTTCTCATATGCTTCGGCTACCTGCAATGGAGTCATAGGCTTTAGTATCACACTCTTGCCATTATAATTAAAGGAGTGACGGTTAGTATGACCATCATGAGTGACACGCCTATGAAACTGCCATGGATGACCTAATAAGATATGACAAGCATTCATTGGGACCACATCACATAGGATAGTATCTACATAATGCCCTAGTGTTATGGTCACATTGACTTGCTTAGCCACTTTAACTTCTCCACATTCATTCATCCAATGCAGCTTGTATGGCCTAGGATGATGGAAGGTTTGAAGTTGTAACTTAGTAACTAGTTCGGTACTAGCAATGTTACAACAACTACCCCCATCAATAATCATGTTACAAACCTTCCCCTTAACCAAACACCTAGTATGAAATAAATTCTCCCTTTGGTTATCATCACATGGGGCCGGTTGTACATGCAAAGTTCTCCTACACACTAAGGATTCACCATGCTCAAATTCAATGCAGTCCATATCCTCATCAACATCATGCATAGGCTCATCTTCAATAAACGGACCTTGATCTTCACCCTCGGACTCAGATTCATAGAGTCCAAGATGGTTAATAACCAAGGTTCGCCTATTGGGGCAATCCTTCATCATATGCCCCCGGCCTTGACATTTAAAACATATGGTATCCCTAGCCCTAGAAGAAGGAGAAGAATTAGAAAAACTCCCTTGTGACCCATTAGCCGGGCCGGGCTGTCGACTGGATGCTTGCGGCGGTGTGCTCGGTGGGGTACCTTTCCTCGGCGCTTCTTGGCTCCTTGGCTGGCTCACTGCAGGTGCCTGGCTCCTACCAAATTGCGCCGGCTGAAACGGCATGGATTGGCCAGGGGCCTTCCATGAGTTCGGCTGACCGTGGCCGCTAGGGTTTCTCACCGCTTGATGGCTTTGGCTCCTTGTCTTGTATTTCTGATTTTTCTCCACTTTGATGGCCAAATGCAGCAGCTGTTTAGAATCTGTATATGGATACATATCGACCTCATTAGCAATAAAAGGATTAAGAATGCGAAGATACCTTGCCATAGTCGATTCTTCATCTTCCATGACATTGGCTCGCACCATAGCCGTTTGCATGGCGTTGTAGGCCTCCTCCACACTCATGCTCCCTTGCTTAAGGTTCTCCAGCCGCTGCTTTAGTTCTCTTGAGTAATGTTGTGGGACAAACCGAGCATGCATGAGGGCCTTCATTTGCTCCCATGTGGTAACCGGCGGATCCAAGGCTCTTCTTCTCTCTTTAACAAGGTTGTTCCACCAAGTTAGGGCAAAACCACTAAACTCAATGGAGGCGAGCTGCACCTTCTTGGCTTCAATGAAGTTGTGACAACTCCAAATCTGCTCAACCTTCATTTCCCACTCCATGTAAGCATCGGGGTCGCACTTGCCCTCAAACGACGGCATCTTGATCTTAATCTTTCCTATGCCGTCTTGCTCTAACTCCCTCCTAGGCTGATTTCCTTGGTAGCCCATATTGCCTCCATAACGTCCTCTTGGCTCATAATAGCCGTATGCTCCCCTTTGTCCTTGGTGCCCATCAAACCGATCACCTTGGTTCCACATCTCCTCCTCCAATTCGGCTTCATCAAACGCATCTTCCCTAAGTGGATCATGAGGCTCATTCAAAGGGTTAGCAACATAGGGCACCTCGTGTGGAGGTGGCACTTCATTAGGATAAAATCCAGCTACCCTATTCGGCCTTTCTTGAGCATAAACAAGGGGAGAAGTGTTCCTTACCGGTGAGTTCCTCACGGTGCCAGTACCTACTGCACGTGTATGTCCAAGGGGCACTGAATTGGCTCCGGAAGGGCCACCATGTTCTGCATAGGCCCCCAAGGGCGCGGTGGTTTGAGTTGGCGCCGTCTCCTGGGATTGTGGAGCAAGCTCAACCAGAGGAACCATGGCTGGTGGAGGTACCCTTTGTGCCGTCTCAAGGGCAGCCAAGCGGGCTGTTATGAGGTTCATGGAATCGGTCACTTGTTGGAATAAGCTCACGACGTCTGGATGCACCGGTGAGGGGCTCCGGTCGCCTCGGTCACTAGAAGTGTTGTCTCCTGCCATCACACAAACAACTAAACACCGAACTATGTCAAGGGTTAGAGGAATCCAAATTACTCACAAGTGTTTCACTCGTGTGTATTACTCACACTCTCTTCAATCCAAGGCAAACCTTGTAGGGCAATCGGTTGGAAAGACCAATAACTTCACGTGAGTCGAATAATCTAGACAACACTCAACAACCAAGATAAATTCTATGCAATTGAAGTGTGATGATGATTCGGCAAGGTTCAAACAAGGCACTATAAATCTGAGATGTAGTGCAACCGAGATAACACAAAAGAAATTCGGAAAAGAAGACTCAAAGACTCAATAAATAAACCTTACAAGAATGTAAATGCAAGGAAACTAATGAGACTCAAAGCTATTTAACTCAAGAAGACCACAATGCACGAATGAAAATGCAATGCAAATGGTGGACAAGACTCAATCAAATTTCAGAACTCAAAGAGGACAAGTTGTTACCTTTGGTTCGCCTTGGCTTGTGCTAGTGGAGGCGGAAGAATGGTTATATGGATCGGTGGTGAAGATGTAGGGGATAGGCACAAGGAAAGGTGAACGAGGGCGGATTAGGGTTTCCGGCGGCGGCGAGGCAGGCGTGGCGCGGGCAGAGGCGGCGCGGCGCGACACTTGAGGCGTCGGCACCCTTAGCTTATCCTTGGAGAACTTACAACTTTGGACTAAAATACTTAGCCTAAGTATTAATGAAATACAAAGACTTATACTAAGGTAAAAATGAAATGAAATAAAATGCAAGCTCGTCCTTCTTTTTTTTTTGACGAAATGATTTTTTTTTGACTTTTTCTGATATTCTTTTCTTTCTTGTCTTTTTTTTTTGAATTAAATTCGAAATTTGAAATACAACTGAATTCGGAAATAATAAAAATGAATAAAAGAAAGAGATAAGCTCTAGAGAGAGTTGTTGCCTTGATTTTAGGGGAGTGGGCGCCGGATCTTGTGGTATTCCTCTTTGACGCGCCTCAAATGTAGGAGATTGAGGCTAGAGAGGATCTGCACGTTGAGGAGAGAGGCCGCAAGTGTAGGGACTCCTTGTTGATGCACTTTGGAGAACACGTCGGCTGTGGTTTGATGGAGAACGTGGGCCTTGTGATGGAGATAAGGGACGGTTAGGTTGTAGTGGTGGTGATGTTGGCCGGAGCTAGTGTCTCCGGTTAGGCGGAGGTGATTTTGTGGTGGTGATGATGAGGCCGTTCCGATCTCCACAACACAAGCACAAATTAAACACAAAGCAAACAACTAGAAGACTCAAACAAAGAAAGAACAAAGGAAAAACAGATTCGGCTATGATGGAACACAAAACTGAAGACTCAAGACACAAACCGAAGATGAACTCGGCAAAGGAATGGTATTGGCACCAAAACGCAGCTCTGATACCAATTTGATACGGGGTAAGCCGTAATTGGCCCGATCTTGATGCACAACGTCTCTAAGAAGCAAGAAACACAAATCAAAGTGAGTATGGCGGAAGTGAAAAGAAGAAATGAACAAGTGAATGAGAAGAAACCAAGAACCCGGATTAGAAACCCTTGGCTACGAAAGAACCAAGAACAACTAAACCTAAAGTTGTTGACCACGCCTCCTACAACTTCACACAAAGGAGGACGAATCCTCAAGAGCACGAAGAGGATGCTTTGTGACGTCTTTGATTCTCAACTCGAAAGGAATTGATCTTCGCAACACGACCAAGGCTAACTCAGATTGAACAAACACGAAACTCTCTCTTTGGGAAGTTTCTAATTCAGAAATTGTATTCTCAATAAAGTGTTTGTTGCCGAAAATGGCAATTACAAAAGCCTTAAATACTTCCTAAGTGAGCCGGCCCAAAAACACTAAAACAAGCTAAACCGAGTAATAAAACAAAACAAACCGAGTCTAATAATATCCAAACACACACGGCTAAAACCTTACTAAAAATAGACAAGGAAGGTGCACACAAGCCATGCACTCAACCAAGCTAAGTGTGAACCATGGTCAAAGAGAATGACCTAGGCGTAGCCGATACAACCTCCTCTGGAACTTGTTGTGCAAGTGTGGCTAGCTCATCTTGGAGACGACGAGCTTGGATCCTAGTCATGGGACCGATGGTGGTTGAGGTGTGGATGGTCCTCCATCACTTTATGTTATAGACTGGCTGGTTTGCTTGCTTCTCGTTGTTGCTATGTGGCCTTTGATTTCTTTGCCTACGAGTATAGAATGTTTGATTGTCGGTCCACATACGCGTGCACTGTAATACCCCCCCAAATATATATCCTTGAAATGTATTTTACGCCAGTGGCCTCGGACTTCACATCCGAAGCCACCCCAGGCTTAACCCGTTTATATAAATCATAAAACAACAGTTATAATACAAAATATCATAACTTTTGATTAAAGCAAATGTTTTGGAATTACATCCATGATTCAAAATACATAATCAAATATATTACAGCGAAAGTCTTAATACATAAAGGACACAAGGGTCTTGATCTAAACGATTACCCGCCAAGGAATCTCAACCTGGTAAAACTCTTCAAAATTCCAACTGCCATCATTGTCGTTTCTAGCCTTTATCGAAACTGTAGTTTATCTGATGTGCCGTATGAGACGGATGACACCAGCCAACCATGCAAGAGAATATAACCGGTTGGTTAGTCTAATGAAAGACTATGCAAGGGTAAAACAGAAAGGTTCTAAATAGTCGTATTATGTTAGACTCATCGTTTCTCGAATAAAAGTCGATGACGATAGTCAACCACCATACTCCTACTGAAATAAACGAAAAGGTATGATCAAGAGAAAGGACTCTGAAAGAATGAGTCTTAAGTAAACATATGAAGAGAAGACTCCAAAAGGTTGAGTCTTATCGGAAAGTATGACAATGTTTGGGAACATTAAAGTTTCACGCAAACGTTTAAAAGCGACTTGACTATTTGGGTCCATGACCAACCTCACCGCATAATGCGAATTCAGATTCGGAAGGAGGACTTACTCTAATCGAAGCCCAGATGAGTTTTCACGTTGTACTTCTCGCCCAAGGTTCATTAATTATGTGCACTAAAGCACTTATCTTATTTAATTCCAAAACGTACATTTTACGTTATAAGCTTTTAAGATCTCTTCACAAGAGATATCAGATCTCCTCACAAGAGATATCAAAGGGAATACATCCTAGGGAATACATCCCAAATGGCGGCACCAGTTGTGTGCACATACCCTGAGTAAGGGTAAGGTCATGACCGAAGATACTAGGGAATATCCTCCTAGCACCATTATCAAGAAACCACTAAACCTCGCAAGGTACATAGTGTTCCTACGAATACTCGTTCTAACTAAACAGTTAAAACATAAGAGCAATAATTCACATCAAAGCCATTGAGGCCAATAACAGATATAATAGCATTGTTTCTAGCAATATATACAACCTATTATAATATCTGTATTTCAATCATATATATATATATATAATAGCGTTGTTTCTAGCAATATATACAACCTATTATAATATCTCTTTTTAAATCACATACAGTTATCAAAACTGTTCCCAGACGAAAACAATATTCATCCCAAATTAATTAACAGTTAAACAATTGATAATTAATATAAATATGGAATGATAAGCAAGAGCGAACCGCCACTTGCCTTAGATTTAGACGAAGCTCGAGACGACAGGTTTTCGGGTCCGAAACGAGGAAAAACTCAGATTATGATTTCCTACGGAACGACCCATAACGAAACCCTAAATTAGATTCGACAATAAATAGTACGAATCTAAAGAAAAACGAACGAAATCGAAGGAACGAAAGTCCGAAACGAGATCACAAAGCCCAAGCCACAACCACACATGCCCAAGCCCACCGCGGGTGCGGCGACGACGACGACGACGACGACAACTCATCGGGGAAGACGATGGGGGCTCGACTCGTGGTGGCTCCGACTTCTGGATTCCCTGGACCACCCAAGCACCACCTTGAGAGCACCTTCTCTTCCTTTAGTAGCTCCGGCAACGACCTTGAAGAACTCTGGTGAAAGCTTGCAACTCCAGCAATAATGGAACGAGAGAGAGAGATTGGAGAGAGAGAGATTGGAGCTGTCTTCCTCCCTTTTATAGGCCAAGCAAGGAGCCCAGCTGGCACCTCCCCACTGCCTCAAAGCCGACCGAAACGGCATGCAGCTTAGGCGACGTTCGGCAGAGCAGAAAAGAAATCATGACGGCGCGGGTACGGTGGGTCTCACCGCGGGGTACGGTGGCGACCAATTCCTGACCACTGGGTACGGTGGGTATGACCGCGGGTGCGGTCAAGGCAATTTTTGTGCCTTTTGCCCATTCTTTGACCGATAAGCCCACTTTTGACCGGGAAGAATTACGGTATGGGTTTTAACTCCGGGTTAAATATATTCGTACCCGAAAAATTATTCTAAACCCCAAAAATACGTCGAATGTATTTTATTCCACTCAAGGAATTATTACGGAGATCAAGTATTTAACAGAAAGTCTGAACTTCTCTGAAAATAATTTGACTATAATACGAGTGTTTGGAAAACTTACCAAAATACTCTTTACTAAAATAAGGGGTATTACATCACCTCCCCCTTATAAAAAAGTTTTGACCCCGAAACTTGGCAGAATAAACCAAAGAAAAGTGAGGCGTTACCACACTACCCCCTTAAAAAGGTTTCGACCCCGAAACTAGGCCAAAAATAGCTCTGGAAAACGTCTAAGCATATCCGCCTCCGTTTCCCAGGTTTCCCAAGTAACTTCTTCAGTTCCTGACTTGGACCACAAAATCCATACCAATGGTACCACCTTGTTCCGTAACTGCTTCTCACGGCTTTCGAGAATACGCACCGGTATCTCCTCGTAGGTACCATTTGTCTGAATCTCGATGTCGTCATAACTCAGCACATGAGACTCATCTAGCATGTACTTCCTCAACAAAGATACGTGAAACACGTTATGCACTGGATGTGCCGATGGCGGCAATGCCAAACGATACGCTAGAGACCCCACTCTATCAGGGATCTCAAACGGTCCCACGTAGCGAGGGTTAAGCTTCCCACGCTTACCAAACCTAAACACACGTTTGGATGGCGACACTTTGACAAACACTTTGTCACCAACCTCAAACTCAACATTTCTGCGCTTCAGATCTGCATAAGACTTTTGTCGACTCTGAGCTGTCAACATCCTTTGTCTTATCAAAGCAATGTCCGAGGCAGTCCTTTCGACTAACTCCGGTCCGAGCAGAACCTTGTCGGCATTTTCATCCCAACAAATCGGAGATCTGCACCTTCGACCGTAGAAAGCCTCGAATGGAGCCATCTTTATGGTAGCATGCCAACTGTTGTTATATGTGAACTCAATCAGACTCAGACTGTTCTCCCAGCTAGTCGGACGATCGAGTGTATAAGCTCTTAGCATATCTTCCAAGGTCTGGATGGTCCTCTCAGACTGTCCATCTGTCTGAGGATGAAACGCATTGCTGAATCTCAACTCGGTTCCCATGGCCTTATGTAGTTCTTTCCAGAATCTTGACATGAATCGGCCATCACGATCCGATACAATGGTCTTTGGAGTACCATGCAAACGGATGATCTCGTGTAAAAACACTTCTGATAACTTCTGGGTTCCCCATGTTGACTTGATAGCCACGAAATGAGCACTCTTTGTGAGCCTGTCAATGATTACCCATATAGCATCTTTCTGGCTTTGAGTCTTTGGCAGCCCAGTGACGAAATCCATAGCAATATCTTCTCATTTCCATTCTGGAACTGGAAGAGGTAGCAACTCACCACTTGGTCTACGATGTTCTATCTTGACCTTCTGACAAGTCAAGCATTTCGCCACAAACTCTGCTACATCCCACTTCATGTTGGGCTACCAGAACTTCTTCCTGAGGTCCTTGTACATCTTGCTAGAGCCTGGATGTACATAATAAGCTGATGAATGGGCCTCTTTCATCACCAACTGGCGAAGACCATCAACGTCATGCACACAGATCCGGTTCTGAAACCAGATTGATCCATCTTCCTGAATCACGAAACCGAGAGGTTTCCCGTCTATCACTTCACTGCTTAGCTTCACCAAGACTACATCATCAACTTGTCTCTCCCTGATTTGATCAAGTAGCGTGGCCTGAATCTCTAGCATACTCAGATATCCTCTACGCTGATCGTACAAGACTTCAATGTCACACAACCCTTGGTTTAGCTTGGTCTGAGTAGTGAGTAAAGCCACTACAGTCTCGTGCGGCGTCTTCCGGCTCAATGCATCGGCTACTACATTAGCCTTGCCCGGATGATACAGCAATTCGATGTCGTAGTCTTTGAGTAGCTCTAACCAGCGACGTTGTCTCATATTTAGCTCCTTCTGAGTGAATATATATTTGAGACTCTTGTGATCGGTGAAGACTTGATACCTTACACCATAGAGATAGTGTCTCCAAATCTTCAGCGCAAAAACTACAGCTGCTAGTTCTAGATCATGCGTCGGATAGTTTGCCTCATAAGTCTTCAATTGTCGGGATGCGTATCCAATAACCTTGCCTCTCTGCATCAGCACACATCCCAAACCACTCTTCGAAGCATCACTATAGACCACATAACCATCATTCCCTTCCGGTAGCGCTAACACTGGTGCAGAGGTCAGACATTGCTTCAACTTCTGAAAACTGGCATCGCACTTGTCATCCCAGACAAACTTCTTATGGACTTTGCGGAGCAGACCGGTCATGGGTAGAGCGATCTTAGAGAATCCCTCCACGAACCGTCTATAATAACCAGCGAGTCCTAGAAAACTGCGCACCTCCTTCACATTCTAAGGCCGCTTCCAATTGGCTACTGCTTCAATCTTCTGGGGATCAACCATAACTCCATTCTCATTAATCACATGGCCTAAGAAAGCCACTTCCTTGATCCAAAAGTCACACTTAGACAACTTTGCATACAATTGATTTTGTCTAAGAACTGACAAAGTGATCCGAAGATGTTCCTCGTGAGCTTCCTCACTCGGGGAATAAATTAAAATATCGTCGATGAAGACCACTACGAACTTATCCAAGTATTGGTGGAAACATTGATGCATCAGATCCATGAAGACTGATGGAGCATTGGTAAGTCCAAATAGCATGACTACGAACTCGTAGTGACCATATCTCGTCTGGAATGCAGTCCTCGGAATATCCTCCTCACGAATCCTGAGCTGATGGTAACCAGACCTCCACTACTAGAAAAAACATTTTTTAGCCCGTGATTATTTAGCCCGAATCCTAATTATCCGTGATATAAAGTCCTGATACATCAGAAGAAGTCGGGCTATTTAAGAAAGATAATATATTAGCTCGGACCGTTGTAGAGAAGCCCGGGCTAAAAACAAATTTATTTTAAAAGAGTCAAAACTTAATAGCCCGGGCGTGTTTTTTTTAGGAGTGTCCGGGCTATTTTGTCGCGTTATATATTAACCTACATTAAAATAAGCCAGTTACGAAACATCCTGGCTATTTTGTCCGGGCTATTTTGTCGTAATTAACCACGTACCTTAAGTAAAAGCTTTTACTCCTTCAAAATTCACTGGCGCCTAGCTCCTTCCGTCTCCTTCCCCGACCGGCGCCTCCTTCCCAGACTACACAACTCCACCGGCGCCTCCTTCCGTCTCCTTCCTCGTTCCCCGACTACACAGCTCCACCGGCGCTTCCTTTCCGACCCGTCCTTCCAGCCGTCGCGCTGCATCTCCGGCCCCTCCATCTCCTTGCTCGTTCGATCCGGCCCCTCCATCTCCTTCCTCGTTCGATCTGGTGACTCCATCTCCGACGACTCTAATTCCGGCGTCAATTACGGCGTGCTATCCACCCTAAGGTATGTCTCGAACCATATAACCTCCCTGATTTGGATTTGTAGTTGTAAATTCAGAAATTGAAAAAGCCCTAAAACCCAAAATTGTGTGTTGTAAGTTGGTTCAAATTTTTTTTTGGTGTTGGACGACGAGGTACACGATTTTTTTTTGGTGTTTGCAATTCAATCAATTTAGGAATTAGGGATTCGAATCATGAAATCAATTTAGGGATTTGGATTAGGAATTGCTCGTGCCAAGATAGCTCTTAGAAATGCTCATGTGCTAGAGTAAGTTTACAGTGCCTTCTCACTATTTTACATTCAATATTTGCATATTTATAGTCCATCATCATACCCAATTTCAGATTAGTATGTAGAATGTCTGTGAATCTTATCAGGGAATATATTCCTGAACTTTTCTAAGTCACGGCCTCATTCTTGAATGATAGAAATGCAGGCTCCATGTTTAAAGCCTTTAATTCAGTCAAACTCTGTTAACTTTTTTAGCTTCTGGATATTGCTCATCCTTGCCCAAAAGCTAAAACATAAACTACAGGAACTCTTAGCTCATGTGATTAATTAATGGATTAGATTCTCTTTCTCTTTTATTGATTAGGTCAGATGGATCTTGAAACCCTTCCACAATTATGATTTCTTATAGACCCTTGGAGTAATATATTCTATATTTCACATACATATTATATATAGCAGCCTCTTCCATTATTTGATGCTATTGATTTGTTGACACACTGTTTGTACTTCTCTCCAGAAGAAGCAGTTCAAGCAACCTTGTCCTGTCTTCCAGATGAGGTGGTGGAAACTGTTGGTGTCACATCTTTGCCTTCAGAAGATTCTGTTTCCGAGAGAAGAAGGAAGTTAGAGTTCCTTGAGAAGGAGGATGAACATTGCAACTGCAAAAGAAGCACAGGAACGAGCGAGAGCCAAGACAGTTGAAAAACAAGAACATCTTTGTGAACTCAGTCGTGCATTGGCAGTATTGGCATCTGCATCTGTATGACTGTTATCTTAGGGTTCGTTTGACACAACATACTTATTACTTAAAAGATCCTTAAGTAACAAGTAATGTGAGCCAAATAAACCTTTTTTTCCTTTCTTAATTCCTGTTGAGTACATATTGGCGTTTGGACATTTTTGTGATTCAATCCCTCTTAATTTGTATTCTTGTTCTATATTTGTAGTCAGTGTGCAGAGAGCGTGAAGAGTTCCTGAGACTAGTAAAAGAGGAGGTATGTACCATCAAACAACTCTATTAGCAATTGATTATATTAGTTTTTGTTTATTTTTATTTCTACTTCGCCTATAGACGTGACTTGGAAAAAGGAATTGTTGAACCACTGTCCCCTTATGTGTACATGGTGCGTAGAAGACTAGCATTTTAATCCCGCAAAGAGAATACTAGCAAATCACATACTGTTATATGAACAAAATAAAAGGAAGATGAAACAGTTTGTTTGCTGCTCAAAGTATTCTCAAGCTTGGCATTTCATTTTCTTGTGTGTGTCTTTTTCCTTTCCGTTTCTTGTATTTTATGCTTCTAAACAAACAGTTGTTCCCAAAAGTGGTTGTTTTCCCATATTTGATATGTTCTCTTGTTCCAATCCATTTTTAACTGTACAACATTGGCCAGAGGAAGTGATTGTTAACATGTACTTATTGCAAGAAGTATATGAAGTGTATATATGATTAACATGTCCACAGGTAGAAAGTAGAAACTGATCCTGCCATGGAAAATCAAGTAAAGCATGTTTCTTTTCAGTTCTGGTATTGTTGTCATGTGTTGGTTACTCAGTTCATTTAGACAAGGAAGATGGTTCAAATGATGGGAAAAAGTCAGGAGTTGGGTTGCTTGTCTGCCTTGGCATCAAAGTTGGACTCTCTTTCTTGATGTGAATGTACTCAGTGCAGTTTTTATCGCCCTCTCCCCCTTTTCTCTTTTTGTTCTCACTGTTTATTTACTTGATTCATTTTGATGGCAGCTCTTGGTGGACAAAAGACCGGCTGCTGATCATGCAACTGCTCATGCTCATAGCAGGGAAGGTGAGATTTTCCTTAGTAGAACAATAAAGAATGAAATTCAGTTAAATGTGCTAACTGTCAAAACGATCTTCATTACCAAGTGCCAACAATGTGATTTCAGGATGTGCTATGAAATCAATTTATTACATCTCTTTATCTAATTTTTATGATGGAGAATGATTTTTTGGCACCATTTAGCTTACTGATAATTCTGTTACACGTGCTAACTGTCAAAACATTTTTTATTGCCAAGTCCTTATTTGGAGAGTCAACTGATGATTATCATTTGTGCTCGTTTGAATAGTTTAGCAGATAGAGAAGAAAAAAACAGTCTTCTTGGTTATTTATGCATCTTGAACATGTCCATGTATTTACAATCTATGGTTTGAGCTATAACCCTTATTGAATTGCATGGAAATGGAAGGCACATATAGGTATTTTTCTTGAAGCTTTATAAAAAGTGAAGCCTAAGATACCCGGGATTGAATATCCCATTTTTTTTTTGAAATTAACAGGACTTTTTAGCCCGGATATCCAACGGTCCGGGCTAAGAAGTCATCCTTTTTAAAAAAAAACCAGCTTGACTTTTTAACCCGGATCTACAGTCCCGGGATAAAAAGTCCAGTTATTAGCCCGGACATGTATTATACACGTCCGGGCTATTAAGTGAAGTTCAGCCCCAAATTATGTGAAGGAATATAGCCCGGGCGTGTGACAATGGGTCCGGGCTATTTGGTCTATTATCACACCAACCAATAGCCCGGACCCTTTTTAGCTATATCCGGGCTATATAATGAAAAACGCCCGGGCTAAAAAGCATATTTTGTAGTAGTGCTCATATCGATTTTGGAAAAGACCTTTGCTTCCTGCAGTTGATCCAACAGATCATCAATCCTCGGCAACGGATACTTATTCTTGATCGTGACCTTATTCAACTCACGATAGTCGATACAAAGTCGGAACGATCCATCCTTCTTCTTGACGAACAAGACCGGAGCACCCCAAGGCGATGCACTCGGCCTTATATAACCCTTCTCAAGAAGATCTTCGAGTTGCTTCTTCAACTCTTGCATCTCAACAGGAGCCATCCGGTATGGTGCCTTAGAGATCGGCGCAGTACCAGGCTCGAGATCGATAGTAAATTCTACGTCACGATGCGGGGGTAAACCAGGAATCTCCTCCGGAAAGACATCCGGATATTCACAAACAACCGGAATATCAGGAATTGAAGGTTCATCTTTCTTGGGCTCGTATAGATAGCACAGGTACCCGACACAACCTTGTCGAAGTAGCTTGAACGCAGCCATCGCATTGATAAGCATGCCGTTATTAGCGTCATTTCGACCCTTAAACTTGCATACATACTGGCCCTCAGATGACACTGTCACAGTCCTTGAGCTGAAATCGATTACCGCCCCATGACGCGTCAGCCAATCCATACCGAGAATAATGTCGTATGGAGCCATGGCTATACAGATCAAATCTGCTTCGAACTTCTTACCCTGGATGGTAATAGGAAATTCTGACAGACGCTTGGTTCTAACCAAATGTTCACCATTAGGAAGATTCACAACGAAAGGTTCACAAACCTCGTTGCATACTAATCCTAACTTACTGACACAACTTTTCGAAATAAATAAATGGGTAGCACCCGAATCAAATAACATACATACTGAAGTAGAATGAAGGTATAGAGTACCTTGAGCAATTGGAGCATTAGGTCCATCAGCCTCACGCATCTCGTAAAGGCGTTGACCTTGACCTCCAGAAGCTGTTGGGGCTTTCCCCTTATTCTGTGCAGACGTCTGCATCGAAGGACTAGGAGCTTTCACTGGTCTGAACTTAGGTCGATTGTTCTGATTAACTGACTCTTGCTGTGACTCAGCTCCTTTCTGCCTTTGCTGTGGACAGAACTTCTGCAAATGTCCCACCTTTTCGCAGCCAAAACACGTCTTCTTCTCCTTCGGACACTCATTACTCTTGTGTCCGTGTGTACCACAGTTATAGCATTGGATCGGACTCTTGCCCTGACCCGATTGACGTGTAGACCCTCCATGAGTCATATCCATTTTTTCTCTGCCAGACTTGGCAAAATTAGACGGTGGTACGGGACGCTTAAATCCACTCGCCTGAGGCTGGCCCTGCATTGACCTCTGGCGACTATGTTTCTTTGTTGACTCCTCCAGAGTCACTTCCAACTTATAGGCAGCGTCCACGTACTGCTCCAGAGTAGAGCATCTGTGACGTATCATTAGTGGCTTAATATCTGGGTTCATCCACTCGTGGAAATGCCAGATCTTTTGCTCTTCATTGGACACCTCTGGCCCAGCATACTGTAGCAGGTGATTGAACTTGGCCGCAAGCTCAGTCACTTTCAATCCATCTGTCTTTGGATATAGGAACTCCTTGTGTTTTTCTTCCCTCATAGCTCGGGAGAAGAAACGATCAGTCATCTTGGCCTTGAACATTCCCCAGTTCAAACCTGGGTGATCAGCCAAACTTGTACCTTCCCACCATTCACTGGCTACTTCCTTCAGCTGAAGGGATGTAATGTGCACCTTCTCTGCTTCAGTGCACTCAACATTGCGGAATAGTCGCTCTATGTGGGAAAACCAATATGCCACTCTAACTGGCTCTCCCTTCCCATCATAGCAGTCGGGCCTCATAGAGCTTATGGCCTTTAGTGCTCGGCCATAGTCGCCTCTATTCTTTACCGCATCTTCTCGGGGTACATGGATATTTGGCTCCTCGAATGGGAATCTCCCGAGCGTCAAGACAAAATTGCTCGGAGATTTCGGTTCTTAACAAAACGAACACTGAAATACTACAAAGAAACTGCTAATCAGCACTGGCCCAATCATGGCGCCCTGAAACATTTCCTATAATCGCCACTCCTTATACAAGGTTTCTTCGAACGGGGTTTACCATCGGAATCTGGTGAAAGACTCCTTACCCTGCTCGGTCCAGGAACACATGGCTCATTCCTTGGTCTTTTCCTTCTTAGAGCATGCTCAACCGCCTCGTCCATCTGGTGGCGCTCTTCTAGGGAAATCATCTGACTTAGGCGAAGTGCCTCTCGCGAGTCAGGACTCAACTTCAGCCTCCTCTGAGCAGGAATAGGCTGTGAGTCCTCAGATGCATTTTGTGGATCACTCCCTCTTCTGATGCCAAACTCAGTATAGAGTGTCTCACAATCGGCCGGAGTCAATGGTCGAGTACTCTTGCTCAGGCGGCAACTCCGGACTTGGATAGATAAACTCCATCCCCGAGTCCTCGCTGCACACCAATAAGCGCTCTAAGCCATCAGACTCGTGGCCCTGTCCCTCGAGGTCCTCCTTGGGGTCCTCCTCTTCTTCCGGATCCTCTTCCGGGTCTTCTTCGGGATCCTATTCTTCTGGATCCTCCTCGGGAATCATCTCAATCATGAAGTCGTCGTTGTAATACCCTCTTGCGTACCTTGACAACTCCTCTTCATCCTCAGTGTCCTCCCTTGGCTCCTCTTCGGGCTCTGCCACAAAAACCTCGGTATTATCGGACACTAACACTACCGACTCAGGGAGTACGGTCTTCACCTCCTCAGGTGGACTACTGGGTTTCCCGACCTTAAAGCATCACAGGGGAACCGGGAACTCAAGCCTCACTGGAGATGGCGGAGCCACCTCGACTTCTTCCGAGTTCCTTTGAAGAGAACAGAATGCACCCATATCCTACGGGTGACGAGAAAAGAGTTAGTCTTTCTAAATATAGAAGTTCACTTCCATATCAGACTAAAGAAAAAGGCACGACTAGATCGGCAGAATAAAAAAATTATTTGGAAATTCAAATCCTTTAAAATATTTCTCAGTTCAAAACGAGTAAATGGTTTATAAAAAATTCCGTTCCAAGAAAATGTTTTAAAACCCACCCATTTAAAAAATTTAGGCTCTGATACCAGATCTGTAACACCCCCAAATATATATCCTTGAAAGGTATTACCGCCAGTGACCTCGGACTTCACATCCGAAGCCACCCCAGGCTTAACCCGTTTATATAAATCATAAAACAACAGTTATAATACAAAATATCATAACTTTTGATTAAAGCAAATGTTTCGGAATTACATCCATGATTCAAAATACATAATCAAATATATTATAGCGGAAGTCTTAATACATAAAGGACACAAGGGTCTTGATCTAAACGATCACCCGCCAAGGAAACTCAACCTGGTAAAACTCTTCAAAATTCCAACTGCCATCATTGTCGTTTCTAGCCTTCATCAGAACTGCAGTTTATCTGATGTGTCGTATGAGACGGATGACACCAGCCAACCATGCAAGGGAATATAACCGGTTGGTTAGTCTAATGAAAGACTATGCAAGGGTAAAACAGAAAGGTTCTAAGTAGTCGTATTAGGTTAGACTCATCGCTTCTCGAATAAAAGTCGATGACGATAGTCAACCACCATACTCCTACTGAAATAAACGAAAAGGTATGATCAAGAGAAAGGACTCTGAAAGAATGAGTCTTAAGGAAACATATGAAGAGAAGACTCCAAAAGGTTGAGTCTTATCGGAAAGTATGACAATGTTTGGGAACATTAAAGTTTCACGCAAACGTTTAAAAGTGACTTGACTATTTGGGTCCACGACCAACCTCACCGCATAATGCGAATTCAGATTCGGAAGGTTGACTTACTCTAATCGAAGCCTAGACGAGTTTCCACGTTGTACTTCTCGCCCAAGGTTCATTAATTATGTGCACTAAAGCACTTATCTTATTTAATTCCAAAACGTACATTTTACGTTATAAGCTTTTAAGATCTCTTCACAAGATATATCGGATCTCCTCACAAGAGATATCAAAGGGAATACATCCCAGGAAATACATCCCAAATGGCGGCACCAGCTGTGTGCACATACCCTGAGTAAGGATAAGGTCATGACCGAAGATACTAGGGAAAATCCTCCTAGCACCATTATCAAGAAACCACTAAATCTCACAAGGTACATAGTGTTCCTACGAATACTCGTTCTAACTAAACAGTTAAAACATAAGAGCAATAATTCACATCAAAGCCATTGAGGCCAATAACAGATATAATAGCGTTGTTTCTAGCAATATATACAACCTATTATAATATCTGTATTTCAATCATATATATATAAATAATAGCATTGTTTCTAGCAATAAATACAACCTATTATAATATCTCTTTTTAAATCACATACAGTTATCAAAACTGTTCCCAGACGAAAACAATATTCATCCCAAATTAATTAACAATTAAACAATTGATAATTAATATAAATATGGAATGATAAGCAAGATCGAACCGCCACTTGCCTTAGATTTAGACGAAGCTCAACGAAGCTCGAGACGACAAGTTTTCGGGTCCGAAACGAGGAAAAACTCAGATTATGATTTCCTACGGAATGACCCATAACGAAACCCTAAGTTAGATTCGACAATAAATAGTATGAATCTAAAGAAAACCGAACGAAATCGAAGGAACGAAAGTCCCAAACGAGATCACAAAGCCCAAGCCACAACCACACACGCCCAGGCCCATCGCGGGTACGGCGGCTTGACCGCGGGTGCGGCAAAGCTACAGAGGCGAGACGACGACGACAACAACTCACCGGGGAAGACGATGGGGGCTCGACTCGTGGTGGCTCCGACTTCTGGATTCCCTGGACCACCCAAGCACCACCTTGAGAGCACCTCATCTTCCTTTGGTAGCTCCGACGACGACCTTGAAGAACTCCGGCGAAATCTTGCAACTCCGGCAACAATGGAACGAGAGAGAGAGATTGGAGAGAGAGAGATTGGAGCTGTCTTCCTCCTTAAAGCCTCCTCCTTTTATAGGCCAAGCAAGGAGCCCAGCTGGCACCTCCCCACCACCTCAAAGCCGACCAAAACGGCAAGCAGCTCAGGCGACGTTCGGCGGAGCAGAAAAGAAATCATGACGGCGCGGGTGCGGTGGGTCTCACCGCGGGGTGCGGTGGTGACCAATTCCTGACCGCTGGGTGCGGTGGGTATGACCGCGGGTGCGGTCAAGGCAATTTTTGTGCCTTTTGCCCATTCTTTGATCGAGAAGCCCACTTTTGACCGGGAAGAATTACGGTATGGGTTTTAACCCCGGGTTAAATATATTCGTACCCGAACAATTATTCGAAACCCCAAAAATACGTCGAATGTATTTTATTCCACTCAAGGAATTATTACGGAGATCAAGTATTTAACAGAAAGTCTGAACTTCTCTGAAAATAATTCGACTACAATACGAGTGTTTGGAAAACTTACCAAAATACTCTTTACTAAAATAAGGGGTATTACATGCACACATTCCATCACGTAATCAGTCAAACAGATTTAACCCAACCTAAGCCAGCTAAGTAATCAAGCAAAAAACAAGGTGCAAGAGTGAAGAGTTCTGTAGAGGTCCACAATATAAGTATACCAACACAGGAAATGGATTTCATACCATATTCTTGACCAGATTTCATCCATAAGCTATATTGACAGTATTACACCTTCATTACATGATAGCCGTTTTGACAGCTCTCGTCAAATAGCCGTATTAATTCCCATGTCCTACATAGAGGTAAACTTGGCCATGCATAGACGCTTACCAACAAAAGTGGCATGTGGCCCTGAAAGAGCATATAATAAAGAAGTATTAGCAAAAACTACCAAATTTCGAAACGCCGTTTGCAGAAATATCATGTTTTAGAAAGTATTGCAAATATGTCATAAAGCTGCAATACTTTTGAAAACCAAAAAGGTAAAATCAAAATAAGTAAAATGGCCTAAGATGCAGTTAAGTGTTAAACGGGTATATGAGTAAGCCTAATTATATACCTGTTCAACCGGTAGCACATCTCATCTTCCCCAATTAATGTTCTCCGCTGAACAACTTTTTTCCTTTCATCCCTGAACTCTTGAAGCGTATTCCTCACAGCAAATCCGAAATCCCCAAAGGCGAGAAGCCCTTTCTCCCTTTGTTCAGCCCTTTGTTAAGCCCTTTTTGAAGCCCTTTCTGAAGCCCTTTCTGAAGCCCTAGATCGACAATGGTGAGGACCAGAGGTTTGCAGTCTGCGAACAGCAGAGTGAAGAAGCAGAAGCCGAATGGTTCTACAGAGTCGAAGAGAAGGGTTGAGGAGAGCGCGAATGCGAAGGCGGCTCCAGTGGTGAGGGGCCGAAAGAAGAGAGCCTACAGTTCGTCAGAGGAAGAAGAATCACCAAGTCTAGTCGTTTTGATGCAGAAGAAGAAACCGAGAATGGCTGAAGAACCAAAAGCCAAGAGGTCGAGGAAGGAGCCATCGAAGTCGGTTGGCGGGGTTAGTGATCTTCTCTAACTCTGTAGGTTTTCAATAGAGGAGTTTAGGCTAATAACAGGACTGAATTGTGGGATGCCCGATGAGGAGGACAGTATGCAGGATAAGAATACAGTGTTTGAATTTTTTTGGGTGAGGAGTATTACTATTGCTAACCTTTTAAACAAGTTCTTATCCTATCGGGAGGACAATGTGTACTTTACCCCCCCCCCCCCCCCCCTTTTTTTTTACAGGCTATTTTTCGATTTCCAAACCCTTTAAATGTAGGAAATATTAGGTTTCAATGTGGGAGTTTTTGTACGATGATTTGCAATAACTGGAAAGGATGAATTTGAAATAGATATATCAAAACAACCTGACAAATGTGAATATGTACTGTAAATCCGTAATCTGGCCTGACTTAAGTCATAATTTTCCCCCCTCTTTGGTTTTATTCGAAATCTAACCCCACCATTTTAAATGAAAACATGCTGAAAACATGCCGAAAACATTCAAAATCTAACCCCACCTGGGTGCCTTTTGATGTAAAACCAATATCTTGGCTGACATAAATAATTCGATGCTCGCACTTCCTTCTCTACATACTCAAAATTTGCCCTGACAACGTAGTTATAAGCCTTGCAAACAACCATATGTCGACTGACGATTAATGCTTGTTTTGTTTCTGAGATATGTAACATCGTACATAGTTTTTACCTTTTCGGGTTTCTCAGGCATTATACAAATTGTTACAGTACGTATTCAGGTTTGTCAGGTCACTTTGAAATAAGAGGGTAAGTTTGAAATTTTTCATTCCGATTTGACCCCTTAAAAATTTCACTAAAAGTACACCCTTACTTGCCCAAATCTTTTCTACCAAGTCTCTTCAAATACTCACCGGTCCATTACCAAAGTTCTCTACCAAGGATCTCCAAACACTCCCACTTTCCCAAATAGTCCCACTCCCACGTTCTTCAAATAATCCCTCTCTATACTCTAAATTCATGGCGGGAGAACATCACATTGTGACTGGGACATACTTATACGTAAATGAACTGCTTCAATCTGCCCGTGAAGTGAAGGATCATGTTGGAGGCCGGAAGATGACCGAGGCCGAATTCCAGGAGTACAATCGCAACATTGTGGCCAGAGATTTGGAGTTGGTAAGTTTAATTAAGGATTTGCGCCGCCTCGGGCAGGAGCTTACTGATGTGAGTCCGGAAGGGGCTCATACCGAAGAAGAAAAGGCTCAGATCAAGCTAAAGCTTAGACTGGTAAGGCTTTTGTTGTATATTTTCTTCCTATGTGCAAGGGACGTGCCTACGATGCTTAATTTGTGTTTCTACAGACTGAATGGGACACCACCTTCACTGAGCTCAACATAAAAAGGGTGTTGGACCATGCTCAGTCGCTGGAGGAAAAGCTGAAGTCCCGATATCTATCTTGATGGGATAATGTTTTCATAACAGTGTAGTTTTTGAGTATGTGTGCATAAGTGTTTTTAATGTATGAACTTTGCAATGCTAGTTTTTTTGTTCTTTTGTGTGTGGGAATGCCATGTGAAGGGCATGTTTTGTTTAAAGTTGAACAACATAATATAATGCTTCTGTTTATAAGGTTCAGACCATGTTGGAGTTTTACAGGACGTATTGTGAATTTATAGGTCGTATTTATGTATTACGTTTGTCAGTACAACTTCGCACCTGATTCTAGGGTTCTTATGAAGGTTCATTTATAGACTTCGCAACTGAAATGGGTTCGCAGATGATTGTGTTTATTCACTAGGTTTTGTAGATTCCTTTGTCAGACCATGTTAGGCGTTTACAGGACGTATTGTGGCTTTACAGGTCATTTTGTATGTATAAGGTTTTCCTCGAGCAAATGAGTATGTGAGGACATAAGCGTTGTTTTACACGGTGTTCTACAGTCTTATGGGTTGTCATTTATAGGGTTTAACACTGACTCATGCTGAGAAGTCATCAACTCTTAACCCAAAGATGATGACAGGACAAAATGCAACGTTTGTAGAGAACCTAAGAACTTTGTCAGTACAACTTCGCACCATGATTGTGTTTATTCATTCGGTTTTTTAAATACCTTTGTCAGACCATGTTAGGGTTTTACAGGACGTATTGTGGCGTTACAGGTCGTTTTGCATATTTTAGGTTTTCCTCGAGCAAATGATTATGTCAGGACATATACGTTGTTTTATAGGGTGTTCTACAGTCTTATGGGTTCTCCTTGTGAGCAGTTTACCACTGACTCATGCTGACAAGTCATCAACTATTAAGCAAAGATGATGACAGGACAAAATGCAACGTTTGCAGAGAACCTAAGAACTTTGTCAGTACAACTTCGCACCTGATTCTAGGGTTCTTATGAAGGTTCAAGATGACAAGTAAATCTTAAGCAAAATATTCAATTTATGTACTTTGTATATCATCCAAAAGGAAGCCCCCACAAAAAGAGGTGTGGTTTACGCCTATATAGACTTAAACCATACATCTTTTCCATGAAACACCCCACAACAACATTTACTAGCATAAACACCCAAAAACAACAACATGGTGACAATTGTAAACCCAAAAAAAACTAACCCATTATCTTCCTATGATTGTCCATCATCAGTCCTTCTCCTCCTACAGTACTGCTTGTTGTGGCCTTGGTTGCCGTAATACGAACACCGCCTCCTCCTAGTATAGTTCCCCTCCCACGTCGCCCTGTATCGGTTAATTCGTGGCCTTCCAGGAGGACGTTTTACATTTGGTGGACAGCATGGAATGGATGACACGGCTTCAGGAATTGACCATCGGCATGTGGGAGGAACAAGATGCACAGTTTCCTTGTACACTTCTCTCACGCACTCGTTCTTGAACATGGGATGGACGGGATCAGTGAGTCGCACTCCCCTATCACTTGCAACCGCTATGGCATGAGCACAATGAACTTTATCAATCTGGAACATGTTACAATCACATGTACGAGCATTAAGGTTCACCGAGTATCTACAAGTTCCTACCATGACCTCCGCTTCAAACTGGCTTAGTCTTCGAACACTCATCTTTGCTGCCCTTCTATAGTTCACCTCTACCAGCGTGTACACAAAGGGTGACAAGTATTGGTCCCAGTTTGAGGCCGCTTCCCTTCTTTGACAAAACCATTTAGAAATGGTCTCAACAATCGCATTAAACAGAGCAAGAATAGGCCATTGACGCTGTGTTTTCCACAAGCCATTGAGACACTCGGCGTTGTTGCTTGTCATGATGTTAAACCTGTTCCCATGAAAATGCGCTCTCGCCCAGTTTTCAACTCCAACTTCTTTTAGATATTGACCAATCTTTGGAGATGCAACTGTTATTTGAGCAAACTGATGATTGAACTCAGCTACTGTGTAAGCATGAGCAGCTTTTTTGAATATGCCGAAGAGGTCTTGCCTACCAAACTTCCTCTTGAAGTTTTGGTATATGTGATATATGCAATATCCATGCTTGGCGAAACGATAGCTATTTCTCAGACCCTTCCCAATGCTAAGATGACGAATAGACACGAAATACAACTCGGGATGATCAGGAACAACAAGCCTCAATTCACTGAAGAAAAATGACCATGCATCATCGTTCTCACTATTAACAACGGCAACAGCAAGGGGATATATTTGGCCGTTTCCATCTTGTGCCGTTGCCAACAGAAGTATCCCCTTGAACTTGGCTGAGAGGTGAGTGACATCAACTGATATTACCTACACACGCAGAACTATTTTCTCAGATGTTGCCCTGACAATAGAGTTATAAGCTTTGAAACTACGGTATATAGCCTGACAAAATGACAAATTGACTATTTCTCAGATGTTGCCCTGACACACGCAGAACTATTTTCTGTTTGTCACATATTCAGTCATATAGTAGATTTACCTGACAAAGTAACTATATCTCATGACGTAACAACATCACGACTGAATACTGACCTTTTTTCAGATATGGCGCTGCCCTTATCCATGGACCTAAAGTCCAGAAGACGTACTTGAAGCATTGCTCAGCATCTCTGACTATTCTCGTGTATGTTCCCGGATTAGATTTCTGTAACATGTGCATGTAAGAGTACATTGCCTTGTAGCTATCCGCAGCTGTACCATGTGCCATGACCTGGGCGAAGAGCCGCGCTCGATTGGCTTTGTAGTAGCTTGTCCTTATCCCTTGCTGTAACATGAAATCCTGAATTTCTGAAGCAAGTAGGCCTTTATTGCCGTTTAAAAACCTGAGATGTAACGAAGTGAATCAATACATGCATTCATATTGGCCTTTGATCACAAAAATATATTCAAATGCAAGAAAACCATACTTGTGAAGTACTTTATCGGCAATCAGCCGAGAAGTTGCTCCTTTGTGGTGATTGTGGTTTACTCTCATGCCACAGGTATGATCCGCAACATATTGTCGCACCATAAACAACGACGTTTTTCGATACAATGAGCCACGACAAAAAAACTTGCATTTGTCGTCAACGCATGCAACTTCATAATTGGACTTATCGGACCTCTTCACACGCATCTCATAGAAGTTTTCCATTGCCAGGGAGAAGAGTGCAGCTTTGAACTCTTCCTTACAATTGAAGAGTTGACCAACCTTCATTGTTGGATATGAGGACTTGTTTGCACTTGTTTCCTCATCTTCAACTAAAATTTCCATCTCCGCTGGATAGTACCTCTTTTGAAGCACTCTAAGCATGTCTTCATCAACATCAACCTCTCCTTCTTTATCATCCTCTATTTGCTCCTCGTTCTGTGTTCCCTCAATGCCATTAATTTCTTCCCACACATCATCTAGACCAACTGTATTCACATCATCCCCTAAAGTATACCCTAACCCTTCCACACCATCAACACAATCATCATCACCTGATTCATAATAGCCCTCATAGTCAAAGCCATCTTCTATTTCATCCTCCAAAGAAACTCCACTGTTGGCATAATCAGTCATAGCCTGCTTCCCTTTGTTTCTGGATGTAGCACCTTCAATGTCCTCATCATCGCTGCTCAATGATATAATGTCCTCCACTATCAGGGGATAATTTCTCTTGTATTTCCCCCTCACTTCATCCCTTTTTAATCTCATTAACTCTGCATCGTTGTCAGCTTCAATAATTTCATCAATCGACCTGACATCTGTGTGAGGTGCTCTGTCTTGTTTAAAAAATGACCTGAAAAAGTCTTTATTATCTTGGCTCTGGCTCTGAGTTCGTGGTGGAGCTGTTGAAGGAAGAGTACGATGTTCAGCCCTTTCACTTCGAATCTCTTCCTTCTTTAAAAGGTTGGTGTACAACGCAATATTCCACTTTGCTGAATTTTCTCCACATATGTTCAAGAACTTGAACGCAGCAAGATCGTCGTCATCATTTATAAAGATGGGTGTAAGTTCTGGTTTATTTTCATAAGCGTATTGCACAATCAATTTTTCTTCATCAAATGGGTTCTTCTCAGTCCATTTGTTACGCAGTGTAGCCAAGTCCATGTCAAGGGAAAGCAACATGGCTTTCACTATTCTATCACCCTCATACAACCACCTTTTCCCTTGTTCTTTCCATTCTCCACCACTGATGAACGTCACATACACTAGTTTCGAACCTACAAATAAATAAGGTTTTTGAACTTCACGTATACAGAACAGAGGAGGAAAATTGATTGTTTTTCAGGAGAATTTACTTACCCATTCAAGCTGTATTTGCAAGCGTCAGGTGTTAAATATCAGGTGCGAAATATCTCACGTGTAATAACTGGTCAGGCTGCTTTTAAGTTCTCCAGGAATATTCAGGGATTTTTTCAGGGGAGGTTAGCTGGAGGGATTAAAGGTTGAGGGAGGCCAGATTTTTTGGAGGAAAACTTGCCCGCCAATTCGAAGTCCACTTTGCTGAAATTTTTTCACACTGATGTGATGCCTCTGTCCACCGGCGGCTTCAACCTCATTAAGAGAGATTAACCCTTTCTTTTATATTTTTTAGACATAATATTAGCCAGCTTTTACCCATTTTCTATTTAAAACAAAAGCTAAATTCCACACTCCACAATAGCAAGAATGCCAGAATCCGTACAGAATTCTGATACTTTTGCAATTCCGTTGAAAATCTTGGATTTCTGCAACTGGCAAAAGCAAATCTGGAATTTTTGCTAATACGTCTATAATAAACTTGATCATTCACTTGAGCAGCAGGCGTTGAAGGTCACTAAGTCCTCTCGATCTTCTTGCTCCAGTTCGCAGCACAAGCATAGTCGACCTATGCAATTCACGGTTTTCCTAAATTAGACCATAATCCCTCCAGATCCCCTAAAAAAAGAAGATAAAAATACAAATAACAATTCAGTTATAGAAAACCATGTCCATCTACTAAACCAATTCAATTATAAAAACAAAAGGCAATTCAGTTGCTGCTTTCTTATTAAAACATTCTTTTTTTTCTCTAGCATTTTAAGAGTCTACACAATTAGAGAAATTTGCGACGAACCACCCGTTATATATGCGTTTTTGCGGCAAACCACCCGTTATAATCAAAATTATTTTAAACCACCCTTAACTTACATTTCGTTAGCAAATCGCCACCCATGGGCTTCTGCCGTCCAAATTTCCGTCAAAATGGATAAAATGACCCTTTTACCCCTCTTATTTTCTCATAATTACCGATTTAGTCCAACTTTTCTTAACATTATCCAAACTCAATCGAACCATACTTTAATTACACCAACCCGGGTAGCTAAAATTAAACCAAACCCAACCCAAACCAGTCTAAAACCCAATCATGTATTAAGAAGGAGGTTGGTCTCCACCCCATGTTTCGTCTGTTCATCGTCAACATTGCCTAGGTTAATCAATCCTATTCTTTCTTCTGCTTGACCCCAAGAATAGCCAATTCCCACAAGCTCAAGAGCACTTGGAACCAACGAAAGCCTATCGATTACCTATAACAACAATCAATGCCCAAGAATCATACCATGTTATTTGATCATAATCACCTTATTTCATATATCACAAAATTTTCAAGTTACTATACTATGATGAAAATTAGCTTACAGAGATCATCTCTGCAGAACCACAGAGTGCAACTACAGCGGCCAAACCCAAAGAGGACACTTCATACTTGTCTTCAACCTTGTCCTACTACACAACCTGTAACACCCCGTAATTTTTAAGGGTATTTTTTAAGCTTTACTCGTATGAGTTATTGTTGCAAAATAATTATATAAGATATTGTTGTAAAATATTTATATAAGATATTCGTGTAGGATAATTGTGGACTCAGGCGGGCACCAGTACCGGCACCGGCATCATGTAAGATGGGTGGTGGCTTGGTAGCTGTGTTAGCTTGGCCTGGAGTGTCACAAATATATGCAGGATAATTATGTAAAGTATTTGTGCAAGATATTTATATAAGATATTTGTGCACGGTAATTGTGCGAGGTGATTGCTTGAGATGTTTGTGCTAGATGATGCACGAATATATTTAACCCGGAGTTAAGAAATTAACCCAAGTTGAGTTCGGATAAGTATTAGCGAAGTCGGCTTAAAACCGCGACTCACCGCGATTGACCGCGATCAACCGCGATTCACCGCGACCGGCCGCGATCGCGGTAATGCCAAGATCTGGGCAGTGTCGTCTTCCTCCCGAGGCGGCCACTGTAGCGTTTGTGGGTAGGCCAAGTGGGCTTGCAACTTGCCCTTTGCCTTTGTCCCCTTGTCCCCGGCTTGTTCCCCCTGAGGTGGTTCGGATTTGTGCTATAAAAGGAGGTGAAGACCGAACCCTTTCTTTCTATCTTCTTCTTCTCTCTTTCTCCTCTATTTTCCCCTATTTCGCCATTGATGCACGAGCTGTGAGCTCGGTTTTGGGCTTGAATCGAGAGGCTTCGTGGGTTGGAGAAGGTTGCCAAGGTGTTAGGTGAAGCTTAGAGGTGCTTTGTGATCAATTCGAATGCAAGACGAAGCTTGAATCGAGGTGGGTATTTTTCTCCCGCCATGGAAGCTGTCGAAGCTTTGCCACTGTTGATGAACCGCGACTGGCCGTGACTCACCGCGATCGCGGTATTGGCGTCCGAGTTGTGTGTCTTGTGGTTTGACTTTGAGGGATTTTTATTCCAGATCTGTCCCCGTTTTGGATTCAGGAACTCGTTCTTAAGCTTTATTTGAGCTCGTCTTTCCAGGCAAGTGGTTATGAATTAATTTGAAATAATTAAAATATGATATTATATTAGGTTGTATATTCTGCTAGAATCAACGCTAATATAAGAGATATGCTGTAAACATGTGACTTGAGATTGTGATGTGATTTGTGATATGTGGAATTGCTTGTGATGTGTTTGTGTGAATTATTGGTGAAGCCCTTGCTTAGTCTATTCATTAGACTAACTCTTGTATTTTTTTTTATATTTCGGTAACGTCATGGGGGTGTCGTCCGTCCGTTTCGGCACATGCAGATCTAAGAAGGCTAGAACGACTATGAAGATGAACGGTGTTTTGTTTTGACAAGTTGTTTTGTCGTTGTATTTTAAAGATTTCCGCTGTGCTATTTTGTATTTTGTTAAAGACTCTCGTTGTTGTATTTCTGATTAATTGGGTCATTTTTGGAATCGTGTAATTCCGCGACCATGTGGTTTAATAAAAGTTATGATTTTAATATTGTAACTGTGTTTTAAGTCATTATGACGTCGGAAAAGCCTGGGGTGACTTCGGGGTTTACGTCTGGGGTCATCGGCAGTAACGCTTTCAAATGGGGTTAAATTTGGGGGTGTTACAGAAATGGTATCAGAGCTAAACAGTTTTCGTAGGCTCTGTTACAAAGTTGGAATCAGAGCCGAAAGTTTTTAAAATGGGTTTGGGATTTAATGGACCATTTACTCGTTTTGTTTGAAAATGTTTTCAAACGGCTCTTGTGAACTCACGGGCAGCACCAGTACCGGCACCGGCACCGTTGGGTGGCTGGGTGTGTGATGTGGCTGGGGTAGCTTGGCCTGGGGATGTTACAGATCCGGTTTGAAATATTTTCATTCGTTGAAATATTTTCACTTATTTGAAATATTTGCGAAGGCTCTAAATTTTCAAAGTGAAAAAGTTACACCGTTCATAGTCGTGCCTCTTCTCTTGAGTCTGTTAAGGTGAATCTCTAGTTAGACTTGAGTTCCCAGTTTCCTTGTTATGCTTTGAGGTTATAAGACTTGTGGTATCACTCTTTTTGAGGAAATAGGAGTAGTATTCTGTGTGATTCGTTTCGAGGAACGTAGGAATGAGATGTTGTGATTATGTTTGGAGAAAAATTAAGGAATCTTAAAGGATTTAAGTTAGAGATGGCATAAGGCCGGTTATGATTAAGGATATTAAGTTCGGATAATAAGTTTGTTAGTGAGGCAGAATCCTCTTTGGCTTAGTGCAAGTTTCGGGGTCGAAACTTAAAATAAGGGGGTAGTAATGTAACACCCCGTAATTTTTAAGGGTATTTTTTAAGCTTTACTCGTATGAGTTATTGTTGCAAAATAATTATATAAGATATTGTTGTAAAATATTTATATAAGATATTCGTGTAGGATAATTGTGGACTCAGGCGGGCACCAGTACCGACACCGGCATCATGTAAGATGGGTGGTGGCTTGGTAGCTGTGTTAGCTTGGCCTGGAGTGTCACAAATATATGCAGGATAATTATGTAAAGTATTTGTGCAAGATATTTATATAAGATATTTGTGCACGGTAATTGTGCGAGGTGATTGCTTGAGATGTTTGTGCTAGATGATGCACGAATATATTTAACCCGGAGTTAAGAAATTAACCCAAGTTGAGTTCGGATAAGTATTAGCGAAGTCGGCTTAAAACCGCGACTCACCGCGATTGACCGCGATCAACCGCGATTCACCGCGACCGGCCGCGATCGCGGTAATGCCAAGATCTGGGCAGTGTCGTCTTCCTCCCGAGGCGGCCACTGTAGCGTCAGTGGGCAGGCCAAGTGGGCTTGCAACTTGCCCTTTGCCTTTGTCCCCTTGTCCCCGGCTTGTTCCCCCTGAGGTGGTTCGGATTTGTGCTATAAAAGGAGGTGAAGACCGAACCCTTTCTTTCTCTCTTCTTCTTCTCTCTTTCTCCTCTGTTTTCCCCTGTTTTGCCATTGATGCACGAGTTGTGAGCTCGGTTTTGGGCTTGAATCGAGAGGCTTCGTGGGTTGGAGAAGGTTGCCAAGGTGTTAGGTGAAGCTTAGAGGTGCTTTGTGATCAATTCGAATGCAAGACGAAGCTTGAATCGAGGTGGGTATTTTTCTCCCGCCATGGAAGCTGTCGAAGCTTTGCCACTGTTGATGAACCGCGACTGGCCGCGACTCACCGCGATCGCGGTATTGGCGTCCGAGTTGTGTGTCTTGTGGTTTGACTTTGAGGGATTTTTATTCCAGATCTGTCCCCGTTTTGGATTCAGGAACTCGTTCTTAAGCTTTGTTTGAGCTCGTCTTTCCAGGCAAATGGTTATGAATTAATTTGAAATAATTAAAATCTGATATTATATTAGGTTGTATATTCTGCTAGAATCAACGCTAATATAAGAGATATGCTGTAAACATGTGACTTGAGATTGTGATGTGATTTGTGATATGTGGAATTGCTTGTGATGTGTTTGTGTGAATTATTGGTGAAGCCCTTGCTTAGTCTATTCATTAGACTAACTCTTGTATTTTTTTTATATTTCGGTAACGTCATGGGGGTGTCGTCCGTCCGTTTTGGCACATGCAGATCTAAGAAGGCTAGAACGACTATGAAGATGAACGGTGTTTTGTTTTGACAAGTTGTTTTGTCGTTGTATTTTAAAGATTTCCGCTGTGCTATTTTGTATTTTGTTAAAGACTCTCGCTGTTGTATTTCTGATTAATTGGGTCGTTTTTGGAATCGTGTAATTTCGCGACCATGTGGTTTAATAAAAGTTATGATTTTAATATTATAACTGTGTTTTAAGTCAGTTATGACGTTGGAAAAGCCTGGGGTGACTTCGGGGTTTACGTCTGGGGTCATCGACAGTAACGCTTTCAAATGGGGTTAAATTTGGGGGTGTTACACAATCCACCATACCAGATTCTCAAAAGTGCAAAGACTAATCCCAGTAAGGCAAGAATTGAATACAAAATTACAATAAAAAGAAGCTAAGATTGCTAATTTCTCTTACAACTCCTTGGATTGTCTTGAGCAGGTCTAGCAATTTTGTTGCCTCAGAGACCTCCGTTGGAGGCGCTGGTGGCGCCTCTTCTATGGTAATCACCGACACATCTCATGTTGTCGCCATGAAAGCAACGTTCCTAGCAATCTTCCGGCTTGAAACCTCCCATAACAGGAATCAAAATTACTTAATTCTATAAAGAAAACAAAAGGTGTTGTAGATGAGGCCTCATACATTAAGCAGTAGCCTTGGCGACGTGGCTCGAAGGGTGCGTCGACGCCGACGGAGGTAGTGTGGGGAGGGAGACGCATTGCGGCAAAACGGCGCAAGATGACATAGAGTTGCTCTGGTCTCGACAAAAGGTGGAAGATGCCGACAGAGATGTGGTTGCAGCCATGGCTTTTTTCTCCATTCAAGCCGTAAATTTTAGGGAATTTTAATCATGATTGGGTTTTAGACTAGTTTGGGTTGGATTTGGTTTAATTTTAGCTACCCGGGTTGGTTTAATTAAAGTATGGTTCAATCGAGTTTGGATAATGTTAAGAAAAGTTGGACTAAACTGGTAATTATGGGAAAATAAGAGGGGTAAAAGGGTCGTTTCATCCATTTTGACAAAAATTTGGACGACGAAAGTCCATGGGTGACGATTTGCTAACGAAATGTAAGTTAAGGGTGGTTTAAAATTAATTCAATTATAACGGATGGTTTGCCGCAAAAAAGCGTATATAATAGGTGGTTCGCCGCAAATTGATGACTAACTCAGGTATAGAAGGGAAAGGATGGACAACAATAAATTCATGTCCATCAACTACTCAGTGAATAAGCAAATGCAGAACTAAATATTCAAAAAGTATTAAACTTTAAGCCACAACAGCAATGACTAACTTGTGCCAAGATAAGTTAGCTTAGATGATTAAAACAATAAAATCTAACATCCAGGTAAACTTAGCACCTAGCTTATAATAATTCCTTGAAATGTGTAATTTTCTCTCCTTAATCTCGGATTCCGATCAAGAGCAACAAGAAATTATGCAAATGGATCTAACCAGCTCAAAACAAATTAGAAGAATCAATAAAGCAGACCAAAAGAACTTGGAGATAATCCAAATGAAACACCAAACCTCGCTCAATTTGCCGATTGTTGAATCAACAACAAGACGGAGAAGAGAGAAAATATAAATCGAACCGGAAAGCAAAACATGGATCTCGTCAAGTCGTCAAGGCACCTCCACACTTTGCAAACCGCCAAATTATACCCAATTTCTGGATTTATTTTTCTCCAAAACCCAGTAAATCATTCTACTACCAAAGCACATATGAACCATAAATTCGCCATCTGGGTTGCAGAAATCAGCTCCGAATTCCACAAAACTGAGACCATTATATCGGAAAGTGAATCATGCCCTCGTTGATTCTACTCTTTCCAAGTCTACACTGACCAAAAAGACGAGCAGTAGCCGTGTTGTCAGCTCTATTCTTCATGTAAGTGTTGTTCCATTTTTTCCTTCCAAAATCAAGTGTACCAACAAGCCTCTATGTATTTCCCAATCTGAGGAGTTCAACATCACCCCTGTGGCAGAGAAAGTGAGCAAAGTCCATGAACAAACACTACTTTACTTTGAATATTTGAGCATGTCAAGCTCGAAAAGAAAACTTTTAACATCATTCTCACTTTACTGAATAGAGCAAGCAATCGGTGTACTTGCATAAATTAAATAGTTTATGTTTTTGTAAAAACTACCATTTGTTCGGTACTGGGTCCTTCATTGAGTTCTTGTGTCACAAAGTAAACAAACACGTATTATATACAGCAAAATAAACAAACACGTATTGACAAAAAGGCGAAAACAATCCGACCTGTTTCGAAGGATATCCTCCCGGTCGCCTTCTCCACCTCCGTATTTGTCCTCCCCGACGCATGGGTCCTGCATTCGACGATGCATCAAAAAATAGGTCGACGCTGGAGCTCCCGCCACTGGTTCATTTTTCCCAATTTCTGTGGTACTACCGGCGCCACTACAAGAGGGACACCGACACTTACCCTGTTTCCTTCTGGTAATTGTTTTCGATCACTCCCCCACTCATTCTCACACGATTATTCACAAACCCGCCGTGGTATGTGCTCAATGTCGGCTGCTAGGGCATTTGGCCAATATACGTTCCCTGCTGCAGCAAGTGCATTTGGGCCAAAATACAAACCATTTGGGCTTGCTCTTAAAAGGCCCACTTCTGACTACTTCAGTACTTCACACACAATACCCACAAAAAATTGAAATCAAGCGTTTGGATTTTTTTTTTTTTTTTGTGTGTTTGCATTCAGTACATTGCAGAAAAAAGGCCATTTCGGTATCTCGATTATCTATAGCACTAGGTTGACTGCTTGTTGCAATAATAATAGGTTACAAGAAAAAATCACGTAGTGCTGATGTGCAAAAGCATAACTAATTCAATGATATACCTTCAACATTTCTAGCTGACCATCTATTGCGTGATAAAAATCTTGAACATTGAACAATGCAGATTAAGATGCACAGACTTATGAAGAGTTAATGATGATCATATTTCAGAAAAGATTAAGAGGTTTTAAGCATAAGCGGAAAATACCTCCATATTAAGAATAAATCCTTCGATTGCACGATATGGAGTGTAAACAATAAGATCAAATCCTAAACTCTGCAAAAATAGTAGGTCATCCATACAAACGTACTTCAGAAGCAAAGAAGGAAAGCACGTGACAGTTAAAATCGGTAATACCTGGATAACTAGCATTTCATTGTTGAGAATCATCTGATGATCTTGTTTAATCCCCTTTCCAAGTTCCTCGACGGAAACATGGTTCTCCTCTATCTTATAGGCTACGTATACACATGTTAACTTGGACATATATGACACTCGAATGCGTCAAACTACTTTGTTACATATCAAGAATAAACCCTTTGATTCCACTCGGGTGGTGCTCCATGACCGACCATTCGAGATAGAACCTCTTAAAGTATGTAATTGTTGTACCCTAGCAAGAAAAAAATCAGTTCAGAAAGGAGAACTTACATTCAGTATATTGACCTTCAATGTTTTATGAGTAATGATCACCATAGGAAGCAATATAAAAGGTTCATTGCACATTTTAAGTGACAAGGTGCTTACAGTTTAACTCTGGATCAATTTGGAAACTAGGAAACATGAATGACCCATCAGAATATACCTCTATTCGGGTTGTTCCAAACTTCATAAAAAAATAAGAATTGTCAACTACTACTGAAAAACATAGATAATGCTATTCTAAGCCTCCCAGTGAAGTATTAGCATAAAATTGTATAATTCAAAAGTTAATACCCTTAAGAGCTGGCCTTTAATTATAAGAGGGTGATATAAGTATTTTTTTCCCTCATTTTTAGTATACTAAATGTAGAAACAAAGATAACCTAACTCAGCAAAGATCAAAGCATCATATACATACAACTCCCTAATATGACAATCCAACTGCAATGATATAAACAAAGGCAACTCCAGCCAGTCAATGGAGAACATCAACCTTAATTCCTTTACTTATCATTCAAATTAGCACTCCATAACCTCCTTCTATAACCACCTCCAGCTTCAATTAACATATAGTCCAATTTTGAACCAGTAACGCCAATGATAAATTCAATAAATTCTCAAGTGCGAAAATAAACGTAACTTAGGGAATTCCAAATTAACTTTGATAACACCTAATTTCTACATATTTTAGGAGTCTAGTTACATATTAGAATAGTTCATTTGCATGCATATTTTATATCTTTTATTGTTAATTTTGCATTATTTTATATTCGGAGTCTACACTCGTATTTTTTATTATTTCAGGTATTTTTGGTCTAATTTAAGGGATGATTGAAGACTATTTTCGGAGGCTAAAATATAAACGAAACAAGTGTTGGTCCAAAGCCCAAACCCAAAATGCAAGCAGTGGGCCGGATTTGAATCTGCAAACAAGTGATGGGTTGTTGCACGGGAATGGTAACAAGCGGCTGATATTCTTGAATTAATTGGGATGTTGGGTGAGATGAGCCCAATGGATTTTGGGCTAACGTGACGGTTGGCACGTGAAGACAGATATGTTGGTTGAGGAGTTTGACTTTTAAAAAGGGGGAGATTAATTTAGTTCGATCAGGTTTTATGTGAGTTTTGGGGGGTTTAGGGAGTTTGGGATTTGAGCTTTGTTCTGCCGCTCCGTACAGGGACAACTTTTCAAGAGGGAGTTTGAACCCTAGCTTGATTCGAAGATTGGTATTATCGTTCTAGTCTTTTGTCAATTTGGATTATTTTGTTATTGAGATTCATTTTTATCTCCAGTGTTTATTGTATAATCCATATATGTTGATGACTAGTTTAAATCTATTGATGTCTTAGATCATGCTTGGCTAAATTTCTAGTTCTAAGGTTGGGGTGATCCCGACGATGCGTATGTATTTAGAATTACTTCTTTGCCTGAATTGAAATAGTATTTGATTCATTCCTAGATGCTTTATGCCCATATTAGCCTATGCGAATTGGATCCTATTAGGGTTTGAGACTAAAAGGTGATAACTTTAATAGGTAGTCAGGTAGGGTTTGAGACTGAAAGGTGATAACTTCTATTGGAATCCTAGGAATTGAACCTGAGTGTTATTTGTGCGACATCAACTTAATTACTCTTGAGGATTAATAGGCTATCATAGATGTTCTGGGTTTGAGTTGGATTAGCGGAGCGCGACAACGAATGTTATTTCAGTTTATCCCCGACTCTAAGTGCGTTAAAGGGTTTGGATGAGATTAGCTCTGCGCGACAACGATTGTTAGTTTAGTCCAGGCACATTTACTATCATCTGAAAGGAGTTAGTAGATTACCTTAGATAGCCTACATTCAAATAATTTAGACTAGATTCAAGTAAAGTGTGATTTTACTTACTGTTGCATCGTTGCGGTGATCCTTAACCTTAGACACATTTATCCCATTGATTTTATCTTTTTTTTATTTGTTTATTTAGTTAGCTTAGTTCTAGTTTCCTCAAATTTCATATCTTTCCGGCCTAGTTCACTAGTAGCGTTGCAATTAATATTACATTGGTCTCTGTGGGATCGACACTTGATTATTACAATTGATCCTGTACACTTGTGGGTAGGTTTTAGCCACATCAACCTTCTCTAAATTCTCCACGGCTCGCTGATTAGATGCTTTGTATTTTTCGACCTACACCCATCAAACGATGAAGTTAAACACACGGAACACTCTATCCGAATATGAAACAAGGCAAAACCTTGTATATATTTAGGACGGAACTAAACTTATAAAGTATGGAGAGATTTACAAGAACTTGTGGAGTGAAAATCCACCTGCTTCTGTGAGTAGAAGTTTGAAAACCGGCCATCGAAACCCTAATTTTGCAAGAGATTTTAAAGACAGGTGATAATTGGGGGTGCGAAGAGGGTTGAGAGAGAACGGCGAGCTGATGCGAGGGGCAACGGCTCGGAAGGTAATTTGTCCTTCACTTTTTCTCCATTGCTATATTTTTAACTTTAATTATGAAAATTATTTTGACAAGTAAATATAAATTGTTTTTTCTATTATAAGCACATAGAATATGCTAACATATTAAAATAAAAAAATATTTTTAAAATGAAATCAATAAACCCTTAATAAAATCAAACTAATGACTAAACAATTTATTAATAAAATTAGAGTATTTAGAGTACATACTAAAAAATCCAATATAAAATATAAAATGTCTTAACCAAAAAAGTATAAAATGTACTTCTTTTAAAAAACAAACGTCCTTTTTTATTTCATATCATGTAATACTAAAGTAAAAATGCTTTGTGGTACATCAATTTTAAGGAGTCACCCTACATAAAATATAAACGGGCTAAATTATAAGTTATAATATTATAATATCTATTAATGTGGACAAAAAACTATGAAAAAACAAGAATAAAAGAGAAAACATCGTGTAACAAACATCCAGAGTAAGAGCAATCTACTGCAGGATTACAAGACCATTATTACTCCAAGTAAATTTGATTTCATGACCAAATCTTGAGCACCCAATGACATTGCAATATGTAGCCCAAAGTGAATTGCCTTAGCCTCTGGAACATAAACTGTCCATCCAGCTTGATAACGTAATAGCAACAACATGTAAAATGTACTTCAGTATTTACTATTTACTATTTATTTTATATACAAAAGTTTTTTATATATTGTTTGATACACAATTCATATGCATAAAGGTCTAATTATTCAACATATTATACTTGTATTTATATTTTCTTGAAAATAAAGTATGTAATTAGTTTTTGATATTCGTATGGATGTATAAAAAAGACATATAACTATAATATAGAGGGTAAACTATACTTTTTAGTAATTTTACAAAGAAAAATAGTTAAGAATGTAAACTATATCTATCTACCTTGTATAATATTCATCTCAATTTTCACTTAATGATATAGAGTGAGGATCATATGAGGAGTGTTTAGGGTGTAAAATGAGAATTAATCTTAGCCACTAGATTGTAGGAATGAAGAGTTAGGATTAAAACACATGGAGTGACAATCTTGTAAATATAACTAACTATTTTAATTTTATATTTATTTTTTAATTAGTTTTGTCAAAAAATAAAATAAAATAAATCACGACTTCTATTTCACGCACGGGTGAAATTGCTATTTCACGCACCGTTTCGTCCGTGACGGACCATGTGCATCCGTCTGTGACGGACCATGTGCATCCGTCACAGACGGATACAGATCACTTTGGTCTATCACAGACGGATGCACATGGTCCGTGACGGACGAAGTAAACAACCAGAAAATTGAATGTTATTTGTCCCCACCTAACAACATTAACTACCCCGTCATATCTCATCAATATTACGGCCAAAATTAAACCTTAAACCTCTCCATCACTCTTCCATTTTCCTCCCACAACACATCTTCCATTTCCAAGAGTTCTTTTCCATGGCAAATGAAGATGATTTTTCCAACTTCAATGGTGGAGAAGATGTTTCAAGGAGTTACCATTACAATGAGGTATGTTTTTTAAGCTTTTACTTTACATGTTAGTAAAAGTTAAGAATTTTATGGTTCTTTCTTGTGAATGTATATGTTTGAGTTGTTCTTTGGGAAAAACAAACACTTTCTTAAGGTAATTTCAATAGTTGTTACTATATGTTCATAAAAACTTCATCTTTGATTAAGTTGTACTAAAAAGTTGTAGATTTTGTGTGCAAAACTGTATGTTTGAGTGTTTGGCGTTGTTATACTGAATTTTTACTAGATCATTGCAAGTGCAAGAACTTTGTTCGGCGATTGTTTTTTGAAAGAAAAACAGTTGTGCAGTTGTCGTGACGGGTGATATAAACGCTACTTTCTTGCCTTTACAAGCGGTTCCACATCATCCCAAGGGTGCTAAGCTTAAGACGATATGCATCTGCCATGTTGAGAAGGAGAGTCATTTTATTTCGGTATGGTACTAATCATTTAATCATTTTTTATTGATTATTTAAACCCATTAACTAGGCAAGTGAATACGTTCTCCATTCTTTTGTAGATCCCTATCAGAGGTGTCACCGTTGCCTCCAGTATTTCTCATGTGGGAGCAGCACATGATGCCTCTACTGCTTGTCTATATGATCCATTCACTACTCAGCTGATGGCGTTCGGACCTTCTTCCAGAAGAAAGAGACGAGGTCGCAAGGCGACTTAAATATTATTATAATCACACATTGTAAAGATATTGTAAGCCCAACTTAATACTCTATTTTGTGTATGGTTTTTTAGAAGTATAACTTTTTTTACGTAACCCCGAATTGGATTTTTACAAGTCAACTATAACTCCTCAAATTGCAACCCGTGACGGACCACTAATTGCCACCCGTGACGGACCATCACGGACAATACTTCAGAATTACACTTCGCTTTTGTAATTCTGCACGGTTTGTGACAAATCGTGCAAAATTACAGAAGCGAAGTGTAATTCTCTTCTACCTCTTTTTTACAGAAGCGAAGTTAAATCTAGCTCAAAGATTAAACGCTACTTTTTTAGGATGGTATTAATTCTCTTCTACCTTTTTTTAGGATAGTATTTTAATTTCGACTGCTAGGTATTTGTGGAGATCCATTGCATCGATCGACAATTACCAACAAAGTACCAAATGTGCGATATAAAAGTTATGGCAAAGACATCCAAATTAGTTTGATTATCATCATAAAACTAATCAAGAAACTACAATTTCATAAACCGTGCGACACTCCCTAAAATACAACCAAAGTACCAAATGAAAACATATGCATCTTAATATTCCTCCTCCTCCTCCTCCTCATTGCCATGTTCGAATGGTCTGAAGTCTTAAATGCAGTGTCGCACATCGTCGCACATGTTGTAGAATTGCTCTTCCTCCGCATCATGGAAATGATTTAGACGATGCAATGCTTGTCCAATGACCTACAGAAATACGTATAAATTAAAAAGAATTGGTTTAATTGTATATGTAAATTAAAAACAAACATCCAACACATATTTTTACCTGGACAGGATCTCTGATGCCAGCATCCTGAGGCCTGACACATGGGTGTGTACGAGGTATGTACCACTCCATGTAGTCGGCATTGCACTCATATCCATCTAAAGCAGAAGGGCCCATATGTGTGATCCAGATGGAGTGTTCACTTCTTGCATCCCAACTCCAGTTTGAAGCAGGGTCATACTGTACTATATAACTCCCGATGCTGGGATGTTTGTGTGCTTTGAAGGGGCTCTATAACCGGTTGGGGAATCCCATGTACCACTCCAAATTGCCTCGATACCCGATCTGACATATAGGGCTCGATAATTCTCAGAAATGAGATGACCCCATGAAAAAAGGCAAGAGCCAACTCCGGGATACTGTAATTAACATAGCCATAGGGCTGCTAGTCAACCTATACAAAATTGGATGCAATTGACACAACCGTAAGTAACTTTACACAATTGTAATACTTTAATATGAGACATAAACCACATCCTATGATACTTACATGCCAAGCTTGCATTAAATCTAGGTTCTCCCTGTAGTTTCTTCTCTTCCTTCTATGAGTCTGCACAAGGTTCCATCGCCTTGCATATGGCACATCGTCTCCGAAGCAGGGATTTTGTTCAGGACGAAAGCTAGGGAAGTATAGATAGATCCAAGCCTATACATAAATATGTTTTTACAAACATATCAACCTATACCTTAAATTTAATTAAATAATATAAAAACAATATACAACACAATTCTTACCAGCAACAACGTGTAGCAGGTCGACATCTGACGACATTCATGCCATGAACACTCGCCTAATGAACGATACATGAATGCCAACGTGCCGGAACCCCATGAAAGATTGCGAGTAGCACCAATGTCACTCACGTAGGTCAGATAAGGCATGGGCAACATGTGTTAGGACTTGTCTGGAAAGAGGGTCGAGCCCATCAGTGATGTGCCCCTGCCCACCATGAATGCCACAGAGGAAGAAGAGGCTATGAGCATTCGCTCAGAGGGGGCAATCACAAGATCACGCGCCAAAGCCATTGTCAACGCGACGCAATCCTTGGTTGCTCGCGTCGTCGCCAGTCAAGGCACACAAGAGACCGCGTTCTCTTTGAAGCATCTTCAACCAAGCCCAGAGAATGCGTTCTCTGTCTGTCTTCTCTCAACCATCCAATGAACGCGTTCTTTTTGAACTGATTGTAATCTTTTGAGACATTAATTATTTTAGTTTTTATTTGGGGTGTGTGTTCCACGCGTGTCGCGTGGGCTGGCCCATTTCGCGAGACTCGGCCCATCCGAGTCCCGCTATGTACTATAAAAGGTCACCTCAACCTTCTTTACTAGGTTACGCATCATTTTAATCTAAGATTATTTGTCGAGAGCTTTTGCCTCCATCTTCTTAGATCTGCGTCACCAAATCTCTGTCTTCTCATCTCCTTCCTCCGCTGCCAACGTTACGGCCACCACTCGATCGTCATCGAGATTATCCAACCCGCTGCCGATGCTACGGCCAAGCACTCGATCTCTTTCGAGTCGTTCTCCTCCGCTGCCGCCTTCTCAACACCGCGTTCCACTTTATCTCCCTCAGAGACGACGCGTACGACTTCCCACCAAGGTCAAAGATCCTTCATCACAAGCAGGAATGCATCAACTGACATCAGAGCCTTTGATCTTGTAACTCGCTTGTCAAGTTAACATTTGTTCATGAATTTTTTCTTCCCTATCATCCTTGCTTCCGCCATATACACTAATTTTTTTTTTCTCTCTCATACACATGCTTGTCCCATCGGTTTCTACAAGAGAATCTCTTGGCCAATAATTGCTTGATCACCTTGCGAAAATTGTGTGATTTGTTTGCATGAAATCTGTGTAATTAATACAAAGTTTCCTTAATTGATCACGTGAATTTCGCTTGCATATCTTGCCATATTTGCTTGTGTTGACCGTCATAACTCTCCATTAACTTTCTCTCTCCTATCGCGTCAATCTCGCGATTTCTTTCCTTAAGTCACTTAGCCGTTTATTTTTATTTTATTTCATTTAATTCTTATCCGATCTTCATTTAAGACTAAGATCTCGGATTTGAATTTCAAATTCAAAAAAAAAAAATTCAAGTCGCATTTCAAAAAAAAAAAAAAACAGAACGCGACATTCAAAAAACAAGAGAAGTAAAGCCAAATTAAGGCAACCTTCTCCCCTCAACGGCTAGGCTCATCTTCTTCACCTCTCCACCGTCTAGTGTCACGTTTGCAAGTGTGTCTTGTGTGTACGCGTTCTTTACGCAAGAGGTTAAGACTTCTTTCCTTTGGTTTCGTTTGCTTTTGTGCTTGCATATCACACTTGCTTTGCTTGCCTTTAGGGTGCCGCGAGGGTTTGGTGGCACCGATTTGTGGATGATCGCATAAGGAGAAACTTGGTGCCACTCACTGAATGGCACCAGCTCAAGTATGTGATGACACTCAAGTACGTGCCCCAAGATTACAAGAACCAAATGCGCCTGGACATTGCCATGGCGAAACAAGGTTCGAAGACCCCCCTTGAGTTCTTCTCGCAACTTGAGGATATGTACTACAAGGCGTCCATTAGCGTGGCTCCCTCCATGATGAGGACGAAATTTTTGAGTGGTCTCAACACCAACATCCGAGACCAATTGGAGATCCTTCCCATCAAGGACCTTAACATGCTCACGCACACCGCGATGCAACTCCACAATCAAATAGTGTGAAAGCGTCAACCCTACCAACCCTATGGCCAAAGAAGGTATGACTCTCAAACTAGTCAAATTCCTTCCACTAATGTGCGCGGTCCCCCTCCAGGAACCACCACGTCCTATCAAACAAGACAGGGGAAGATCGCGACGACTCTCATCCATGCTTTTCGCGCGCCACCATCAAAGGGTACATCTCCCAACCCAAAACGCGTGCGTGACGTGGAATGTTTCAAGTGTGGAGGAAGAAGGCACTACCAAAACAATTGCCCAAACAACAAAAAGGTCCTCTTCTCCAGCATCTCATCCGTATATGAGTCTTATGAGGACGAGGACACAACACTTGAGACCATCGAAGAAAGCTTCGAAGATACCGAGGAGGCTTACACCTGTGAAGCCACCACGCTGCATGAAGGCACAACTCTGAGCCTTGTCACGCGACGTCTTCTCACTGTCAAGGAAGTCACCCTTGGTGATCAACGCGGGAATTTGTTCCACACGCGTTGCTTGGTAAAGACCGTGACCTTGAGCGTCATCATTGATGGAGGCAGTTGTTGCAACATCATTAATGAAAAGGTGGTCATTCATTTCAACCTGCCAACCACTCCTCACCCACAACCATATGGACTTCAATGGATTTCATCGAGTTCTGGTAACACTGTAACTCGTCAATGCCTCATTTCATTCTCCATTGGTCAATATACAGATTCTGTCCTATATGATGTCATTACCATGGACGCCACACATCTTTTGTTGGGGCACCCATGGCAATTTGACAGGTGCGTTCTTCACGATGGCTATTTAAACACCTATGTGTTTACTTACCACGGGAAATGCGTCACGCTCTTACCTATGTCGCCTCATGAGATTTTACAGGACCAGGTTGAGCGTGATAGACAGAAGGCAATTGAAGCGTCAAATAACCAGACTCCCAGTAGCACGCGTTCTTCGTCTGGGAACAAAGATGCTAGCACAGACAACACGTCAGGTGATCGAACGCGTCACAAAGAAGGGTCAAAGCCCGCGCCAAAAAACACCACGTTGAAAGGCACCTGTGAGCACAGGCTGCTCCTGGCGCGGCCCAGCGACCTCACTGCCCCCTTGAGTGGCAAGGCACCCTGTTTCCTCTTAGTGCCCACACCTTGCACCTAAGAGGCCCCCATAATGGAAGCCCTGCCGAGCGCGATCTCTGAGCTGCTCAAAGAGTTCAACGACTTATTCCCAGAGGAGCTTCCCTAAGGCCTTCCACCTTTACGAGGTATTGAGAACCAAATTGACTTGGTGCCTGGAGCCTCCCTCCCCAATCGCGCTGCCTATCGCGCTGGCCCAGATGAAACAAAGGAGCTACAACGCCAGGTCCAAGAACTCCTGGATCGCGGCTATGTGAGGTAATCCCTAAGCCCTTGCGCGGTCCCAGTGATCCTGGTTCCAAAGAAAGATGGCTCGTGGAGAATGTGTGTCGACTGCCGCACCATCAATCAGATCACAGGCAAGTACAAGCACCCCATACCGCGCCTTGATGACATGCTCGATGAGTTGCACGGCGCGACCCTTTTCACCAAGATTGACTTGAAGAGCGGATATCACCAGATTCACATGAATGAGGGTGATGAATGGAAGACCGCGTTCAAGACCAAATATGGTCTGTATGAATGGCTAGTCATGCCTTTTGGTCTCACCAACGCGCCGAGCACCTTCATGCGGCTCATGAACCATGTTTTGAGGGAATTTCTGGGGAAATTTGTTGTCGTTTATTTTGATGATATTCTGGTGTATTCGCGTAGTCTTGAAACTCATGAACAGCACCTTAGGCTTGTGTTAGAGTGCTTGAGATGCGAACAATTGTATGCCAACCTTGTCAAGTGTCGATTTGCATCCGACACTACCAACTTTCTAGGCTACGTGGTCTCCAAGGAGGGACTCCGCGTCGATGAGGAGAAAGTGAAGGCCATAAAAGACTGGCCAACACCCACAACGCTAACAATGGTTCGAAGCTTCCTTGGCTTGGCTGGCTTCTACAGGCGATTTGTTTGCGACTTCAGCTCCATCGCCGCGCCATTACATTAACTCACAAAGAAAGGCATCGCGGTGATTTGGAAAGAGACACACAACAACGCGTTCAACGCGTTGAAAGAGGCCCTCTGCAACACGCCACTGCTACAACTCCCCGACTTCACCAAACACTTTGAAGTGGAATGTGACGCGTCAAATGTAGGGATTGGTGGAGTGCTCCACCAAGAGAAGAGGCCCATTGCGTTCTTTAGCGAGAAGCTCACTGGGGCCACTTTGAATTACCCCATATACGACAAGGAGCTCTACGCGCTAGTTCGCGTCCTCAAGACATGGAAACACTACCCGTGGGCATGCGAGTTCGTGATCAACTCGGACCACGCGGCCATCAGCTATCTGAAGAGTCAAGCCCATCTAAGCCGCCACCATGCTCGCTGGGTGGAATTTATGGAGACGTTTCCTTACGTCGTGATGCATAAAAAAGGTAAGGAGAATGTGGTAACCGACGCCCTTTCTCGCAGGTATGTTCTCCTTACTCATCTTCAGTCTAAACTTCTTGGGTTCGCATTGATTAAAGATTTATATCTGATTGATCCCTTCTTTAAGCCCATTGTAGAACAATGCCTTAGGGACCGCGAGTTCGACACTTACTTCTTCCATGAGGGTTACCTTTACAAATCCGACCGCTTGTGCATTCCTAGCTCACCAATTAGGAAACTCCTCATCCAAGAAGCCCATGAAGGACGCGGTCATTTTGGGGTTACCAAGACCCTTGCTGCTCTTCACGAGCATTTCTTTTGGCCGCGCATGACAAGTCAAGTAATGCGCTATTGCACCAGTTGTGTCACGTGTCAACGCACTAAATCCACCTCCTATCCCTATGGTCTTTACACGCCTCTACCCATCCCCTTAGGCCCTTGGGAAGATTTGTCTATGGACTTCATTACATGTTTGCCTCTCTCTCGAAGGGGTAAGGATTCCATCTTTGTGGTTGTAGACAGGTTTTCCAAAATGGCCCATTTCATCGCGTGTAAGACCACAAACACTGCCAGTGAGATCGCCACATTGTTCTTTGACAACGTGGTTCATTTACATGGGATATCGCGATCTATCGTGAGTGATCGCGATATAAAATTTGTGGGTAATTTCTGGAGAACACTTTGGGAGAAGTTGGGCACCAAACTTTTGTACTCCACTATCTACCACCCCTAAACTGATGGTCAAACTGAGGTGACCAATCGAACCCTAGGAGCCCTGCTTAGGACCATGCTCAAATCCAACCCAAAACGTTGGGAGGACTTACTTGCCATTGTTGAGTTTTCTTACAACAGGTCCCGACACTCAGCAACAAAGCTCACTCCGTTCGAAGTGGTGTATGGAAGAAACCCACTGACCCCGCTGGACATGCTACCGCGTCCACTGAAGGATACTGAGCACCCCAACGCGGCCAACCGCACCGCGATGATCCAGGAGTTGCACCAAAGAATGCGGGCATAGCTGGAACGTCGCGCTGAACAATATGCCACACAGCACAACCGTGGGCGCCGCCGCGTTATATTTGCCCCAGGAGACTTGGTGTGGGTTGTTGGGTTTATGGAGCCTGATGCGAAGAAGAAGTGAAGAACGGATGCAAAAGGAGCGGCACGGTTAGTGGCACGGTCTGTAGACCGTGCAGAAACCACAGAAGGCAGTTTAATAACGAGCACGGTCAATGGCACGGTTTGCTAACCGTGCCAGATCCAGGAATTGGCTATGACTTTTTGGCACGGTCTGCTGCACGGTTTGCAGACCGTGCGGGGCCTTTTCAGGCGTTAGTTTGGGCCGATTTCAGCATTGTGCTCGTGGGGTTTTCTAGGTTTTGTTTCGTGTTATTATTTAAACCCTAGTTACTCAATTGTAATTCTTATCACATTCAAAAGAGAGAAATAGTATCCTGGCTTGGTAGTGCCCCCAAACGTAGTCATTCTTGACGAACTGGGTTAACAATTCTTGTGTTCTTTGTCTTGTTTTCTTGTCGTTACTACGTTCAAATCCTAACAACTGGTATCAGAGCGAGGTTCTGGAAGTAACGATCGGAAGCGGAAAGTCACCAGTGGAAAAGTTTGATGGCACAGATTTCGGATTCTGGAAGATGCAGATCGAGGATTACCTGTATGGTAAAGATTTGTATTTGCCGCTGGGTGAGAAGCCGGAAGACATAAAGGAAGACGAGTGGAAGTTGCTGGACAGGAAAGCGATGAGCGTGATCCGCCTGTCGCTGTCCAGGAACGTGGCACATCACACGGTCAAGGAAGAGACGACGAAGGGGATGTTGGAAATTCTTTTCGCGATGTATGAGAAACCCTCTGCGGTGAACAAGGTTCATCTGATGCGGCGGTTGTTCAATATGCGGATGACGGAGAGTACAACAGTCGCCAATCACTTGAACGAGTTCAACATGACGAACGCCCAACTGATTTCAGTGGAGATTGATTTCGACGATGAGGTACAAGCCCTAATCTTGTTGTCTTCTTTACCAGAGAGTTGGAGCGGGACAGTTACTGTTGTTAGTGCTTCGGCGGGAAAGGCAAAGATCAAGTTTGATGAAGTGAGGGATCTGATTATCAGCGAAGAAATTCGCAAGAAGGCGTCAGGTTCTACCTCCGGATCAGCCTTGAATATGGATAGCAGGGGCAGGTCAGACTCTAAGAAGTCGAATCGTGGCAGATCAAAGTCTAGAGGGAAGGATAAGCCCAAGGACAAGAGCAAGATCAAGTGTTGGAATTGTGATGAGAACGGTCACTACCAGAGTGAATGTAAAACACCGTTGAAGAACAAGTCAGCGAATTCAGCCAGTGAGGATATTGTAGACGCGTTGACTCTGAGCGATTCAACGACAGGAACCACTGCAGATGCATCTATTCTGAGCACGAGCAGTCCATTGGAGTCTTGGGTATTAGACTCTGGAGCTTCGTTTCATTCTTACAGCAGTGCTGTTATCTTGGATCGCTACACCTCTGGAGATTTTGGAAAGGTCTATCTTGCTGATGATGAGGCTTTGAAAATCGTAGGGAAGGGTGATGTCAGAATCAGAGCGCCGAACGGATCTGTGCTGCAGTTGCATGGAGTGAGGCATATTTCTGGTTTGAAGAGAAACTTGTTTTCCATTGGCCAGTTGGATGACGAGGGCTATGAAGTAACCTTCGGCTGTAATAGCTGGAAGATAACCCAGGGAGCTATGGTGGTAGCTCGTGGAAAGAAGGAGGGGATGCTGTACATGACGAGCAACGTCCGTGATAACATTGATGTTGCAGGAGTGAACTGTGATGCAGATTTGTGGCACTGTCGTCTGGGCCACATGAGTCAGAAAGGGATGCAGGTGCTATGCTCGAAGGGCTTGCTGCCAGGTCTTAAGTCCGTTGAGATCGGGCTGTGTGAGGACTGTGTGCTCGGGAAGCAGAAAAGAGTGAGCTTTGCGAGAGGAGGCAGAACCTTGAAGAAGCAGAAGTTGGAGTTGATCCACAGCGACTTATGGGGACCAGCACATGTTACATCTCTGGGTGGAGCGTCATACTACATGACCTTCATTGACGATGCTACAAGAAAGGTATGGGTCTATTTTCTGAAGAAAAAATCTAATGCGTTTGATTCCTTCAGAAAGTGGAAGGCTCTAGTAGAGACTGAGACAGGTCTTAAGGTGAAGTGCTTGAGATCTGATAATGGTGGGGAGTATGAGCTTCGCGAGTTCAAGGACTTTTGTGCTGAGAATGGAATTCGCATGGAGAAGACCTTGAAAGGAACCCCTTAGGAGAACGGCGTCGCTGAGCGTATGAACAGGACCCTAAATGAACGTGCTAGAAGCATGAGGCTGAAGTGTGGGCTTCCAAAGATGTTCTGGGCGGATGCAGTCAACACTGCTGCATTCTTGATCAACCGAGGGCCATCAACTCCCTTGGAGAATGGGATCCCAGAGGAGGCTTGGAGTGGCAAAGAGGTAAATTTGTCCTTTCTTCACGTATTTAGGTGAGTTTCATATGTTCATATTGCTCCTGTTGAGAGAAGCAAGCTGGATGCAAAGTCTGTCAAGTGCACGTTTATTGGATATGGTGGTGATAATTTTGGATATCGGTTCTGGGATGACCAGAACATAAAGGTTATTCGCAGTCGAGACGTCGTGTTAAATGAGCAGGAGATATACAAGGATAGTCTGGGTGCATCAGAAACAGCTAGTTCTGAACCTGAGATTGTGGAGTTAGACATCTCAAACTCGGGTGGGAGCAAGGCGGTCCGAGTTGACCAGGAGGCCGTGACTGAGGAGGAGCAGAGTACCCCAGTGATTCCGCTGCGAAGGTCCACCAGAGTGCGTGGATCGCATGATAGGCATTCGCCTTCAAACTACTATTTGTTGCTGACAGATGGTGGTGAGCCAGAATGTTATGCAGACGCATCTCGTGGAGATCATGTGAGCGAGTGGAAGCTCGCCATGGATGATGAGATGGATTCGTTGATGACCAACGAAACCTGGGAGTTAGTTGAGCTTCCAGCAGGCAAGAAGGCATTGCACAACAATTGGGTTTACCGGATAAAGGAGGAGGCGAATGGAAGCAAGCGTTGTAAGGCAAGGCTGGTTGTGAAGGGATTTCAGCAGAAATACGGTATTGACTATACTGACGTTTTTACTCCTGTTGTGAAACTAACTACTATACGCCTAGTGTTGAGTATGGTGGATGCAGAGAGCCTGGAGTTACAGCAGATGGATGTAAAAACGGCCTTCCTTCATGGGGATTTAGATAAAGACATCTACATGAAGCAACCTGAGGGCTATGTGTCAAAGGGGAACGTTGAGCTTGTGTGCAAGCTGAACAAGAGCTTGTATGGTTTGAAACAAGCTCCGAGGCAGTGGTACAAGAAGTTTGATGGATTCATGCACGAGATTGAGTTCGTGAGGAGTGAAGCTGACCATTGTTGCTACTTCAAGAAGTTTGACAAAGGCTATATCATATTGTTGATGTATGTTGATGATATGCTAATAGCAGGCTCAAGTGCTCGAGAAGTGAGCAAGTTGAAGGAGCAGTTGTCTGAGCGGTTCGCTATGAAGGATCTTGGAGAGGCTAAGCAGATTCTGGGCATGCGGATTGATCGAGATAGGAAGGCTGGGAAGTTGTATTTGTCGCAGACTGAGTATATCAAGAAGGTCTTGAAGAGATTCAGTATGCAGGATGCAAAGCCAGCAAAAGTCCCTTTGGGTAGCCATTTCAAGCTATCTAATAGGGACTCACCTAAGAGCGAAGAAGAGCGTGCGCAGATGCAAAGGACTCTCTATGCTTCAGCGATTGGCAGTTTGATGTATGCAATGGTGTGTACAAGGCCGGATATTGCACATGCAGTGGGAGTGGTTAGTCGCTTCATGGGGAACCCAGGGAAGGAGCATTGGAAAGCTGTGAAATGGATCCTGAGATACTTGAGAGGTACCGTAGAGCAGACCTTGTGCTTTGAAGGCAAGGAAGTCGTGTTAGCAGGGTATGTGGATGCAGACTTGGCATCAAGTGACCTCGACAAGAGAAGGAGTACAACCGGGTATGTCTTTACATTGGGTGGTACTGCGGTCTCTTGGGCTTCTAAGTTGCAGAAAGTTGTGGCGTTGTCTACTGCAGAAGCTGAGTATGTTGCAGTGACTGAGGCGAGCAAGGAGATGGTATGGTTGCAGAACTTCTTGCGTGAATTGGGGAAGGAGCAGGGGGACAATATTTTGTACAGTGACAGTCAGAGTGCTATCCACTTGGCGAAGAACCCATCGTTTCATTCGAGGACTAAGCACATAGTGTTGAAGTATCACTACATACGGCATCTCTTGGAAAGAAAGGTCTTGCGGTTGACGAAGATTCGTGGAACTGAGAATCCTGCGGACATGCTGACTAAGGTTGTGACCTTAGAGAAGTTGAAGCTTTGCATGGCTTCGACTGGCCTTGGTAACTGAGTTGAAGGCCTGACACTACTACCAGCTATGGATTGATGAGGAGGACGATTATGATTGGAGTCAGTCTCCAGGTGGGAGATTGTTGGGTTTATGGAGCCTGATGCGAAGAAGAAGTGAAGAACGGAGGCAAAAGGAGAGGCACGGTTAGTGGCACGGTCTATAGACCGTGCAGAAACCACGGACGACAGTTTAACAACGAGCACGGTCAGTGGCACGGTTTGCTAACCGTGCCAGATCCAGGAATTGGCTATGACTTTTTGGCACGGTCTGCTGCACGGTTTGCAGACCATGCGGGGCCTTTTTAGGCGTTAGTTTGGGCCGATTTCAGCGTTGTGCTCGTGGGCTTTTCTAGGTTTTGTTCCGTGTTATTATTTAAACCCTAGTTACTCAATTGTAATTCTTATCACATTCAAAAGAGAGAAAAAATATCCTGGCTTGGTAGTGCCCCCAGACGTAGTCATTCTTGACGAACTGGGTTAACAATTCTTGTGTTCTTTGTCTTGTTTTCTTATCGTTACTACGTTCAAATCCTAACATGGGTGCACCTTCGCAAAGGCCGTTTTCCAGCTAAACTCAAATCCAAGCTGGCCCAACGTGGTGATGGGCCTTTCCCTGTTGTGAAGGCCATTGGGGACAACGCATACGAGATCGCGCTGCCACCAGACTACGGTGTCCACGCGACCTTCAACGTCGCAGACTTGGAGCCTTATGTGGAGCCTGAGTTCGATGATGGTGAAATGGGGACGCTTCACAGCCAAGTGGGGGAGGGTGATGTGCCCCTGCCCACCATGAATGCCACATAGGAAGATGAGGCTATGAGCATTCACTCAGAGGGGCCAATCACAAGATCACGCGCCAAAGCCATCGTCAACGCGACACAATCCTTGGTTGCTCGCGTCGTCGCCAGTCAAGGAACACAAGAGACCGCGTTCTCTTTGAAGTTTCTTCAACCAAGCCCAGAGAACGCGTTCTCTATCAGTCTTCTCTCAACCATCCAATGAACGCGTTCTTTTTGAACTGATTGTAATCTTTTGAGACATTAATTATTTTATTTTTTCCTTGGGGCGTGTGTTCCACACGTGTCGCGTGGGGTGGCCCATTTCGCGAGACTCGGCCCATCTGAGTCCCGCTATGTACTATAAAAGGTCATCTCGACCTTCTTTACTAGGTTACGCATCATTTTAATCTAAGATTATTTGTCGAGAGCTTTTGCCTCCATCTTCTTAGATCTGCGTCACCAAATCTCTGTCTTCTCATCTCCTTCCTCCGCTGCCGACGTTACGGCCACCACTCGATCGTCATCGAGATTATCCAACCCGCTGCCGACGCTACGGACAAGCACTCGATCTCTTTCGAGTCGTTCTCTTCCGCTGCCGCCTTCTCAACACCGTGTTCCACCTTATCTCCCTCAGAGACGACTCGTGCGACTTCCCACCAAGGTCAAAGATCCTTCATCACAAGCAGGAACGCATCAATCAGGTACAACAGATAACCCGACGCGATCTGCTCATCATCTAGCTCTGTGGTCAAGCAGTGATTTTTCAGGTTGTCTACAGTGAGCCCACGTGTAGCCATATCGGGTGTCAAGGAAAAGAACTGCAATGCCCTCAGCGCTTGTTCATTGTACAAATCATTTTTGCCCTTGCTGCGATCCTAGAGAGGAAGTCCCATTCTGTGCCCATCAATCTTGAGGCCCAAAAGCATGTAGACATCGAGGAGAGTGATCGTCATCCTTCCAAATGGCATATGAAATGAATTGGTCTCCGGCTGCCATCACTCCACAAATGCAGAAATCAAAGGCTGATCTACATAAGTGTTGATCAGGTCCTGCAAATGTGTGATGAAGTTGTTGCGAGCAAGATGGCACCATGGAGAGTGATCGTCTAGCCTTCATTTCTTTAGCTGCTCATGTATGTGCTGAAACGTGAGAGTTTCTCGCTCCTATAAAAAGAACATGTTAGATACAACAATAAATAGGGAAATAATTTAATAACAACGTCAAGTTTTGATAACTTACGATGCCCTGATGAATGAAATATGCTGTGTGGGAAGTGAAGCTAAACATGAGGTTTGGGATCTCTGGACCTCCCGATACATGTCCTATCAACTTTGGATCGATAGCATCCCGACCTCCAGTCTGTCTACGCTGTCTACCATGCTGCCTAGGCTGTCTACCTTGCCTAGGCTGTGTAGAAGCAGTCGGTTCCTCCGCCCGTTCCTCAAAGCTAGGCTGTTGAGCGGGCCAAACACCTTGCCCACTCATATCTCCTGGCCACATGGGCCAACCACTAGGTTGCTAAGGTGCAGGAGATACATACTATGACTGATACTATAAAACAAATTATTAGAAACAATATTAAATAACCGACAGGTTATTCTCTAAGCATATGTATAGTTACTTACCACATCTGGGTTAACATTCTGGTATATTGGTGGATCGTTAAATGCCATGGTGTTCAGTGGCGGGTCTGCCGGTTCATTTACTGTGCTTGGTCCCGCCCCGTCGCCTATTTTTGTTTTTTTCTTCGACGGATCCCTTCTTCGGTATACAATGTGGTCCTGATCTTGTCCCTCACGGACTGTGTTCCGCCTTCGATGGCGGGCAGATCTTGTCTCGTTATCCATTAGTAAAAGGAAAAAACAACACATTAGAATCAACAAAAAACAATGAATTCTACATGCAGTGAATAACCAATTCATATCATTGAACATATAACATCATCCATAGATCACAACACACATACATATAAAAGATAAATCAAGAATCACACAAATTGCAAGAACACAACACACATGATGTTGTTGATCCGTCCGTGACGGATCAAGTTGATCCGTCCGTGACATATCAACAACATCTGTCCGTGACGGATCAACACAATCCATCCATGACAGATTAAACAGATCCGTCCGTCACGGACGAGTTGTTCATCTACAAATTCAACCACATCATTTTGAACAACTTTTGTCCAGATCCAAGCAATTTTTCCGTTTCAAACAACATTTATACAAGTAAATCTAACATTAAACACTTAAACCCTAAAACCTAATTCATCAAAAAAATTCAAATAACATTCAATAATTTCAAAACCATTAAACTAAGCCAAGAACAATGATAGATTTAACTAACCTGTCGGTTCGTAATGGACGAATTCGATTGATACGTGATAAATGGAACGAAAGAGAGCGAAAAGGACGAAGGGAGGAGAGAGCGAGTTCTGATTTTTGGGTGAAATGACGAAGGGGACGAAGGGGACGAAGTTGCTGCTTTTAAAGGCAGCAACTTCGTCTGTGACGGATGAAGTCTGTTCGTCCGTGACGCGCGGATGGACTCTGTCCGTCACGGACGAATGTATTTGGTCCGTCACGGACAAAGCGGTGCGGTAAATAGCAATTTACCCGGTGCGTGAAATAGCAAGGGCCTAAAAAATTCCCCAATTTTTTTTCCACAATTATTTTCTTCCCCCAATTTTTTTACCATTTTTTTTTCTAAAAATTAATTTTCCCCCCGATTTTTTTTCCTAAATTTTTCCCTACTATTTTTTATTTTTTCATGAATATTTTCCTAAAAATAAAGTACCATGCACTTTAATATATTTACATATGTACTTAATCTTAGATTACTAAACATGCACTTTAATATACTTACAGCTGCACTTAACTTGGAATATTGAACATCCACTTTAATATAATTACATAATCACTTTTTAGCATATTAAGTATGCACTTTAACATGATAAATATGCACTTTAACTAGGGGTGAGCACGGGCCGAGAAAACCGAAGCCCGAACCGAAGCCGACCCGAAAAACCCGAACCGACATGCCTTCGGTTCGGGTTTCGGTCCGACCAAATCAGAGTTTTAGGTTTCGGTTCGGTTCGGATTCGGTTCGGGTTTTTAGTGTAATTTAGCCTGTTTTTTAACGAAAAGTGTTGTTTAGCCCGAACCCGACCCGAACCCGAACCGATGTCTTCGGTTCAGTCTTCGGTCCAGGATTTTTGGTCGTTCGGGTTTCGGGCTTTTCGGGTTCGGGTCGGTTCGGGTCGGGTTCCGGCCCGTGCTCAGCCCTAACTTTAACATATGCACTTTTAATATAATAAACATACACTAGTTAAAATATACACTTTTGATATACATGTTAAAAATACACAATTACATGTTACAACATGCACTTTATCATATTAAAGACGCACTCTATGTGAGCGTAAAAAATGTGTTTATATATGCACTTTGAATTTATTATAGATTCACTTTTGGTGCTTATTTATGCAATTGATATACAATACAATTAAATAAAATATTTTCCAAAAAAGTAAGAAAAAAATGAAAAAAAAAATAAATTTTTTTTTTGAAAAATATTAGTTAAAAAAATTTTAAAAAATTATGAAAACTATGATATTTACAATTTTGCCACACCAATCTTATCCATCAATCTCTTAGATCTTATGACCCTAATTATTCATTACTTTACATCCTAAGATCATTATGCACTTGAGCCGTACTCAATGATTCATTATCAATTATATTACATAAACTCATTCATTAGCATTCTTTCTATAGTTTATCATCCACAATGCCCATAAATTCTTATTAAAAAGCGAGGAAATGAATGAAATACTCACAAAAATTATATGGCCGAATTTCAGTAAACCACCCTTTAAATAGGGCACTTTGCCCACAACCACCTCTTATATATGAAATTACTTACAACCACCCATTAAACACATTTCGTTAGCAACGAGCCACCCCAACCCCTTTTCCATCCAAAAAACCGTTAACTCATGTAAATTTACCAAAAAGCCCTTATTCAACCGGTTTTTGACCGGTTTTTCCAAAAAAATTATTTTTTTTTGGTTTTTGACCGGTTTTGCAAAAAAAAATTGAATAAAATAAAAAACCGGTTTTGGAAAAAACCGGATTTATTTTTTGATTTTTTAAAACTGATTTTTTTTTTAAAATCGATAAATCTTTTTTAAAAAACCGATAATTTTTTGTTTGCAAAACCGATAAAATGTGATAAAAACGATAAAAAAAATTTAAAATCGATAAAAAAAATTTTACTTTTTTTTTTAAAACCGATAAATTTTTAAAAACCGATAAAAAATCAAAAACCGGTTTAAAATTTTTTAAAAAAAATTTATTTTATCGGTTTTAAAAATATTATCGGATTAAAAAATTTTAAAAAAAATTATTTTATCGATTTAAAAAAAATAAATTATCAGTTTAAAAAAATTATTATCGGTTTAAAAACCGAAAAAAATTTATTTTATCGGTTTTAACAAAATTATCGGTTTAAAATCTAAAAAAATTATCGATTTTAAAAAATCAAAAAATAAATCCTTTTTTTACAAAACCGGTTTTTTATTTTATTCATATTTTTTTGCAAAACCAGTCAAAAAACAAAAAATTAAATTTTTTGGCAAAACCGGTTGAATAAGGGCTTTTTGGTAAATTTACATGAGTTAACGGTTTTTTGGATGGAAAAGGGGTTGGGGTGGCTCGTTGAATGTGTTTAATGGGTGGTTGTAAGTAATTTCGTGTATAAGGGGTGGTTGTGGGCAAAGTGCCCTATTTAAAGGGTGGTTTACTGAAATTCGGCCAAATTATATTAACGGTTATTTAATAATTGAGGATAAATATGTGACACTTTACATTTCTTTGATTGGGTATAGATTAAGCGTGAGTGATGAAGTGTAAAAGAATATATAAATAATGGATAATCAATGCATAAAGGATGATTTGTGCTATGTAATTTTTTTTCCAAAAATGTAATTTTCATGTTTTTGGGTTTTGTTAAGTGTATACTCACATTAACAATTTTGTTCTTGACCCATGTGTTTATTATTTGGGTGACCCTAACTTTTGAACAATATTGGCCATTATAATGGGACAATTTATGAAGGATGTGTGGATCTAAAATTATAGTAATATGTTGGTATGTTTTTGGGAATTTTATATCATAAGATTTTTTTATAAGATTCCTTATATATTTATACTATTATAACTTACAAATATTGACACATTTATAAATAAAAATAACGTGTTTCATAAAAAATAATAAGATGGTGCAATGTTTGTATAATCTCGATGAGATATCATATCTCACTAAGTTTGAGGTCTGCAAAATCTCATTTACATGACATGAATTTATTCTCCTTCGAAAAAGCATTCACCGGAAAAGAAAGTACAAGAATGACATGTTAAAAGTACAATATCAGTTGAAGGAGATTTTTTTATTTCCAGAAATGAGAAGAACATATGTAAAGCAAGGATTTTTTTTATACCTGATGGAGATGTCTGATATGCAGATTTGAATGAGATGAGTAGTTTGTGATGTGAATATGTTTGTATGAAGCTCCCGTATATTTAGGGCAATGAGAGGACAAAATAGGTCTACAAATTGCATGCACAAAAGGGTCTTTGGCTGAAATGGAATGGTTGAAGATGTATAAAGCTGATGTCAGTGGCCCAACAAATGATGCTTTTGGAGTACTGTGCACACTGCATGAGGGAGGAATTTGACAGGTTATGCAAATAAAATAATTATGAATATCTAACAATTTCTGTAAAAAGTGGGTTGCGTAGGAGATGATGGTGGAATGAATTATTTTAGTGCATTGCACTGAAGAATAACGCCGTATCCGCTATGGTCGAGATGCATGCATTCACACTTATATTATTTCAGTAGACGCTCTTACCCATGAGGCCCCATCTTTGACCGTCTGGCTTCAACAACTTTATCACAGACGTGTAAGAAAACTTCATATCTACCAGGTGGAGTATGCATTTTTGTAATGGTTCCGAGCCACCAACCACCGTCTTGCCATACGGCAATTACGTCGCCGATAACGTATGCCGCCTTGAAAGCAATCAATGGTGGCAGCTTGATTTTACAGTCAAGGATAACTTCTCTGAATATTGCATCGGCATTAACATCGAATACGGTTGTATACTCGATTTCATAGTGGTTGGCGAACCCAACCTCAACTAATGTTGTTTCATAAAATGATCACAAAAAAAGCTCAGTTGTGCCACAATGTCGATCGTGTCTCCGAGCATGTACGTATCGGACATGATGGCTGGCGATTATAAGTACGAACCTGCATTTCCTTTTTAAATTATAATTATGCATACTTCTTTTTTCCACAAGACTCTGTTAGATATATTACATTGCCAATTTTTTTTAAGCACTAACCTGCATTTCAGCCCACTTGATAGTGAACAAAATGACTTCCACATCACGCAAGAAATATAAGCTTGGATTTAATTAGAGTGCATGTAAACACGTGTGACAATTAAAGAAGCACCGGTTACACGTGTACATGCAACGAACTCAGAAATGGGTTTTTCCTTTTGTCTGCCAAACATGCCGCATTGTCTACCAAACAGGCCGCAGTTTCTGCTGGACCGATGTTCCAGCCCAGTTCATATACATCCCAGAGAGGGGCACAAGTGATCAACAAATACCGACTTCATTCAGTGGCCATTTAAACAGACAGGAAATGTTGCAAAACCAAAATGCAGGGTTTGGGTAACCAGTGTTGGCCCAATAGCCGGCTTACGGCCCATCACCAGACAAAGTAGCTCCACCATGAATGATGGTGGATTTCCTTTCTACTGGGTTTGCTGCTATATTAGAATTTGGTTTATTAATTTGTGACGTATGTCTTATGACAATGTTGTCTAATTACTTAAATGGTTCATGCCAATAATCGAATTCCAGTTTCAAATCCATTTCTCTCTGTATACATTTTCCAAAAATCTTACTAAATCAAAATATAAATACAAAAGTAGAAAGCAAAAACATTGGGACTCCAAAACCAACGCCATCAAAACCGACATTGTTCTTTCACCAGCTCAAAAAAGGAAAACTTCTAAATGATTAACCATGAATATGAGTTCTGTATAATACTGTGCAAAAACTTTGAGAACAGTGGACTGCGATAAATTATATTTTGGACACACGTGTGCCAATGCGATACTTTACATCCTGTTTACGACTAAATGATAGGCAAACACGATTACTTAAGCTACATGTCGCCCTACAATAAATTTGACAAACTGATAATACAGTTTGCAAATGTGCGGTACAAAAACACATAAACTATTTAACGTCCGTCAGTGCCTCCATGTGTTCTACGGCTTCACAAACACATAGTGCTTTAGGTAACTGCCGTTTTATACGCTTTGCTTTCTTAAAGAAATTAACCAACATTAACATATAATGTTTCCACCACATAACAATGATCTCCCACAAATTTTAACATCCACAAACAAACTTTGACATCCATGTGCGAAGTACAAAAACACATAAACTATTTAACGTCCGTCAGCGCCTCCATGTGTTCTACGGCTTCACAAACACATAGTGCTTCAGGTAACTGTCGTTTTATACGCTTCACTTTCTTAAAGAAATTAACCAACCTTAACATACAATGTTTCCACCACATAACAATGATCTCCTACAAATTTTAACATCCACAAACAAACTTCGACATCCCAGTGCGAAGTACAAAAACACATACACTATTTAACATCCGTCAGCGCTTCCATGTGTTCTACGGCTTCACAAACACATAGTGCTTCAGGTAACTGTCGTTTTATACGCTTCGCTTTCTTAAAGAAATTAACCAAAATTAACATACAATGTTTCCACCACATAACAATGATCTCCCACATTTTTTAACATCCACAAACGAACTTCGACATCCCCGTGCAAAGTACAAAAACACATAAACTATTTAACGTCCGTCAGCGCATCCATGTGTTCTACGGCTTCACAAACACATAGTGCTTCAGGTAACTGCCGTTTTATACGCTTCACTTTCTTAATGAAATTAACCAACATTAACATACAATGTTTCCACCACATAACAATGATCTCCCACAAATTTTAACATCCACAAACAAACTTTGACATCCCCGTGCGAAGCACGGGGCTACAAACCCTAGTATATATATATATACAGAGTCAGGTTCCGGTGAAATGGATGCTTACGGTGAAACGTGAGGAGGAATGAGAGCCAATCATTTTGGAACAATGGAAAGCCATGATAGAACATCCATCATAGCAAACATATACCCTCTCACACTCAATCACACCCTATGGTCAACATCTGACCATTGACTGGTCAATGTTGATCATTGACCGGTCAAATTGACTTTTTCTGAGGATTTTTTTTAAATACACTTTTTTATTCTTGTTTTTATACACATTTTCATCATAAAATTATTTCTAAAAAATAAACAATTTCCTATTAAATTTAAACAATTGTATATTAAAAGTTGAACAATTTTTTTTGAACAATATATAAAGTTCAATAGTTGTATCTGAAAAGTTGAACAATTGTATCTTAAAGGTGAACAATTTCATTTTTAAGATTAGACGACTGTTTCACTAAGCAAATTTTAGTTTTAGTTTTTTTTTCGGGCACTTTTTTTTTTCCGGGCAAATTTTTTTCTTAGTTTTTTCTTGTTTTCTTACACGTTTTTATCATAAAATTGTAATTAAAAAAGTTGAACAATTCCCTATTAAATTAGAACAATTGTATGTTAAAAGTTGAACAATATTTTTTGAACAATATATAAAGTTGAACAACTATACCAGAAAAGTTGAACAATGTTATCTTAAAGATGAAAATTTTCATTTTTATAGTTAGACATCTGTTTTCACTATACAACGGTCAGTTTTATTTTTTGTTTTTTTGGCCAGTTTGTTTTTCGAGATGAAATATTTATTATTATTTTTTTATTCTTGTCTTCCTACACGCTTTCCTCATAATATTGTTTCTAAAAAAATGAACAATTCTCTCTTTAATTTGAACAATTGTATCTTATAAGTTGAACAACTTTTTTAACAATATATAAAGTTGAACAATTGAACCAGAAAAGTGAAACAATTTAAATGGCATGAAAATTCAAACTTATAACAAAAGATAGATTGAACAATACTTCATTAAAATTTTAACAATTGTCCAATAAACTAGAAGTTTTGTTTATAATGTACTATAAACATAATACAACTCAAAATGTTCAAAACATAAACCCTAAATCCTAAATGTATAGGAAAATAAGAATAGTAAAGAAGGAAAAAACAGCCAGCCCAAAAAATTATTAAAAAAATGAAATTGTTCAACATTAAGATACAATTGTTCAAATTTATATACATAGCAAACACAATTGTCTAACTATAAAAATGAAATTGTTCAACTATAAGATACAATTGTTCAACTTTTTAGATACAATTGTTCAACTTTTTAGATACAATTGTTCAACTTTAATATTATTCAAATTTTAATTGTTCAAGTTTTAACATATAATTGTTCAACTTTAAGAACTAATTGTTCAGCTTTTTTCATTAATAGTTTATAATGAAAACGTGTAGAAAAAAAATAAAAATTTGGGTGTTGATCGGTCAACGGTCGATCAACGCTGGCCGTTCACCAAGATTGGGTGTGGTAAGGTATATGATAATATTGAAATGATTATTCTAGAATGCTCCTCACGTTTCACCCTAAGAGTGCTCCTCATATGAAGTTATATATATATACACACATTTGCACATCACTTGTGTAAAGAATTTTTAATCTGTGTATAAATTCCGTTGTAATCTACTATGTATTACTATAGCATAATTAAAATAAGGCCATTTGGCACCCTCATACTGTGCACTTTTACTCTCATTATAGTACCGATCAATGCACATTGCATGCACGTGGTGCCTCGAATGGAGAAGGCATATCTTATATACATATAAGAATGGAGTGCGGTTCCGGTGCGGAGCACTCTTCCTGTGCGGACGTGCGGACATGCACTATAGGGCCTTATTTGTGCATTTTTGGGTCTTATTTGTGCACTTTTGTAAAAATTTTGAAAAATGCTTGGAAAAAAATTTGAATTTTTTTTTTTTTTTTTTTTTTTTTTGAAAAAGTGCACGAATAAGACGTTAAAGTGCACAAATAAGACCCAAAAGTGCATGCTCCACACGTCCGCACGGGAAGAGTGCTCCGCATATGATCCAAACTCTATAAGAATGGGTTGTTGTCCCATTAATCGCCTTCATCAATAGGGGTCCCAAAGAATTTATATATATATATTACTATGTATTTATGGTCACATAAAAAACATATATCTCTAGGAAGCTTCACAAGGGTGTCAATTACTCATGGTTCAATTCCCGTTAACAACGTATTTGCTTAATTTTTAAATCAACTTTCGATCTTTTATGTGGAACTGTGTAGTGCTAATCATAACGTATATGGGCATTATTACATAGAATTTCTAAAGTTTAAAAAACTAATAAATCCAAACTAATTGATTGTATATATTTCTAATGTTTAAAAAAAACCCAAACCAATTAATTGTATATATCCTGTAAGCAGATTTGAAGGAATTAATTGTATATATTATTTTGTGAAATAGGATATCAATATCACAATCTTTACATATACAAATCGCTAGCTAGCATTAAGGTTGTAACTGTAACACCCCCAAAACTTAACCCTTTTGAAAATGTATTACCGCCAGTGACCCCAGTGTTTCTTACCGAGATCACCCAAGGCTTTACCATTTAAATACAATTTATGAAATACAAATGATACATAACGATCAAAACATTCAATTCCAAAACATAACATTGTTAAAGAAACAAGAGTTACGGGATTACAACCCAATCCCGAATAGGCCAACACAGAGTTTAAACCAAATACAGCGGAAGTCTTAGAAAGCACATTACAACCAAAGTCATTGTCCAAAAGATCTCAACCTGATTAAAGAAATAATTAAAACGTTCAAAAACCACCGTTGACTCCATAGTCCTTCTATTCTTCTGAGCTACTTTCTGTCTGATGTGCCGAATCGAACGGATGACACCAGCCCACATGCAGAGAACAAAGTTCGTGGGTTAGTCTACTTGAATAGACTAGCAAGGGTACAAAGTAGAATGGTTCAAAGCAGTCGTATTATGTCAGACTCATCGCTTCTCGAATAATAATCGATGACGATAGTCAACCATCATACTCCTACTGGAATAGACAAGAGGTATGCACAAGAGAAGATTCTGGAAGACTGAATCTTCACAGAAATCGACTCGAAAGAAGACTCCAACGGAAATGAGTCCTTAAGGAAATATGACAAATCTGGAATATTTACAGCATCATACAACAATGATTTAAAAGTTGACTGAGATGCTTCGGTTCACGACCAACCTCATCGCATACAGCGAATCCAGATTGGAAAGAGAACGTATTATGATCAAAGTCGAGACGAGTTTTCCTAGCTGTACTATAACTTAGATGCACTACTCGCCGAAGGTTTATTAGTTATGTGCGTCGAGTAGCACTTATCTGATTTATATTTCAAAAACACACATCGCGTTATTAGACTTTTACATGTGTACCCCATCATTGGGACGACACATCTTAGTATAAGTTTCGTCGAGAGTGACGTACACCGAAAGGTTTGTGACACCAGCTAAGTGTCCTGTCTCTACACACTTGTGAAAGAGACCGATCATGATCTTAGAATAGTACCAGATGGAGATGAGCCACCCCGATACCAGATTATAAAGAAACGACTGGACAAAGTCCGAGTAACGTTCCTATCTAACAGTGCTAACTAAACAGTTACAGCACAATAACAGTTACAGGATAAATCCACATAAAGGCCCGAAAGGCGATCACAGATAATAGCGTTGTTCTAACAGATATACAACCTATTATATGATTTTCAAAACAGTTTATCAAAACCATTTCCAGACAAACAGAGTATTCATTCCAAATTAATTACTCAGATAAACTACTGATAATTAATGTAAATATGGAACGAATGAGCAAGAGCGAACCGCCACTTGCCTTAATCCGCAGAGTAGAAACAAGCCTTACGACAACGACGGGATTCCGGGCTCGACACGGGTAAAGCTCCGCTAGCACAAACACCTTCGAGTCGACCCATAAAAGGAACCCTAAGTTAGATCCGACATAACCACAGTACGAATCTAAAAATGACGAAAGAGAACGAAAGAAAAGACGCCACGACCACAACCAACCAAGCCAAAGCCACGAAGGCATTCTGGGCACTGGCGGCAGTCGCTGTTCTTGGCGGCGGTCGCCGTTCTTGGCGGCGGTCACCGCAGTTCATCACGGCGGTCGCCGTGAAGAACGCGGCGGTCGCCGTGAAGAACGCGGTGGTCGCCGTGAAGAACTCAGACGACAGAAGCGGCGAGAAAACTCACCCAAATGATGCGCGTTTCGACCCCTTTATGCCTTGCCTGGGTTCTGACCTCCAAAGGCAACCAAAAGGCTTCTAAAGGGCTTCTGGAAACACCATCAAACGACACCGATGAGAGCTTCGAACTCCGGCGAAACACAACTCCGACGACACGAAAATTTGGCAGAGGTTCGGTGTTTGGGATGGCTCAAATCCCTTCCCCAACACCTCCTTTGATAGCCAAATCATCTGGAGCACGAAGAGGGCCAACGAACTAGTTCGACGCTTGCCATAACCACGCCGGCGACCATCAGTTAAAGACCTCTAGGTAATCACGGCGGGCGCCGCGACTTTGCCTACGGCGGGCATACGGCGGGCGCCGTAATTACGGCAGTCGCCGTTCCTAGCTCTGGCGAGCCCAACGTAGGAGACGACGGCCTGACACATCGGGCCCAACGACGGCGGGCGCCGTGATTGTACGGCGGTCGCCGTTTTGCCTTTTCCCGCCCATTCAGCTTTTGGATGAGCAAGACATTAATCCGGGATAAAAATTATCGTATGCGAACGCGTATAAACATTCGAAGCACGTCGTCTGTATTTTATTTCACTGAGAAAAATATTACAGATACAGAGCACATTACAGAATGTCTCAAGCTACCTGAATTAAATCCGACGTACTAAACGGGTAGTCGGGAAAATTCCAAAATTCCCAAAATAACCTTACAAAAATACGGGGTATCACATCTCCTCCCCCTTAAAAAAAGTTTCGACCCCGAAACTTAGGTCGAAAATAACTCAGGAAAACGCCTGAGCATATCTGACTCGGTTTCCCACGTCTCCCAAGTAACTTCTTCGGTCCCTGACTTGGACCACAACACTCGTACCAACGGCACGATCTTGTTGCGTAAATGCTTCTCCCGACGCTCCAAAATGCGCACGGGCAATTCTTCATAAGTAACATTAGCTTGAATCTCGATGTCCTCATAACTAAGCACATGAGACTCATCTGACACATACTTTCTGAGCAAAGATACATGGAATACGCTATGCACCGGGTGAGCCGATGGCGGCAACGCCAAGCGGTACGCTAGAGATCCTACTCTATCCAGAATCTCGAATGATCCCACGTAGCGAGGGTTAAGCTTCCCACACTTACCAAATATGAAAACTCCTTTGGATGGCGATACCTTGACAAAAACCTTGTCACCGACCTCGAACTCGACAGTCGTGCACTTCCGATCTGCGTAGGACTTCTGTCGACTCTGAGCGGTCAACATCCTTTGCCTGATCAAAGCAATGTCTGAGGCCGTCCTTTCGACCAACTCTGGTCAAAGCAGAATTTTGTCGGAATTATCATCCCAACAAATCGGAGATCTGCATCTGCGACCATACAAAGCTTCAAACGGAGCCATCTTGATTGTAGCATGCCAGCTATTATTGTATGTGAACTCAATCAGACTCAAGCTATCCTCCCAGCTAGTCAGACGATCGAGTACACAAGCTCTAAGCATATCCTCCAGGGTCTGGATGGTCCTTTCAGACTGGCCATCTGTCTGAGGATGAAACGCGGTGCTGAACCTCAACTCGATTCCCATAGCCTTATGAAGTTCCTGCCAGAACCTTGACATGAAACAGCCATCTCGGTCCGATACAATGGTCTTATGAATGCCATGTAAGCGGACAATCTCCTTCTGGTAGACTTCTGCTAACTTCTGGGTTTCCCATGTGGTCTTGATGGCTATGAAATGAGCACTCTTCATAAGCCTATCCACAATTACCCAGATAACATCTCTCTGACTTCGAGTCTTTGGTAGCCCAATGACGAAGTCCATGGCGATGTCCTCCCATTTCCATTCTGGCACTGGGAGAGGTAGCAACTCACCACCTGGCCTGCGGTGTTCGATCTTGACCTTCTGGCAAGTTAAGCACTTTGCCACAAAGTCTGCTACGTCCCACTTTATGTTTGGCCACCAAAACTTCTTCCTGAGGTCCTTGTACATCTTGCTAGAGCCAGGATGCACAGAATAAGCAGATGAATGAGCTTCTCTCATCACCAACTGACGAAGACCTTCTGTGTCAGGCACACAGATCCGATCCTAAAACCAAAGTGATCCATCATCCTGAACCACAAAACTGGGAGCTTTTCCATCCATCACTTCACTTCTTAACTTCACCAAGATGATGTCATCGACTTGCTTTTCTTTGATCTGATCCAGCAGTGTAGCCTGAATTTCCATCATACTCAGGTACCCTCTACGCTGGTCATACAAGACTTCAATGTCGCATGACTCTTGGTTTAGCTTGGTCTGAGCAGTAAGTAGAGAAACTACAGTCTCGTGCATTGTCTTCCGGCTCAGTGCATCAGCTACTACATTAGCCTTGCCCGGATGATACAGCAACTCCATGTCGTAGTCCTTGAGCAACTCTAGCCAGCGGCGTTGTCTCATATTTAGCTCCTTTTGAGTAATATATACTTGAGACTTTTGTGGTCAGTGAAGACTTGGCATCTTATACCGTAGAGGTAATGCCTCCAAATCTTTAGCGCAAAGACAACCGCTGCTAACTCAAGATCATGGGTCGGATAGTTTTCTTCGTAAGTCTTGAGTTGTCTAGATGCGTAAGCAATAACTCTGCCTTTCTGCATCAGTACACAACCCAAACCACACTTTGAAGCATCACTATAGACCACATAATCGTCATTCCCTTCTGGGAGTGCTAACACGGGTGCCGAGGTCAGCCGTCGCTTCAACTCCTGGAAACTGGCCCCGCACTTGTCATTCCAGACAAACTTCTTGTGAACCTTGCGGAGTAGGTTGGTCATAGGTAGAGCGATCTTTGAAAATCCTTCTACGAACCTTCTGTAATACCCGGCAAGTCCAAGAAAATTGCGCACCTCCTTCACGTTCTGGGGCTGTGTCCAATTAGCCACCGCTTCAATCTTTTTGGGATCAACCATAACCCCATTTTTATTGATCACGTGGCCTAAGAAAGCCACTTCCTTTATCCAGAATTCACATTTAGACAATTTAGCAAAAAGCTGATGTTGTCTAAGGATTGACAAGGCAATCCGCAGATGTTCCTCGTGGACTTCTTCATTCCGAGAATAGATCAGAATGTCGTCGATGAAGACTACCACGAACTTATCCAAGTACTGGTGAAAACATCGGTTCATCAAATCCATAAAGACAGCTGGAGCATTTGTAAGCCCAAAAGGCATCACTACGAACTCGTAATGACCATATCTGGTCCTAAATGCAGTTCTAGGAATGTCATGCTCACGAATCCTGAGTTGATGATATCCAGATCTCGGATCGATCTTGGAGAAAACCTTTGCTCCCTGCAACTGGTCCAACAAGTCATCAATCCTAGGCAAAGGATACTTGTTCTTGATCGTCACCTTGTTCAACTCTCGGTAGTCGATACAAAGTCGGAACGATCCGTCCTTCTTTTTGACGAATAATACCGGAGCACCCCACGGCGATGCACTCGGCTTGACATAACCTTTGTCAAGAAGATCTTCAAGTTGATTCTTCAATTCTTGCATCTCAGCTGGAGCCATCCGATACGGTGATTTGGAAATCGGCGCCGTACCAGGCTCAAGATCAATTGAAAACTCTACGCCACAGTTCGGGGGTAATCCAGGAATTTCTTCCGGAAAGACATCCGAAAACTCCCTAACTACAGGAATATCAAGAACCTCAGGTCCATCCTTCGCAAGCGAATCCAAGTAGCAAAGGTACCCGACACATCCTTGTCGTAGTAGCTTAAACGCAGCCATCGCATTGATCAGCTTGCCATTATCAGCGTCATTTCGACCTTTGAACTTGCACATGAACTGACCCCCAGATGACACCGTCACCGTTCTTGAACTGAAGTCGATCACCACCTTGTGACGCGTCAGCCAATCCATATCGAGAATAATATCGTATGGAGCCATGGCTATGCAGATTAAATCTGCCTCGAATTCCTTACCCTGAATGGTAATCGGAAAGTCGGACAGATGCTTGGTTCCCACCAAACGTTCTCCATTAGGAAGATTAACGATGAAAGGGTCGCACGAATCATTGCACACTAAATCTAACTTGCTAACACAGCTATCCGAAATAAAGGAATGCGTAGCACCAGAATCAAACAGAATGCACACTGAAGTAGAGTGAAGGTATAGAGTACCTTGAGCAATTGGAGCATTGGGTCCATCTGCTTCACACATCTCGTACAAGCGTTGGCCCTGACTTCCAGAAACAGCTGGGGCCTTTCCCCTGTTCTGAGCAGTCGTCTGCACTGACGGGCTAGGAGTCTCGGCAGGCTTAAACCTAGGTCGGTTTCTCGGATGAACTGACCCTTGCTGCGACTCTACTCCCTTCTGCTTCCCCTGCTTGCAGAACTTTTGCAGATGACCATCACGTCCACACCCAAAACATGACCTCTTCTCCTTCTGACACTCATTGCTCTTGTGCCCATCCGTACCACAGTTATAACACTGAACTGAACTCCGGGTCTGCCCTGCAGCTGAGTCGATCCTCCTTGTGTCATCTCCATCTTAGCTCGGCCGGACTTGGCAAAGTTAGACGGTGGCGCAGGGCGCTTAAAACCACCTCCCTGGTTCTGGTTCTGCATCGACTTCTATCGGTTGTGCCTTTTGGTCGACTCCTCTAGAGTTATCTCCAGCTTATAGGCATAATCCACATACTGCTCCAAGGTAGAGCATGTGTGGTACACCATTAACGGCTTGATATCCGGGCTCATCCACTCGTGGAAGTACCAGATCTTTTGGGCCTCGCTGGTGATCTCGGCAGGGGCATACTATAAAAGATGATTGAACTTAGACGCCAGCTCGGTCACTTTCAGACCATCCGTCTTTGGGTACAAGAACTCTTTATGCTTCTCCTCTCTCATAGCACGAGAGAAAAAGCGATCAACCATCTTGGTCTTGAACATCGACCAAGTCAACACTGGGCTCTCAGCCAAACCTGTGTTCTCCCACCACTCGCTAGCCTCCTCCTTCAGCTGAAGAGAAGCGATATGGACCTTCTCGGCCTCAGTACACTCCACGTTCTGAAACAGCCTCTCCATATGGGAGAACCAATGAGTCACTGCTACTGGCTCCCCTTTCCCGTTATAGCAATCGGGCCTCATGGAAGTGATGGTCTTAAGAGCGCGACCATAGCTATCTCTAGCCCTGACGGCATTCTCCTGAACCACAGGGTTTCTGGGCTCCACCACATCAGGAATCGCTGGATGAGTAGGCACTTCTTGCGCTTGAGGCGCACTGGGTCTCAATACGTCTGCAATTGCCTGCATCACAATCCCGCGAATCGCCTCAACAGCTACGGCATCAAACCGTGCCGGCGCTTGGGTCTGATCTTGACCTTCACGCCTATGCTGGACGCGAGACTCTGACTCGTGCTCATCCTGAACACCTCTTCCTGCTGGCCTGGGATCTTGGCTAGTCCCAGCACCGGCTCGAATCGAGTTCCTCGTGCTTCTTGGGTTCACCATCTGTTTACCGATCCAATTCCAAGCATTCAATACATTAATATTATGCAATATACTTATGCAATATACCAACGTAAAGAAATTACTCAGAATAGATCAACTTGGTATTTTATAGATGAACCTTCGAACTGATACACAAGCTACACATAAGTCTATCATCCGAGTGCTAGGACAACATTGCTCGAAGATAAAAGTGTTTCCCAGAGTACTTGCCGCAATACTGAAATATTACACATAGTACAAACTTGGAATACTAAGAAATGAAACTACTGCGATAGGCAACGCCAATTCTCATTAAGGCGTTCCAAAATGTCTCCCATAAGACTGGCTACTCGTGCAAGGTCTCTTTGGACTAGGCTCACCATCGAGCTCTGGCGATGGGTTTCGCACCCGGCTTGACCCTGAAGCACATGGTCCTACCTCAGTCATGGTAAGGTATGGGTCATCCATGATTGGCCCTCCTATCCCAGCCCTCCTCTGAGTACTGGCGATCAGCTCATCCCTCCGACGCTGCTGTTCTACAGAGATTACCTCGCTCTGGCGGAGGATCTCCTGCAGCTCGGATTCTGACCTCCTTCTTCTTGGAGTAGGGATAGGCTGAGATTCCCTGTTACTTCTCCTAATACCGTACTCGGTATACAGTGCCTCCCAATCAGCTTCTGACATGGGTGCGTACTCTGGCACTGGTGGCAACTCTTGCACAGGTGGTAACTCTGTACTGGGGTGAATAAATTGCATCCCCGTTTCCTGACTATCCACCAGCAAGTGCCTCAAGTCATCGAACTCCTGGTTTTGTCCACTGAGGTCCATCTCGGTATCCTCCTCGGGATCATCCTCGATGGGGTCCTCTTCCTCTTCGGGGTCGTCCTCTATAGGGTCCTCTTCCTCATCTTCCTCCTCGCTCCCTTCAATAATCACATCCAACAAGTAATCGTCATTGTAGTACCCTCTCGCGTACCTAGACGATTCATCATCTTGCATTGCTTCCTCCCTTGGTGATTCCACTGGCGCTGTCACAGGAACTATAGCATTCCTTGACACCAGAACTACCGACTCAGGAAGCACATGCTTGATCTCCTCAGATGGGCTGCTCGGGCCTCCAACCTCGAAGCACCTCTGGGGTATAGGGAAGTCTAGCCTCTCGGTAGACGGTGAATCCATCTCGGCATTTTCCGACCCCTTATTCAGAGAGAGACATGCACCCATCTCCTATAGGATAACGATGAAGGAATTAGTCTTTCTAGACATAGAAGCAAGCTTACTATATTAGACTATCCAGAAGACATGACTATGAACGGTGTTTTTAAATTCTTTTTACTTTGAAAATTCAGAGCCCTTTTTAAAGCATTTTTGAAAACGGATAAATGGTTTATAAAAATCCTAAACCCGTTTTAAAATCTTTGGCTCTGATACCACAACTGTAACACCCCCAAAACTTAACCCTTTTGGAAAGGTATTACCGCCAGTGACCCTAGTGTTCCTTACCGAGATCACCAAAGGCTTTACCATTTAAATACAATTTATGAAATACAAATGATACATAACGATCAAAGCATTCAATTCCAAAACATAACATTGTTAAAGAAACAAGAGTTACAGGATTACAACCAAATCCCGAATAGGCCAACACAGAGTTTAAACCAAATACAGCGGAAGTCTTAGAAATCACATTACAACCAAAGTCATTGTCCAAAAGATCTCAACCTGATTAAAGAAATAATTAAAACGTTCAAAAACCACCGTTGACTCCATAGTCCTTCTATTCTTCTGAGCTACTTTCTATCTGATGTGCCGAATCGAACGGATGACACCAGCCCACATGCAGAGAACAAAGTTCGTGGGTTAGTCTACTTGAATAGACTAGCAAGGGTACAAAGCAGAATGGTTCAAAGTAGTCGTATTAGGTTAGACTCATCGCTTCTCGAATAATAATCGATGACGATAGTCAACCATCATACTCCTACTGGAATAGACAAGAGGTATGCACAAGAGAAGATTCTGGAAGACTGAATCTTCACAGAAATCGACTCGAAAGAAGACTCCAACGGAAATGAGTCCTTAAGGAAATATGACAAATCTGGAATGTTTACAGCATCATACAACAATGATTTAAAAGTTGACTGAGATGCTTCGGTTCACGACCAACCTCATCGCATACAGCGAATCCAGATTGGAAAGAGAACGTACTATGATCAAAGTCGAGACGAGTTTTCCTAGCTATACTATAACTTAGCTGTACTACTCGCCGAAGGTTTATTAGTTATGTGCGTCGAGTAGCACTTATCTGATTTATATTTCAAAAACACACATCACGTTATTAGACTTTTACATGTGTATCCCATCATTGGGACGACACATCTTAGTATACGTTTCGTCGAGAGTGACGTACACCGGAAGGTTTGTGACACCAACTAAGTGTCCTGTCTCTACACACTTGTGAAAGAGACCGATCATGATCTTAGAATAGTACCAGATGGAGATGAGCCACCCCGATACCAGATTATAAAGAAACGACTGGACAAAGTCCGAGTAACGTTCCTATCTAACAGTGCTAACTAAACAGTTACAGCACAATAACAGTTACAGGATAAATCCACATAAAGGCCCGAAAGGCGATCACAGATAATAGCGTTGTTCTAACAAATATACAACCTATTATATGATTTTCAAAACAGTTTATCAAAACCGTTTCCAGAGAAACAGAGTATTCATTCCAAATTAATTACTCAGATAAACTACTGATAATTAATGTAAATATGTAACGAATGAGCAAGAGCGAACCGCCACTTGTCTTAATCCGCATAGTAGAAACAAGCCTTACGACAACGACGGGATTCCGGGCTCGACACGGGTATAGCTCCGCTAGCACAAACACCTTCGAGTCGACCCATAAAAGGAACCCTAAGTTAGATCCGACATACCCACAATACGAATCTAAAAATGACGAAAGAGAACGAAAGGAAAGACGCCACGACCACAACCAACCAAGCCAAAGCCACGAAGGCATTCTGGGCACTGGCGGCGGTCGCTGTTCTTGGCGGCGGTCGCTGTTCTTGGCGGCGGTCACCGTAGTTCATCACGGCGGTCGCCGTGAAGAACGCGGCGGTCGCCGTGAAGAACTCAGACGACAGAAGCGGCGAGAAAACTCACCCAAATGATGTGCGTTTCGACCCCTTTATGCCTTGCCTGGGTTCTGACCTCCAAAGACAACCAAAAGGCTTCTAAAGGGCTTCTGGAAACACCACCAAACGACACCGATGAGAGGTTCGAACTCCGGCGAAACACAACTCCGATGACACGAAAATTTGGCAGAGGTTCGGTGTTTGGGATGGCTCAAATCCCTTCCCCAACACCTCCTTTTATAGCCAAAGCATCTGGAGCACGAAGAGGGCCTACGAACTAGTTCGGCGCTTGCCAGAACCACGCCGGCGACCATCAGTTAAAGACCTCTGGGTAATCACGGCGGGAGCCGCGACTTTGCCTACGACGGGCATACGGCGGGCGCCGTAATTAAGGCGGTCGCCGTTCCTAGCTCTGGCGAGCCCAGCGTAGGAGACGACGGCCTGACACATCGGGCCCAGCGACGGCGGGCGCTGTGACTGTACGACGGTCGCCGTTTTGCCTTTTCCCGCCCATTCAGCTTTTGGATGAGCAAGACATTAACCCAGGATAAAAATTATCGTATGCGAACGCGTATAAACATTCGAAGCACGTCGTCTGTATTTTATTTCACTGAGAAAAATATTACAGATACAGAGCACATTACAGAATGTCTCAAGCTACCTGAATTAAATCCGACGTACTAAACGGGTACTCGGGAAAATTCCAAAATTCCCAAAATAACCTTACAAAAATACGGGGTATCACAATAACTGATATTTTGACCTGTCCCTTCATTCTTAAACATCCGTAACTAGAATCTTTTCAAATTCAAATCAATTCAGCACACATTAAATCAAATTATTATACCAACATAAATGTATTCCCCCTATATAAGCATGACCCAATCCAGCCTAAAGCATCGTACACTTCATCCTCTTACAATCCCACCACCAATCTCTGTAATCTTGGTCTCTAGAAGAACCCTAGACATGGAAAAAAATAATGAGAAACAACCGATGTCAAATGAGCACATTAGTATTGCTGATCTATGAGAAGGAATCGACAGCGAAATAAAAATCATGTTTTGCAGAAAATGGGTCGAGGTTACTGTTCAGGGCAACTATTGTAGTAGACTTTATTGTCCAGTTGACCAGGTATAAAGTATGACTTTCACTAAATTTATGATATGTAAGAGTTGTTAGTAAGAACACTGGTACAAGTCTTAAACCGTAGAGAACTTTGCTTATACTCTGCAATAAAAGTCTTGTTGAAGTTATGCCAAGCATCAAAAATATCATCTTTGGTATCACAATAAATAAATTTAGGATACATACCTGCAACACGTTTCATCATTGGAAGAGTTGCAATGCATTTGTCAAAATTTAGCTTGGATCCTGCATAAAATTGAGAGAGATGTTGTAAGTGAACTATTCATGTTTATCAAAAAAGGTGCATCACATGTAACATATGAGAGATCCCAAATAAACAACATAGAACACACACGTAACTAATTTTCACAAACTCCAAAATATGGCATTTCCAAGCCGTAGTAAAGAGCAGAATGTCTATATTGTCTATGTTATGCAGATAGGATAAGTTTAGAGGTCATAGAAATAAAAGGTGTAGATTGAATCTACACTATTTATAGGACCATAATCATGCATTAATAGGATTGTTTACTAGAATAAAGGAAAGAAGATAGTGAATCACCATTCTTGATTTGTTGAATAAGCTCATCGTCCCCAACAACATCGACTCTAACAGCTCAGGCTTCTTCAACTACAACAACCCTTACAACCTAGAAACAATTTGTTCGCAGAATGTTAACAAAAATGATGTCTTAACAAGACATTAAGATATAAATTAGCATTAATATCTCATTTTACGTTTCCATTACCATGTGGCAGAACCACTGAGCCACAAATTCCATGTGCACCTCATGAAGTCAGTCAAATATTAACAAGCCAAATGAGGTGAATCTTTAAAAATGGAAAATGGTAACATCACAAGCACTACCAAAGATTAGACCATGTAGTGGTTCTTTTATAACCAAACTCCACTAAGAGAAAAGACACTAGAAGTTAAAGAAGGAACCTTCAGCTTATACTCTAATCATATAAACGAGATGCAATCATATCCTTATAGAGATATGATTAGCTAGAACCAATTCTTGAGATAATGACTTATGATTGTTCACTAACAACCCATATCATGAATAAATCACAGTGCTAAGCTCACTTGGCAAATGAAGGGATAGCTTTGATTACAAATATTGACATTTTCTCTTATCTTTGAAATCCATACCAAGATTTAAAATCAGCTGCACTTTGGTGACCATTATGTACAAAAAATCCATAAAGTTTTCTATGAGCACCAATTCCCCGCAAATCTAATTTATACAAGAACCATAACATCTGAATCATTCCAAAGTTAAATTCCAAGATCCTCCTTCATTCATCTAGTAGAAGAAAACAAGGGAAAGATAATTTGAAGGAAAATAACACACTATACCAAAAGAGGGCAACATTGCATACAATGCAATTATTTTCCGAGTAATCCATTTTTGCATCTAATTGAAGTCCATCTCTTCTATATTAACATCACCAATTTGACAAATATCCATGTGACCAATAGTCTCACCTTTGCTACGAACCTCTGGGATGGAGTGGGAAACATAGATTTGCCATAAAAACACAAGCAAAACAACATATCATCATCATTGTATATTTATAATACTAAGCATGCTAATATTGGATTTAAAAATTGATGGGGGAAATTTGCACACAAATTGAGCATCATTGTCACTTGGAAAGTACGATGGGATTGCGTATAAGTCCTTTGCTAAAGCTGCACTTTTACTTTCTTCGACCATCTCCTTTTTCATGGCTTAATCCTCTGATGAAAATAGTGACTTTCAAATCTTTGCCCTCTAAACCCACATAGCCCTCAAGGAACATCAATAAGCACCCTCTCCATCTCCTTCATCTTCTTCATTTCCTTTAACTCTTCTCCCTAGGATGGAGCTATAGCATCGGATTTTCATGTAGATCTTCAACCAAAACAACCATCGCGGCGTTGAAAGAGGTCATGATGTGATCCTACCTGCCCAACAACCGTTCTACAGTGCGGCCTGTAAGACCGCGCCATTGGCGGCCCCCTTGGCGTGTTCTTATCTTTCCCATATCAGCATATCTATATTTAGACATTCCTATTTTAGTACTTTCTGTTTTTGGCATGTTGCCACTTTTGATCATTTACTATATTTAGTATGTTTGTTTTTACTGCTTTCTATTTATAGTTGGTTTCTATTTTTGGTGTGCACTCCTCTTATGCTTAAGAGGGTTGGCCCATTAGGTCAAATAAGGCCTATGGCCAAACTTGCAAGGCTATATAATGCCTCGCCCCTTGTCATTGTTTCTTACGTTGAAATCAAAAGCATAGCCTTGTCGTTGAGATCTACTCCGCCCCTAAGCTTCGACGTGACCCCACTGATTGGATCCGAACTGAGTCTCATTAACGACTCACAAAGACAACCTCGATTGACTTGTTCCATCGAAACCCTGTCGCCCCTCCTCGAGACATCGAGCGCAAGGGAGCCATCATCCTTCATTCACGTGAAGGCTGTCACTTATCCGTCCGTTTTCCGAAGAGAAAGAATCTGAAAACTCATTTTCTACCATGATCCGTTGTCAACGCGTATTCGAGGCCATCGGATCGCATCTGGTCGAATCCTCCATATCGCCCACCAAAACGACGTCGTCATGCTGATTCTTAGCACCCTCTTCAATGCCTCCTCGTCTGAACCAAAACCCACCGTTAGAAGTTCATCCCTCAGTTCTAATGGAGATGAAGAGAAGAAAACTATACACAAGATGTGAGAAACGAACGCTGCAAACCTAGAGTTTCTTTTCAGGGCTGTAAAACAATATAGAAGAAGAAGCGGAAATAAAAACGATCCACCAACTCGAACCATATTAAGCAATTACTTTAACTTTCCTTAATTTTGTATGTATCTACTAATGCCATTTATTACAGCAAGAACATTATTAATCATAACTGAATTTAATCATAACATTTTGTAGACCTGTTCGTAATTTTAAATCACCAAACTATTTAATACTTTCATAAAAATGCCATCAAACAAAATTATGAAAATAAACAAGTAGAAAATAATATAAAACGATGGTAAAATATAACGGTATATTTGGCACGTCATTATGATTTCCTATTAACATGTTTTGTTAGATATGAATCAGTTATTTTCTGGACAAAATTTTATATAAACTTGATATATCATCAAATTCGGTTTTGCATAATTTATTCCCGTGTTAACGTGATTATTTCTGGGATAATCATCAAAATATTACTCATGTGTGTATACAGTGAAAATATTTACCAACAAAAATCATTAATGCTTTTTCATTTTCGATTTATGCAGGTTTATTGTGTAGGGAGCAAGAGGCTACAACCCTCTTCCAATTTATTTGATTACTATTAAATATTATTTATAATTTTGGGTTTCATGTACAACTTGCCTAGGATTACAAATTTAATTTTCATTGTACTAATAACTCTCGATTTAAATGTAGACTCAAAACAAAAGATAAATTAAAATTAAATCGCAACTATTACTGTTAAGGTGGAGACTGTTTTTTATTTTTAGAATTGTTTAATATATTTAAGGGAGTTTTCCAGGATAAATATAGAGTTCAAAATTTTATAGTTAATTACTTATTATTATTTTTTAATAATAATAAAAAATTCAATAAACACAATTCACACATGAGATGTGACTTATTTAAAATAAAGAAGCCAACTTTGCCAACCTATCAAAGAAGATACACTCATTATACAATAAACTCATCCTATAACTTAAAATAATATCAACCTCATATATGACAAATATTAAAATTTTTAGAAATTAAAATAGATGGAATCCTAATTTATAAAGGGTGGTGCTAGCTACGCTCAAATTTTTCACTAAATAAACTCAATTGTTCACGCATACAAAACGCGGGAGCGAGACCAAGTGCACGCATACGCGAAACGGGAGCGAGACAGACTGAACGGGTATCCGAATAGAGGTCGAAAACCACAAAAAGTCCCGCACCCGCTTTGCGGGCGCGGGGCTTTGGCTTTACTTTAATGTCCACGCGGGACCCACTTGATACAAATAGTCACGCACCCGCAAAGCGGGTGCATGACTCCCTTCTATTTTCCCACTGCATATTCACCTCCCAAAGCAACATCAATGGCTAGCACCAAAGCTGGCAAATTTTCTCCATCTGGTTTCGATCTTGGCAAGGACCCAGAAGAAATCATCTTTCTTTCATGACCATTACTGGCAAAGTGAAAAAGAAAGAGATGAAAAAATCATCCAAATGTTACTTGCAAATTTTTACAAAGAGAGAAGAAAAAGAGGAGGAATGGGGGGTGAACTGATTGAAGAAATTGAGGGTTAGAGGTGGTTTTGGTGGTGGGTTTTGATTCAATGTTCTTGTACAGCACAAGTGCAACTACTGGTGTAGTGGTGTGCCAGGGGTTTGAATTGAAAAGAGGGAGAAAGAAAAAGAAGAAAGAGAGAGAGAAAGAGAAGTGCAATTAATGGGGGCAGAGCAAAGCAGAGGGAGCCAAGGAGGTGTAGTTGGAAGCATTAAATGGGGAGAAGTGATTTCTGCACACATGGCAGCCTCTTCTTCAGCCCCACTCATTTCTCCCTCTCAATTTAAACCCAATTTACTTTGTCACTTAATGTTTTGTCCCGCAATCGCAATGCGGGTGCGTGACATTATGTATTTAACCAACAAAAAAATCGGATATCCTTAATTTTAATACGCTCGTATTCCGAGCGCGTGAGTTCGATCTCGCTTCCGCTTTTTGTGAGCGTGAGTCTTTTGAGCATAAACAGAAAAAAAAAGTGAGCGTATCTAGCGGTCGCGTTTATAAATTGAAGTGAAGCCTATTTATCCATATAAATTAAAATTAAATAAATATATTGTCCCGTGAGTAGCACATGCATCCCACAAGTATTTCTAATTTTTGAATGCTTTGTTTATTTATATGTTTCATTAGTGAATTAGAAACTCATGCATTAGTTAATTTAAATCTGAACCTCATGTTTCTCCGTCTAATCATACTCAATTAATCTATCTATATGTAGATTGCGGATCAGGTGCGAAGGGGGGATGCGGTGCAAAATGGGAAACAATCTTGACCGTTGATCCGAGTGCGCGTCCCCATGAACCCTTGTGATTTTTTATTTCCTTAATAAATCACTAAAGGCTTACGACCCATCCAAATATCATAACGTCTATAACGTCTTGGGCTCAACACTCTCTTGTTATTTATTTTTCATTCTTTTCACTTTTATCTTAATTACGTAAACCATAAATATTTACAAATTGTATTGAATTAAATATGGGAGGAAGAAGACGTTATCATATATGAACATTAAGTGACAATATATGGACATCAACACACAAGATTTGCACCTCTAGTTTATGAACATCATATAATTAATATATGAACATGTGCATGTAACATATGAATCTTGACGTTATCGTATATGAACATCAAAACACGTCAACCAAGTAAAAAGAAACTCAAATATACGAACATGTGCATGTTACATATGAACCTTACAAAACTATATATTAATGTGTGCATGTTATATATGAAACTCAAAGACCAAGTAAAAAGAATTTCAAACATGGCGGTGAGCCGACGCCGGAACCAAAGTCGATTAAGTACTTGTTTGAGTACTTATCATGAGTTTGGTTTTTTGCGAATCTGTTTTTTAAGCTTGTATTTAACACTTCTTTGCTTTTGTTAAGCTGATCTAGGGTGGATACCGAGTTGTTCCAGTTGTGGTCATTAATGTGTTTGAGGCTCCAAAAGATCCCTTGGAGGGCAACGTGAAAGTGGTCGAGACTTCTAAAGATCCCCCATTTAGGTGGGGGCAACGTCATGGTGGTCCATTCAACACTTGCCCATGATTGATCCGGTTTGACCCATCATCTGGTAGAACTGTCTGTTGATTTTTCTTGACTCACGACTCTCCCTAGTTCGTTTAGCTCGATTTTGCTCTATTGTATTTTCATTTGCTTGACTTTGTTGCTTTTTTTAACTGGTTTGTCCGGTTGCCGTTTTATCGGCATCTCGAGTTATCCGACATTGTTATGTCGGTAACTCGAATTCTTACCTCATCAAAAAAAAAGAATTTCAAACATGAACATGTGCATGTTACACAAAAACTTTAGATAACTAATATATGAAGACGTGCATGTTACATGTGAACATCAAAGACTAAGTAAAAACAAATAAACGTAATGGATGATGGGTTAACACTATGTTAAACTCTTAGCTCTTTGCTTCCCCTCAATAATTTGACAATACAAGATGATTCATGGAAAGACATTTTATGAAATTTAAAACTCGTAAGTTTCGCTCAAAGTTGTAACTGTGTCGTAAATGATAAATCGTAGGTAGTTTTAGTGTTGTTTGTCCCCCAAACTCTTAGTTCTTTGTTTTCCTCCAATATTTTGACAATATAAGATGATTCACGAAAATAAATTGATAAAATTTGAAACTCATAATTTTCGCTCAAAGTTGTGCTTTGTGTCGTAAATGGTAATTTGTCAGTTTTTTTAGTGTTGTTTGTCGCCCAAACTCTTAGCTCTTTGTTTCCCCCCAATATTTTGACAAAATAAGATGATTCATGGAAAGAAATTGAAAAAAAATTTGAAACTCATAACTTTCGCTCAAAGTTGTACCTTATATCGTATATGCTAAATAGTATGTCTTTTTAGTGTTATTTATCGCTCAAACTCTTAGCTCTTTGTTCACTTCCAATATTTTTACAATATAAGATGATTAACGAAAAGAAATTGATAAAAATTGTAACTCATAAATTTCGCTCAAAGTTGTACCTTGTATCATAAATGGTAAATCGTAGGTGTTTTTAGTGTTGTTTGTCGCCCAAACTATTTAGATCTTTGTTTCCCTTCAATATTTTGACAATATAAGATGATTCACGAAAAGAAATTGATAAAATTTAAAACTTATAACTTTTGCTCAAAGTTGTTCCTTGTGTCGTAAATGGTAAATCGTAGGTGTTTTTAGTGTTGTTTGTCACCCAAACTGATGAGTCCACCACCATTACTGTGCAAGCGGATCTAGACGCTATGAGTGTCAAGTCTACAGGCCCCGTGACTAGCAGCCGCACTCGCGCCATCGCTCGTGCAATGCAAAGCGTCATCACTCGGACACTCGCTTGTGACAACGCGCTCACGACTCCGGAGCCTCACCTCCTCACATTGTCTACGCTCTCCATCACTCGCCAGCCTTCTGAGCCTGGCGCCTCACCACTATGACTAGAACACGCCCCCTAGCCATCACTCGCGCCCGCGCGCTCAACGACGCCATGGCCTTCATGTCCGCGACGCCTCTTTGGCAATTCATGCCATTGCTTATCTTAGTACTTTCAATTATTTTGAGGTTATCTTTATAGACTGGCTATTTGTGAACTTTCCACTTTTAGCACTTGCTTGTTTTGCTTATTTCTATTTTGAGACTTTCTATTAGTAGTATTATTACGACGTGCGTGTACTTATGCTTATGACACGAGCCGCTGTCGTTCATGGGCTTATTTCGGCCCAAGTCCAACTCTCTTAGGCTATATAAGCCTCACTATGTAATCTTTGCAATCACACGTTGTTGAATGGTTTAATTTCGATTTGAGATTATCTCCTTATTGAACCCTAGGCGTCACCCCCAAACTTGGTTACTTATTCGAGCCTCCATTGACTCATCACGTTGAATTATCATGCTTGATCATCACGTTGATCTCGCCCTTGAAGCCTCATCACGTTGAGACTTCCACGCCTCTGACAACCTTGATCACTTTTGAGCTCGGAGACGAGCCTGGATTGCCATCACGTTGGCTGTCCCGAGACATTTTGAGAAGATTCAGACGAGAAGAGTTGACAACTTACTTGGTCTAGATCGGCGAGACATACGTCAATGGGACTCATCCGAGACCTCTAGCGCATCAATTGGCATCAGAGCCAAAGGATCAAGTTAAGTCATTGCTTTCTCATTCTTCTCTTTACATTAACTCTTGCTTATCCATCGATCCATTACACCACGCAATCACTTTCGCCATCCCCTTCGTCAATTTTTTTCTTGCATTTCCCACCCTCCGCAGCCCACCCTTAACCCTAGCCTAGGTTCGATCTCATCCTTCCCTCAAGGAAATATCATGGCCAAAAAAAGAAAGAGAAAAGAATAGCCATATCCCAAAGATCTCGCAATATCTTTAAGGAAACAAACTTATCTTGTTGACTTTTAAAATATTTTGTGATATCTTGCTTGAGAATCGGTTATTCTTGCATATCTTTTCTTGCCATAAGTTGTTATCTCTATCTTATCTTGCACGCATAAGCATCAATATCTTTTGCGTTTCTTTTCATTTTAAAAAGAATCTTGTTGCTGAAAATACAAAAAAAAATAGTTGGTTAAATAAAAAAACAACTGAGCAAAATGAAAGCCTCAGACGATCTAGGGAATTCCCTATTCCCACGACAACAAGTTCACTAAGCATACCTCTCCGCCGTCTAAACAACACAAAGGTTTGAATTGCTTGCTTGCCAGCTTATTATCGTCTTGCATATCGACCATAATTTTCAAGTCTTCTTGATTGTGTGTTGTTACTTTTTGGTATTGTGGTATCTTGTGACCTTACTTGCCTTACCCTCCTCCCGACATCCAAATTAGTTGACCGCCAAGAGTTCTTGTTTTGAGTTGTCGAGTAGGTTTGCTTGCTTGTTCCATGTGCTTTGCTTGTCACTTGTGCCTTTTGACTCTCGCTAGTATATGATTCAAATAGGTTCCATGATGATCGACGGCACCCAACTTACAATTGAGCAACTACAACAACAACATGTCCTACATGATGATCAACAATAAGCTCGCATTGCTGAGTTAGAGCGCCAATTGGCGGAACGTCCGCCTTTGCTTTCGAGCATTCCCACCGAGACCATGCCGGTGAACATGAATCCCCAAGCTATGCCACAGACACATGAGGCAGGCACTAGAGGACACGTTGCGGACAAGGGAAAAGGTCTAATTCCATCAATACAACCCCCTATTGACAACTTGCAATGGCTCAATTCCGTTATTGAGAGCCGACAAGGACAACACACCATGGGTGACCGCTACCGCCCTCCCTCGCTTCACGGACAAGAGTAAAAAACCTATGATGATGAAAAGGACCTAAGTGAAGAAGAATGGTCAAAGCCTCCTAGTTCATAACCATATGTGGACATGGGAGATAGGACAAAGCGGTATGAGTGCGAACAACGCGCACAACGTCGCCTTTCCGAGAACACCGTGCGCCGACACCAAGGGCACCACAACGAGCCTGACCGCCCGAGCATGCACTTGAGCGGCGATGACACGCGCGTGTGCCATGACCACTATTGCGGCCCTGATCGCCATTACTCAGGACACTATTGCAGCGCCAAATGTCGCTAGTCCACTTCCGCGACTTTGATGAGGATGAATTTGACATTGAAGGTGTCGCCAACCGCACACATTCGCATCCTCCTTTGCAATATGGTATAGAGAACCAGAGGTTCCCGGAAGACTATTTGTCGGAGCCACAAGAGAAATTCTATGAGGCCCCGCCTAATCGCTTGAGCCGTGACCAAGGCCGCCCGCCTCATGACGATCACTATGGTCGCTACAACAGGCGCAATAACCAAGGATATCACTGACGTGAATGATACAACTGAGACCGACACCAACGTCAGCCTCCGCAGGCCCGCAACTTCGACTACGCCTATGATGCCCCACGCAAACGCTATGAAGACCGGCTCCCGGTGCCCGCTCCCACGGCTAGGTGTGACATTAAGGTAAAAATCAATCATTTTAATGGTGAATATGATGCATCTGCTTTTCTTGAGTGGCAAAAGGCAAGGGAGTATGCACTTCAACATTGTCAATATAAAGAGCACGATAAAGTAGATATTGCCACATTGTATGATGTGACTATGGGAACCACCATTTTTGAAGAAGATCAAACACTTATCCAAAACAAATGGTTCGAAACTTGGAAGGAGTCAAAACCGAAGAATCTATCTCGTCGACATCTTCTCAGTATTCTGGCCATATCCGGAGCTACGAAAGTCCAATGGAGGCCCATGAGTAGTCATTGGAAAGATAAGGAAATTATCTACAATTCTGATGTGAAGGTCTTCCTCAAATTCGGGTCAACAAAACAGCTAAATTGAAGAGCATCCAAGGCACTAGATTAAATAGCATTCCTTTTATGCATTTTTACCATGTATGTCATTACTTTCAAGGCAGGCCGTTTTAGTACTTAATTTGAACGTTTATTTGATAATTAAATCAGGCTTTGAAAGCCTTAGAAATTAGCTTAAGGGGCCGGCCATAGGATCTATAAAAGGCCACCTCTTCCTTTGTTATTTTTAAAGCTTGAATTGAGAGAAAACATATTTGTTTGAATTCCAAGCTTCACTTGAATGATGGCTTCTTGGTGTGTATATCCATGAATGCTTAAAGTTCTTGTTTTGGTGCGTATATCCAAAACAACCTTTGGTGCGTATATCCAAAGAAGGTTGTTTGATATGGGTGAGTACATTTGGGTCCTCGTCTGGTTTTCTTATCCCTGAGTCTCACTTCTTAGCCTTTCTACCCTTCACCTTCTCCAAATCGTACATCCATGGTCAATCAATATCTTCTCATATTTCTTGGTGAGTTCATCCGAGGGTTATGAATTGCTTATCCCAAACTCTTCGAGTCATACTTGATGAGTTATATCCCAAACTCGTCTAGATCCGTCTAGAAGAGTTATATCTTTCCCTTTCCACAAAGAAACACAAAACATAATCTCAACGCCCTTCACCTTGTACTATTTTGGATCCTGGCGTGTGCCAGAGCACAACATTTGGTATCAGAGCCACGCAAGGAGGTTTCGAAAGGAGTCATGTTTCACCACCAAACCCATCAACCGATGACCGTGTTTGAGCCTCGACAAATTTAGAGAGAGAATGCATCATCATTAAGAGCTGATTTGAGGGTCTGGTCGGAGAAGAATGAAAGTTTATTCAAGGAGTACCATAAATCCGTTGTGAGGAACCTCGAGAATATTGAGAACATGATTCGCCAATATATTTCACAACAGAAAATACAACTCAAAGGAGATGAACCGCCTAAGGAAGAAGTGTGTGAATCTTCCATTGGCTTTGTTGTTGAAAAGCAAGTGCTTGATGATGAGCCAACCCCGAGAGTTGTGGAGGAGAAGCCACAACCAATGGGAGAGGAGGTGCCACAACCGAAAGAAGAGGAGGTTGAGTCCACTATCCCAGAATCACTTGTCAAGACTACCCATGCCATGGAGGAAAGGGAAGATATGTCATCTCTCGTACCTCTTCATAAGAAATTTTTTCTTTATCATTTGGATTCGAGGACGAATCCTCTTAAAGGAGGAGAGGATGATGTGACTATGGTAACCATCATTTTTGAAGAAGATCAAACACTTATCCAAAAGAAATGGTTCGAAACTTGGAAGGTGTCAAAACCGAAGAATCTGTCTCGTCGACACCTTCTCAGTATTCTGGCCATATCCGGAGCTACGAAAGTTCAATGGAGGCCCATGAGTAGTCATTGGAAAGATAAGGAAATTATCTACAATTCTTATGTGAAGGTCTTCCTCAAATTCGGGTCAACAAAACAACTAAATTGAAGAGCATCCAAGGCACTAGATTAAATAGCATTCCTTTTATGCATTTTTACCATGTATGGCATTACTTTCAAGGCAGGCCCATACACACTCTTGGAATCCAAGGAAGAAGCATTCAAGGTCGACCACTCAATGCTTTGACCAAAGCTAGCACCAAGGAATCCTAGGCGCCTTAATACTATGTTTCTATATTTGTTGTTTTTCCATATATGGCTGAGTTAAAGTCTAGCTTTAAACTCCTTTAATTTGCACCATTTTGTAGCTTCAATAGGAGGCGTTTATTTGCTTAAATGTTAGGTGTTTTCTAGCCTTAATAGGAGGCTTGAAGGCTGCCTTGGAAGGCAAGGAAGGCCGACTCACACTAGCCTACTTATAGCCTTCCCTTTGCATTGTTTTAAGGAGAGCTTTGAATTTGATTAAGAAAAACTCTCTCTTTTCTCTAAGTGTTCTTGCGTCAAATTCCTTTGTTGTCAAGTGAGTTCATCTTGCCAACTCTGCTGCTATCTCAACCAAGTCTACGTCGAGTCTTCCCTCCCCTTGAAGAACTATCGAAGTCCGGATTCAAGAGTTTCCTTTGTTGGTGCGTTATATCCAACTTAGGGAGTTCATATCTTCACCAACTTCCACAACCACTCGAATCCACTTTGCACTATCCTTCATTGATCCCTAAGCCACCAATTCACACCAAAAACGCCGAGCCAATCACTGTCTTTTGCCAGATCCATCGTTCCAAAGACAACCTTAACACAACCCCACAAGCTCCCTGCGACCCCTCAGGAAAATCATCATTTCTTCCTGATCCCTTGTCCAATCGTGCTCAAATTTGGAGGGACTCAATAAGACTTCAAGATTAAACCCTGGGATTTGGAATCACTCAATTCCGATCTCAGACGAGAGAGAACGGTCCGTTTCAAGTCCGGTCACATTTCTGGGCTTTGCTTGACGATTCCTTGAAGATCTTCGAAGCCATTCCTTGCACCGTGTCATTCCCGACTAAATGGGCTTTAAGGCAGCCAATTTAGGAATTATTGGTGCATTGATTGCATTTAATATTTGCTGAATTTTTGAAAGTGTAACCTCTTAAAGCCCATTTAGTCGTGCATTTAGTATAGGATCTTGAGTCTTTTGCTTTCCTTATTTGGCACATAAACAATCCGAGTTGAATTGCCTACGTTAATTGCAAATCGGGCCTTCTTGTGCAGGAACGAATCCGAGGTGCGTACGCTATTGTTACTCGAGTTGCCTTGCAAATTTCTTGTTAATTTTTCTGCATTTCTTACGTCAAAAAAAAAAGAAGAAGAATCTTGGAAAAACTCGGCTTGATATTGTACAAAAGAGCAAGCCAAGACAAGTAAAAAAAAAAAGAAAAAAAGAAGAAGAAGACGTACACTCTTTCTTTGTGAAGCATTTGTAAGTGAAGTTGTAATTCCTTTTGCTCGAGCTAACATTAGTAAGTGGTAATAGGAAACAAGTAGTTACAAGTATTGCTTGAGTTGTGAATTAACTTAAGCTTTTGACAAGGATTGTGGTGCACTTTATTTTCAATTTTGTGAGTCTTTTGCATATAGGAGCCACCCTAACCCAAGAACTTGTTGGATTCCGAGTCCTAATTTAAATTAGGCAAATTTGGCAATCTTACTTGTTACATACCTTGTTGGAATTTTCTTGGATTTTGTGGCTGTCGTGTGCTTGTTTTGTGAAGGTTAGAGATGGTGAATCCCAAAGAGAAGCAAGATCCTTGAAGCACAACATGTGGTAGCTTTGGCTACTAACCTTGCAAGGAGAGAAAATGGAGATGTCAAGCTTGGGTTCATTATCACAAAGGGATTATCTTTACTTTCGAGCTTATGGTGTGTATCCTAACTCTCAAACTTACAAAGATCATCTGCCTCGAAAGGACTTCTTCTACTATCGGGCCCATGGAGCATCATATAAAGAGGCTCGCTATCTTGCTCAACAAGAAGCCAACTCATACAAGAGGTACGAGCCTACACCTTATTTTAACAACTCCTACTCTTGTTCTTCTAACCCTTCCGTGCAGGCCAAGGGAGTCTATGACTCACCTTACTTATCAATTAGCATGTCCAATGGAAGAGAAAGAGTGAGCCCACAACCTCGGGTTAGAACACGTGACATTGTATGTGTCATATGTGAAGGGAGAGGCCACTTAGCTGAAATTTGCCCAAACCAATACTACACTTATAAAGATGAAAGTTCCTTTGAGAGTGAAGCTTTGGTTGATGATGTCTTCGTAAAGGACGTCCAGCTGAGTTCTTGCAAGGAGTCAATCCAAGTTGAAGATGCTTCTTGTGAGGAAGAGGTCGTCCAAGTGAGCTTTCGCAATGGGTCTCTACAACAAGAAGAACCCTTCCAGGAAGAAGTTGAAGCTAAGGATGTGGAACAGCCCAAGAAATCAGTTTTCAACCAAGAGAAGAAGGGTGTGGCAATGGAGCCTAATACAAGGGAAGTATCACTTGTTGCTACTTTTCCTATTCTATCCCCTTTGCTTGTACATGAATATTTTTCTAGGGGTAGAGAATCTCATGTGTTGAATTCGGTTTTTTCATGTAGAACTAGGTATGCATGTATACATCATAGCTCGCATTCACAATTGTTGTTGCATGCTAGATACCTTGTTCGATACATTACCTTTGTAGATAAATATGTCATGTGCATATCATGTTCCATCATCAAGCATATATCTAGAAAGAGATTGGGCGATAGTTGTGCATGGAGGTTCATTCATGGACATTCTATAGACCTAAGTTGGTTTGCTATTACATTTTCTTCTTTCTCATATGTTTCTTGGTGCCTCACTTCCATACTTTGCGTTTGTGCAGATTCATGTGAGTTAAGGCTCTTTCTAGAAGCGCATTTGGATTCGAGGACGAATCCTTTCGAAGGGGGAGAGGATGATGTGACCATGGGTCCCATCAAGAGCTTCAAGAGAGCCTGGACTTCCAAGATGGCTCAAGTATTAAAGATGGAGCTCAAGTCTCATCAAGGAGAGCCAAAGCCAAGCCAAAGCAAGGCATTGGCCAAGACAAGGCCAAGGCGCCGGGTGCGCCGGGCACAAGCGTCACCAAGGCCTACGTCCAAGATGACAAGGCAATCCCTGGTGCCATCACAAGGTCTAGGGCTAGGCGAGGATGTCCAAGAGCTAGGCGCGGACGAGGAACATGAGCCGGAGCTAGGCGAGGATGTCCAAGAGCTAGGCGCGGACGAGGAGCAAGAGGAGCCACGCCAAGATCTAGGCCAAGAGGAGAGCACAACGCCTAGCTCCAAGACAAGATGGCTGAACGTGAAGAACCAAGGCGGCGCCGGCGACCCTATGCCCGGAGCCATCACTCGGTCAAGGGCTCGCCACCTCCTCCAGGACCTCAAGAAGGGGTTGGCGTGCCAAGGGCCCCTAAGCCACGCCCGAGCCGACTTCTACACAAGTCTCCAAATCGGCGCCGAGAACACCGACGCTTGCGGCCCGTGAAGAATCAAGCAAGGCGCCGAGCCATCCTGGACCACTTGGCTAGGCGCAATGAGTGTCGTGGGTTGGCACATGGACCATGCCACCTCATGCCAGGCCCATGGCATGGGAGTATTTTATTTATTAAATAATGGCCCAACTTAAGACTTTCCTTTTATGGCCACGTTTTTAGTATTTCTTGTTAGTAGGCCAAGTTCCGTATTTTTGTTATTTTTGTTGGCACTTTATGACAATATGTAGGCACTATATAAGTGCCTTCCAATGCCTGAAAAGGCACGCAAGATTAAAACGAATTTGCCTTGTCAAAACTCTCTCTCTTTCTTCTTTGCTTCCTTGCGTCAAATTTCTAAGTGTTGCCGAGTGAGTTCATCTCGCCAACTCTTCTTCTTTCTCAACCAAGTCTGCGTCAATTCTTCCCTTCCCTTGAAGAACTAGTTGTGAGCCATCATTTTCATGCCAACAACCAACATCCACAACAATCATCTCGCTGAAGTCCTTCCCGGAACTCTCAGCGACACCTCAGTAAAAACACCATAACTTTCATTTCCGTGATCCAATTGCGCTCAAATTTCGAGGACAGAAACTAGACTTCATTATCTAACTACTGCCGCTGGAATCATTCAATTTGGAGTTCGGAGAAAGAAGAAAGACCCCATTGAAGTCAGGACAAATTCTGGAATCCTGCTGTCTTGAGTTCTTGTGTTCTGAGGCATCCACGAGCAAAGCTTGCACCGTGGCTTCACGATCCTTAGATCCCAACATTTGGTATCAGAGTCATTCAAGATGAAGGGAATATTCGTGCTCGCCTAGGCCCAATGCCTACTTCCCCATGAGTTCTTCGCAAGCAACGACAACGAAGATTCGAGGACGAATCTCTTTGAAGGGGGAGAGGATGATGTGACTATGGGAACCACCATTTTTGAAGAAGATCAAACACTTATCCAAAACAAATGGTTCGAAACTTGGAAGGAGTCAAAACCGAAGAATCTGTCTCGTCGACATCTTCTCAGTATTCTGGCCATATCCGGAGCTACGAAAGTCCAATGGAGGCCCATGAGTAGTCATTGGAAAGATAAGGAAATTATCTACAATTCTGATGTGAAGGTCTTCCTCAAATTCGGGTCAACAAAACAGCTAAATTGAAGAGCATCCAAGGCACTAGATTAAATAGCATTCCTTTTATGCATTTTTACCATGTATGGCATTACTTTCAAGGCAGGCCGTTTTAGTACTTAATTTGGACGTTTATTTGCTAATTAAATCAGGCTTTGAAAGCCTTAGAAATTAGCTTAAGGGGCCGGCCATAGGATCTATAAAAGGCCACCTCTTCCTTTGTTATTTTTAAAGCTTGAATTGAGAGAAAACATATTTGTTTGAATTCCAAGCTTCACTTGAATGATGGCTTCTTGGTGTGTATATCCATGAATGCTTAAAGTTCTTGTTTTGGTGCGTATATCCAAAACAACCTTTGGTGCGTATATCCAAAGAAGGTTGTTTGATATGGGTGAGTACATTTGGGTCCTCGTCTGGTTTTCTTATCCCTGGGTCTCACTTCTTAGCCTTTCTACCCTTCACCTTCTCCAAATCGTACATCCATGGTCAATCAATATCTTCTCATATTTCTTGGTGAGTTCATCCGAGGGTTATGAGTTGCTTATCCCAAACTCTTCGAGTCATACTTGATGAGTTATATCCCAAACTCGTCTAGATCCGTCTAGAAGAGTTATATCTTTCCCTTTCCACAAAGAAACACAAAACATAATCTCAACGCCCTTCACCTTGTACTGTTTTGGATCCTGGCGTGTGCCAGAGCACAACATTGTATTTCACTGGTGCCGCACGCACATGGTGGCATCGGTATGTCTTGGAGAGGATATGTCGTCATTGGATACCGGTTGTTTCATGGAATCAATTGATCTTTGTCATGACGAAAAAGTATGTGCCGAAGGACTACAAGAATCGGATGCACCTCAACATTGCTTTAGCACGCCAAGGCACCAAGACACCTCTTGAGTTCTTCTCGCAGTTGGAGGATATGTACTACAAGGCAGGGATCACCACCACTTCGGGCACCCTACGCACTATATTCCTCAACCGTCTCAATGTCACAATTCGAGACCAACTTGATATTTTTCCTATCTATGACATGAACACACTAGATCACACCGCCATGCAACTACAAGAGTAACAAGTGCGGAAGAAGAATGCATCATGGTCTTACTGCGCGCCTAGAAGGTATGACTCTAGACTTAGTCAATCTCTTAGTACTAATTTGTATTCATCTACGCAGGCTAGGTCAGGTGGTATTGGAAGCTCGCACAACCCCCAAGCCAAGCAAGCATGCGGAGCCAGGGCATAACAGCCCGCTGTCGAGCGCACCAGTGACAAAGTTTGCTTTAAGTGCAATGGTAGAGGGCAGATCCAAAGAGACTGCCCAACGCAAAGAATGTTTTGTTTTCACAAGCTTGTGGATACGAATTCTTTGATGAGGTAGACTCGGATAATGAGGCCCATGAACATGAGCTAGAAGATGCCGAGGAGGACGCATATGCTTGTTCTGCCGTGGACAACCAAGCTGCCACACCCTTGCCATTAGTCACTCGGCGCGTCCTCACGGTAAAAGAAAGAGAGCTTGTGAACCAACGAGAAAATTTATTCCACACCCGGTGCTTGGTTCAAAGTTCCTCCCTAAGTGTTATCCTTGACGGGGGTTCGTATTGCAACATTGTCAATGAGAAAGTGGTCGAGCACTTCAAGCTGGCAACTACGCTCCATCCACAACCGTATTCTTTGCAATGGATCTTCGATGGTAAGAGTGATGTGGTAACAAGGCAATGCCACCTCACGTTTTCTATTGGTTAATAGTGATATGGTTCTTTGTGATGTCATTACTATGGATGCTACTCATCTCTTGCTTGGTAGACTATGGCAGTTTGATAAAAAGGAATACATGACGGATGGCTCAACACTGACACATTCAACCATGGAGGAAAACGTGTGTGCCTACTTTCTATGTTGCCACAAGAGATAATCTAGGATCAAGTAGAGAGAAGCCGACATAAGGCACAATCCGAGGCCAAGGTTGTGCCTCACATGGCACCGCAACAAGAAGAAAGCGGCACCAAGGAGACCGCTGGTACTACCGCAGCGCATAGGCGTGCTCATGCGCCTGACGGCACAATGCCAGGATTGAGCGCGAGCGAAAAGCACAGCAACAACACCAACGACGTCGCGACTGCAAAGCGCCATGACGCTGCCAGCGCCAAGGCTCGCCACAATGTGCCCGACACTTGGTCTAGTGACAACAACACCGACAAGCAAGGCATTCAAGGCACTTGCGAGCAACGACTTCTCTTGACACGCTGCAGGCACATCAAGCCGATTTTTCAGGGACGTCGTCTTTTCTTTCTTATTGTCCCAATTGCGTGTCTTTCCATTGATAAAGAACCTAGTGACTTACCCCTTTGGTGTCTAAACTCTTGCAGAAATTCCAGGATGTTTATCTTGACGAGTTACCCGAGGGTTGGCTACCAATCCGAGGCATTGAGCACCAAATCGATCTTGTGCCCAGTTCCTCACTGCCGAATTGAGCCGCCTACCGTGCCAGCCCGGAGGAGACATAGGAACTCCAGCGACAAGTGCAAGACCTAATGAACAAGGGTTACGTGCACGAGAGCCTAAGCCTGTGTGTGGTGCCCGTGATTCTGGTGCCCAAGAAGGATGGCAATTGGCACATGTGCATCGACTGTCGAGCCATCAACTAGATCACCCTCAAGTACTACCATCCAATTCCATGCCTTGATGATATGCTAGACGAATTACATGGTCCTAATCTTTTTTCCGAAATTGATCTTCGAAGTGGATACCATCAAATTCGAATGAAAGAAGATGATAAATGGAAGACGATGTTCAAGACGAAGTATGGTCTCTACGAGTGGCTTGTTATGCCATTCGGCCGCACAAACGCCCCTAGACCTTTTATGAGACTTATGAACCACGTTTAGAGACATTTTTTAGGGAAGTTTATTATGGTTTATTTTGATGACATACTCGTGTATAGTCGGTCCTTAGAGGACCATGTGGATCATCTTAGACAAGTTTTAGAGTGTCCTAGGAATGAGCGGTTGTATGCCATCTTGGCAAAGTGTCGATTCTGCTCCGACACAACAATGTTCCTAAGCTATGTAGTGTCTAAAGATGGGATCCAGGTAGACCAGGACAAGGTGCATCCCATCAAGGAGTGACCACGCCTAACGACCCCTACTATGGTCCAATCTTTCTTGGGCTTTGCAGGCTTATACCGACGCTTTGTGCGGGACTTCTCCACCATTGCCGCATCCCTCCATGAGCTCACCATGAAGGCCACCACGATCGAATGGAATGACAAGAATGAGGCCTCCTTCAACACGCTCAAGGACAAGCTCATCCATTGCTACAACTCCCGGACTTTGCCAAAACTTTCAAGGTCGAGTGCGACGCCTCCAATTTTGGCATTGTCGGAGTCCTCCTTCAAGACCGACGCCCTATCACTTAATTTGGTGAAAAGATCACCGGCGTAATGCTCAAATACCCCACCTATGACAAGGACCTATTGACTCTCATTAGGGAGTTGAAGACGTGGCAACACTATCTTTGGCCTAAGGAGTTTGTGATTCACACGGATCACGCTGTGCTTGCATACCTTAAGGCCCAGGCTACGCTTGGATGGCGCCACGCTAGATGGGTTGAGTTTATGGAAAATTTTCCCTACGTGGTCAAGCATGTAAAAGGAAATGAGAATGTGGTAGCCGACGCCCTTTCTCTCATGTATGTTCTCTTGACTCAACTAGATACTAAGGTTCTTGGTTTTTCTTTGATCAAAGACTTGTATGCTAATGATGTATTGAGCTTATGATGCTTGTGCATCTAGGGATGAGGTTGAGAGTTATTTTTGGATGAGGCTTTTTTTTTAGAGTCGGAAAGTTATGCATCCCATCTTACTCCATTTGGAACCTCCTTGTCAAGGAAGCACACGAGGGTAGGGGACAATTCGGCATTGCCAAAACCTTAGCTGCCCTCAAAGAACATTTTTATTGGCCCCATATGACCAAGCAAGTCACTAGATTTTGTAGGAGTTGTGTGATTTGCAACAAGGCCATGTCTAGATCAAGCCCCAGCGGTTTGTACACCCCCTTACCTATACCAGCCAGCCCTTGGGAAGACCTTTCCATGGATTTTGTGGTGTGGTCGCCAAACTCTAAGAAAGGGAGGGACTCAATTTTTATAGTGGTCGATAGGTTCTCCAAGATGGCCCACTTCATCCTTGTAGGCAAACCAATAATGCTTCAGATATAGCTACTTTATTCCTTGAGCATATGGTGAGACTTCATCGGATTCCACGTACCATTGTGAGTGATAGGGACGTGAAATTTGTCATCTATTTTTGGATGATTCTTTTGGGAAAACTAGGAACTTGCCTACTCTTTAGTACAAGTTATCACCCCCAGGCGGATGGCCAGACTGAGGTAACTAACCGGACCTTAGGTACCCCACTTAGAACCATGCTTAGGTCCAACCCTCGCCGTTGGGAAGACTTACTCCCTTTTGTTGAGTTTTCTTAAAACATGTATGTGCATTCGGCAACCAAATTGTCTCAATTTGAGGTTGTTTATGCAAGAAACCCACTTACTCCTTTGGACATGACGCCGCTCCCGCTTAAGGACGGCGAGTGCATCCCTGCAGCAAGGCAAGCGGAGTACATCCAGAAGCTTCACGAGAGAACCGGGAGCCAACTTGAGTGTCGCGTGGCTCAGTATAAGCGCCATGCCAACAAGAGCTGCCACCACGTGATCTTCGCGCCTGGTGACCTAGTTGGATACACCTTCGCCGCGAGTGCTTCCCCACCAAGCGCCGCTCAAAACATAACCCTCGCGGCGACGGACCCTTCAAAGTGGTCAAGAAGATTGGCGACAATGCCTACCAGCTTGAGCTACCCTCTGACTACGGCGTTGTGCATCCGGCATTCAATGTGGCTGATCTAGTGCCATACATCCCGCCAGAGTATGATCATGAAGGCTCGGGGACGAGCCTCGTTCAAGAAGGGGAGGGTGATGAGTCTCCCACCATGACTGCGCAAGAGGAGCTAGACATTATGAGTGTCAAGTGTACAGGCTCCGTGACTCGCAGCCGCACTCGAGCCATCACTTGTGCAATGCAAAGCGTCATCACCCGGACACTTGCTTATGACAACGCATTCACGACTCCAGAGCCTCGCCTCCTCACGTTGTCTACGCTCGCCATCACATGCCAGCCTTCCGAGCCTGGCGCCTCACCACAATGACTGGAGCGCCCCCCCTTGCCATCGTTCGTGCCAACACTCTCCATGTTGCCATGGCCTTCATGTCCATGACACCTATTTGGCATTCCATGCCATTGCTTATCTTCACACTTTCTCTTGGGATTGAGGTTAGGTGTTTCACTTGATGTTATAGGAACTCAGCTTGACGTTCGAGAGAAGTGTGGTTGTTTCTAGCAAGGATGTTTTTGGTACATGACGTCTGGCTTTGTCCTTCTTGCTGGTTTGCATTTGATTGAAGCCTTTGTAGCTCCATAGCTTATTTTGGAAGGGTTTGCGGTTTTTGGCAATACTTTTTTTATACCTACTTTTGGTGTCTCTTTTGTCGTTGCTTTCATAGCATCTTGTCTCCCTTGCTCTCTTTTTTGACTGGCTTTGGGAGAGTTTTGGCCCTATTTTGGCTTTGTGTGGGCTTTCTTTTGATGCTACCTTTTAGTAGAGATTCTAGCATTGTTGGCATTTTGTCCTTTTGCACCCCACAATCCTCTTTTCTGGGGTTTTCTGTATAGCTACTCCTTTCTCTAATTTATGTATTCAACACCTTTCAGGACAATATAAGATGATTCACGGAAAAAAATTAACAAAATTTAAAAACTCAGAACTTTCACTCAAAGTTGTGCCTTGTGTCGTAAATGGTAAATCATAGGTCCTTTTAGTGTTGTTTGTCGCCCAAACTCTTTGCTCTTTGTTTTGCCCCAATATTTTGACAATATAAGATGATTCACAGAAAGAAATTGACAAAATATGAAAGTCATAACTTTCGCTCAAAGTTGTGTCTTGAGTCGTAAATTGTAAATCGTAGGTGTTTCTAGTGCTGTTTGTCTCCCCAACACATAGCTCTTTGTTATCCGCCAATATTTTGACAATATAAGATGATTCACGAAAAGGAATTGACAAAATTTAAAACTCATAACGTTCGCTCAAAGTTGTGCCTTGTATTGTAAATGGTAAATCGTAGGTGTTTTTAGTGTTGTTTGTTGCCCAAACTCTTAGGTCTTTGTTTTCCCTGAATATTTTGACAATATAAGATGATTCACGGAATGTAATTGACAAAATTTGCAAGTCATAAGTTTCGCTCAAAGTTGTGCCTTTTGTCGTAAATGGTAAATCGTAGGTGGTTTTAGTGTTATTTGTCACCCAAACTCTTAGCTCTTTGTTTCCCCCAAATATTTTGACAAATTAAGATGAGTCACGGAAAGAAATTGACAAAATTTAAAAGTCATAACTTTCGCTCAAAGTTGTGCCTTGTGTCGTAAATGGTAAATCGTAGGTATTTTTAGTGTTGTTTGTCGCACAAACTCTTAGCTCTTTGTTTTCCCTGAATATTTTGACAATATAAGATGATTCACGACATGGAATTGTCAAAATTTGCAAGTCATATGTTTCGCTCAAAGTTGTGGCTTGTGTCGTAAATGGTAATCGTAGGTTGTTTTAGTGTTATTTGTCGCCCAAACTCTTTGCTCTTTATTTTTCCCAATATTTTGACAATATATGATGATTCACGAAAAGAAATTGACAAAATTTATAAGTCATAACTTTTGCTCAAAGTTGTGGCTTGTGTCGTAAATGGTAAATCGTAGGTGTTTTTTGTGTTGTTTGTCGCCCAAACTCTTAGCTCTTGGTTTCCCCTTAATATTTTTAAAATAAAAGATGATTCACAGTAAGAAATTGACAAAATTTGAAACTCATGGTTTCCCCTTAGCTCTTGGTTTCGCTCAAAGTTGTGCCTTGTGTTGTAAAAAGTCAATCGTAGGTGTTTTTAGTGTTGTTTGTCTCCGAAACTCTTAGCTCTTTGTTATGTACCAATATTTTGACAATATAAGATGATTCACTGAAAAGATTTACAAAATTTAAAAGTCATAACTTTTGCTCATAGTTGTGCCGTGTGTCCTAAATGGTAATCGTATGTGTTTTTAGTGTTATTTGTCGCCCAAACTCTTAGCTCTTTCCCCCCCCCCCCAATATTTTGATAATATAAGATGATTCAGAAAAAGAATTTGAAAGTCATAAATTTCTCTCAAAGTTGTGCCTTGTGTCGTAAATGGTTAGACGTTGTTTTTTAGTGTTGTTTGCGCCCAAACATAGATCTTTGTTTCCCTCCAATATTTTGACAACATAAGATGATAAACGGAAAAAATTGAAAAAATTGAAAGTCATAACTTTCGCTTAAAGTTATGCCATGTGTCGTAAATAGTAAATCGTAGGTGTTTTTAGTGTTGTTTGTCGCCCAAACTCTTAGCTCTTTGTTTCCCCTCATATTTTGACAATATAAGATGATTCATGAAAATAAATTGACAAAATTTAAAAGTCATAACTTTAGCTCAAAGTTGTGCCTTGTGTCGTAAATGGTTAATCGTAGGTGTTTTTAGTGTTGTTTGTTGCCAAAACTCTTACCTTTTCCCCCCTCATTATTTTGACAATATAAGCGGAAAGAAATTGACAAAATTTGAAAGTCATAACTTTCGCTCAAAGTTATGCCTTGTGACGTAAATGGTAAATCATAGGTATTTTTAGTGTTGTTTGTCGCCCAAACTCTTAACTCTTGGTTTCCCCCCAATATTTTGAAAATAAAAAATGACTCACAAAAATAAATTGACAAAATTTGAAACTCATAACATTCGCTCAAAGTTGTGCCTTGTGTCGTAAAAAGTCAATTGTAGGTGTTTTTAGTGTTGCATGACGCCCAAACTCTTAGCTCTTTGTTATGTACCAATATTTTGACAATATAAGATGATTCACAGAAAGAAATTTACAAAAGTTAAAAGTCATAACTTTTGCTCATAGTTGTGCCTTGTGTTCTAAATGGTAATCGTAGGTGTTTTTAGTGTAATTTATCGCCCAAACTCTTAGCTCTTTCATTCCCCCAAATATTTTGATAATATAAGATGATTCAAGAAAAGAATTTGACAGTCATAAATTTTGCTCAAAGTTGTGCCTTTTGTTGTAAATGGTTAATCGTTGTTGTTTTTAGTGTTGTTTGTCGCCCAAACTTAGATCTTTGTTTCCCTCCAATATTTTGACAACATAAAATGATAAACGGAAAGAAATTGACAAAATTTGAAAGTCAAAACTTTTGCTCAAAGTTATGCCATGTGTCGTAAATGGTAAATCATAGGTGTTTTTAGTGTTGTTTGCCGCCCAAACTCTTAGCTCAAAGTTGTGCCTTGTGTCGTAAATGGTTGATCATAGGTGTTTTTAGTGTTGTTTGTTGCCAAAACTCTTACCTCTTTTTTTCCACCCCAATATTTTGACAATATGAGCGGAAAGTAATTGACAAAATATGAAAGTCTTAACTTTCGCTCAAAGTTGTGCCCTGTGACGTAAATGGTATATCGTAGGTGTTTTTAGGGTTGTTTGTCACCCAATCTCTTTGATCTTTGCTTCCCTCCAATATTTTGACATCATAAGATGATAAACAAAAAGAAATTGAAAAAATTTGAAAGTCATAATTTTCGCTTAAGTTATGCCATGTGTCGTAAATGGTAAATCGTAGGTGTTTTTAGTGTTGTTTGTTGCCCAAACTCTTAGCTCTTTGTTCCCCCTCATATTTTGACAATATAAGATGATTCATGAAAATAAATTGACAAAATTTAAAAGTCATAACTTTAGCTCAAAGTTGTGCCTTGTGTCGTAAATGGTTGATAGTAGGTGTTTTTAGTGTTGTTTGTTGCCAAAACTCTTACCTCTTTCCCCCTCAATATTTTGACAATATAAGCGGAAAGAAATTGACGAAATTTGAAAGTCAGAACTTTCGCTCAAAGTTGTGCCTTGTGACGTAAATGGGAAATCATAGGTATTTTTAGTGTTGTTTGTCGCACAAACTCTTAGCTCTTTGTTTTCCCTGAATATTTTGACAATATAAGATGATTCACGACATGGAATTGTCAAAATTTGCAAGTCATATGTTTCGCTCAAAGTTGTGGCTTGTGTCGTAAATGGTAAATCGTAGGTTGTTTTAGTGTTATTTGTCGCCCAAACTCTTTGCTCTTTGTTTTCCCCAATATTTTGAAAATATATGATGATTCACGGAAAGAAATTGACAAAATTTATAAGTCATAACTTTCGCTCAAAGTTGTGGCTTGTGTCGTAAATGGTAAATCGTAGGTGTTTTTAGTATTGTTTGTCGCCCAAACTCTTAGCTCTTGGTTTTCCCCCAATATTTTGAACATAAAAGATGATTCACGGAAAGAAATTGATAAATTTTGAAACTCATATCATTCGTACAAAGTTGTGCCTGGTGTCGTAAAAAGTAAATCGTAGGTGTTTTTAGTGTTGTTTGTCACCCAACTCTTTCCTCTCCCCCCCCGCCCCCCCAATATTTTGACAAAATATGCAGAAAGAAATTGACAAAATTTGAAAGTCATAATTTTCGTTCAAAGTTGTGCCTTGTGTCGTAAATGGTAAATCGTAGGTGTTTTTAGTATTGTTTGTCGCCCAATCTCATAGCTCTTTGTTTCCACCCAATATTTTGATAATATAAGATAATTCATGGAATGAAATTGACAATATTTAAAACTCATAATTGTCGATCAAAGTTGTGCCTTGTGTAGTAAATGGTAAATCGTAGGTGTTTTTAGTTTTGTTTAATTTGTTGCCCAAACTCGTAGTTCTTTGTTTTCCCCCAATATTTTGACAATAACATGATTCACATAAAAAAAAATTACAAAAATTTAAAAGTCATAACTTTCGCTCAAAGTTATGCCGTGTGTTGTAAATGGTATGTCTTAGCGGTACTTAGTGTTGTTTGTCGCCCAAACTCGTAGCTCTTTCTTTCGAACCAATATGTTGAAAATATAAGATGATTTATGGAAAGAAATTGACAAAATTTAAAACTCATAACTTTTGCTCAAAGTTGTGCCTTGTGTCGTAAATGGTAAATCGTATGTGTTTTTAGTGTTGTTTGTCGCCCAAACTCTTAACTCTTGGTTTCCCCCCAATATTTTGAAAATAAAAAATGACTCGCAAAAATAAATTGAAATTTTTTGAAACTCATAACATTCACTCAATGTTGTGCCTTGTGTTGTAAAAGGTCAATTGTAGGTGTTTTTAGTGTTGCTTGTCGCCCAAACTCTTAGCTCTTTGTTATGTACCAATATTTTGACAATATAAGATGATTCACGAAAAGAAATTACAAAAGTTAAAAGTCGTAACTTTCGCTCAAAGTTGTGCCTTGTGTAGTAAATGGTAAATCGTAGGTGTTTTTAGTGTTGTTTAATTTGTTGCCCAAACTCATAGCTCTTTGTTTTCCCCCAATATTTTGACAATAACATGATTCACGGAAATAAATTTACAAAAATTCAAAAGTCATAACTTTCACTCAAAGTTGTGCCTTGAGACGTAAATGGTATATCGTAGGTCTTTTTAGGGTTGTTTGTCGCCCAAACTCTTAGCTCATTGTTTTTCTAGAATATTTTGACAATATAAGATGATTCACAAAATGTAATTGACGAAATCTGCAAGCCATATGTTTCGCTCATTGTTGTGCCTTGTGTCGAAAATGGTAAATCGTATGTGTTTTTAGTGTTGTTTGTCGCCCAAACTCTTAACTCTTGGTTTCCCCCTAATATTTTGAAAATAAAAAATGACTCACAAAAATAAATTGACAAAATTTGAAACTCATAACATTCGCTCAAAGTTGTGCCTTGTGTCGTAAAAAGTCAATTGTAGGTGTTTTTAGTGTTGCATGACGCCCAAACTCTTAGCTCTTTGTTATGTACCAATATTTTGACAATATAAGATGATTCACGAAAAGAAATTTACAAAAGTTAAAAGTCATAACTTTTGCTCATAGTTGTGCCTTGTGTCCTAAATGGTAATCGTAGGTGTTTTTAGTATAATTTGTCGCCCAAACTCTTAGCTATTTCATTCCCCCAAATATTTTGATAATATAAGATGATTCATGAAAAGAATTCGACAGTCAAAAATTTTGCTCAAAGTTGTGCCTTTTGTTGTAAATGGTTAATCGTTGTTGTTTTTAGTGTTGTTTGTCGCCCAAACTTAGATCTTTGTTTCCCTCCAATATTTTGACAACATAAAATGATAAACGGAAAGAAATTGACAAAATTTCAAAGTCAAAACTTTCACTCAAAGTTATGCCATGTGTCGTAAATGTAATAACCCCTAAAAGTCTCGAACCGTCGTTTTGTAAGAACGACATGATGGGCAATTTCTGTAACCTCTGTAATAGTCTTTTGAACGTATTATTGTACGTTTAATAAATTGTGGGTCATGAAGTATTTGAGAGTGCTAAAATAATAGGATTTTGCATGTCCTCGAACGAGACCCGCGATCACGGCAGTTCCGCGACCGCGGATTACTTCCGCGGGCGTGGATTCGCCCAAGAGCCAATCCGCAATTGCGGCTCCGTTTCCGCGACCGCGGAAACCCTATTCGCCTATTTCTTCCTTCTTCCCCGCGTTTCGTCGCTTCGATTGCCGGCGTTTCGCCGGTGGGGGAGGATAATCGCTTGGAGTGCTCGGCGTTGGGCTTCCTCCACCCTATAAATAGGGGTCTTCAGCTACCCAATTCTGCATCCATAACTCCATCAACTCTCTCTCTCTCGTTCTTGTCGTCGTCGGAGTTTCTTGAGGTCGTCGGAGCATCGCCGGAGGTCGTGGTAGCCTTGTGGAGCCGCGGGAAGTAGTGGTCGTAGTGAGCTTTTGTCCAAGTTTGGAAGTCATCGTCGTCGTCATTGGTAAGCTTGAAACGCCTCCAAAGCCGTCGTCGGAAGGGAGAACCGCGACCGCGAGTATGAATTCCGCGACCGCGGCTCTGCCCAGATTTCCGCGACCGCGGATGTGCTAATTGCGATCGCGGCTTGCCTAGCCAGCGCGATCGTGGCTTTGGCAACCACGGCCGTGGCTTAGGCTTTTTCCCTTCGTTCGTTTCGTTTATTCGTTTCGTTCGTATCTTCGTATCGTATCGTATCTAACTTAGGGTTCCGTCTTATATCCCGTCGTCGTCGTAGGAATCCGTACTCAGATTCAAGTCGCCAGATCTCGGAACCCGATCTCTTCGATTCGTCTAGACTAAGACAACTGGCGGTTTGCTCTTGCTCATTATTCCATGTTTCCCTTGATTATCAATTAATTGATTGTTAATTAAGATGGGATAAAAGTTGTTGTTTTCTGTTTGGGAACAGATTTAATTAAACGATGTGTTAAAATGTGACTTTATAATAGGTTGTATATATTGCTAGAAACAACGCTATTATATAGTTTGGTATGATCTTACTGTAATGTGTTTTGGTGTGGATTTAAATGTGAACTTAAATGCTAGTTTAGCACGAGTATTCGTAGGAACGTTAATTCCTTACGAGGATTAGTCGTTTCTTTATAACTTTGGTGTTAGGAAGTAAGTGCCCTAACACTCTTTTGGTCATGACCTACCCCTATTCGAATATAGGGGTGGTGCACTCAGCTGGTGCCAATCTTCAGGATGTATTCCCAATCTTAAGGGATTTATTCCCAATGTCTCATTACGAGATGTAAAATTAAAAGCTTCAACATTAATGTGCGTTTTTAGAATTAAATAAGATATTTGCGATTATGCACATGATTAATAAACCCTCGGGCGAGGAGTACAATGTGGAAACCACCCGGACTCTTGTTAGAGTAAGTCCCCTTTCCAATCTGGATTCGCATTACGCGGTGAGGTTGGTCGTGGACCCAAATAATCAAGGTCGTGTTTTAAAACTCGTGTGTGAAAACTTAACGTTCCCAAACATTTGTCATATGTTTCCTATAAGACTCATTTCCTTTGGAATCTTCTTTTTATTGCATACCTTCTTTTATAAATCCGTGAAAGTTCCGAGTTATGTATCGTTCCTTCGGTTATTATTCGAGGGACAATGATAGTAAACGGTTACGATCACATAAACCATTCTGTTTGTACCCTTGCATAGTCTTTCATTAGACTAACCAACCGGGTTTTATTCCTTGCATGGTTGGCTGGTGTCATCCGTCCTATACGGCACATCAGTGGTTGGTCCCCAAAGACTTGAAGTAACCAATCGAAGAAGAGGCTTGCAGTTGAAGATTAAGTGACAGTGTTTTAAGATTATTAAGTATTACTTTAATGTATATTCCTATAAACGAGTCATGTAATAGGGTTTATTATAAAAGCTTTCCGCTGTAATTTCACTTTGATGTAAAACCGTCCTTCTCATTTTACGGGAGATCTTTTAATAAAAGATTGAGTTTCATTTAAAATGTCTTCCGTTGATTATCCTTTCGTTATTTAATATACTTATTTAAGCTTAATTGTTCCAATTAAAGCCTAGGGTGACTTTGGACAATAACGTCTGAGGTCACTGGCGTGTGGCACTACCGACATAAGTCGGGGGTGTTACAGTAAATGGTAAACCATAGGTGTTTTTAGTGTTGTTTTCCGCCCAAACTCTTAGCTCAAAGTTGTGCCTTGTGTCGTAAATGGTTGATCATAGGTGTTTTTAGTGTTGTTTGTTGCCAAAACTCTTACCTCTATTTTTCCACCCCAATATTTTGACAATTTGAGCGGAAAGTAATTGACAAAATATAAAAGTCATAACTTTCGCTCAAAGTTGTGCCCTGTGACGTAAATGGTATATCGTAGGTGTTTTTAGGATTGTTTGTCGCCCAATCTCTTAGCTCATTGTTTTCCTAGAATATTTTGCGAATATAAGATGATTCACGGAATGTAATTGACAAAATTTGTAAGTCAAAAGTTTCGCTCAAAGTTGTGTCGTGTGTCGTAAATGGTAAATCATAGGTGGTTTTAGTGTTATTTGTCGCCCAAACTCTTAGCTCTTTGTTTTCCCCAAATATTTTGACAAATTACGATGATTCACGAAACGAAATTGACAAAATTTAAAAATGATAACTTTCGCTCAAAGTTGTGCTTCGTGTCGTAAATGGTTGATCATAGGTGTTTTTAGTGTTGTTTGTTGCCAAAACTCTTACCTATGTTTTTCCACCCCAATATTTTGACAATATGAGCGGAAAGTAATTGACAAAATCAGAAAGTCATAACTTTGGCAAAAATTGTGCCATGTTACGTAAATGGTATATCGTAGGTGTTTTTAGGGTTGTTTGTCGCCCAAACTCTTAGCTCATTGTTTTCCTAGAATATTTTGACAATATAAGATGATTCACGGAATGTAATTGACAAAATTTGCAAGTCATAAATTTCGCTCAAAGTTATGCCCTGTGTCGTAAATGGTAAATCGTAGGTGTTTTTAGTGTTGTTTGTCGCCCAAACTCTAAGCTCTTTGATTCCCCTCATATTTTGACAGTATAAGATGATTCACGAAAAGAAATTAAAAAAATTTAAAAAATGATTCACAGAAATATATTGACAAAATTTGAAACTCATACCTCTGTTTTTGCACCCCAATATTTTGACAATATGAGTGGAAAGTAATTGACACAATCTGAAAGTCATAACTTTGGCTCAAAGTTGTGCCCTGTGACGTAAATGGTATATCGTAGGTTTTTTAGGGTTGTTTGTCGGCCAAACTCTTACCTCATTGTTTTCCTAGAATATTTTTACATTATAAGATGATTCAAGGAATGTAATTGACAAAATCTGCAAGTCTAATGTTTCGCTCAAAGTTGTGCCTTTGTCGTAAATGGTAAATCGTATGTGGTTTTATTGTTATTTGTCGTCCAAACTCTTAGCTCTTTGTTTTCTCCAAATATTTTGACAAATTAAGATGATTCACGGTAAGAAATTGACAAAATTTAAAAGTCATAATTTTTGCTCAAAGTTGTGCCTTGTGTCGTAAAAGGTAAATCATAGGTGTTTTTAATGTTGTTTGTCGCCCAAACTCTTAGCTCTTGGTTTTCCCCCAATATTTTGAAAATGAAGATGATTCACAGAAAGAAATTTACCATATTTGAAACTCATAACATTCGCTCAAGGTTGTGCCTGGTGTTGTAAAAAGTAAATCTTTGGTGTTTTTAGTGTTGCTTGTCTCCCAAACTCTTACTTATTCCCCCCCCCCCCTTAATACTTTGACAATATAAGCGGAAAGAAGTTGACAAAATTTGAAAGTCATAATTGTCGCCCAAAGTTGTGACATGTGTCGTAAATGGTAAATAGTAGGTATTTTTAGTGTTGTTTGTCTCCCAAACTCATAGCTCGTTGTTTTCCCACAATATTTTGACAATTTAAAATGATTCACGAAAAGAAATTGACAAAATTTGCAAGTCATATGTTTCGCTCAATGTTGTGCCTTGTGTCGTAAATGGTAAATCGTAGGTGTTTTTAGTGTTGTTTGTCGCCCAAACTCTTACCTCTTTGTTATCCGTCAATATTTTGACAATATAGTATAATTCACGGAAATAATTTGACAAGATTGGAATGTCATCACTTTTGCTCAAAGTTGTGCCTTGTGTCGTAAAATGTAAAGCGTAATTGTTTTTTAGTGTTGTTTGTCACCCAAACTCTTAGCTCTTTGTTATCCACCAATATTTTGACAATATAGGATGATTAATGGAAAGAAATTGACAAGATTGGAAAGTCATCACTTTTGCTCAAAGTTGTTACTTGTGTCGTAAAATGCAAATCGTAAGTGTTTTTAGTGTTGATTGTCGCCCAAATTCTTAGCTCTTTTTTTCCCGCCAATAATTAGACAATAATAAGATTTTTCATGGAAAGTTTGACAAAATTTAAAACGCATAACTTTCTCTCAAAGTTGTGCCTTGTGTCGTAAATGGTAAATCGTAGGTGTTTTTAGTGTTGTGTGTTGCCCAAACACGTAGTTCTTTGTTTGCACCCAATATTTTGAAAATATAAGATAATTCATGGAAATAAATTGACAAAATTTAAAACTTAACTTTCGATCAAAGTTGTGCCTTGTGTCGTAAATGGTAAATTCAATGTTGTGCCGTGTGTCGTAAATGGTAAATCATAGGTATTTTTAATTTGTTTCCCAAACTCACAGCTCTTTGTTTTCCCCCAATAATTTGACAATAGCATGATTCACACAAAGAAATTGTCAAAAATTTTAAAGTCATAACTTTCGCTCAAAGTTGCGCCTTCTGTTGTAAATGGTATATCTTAGGTTTTTATAGTGTTGTTTGTCGCCCAAACTCATAGCTCTTTGTTTCGGACCAATATTTTGAAAATATAAGATGATTCATTGAAAGAAATTGACAAAATTTAAAACTTATAACTTTCGCTCATAGTTGTGCCTTTTGTCGTAAATGGTAAATCGTAGGTGTTTTTAGTGTTGTTTGTCGCCCAAACTCTTAGCACTTGGTTACCCCCCCAATATTTTGAAAATAAAAGATGATTCACAAAAATAAATTGACAAAGTTTTAAACTCATAATATTTGCTCAAAGTTGTGCCTTGTGTCGTAAAACGTCAATCGTAGGTGTTTTTAGTGTTGTTTGTTGCCCAAACTCTTAGCTCTTTGTTATGTACCAATATTTTGACAATATAATATGATTCAATGAAAAAAATTACGGAATATAAAAGTCATAATTTTCGCTCATAGTTGTGCCTTGTGTCCTAAATGGTAATCGTAGGTGTTTTTAGTGTTATTTGTAGCCCAAACACTTAGCACTTTGTTTTCCCTAAATATTTTGAGAATATAAGATGATTCACGGAATGTAATTGACAAAATTTGCAAGTCATAAGTTTCGCTCAAAGTTGTGCCTTGTGTTGTAAATGGTAAAACGTAGGTGGTTTTAGTGTTGTTTGTCGCCCATACTCTTAGCTCTTTATTTTACCCAATATTTTGACAATATATGATGATTCAAGGTAATAAATTGACAAATGTATAAGTGATAATGTTCGCTCAAAGTTGTGGCTTGTGTCGTAAATGGTAAATCATAGGTGTTTTCAGTGTTGTTTGTCGCCCAAACTCTTAGCTCTTGGTTTTCCCCCAATATTTTGAACATAAAAGATGAATCACGGAAATAAATTGACAAACTTTGAAACTCATAACATTCATACAATGTTGTTCCTGGTGTCGTAAAAAGTAAATCGTAGGTGTTTTTAGTGTTGCTTGTCGCCCAAACTCTTACCTCTTCCCCCCCCCCCAATATTTTGACAATATAAGCGGAAAGAAATTGACAAAGTTTGAAAGTCATATCTTTTGCTCAAAGTTGTGACATGTGTCGTAAATGGTAAATAGTAGGTGTTTTTAGTGTTGTTTGTCTCCCAAACTCTTAGCTCTTTGTTTTCCCCTAATATTTTGACAATTTAAGATGATTCACGAAAAAATTGACAAAATTTGCATGTCATAACTTTCGCTCAAAGTTGTGCATTGTGTCGTAAATGGTAAATCGCAAGTGTTTTTAGTGTTGTTTGTCGCCAAATTCCTAGCTCTTTGTTATTTGCCAATATTTTGACAATATAGGATGATTCACGGAAAGAAATTGACAAAATTGGAAAGTCATCACTTTTGCTCAAAGTTGTGCCTTGTGTCGTAAAATGTAAATCGGAAGTGCTTTTAGTGTTGTTTGTCGCCCAAACTCTTAGCTCTCTTTTTCCGCCAATATTTTGATAGTAATAAGATTTTTCACTCAATGATTGACAAAATTTAAAACTCAAACTTTCGTTTAAAGTTGTGTCTTGTGTCATAAATGGTTAATCGTAGGTGTTTTTAGTGTTGTTTGTCGCCCAAACTCGTATCTCTTTGTTTCCACCCAATATTTTGAAAATATAAGATAATTTATCGAAAAAACTTACAAAATTTAAAACTCATAACTCTCGCTCAAAGTTGCGCCTTGTGTAGTAAATGGTAAATCATAGGTGTTTTTAGTGTTGTTTAATTTTTTGCCCAAACTCATAGCTCTTTGTTTTGCCCCCAATATTTTGACAATAACATGATTCACGGAAAGAAATTTACAAAAAATTAAAAGTCATAAACTTCGCTCAAAGTTGTGCCTTGTGTTATAAATGGTTTATCTTAGGGCTTTTTAGTGTTGTTTGTCGCCCAAACTCGTAGCTCTTTGTTTCGACCCAATATTTTGAAAATATAAGATTATTTATGGAAATAAATTGACAAAATTTAAAACTCATAACTTTCGTTCAAAGTTGTGCCTTGTGTCGGAAATGGTAAATCGTAGGTGTTTTTAGTGTTGTTTGTCGCCCAAAGTCTTAGCTCTTGGTTTCCCTTAATGTTTTGAAAATAAAAAATGATTCACAGAAATATATTGACAAAATTTGAAACTCATAACATTCGCTCAAAGTTGTGCCTTGTGTCGTAAAAAGTCAATCGTAGGTGTTTTTTGTGTTGCTTCTCGCCCAAACTTTTAGCTCTTTGTTATGTCCCAATATTTTTACAATATAAGTTGATTCACAGAAAGAAATTTACAAAAGTTAAAACTCCTAACTTTCGCTCAAAGTTGTGCCTTTTCTCATAAATGATTAATCGTTATTGTTTTTAGTGTTGTTTGTCGCCCAAACTTAAATATTTGTTTCCCTCCAATATTTTGACAACATAAAATGATAAACGGAAAGAAATTGACAAAGTTTGAAAGTCATAACTTTACCTCAAAGTTGTGATACCCCGTATTTTTGTAAGGTTATTTTGGGAATTTTGGAATTTTCGCGAGTACCCGTTGAGTACGTCGGATTTAATACAGAGAGTTTGAGACATTCTGTAAGGTGCTATGTATCTGTAATATTTTTCTCAGTGAAATAATATACAGACATCATGCCTCGGATTTTAATTGTCGTTCGCGTACGATAATTTTTATCCCGGTTTAACGCCATGTTCGTTCAAGAGCTGAATGGGCGGGAAAGGCAGAAACGGAAACCGCCGTACCGTAACGGCGCCCGCCGTCGCTGGGCCCGAAGTGCCAGCCGTTGTCTCCTACTCTGGGCTCGCCAGAGCTAGGAACGGCGACCGTCGTAATTACGGCGCCCGCCATAGGCAAAATCACGGCGCCCGCCGTGATTACCCAGTAGACATTGTCCGATGGTCGTCGGCGAGCTCTGACCGCACCGAACTAGCTGTAGGCCCATCTTCTTCATGCTCTAGATGCTTTGGCTATAAAAGGAGGTGTTGGGGGAGAGGTTTTGAGCCATCCCAGCACCAAACCTCTGCCAAATTTGCCTCTCGCCGGAGTTGTGCCTTTGCCGGAAATTCTGAAGCTTTCGTCGGTGTTATTTAGTGGTGTTTCCAGTAGCTCTTTTGAAGCCTTGTGGTTGCCTTTGGAGGTCAGAAACCAAGCGAGGCGGAAAGGGGTCGAAACGCGCTTTGTTTTGGTGAGATTTCTCTCGTCTCTATCGACCGTGTTCTTCACGGCGACCGCCGTGTTCTTCACGGCGACCGCCGTGATGAATGCGGCGACCGCCGCCAAGAACAACGACCGCCGCTAGTGCCCAGAATGCCTTCGTGGCTTTGGCTTGGTCGGTTGTCGTCGTGGCGTCTTTCCTTTCGTGTTCTTTCGCCGTGTTTAGATTCGTATTGTTTATGTCGGATCTAACTTAGGGTTCCTTTTTGGGTCGACTCGAAGGTTGTTGTGCTATCGGAACTATACTGTGTCGAGCCCGGAATCCAGTTGTCGTCTTTAGACTATTATGCGGATTAAGGCAAGTGGAGGTTCACTCTTGTTCATTCGTTCCATATTTACATTAATTATCAGTAGTCTATCTGAGTAATTAATTTGGAATGAATACTCTGTTTGTCTGGAAACGGTTTTGTTAAACTGTTTTGAAAATCATATAATAGGTTGTATATCTGTTAGAACAACGCTATTATCTGTGATCGCCTTTCGGGCCTTTGTGTGAATTTATCCTGTAACTGTCGTTGTGCTACAACTGTTTAGTTAGCACTGTTAAATAGGAACGTTACTCGGACTCTGTCTAGTCGTTTCTTTATAATCTGGTATCGGGGTGGCTCGTCTCCATCTGGTACTATTCTAAGATCATGATCGGTCTCTTTCACAAGTGTGTAGAGACAGGACACTTAGCTGGTGTCACAAACCTTTCGGTGTACGTCACTCTCGACAAAACGTATACTAAGATGTGTCGTCCCATTGGTTGGGTACACATGTAAAAGTCTATAATGTGATGTGTGTTTTTGAAACATAATCAGATAAGTGCTACCTTGACGCACATAATTAATGAACGCTCAGCGAGTAGGGCAGCTAGGTAATAGTGCCGCTAGGAAGACTCGTATTGACTTGAATGTAGTACGTCTTCTTTCCGATCTGGATTCGCTGAAAGGCGGTGAGGTTGGTCGTTGACTGAAGCATCTCAGTCAGTTTTAAATCATTGTTGTATGATTCTGTAACTTTCCAGAATTGTCATACTTCCTTAAAGATTCATTTCCGTTGGAGTCTTCTTTCGAGTCAATTTCTGTGAAGATTCAGTCTTCCAGAACCTTCTCTTGTGCATACCTCTTGTTTATTCCAGTAGGAGTATGGTGGTTGACAAGCGTACTCGATTATTATTTGAGGGACGAGGAGTCTAACCTAATACGACTGCTTCGAACCATTCTGCTTTGTACCCTTGCTAATCTATTCATTTAGACTAACCAACCAATATTTTCCCTTGCATGGTTGGTTGGTGTCATCCGTTCGATTCGGCACATCAGATCGAAAGTAGCCCTGAAGATTAGAAGGACTATGGAGTCGGCGGTGGTTTTTGAACGTTTTAATTATTTCTTTAATCAGGTTGAAATCTTTTGGACAATGACTTTGGTTGTAAGGTGTTTTATGAGACTTCCGCTGTGTTTGGTTTAAACTATGTATTATCCTATTCGGGATTGGGTTGTAATCCTGTAACTCTTGTTTCTTGACAATGTTATGTTTTGGATTGAATGCTTTGATCATTATGTATCATTAGTATTTCATGATCGTATTTAATCGGTAAAGCCTTGGGTGATCTCGGTAAGGAACACTGAGGTCACTGGCGGTAATACCTTTCCAAAAGGGTTAAGTTTTGGGGGTGTTACAGTTGTGGTATAAGAGCTAAAGGTTTTAAAACGGGTTTGGCATTTTTTTTTATAAACCATTTATCCGTTTTCGAAATGCTTTAAAAGGGCTCTGAATTTTCATACTAAAAAGAATTTAAAAACACCGTTCATAGTCGTGTCTTTTTTATAGTCTGATATAGTAAGCTTGCTTCTATGTATAGAAAGACTAATTCATTCCTTATTGTTCGATAGGATGGGTGTCTGCTTTTCTATTGGTAGGGGGTCGGAAGACGCCAAGTCGGACCAGTCGAGGCTAGATTTTCCGTTACCTCAGCGATGTTTCGAGGTTGGAGGCCCGAGTAGCCTGCCCGAAGACGTCAAGCACGTTCTCCCCGAGTCGGTTGTCCTTGTAGCTAGGGATGATATGGTCCCTGAGCCTGTACATGTGCCGCCACCAAGGGTGGAGGAAGTACAGGAATGAGAGCAGGAAGATGAGTTATCAAGGTATGAATAAGGGGTTTACCAAGACGACTTTCTGCTGGGACCAATTCCAGAGGAGATCGAGTACGAGGAGGAGGAAGAGGAGATGCTTGAGCAAGATCCTATCGAGGACGAGGATATGATTGAGGATGATTCCGAGGATGAGGATCCCATCGAGGATGATTCCGAGGATGATCCCGAGGATGAGGATCCCATAGAGGATGATCCAGAGGAGGACCCGGAGTTGGACCTTGGAGGGCAGAATCAGGAGCCCGGTACAGAATTGCCACCAGTGCCAGAGTACGCACTCATGTCAGAAGCTGATTGGGAGGCATTGTATACCGATTACGGTATTAGGAGAAGTGATAGTGAATCTCAACCTATCCCTACTCCAAGAAGAAGGAGGTCGGAATCCGAGCTGCAGGAGATCCTCCGCCAGAGCGAGGTAATCTCTACAGAACAATAGAGTCAGTGGGATGAGTTGATCGCCAGTACTCAGAGGAGGGCTGGAATAGGCGGACCAGTCATGGATGACCCATACTTTACCATGACCGAGATAGGACCATGTGTTTCAAGGTCAAGCAGGGTGCGAAACCCATCTCCAGAGCTCGATGGTGAGCCTAGCCCGAAGAGGCCATGCACGAGTAGCCAATCTTATGGGAGACATTTTGGAACGCCTTGAGGAGGATTGGCGTTGCCTATCGCAGTAGTTCGTTTCTTAGTATTCCAAGTTTGTACTTTGTGTAATATTTCAGTATTACGGCAAGTACTCTGTGAAACACTTATATCTTTGAGCAATGTTGTCCTAACGCTCGAATGATAGACTTATGTGTAGCTTGTGTAACAGTTCGAAAGTTCATCTATAAAATGCCAAGTTGATCTATTCTGAGTAATTTATTTACGTTGGTATATTGCATAAGTATAATGTATTGAATGCTTGGAATTTGATCGGTAAATAGATGGTGAACCCAAGAAGCACGAGGAATTCGACTCGAGCCGGTGCTGGGAATAGCCAAGATCCCAGGTCAGCAGGAAGAGGTGTTCAGAATGAACACGAGTCAGAGTCTCGCGTCCAGCATAGGCGTGAAGGTCAGGATCAGACCCAAGCGCCAGCGCTGTTTGACGCCGCAGCTGTTGAGGCGATTCGCGGGATTGTGATACAGGCAATTGCGGATGTATTGAGACCCAGGGCGCCTCAAGCGCAAGAAGTGCCTACTCACCCAGCGGTTCCTGATGTTGTGGAACCCAGAAACCCTGTGATTCAGGAGACTGCCGTCAGGGCGAGAGACAGCTATGGTCGCGCTCTTAAGACCATCACTTTCATGAGGCCCGATTGCTATAACGGGAAAGGGGAGCCAGTGGCAGTGACACATTGGTTCTCCCATATAGAGAGGCTATTTCGGAATGTGGAGTGTACGGAGGCCGAGAAGGTCCATATCGCTTCTCTTCAGCTGAAGGAGGAGGCTAGCGAGTGGTGGGAGAGCACAGGTTTGGCTGAGAGCCCAGTGTTGACTTGGTCGATGTTCAAGACCAAGATGGTTGATCGCTTTTTCTCTCGTGCCATGAGAGAGGAGAAGCATAAAGAGTTCTTGTACCCACAGACAGATGGTCTGAGAGTGACCGAGTTGGTGTCTAAGTTCAATCATCTTTTGCAGTACGCCACTGTCGAGATTACCAGCGAGGCCCAAAAGATCTAGTACTTCCACAAGTGGATGAGTTCGGATATCAAGCCGTTAATGGTACATCACACATGCTCTACCTTGGAGTAGTATGTTGATTGTGCCTATAAGCTGGAGGTAACTCTTGAGGAGTCGACCAAGAGGCGCAACCGACAGAAGTCGATGCAGAACCAGAACCAAGGAGGTGGTTTTAAGCGCCCTGCGCCACCGTCTAACTTTGCCAAGTCTGGCCGAGCTAAGACGGAGATGACGCAAGGAGGATCGACTTAGCAGTCAGGGCAGACCCGGAGTTCAGTTAAGTGTTATAACTGTGGTACTGCTGGACACAAGAACAATGAGTGTCAGAGGGAGAAGAGGTCGTGCTTTGGGTGTGGACGTGACGGTCATCTGCAGAAGTTCTGCAACTAGGGGAAGCAGAAGGGAGTAGAGTCGCAGCAAGGGTCAGTTCATCAGAGCAACCGACCTAGGTTTAAGCCTGCCGAGACTCCTAGCCCTTCGGTCCAGACGACTGCTCAGACCAGGGGAAAGGCCCCAACTATTTCTGGAAGTCAGGGACAACGCTTGTATGAGATGCGTGAAGCAGATGGACCCAATGCTCCAATTGCTCAAGGTACTTTATACCTTTACTCTACTTCAGTGTGCATTCTATTTGATTCTGGTGCTACGCATTCCTTTATTTCGGATAGCTGTGTTAGCAAGTTAGATTTAGTGTGCAACAATTCGTGCGACCCTTTTGTCGTTAATCTTCCTAATGGAGAACGTTTGGTGGGAACCAAGCATCTATCCGACTTTCCGATTACCATTCAGGGTAAGGAATTTGAGGCAGATTTAATCTGTATAGCCATGGCTCCATACGACATTATCCTCGGTATGGATTGGCTAACGCATCACAAGGCGGTGATCGACTTCAGTTCAAGAACGGTGACGGTGTCATCCGGGGGCCAGTTCGTGTGCAAGTTCAAAGGTCGAAATGACGCTGATAACGGCAAGCTGATCCATGCGATGGCTGCGTTTAAGCTACTACGACAAGGATGTGTCGGGTACCTTGCTACTTGGATTCGCCTGTGAAGGATGGACCTGAGGTTCTTGATATTCATGTAGTTAGGGAGTTTTCGGATGTCTTTCCGGAAGAAATTCCTGGATTACCCCCGAACCGCGACGTAGAGTTTTCAATTGATCTCGAGCCTGGTATGGCGCCGATTTCCAAATCACCGTATCGGATGGCTCCAGCTGAAATGCAAGAATTGAAGAATCAACTTGAAGATCTTCTTGACAAAGGTTATGTCAGGCCGAGTGCATCGTCGTGGGGTGCTCCGGTATTGTTCGTCAAAAAGAAGGACGGATCGTTCCGACTTTGTATCGACTACCGGGAGTTGAACAAGGTGACGATCAAGAACAAGTATTCTTTGCCTAGGATTGATGACTTGTTGGACCAGTTGCAGGGAGCAAAGGTTTTCTCCAAGATCGACTTGAGATCTGGATATCACCAACTCAGGATTCGTGAGCAGGACATTCCTAGAACTGCGTTTAGGACCAGATATGGTCATTATGAGTTCGTAGTGATGCCTTTTGGGCTTACAAATGCTCCAGCTGTCTTTATGGATTTGATGAACCGATGTTTTCACCAGTACTTGGATAAGTTCGTGGTGGTCTTCATCGACGACATTCTGATCTATTCTCCGAATGAAGAAGTCCATGAGGAACATCTACGGATTGCCTTGTCAATCCTTAGACAACATCAGCTTTATGCTAAACTGTCCAAGTGTGAATTCTGGATGAAGGAAGTGGCTTTCTTAGGCCACGTGATCAATAAAAATGGGGTTATGGTTGATCCCCAAAAGATTGAAGCGGTGGCTAAATGGACACAGCCCCAGAATGTGAAGGAGGTGCGCAGTTTTCTTGGACTTGCCGGGTATTATAGAAGGTTCGTAGAAGGATTTTCAAAGATCGCTCTACCTATGACCAATCTACTTCACAAGGTCCACAAGAAGTTTGTCTGGAATGACAAGTGCGAGGTCAGTTTCCAGGAGTTGAAGCGACGGTTGACCTCGGCACCCGTGTTAGCACTCCCAGAAGGGAATGACGATTATGTGGTCTATAGTGATGCTTCCAAGTGTGGTCTTGGTTGTGTTTTGATGCAAAGGGGCAGAGTCATTGCTTATGCATCCAGGCAACTCAAGACGTACGAAGAAAATTATCCGACACATGATCTTGAGTTAGCAGCGATTGTCTTTGCACTGAAGATTTGGAGGCATTACCTCTACGGTATAAGATGTCAAGTCTTCACTGACCACAAAAGTCTCAAGTATATATTTACTCAGAAGGAGCTAAATATGAGACAACGCCGCTGGCTAGAGTTGCTCAAGGACTACGACATGAAGTTGTTGTATCATCCGGGCAAGGCTAATGTAGTAGCTGATGCACTAAGCCGGAAGACAACGCACGAGACTGTAGTTGCTCTACTTACTGCTCAGACCAAGCTAAACCAAGAGTCATGCGACATTGAAGTCTTGTATGACCATCGTAGAGGGTACCTGAGTATGATGGAAATTCAGGCTACACTGCTGGATCAGATCAAAGAAAAGCAAGTCAATGACATCATCTTGGTAAAGTTAAGCAGTAAAGTGATGGATGGGAAAGCTCCCAGTTTTGTGGTTCAGGATGATGGATCACTTTGGTTTCAAGACCGGATCTGTGTGCCTGACACAGAAGGTCTTCGTCAGTTGGTGATGAGAGAAGCTCATTCATCTGCTTATTCTGTGCATCCTGGCTCTAGCAAGATGTACAAGGATCTCAAGAAGAAGTTTTGGTGGCCAAACATGAAGTGGGACGTAACAGACTTTGTGGCAAAGTGCTTAACTTGCCAGAAGGTCAAGATCGAACACCACAGGCCAGGTGGTGAGATGCTACCTCTCCCCGTACCAGAATGGAAATGGGAGGACATTTCCATGGACTTCGTCACTGGGCTACCCAAGACTCGAAGTCAGAGAGATGCTATCTGGGTAATTGTGGATAGGCTTACAAAGAGTGCTCATTTCATAGCCATCAAGACCACATGGGAAACCCAGAAGTTAGCAGAAGTTTACCAGAAGGAGATTGTCCGCTTACATGACATTCCTAAGACCATTGTATCGGACCGAGATGGCGGTTTCATATCAAGATTCTGGAAGGAACTTCATAAGGCTATGGGAACCGAGTTGAGGTTCAGTACAGCTTTTCATCCTCAGACAGATGGCCAGTCTGAAAGGACCATCAAGACTCTGGAGGATATGCTTAGAGCTTGTGTGCTCGATCGTCCGACTAGTTGGGAGGACAGCTTGAGTCTGATTGAGTTCACGTACAACAATAGCTGGCATGCTACAATCAAGATGGCTCCGTTTGAAGCTTTGTATGGTTGCAGATGCAGATCTCCGATTTGTTGGGATGATAATGCTGACAAAATTCTGCTTGGACCAGAGTTGGTCGAAAGGACGGCTTCATACATTGCTTTGATCAGACAAAGGATGTTGACCGCTCAGAGTCGACAGAAGTCCTACGCAGATCGGAAGCGCAAGACTGTCGAGTTTGAGGTCGGTGACAAGGTTTTTGTCAAGGTATCGCCATCCAAAGGAGTTTTCAGATTTGGTAAGCGTGGGAAGCTTAACCCTCGCTACGTGGGACCATTCGAGATTCTGGATAGAGTGGGATCTCTAGCGTACCGCTTGGCATTGCCGCCATCGGCTCACCCGGTGCATAACGTGTTCCACGTATCTTTACTCAGAAAGTATGTACCAGATGAGTCTCATGTGCTTAGTTATGAGGACATCAAGATTCAAGCTAATGGTACTTATGAAGAGTTGCCCGTGCGTATTTTGGAGCGTCGGGAGAAGCATTTGCGCAACAAGATCGTGCCGTTGGTATGAGTGTTGTGGTCCAAGTCAGGGACCGAAGAAGTTACTTGGGAGACGTGGGAAACCGAGTCAGATATGCTCAGGCGTTTTCCCGAGTTATTCTCGACCTAAGTTTCGGGGTCGAAACTTCTTGTAAGGGGGAGGAGATGTGATACCCCGTATTTTTGTAAGGTTATTTTGGGAATTTTGGAATTTTCCCGAGTACCCGTTGAGTACATCGGATTTAATACAGAGAGTTTGAGACATTCTGTAAGGTGCTCTGTATCTGTAATATTTTTCTCAGTGAAATAATATACAGACATCATGCCTCGGATTTTAATTGTCGTTCGCGTACGATAATTTTTATCTCGGTTTAACGCCATGTTCGTTCAAGAGCTGAATGGGCGGGAAAGGCAGAAACGGCGAGCGCCGTACCGTAACGGCGCCCGCCGTCGCTAGGCCCGAAGTGCCAGCCGTCGTCTCCTACTCTGGGCTCGCCAGAGCTAGGAACGGCGACCGCCGTAATTACGGCGCCCGCCGTAGGCAAAATCACGGCGCCCGCCGTGATTACCCAGCAGACATTGTCCGATGGTCGCCGGCGAGCTCTGACCGCGCCGAACTAGCTGTAGGCCCATCTTCTTCGTGCTCCAGATGCTTTGGCTATAAAAGGAGGTGTTGGGGGAGAGGTTTTGAGCCATCCCAGCTCCAAACCTCTGCCAATTTTGCCTCTCACCGGAGTTGTGCCTTCGCCGGAAATTCTGAAGCTTTCGTCGGTGTTGTTTAGTGGTGTTTCCAGCAGCTCTTTTGAAGCCTTGTGGTTGCCTTTGGAGGTCAAAAACCAAGCGAGGCGGAAAGGGGTCGAAACGCGCTTTGTTTTGGTGAGATTTCTCTCGTCTCTGTCGACCGTGTTCTTCACGGCGACCGCCATGTTCTTCACGGCGACTGCCGTGATGAATGCGGCGACCGCCGCCAAGAACAGCGACCGCCGCTAGTGCCCATAATGCCTTCGTGGCTTTGGCTTGGTCGGTTGTCGTCGTGGCGTCTTTCCTTTCGTGTTCTTTCGCCGTGTTTAGATTCATACTATTTATGTCGGATCTAACTTAGGGTTCCTTTTTGGGTCGACTCGAAGGTTGTTGTGCTGTCGGAACTATACCGTGTCGAGCCCGGAATCCAGTTGTCATCTTTAGACTATTATGCGGATTAAGGCAAGTGGCGGTTCGCTCTTGCTCATTCATTCCATATTTACATTAATTATCAGTAGTCTATCTGAGTAATTAATTTGGAATGAATACTCTGTTTGTCTGGAAACGGTTTTGTTAAACTGTTTTGAAAATCATATAATAGGTTGTATATCTGTTAGAACAACGTTATTATCTGTGATCGCCTTTCGGGCCTTTGTGTGGATTTATCCTGTAACTGTCGTTGTGCTGTAACTGTTTAGTTAGCACTGTTAAATAGGAACGTTACTCGGACTCTGTCCAGTCATTTCTTTATAATCTGGTATCGGGGTGGCTCATCTCCATCTGGTACTATTCTAAGATCATGATCGGTCTCTTTCACAAGTGTATAGAGACAGGACACTTAGCTGGTGTCATAAACCTTTCGGTGTACGTCACTCTCGACGAAACGTATACTAAGATGTGTCGTCCCATTGGTGGGGTACACATGTAAAAGTCTATAATATGATGTGTGTTTTTGAAACATAATCAGATAAGTGCTACCTTGACGTACATAATTAATGAACGCTCAGCGAGTAGGGCAGCTAGGTAATAGTGCCGCTAGGAAGACTCGTATTGACTTGAATGTAGTACGTCTTCTTTTCGATCTGGATTCGCTGAAAGGCGGTGAGGTTGGTCGTTGACTGAAGCATCTCAGTCAGTTTTAAATCATTGTTGTATGATTCTGTAACTTTCCAGAATTGTCATACTTCCTTAAAGACTCATTTCCGTTGGAGTCTTCTTTCGAGTCGATTTCTGTGAAGATTCAGTCTTCCAGAATCTTCTCTTGTGCATACCTCTTGTTTATTCCAGTAGGAGTATGGTGGTTGACAAGCGTACTCGATTATTATTCGAGGGACGAGGAGTCTAACCTAATACGACTGCTTTGAACCATTCTGCTTTGTACCCTTGCTAGTCTATTCATTTAGACTAACCAACCAATATTTTCCCTTGCATGGTTGGCTGGTGTCATCCGTTCGATTCGGCACATCATATCGAAAGTAGCCCAGAAGATTAGAAGGACTATGGAGTCGGCGGTGGTTTTTGAATGTTTTAATTATTTCTTTAATGAGGTTGAGATCTTTTGGACAATGACTTTGGTTGTAAGGTGTTTTGTGAGACTTACGCTGTGTTTGGTTTAAACTATGTATTATCCTATTCGGGATTGGGTTGTAATCCCGTAAATCTTGTTTCTTGACAATATTATGTTTTGGATTGAATGCTTTGATCATTATGTATCATTAGTATTTCATGATCGTATTTAACCGGTAAAGCCTTGGGTGATCTCGGTAAAGAACACTGAGGTCACTGGCGGTAATACCTTTCCAAAAGGGTTAAGTTTTGGGGGTGTTACAAAAGTTATGCCCTAGATCGTAAATGGTAAATCGTAAGTGTTTTTAGTGTTGTTTGTCGCCCAAACTTTTAGCTCTTTGTTTCCCCTCATATTTTGACAGTATAAGATGATTCACGAAAAGAAATTGAAAAAATTAAAAGTAACAACTTTCGCTCAAAGTAGTTCCTTGTGTCGTAAATGGATGATCATAGGTGTTTTTAGTGTTGTTTGTTGCCAAAACTCTTACCTTTGTTTTTCCACCCCAATATTTTGACAATATGAGCGGAATGTAATTGACAAAATTTGAAATTCATAACTTGTGCTCAAAGTTGTACCCTGTGACGTAAATGGTATATCGTAGATGTTTTTAGGGTTGTTTGTCGCCCAAAATCTTAGCTCATTGTTTTCCTAGAATATTTTGATAATATAAGATGATTCACGTAATGTAATTGACAAAATTTACAAGTCATAATTTTCGCTCATAGTTGTGCCTTGTGTCATAAATGGTAAATTGTAGGTGATTTTAGTGTTATCTGTCGTCCAAACTCTTAGCTCTTTGTTTTCCCTGATAATTTTGACAATATAAGATGATTCACGGAAAGAAATTGACAAATATTAAAACTCATAACATTCGCTCAAAGTTGTGCCTTATGTCGTAAATGGTAAATCATATGTGTTTTTGTGTTGTTTGTCGCCCAAACACTTAGCTCTTGGTTTCCCCCCAATATTTTGAAAATTAAAGATGATTCATAGAATGGAATTGACAAAATTGGAAACTCATAACATTCGCTCAAAGATGTGCCTTGTGTCGTAAATGGTAAATCGCAAGTTTTTTAGTGTTGTTTGGCGCACAAACTCTTAGCTATTTGTTTTCCCACAATATTTTGACAATATTATATGATTCGCAAAATGAAATTGACAAAATTTGAATGTCATAACTTTCGCTCAAAGTTGTGCCTTGTGTCGTAAATGGTAAATCGTATGTGTTTTTAGTGAAGCTTATCGCCCAAAATCTTAGCTCTTTGATTCCCACAATATTTTGACAATATAAGATGATTCACAGAATGAAATTGACAAAATTTAAAAGTCGTAACTTTCGCTCAATGTTTTGCCTTGTGTCGTAAAAGGTAAATCATAGGTTTTTTAGTGTTGTTTGGCACCCAAACTCTAATCTCTTTGTTTTCCTACAATATTTTGTCAACATTAGATGATTCACGGATAGAAATTGACACAATTTAAAACTCATAACTTTCGCTCAAAGTCATGTCGTGTGTCGTAAATGGTAAATCATATGTGTTTTTAGTCTGGTTTGTCGCCCAAACTCTTAGCCCTTTGTGTCCCCCAATGTTTTGACAATATAAGATGACTCATGTAAAGAAAAATTGACAAAATTTGAAATTCATAATTTCGCTCAATGTTGTGCCTTGTTTCGTAAATAATAAATCGTAGGCGTTTTTAGTGTTGTTTGTCGTAAGGATGGGCATCCGGTCCGGACCGAACCGTACCGGACCGTAAATATTTTAATTTATGGACCGTGGACCGGACCGGACCGATACGGTCCTCCTTTACGGTCCGGTCCTTTACGGTCCGGTCCATGGTCCGGACCGGGAAGACCGACATTTACATTGTTTGATTACGGCCCGGACTGTAAAAACTACGCTCCGGACCGTAAAAATGATGAACCGGACCGGATTGTACCATAAAAACTACGCCCAAAAATGTTTTAAACCTTTTTTTTATATATTTGACGGTCCAGACCGGACCGTAAGACCAGAAATGTAAAATTCTTGGACAGTGGGAACTTTTAGCTATCAGATTTGTGAAGGGTTTCAGTGGGAGATGTAGGGTAGACAGTTCACTTTCGATTTAAGGATTTTGAAAATCGGAGGGTGTGACATGGTTTTGGGAGGTGATTGGTTACGAAAATATAGCCCGATATTATTTCATTTTAAGCAACTCAAGATCTCTTTATTGAAGGATGGTGAACATACTGAAATTTGCGGTGTTAAGAAAGAGGCATCTTTGAAGTCGATGAATGGGCAGAAGCTTCAAAAGTTGTTCAGGAAAAGGATCCCAATGCTTATTACTCAGGTGACGAGTTTCTTTTCCTTGACTGGTGATGACATAGCAGAGCCTCCCAACATCTCTGAATTGTTGTCTCGCTTTGATGATGTGTTTGCAGAGCCTAAGCAATTGCCACCCAACAAAGGTCACGAGCACAACATTCCTCTCAAACCTAATATGTTGATGTGACCCTGCCTACCATGACGGCCCAAGACGAGAAAGAAGCCATGAGCCTACGCTCAGAGGGCCCAGTGACAAGGTCTAGGTCCAAAGCCATCGTGTTCGCCGTCGCGTCACTTGTCGCATGCGTCGTCACTGGCCAAGGAAGCCCAGACGCCAACCCAAGACTCGTCGTCCTCGCCACCATCGGCATCGAAACATCGCGTTCTTCGCAACCGGCATCGCGTGCACCCACTCGCGAGTCCATCGACCCTTCGTCGCCGTTCCTCGCGGTGTTTGCATCCATGCCTTCGCCGCATTCTTTTTGAGACGCTTTCTATAATTGTTATTATTGCTTTTTAGATAGTTTCCTTTTATAGTCCTTTCTATTTTAGGGTTTGTGCCTTTTGCATGCTTGCATGGGCTAGCCCACTAGGCTCGACTCGGCCCATCCGATGTCTCGCCTCTAGTATTTAAGTCAAACTATGTTATTTGTTTCAGCACGTTCAATTTTAATCAAGGTTTCAAGTAGAGTGTTTATCCTCCTTCCCTTGATCGGACGTCACCCTCTATCTTCGCATCCCGATTCCCTCCGTCGCCGACGCTACGGCAACCGCTTGAACCTTCAAGCCCAGTCTTCCTTCGCATCTCCCTTCCTCCGCAGTCGACGCTGCGACACCAAAGACTTGTCTTTTCAAGTCATCTATCCCTCATCAAATCGCTTCTGCCATCGCTATCCATTCGCCCCATCCATCGCTTCCATCGCGTCCACCATCACCACCAATTCCATCGCGTCCACCATCGCCACCAATTCCATCGCGTTCACCATCGCCTTCACCATCGACGTCGTCTTCGCTGTTGTGACACTCAACGTGACACTCAGCCTCGCCGACACCGCGATCTTCCAGACCACCTCCACCGGGTTCGCTTCGCCACCATCTTTTCAACCTTTCGTGCAAGACAACGTGACTTCTCGCCCAAGACTAGATCCAAAGGTGTCGCCTTTGACAATTGGCTTGTCATTGGAGGCAAGAACACATCAACTGATATCAGAGCCCAGCAATCTTGTAAGTCACGAACTCAAGTTTGCATCTTGTTCACAATTTTTTTTTTCTTGACCCCCATCGTTTGTTTTCATAAGATCTTGAGCAAAAAAAAAACAAAGTTTCCATATTTACCTCACCTACTCGGTTTCTACAAGATAAACTCTTGGCCGAAATTTTTTTCTTCTTCCCTACATTTTGGTGTGTTAGGTAATTTGTTATCTTGCATGCTAGAATATTTTGTTTCCTTGTTTCACGCATGGATAGAGTTTCCTTGTTTGCTAGATTTTGCTTTTTAGTTAAGTTAACCGAATTTCCTTATAAGAAATCAACTCAAATCTTATCTTATCTCTCCTATCTCTAAATATCACACTTGTGATATTCTTGTTACTTAGACCGTTTTCTTTTGCAATCCGAAAAGATCAAAAGATAAGATCTCGGATATTATATATAAAAAAAAGATATCAAAAAGATATTCAAAAAAAAAAGTTACCAAAGTTAGGTAAAGCCAAAATAAGGCAACCCTAACCCACTCTCGGTCTAAGCTCATCTTCTCAACCTATCCATCGTCTAGGTCAAGCTTCTTAGAAGGTGATTTCTTGCTAATTAGGTTACTTTGTTTACGTTTGTTTTAGGGATCAATTTGTTCTTGGTTGTTTGATTTCAACTTGCTTGATACACCATCTCTTGTGTAAGTCAAGCCGCCCTCACAGCAAGCCAAACTAGCCCTACCTACGTGAACTTTGTGACTTGACTAGTGATTTTCCTGGTTGTTGTTCTTTGTTGTCTTTTGATTCGTTTTTACTTCCATGTCTGGCCATATTGTTATAGGTAGCATGATGGTTGGACAACGTGAAGACCAACTTCGAGTTGACAACACCAATCCACATCCACCGCCGTTGGGTCTACCCCAAGACCAACCCCCAATTGACCCCCCACAACAAGACCCCGTCATGGAGTTGTCCGAGGAGCAACAAGAGATCCAAGCTCTTCGTCAACGCATTGCTCAATTTGAAGCCAGAGAACGCGCGGCACAACTCGTGCCCACTCCAACACCCCTTAGTTCTATGGACGCGTCGGCTCAACCACGAGCCACCGACGCCAGTCCATCGAAGACAAGAGTCGACAAAGGCAAATGAATCATGCCTTCGACATCTCATCCTCAACCACAACTCAATCGTATGCAAAGTGTCATCGAGAGTCGCCAAGGATTCGTTTCGCACACGGCCCGCTATGTGCCCAGAGCCACACCCGCTGGCTTCGACACCGGCTCCGACAACGACCGTGACGCCGAGGACACTCAAGGTGAGTTTTCTGAACCATTCAACTTTGATGATCGCTATGTGATGACAGGTTTTAGTCGTATCGCCTGATCAAAATAATCCTAACAAACCTAAACTAGTAGAATAGGCAAGTAAGGGTCGAATCCCAAAGAGAATCAAATACTATTCCAACGATGTAATTGTATACCAACAAGTAACCAAGAGGGTTTCGGTTTAAAAACAAACAAAATAAATAAAAGCAAAGACTTGAAATCAAATCGGGAAAATAGCTCAGCCAAACAAATATCCACACTTCAGATTGATAGATCGATCATTGATTATTCCTAGTCCTCAATACTCATGAATGTCCTAATCCATGTTCTGATATAGTTATCAGTCCAACCAGTCCTGATAACCCTAACTATCAAATAACCTAGAAGACCTTCTAGATTGAATCTAACAGCAGTAATGGATTCAGGAATAGATAGGTACATGCAAGTGTAGCAAACAGTCATACAATTGCATGCAATTAATTCTCTACACAAACTAAGGGATCAAGATTCTTAAATAGTCTCCTCCAATCCTTAATAGTATGATCAATAACAATCTCAATAGGTTGTATAGAAAAGGGGAACCAATAGCGTAATACTAATCTTTTCTAGATTGTCAGGATAGAGGGAACTACTATTATCAATCTATTTGATATCCTAATCAACAAATCAAGGGGAATCGATATACGATCAATGAGATTAAGCACGAGAGAGAATTAAAACAATCATAGAAAGAGTAAAGAAATAACCTCACAATCAAATCAACCAAAGGCTTCAATTGTCTGTCTGAGCAAAAGGTGCGAAAAACAACAATTTAAACTGAATCTGAATGAATAATGAAAAGTATGCTAGGGAAATCAGGTTAAATAACCTAACCCTAAAACAAAAGGGAAAAGATAACGAAAAAAATCCTAAAAGGAAAATAACATAAAGTATGAAATAATAACAGAAAATAAAAATCGAAAATAATAAAAATAAGGAACTTCGGAAAATCCCGCGCGGCTTCGCTCCGTGCCATTCCGTGATCGCGGAAAGAATTCTGCGGTCACGGAAATTAGAATGTTGCTCTCGACCTCTGGTGCTGGGGGAATTTTCCGCGGTCGCAGCACATTTTCCGCGGTCGCGGAAAATTGCTGTTCTCGCTCCGTCTTCTCGAATTAGCCACGATCTCTTTCCTTCGTCGCCCGCGGTCGCGGCATCTCCTTTCTTCTCCTTGTGTGGCTCTTTCTTCTACTCTTCCTTCGTCTCCTCAAGTGGTATACTCCTCGTCTTCTGAATGTCTTCATTTAAGCTTCTCCAAACCACCAAATCCACACTTCTTCTCCTCAACTCCATACTCCACAGTTGTGCTCTAAACCCATACAAATGGCACCCTAAACACCGGTAACAACTCCTAGATAAGCACTACAAAGTAGAGCTGATCACTATGCCTCTAGGAGAACCCAGAGATGCGTACCGGGATCAGCGCCTCGCGAAGGCCGCCCTCGACGAGCCGAGCAAGCCGACGCGACGCCATGGAGACACAGTCGCCGACCCAGTGGGCATACGCGACGCGATGATCAATTGAGAATCCCAAATACCCAGCCACAGAGGCATGACGTACGCGATCATCTTCAACACCAAAGTGTTCGGATGCCGCATTATGGTTCCAATGGCTACGCGTTGATCACACCCAATGTCCACGACAACTTCGACGAGTATGACGACAAGGAGATCGAGGACTCACAGTTAAGGACAAGTTTCCTATACCACATATAGAAGATCTATTGGATGAACTCAATGGTGCAACTTGGTTTTCTAAATTGGATCTACGCGCTGGGTATCATCAGGTCCGGGTTATCGAAGACGACATTCGGAAAACAACTTTTCGTACACATCATGGGCACTTCGAATTCAGAGTCATGCCATTTGGTATGACTAACGCCCAACAACTTTCCAAGCACTAATGAACGATGTGTTTGGGCCCTTTCTGCGGAAGTTTGTGCTCGTCTTTTTCGGTGACATATTGATTTACAGTATTACTATCGAGCATCACATTCATCATCTTACACCTGCGCGACAGCTTCGAGGTGCTCAAAAGGTACAACATGAAACTAAACCCTACTAAATGCTCATTTGGAGTGTCGTCAGGGAAGTTCTTAGGATACATGGTGACACAAAGAGGAGTAGAGGCCATCCCAGAACAGATCAAGGCTCTCATCAACCTCCAATCCCCCCAATGTGTCAAAGACGTACAGAAGCTCACAGGTCGGATAGCAGCTCTGAACAGATTCATCTCCAAATCATCCGACAAATGCAAACCCTTCCACGACGCGCTCAAGAAGAACAAGTCCTTTCAATGGACGGAAGAACACGAAGCAGCATTCCAGAACCTCAAAGAGTACCTGGCCAGTCCTATGTTACTGACCAAACCTAAAGGCGACGAGCCCTTATTTCTTTATCTTGCAGTGTCAGAGTCGGCCGTAAGTGCTGTACTGGTCAGAGAGGAGGATGGCAAACAGTCGCCAATATACTACGTCAGTCGGACGCTATTATCAGCCGAAAAGAGGTATTCGTCACTTGAAAAGCTCGTACTATCATTGGTAATGGCTTCAAATAAACTCAAACCATATTTTGAATCCCATACTATTATTGTTCGCACTAATCATCCCATGAGAGCTATCATGAGGAAACCCGAGTTCACAGGACGAATGACCAAATGGGTCATACACCTCAGTGGTTACGACATCGAGTACGAGCCTAGGACGGTGATCAAGTCACAAGCCTTAGCCGACTTTGTGGCCGATTTCAGTCCGACCCTAGAGCAAGAAGCCTCTAAAGAAGCGACACAACTACTCGCGACAGATGAGACAAGTACATGGGAGCTCTACACAGATGGGGCGTCGAACGCCAGAGGATCGGGGCTTGGGGTCGTGCTGAAATCACCACAAGGGGACAAGATAGCTCAAGCCGTCAGATGTGAGTGGGATGCAACTAACAACGAAGCTGAATATGAAGCACTCATATTCGGACTCATCTTGGCTCGCGATCTAGGAGTCCGAGAGATCGAAGTCGTCTGCGACTCCCTGCTGGTCGTAAACCAGATACAAGGGTCGTACAACGCCAAGGATACCAGAATGGTAGCCTACCTAGAGGTAGCCAGGAAACTAATCGGACAATTCTAGACATTCAACATCCGACAGGTACCCAGGGACCTTAACTCCCAAGCTGACACACTCGCCAATCTAGGATCCGTCCTAGACCCGAAAGAATTTCCACATATACCATTGGCCCACATCATGACGCCAGCCGTCCCAAGGACATCCGTTGAGTTAACAACATTACTTGAAGAACTCGTCGCCATGGAAATAGGCGACCGACCCGAAGAGGACATCGTCGACGCCGATGACGACTGGATGCTACCTTACATCAGGTGGTTAAAATGACGGCATTCTACCCGACGACAAGACAGAAGCAAAAAGGCTCAAGGTACAAGCACTCTCTTACGATATCATTGATAACATATTGTACAAAAGATCTGTTACAGGGCTACTCCTACGATGCCTTAAGAGTCCAGAAGTCAGACGTATCTTGCAATCGTTACACGAAGGAGAGTGTGGCAACCACACTGGCGGGCGAAGCCTCTCAGGAAAGGCCCTACGAAACGGGTACTATTGGCCAACAATGAACAAAGACGCCATGGAATACACCAAGAAGTGCGACGCCTGTCAGCGACACGCACCCGTCCATCGTCAGCCTTCAGAGCTCCTCCATCCGACCCTGGCTCCATGGCCCTTTATGAGATGGGGAATGGACATTGTCGGAAAGCTTCCTCCCGCGTCGGGTCAAAGAGTCTTTTTCCTTGCCATGACGGACTACTTCTCCAAATGGATCGAAGCCGAGGCTTACAGAGAGGTAAAGGATCAACACGTCATTTCATTCATAAAACGCAATATCTTGTGCAGATTTGGCATCCCATCAGAAATCGTGTGCGACAACGGTTCCCAGTTCATCAGTCATAATACTAGAGCCTTCTGCGACCAATGGAACATCAAGTTGGTCACATCCATAACTCGGTATCCACAATCCAACAGACAAGCCGAATCCAGCAACAAGATCATTATCAACAACCTCAAGAAACGCCTCACCGGGGCTAAAGGCAAATGGGCAGACGAACTCCCACTTATTCTCTGGTCCGACAGGACTACTCCAAAGAACGCGACCGGGCAATCGCCTTTCTCTCTCGTCTACGGGAGTGAGGCGGTCATCCCGGCTGAGTTACTGGTTCCGACTGCTCGCTGCAACCTTCAGACAATTGAACAAAACGACGTCGAACTAGCACACAATCTGGACACAGCGGACGAGATCAGAGAGAAAGCCCGAATCAGGATGGTCAGGTTCCAACAACAAGTCGCAAGGAGCTACAACAAGAACGTTCGAATTAAGGCATTCAAGGTCGGAGACTGGGTCTTAAGGAAAACTTTCCAGAACACCAAGAATCCATCCGACGGAAAGCTAGCACCACAATGGGAAGGACCTTACTTGATCACCGAAGTGGTCGGACAAGGAGCATATCAGTTAGAAGACAAAGACGGACAACCGATCCCAAGAAGTTGGAACGCAGCACATCTAAAGCTCTACCATTTCTGAACCGACGAGGTAAAACATCACACAAATTCTATACATCGCTTCATATCGCATGCTATCGCATATACATTGCTACATATCGCATGCTATCGCATATACATTGCCACATATCGCATGCTATCACATACACATTGCCATCTATCGCATACATATCGCATGTACATCGCTACTTTCTTTTACGTATGATCGTCTGACACTAAGCGAGGACTTCCTCCTTACAAAAACACAAATGCAGAACAACATTTACATTGGACCCAGTCGTCCGCAAATGGATCTTGTCATCCGCATATAGCGCTTACATTACACGATCGATCAGAACACGGGGAGATGACAACACAGGCACGTCGGCACACCCTGCCTTACACAAAACACAAGGTACAACACCTTGTTACATTTACTCAATAAACAAATTGCTTACATCCCTGGCATAATGTCATGACTAACACATACACAAACACATCACAAGCCTGCTCTACATACATACATACGGTGAAACCCCACTCGACAGAGCACACGGGTGAAACCGATGCACACAAAATACAAAACGTCGTCGACAACTTCTTTGAAAGTCTGACGAACATGTACGAAACAGACTAGCATATGACTCTATATGTAAACACACAATTGCATCGAAATAAAAGCATTTTTATACAAATACGCGACCCGCGATGGTGGACGGGTCGCCAAACCACATTGTCTACCTACACATCTATAGGACTTCATCAAACAGAAATATTCTGCGACCCGCGATGGTGGACGGGTCGCCAAAACACACAGTATCCAAAAACACCAAATGTCTAAACCCATACACAAATGGGACAAACAACGTCAAAATACGCAAAGAAAATGAATCAGGCGTCGGGGACGACGGCATTACCTTCGGCAGGGACTGGCTCAAATGGGGCTACCTCATCGGTCGGCTTAACATCGCTAGAGTGGGCTTCGTCCTCGTCGACGCCCTCATCCGCGGCTTCTTCGCCGACACCGGCTAAGCAGAACAACTCCTGACCAGGATCGCCTTTTGGGAACATGGAGTCCAGAGTCTCCTTCTCCGCATTCAGGTCCCATAGCCCGTGCTTGCCTTCGTTGAACTCTTCGATCATTTCGATGCGCGACTTCACAGCATAAAAGGCCTCAACATCGCCAGCAATCTCGCCATCGACGATCCGAGCCCGTTTCACCTCCTCCTCAACGCTTGCCCGACACTCTTCAAACTCCCTCTGACATGCGACCAACTCCCCTTGACAGCTCTTCAACTCCCTGGTGAGGCGACGCTCGATTTCACGGCAGCGACTCTCCGCTCCCTCTAATTTAGTCTTCAAGGACGCGAGGTCGGACTCTGACCTAGCAGCCCGCTCCTCGGCCTTGGCGACCATCGCCTTGACGCCAGAGTATGCCCCCAAAAGATACTGAAAAGACTGCAATCTCACACGACGACACAACAGACGATCAAAAAACGTGGTCGAACGAAAGAAAAAGAAAAAGACACAAACAAAAAGACGATTCACCTTCCACGCGGAGCACCCCGCTTCACCAATGCAGTCGAGGGGAGAGACGTCGTCGACCTCCGAATTCAAAGTCGGGTCTTGAGTGTGAAAAAGGTCAGCAATCGACCGCCCAACGGCACCGATCTTGCCAATCCCCTCAGCAGTCACGGCCTTCTTCTTCTTGAAGACCTCCTCCGTCTTGACATCTTTGGAGCAAACACTTGCTTTCCTCTTCGAGCTGGCCTTGGCTGGCGCTGTCAGGTCCACCAAAAGCGGCTTGCTCGATGCAGCCTTGGCCTCCGCCTCCCTCTGCTCGATCAAGCTTTTTTCCAGAAGCGACTCTCAAACGAGCAGTCGCTCGACCACCGGGAGAACCTGACATGACAAACAGAACCCTAAAACACACGACAAAACAAAAGACAGTCACAAGAGGCTCCCAGAGTCGGATGTCTACCTTTCACACGAGATGACAATACGTTCGACATATCCTCTTGAGAAACAGGGGTCGTCGACAAGAGATTGACATTTACAAACTTCCTCTCAGCCACTGGAACCCCAAGGACGATCTTGGACAAGCCCTCTGATCGGCTGTTAACTTCCAAATCTTTCGGTTCAGGGACTACAAAAAAGGAAAGTTAAAAACAGAGTGTTAAAACCCATAAACGCGTGGGAGAGAAGACAAATACATACTGTCGATCCGCCACTCCGTCAACAGAAATGGACATTCTCCTTCCTTCTCCAGAGAAGAACGTTTGACAAAAAAGAATTTCGACCCCCATCCACGGTCGTTCACATCAGGAGTCTGCACCAAGGGCTTCCGACCACGTCGGATACGCAGTTGCACACGGGAAGAACTCTTCGACCCGATGAAGTAATTATACCACAAAGCATCAAAATCAAAACCAGCTCCAGTTTGGACGTTCACGAGGTCTAAAACCCTAAGGACTCTCCACGCCTGAGGCATTACTTGACACGGCGCTAACGCCAAAGTGGCTAGAAAATCTCTGACAAGAGAAGAAAAAGGAAATTTATGCCCTATTCTAAACGGGTACACATAGAAGCAAATCCACCCTTCGTAACGCGCGTCGGCTCTCTCGTCTGGATGAGGCAGCCTAGCGATTGTCTCCGGAGGAAAGCCCCCGACTTGGAGGACTTGATCCAGTTCCGCCTCTGAAAAAGTGCTAACCAGCGCATCCGACTCCGTCAAGATAAAATGGGGAGAAACTTCACCTTCTCTAGCGTCGGAAAGAGTCTTCGACGACTCAGAAGCCTCAAAAGAAACCATCTCGAGAATAGAGAGGGAGGGGAATTGGAGAGCTATGGATAGGAAAAATCAGAAAGCTATGACGAGAGAGACCAAGAAACTTACCAGAAGAAACTTGCAGAGGAAGAAGATGAAGAGTAATCGTTTCCCCTGCTCAGAATTTATGGAAAGATATCATGACCTGCAGAGACGTCGCGTCATGCCCTAATCGCAAGCCACGTCGACCTGTGCAACCGCGCCAAAAAGGACGGTGGAGATCGTGTCCAGAGAAGTTGCCACGGATTTCGGTCTACTTGCCTAAACTGTAAGCCCATAACAACTTGGGGCTATTGTTGGGCCTGGCATCCTAGGAGAAAGACGGATCAAGTGGATCGAACTCAAGCCCACTGCAGATCAGAAGAACAGAGGAAAAGACCAGAGGAGCCGACGAGACTTCTCTGGTCGAGTATCATCCAACAGGATCGCAAGGATCTCTCTACGCATTTAATGCCCAGATCACGCAACGGCCATAACATTAAAACCAACGTAATCACAGAGATTCAATGGCGCAATCTTCGCCATTACTCTCAACATTGAAGATGAAATATTCGGCAAGAAATGCAAAACGGTAACAAGGGTGAAAGACTTACCATATCGGGACGACAAACAGGATAAGAAACAACACGCGCAATTACGCAAGGCACACGAGCATTCTTACTCAGAAAACACACCAAAATAGCACTCTCGCTCTCAATCTAGCTCTCTAACGGCTTCCTACGCCTGACCCCCGCCGATCGCCACTCACAAGTCACTGGTCGAGTCCCACTCGATCTCTGGTTTTATCACGATAAGTTGTATCACGATTCAGTCTGATTAAACACGACATCTAATAAAAACATCACGCTATTACATATTTATTCTTTGTTTATCTATTGCTTGCTTGGTTTGGATTGTTTTTTATCATTCGATCGACTAGTTACCCCGTCTAAGGCGATTTAGGTCGTCCGATTATTTTGCCCCAAAACAGTACCTCGAAGTTGTCACGGAGGTGGTCGATGTGGTCCTTTTTCTTTTTTGATTTGACCAGCATGTTGTCTATGTAGACTTCCATCGTGTCCCCAACCTGATCTTTAAACATCTTGTTGACTAGTCGTTGATAAGTAGCCCCTGTATTTTTTAGTCCGAAGGGCATTACTTTGTAACAATAGACACCTTGAGTTGTGAAGAATGTCGTTTTCTCTTGGTCTTCTGGTTCCATGAGGATTGGATTGTAGCCACTGAATGCGTCCATGAAGGATAGCATTTCGTGTCCTGCCGTTGCATCGACCATGGCGTCGAAGTGAGGAAGTGGGAATGAATCTTTGGGACAAGCCTTGTTGAGGTCGGTGAAGTCGATGCAGACTCTCCATTTGCCATTTTTCTTTTGGACTACAACCATGTTGGCCAGCCACTCGGGGTAGTTGACTTCCTTTATCTTTCCTATTTCCAGCAAGCTCCTGACTTCATCGTCGACAATCTTGTTTCGCTCTGGGGCGAATTTCCTGCGCTTTTGCTTTACAAGGGGGTGAGATGGATCTACGTTCAATTTATGAGTAATAATGTTTGGAGATATACCGACCATATCTTCATGTGACCATGCAAAACAATCAGCATTAGACCTGAGGAAATCCAGAATTTGTTGTCTGGTCGAGTCATCCAGGTGCGACCCAACCCTTACCGTTTGGTTTGGCTTTGAAGGATCTAGTACGATCTCGTCAAGCTTTTCCATTTCTGGTTCGACGTATCGATTAGATTCTTCGCCGATCTATGATTGCTATGCGACCTTATGCTCGATAGCGCTTTTCATGGAGGCGACATAGCACTTCTTGGCCATCCTCTGGTCTCCCTTGATTTCTTGGACTCCCCACTTGGTGGGGAACTTGATGACTTGATGGTACGTCGAGGGTACCGCCTTCATAGCATGTATCCATGGCCTGCCAAGAATGCAATTATAGGGAGATGGGCATTCTAGGACCAGAAATTTCACCTGTTGGTTTATTCCCCCGGCGTATGTTGTAAGAACGATTTCACCGATAGTGTGTTTGACTTCACCACTGAATCCGACTAGTGGAGTCGATTTCTTGATCAAGTCACCTTTGCCCAAACCCATCCCTTTGAGGGCGTCGAAGGTCAAGAGATTGGTCGAACTTCCTGTATCGATTAGTACTCTACGTGTCAAACAGTTCCCGACAGATAAAGAGATTACCAGACCATCGTGATGGTTTTCCGACCCGTCGGCATCGAACTCGTCGAACGTGACTGTTGGGAGGTCGGAGACCTTGGTTTGTCTGAACTCTGGCGTTTCGGGCTTACTGCCTTTGCTTTATTTTGCATGTCGTTTGGCCGTGGAGTATGTATTCCCACATACGTTTGATCCCCCTGAAATGGTATTGACAGGAGATGGGGGTTTGTCTTGTTTTACCTGATCTCGTCGCTCTATGGTAGCTTTGGCTCGTTCCGAGATTACGTCACGCAAGAGCCCCTGCGCGAGTAACCTGGCGACCTCTCTACGTAAGGTGATGCATTCATCCGTTGAGTGACCGTGGTCACCGTGGAATTCACACCACCTGCTCATGTCCTTTTTGACGTCCGGTCGGTCGCTCTTTCGGGGCCATCTTACCTCTTTTCCATATTTGTCAAAACTCTTGACGAGCTCCGACACGGAAACACTGAAGTTGTAAGATTAAACCCTGGGAGGCAACGTTGGACCATCTCTTCAGTCTTGGGACCTGTTCTGGAAGGAGTTTATCTGATTCTGCTAATTTCGATTACGATGGTAGGGGTGATGACGTCTGTCTCGATGGTTGTCGAAAGAGGATTTGCGATCGGATTGGTCGGGTCCATGGGACGTTTTTTCGCGATTCGCGATCTTCTTCCAAACGTACCTCGGCCATGGTTTTGGCTTGGACATCTTTGAAACTTCTGCACGGGTACTTGGTGATCTCGTTGTAGAGGTTGTTGTCCTTGATCAGACCTTGTCGGAAAGCTTCGATGGAGGTGGTGACGTCGCAATGGGGATTTGCGACTTTTTCTTTATTGTACCTATTAAGATAGTTTCGAAGAGGTTCATTATACCTTTGGGTGATTCGATAGAGATCACTCGACTGCCTTTCGAGCCTCCGACTGCTGGCGAATTGGATCTTGAAGGAATTGACTAGATCCGCGAACGAGGCGATCACTCCCTGGGGTAAACGCATAAACCAGGTCAGTGCGGGACCCATGAGAGTCGTGCCAAAGCTTTTTCACATGACAGCCTTGCGGCTCTCCCTTGGAATTGATACAGTCATTAATTTTTGTTTATAGAGAGAAATGTGATCATATGGATCGTTAGTGCCGTCGAATGTCGCCATGCTAGGAAGGTGGAACTTGTTTGGGATTTCGACCTTGGCGATCTCTCCGGTGAATGGAGATTCTTCATATCCGCCCGACGCTTCCTTCTCGATCGGCTGTGGAACTCCGGGAATTCTAGCGATGCGATCGTCAAGTGTCTTCATGTGCTGACTGAGCGTCTGCTGGACAAGGGCCATGATGTCGGGAGGATTGGTAACCTGTGGTTTGTCGATTTGGGTCCCTGTTGACCCGATCGGTGTGGAGAAAGTAACATTATTAGTTGAAAATGGATTGACTAGAGGAGTTCGAGATGTACCCTCAGTATGTCCGGGATGCCGTATGCTCGGGGGGGTCAGGTCGATGCCATCCATGTCAAGACATGTCTGGACGTTGCTATGGATGGGCATCCGCCTGGATCCAGAAGCCATTGATTGTACCTGCGACTTAAGAGACTCATTTTCACGGGTTAGTTGTGCAATCTCGGCCTCAGATTGGGTGGATAAGGTAGCCAAGGCTTCGATCTTTTGGCGTTGCTGGGCAAGTTCCTCTTGTAAGGCAGTCATTTTTTGGGCAAGCTCTTAGAGTTGGTTTGGAATAGGATTTTCGGTTGTGTTTCCTTGAGCTTGGGTGTCATCTTCGAGGTGTGGCTCCTTGGTACCAGTAGGTGGGTTGATAGTCATGGTTGGAAGGTTTTGAGATGGTGATCGGCAAGTTGCCCCATGGTGGGCGCCAAATTGTTTTGGGGCGAAAAGATCAGATGACCTAAATCGCCTTAGACGGGGTAATGAGTCGATCGGATAATAAATAAAATCAATCTAAACCAAATAAACAATCAACAAGCAAAGAATGGATGCGAAATAGCAAGGTAATTTATAGATCTATTGATGATTGAATCAGATCAAAGTACAACTTATCCTTAGAGAATAAAGGATCGAGTCTTGTCCGACAGGTGTTTCCGTGATTCGACCGGCAGTGGTTGGGTAATATTCCGGGGAGACTCAACTGGAGCGGGTGTACTCGTATGTTCTTTTTAGGGTAAGTGAGCGGCTGTTGGATGCAGTCGTGTCTTTGTCGATTGCTTTGTCGTGATCTATATATGGTAATCTTATCTTGTGTCCGTTACTTATCTTTTACAATATCTTCTATTAATTTTGGGTGAGATCTTCAGGATTTGTTCTTGACTGCCAGCATTATCTATGTATTTAATGCTATTGCCGTTGCCATCGATCAAGCAATTAATGCCCTAGGCGAGATCTTCAGAGCTGGTCGGATCCCATGCGTCTGAGGAGTGTCCGACGCTTCCTTCTAGTCTCTTCTGGCCTTCGACTTCGCTTGGACCTCGGCCCAACTCGCTTGCTCCGATCCCTTTGGAGTATGTTGGGCCCAACAACCACTTCGAAAGGTGTCAACTTGGTCGTCGTGTTCCTGCATCTATTGTAACAAAACTCGACAAGTAATAGTAAGTCCTCCCAACGCCTAGGGTTGGCTCTTAGCATCGTGCGAAGGAGGGATCCTAGGGTTCTATTCTTGACCTCTGTTTGGCCATCGGTCTCGGGGTGGTAGCTAGTGGAAAATATGAGTTTGGTTTCTAGCTTACCCAAAAGAGTTCTCCAAAAATGACCAACGAACTTAGAATCCCTATCACTCACTATGGTACGTGGGACTCCATGAAGACGCACCACATGCTCAAAGAATAGATCGGTAATCTCACTAGCACTATGGGTTGTCTTACAAGCTATAAAATGTGCCATCCTAGAAAATCTATCTACGACCACAAAAATAGAGTCTTTACCTCGTCTAGAGAGGGGCAAACCCGTGATGAAATCCATAGACAAATCTTCCCAGGGGGCACTAGGAATGGGCAATGGGGTGTAGAGGCCGTGTAGGCTTGACCTAGCTTTGGCTCTCTGGCATGTCACACAACTTCTACAAAACCGAGTCACTTGATGGGTCATCTTAGGCCAAAAGAAATGTTCTCTTAGGGCGGCCAAGATCTTACTAATCCCAAAGTGTCCACGACTTTCGTGTGCTTCCTGAATCAAAAGGAGCCTAATGGAAGACCTAGGGATGCAAAGGTGACTAGCCTTGTATTAATAACCCTCAGAAAGGAAGTAAGACTCAAACTCTCAAAATCTTAGGCAATGCACGAATATAGGGGCAAAGAAAGGATCACTAGCATACAATTCTTTATTCAAAGCAAAACCCAAAACTTTAGTTTGCACATGAGTCAAGAGAAAATACCTTCGAGATAACGCGTCGGCGACAATGTTCTCCTTTCCCTTCTTGTGGACCACGACATAAGGAAATGTCTCAAGAAATTCTACCCAACGAGCATGGCGTCGATTGAGGTGGGCTTGGCTCTTCAAATAGCTCAAGGTTGCATGGTCGCTGTGGATGACAAATTCACGCGGCCAAAGGTAATGTTGCCACGTCTTTAGCATGCGTATTAGGGCATATAACTCTTTGTCGTAGGTGGGGTTGAGTGTGGCCCATGTGAGCTTCTCACTGTAATTTGCAATGGGTCTCTTCTCCTGGTGCAGCATACCACCAATGCCAATGTCTGAGGCATCACATTCCACCTCGAAGTGCTTGTCGAAGTCGGGAAGCTGGAGCAAAGGTGCTTGGCACAATGCCCACTTCAAAGCCAAGAAGGCTTCTTCGTGGGACTCAAGCCACAAGACAATGCTACCCTTCTTTGTCAACTCATGCAAAGGCGCGACAATGGAGGAGAAGTCTCGAACAAAGCGCCTATAAAATCCCGCGAGGCCGAGAAAGCTTTGCACTTGTGTCGGCGTCGTCAGCATTGGCCATTCTTTGATGGCCATGATCTTTTCTTCGTCGACGCGCAGACCATCACTACTCACGACATAACCTGGAAAATTTGTGGATGCGGAGCAAAATGAGCACTTGGCCAGATTGGCGAATAGGCTCTCGCGTCGAAGGCACTCGAGCACTTGGCGAAGGTGATCGACATGCTCCTCCCGGCTCCGTGAATACACAAGGATGTCATCGAAGAAAACGACGACAAACTTGCCAAGGAAGGTTCTCAAGACGTGGTTCATCACGCGCATGAATGTGCTTGGCGCGTTCGTGAGCCCAAATGGCATGATGAGCCACTCGTAGAGCCCATACTTCGTTTTGAACACGGTCTTCCACTCATCACCTTCTTTCATCCTGATTTGGTGACAACCACTCTTCAAATCTATCTTGGAGAAAAGTATCGCGCCATGAAGTTCATCAAGCATATCGTCGAGGCGTGGAATAGGATGCCTATACTTGACGGTGATCTGGTTAATCGCGCGGCAATCAACACACATTCTCTATGTTCCATCCTTCTTGGGCACAAGGATCACATGCATAGCGCAAGGGGAAAGAGATTCCCTCACGCAACCGCGATCCTACAACTCTTGCACCTGGCGATGCAGCTCTTTGGTCTCTTCTGGGCCAGCTCTATATGCAGCGCGGTTGGGCAAGGAGGCACCAGGAACAAGGTCAATCTGGTGCTCAATGCCTCTCAGTGGAGGTAATCCTTGTGGCAACTCATCGGAGAAGACGTCGTCGAACGCGGTGAGCAAGGCAGCGATGGCAGGCGGCACTGGCGCGGTGTGCGATGACTCTGGGATGCAAGGGGTTGGCACAAGCAGAAAACATGGTGCCTTGCCAGTTAGACATGCAGTGAGGTCACTAGGCCTGGCTAAAAGCAAGCGTCGCTCACATTTGCCTTGCAACGGAGGCGTCGGCGGCAATGGCGCGGCCAACTTTGTCGATGACGAGGCACTGGTCAATTTTTGTTGGGCACTAGGCATATGTGGACCATTGCTCGCGCCAGAATTGGAAAAACCTGGCCAAGCCTCTAGAGTGCCTTTCTTGGCCTTCCCAGCGGCACCAGCAGCGGCGCCATGACGATCCAGATGGGCATTTGGTGTCCCACTTGTCGCGTTGGTCCTCTTCTTGTCAGTGCCCGGGGAAAATGATATTTTTCCATATATGGAGGAGTCTGGCCTCTGGAGTGCCTCTGGGGACTCATTGGACCTAGTAGACGCGGCCTCAATGGCCTTCTGGCGATCGCACTCAACCTGGTCCTGCGAGATCTCATGGGGAGACACTGGATGCAAGGTGATGCGCTTCCCATGGTAATTGAACACATAAGTGTTCAAATAGCCATCATGGAGCATGCACCTGTCGAATTGCCATGGGAGCCCAAGCAAAATATGGGTGGCGTCCATTGCAAAAACATCACAAAGTATAGAATCACAGTATTGCCCTATGGAAAAAGAAACTAAGCATTGGCGAGATACTGTGTTACCTGGACTGGAAGAAATCCATTAGAGTGCATAAGGCCGTGGATGAGGCGTCGTAGGCAACTTGAAGTGTGTCATGACATTCTCATTGACAATGTTAGCACATGAGCCTCCATCAACTATGACACTCAAGGAAGCCGTCTGGACGAGAGCCCTTGTGTGGAACAAGTTCTTGCATTGGTCGTGGAGGCTCGCTTCCTTGACTGTGAGGAGACGACGCGTCACCAAGCTCAATGGTGTGCCCGCGTGTAGAGAAGCGGGTTTGCAGTCGTAGGCGTCTTCCTCCGCTTCGATGCCTTCATCGATGGCCTCGAGTGTTGGCTCCTCGTCGTCGACAGATTCATAGCCGGCGGTCGCGGTGGAGAACAACACCTTGCGAGTATTGGGGCAGTCCTTCTTATAGTGGCCTCTTCCACCACATTTGTAACACTCGACGTCGCGCACGCGATTTGTGCCCACTGGAGCTTGTCTGTCGCGACGCGGTTGTGGTAGAGACACTAGGGCGAACATTAGTATAAGGTAATCCACTAGGGTTAGAAGAATACCTTGGTTGGCCACTTGGAAAAGTGTAAGACTTTCGGCGAAAGATTTGTGCATGAATTTGCATCGCCGTATGTGTGAGTGTGTTCAAATCTTTGATGGGCAAAATCTCGAGTTGATCACAGATGTTGGTGTTCAAGCCACTCAAGAATTTTGTCCTGAAAGTCGATGGTGCAACGGAGATGTTGGCCTTGTAATACATGTCTTCAAGCTTGGAAAAGAACTCGAGTGGACTCATTGACCCTTGGCGAGCCATGGCAATTTCCATTCTTATATTATTCCTATAGTCTGGAGGCACGTATTTCTTGGTCATTACGTAGACTAGTTGATGCCATTCACTGACCCGTGTTCTGTGGTGACGCACGCAGTCATCCTCGAAGCGATGCCACCATACTCAGGCTGCTCCTCGAAAGTGAAGTGTCGAGGCATAAACATGCTCCTCTGGAGGAACGCGGCAATAGTGTAGGGTGTACTCCATAGCCTGCACCCATTCAAGAAAAACAGAGGGATTGTATTCACCAAAGAAATGCTCGATCTTTACCTTGACTTTATGTCGTTGGTATCGAGGCTGGGCAGGTGCTTGGTGGAATGCGTTGTTTGGCGCGGCAGCGTAGAGAGGATTATCGTAGGCGCACACACCATGGGGTCTATCGCGTCCAACCTGGCGTCTATCGCGATCTTGGTGATCTTCGCCGCGAGCAAACTCATCCATTGGCGCGTAGGCATCATCGCGTTGGCATCTTCGCGGTTGGGAATCGTAGTCGGCTTGGCGAATGTCCCTTGGTATAACATCGCGGCGCTCGCCGCCAATGTCACGAATGCGTTCTCCTTGGGGCTGGAGATGCGGTAGAGGTATCCAATCTGACGGGTGATCCTGCAATTCAAGTGGATCTCCAAGAGGGGGTGAAAAAAATTAGGGTTGACCATACTTGAGTCCTCGATCTCCTCGTCGTCATACTCGTCGAAGTCGTCGTGGACATTGGGTGTGATCGACGCGTAGCCATCGGATCCGTAACATGGCGTCCGAACACTTTGGTGTCGAAGGTGATCGCGTACGTCATGGCTCCGTGGCTGGGTATTTGGGGTTCTCAATTGATCATCGCGTCGCTTATGCCCACTTGGTCGGCGACTAGGTCTCCTTGGCGTCGCGTCGGCGTGCTCGGCTCGGCGAGGGCGGCCTTCGCGTGGCGATGAGCCCGGTACGTGTCTTTGTGTTCTCCTAAAGGCATAGCGATCATCAAAGTTGTATGGTTCAGAAAACTCACCTTGAGTGTCTTCGGCATTGCGGTCGTTGTCGGAGCCGGTGTCGAAGCCAGCGGGTTTGGCTCTGGGCATGTAGCGGTCCTTTCGAGCCTCCGACTGCTGGCGAATTGGATCTTGAAGGAATTGACTAGATCCGCGAACGAGGCGATCACTCCCTGGGGTAAACGCATAAACCAGGTCAGTGCGGGACCCATGAGAGTCGTGCCAAAGCTTTTTCACATGACAGCCTTGCGGCTCTCCCTTGGAATTGATACAGTCATTAATTTTTGTTTATAGAGAGAAATGTGATCATATGGATCGTTAGTGCCGTCGAATGTCGCCATGCTAGGAAGGTGGAACTTGTTTGGGATTTCGACCTTGGCGATCTCTCCGGTGAATGGAGATTCTTCATATCCGCCCGACGCTTCCTTCTCGATCGGCTGTGGAACTCCGGGAATTCTAGCGATGCGATCGTCAAGTGTCTTCATGTGCTGACTGAGCGTCTGCTAGACAAGGGCCATGATGTCGGGAGGATTGGTAACCTGTGGTTTGTCGATTTGGGTCCCTGTTGACCCGATCGGTGTGGAGAAAGTAACATTATTAGTTGAAAATGGATTGACTAGAGGAGTTCGAGATGTACCCTCAGTATGTCCGGGATGCCGTATGCTCGGGGGGGTCAGGTCGATGCCATCCATGTCAAGACATGTCTGGACGTTGCTATGGATGGGCATCCGCCTGGATCCAGAAGCCATTGATTGTACCTACGACTTAAGAGACTCATTTTCACGGGTTAGTTGTGCAATCTCGGCCTCAGATTGGGTGGATAAGGTAGCCAAGGCTTCGATCTTTTGGCGTTGCTGGGCAAGTTCCTCTTGTAAGGCAGTCATTTTTTGGGCAAGCTCTTAGAGTTGGTTTGGAATAGGATTTTCGGTTGTGTTTCCTTGAGCTTGGGTGTCGTCTTCGAGGTGTGGCTCCTTGGTACCAGTAGGTGGGTTGATAGTCATGGTTGGAAGGTTTTGAGATGGTGATCGGCAAGTTGCCCCATGGTGGGCGCCAAATTGTTTTGGGGCGAAAAGATCAGATGACCTAAATCGCCTTAGACGGGGTAATGAGTCGATCGGATAATAAATAAAATCAATCTAAACCAAATAAACAATCAACAAGCAAAGAATGGATGCGAAATAGCAAGGTAATTTATAGATCTATTGATGATTGAATCAGATCAAAGTACAACTTATCCTTAGAGAATAAAGGATCGAGTCTTGTCCGACAGGTGTTTCCGTGATTCGACCGGCAGTGGTTGGGTAATATTCCGGGGAGACTCAACTGGAGCGGGTGTACTCGTATGTTCTTTTTAGGGTAAGTGAGCGGCTGTTGGATGCAGTCGTGTCTTTGTCGATTGCTTTGTCGTGATCTATATATGGTAATCTTATCTTGTGTCCGTTACTTATCTTTTACAATATCTTCTATTAATTTTGGGTGAGATCTTCAGGATTTGTTCTTGACTGCCAGCATTATCTATGTATTTAATGCTATTGCCGTTGCCATCGATCAAGCAATTAATGCCCTAGGCGAGATCTTCAGAGCTGGTCGGATCCCATGCGTCTGAGGAGTGTCCGACGCTTCCTTCTAGTCTCTTCTGGCCTTCGACTTCGCTTGGACCTCGGCCCAACTCGCTTGCTCCGATCCCTTTGGAGTATGTTGGGCCCAACAACCACTTCAAAAGGTGTCAACTTGGTCGTCGTGTGCCTGCATCTATTGTAACAAAACTCGACAAGTAATAGTAAGTCCTCCCAACGCCTAGGGTTGGCTCTTAGCATCGTGCGAAGGAGGGATCCTAGGGTTCTATTCTTGACCTCTGTTTGGCCATCGGTCTCGGGGTGGTAGCTAGTGGAAAATATGAGTTTGGTTTCTAGCTTACCCAAAAGAGTTCTCCAAAAATGACCAACGAACTTAGAATCCCTATCACTCACTATGGTACGTGGGACTCCATGAAGACGCACCACATGCTCAAAGAATAGATCGGTAATCTCACTAGCACTATGGGTTGTCTTACAAGCTATAAAATGTGCCATCCTAGAAAATCTATCTACGACCACAAAAATAGAGTCTTTACCTCGTCTAGAGAGGGGCAAACCCGTGATGAAATCCATAGACAAATCTTCCCAGGGGGCACTAGGAATGGGCAATGGGGTGTAGAGGCCGTGTGGGCTTGACCTAGCTTTGGCTCTCTGGCATGTCACACAACTTCTACAAAACCGAGTCACTTGATGGGTCATCTTAGGCCAAAAGAAATGTTCTCTTAGGGCGGCCAAGATCTTACTAATCCCAAAGTGTCCACGACTTTCGTGTGCTTCCTGAATCAAAAGGAGCCTAATGGAAGACCTAGGGATGCAAAGGTGACTAGCCTTGTATTAATAACCCTCAGAAAGGAAGTAAGACTCAAACTCTCAAAATCTTAGGCAATGCACGAATATAGGGGCAAAGAAAGGATCACTAGCATACAATTCTTTATTCAAAGCAAAACCCAAAACTTTAGTTTGCACATGAGTCAAGAGAAAATACCTTCGAGATAACGCGTCGGCGACAATGTTCTCCTTTCCCTTCTTGTGGACCACGACATAAGGAAATGTCTCAAGAAATTCTACCCAACGAGCATGGCGTCGATTGAGGTGGGCTTGGCTCTTCAAATAGCTCAAGGTTGCATGGTCGCTGTGGATGACAAATTCACGCGGCCAAAGGTAATGTTGCCACGTCTTTAGCATGCGTATTAGGGCATATAACTCTTTGTCGTAGGTGGGGTTGAGTGTGGCCCATGTGAGCTTCTCACTGTAATTTGCAATGGGTCTCTTCTCCTGGTGCAGCATACCACCAATGCCAATGTCTGAGGCATCACATTCCACCTCGAAGTGCTTGTCGAAGTCGGGAAGCTGGAGCAAAGGTGCTTGGCACAATGCCCACTTCAAAGCCAAGAAGGCTTCTTCGTGGGACTCAAGCCATAAGACAATGCTACCCTTCTTTGTCAACTCATGCAAAGGCGCGACAATGGAGGAGAAGTCTCGAACAAAGCGCCTATAAAATCCCACGAGGCCGAGAAAGCTTTGCACTTGTGTCGGCGTCGTCAGCATTGGCCATTCTTTGATGGCCATGATCTTTTCTTCGTCGACGCGCAGACCATCACTACTCACGACATAACCTGGAAAATTTGTGGATGCGGAGCAAAATGAGCATTGGCCAGATTGGCGAATAGGCTCTCGCGTCGAAGGCACTCGAGCACTTGGCGAAGGTGATCGACATGCTCCTCCCGGCTCCGTGAATACACAAGGATGTCATCGAAGAAAACGACGACAAACTTGCCAAGGAAGGTTCTCAAGACGTGGTTCATCACGCGCATGAATGTGCTTGGCGCGTTCGTGAGCCCAAATGGCATGATGAGCCACTCGTAGAGCCCATACTTCGTTTTGAACACGGTCTTCCACTCATCACCTTCTTTCATCCTGATTTGGTGACAACCACTCTTCAAATCTATCTTGGAGAAAAGTATCGCGCCATGAAGTTCATCAAGCATATCGTCGAGGCGTGGAATAGGATGCCTATACTTGACGGTGATCTGGTTAATCGCGCGGCAATCAACACACATTCTCTATGTTCCATCCTTCTTGGGCACAAGGATCACATGCATAGCGCAAGGGGAAAGAGATTCCCTCACGCAACCGCGATCCTACAACTCTTGCACCTGGCGATGCAGCTCTTTGGTCTCTTCTGGGCCAGCTCTATATGCAGCGCGGTTGGGCAAGGAGGCACCAGGAACAAGGTCAATCTGGTGCTCAATGCCTCTCAGTGGAGGTAATCCTTGTGGCAACTCATCGGAGAAGACGTCGTCGAACGCGGTGAGCAAGGCAGCGATGGCAGGCGGCACTGGCGCGGTGTGCGATGACTCTGGGATGCAAGGGGTTGGCACAAGCAGAAAACATGGTGCCTTGCCAGTTAGACATGCAGTGAGGTCACTAGGCCTGGCTAAAAGCAAGCGTCGCTCACATTTGCCTTGCAACGGAGGCGTCGGCGGCAATGGCGCGGCCAACTTTGTCGATGACGAGGCACTGGTCAATTTTTGTTGGGCACTAGGCATATGTGGACCATTGCTCGCGCCAGAATTGGAAAAACCTGGCCAAGCCTCTAGAGTGCCTTTCTTGGCCTTCCCAGCGGCACCAGCAGCGGCGCCATGACGATCCAGATGGGCATTTGGTGTCCCACTTGTCGCGTTGGTCCTCTTCTTGTCAGTGCCCGGGGAAAATGATATTTTTCCATATATGGAGGAGTCTGGCCTCTGGAGTGCCTCTGGGGACTCATTGGACCTAGTAGACGCGGCCTCAATGGCCTTCTGGCGATCGCACTCAACCTGGTCCTGCGAGATCTCATGGGGAGACACTGGATGCAAGGTGATGCGCTTCCCATGGTAATTGAACACATAAGTGTTCAAATAGCCATCATGGAGCATGCACCTGTCGAATTGCCATGGGAGCCCAAGCAAAATATGGGTGGCGTCCATTGCAAAAACATCACAAAGTATAGAATCACAGTATTGCCCTATGGAAAAAGAAACTAAGCATTGGCGAGATACTGTGTTACCTGGACTGGAAGAAATCCATTAGAGTGCATAAGGCCGTGGATGAGGCGTCGTAGGCAACTTGAAGTGTGTCATGACATTCTCATTGACAATGTTAGCACATGAGCCTCCATCAACTATGACACTCAAGGAAGCCGTCTGGACGAGAGCCCTTGTGTGGAACAAGTTCTTGCATTGGTCGTGGAGGCTCGCTTCCTTGACTGTGAGGAGACGACGCGTCACCAAGCTCAATGGTGTGCCCGCGTGTAGAGAAGCGGGTTTGCAGTCGTAGGCGTCTTCCTCCGCTTCGATGCCTTCATCGATGGCCTCGAGTGTTGGCTCCTCGTCGTCGACAGATTCATAGCCGGCGGTCGCGGTGGAGAACAACACCTTGCGAGTATTGGGGCAGTCCTTCTTATAGTGGCCTCTTCCACCACATTTGTAACACTCGACGTCGCGCATGCGATTTGTGCCCACTGGAGCTTGTCTGTCGCGACGCGGTTGTGGTAGAGACACTAGGGCGAACATTAGTATAAGGTAATCCACTAGGGTTAGAAGAATACCTTGGTTGGCCACTTGGAAAAGTGTAAGACTTTCGGCGAAAGATTTGTGCATGAATTTGCATCGCCGTATGTGTGAGTGTGTTCAAATCTTTGATGGGCAAAATCTCGAGTTGATCACAGATGTTGGTGTTCAAGCCACTCAAGAATTTTGTCCTGAAAGTCGATGGTGCAACGGAGATGTTGGCCTTGTAATACATGTCTTCAAGCTTGGAAAAGAACTCGAGTGGACTCATTGACCCTTGGCGAGCCATGGCAATTTCCATTCTTATATTATTCCTATAGTCTGGAGGCACGTATTTCTTGGTCATTACGTAGACTAGTTGATGCCATTCACTGACCCGTGTTCTGTGGTGACGCACGCAGTCATCCTCGAAGCGATGCCACCATACTCAGGCTGCTCCTCGAAAGTGAAGTGTCGAGGCATAAACATGCTCCTCTGGAGGAACGCGGCAATAGTGTAGGGTGTACTCCATAGCCTGCACCCATTCAAGAAAAACAGAGGGATTGTATTCACCAAAGAAATGCTCGATCTTTACCTTGACTTTGTGTCGTTGGTATCGAGGCTGGGCAGGTGCTTGGTGGAATGCGTTGTTTGGCGCGGCAGCGTAGAGAGGATTATCGTAGGCGCACACACCATGGGGTCTATCGCGTCCAACCTGGCGTCTATCGCGATCTTGGTGATCTTCGCCGCGAGCAAACTCATCCATTGGCGCGTAGGCATCATCGCGTTGGCATCTTCGCGGTTGGGAATCGTAGTCGGCTCGGCGAATGTCCCTTGGTATAACATCGCGGCGCTCGCCGCCAATGTCACGAATGCGTTCTCCTTGGGGCTGGAGATGCGGTAGAGGTATCCAATTTGACGGGTGATCCTGCAATTCAAGTGGATCTCCAAGAGGGGGTGAAAAAAATTAGGGTTGACCATACTTGAGTCCTCGATCTCCTCGTCGTCATACTCGTCGAAGTCGTCGTGGACATTGGGTGTGATCGACGCATAGCCATCGGATCCGTAACATGGCATCCGAACACTTTGGTGTCGAAGGTGATCGCGTACGTCATGGCTCCGTGGCTGGGTATTTGGGGTTCTCAATTGATCATCGCGTCGCTTATGCCCACTTGGTCGGCGACTAGGTCTCCTTGGCGTCGCGTCGGCGTGCTCGGCTCGGCGAGGGCGGCCTTCGCGTGGCGATGAGCCCGGTACGTGTCTTTGTGTTCTCCTAAAGGCATAGCGATCATCAAAGTTGTATGGTTCAGAAAACTCACCTTGAGTGTCTTCGGCATTGCGGTCGTTGTCGGAGCCGGTGTCGAAGCCAGCGGGTTTGGCTCTGGGCATGTAGCGGTCCGTGTGCGAAACGAAGCCTTGGCGACTCTCGATGACACTTTACATATGATTGAGTTGTGGTTGAGGATGAGATGTCGAAGGCATGATTCCTTTGCTTTTGTCGACTCTTGTCTTCGATGGACCGGCGTCGGTGGCTCGTGGTTGAGCTGGCGCGTCCATAGTACTCAGGGGTGTTGGAGTGGACACGAGTTGTGCCGCGCATTCTCTGGCTTCAAATTGAGCAACGCGTTGACGAAGAGCTTGGATCTCTCGTTGCTCCTCGGACAACTCCATGATGGGGTCTTGTTGTGGGGGGTCAATCGGTTGTTGGTCTTGGGGTAGACCCAACGGGGGTGGGTGTGGATTGGTGTTGTCGACTCCGAGTTGGTCTTCACGTTGTCCAACCGTCATGCTACCTATAACAATATGGCCAGACATGGGAGTAAAACCGAACCAAAAGACAACAAAGAACAACAACCAAGAAAGTCACTAGTCAAGTCACAAAGTTCACGTAGATAGGTCTAGTTTGGCTTGCCGTGAGGGCGGCTTGGCTTGCACAAGAGATGGTGTATCAATCAAGTTGCAATCAAACAAACAAGAACAAATTGAAACCCTAAAACAAACGTAAACAAAGCAACCTAATAAGCAAGAAAATACCTTCTAGGAAGCTTGACCTAGACGGTGGAGAGGTTGAGAAGATGAGCTTAAACCGAGTTGAGTGGGTTAGGGTTGCCTTATTTTGGCTTTACCTAACTTTGGTAACTTTTTTTTTTGAATATCTTTTTGATATCTTTTTTTTTATATATAATATCTGAGATCTTATCTTTTGATCTTTTTGGATTGCAAAAGGAAACAAAAGAAAACGGTCTAAGTAACAAGAATATCACAAGTGTGATCTTTAGAGATATGAGAGAGAAGATAAGATTTGATATCTTATAAGGAAATTCGGTTAACTTAACTAAAAAGCAAAATCTAGCAAACAAGGAAACTCTATCCACGCGTGAAACAAGAAAACAAAATATTCTAGCATGCAAGATAACAAATTACCTAACACACCAAAACTTAGGGAAGAAGAAAAAAAAATCGGCCAAGAATTATCATGTAGAAACCGAGTAGGTGTTGCAAAGATGGAAACTTTGATTTTTCTCAAGATCTTGCGAAAACAAACGATGGGGGTCAAGAAAAAAATTTGTGAACAAGATGTAAACTTGAGTTCGTGACTTACAAGACTGTTGGGCTCTGATGCCAGTTGATGTGTTCTTGCCTCTAATGACCAGTCAATTGTCAAAGGCGACACCTTTGGATCTAGTCTTGGGCGAGAAGTCACGTTGTCTTGCATGAAAGGTTGACAAGATGGTGGCTAAGCGAACCCGGTGGAGGTGGACTGGAAGATCGCGTTGTCAGCGAGGCTGAGTGTCACGTTGAGTGTCACAACAGCGAAGACGACGTCGATGGCGAACGCGATGGAATTGGTGGCGATGGTGGACGCGATGGAAGCGATGGATGGGGCGACTGGATAACGATGGCAGAAGCGATTTGATGAGGGATAGATGACTTGAAAAGACAAGTCTTTGGTGTCGTAGCGTCGAATGCGGAGGAAGGGAGATGTGAAGGAAGACTTGGCTTGAAGGTTCAAGCGGTTGCCGTAGCGTCGGCGGCGGAGGGAATGGGGATGCGAAGATAGAGGGTGACGTCCGATCAAGGGAAGGAGGATAAACACTCTACTTGAAACCTTGATTAAAATTGAACTTGCTGAAACAAATAACATAGTTTGACTTAAATACTAGAGGCGAGACATTGGATGGGCTGAGTCGAGCCTAGTGGGCTAGCCCATGCAAGCATGCAAAAGGCACAAACCCTAAAATAGAAAGGACTATAAAAGGTAACTATCTAAAAAGCAATAGTAACAGTTATAGAAAGCGTCTCAAAAAGAACGCGGCAAATGCATGGATGCAAACACCACGAGGAATGGCGACGAAGGGTCGATGGCCTCGTGAGTTGGTGCACGCGATGCCGGCTGCGATGATCGCGATGTTTCGATGCCGATGGTGGTGAGGACGACGAGTCTTGGGTTGGTGTCTGGGCTTCCTTGGCCAGCGACGATGTGTGCGACAAGTGATGCGACGGTGTCCGCGATGGCTTTGGACCTGGACCTTGTCACTGGGCCCTTTGAGCGAAGGCTCATGGCTTCTTCCTCGTCTTGGGCCGTCATGGGAGGCAGGGTCACATCAACTTTTCACATTTATCACATTTCCATATCCACTTATGGAACTCATCTCCTTACTTCATAAATGTCTAACTAATATCTAGCTAACCCATATTCCACATTATAGTAACTCTTATAAGTACTCAACAAGACACAGATTACATTACAGTAACCCCAATAAACATCACAATCATCATATTATAAATCATATCACAGTAAGTACCCAACTAGACCACCATTTCACCTATAGTAATATCTCCGTAATTCCTATAATATCCAATTGAGTTCCAAATCATCGGGATTAATAAATACATTATTTAAAATCTATACCCGGGTATATTTATTTTAAAGAAAATGCAGTGAAAAATAAACACAAGCATATGCCAAATGTTTCAATAAAACATCCACGATCACATTCGAAAACATGCCCAAGAACTTTTGGGCACGAAGGTACCTTCTTACTTACACCGTCTCTACCAACTGGTCGGACACGGCTGATCAGCGCTACTTTGTAGGGTTTAATTAGGAGTTGTTACCGGTGTTTTGTGTACCATTTGGAGATGTTTAGAGTGTTATTATGGAGAGTGGAGTTGAGGAGTAAAAGTGTAGATATGTGGTGTAGAGAAGCTTAATTGAAGACATCATGCAGCCACCCAAGAAGCCACCCAAGAAGACGAGAGAACCAAGAGAAGAAGACGCAGCATCATGCGTCTGCGATCGCGGATCAAGCCACCGTGGGTGCGGATGGGCTCGGGTGGTCGCAGTTGGTCGCGGCGAAGACGCAAGGCGAAGGAGCAAGATTGCGAGAAATCCGCGACCGCGGAGGAGCGAGTATCTGGTCGCGGAAAAGTCGGGAAAAGCCGAGAGCAAACGTGTGTTTTCCGCGATCGCGGAATCTGTGCCACGATCGCGGAAATCGATGTCAGCGCATCCGTGGAGAATTCGTCAGATTTCGTCCGAAGTTATTTTATTTTATTTATTTCTTTTTCCTTATTTCTTTATTCCGTTATTTCCTTTTATTATTATTTTTCTATCTTTTAGCTTTAGGTTTAGCTAGGTTTTCTATTTAACCTAGTTTCCCTAGCAGCTTTCGTTATTCCGTTGGAGATCGAATTTTATTATTTAGTGTTGTTTTTCCCTTTTCGAACTATGAAGAACTAAGCACCTTTGCTTAGTCCGACAATTGAAGCCTTCGTTTGAATAATGGTTGTGAGGTTATAATTCTCTTTCTTTTACTTTGTGCTTCATCCCATTGATTCTTACTGATTTTGCTTGTTGGACGCAACTAGTTGTTATTAGTAATTGTCTATTGCTAGGGTTTGGTAATTACTGTTTGAGTTACCTAATTCATGAGTAGCAACTACAATATTCTAAGAACTGTTTGGACTGGTTTATTGTAGAGAAAATTAATTGCATGCAATTGTATGAGTGTTTGCTACACTTGCATGTATCTATCTAAATTCCTATGCTCATTGCTGCTATTGAATTGAATCATGGAGGTTTTCCTGGTTGTTTGATAGTTAGTATTCTCAGGGTCTGTTTGTCCTGTTTATAACTTAAGAAAAGGAATAGGAACATTCATAGGAAAGAATTAGAGATGATCTAGGATCAACCTATCAAATGAATGGTGGATATTTGTCTAGCTAAGTACTTTTTCCCTAATTGATTACAACCCTTTGTTTTGTTTACTTTGTTTTGTTTACTTGTTTCACAAATCAACCAAAAACCCCCCTTATTACCATTGCATGCAATCTACATAAAGATAAACAACTCCTCCCTGTGGGATTCGACCCTTACTTGCCTATTCTACTGAGTTAGGTTTGTATAGGATTATTTTGTTTAGGTGTCACGACAACGCCTATCAAATTGGCGCTGTTGCCGGGGAGGCATGTTTTAATTTTTCTTTGTGTTTGTTTGTGTGTCAACTTTTGTGTGGACCTATCTTACGGTCCACACCCATGCTACTGATTTTTTCCTTGTTGATTTTGATACAGAGATGGAGAGATTTCCCCAATTCCGGCAGGAGCCGCGATATGACCCATACTCCTACGCATACACTCCAGGGTGGAGAGATCGCCCCTATTCGAGTTATGGGAACCCGCAATACCCTCCTTATGGTCATGACTACTAGGAATTCCATCCGTGGCCACAGTCGTTCTATCAGCAGGGCACCCCACAACAGTATAGTCCAGCCTACGAGCATAGACCACCAGTGTCTGATTCAAGTGCCTCCATGTCTGCTGTGGAGATGATTCGGCACTTGGAACGGCAGATTGAGCAAATGGTTCAAGCAGTGAGCAAAACGGAGTCCATGATGAAATTACTATCGCCCCCAGTAGTGCACCAGGAGGAGAATGTCTTCTCGATGACCCTACAAAGTACTGAGCAGCTGCATGTCGCCCCCTTAGATGAAAGGAAACAACAAATTAGTGATGCGGGTGCAAAGTATAGAGAGATGTCTGCAGAAGAGAACCCGAGACCGCGGGAGGTGTACCTCGACCGCGGTCCACCCACTGTGGAGATGAGCCTTCCAGACGATATTATGGACCGCGAGGTGCTTTCTGAAGAAGCTTATTTTCTGGAACTGGAGGAATTCATCATCCACGAGGAAGAGGGCCGTGACCGTGGATTGATTACTGAGAAGGAGGGAGAAATCGACGCCTTTTCGCGACCGCGGATCGAATTCCGCGACCGCAGAAAAATCCCCTTTGAAGAGCTGTTTGAGAGCAATCCGCGACCGCAGAAAGAATTTCGCGGTCGCGGAAAAATCGTTGAAGACGAGGCTCTGTTCGAAGAAGATCCGCGATCGCGGAAATGTCCCTGCAGCCCCCGACCCTCTCGAGGCTGCCTATGATGAGTATGTGAGTCCCAACTCCTCTCCGCTTGTTTCGCTGCACCCCGTCGCACCCTTCCCTGAGGCATTACAAGATACTCGAAGGCTGAAGAACAACAAAGAGCTCTATGACACGTTCAGTATCTGCGAGGCAACCATTCCCTTGGTCGAATTGGCAAACAACTCTCCTCACTGCACATAAATTTTAAGGGCACTGCGCAAGATCAAAAAGAAACCGAAGGGGAAGCACAAGAAAGAAACTGGGAGTAAAAGGGAAAATTTCTCCACGCTGGATACGGGGCAGGATAAGCATGTAACCCCTGGGATGTTGGGTAGGTCATTTCTGAAGATGGCAAGTGCATTCATTGATTTGAATAGCGGTCCACTCACCATGAAGTGCAGGAGACTAGGGGTAAAGCTCAACATAGAAAATACAAAGAGGCATCCCCCTGATATTGATCCTAGGAGTTCAGTTGTTGTGAGCAACCCAAGTTGAGTGGGAGAGTAGTAGGTCGAGCCACGACAATAACTAAGGCGCTGTCCGGGAGGCAACCCGAGGTATGTTTTTCTTTCTTGTTTTCCATTCCTTGTTTTTAGTTGCTTTGTGTTATATTGTTTTTGCTTTTGTTTTTGTTTTCGTTTTAGACTAACCTGCAGGAAGGAGATCCGGAGCCAAATTGAAGAAGGTGAATTATGCACCAGCAACATTTCCGCGGGCGCGGAAATCCCACTGTAAGTCTCCTATTTCCCTGCACTCATAAAAAAAAAAAAAAAAAGAAGTTCTACCGATTGCCAGTTGTCCGAATTTTACACGAGAGGAGGTGCGCATCATGCTGCCAAGGAGGAGACATTCGCCCTACAATTTTATTTGGCGACGATGATGGCCCTACAGTCGACAGCTAAGGAGGAGGAACACCAGGGCCCACAACACGATTACATATGGGCCCATTTTTTGTGTTCATTAAAGGCCGTACAACCCCGCAGTCTTTGATATGCCACTACACTTTCCAGTGGATCCCTTTGGTTGCACGGTAGAGTTTGAGTTTGAAGATGCACGTGCAACACCAGAGACATGCGCCTTATTGAGTTACCGCCAACAACAACTTCAATGTCAAAGCCAACTCAACGACGTTTGTGAGTTATTTTTTGGCTCTCCATGTGCTTCATTCTTTTTTTGTCTTTCATTACATTGAGGACAATGCAATGTTTAAGCATGGGGGAGTGTTCTATACTTGCTATGTCGTTCAGGAGAAAAGAAAAAGAAAAAGCCAAAAAAATGAAAAAAGGCAAAAAGGAGAAATCCTGGGATAAGTCGAAAACCCGAAAGGGCGGCTTAGGTAATAAGAAGGTGGCTTGGACCAGCATTAGGCTGGGGTAATAATTGGTCAAGAGTGATGTGAGTTTTATGTGAGTCCATCTATTGAAAAATGAAATGAGTGGCTTGGTGAAAACCCGAAAGGGCGCCTTGGCAAAATGAGTGAAAAGAAGAAGAGTGATTTTTAGGAATCATCATTTTACCTGGCGTGGTGACATAAGAAGAGGTGATATAAGGAGGATTCGGGTAGGTCACTCTGGGGGGCATAAGAAGATAGATGGAGGCTAGGATTAGATTTTGTATTCACTCTATGGTGTTCGGGATAAACTTGGGGGAAGTACTCTGCTTTCCTTTAGGCTTGGTTGTTGTGTTTTGTGTGTTGAGCTTATTGTGTTGGTGCCTTGGAGTTTCGTGTTAGGTGTAATTCTTAGTGAAGATGGTTTGTCTATGCTTCCTGAGACCTTGGGGATTTGATTGGAGGAGTAGGTTTATATTAGCTTACTCGAGGACGAGAAAAGTTTAAGCATGGGGGAATTTGATCAGCGCTACTTTGTAGGGTTTAACTAGGAGTTGTTACCGATGTTTTGGGTACCATTTGGAGATGTTTAGAGCGTATTGTAGATATTGGAGTTGAGAAGTAGAAGTGTGACTTTAGTGATTTGGAGAAGCTTAAAATGAAGACATCTAGAAGATGAGGAGAAGACCACTTGAGGAGACTGAGAAGAGTCAAAGAAAGAAGGCGAAGAAGGAAGCTGCCGCGACCGCGGATGAGCACGAAGGACGATCGCGGCGAATTCGAGAACAACGAGAAGAAAATTACATTTTCCGCGACCGCGGAAATATCCTTTAGCGAAAAGGGAAAAGTCGAGAGCAAGGGCGAGGCAGGTCGAATTTTCCGCGACCGCGGAATTCCATCCGCGATCGCGAAAGCACACGGCAGCGAGGCGCGAGAATTCTCCGAAGTTCTTTATTTTTACTTTTTTCCGGTTTTATTTTCTTTTCTTATTTTGTACTTTATATTATTTTCCTTTTAGGATTAGGTTTGTTATCTTTTTACTTTAGGTTTTGGTTTCTAGGTTATTTAAACCAAGTTCCATAGCCTCCAATCATCATCTAGACTATTATTCAGTTTTTCCATTCAGTATTGTTTTCCCTTTGAGTTATGAAGAACTAAGCACCTTTGCTTAGTCCGACGATTGAAGCCTTCGTTTGAATAATGGTTGTGAGACTCTAATTCTATTTCTTGTCCTTTGAATGTATTGATTCTCTTGTGCTTCATCCCATTGATTCTTACTGATTTCGCGTGTTGGACGTAACTAGTTGTTATTAGTAATTGTCTATTGTTAGGGTTTGGTAATTACTGTTTGAGTTACCCAATTCATGTGTAGCAACTGTAATATTCTAAGAACTGTTTGGACTGGTTTATTGTAGAGAGAATTAATTGCATGTAATAGTATGACTGTTTGCTACTCTTGCATGTATCTATCGAAATTCTTGTGTTCATTGTTGCTGTTGAATTGAATTGTGAGGTTTTCATGGTTATTTAATAGTTAGTATTCTCAGGGTCTGTTTGTCGTGTTTATAAACTTACGAAAAGGAATAAGAACATTCATAGGAAGGAATTAGAGAGAATCTAGGATCAACCAATCAAATGATTGGTGGATATCTGTCTGGCTAAGTGCTTTTTCCCAATTGATTACCATCTTTGTTATTTCATTTACTTTGTTTACATGCAATCAAACAATCAACAAAACCCCCTTTTGTTACCTTTGACATACGACTTTGCACTTTGAAAGATTACTTCCTCCCTGTGGGATTCGACTCTTGCTTGCCTTTGCTACTTGTTTAGGTTTGTTTAGGATTATTTTGTTTAGACGCCTCGACAACGTCTATCAACGGCACGCTGATCAGGTGGCCGACCTCCCCTAGAAAGGTAGAGCACTCTCTCGAACCTCCCATCCGGAATGGGACCCAATGTCGAGGAGCGGATCAACAGAAAAACATTTTTAAAACCACACAGGCATAATCATCAACACTTTATCATATAATTGCCATACAGGCGTAACACTTTATCATAAAAAAAAATTTGCCACACAGGCGTAATTATCGACATTTTATCATAACTTGAAAACACAACGATATAAACATCAAAAATATTTCAACACATGAATTAATCTCAATGATCCATATCAACTCATCATCCTATTCGATCATTTGCCACACATGCCCATATCAACCCACCAGACATTATCCACACAACAACCCAACACCACTTTTCTATACATATATCAACCACAAAATGCATTTATAAGTATGACCTGACCAGCCATATCCTCCATTTAATACCATGAACGACCCGATCATATACTTGAGACAATTCCAATAAACACATTCATCATCACCATTCTTAATATAGAATTCATATCTATCACACCAATATAATTTCTAACTCCACATCGTATCAATACAGAACCCACTACTATGATTCGTATCACCACACTAATTCATAGCATAAATTTGAGTATTCATATCACATATTCATCAATAACATAATTCCAACATATAATCATATCAAGAACCTCAACATATAAACATATCATAACTTATGAAATGTAACCATCACATAATATTCAAATATATCTCTAATTATGGTATTACTGCATATACAGATAGTCTATATTTATGCCAAGCACATAAACATTCGCAAATAACTTGCCTTAGATAAGCTCAACGTTGAGCAATCTTCGCGATATAACCATTTATAAGGCCCGACGTTCCAATTTGTGTCGTTGCAGCGGATTCCTGAATTTACAATACAATACCAATTTATTCATAACTTCTGACATACATATCCAAATCAAAATCCATCAAATTCCTCCTACTCGTAGCAAAATTCCTCATTTTATGATCCCAGCCCAAACTTTCCAGTATTTATGAAATAAGCCCAAAATTTTCCAGAAGTGTACAATTTTACCCAAATTCCAACTTTCACTTTCAAACTCCAATTTCAATCTTCCTAGGCTATATTATAACATAAATCATCCTCTTATTAATCATAATTTACATCCTAATCACCTCCTTTATACAAGAACACATCCAATTCATGGTATTAAGTTCAAGAACTCAATAAGAGAAATTTTACCTTACAAAGCTAATCAAGGATGGATGCACAATAACTTGAAATGGGTGAGAGCTCCTATGGTGAAGTTGGAATCATGCCAAGTTGTACAACAATGGCAGCCGGTCCACAACAGCTAGGATCACGGCTGAACTGCAGAGGAAAACAGAGGAGGCGAGCATCCATGGCGGCGGCGACGACGACGGCCTCCTTGGTTGCAGGAGCAAGAGGAGGTAAAGATGGAAGGTGAGGATGGCGGTGGAGCTGCCATGGGAGCTGCTATACAGAACTGGTTGCGCGGTTCTGTTGTACAAAGAAGGACGTGAGTGGCTGCCATGAAGAGGAGTAGCTAGGCGTGAAAAAGGAGGAGGATGAGCCAATAAGGAGGACGGTGGAAGGTGAGGTGGTTGGTGGTGCGTCCCCCCTCTGGGGAAAGAAGGCAGCCAAGCCAAGGGAAGAAATAAAAGGAGGGGAATGGCGGTGGGCAAGGGAGGAGGTAAAGGAAAGTGAAAGAAAAATCTAGAGATTTGGAGAAAAATATCTCCTTAGAATATTTATCTACATATATATAAGACAAAAGTGGTTTTTGTCTTGTAGTGGCTCTAATTTACTAAAAATATAATTTATATGAGTATGATATTAAAATATCCTATGGTTTACCTGGAAAAATTTCAATACCGATACCAATTTGTATCTCTCGACGACTTCCATTCTATACTAGTAGTAGGAAAATATCTTAGAATTTATATCCCTAAAATAACATTATTAACACATAACTCAGGATAATATTTCAAAAATATCAAAGCCTATTTATGTATACCCATTGATATATACGAGATAATCCTAGCGGAAATCATAACCCCGGAAATTATTTCCAATTTCCTTTATTCCACAAGACGACAAACCCAAATGCTCAAATTATGCAATCCATTATAATTATAATATTCATAAAATATATCAACTCCTCCAGAATTAATTGAGACGTCAAAATCCTAATAGTCCCAAATTCGCCTTCTAAAAACCTCAGGTATTACATACAGTCACTCCCCTCAATGATCTACCTACTACTACGGCAGCTGGAGAATGCATTGTTGCTCCTCAAGTCATCCTGGATACACGAGTGAAGTATTTGGCCAATGGTGAACCGGTGACTAAATGGTTGATTCAGTGGCAGAATTTGAGTGTGGATGAGGCTAGCTGGGAGCCTGCCGGTCACCTCTTGTAGCAGTTTCCCAATTTTTAGATGTAGCCTTAGGGTCAAGGCTTTTAAAGGGATGGGCATTGTTATGACTTAGTCATCTAATACCCTATATAAGGGACATCTGTTGGTGTAATAGGGCATGCTAATGATGAATAACAACTTTCTTCTTTCCTAACAACTTTCCCCTTCTTCTCTCTGTCTTTCCATGTCCGGTCTTGGACCAGAGCGTAAATTTACGGTCCGGTCTACTTTTTCCGATCCTTAGTTTGTCTCCCAAACTGTTAGCTCTTTTTTTCCGCCAATATTTTGACAATATAAGATGATTCACGAAAAGAAATTGTAAAAATTAAAACTCAAAACTTTCTCTCAAAGTTGTGCCTTGTGTCGTAAAAAGTGAATCGTAGGTTTTTTTAGCCTTGTTTGTCGCCCAAAATCTTATCTCTTTGTTTTCCCACAATATTTTGCTAATATAAGATATGATTCACGGAATGAAATTGACACAATTTGAAACTCATAACTTTCACTCAAAGTTATGCCTTGTCTCGTAAATGGTAAATCGTAGGTGTTTTTAGTGAAGTTTACTCTTATCTCTTTGTTTCCCCCCAATATTTTGACAATATAAGATGATTCACATAAATAAATTGACAAAATTAAAAACTCATAACTTTCGCTCAAAGTTGTGCCTTGTGTCTGAAATGGTAATCGTAGGTGTTCTTAGTGTTGTTTGTCGGCCAAACTCTTAGCTTTTTTTCGCCAATAATTTGACAATATAAGATGATTCACGATAAGAAATTGATAAAATTTGTAACTTATAACTTTTGCTCCAAGTTGTGCCTTGTGTCGTAAAAGATAAATCGTAGGTTTCCTAAGTGTTGTTTATCGCTCAAACTCTTAGCTCTTTGTTTTCCCACAATATTTAGACAGCATAAGATGATTCACGGAATGAAATTAACAAAATTTGAAAGTCATGAATTTCGCTCAAAGTTGTGCCTTGTGTCGTAAAAGGTAAATCGCAGGTTTTTTTAGTGTTATTTGGCGCCCAAACTCTTAGCTCTTTATTTTCCCATAATATTTTGACAATATTATATGATTCATGAAATGAAATTGACAAAATTTGAAAGTCATAACATTCGCTCAAAATTGTGCCTTGTGTCGTAAATGGTAAATCGTATGTGTTTTTAGTGAAGTTTATCGTCCAAACTCTTAGCTCTTTGTTTTCCCAGAATATTTTGACAGCATAAGATGATTCACGGAATGAAATTAACAAAATTTGAAAGTCATGACTTTCGCTCAAAGTTGTGCCTTGAGTCGTAAAAGGTAAATCGTAGTTTTTTTTTGTTTGTCGCCCAAGCTCTTAGCTCTTTGTTTTCCCACAATATTTTAACAACTTAAGATGATTCACGGAATGAAATTGACAAAATTTTAAAGTCATAACTTTTGTTTAAAGTTGTGTCTTATGTCGTAAATGGTAAATCGTATGTGTTTTTTGTGAAGTTTACCCCCCCAAACTCTTAGCTCTTTGTTTCCCCCCAATATTTTGACAAATTTTGTCAATTTAATTCCGTGAATCATCTTAGTTTGGTTTCTCGCCCAAACACTTAGCTCTTTGTTTCCCCCAAAGTTGTGACAATATAAGATGATTCATGGAAAGATAAATTGACAAAATTTGAAAGTCATAATTTCGCTCAATTTTGTGCCTTGTGTCGTAAATGGTAGGTGTTTTTAGTGTTGTTTATCGCCCAAAATCTTAGCTCTTTTTTCCGCCAATATTTTGACAATATAAGATGATTCACGAAAAGAAATTGTCAAAATTTAAAACTCATAACTTTCGCTCAAAGTTGTGCATTGTGTCGTAAAAGGTAAAACATAGGTTTTCTTAGTGTTGTTTGGCGCCAAACCCTAAGATATTTGTTTTCCCACAATATTTTGACAACATAAGATGATTCACGGAAAGATGATTTGCGGAATGAAATTCACAAAATTTAAAAGTCTGAACTTTCGCTCAAAGTTGTGTCGTGTGTCGTAAATGGTAAATCGTAGGTGTTTTTAGTCTGGTATGTCGCCCAAACTTTTAGCTCTATTTTCCCCCCAAAGTTTTGACAATTTAAGATGATTCATGGAAAGAAAAGTTGACAAAATTTGAAAGTCATAATTTCGCTCAATGTTGTGCCTTGTGTCGTAAATGGTAAATGGTAGGTGTTTTTAGTGTTGTTTGTCGCCGAAACTCTTAGCTCTTTGTTTTCCACAACATTTTGAAAATATAAGATGATTCACTAAATGAAATTGACAAAATTTGAAAGTCATAACTTTCGCTCAAAGTTGTACCTTGTGTCGTAAATGGTAAATCGTAGGTGTTTTTTGTGAAATTTATCGCCCAAACTCTTAGCTCTTTGTTTCCCCCCAATATTTTGACAATATTAGATGATTCATGGAAAGAAATTTACAAGATTTAAAAGTCATAATTTCGCTCAAAGTTGTGTCTTGTGTCGTAAAAGGTAAATCGTTGGTGTTTTTAGTGTTGTTTGTCGCCCAAACACTTAGCTCTTGGTTCCCCCCCCCCCCCCCCCCCCCCCCCCCCCAAAGTTTTGACAATATACAATGATTCATGTAAAGAAAAAATGACAAAATTTGAAATTTATAATTTCGTTCAATGTTGTGCCTTCTGTCGTAAATGGTAAATCGTAGGCGTTTTTTGTGTTGTTTGTCGCCCAAACTATTGGATCTTTTTTTCCGCAAATAGTTTGACAAAATTTAAAACTCATAACTTTCGATCAAAAATGTGCCTTGTGTCGTAAAAGGTAAATCGCATGTTTTTTTAGTGTTGTTTGGCACCCAAACACTTAACTCTTTGTTTTACCACAATATTTTGACAATATTATATGATTCACGGAATGAAATTGAATATATTTAAAAGTCATAACTTTCGGTCAAAGTTGTGCCTTGGGTCGTAAATGGTAAATCGTATGTGTTTTTAGTGAAGCTTATCGCCCAAAATCTTAGCTCTTTGTTTCCCCCTATATTTTGACAATATAAGATGATTCACGGAAAGAAATTGACAAAATTTAAAAGTCATAACTTTCGCTCAAAGTTTTGCCTTGTGTCGTAAAAGGTAAATCGTAGGTTTTTTTTAGTGTTGTTTGGCGCCCAAACTCTTAGCTCTTTTTTATCTACAATATTTTGACAACATAAGATGATTCACGGATTGAAATTGACAAAATTTACAACTCATAATTTTCACTCAATATCGTGTTGTGTGTCGTAAATGGTAAATCATATGTGTTTTTGGTCTGGTTTGACACCCAAACACTTAACTCTTTGTTTCCCCCAAAGTTTTGACAATATAAGTTGATTCATGTATAGAAAAATTGACAAACTTTGAAATTCATAATTTCGCTTAATGTTGTGCCTTGTGTCGTAAATGGTAAATCGTAGGCGTTTTTAGTGTTGTTTGTCGCCCAAACTCTTGGCTCTTTTTTTCTGCCAATATTTTGACAATATAAGATGATTCACGGAAAGAAATTGAAAAAAAATTAAAACTCATAACTTTCTCTCAAAGTTGTGCTATGTGTCGTAAAAAGTGAATCGTAGGTTTTTTTAGCGTTGTTTGTCACCCAAACTCTTAGCTCTTTGTTTTTAGAAGATAAATTTTGGATTATTTAGGATTCTGACGTCCTAATTAATTTTGAGGAGTTGATATATTTTAGAATTATTATAATTATGATGGATTTCATAATTTGAACATTTGGGTTTGTCGTTTTGTGGAATAAAGGAAATTGGTTATTCGGGGATTATGATTTCCATTTTGGATTGTCTTGGATGCATAAATGAGTACGAATGAATAGGTGCATATATTTTGAAATATTCCTTTGGTACGTAGTAATATTTTATTTTGGGATAGGAATTTTAAGATATTTTCTTACTACTAGCCTTAGTATGAATGGCGACAGGGAATACAGATTAGCATTGGTACTAGAATCATTTCTGGGTAACCAATAGGGTATTTCCATTTATATATATATATATATATTATAGTTTAGAATAATTATTGTCACAAGAAGACAAATTGAGAATTCAAATCTAAATCAAATTCCTCCTTTCTTTATATTTATCCATTATAAGCCTAGAATTTTCTTCTAATTTCTATAGAACCATTCCCTCCTTTATTTCATCACCTCCACCGACATATCTTTCATACATAATTATTTCTTAAACATTATGTTTTATTTATCTAGAAACCTCTAAAAAACCATGCTTATCTTAAGGAAGCTAGGAAACTTCCTTTCACTTTCCTTAACTCTCTCCACCGTCATTGCCCTCCTCCTTTTAAGTCTCCCCTTGGCTGCCTTTTCTTTCTTTGGGACGTACCTACAACAACCATGGCAGCCTCCCATGACAACCATCACCTCCTCCTCTAACAATCACACGGCCGCCTCTTCCTCCTTACTCTTGTGGATGGCCGGCAACCCTTGCTCCTTCCATCACCTATAACCGGCCACCATGTCCTCCATCTCTTATGGCCACCATCTTCCTCCTTCATGTTCATTCAAGAAGCATGCCATCAAAGAGCTTCCATATCAAGTACATCCATCCTTGATTTGGTTTGTAAGGTAAGATTGTTCTTAGAGTGTTCATAAATTTAATTCCATGAATTGGATGTGTTCTTGTGTAGATGAGGTGATTAGGGTATGAATGATAAATAATAAGCGAGGGCGTTATATACACGCATTTTTCGTGCTTTTCGCACGCGGTTTGGTACGCCACAATATGGCGTGCATGTTTTACGCGCCAAAATATGGCGTGGAGAGGGTAAAACAGTAAGAAAGAGGCAATAGGGAATAAAGTCCATGCGCCATAATATGGCGTGTAGAGCTTCTCTTGATGGCGCGCAAAATGGAACGCCATAATGTGGCATGTGATATTTAGCCGTTTGAAAAAACGACCGTTGGATGCGCCAGATGTTGGTGTGCCAAACGGGGTCAACGGCTAAATCTCACCCTATAAGCATCCGAATTCAACTCCATATCCAAAACACCCTTATCAAAAATGTCTCATACTAGTTTAAATGATGATTTGCACTTGAGCGCAGACGATGAGGATTGTCAAGCTAGCGGAGAAGAGGACGATGGACACTCGAGCGGAGACGATGACGATTGCGACTCGAGCGGAGAAGATGACGATGAGAACTCGATCGACAATTTTGTGGTTAGTGTTTAATATATATTATAGGTGTAAGAAAAAAAGTTTGAATGTGCCTTTAGAAATCGTGTTTAGAAAGTTTTAAAGTATGATATGTGCCTTTAAAAATTGTATCTAGAAATTGCCTTTAGAAAGTTATAAAGTAGGATATGTGCCTTTAGAAATTATAATCGAGATTTTCTAAATCATTCCTGATTATGCAAACATGTATAGGGGACAAACTTTGGAGATGTATTTTGTACTAGCCTAATGTGCGATAGTCGCCAAGATTTGGTTGATTGGGCTAGGCAGAAGGCAAAAGATTTGATGATTGTTCTAGTCACTCGTAACTCAAATGAGAGAATGATTAGTTTGACTTGTGAGCAGTACGGTAAATATAGATCGGGAAGACCAAAAGTTAATGAAAACGATCCGGAAAAGAGAGTTGAGATTATTCGTAAAACCAAATCGAGGAAGAGCGGATGCAAATTTGAGTTGTATGGGGTTCGGTTGAAGAAAAAGCCATGGTCGACTACTCATAAATGGTTCTTGGATGTGATAGAAGGTTGCCATAACCATGCGCTTCCGACTAGCTTCATTGGGCATCCATACATGGGTAGAATGACCCCCGATCAGCAGCTCGTGGTTAAGAGGTTGGGCGAACATTTCATGGGGCCGAAAAATATTATTTCGTATTTGAGGACTTTCTTTCTCAGCAATGTAACATCCATGAAGCAGGTTGCAAACTATTTGCAAAAGATCCAGTACGAGGATCATGGCAAATTGACGGTTACCCAGTGAACGCTAAATTTTTTGAAAGAAAATAACTACGTAGTTCGTCCTCTAAGGAAGAAGTCAACGAGTGAGGTGGATATCCTATTTTTTGCTCATCCGGACTCGCAACACTTGTTGAAGATGTTCCCACATGTGGTAGTTATCGACGCCACCTACAAGACAAATAGGTATGCATTATATTTTAATATAATAGTAGATTTATCTATGTACTTAATTTTGGTTCTTCATTATTAATGAACAATATTTTATCTTCTGTACATGTATGATATGCCATTGGTGGAAATTGTTGGTTTTACTTGCACTCACAAGACGTTCAACATTGAATATGCATTTACCCGAGGGGAAAAGGTTATGCATTACAAGTTCATCATGAAACATCTTTGGCAATTGTTTGAAGAGTTGGGAGTAATGCATGTGGTTATAATGACTGATCGAGAAAAGTCCCTCATCAAAGCAATTCATACAGTCTTTGAAGGGAAAGTGCAACACCTTTTGTGCTGGGTGCATATTAAACACAACATCGAGGCATGTCTCCCCAATACTGAAAAACAGGGAGAAAGTGAAGAACTTTGCGGGCCAATGCTGGGGACTTTGGTGTTCAACCACTGAAGAAAGCTACGAAGAGAGGCTGGACAGATTGAGAAAATTGTGGCATAATGGGCTTGTTGGGTACGTTGAGAGGGAGTGGCTCATTCCATACAAGAAAAACATAGTAAGAGCATGGACGGATCGTCATCTTCACTTCTTCACGCGGACTTCAAACAGGTATCCCTTAACCAATGTTTAGTTGATTAATATTGTGTCTCATTAAAGTGTTATAAGACGAGTCCTTTTACCTGTTTTGATAGGGTTGAGGGTATGCATAAGGTGTTGAAGGACATTTTGCGTTCTAGCAGAGGTGGCTTTAATAGAGTGTCTGTGAGGATCCACCATGCTGTCACAATTCAAATTGAGCAGGTGAGGGCGAGCATGGAGATGTCAAGGACGACACGACCAACGTTTTTTGATGAAAACATTGCGCCAGAAGTAAGAATGGCGTTTGTAAGGTTATTCTACAAAGTATCGGACATGTGCTTCGATTTGTTGTTGGGCATGTATGATCAGATATTGAAGGAGGAATATTCTGAAGATTGTACTGATCAGTGGGTGCGAGATTGCTTTGGCCTGCCGTGCATCCACAGAGTTGCAAATGCCATCATTACAGGGACCCCAATCGTGTCGGATGAAGTACACGACTTTTGGAAGCAACTGGTATTGGAAGGGACTCCAACAATAAATGTGCCCACTCAGGACAATGTACATATTTGCCATTCAGAGTTGAAGTTGTGTCACATGTATGCGAGGTTGGAGAAAAAGGATTTGGGACGAGACACATTATACCAACTAGGTGAGTTGTATTATGACTTGGAGTTTTCGCATGAAAGTACGTTGAAGGAACCGACAAGGATCGTTGCAAAAGGAAGGCCAAAGGGTTCCACGAAGTATGACACCACGAGACATCCGAGCTTGTTTGAGCACAGAAGGGACTAGTTGGAGGAGTATGAGAAGGAGAAGGAGAAGGAGAAGGCGAAGCAGAAGGCGAAGGAGAAGACCAATGGGAGCCAAGGTAGAGGTCGGGGTCGCCCTAGAAAGGAACCAAGTGCAGCTTCGACCGACATTGGGAGTCAATCCCAACCCGAATGGTCTGGGTCACAGTTCGATGAATAACCTATGGTTCATATGGGGGTGAGCTTTGGGGTTAAGAATGTGGATTACTTTTAGTATCCGTGCATTAAAGGGGCTAGAGAAGTATGTCCAAGCGGACACTGTGGGTACCGGACACTAGCTGTATTGTTGGGCATGGAAGAGCATGAGTACACCAAAGTTCGACAGCAGCTGGTGGCAGAGTTATTTGACAACCCAGATGTATACATGCCAATACTTCCTAGACTACGGCCGGGGTTGTCCTATGAGGATCTTATGTTTCAAGTGAACTATATCATCAGTCCTTACTCATCAGACTACTGGCTTGATATGCCCTTGATTGGTTTAGTGTTTGCCACCGCTTATCAAGTTGCGCTAGCCTTCTTGTCCTGGGATGGTCCATGCTTGTGCTTACCAATGAAGGCGTCTGACACAAGCCTCGGTCCTCCAAAGAAGATATTGGCGATGACCCACGTGGGGAACCCAGACCACTTCATACCGGTAAAGCTTATTGTTTCTAAACTATTTGATGTAAATGCTCATTTGTTTAGTTATATTAGGATTAATTATTGTGTTTGTAGGTGTGGCTGAAGGATGGCTCTCCACTACCCTCCCCCCCCTCCGTACGCTTGGCGCAACTACAGGGACCAAAGCGTCAATGGTTGGGATGCTACGCTTGAGTCGAGCTTTAGAGTGTTTCGAGAATACCACACCAGATAAAATCGTCCACCTAATCCTCCAGTTTAGTTTATTCACCTTTGTATTAATCGGGTGAAAAACTAAAAAAAATGAAGAAAAAAAATGGGCCCAATAGGCCCAATAGGAAGGATTATAGAAGAAACGGGTGAAAAAATGAAAAATTAGGCCTAAATAGGCCCAATAAGAAGGATTAAAGAAGAAACGGGTGAAAATCTATAATCCTTCATATTGGGCCCAAATAGGCCCAATATGAAGGAATATAGAAGAAACGGGTGAAAAACTGAAAAAACGAAAAAATTAGGCCCAATAGGAATGATTATAGAAGAAACGGGTGAAAAACTGAAAAAACAAAAAAATTGGGCCCAAATAGGCCCAATAGGAAGGATTAAAGAAGAAACTGGTGAAAAGCTGAAAAATTGAAAAATTGGGCCCAAATAGGCCCAATAAGAAGGATTATAGAAGAAACGGTTGAAAAACTGAAAAACTGAAAAAATGAAAAATTGGGCCCAAATAGGCCCAATAGGAAGGATTATAGAAGAAACGGGTGAAAACCTGAAAAAATGAAAAATTGGGCCCAAATAGGCCCAATAGGAAGGATTAAAGAAGAAACGGGTGAAAAGCTGAAAAAACGAAAAATTAGGCCCAAATAGGCCCAATAGGAAGGATTATAGAAAAAACGGGTGAAAAATTGAAAAAATGCAAAATTGGGCCCAAATAAGCCCAATAGGAAGGATTATAGAAGAAATAGGTGAAAAACTGAAAAAACAAAAAATTTGGCCCAAATATGCCCAATAGGAAGGATTAAAGAAGAAACGGGTGAAAATCTATAATCCTTCATATTGGGCCCAAATACGCCCAATATGAAGGATTATAGAAGAAACGGGTGAAAACTGAAAAAACGAAAAATTGGGCCCAAATAGATCCAATAGGAAAGATTATAGAAGAAACGGGTGAAAAACTGAAAAAAAACAAAAAATTGGGCCCAAAAATACCATACTATAGTTTACTTTATATTTCATGTGATAAAAGCTTATATAATATAGTTTCCTTTATATTTCATGTGATATAAGCTTATATACTATAATTTCTTTATATTTCATGTGATAAATGACTATATACTATAGTTTGCTTTATATTTCATGTGATATAAGCTTATATAATATAGTTTCCTTTATATTTCATGTGATATATGATTATATAATATAGTTTCCTTTATATTTCATGTGATATAAGCTTATGTACTATAGTTTTCTTTATATTTCATGTGATATATGATTATATACTATAGTTTCCTTTATATTTCAAGTGATATATGATTATATACTATAGTTTCCTTTATATTTTATGTGATATATGATTATATACTATAGTTTCCTTTATATTTCATGTGATATAAACTTATATACTATAGTTTCCTTTATATTTCAAGTGATATATGATTATATACTATAGTTTTCTTGTAATTTCATGTGATATAAGCTTATGTACTATAGTTTCCTTTATATTTCATGTGATATATGATTATATACTATAGTTTTCTTGTAATTTCATGTGATATAAGCTTATGTACTATAGTTTCCTTTATATTTCATGTGATATATGATTATATACTATAGTTTTCTTTATATTTCATGTGATATATGATTATATACTATAGTTTCCTTTATATTTCATGTGATATATGATTATGTACTATAGTTTCCTTTATATTTCATGTCATATAAGCTTATATACTATAATTTCCTTTATATTTCATGTGATATATGATTATATACTATAGTTTCTTTTATACTTCATGTGATATATGATTATGTACTATAGTTTTCTTTATATTTCATGTGATATATGATTATTTACTATAGTTTCCTTTATACTTCATGTGATATATGATTATATACTATAGTTTCTTTTATATTTCATGTGATATATGATTATATAGTATATTTTCCTTTATATTTCATGTGATATATGATTATATCCTATAGTTTCCTTTATATTTCATGTGATATAAGCTTATATACTATAATTTGTTTTATATTTCATGTGATATATGATTATATACTATAGTTTCCTTTATATTTCATGTGATATAAGCTTATATACTATAGTTTCTTTTATATTTCATGTGATATATGATTATATACTATAGTTTCCTTTATATTTCATGTGATATAAGCTTATGTACTATAGTTTCCTTTATATTTCATGTGATATATGATTATATACTATAGTTTTCTTTATATTTCATGTGATATATGATTATATACTATAGTTTCCTTTATATTTCATGTGATATAAGCTTATATACTATAGTTTCCTTTATATTTCATGTGATATATGATTATATACTATAGTTTCCTTTATATTTCATGTGATATATGATTATATACTATAGTTTCCTTTATATTTCATGTGATATATGATTATAAACTATAGTTTCCTCTATATTTCATGTGATATATGACTATATCCTATAGTTATATTATGCAATGGAAGCGATAAACAGAAACGACAAAATAATAGAAGTGTCGAAATAAACTAACGATCATAGTCAGTACATACAAACATCCATAAATACAATATCAGACAAATCATCATCGCTAGATTCTAATTCTGCTCTCTGTAGACGCTCAGCCACCTCCCGATCACGAGCCGCGCGCTCATCCCCTTCCCGCTGAGCCGCCGTCCTCAGGGATGAACCGACCCCACTCCCCTGATCTTCCTCGTGCATAGAATCCCGAAACAACTGGGATGCACGCGGTGGGGCGGGAGCCATCGGTGGAGTCTGATCAGTCAACTGGTGAAACCAGCGTTCAACCAGCGCAACGAAATCCGTCGGCCTACTCTTCGGCTCCAACAGAAATCTGCGCATCTCACCAGAAACTAACTGGCTCCGCTGTATTGATAATAATACGCATTAACAACCCTAGAAGATAACACGAAGAACTAAAAAGTAAACAAATTTATCTTACCGCAAGAGTGTCGACGGGAGGAGGTGGATGGACAGGCTCCGTCGGACGATCCTGTCTAGGGGACCTGGGATCCACGAACACATGAGACACGTCGTCCAGCCAGTCCAAGTAGTCGTCACTGACATCCCAGAACGACGTCACCAAATCCTGCACGTCCAGCTCGATAAGAGGTCTCGGATCGACATCCCATGCTCCTAAAAGGTCCGGCTGAAAGAGCACCTCGTACTTTGAAAGCTCGAATGGCCGGACGCACTTGATGGGCCTAGGTGGCGCGAGTGGGATGCCGTGTACATATCCGAATTGCCTGAGGACGCGGTCCGGAAGGTACGGCTCATGCACATCAAGGCAATCCAGTATGCCTCAGAACCGCAAAGTCGCGTACAAGGGTGCGTGAACGTCCAATCCGGGCCATGGGGTCCACCGTATATGTAAGTAATTAAGTAATATATAAATAATCGTATATGAAAAAGACGTAAAAATAAACCGTTATAAATTACCTCCTCATATCGGATGCCGTCTAGGATGCGGCGTATGGCGACCAATCGCTCCGGATCATCTTCCTGGGGCGCCTCTTTGCCATCTCCCATGGCTGCCCGAGCGTCTGCCATCGACTCCCGGTCCATCACATGATGTCCTTGGAAATGGAAAAAGTATGCCCAAATCCAAGCCTGTAAAACAATATTTAAAATTAGTAATTAAAACAATAATATGTTATGAACGACCCAACAATAAAACTTACCCTCAAAAGAAGACCACAACCGGCTATGCCCTACGCCCCGCGACGGGAAGCATGTTCCAGGTTCTTGTACAGAACGGCCAGTACACTTTCTCCCCATGCATAGCAACCCATGAGCTCATTATCAAACAGAAGCGCCATCCACTTGTGCTTCACGGCATTCGTCGACTTGTACACCAGGACAGTCGTACCGAGAAGTATAAGCAAGTAGAAAGACGCAATCAGTCCCTCGTCCCTCTCGGGAGCCTGCATCATAGGTGGCAGTCGGATCAGAAGGAAACCCAATGGACCGCCATTTCTGTACCATCGTGCAATGTCGGTCAGCTGGATACCGAATGCAGTGGCAATGCGTTGCATGACCTCCCCGTCGGCCATCTCGGATGTCATGCTCCTCCCGTCGATGGGCAGTCCGAGAATCTGATGCACATCGTGCAATGTGATCGTCATCTCCCCCCCCCCACAGAAAGTGGAACGAGTTCGTCTCGGGGTGCCATCACTCGACAAATGCTGAAATCAAGCAAGCGTCCATCCGCCCGTACTTAAGCGACCCCATAGCAGTGATGCTGTTGCGCTGTGCTATCCCCTACCACGTATCTGGGCCCTCTAATGCGTGCTCCTTCGAAGTCCGATAATGTGCCTTCCGGACATGCATCTTCAGAACCTTCCTCGTCTGAAATAAGAAATTAATTTTAGGATATATTAATTCGGATAAATATGAAAAAATTAAATATGTAATGGTAAAAATAAAATACGTACCAAATCCTGCTCTGCCTGGCGGCGCCTGATCCCTCTAAGAGGAGCATCCTTCACAAGAGCATCCTCGACAGCAGCATCCTCCACAAGAGCATCCTCTATAAGAGCCCGTCCTCCACGTCCCCTCCTGCGTCCCCGCCCGCGTCCCCTAGCCGGAGCAGCAGCCGGCTCGACATCAGTCAGCTCCCATATCGCGAAGGCGATATGGGTCGGGTAGCCAGCAAGGAGGGTAGGTCTACGTGGCCCTCCCGGCATCCACAGAGCGGTGCCTAAAATAGGACCTGCTGCAATATCTGGTGCATCAACTGGTGTGGTCTCCGGTGTAGGAGCGGGATCCGAAACCGGCTCTGGAACGGGAGGGGGAGAGGCAACTGGGGGTGCGTTATCCCTCCCCAAATCCTCGGCCGTCAAAATAGGATCATCTTCAACCGTCACAATGGGATCGAAAGACTCCACATAATTCCGATCCATGTCCTCATCATCATCCGACGGGGAACCAGCAGTCGTGACGTGGACGTCCTCCATAACCACATCATCGTGGGCGAGTGGTGAGGACGGCTGCGCGGCGTCTAAAATCTCGCTACTAACGAGTACCGCGCGCTGATGTGCCGACTCAGTCACACCATGTCTCCGCCTGGACCGTCGCTTCGGCCTCTGACGTCTCACCGACAACGAAGAAAAGAAATCTCTTACAACCTAAAATTATATATTATTAAAATTTATTACATTCATTTATTAATTTCCTAATTATAAATTTCATTCAAATAACTATTTTTTGTAACTTATTACATTCTCATTTATTATGATTTAATCTAATTTGTTTAAATTTGTTCTAATTTATTATATTTATAATTTATTCTAATTTATTGTGCTTATTCTAATTTGTTTAAATTTGTTCTAATTTATTATATTCATAATTTATTCTAATTTGTTCTATTTTTTTATTTTCATTCTATTTATTCTAATTTATGCTAGTTTGTTCAAATTTGTTCTAATTTGTTTTCTTTTATACACCTTAGTTCTAATTTGTTCTATTTTTTTGGAATTCGTTCTAATTCATCTAATTTCTCAACAAAATCAAATTTCTAAACTAATTACATTAAATACGAACTACAAGAATGCGTTATTAAATTAAATAAAATATGAATTAGAAAATTACATACCGTCTAGCTTCCCTACGTACGCGTAACTGGTGGCGTCTCGAGATCCTCCGCTACCACTCTCGGTGCAGTACTCGTGGTGTCTTCGACGGCAGAACTAGCTGGCGTGCCTCGAACTCGTGCCCCAGCTCGAGTCCGGAATTCGCCCGGTAATACAATCTTGCGTCCCCTTCCGCAAAGTCTGCCTCCGCCCCGGTAAACCCGCACCTCCTCCGCACCTTCCTCCTCCATGGCGCCATCGCCTCCTCCAGCCGCCTCCACCGGGCCACCACCGCCTCCACCTCCGCGACGTCGCTGCCTCCAGCCACCGCCTCTACCATACCCCCACCACCAACGATGGCGCCACCATCAGCTACCCCCACCTCTACCACCGCGTCGGCGCCACCGCCACCGCCAGCCACCGTCTCCCCCAGTCTGGAGCTACCACCACTCGCCACCTCCGCGTCGGCGCCACCACCAGCCACCGTCTCCCCCAGCTCCGAGCCATCACCATTGCCTCCTCCAGCCAACGCCGGCACCACCACTGGCGCCACCTCCGAACCGGCGCCATTGCCTCCTCCATCCACCGAACTCGCCACCTCCGCATCGGCGCCACCACCAGATGTTGGTTCCATGGATGATTTCAGAAGAAGACAAGAGAAGAGAGAGAGGGAGATCGGAAATTCTCCGTCGCCGTCGAAGAAGAGAAAGAGCGGGGAAGAAGATGAATGTGATGCGCCGCGTGCGCTGATTTAACCTAAAACTGATGCGCCAAATCGCGGCGCATCAAATCTACCATCTGATGCGCCATATTATAGTGCACCAGTGGCAGACTACTACTTGGGCCGCATTAAACTGGAGGCCCAATAAATGGCCCAGCCACCTATACGCCTTTTTTGGCGTGTATATGTCTGAGCACATTTCTTATACGCCTTGTTTTGGCGTGTAAGAATTACCATTTCTTGCCAAATTATACCCCTCATCCTATACGCTGAATTTTGGCACACCAAACCGCGTGCAGAAGTGCAAAAAAATGCGTGTATATAGGGTATTCCATAATAAGAGGTTAATGATGTTGTAAGATAGTCTAAAAAGATTGGATTTAAGGATTGAAAAGGAAAGCTAGTGAATTGGGTATAATTGTGTACTTCTGGAAAATTCTGGGCAAATTTAGTAATTACTGGAAAGTTGGGGCCAACTTCATAAAATGAGTAATTTCCATACGAGTATGAGGAATTTGACGGTTCTTGATTTGGATATGTATATCAAAAGTTATGCATGAATCTGTATTGTACTGCAGATTCGGGGAAGTACAACAATACGCGAGTCGCGGGATGTCGAGCCGCAGAAAGGACTATACCGCGAAAGTTGTTGACGCGGGACTTCTTTAAGGCAAGTTGTTTGCGAATGTTTATGTGCCTAGCATAAATTTAGGTTATGTGAATATGCATGGATACTGTAGATATAATTATATATGAATGTTGAATGGAGCGGTAATTGCATTTCGTAGGTTAGATTAGATTTTTGTGAAACGTATGAGTTCTTGATATATATCTATATGTGAAGTTTATCTCATGGATGAGTATAGGTTGTGATCGTTCATGTTCAGGAAATTTAAGTGGTAATATGGAATTGTTGTGAATTATTGTGGTTAATCGGGCAGTAATGTGTTGTGGTGTTGGTAATTGATTTTGTATGCTAGGTAGAGATGCTAAATTAAATGTTGGAAGTATATACTTGTTGAATTTTATATCATTTATGATTATATACTATGGTTGTTCCTGTCATAAATTGAGGTATAGTTGGACTTGTTGTGTTAATATTGCCTGTGGGCAAGCTGTATGGTAGGTTGATGTCCAACTTGGTGATTGATTATATGATGATAATTTGTTGTGAATCATTGGGATTGATCCATGTGTTGTTGTGTTTTTGATGTTTATAGCTTTATGCGTTTACGGTTTATGATTTTTATACTTTTACGGGCAAGGATGTTTCGAGCCCCGCTTGATTTTGAAATGGTTTTAATTGGATACATCTTGTTGCTCTTCCCGGTGTCCGGGTTGAGTAGGTCATGAGAGGTGCTTTACCTGTATTGGGGAGAGCCGAGTCGTCTAGCTAACGATGTCATTGGCTCCTCGCGGGTAAAGGTATGTGAGGAGAGCCGGGTTATGATGCCGTTGGCTTCTCACGGGTAAAAGTGGGGAGAGCCGGGTCATGATGCCGTTGGCTTCTCACGGGTAAAAGCGTGGGGAGAGCCGGGTCGCGATGTCGTTGGCTCCTCAATGGTAAAAAGTATGGGGAGAGTCGGGTCACGATGCCGTTGGCTTCTCACGAGTAAAAGTGGGCATGTTTTCAAATGTTATTGTAAATGTTTTCGTGAATGCTTTGTATATGTTATGTTTTTATATATGTTTACTTTTCATTGCGTTTTCCCTTAAAAGAAGTATACCCGGGTATAGGTTTTGAATAATGGACCTCAATCCCGATGATCTGTAGTTCAATTGGAATATTCGTTAGAGTTGTTGTATGTGATCTGTGATATAATGATCTGAGGTTCAATTGGATATCTATAGGAATTACTATGATATGTTTTTTAATATGATATGTGGATAAGTTGGATGTTTATGGGAATTATCGTGATGTGTTCTATGATGTGCTATATGGATCAGTCGGGTAATTATGGAAGTTAATGTAATGTGAATGGTAATGTAGTGTGTGGTTCATAAGATGTATTGGAGTACTGTGATGATCTATGGTTAGTTAGGTACTTATTGGTTTGCTGATATGTAATCTGTAGTCTAATTGAAGGCTTATGGGAATTGCTATAAAGGGATCTGTAGTATGATTTGTGATCTAATTGGATATTTAATTGAATTTACTGTGATAATATATATGATGGAAATCTATGTTCAGATGGATGCGTAATTTGAAATATGGGTTACTTGTTCATGTGTTTGAGGTCAACTATAGTATTAGGTTGTATGGTATTGGGGTATCTGTGTTATCAGTTTATATATGTGTAGTCCAATATAGCATTGGGTTATAGGTTGTAGTGGTATCTGCATATGAGTGATTCATTTATTTATGCTACTGTATGTATTCAATTCGCTTATAACTTGCTTAGTCTGAATATAGACTAACCCCTTGTGGGGCGTTACCGATTATGTTTGCAGGATCAGGATACTAGGTAGCGCAGCAAGAGCATGGAGGAGACCGGGCGACATGATGCGAGAGTAGGATGGGGTTGGTTTAGGTTTCAGGTTCTTACGCATTTATGGTAAATAAGTATTGAGTGAATTCTGTCTGATGGGTCGTGGTTGCGTCTGTGTACGCCAACCCATAAGTATACTAAATGATTAAGGAGACCCTCTGTTGAATTGGGTTTATAATAGTAAGCTGTATTTAATTGGGTTTAGAATTTTCATAGGTTGAGTTCATTTTCTTTATTAGCCTAAGGGAATTTCTGCGAGAAATTCTTGGCGCTGTAACCCTCAATAATGATTAAATTGGGGCGTTACAATTTAGAACTCATAACTATCGCTAAAAGTTGTGCCTTGTGTCGTAAAATGTAAATCGTAGGTTTTTGTAGTATTGTTTGTCGCCCAAAATCTTAGCTCTTTGTTTTCCCACAATATTTTGACAATATAAGATGATTTACGGAATGAAATTTTACAAAATTTTGAAAGTCATAACTTTCGCTCAATATTGTGCCTTGTGTCGTAAATGGTAAATCGTAGGTGTATTTAGTGAAGTTTACTCTTATCTCTTTGTTTCCCCCCTAATATTTTGACAATATATGATGATTCACAGAAATAAATTGACAAAATTAAAAACTCATAACTTTCGCTTAAAGTTGTGCCTTGTGTCTGAAATGGTATCGTAGGTGTTCTTAGTGTTGTTTGTCTCCCAAACACTTAGCTATTTGTTTTCCCCAATGTTTTGACAACATAAGATGATTTATGCAAAGAAAAATTGACAAATTTTGAAAGTCTTAATTTCGCTCAAAGTTGTACCTTGTGTCGTAAATGGTAAATCGTAGATGCTTTTAATGTTGTTTGTCGCCCAAACTCTTAACTTTTTTTTTCCGCCAATATTTTGCCAATATAAGAAGATTCACGATAAGAAATTGACAAAATTTAAAACTCATAACTTTCGCTCAAAGTTGTGCCTTGTGTCATAAAAGATAAATCGTAGGTTTTCTAAGTGTTGTTTGTCGCACAAACTCTTAGTTCTTTGTTTTACCACAATGTTTTGACAACATAAGATGATTCACAGAATGAAATTAACATAATTTGAAAGTCATAACTTTCGCTCAAAGGTGTGCCTGGTGTCATAAATGGTAAATCATAGGTGTTTTAAGTGAAGTTAATCGCCCAAACTCTTAGCTCTTTGTTTCCCCCCAATATTTTCACATAATAAGATGATTCACGGAAAGAAATTGACAAAATTTAAAACTCATAACTTTCTCTCAAAGTTGTTCCTTGTGTCGTAAAAGGTAAATCGCAGGTTTTTTTAGTATTGATTGGCGCCCAAACTCTTAGCTCTTTGTTTTCCCACAATATTTTGTCAATATTATATGATTCATGAAATCAAATTGACAAAATTTGAAAGTCATAACTTTCGCTCAAAGTTGTGCCTTGTGTCATAAATGGTAAATCGTATGTGTTTTTAGTGAAGTTTATCGTCCAAACTCTTAGCTCTCTGTTTCCCCCAAATATTTTTACAATATAAGATGATTCACGAACAAAATTTGAAACTCAAAACTTTCGCTCAAAGTTGTCCCTTGTGTCGTAAAAAGTAAAACGTTGGTTTTTTTAGTGTTGTTTGGCGCCCAAACTCTAAGATCTTTGTTTTCCCACAATATTTTGACAACATAAGATTATTCACGGAAAGAAATTGACAAAATTGTAAACTCATAACTTTCGCTCAAAGTTGTGTTGCGTGTCGTAAATGGTAAATCGTAGGTGTTTTTAGTCTTGTTTGTCGCCCAAACTGTTAGCTCTTTGTGTTCCCCCAATTTTTTGGCAATATAAGATGATTCATGGAAAGAAAAATTGACAAAATTTGAAAGTCATAATTTCGCTCAATGTTGTGCCTTGTGTCGTAAATGGTAAATCGTAGGCGTTTTTCGTGTTGTTTGTCGCCCAAACTCTTAGCTCTTTTTTCCGCCAATATTTTGACAATATAAGATGAATCACGGAAAGAAATTGAAAAAATTTAAAACTCATAACTTTCTCTCAAAGTTGTGCGTTGTGTCTTACAAAGTGAATCGTAGGTTTTTTTAGCGTTGTTTGTCGCCCAAACTCTTAGCTCTTTGTTTTCCTATAATATTTGACATTATAAGATGATTCACGGAATGAAATTGAAAAAATTTGAAAGTCATAACTTTCACTCAAAGTTGTGCCTTGTGTCTGAAATGGTAATCGTAGGTGTTTTTAGTGTTAGTTGTCTCCCAAACACTTAGCTCTTTGTTTACCCAATGTTTTGACAACATAAGATGATTCATGGAAAGAAAAAATGACAAAATTTGAAAGTCATAATTTCGCTCAATGTTGTGCCTAGTGTCGTAAATGGTAAATCGTAGGTGCTTTTAATGTTGTATGTCGCCCAAACTCTTAGCTCTTTTTTTCCGCCAATATTTTGACAATATAAGATGATTCACGATAAGAAATTGGCAAAATTTAAAACTCATAACTTTTTCTCAAAGATGTGCCTTGTGTCGTAAAAGATAAATTATAGGTTTTTTTAGTGTTGTTTGTCGCCCAAACTCTTAGCTCTTTGTTTTCCCAAAATATTTTCACAATATAAGATGATTCACAGATTGAAAGTGACAAAATTTGAAAGTCATAACTTTTGCTCAAAGTTGTGCCTTGTGTCGTAAATGGTAAATCGTATTTGTTTTTCGTGATGTTCATCGCCCAAACACTTAGCTCGTTGTTTCCCCCCCTATATTTTGACAATATTAGATGATTAATGGAAAAAAATTGACAAATTTTGAAAGTCATAATTTCGTTCATAGTTTTGCCTTGTGTTGTAAATGGTGAATCGTAGGTGTTTTAGTATTGTTTGTCGCCCAAACTCTTAGTTCTTTGTTTTTACCTAATGTTTTGACAATATATGATGATTAACGGAAAGAATTGACAAAATTTAGAACTCATAACTATCGCTAAAAGTTGTGCCGTGTGTCATAAAATGTAAATCGTAGGTTTTTGTAGTGTTGTTTGTCGCCCAAAATCTTAGGTCATTGTTTTCCCACAATATTTTGACAATATAAGATGATTGACATAATGAAATTGACAAAATTTTGAAAGTCATAACTTTTGCTCAATGTTGTGCCTTGTGTCGTAAATGGTAAATCATAGGTGTATTTAGTGAAGTTTACTCTTATCTATTTGTTTTCCCCCAAATATTTTGACAATATATGATGATTCACAGAAATAAATTGACAAAATAAAAAACTCATAACTTTCTCTCAAAGTTGTTCCTTGTGTCTAAAATGGTATCGTAGGTGTTCTTTGTGTTGTTTGTCTCCCAAACTCTTAGCAATTTGTTTTCCCCAATGTTTTGACAACATAAGATTATTCATGGAAAGTAAAATTGACAAAATTTGAAAGTCTTAATTTCGCTCAAAGTTGTACCTTGTGTCGTAAATGGTAAATCGTAGGTTCTTTTAATGTTGTTTGTCGCCCAAACTCTTACCTTTTTTTTTCCACCAATATTTTGACAATATAAGATGATTCACGATAAGAAATTGATAAAATTTAAAACTCATAACCTTCGCAAGAAGTTGTGCCTTGAGCTGTATAAGATAAATCGTAGGTTTTCTAAGTGTTGTTTGTCGCACAAACTCTTAGTTCTTTGTTTTCCCACAATGTTTTGACATCATAAGATGATTCACAGAATGAAATTAACATAATTTGAAAGTCATAACTTTCGCTCAAAGATGTGCCTTGTGTCGTAAATGGTAAATCGTAGGTGTTTTAAGTGAAGTCAATCGCCCAAACACTTAGCTCTTTGTTCCCCCCCCAATATTTTCACATAATAAGATGATTCACGGAAAGAAATTGACAAAATTTAAAACTCATAACTTTCGCTCAAAGTTGTGCCTGGTGTTGTAAAAGGTAAATCGCAGGTTTTTTTAGTATTGTTTGGCGCCCAAACTCTTATCTCTTTGTTTTCCCACAATATTTTGATAATATTATATGATTCAGGAAATGAAATTGACAAAATTTGAAAGTCATAACTTTCTCTCAAAGTTGTGCCTTATGTCATAATTGGTAAAACATATGTGTTTTTAGTGAAGTTTATCGTCCAAACTCTTAGCTCTTTGTTTCTCCCAAATATTTTTACAATATAAGATGATTCACGAACAAAAAGTGACAAAATTTAAAACTCAAAACTTTCGCTCAAAGTTGTCCCTTTTGTCGTAAAATTAAAACGTAGGTTTTTTTAGTGTTGTTTGGCGCCCAAACTCTAAGATATTTGTTTTCCCACAATATTTTGACAACATAAGATTATTCACGGAAAGAAATTGACAAAATTTAAAACTCATAACTTTCGCTCAAAGTTGTGTTGTGTGTCGTAAATGGTAAATCGTAGGTGTTTTTAGTCTTGTTTGTCGTCCAAACTCTTACCTCTTTGTTTCCCCCAAAGTTTTGACAATATAAGATGATTCATGGAAAGTGAAATTAACAAAATTTGAAAGTGATGATTTTGCTCAATGTTGTGCCTTGTGTCGTAAATGGTAAATCGTAGGCGTTTTTCATGTTGTTTGTCGCCCAAACTCTTAGCTTTTTTTTTCTGCCAATATTTTGACAATATAAGATGATTCACGGAAAGAAATTGAAAAAATTTAAAACTCATAACTTTCTCTCAAAGTTGTTCCTTGTGTCTTAAAAAGTGAATCGTAGGTTTTTTTAGCGTTGTTTGTCGCCAAAACTCTTAGCTCTTTGTTTTCCCATAATATTTTGACAATATAAGATGAATCACAGAATGAAATTGACAAAATTTGAAAGTCATAACTTTCACTCAAAGTTGTGCCTTGTGTCTGAAATGGTAATCGTAGGTGTTTTTAGTGTTGTTTGTCTCCCAAATACTTAGCTCTTTGTTTCTCCCAATGTTTTGACAACATAAGATAATTCATGAAAAGAAAAAATGACAAAATTTGAAAGTCATAATTTCGCTCAAAGTTGTGCCTTGTGTCTTAAATGGTAAATCGTAGGTGCTTTTAATGTTGTATGTCACCCAAACGCTTAGCTCTTTTTTTCCAACAATATTTTGACAATATAAGATGATTCACGATAAGAAATTGACAAAATTTAAAACTCATAACTTTTTCTCAAAGATGTGCATTGTGTCGTAAAAGATAATTTGTAGGTTTTTTTAGTGTTGTTTGTTGCCCAAACTCTTAGTTCTTTGTTTTCCCAAAATATTTTGACAATATAAGATGATTCACAGAATGAAATTGACAAAATTTGAAAGTCATAACTTTCGCTCAAATTTGTGCCTTGTGTCGTAAATGGTAAATCGTATGTGTTTTTCGTGATGTTTATCGCCCAAACACTTAGCTCGTTGTTTCCCCCCAATATTTTGACAACATTAGATGATTAATGGAAAGAAATTGACAAAATTTGAAAGTCATAATTTCACTCATAGTTTTGTCTTGTGTTGTAAATGGTGAATCGTAGGTGTTTTAGTATTGTTTGTCGCCCAAACTCTTAGCTCTTTGTTTTTACCTAATATTTTGACAATATATGATGATTCACTGAAAGAATTGACAAAATTTAGAACTCATAACTATCGCAAAAAGTTGTGCCTTGTGTCGTAAAATGTAAATCGTAGGTTATTGTAGTGTTGTTTGTCACCCAAAATCTTAGCTCTTTGTTTTTCCACAATATTTTGACAATATAAGATGATTCACGGAATGAAATTGACAAAATTTTGAAAGTCATAACTTTCGCTCAATGTTGTGCCTTGTGTCGTAAATGGTAAATCGTAGGTGTTTTTAGTGAAGTTTACTCTTATCTCTTTGTTTCCCCCCAATAGTTTGACAATATGTGATGATTCACTGAAATAAATTGACAAAATTAAAAACACATAACTTTCGCTCAAAGTTGTGTCTTGTGTCTGAAATGGTATCGTAGGTGTTCTTAGTGTTGTTTGTCTCTCAAACTCTTAGCTATATATTTTCCCCAATGTTTTGGCAACATAAGATGATTCATGGAAAGAAAAGTTGACAAAATTTGAAAGTCTTAATTTCGCTCAAAGTTATACTTTGTGTCGTAAATGGTAAATCGTAGGTGCTTTTAATGTTTTTTGTCGCCCAAACTCTTAGCTCTATTTTTTCCGCCAATATTTTGACAATATAAGATGATTCACGAGAAGAAATTGAAAAAAATTAAAACTCATAACTTTTGCTCAAAGTTGTGCCTTGTATCGTAAAAGATAAATCGTAGGTTTTCTAAGTGTTGTTTGTCGCCCAAACTCTTAGCTCTTTGTTTTCCCACAATGTTTTGACAACATAAGATGATTCATAGAATGAAATTGACAAAATTTGAAAGTCATTACTTTCGCTCAAAGGTGTGCCTTGTGTCGTAAATGGTAAATCGTAGGTGTTTTAAGTGAAGTTAATCGCCCAAACTCTTAGCTCTTTGTTTTCCCCCAATATTTTAACATAATAAGATGATTCACGGAAAAAAATTGACAAAATTTAATCTTCATAACTTTCATTCAAAGTTGTGCCTTGTGTCGTAAAAGGTAAATCGCAGGGTTTTTTGTAGTATTGTTTGGCGCTCAAACTGAAATACCCCAAAGGTTATATATATGTATATATATAATGGGTAAATAATTCTATGTCTATTTAAATCATCCAAAAGCAGAAATTGGGGAAGAAAGTCAGAAAAAGGGTAAAACCCTTGTCTTCTCCTTCGTGCGAACTTCACTGTGGAGCCCCGCCTTCCTGCCTTTGGTTTCTCCCTCAGCTGCTCAGCCTTTCCTTCTCGCCGGTGAGACAGATCGCTAGCGGAGCTGCTGCTGCTGTGAGTCGCTGCTGCTGCGGGAGAACAAGGCCACGAACGGGACGACCAGTTGCTGGGCGAAGTCGCCGCTGCTGGCTGCTGCGTCGAGAGTTACTGCTGTCGTGTTCTGCTGGCTACTGCTGTTGTACATTCCGGCGAGCTAAGGGCTCCAGTTAGAGGCGAGATCGAGCAGAGGAAGGTAAGCGTGAGGGGTTTGTTTTACTTCAATTTGATTTTAGGACACTGAAGTTTAGTTGCTGAATTTATGTGGACAGATTTGCTGAATTTCTGGGGTATTGGACAGCTATTTCAATGGTTTAACTGGTTTTGTTAAATTGTGCAGCCACGATTTGTTGTTGGAACTATGGGTTGATTTTGTGTGTGGTTTGCTGAGATTGGGAATTTGAGGTATGATGAATTTAGGGGCTGAATTGGGGGTTTATAAATAGTGTCTTGGTATGGGTTAATTAATACCAAGAATTTGCTCGGATTGTTGTCGCAGGTTCGTTCCGGATTGGTTGGCGAAGTTGGTGAAATTTCTGAGGTCGTTGTGGTTGAGTTTAAGGCAAGATGATTCTTGCTCATTCTTTTACCTATCTCGTTTAAATAATTATTTTCGTATATTATTAATTTCAGCAATGATTTATGCACATGTCCGTTAAACTGATCTAGAAGTGTAGGCGTAGAATGATATGGTTGAATGTGTGGATATTGGTTTTGCTATCTGATATGGTTGAATGTGTGGATATTGGTTTTGCTATTTGATATGGTAGAATGTGTGGATATTGGTTTTGCTATTTGATATGGTTGAATGTGTGGATAGTGGTTTTGCTATTTGATACGGTTGGATGTGTGATTATTGATTTTGTGTTGGATATTGATTGTTTGCTTGGTTGGTGGTTTTATTAGCGGATATTGGATGTGTGTTAACTAGTTGGTGACCTTGTGTTGTGATTGATTGAATGTTGGTATGGTAGTTGATTGTAGCTAGTTGTGGTTGTTGGTTTCTGTTGGTGTGGTAGTTGATTGTAGCTAGTTGTGGTTGTTGGTTTCTGTTGGTGTGGTAGTTGGTTGTAGCTAAGTTGTGGATGGTTGGTTATGATGGTTGTTTGTGAAGGTTGGTTAGGCGGGTTGATTGTTGATGGTTGCTACTGGAGCCGGGGTTGATATGCGTATCACCCGACCACGTGAGGGTGTGACCTTACGTTGGTTCAGGGCCACAAGTGGATGGTGAGTGTCCCATCGTAAATCTTGATTGATGTTTCAGTTATAAGGGAGGGCATGACCCTTATAGCTGGGCCAGGGTGATGAGTGCCTCACCCGACCACGTGAGGGTGTGACCTTGCGTTGGTTAATGGCCACGATTGGGTGGTGAGTGTCCCACCTTGTATCTTGCTTGTGTGTTTCAGTTATGTAGGCAGACAATACTCCTCATAGCTGGGCCGGGGTTGATTCTGCGTATCACCCGACCACGTGAGGGTGTGACCTTGCGTTGGTTAATGGCCACAACCGGAGGGTGATAGTCCCCTCTTTAGACTAGCAGGATAGTGTGTGTTAGGGTGATGATTGTCTCACCCGGTTATGTGTTCGCTGAGGCGAAGGTTGGAATGGTTAGGGTGATGAGCGTCTCACTCGTGTATATGTTCTTATGATTGTTTTAGGGTGATGATCGTCTCACCCGTGTATGTAATTGTATGGTTTCTTAGAGTGATGATTGTCTCACTCGTGCTTGTGTGTTCGTTGATGCGAAGGTTGAATTGGATGTGCTAGTACAGTAGTGAGTTCGATATAATTGGTTAGCCTTGGTTACATGTTAGTAGTAATATGTATATGTAAATGTTCTGTAGTGTTGTTAATTAACGTGTAGTATTAGTAGTATATGTGTATATGTTTCGTAGTATTGATAATTGAAGTATTAGTAGTAGAGAAGGAAGATGGATTGGGTGTGATAGTAAAGTTGGATTGGATCGTCTCACCGGTTTCCCCGTTGTGTGGTTGAGGTTGGATTGAATGTGGTCAGTATAGTGAAGAGTTGGATAGGAATGGTTAATTAATGGTTATGTGATAGTGTGTGTTTATGTTTTGATGTGTGGTTGGTATTGGTTGGTTGGCATGATAATTCTTTCCTGTGTTCTACTGTTTTGTTTGATGATTCTTGCTAGTCTTTCATTAGACTAACCAACCTCGGTTTATGTTTCCGTGGTTGGCTGGTGTATCGGGTCCACCAGTCAACTAGTCCTTGCAGGTTGGCAGCAGCAAGGTGGTTCTTGATCACATATTCGTCTTCACAGTTAAAGATTTAGTTTTGCATCGGATTTGGAAATGTTGTATTAACTACTTGTGGTTTTGGATAAATTGCTATATTGAACTTGATGCAAGTTTTAAATGTTATTCCAAACTTGAACAATGATTTTGATGTTGATAACTTTTGTATATTTGGAAGTGTTATGGGTTTTCTTTTTTTCTAAAATCGCCTTATAGTTCTTCGGAACTATGGAACTGTGACACCTCTGGCCTGGGGTGTTACACAAACTCTTAGTTCTTTGTTTTTCCCATAATATTTTGACAATATTAAATGATTCATGAAATGAAATTTACAAAATTTGAAAGTCATAACTTTCGCTCAAAGTTGTGCCTTGTGTCATAAATGATAAATCGTATGTGTTTTTAGTGAAGTTTATCGTCCAAACTCTTAGATCTTTGTTTTCTCATAATATTTTTACAATATAAGATGATTCACGAACAAAAATTGACAAAATTTAAAACTCAAAACTTTCGCTCAAAGTTGTTCCTTGTATCGTAAAAAGTAAAACGTAGGTTTTTTAGTATTGGTTGGCGCCCAAACTCTAAGATCTTTGTTTTTTCCCACAATATTTTGACAACATAAGATTATTCACGGAAAGAAATTGACAAAATTTAAAACTCATAACTTTCGCTCAAAGTTGTGTCGCGTGTCGTAAATGGTAAATCGTAGGTGTTTTTAGTCTTGTTTGTCGCCCAAACTCTAAGCTCTTTGTTTCCCCCAAAGTTTTGACAATATAAGATGATTCATGGAAAGAAAATATGACAAAATTTAAAAGTCATAATTTCGCTCAATGTTGTGCCTTGTGTCGTAAATGGTAAATCATAAGCGTTTTTCGTGTTGTTTGTCGCCCAAACTCTTAGCTTTTTTTTCCGCCAATATTTTGAAAATATAAGATGATTCACGGAAAGAAATTGAAAAATTTTAAACTCATAACTTTCTTTCAAAGTTGTGCCTTGTGTCTTAAAAAGTGAATCATAGGTTTTTTTAGCGTTGTTTGTCACCCAAACTCTTAGCTCTTTGTTTTCCCACAATATTTTGACAATATAAGATGATTCATGGAATGAAATTGACAAAATTTGAAAGTCATAACTTTCGCTCAAAGTTGTGACTTGTGTCGTAAATGGTAAATTGTAGGTGCTTTTAATGTTGTTTGTCGCCCAAACTCTTAGCTCTTTTTTTTTCGCCAATATTTTGACAAAATAAGATGATTCACGATAAGAAATTAACAAAATTTAAAACTCATAACTTTTGCTCAAAGTTGTGCCTTGTGTCGTAAAAGATAAATCATAAGTTTTTTTTAGTGTAGTTTGTCGCCAAAACTCTTAGCTCTTTGTTTCCACCCAATATTTTGACAATATTATATGATTCACGGAATGAAATTGAGAAAATTTAAAAGTCATAACTTTCGCTCCAAATTGTGCCTTGTGTCGTAAATGGTAAATCGTATGTGTTTTTAGTGAAGTTCATTGTCCAAACTCTTAGCTCTTTGTTTCCCCCAAATATTTTTACAATATAAGATGATTCAAGAAAAGAAATTGACAAAAAATAAAACTAATAACTTTCGCTCAAAGTTGTGCCTTGTGTCGTAAAAGGTAAATCGTAGGTTTTTTTTAGTGTTATTTGTTGCCCAAGCTCTAAGCTCTTTGTTTTCCCATAATATTTTTACAACTTAAGATGATTCACAGAATAAAATTGACAAAATTTGAAAGTCATAACTTTCGTTTAAAGTTGTGCCTTGTGTCGTAAATGGTAAATCGTAGGTGTTTTTTGTGAAGTTTATCGCCTAAACTCTTAGCTCTTTATTTCCCCCAATATTTTGACAATATAAGATGATTCACGGAAAGAAATTGATAAAATTTAAAAGTAATAACTTTCGCTCAAAGTTTTGCCTTGTGTCATAAAAGGTAAATCGTAGGTTTTTTTTAGTGTTGTTTGGCGCCCAAACTCTTAGCTCTTTTTTTCCTATAATATTTTGACAACATAAGATGATTCAAGAATAGAAATTGACAAACACTTAGCTCTTTGTTTCCGCCAATATTTTGACAATATAAGATGATTCACGATAAGAAATTGACAAAATTTAAAACTCATAATTTTTTCTCAAAGATGTGCCTTGTGTCGTAAAAGATAATTTGTAGGTGTTTTTAGTGTTGTTTGTCGCCCAAACTCTTAGCTCTTTGTATTCCCACAATATTTTGAAAATATAAGAAGATTCACTGAATGAAATTGACGAAAATTGAAAGTCATAACTTTCGCTCAAAGTCGTGCCTTGTGTCTGAAATGGTAATCGTAGGTGTTTTTAGTGTGTTGTTTGTCTCCCAAAATCTTAGCTCTTTGTTTCCCTCAATGTTTTGACAACATAAGATGATTCATGGAAAGAAAAATTGACAAAATTGGAAAGTCATAATTTCGCTCAAAGTTGTGCCTTGTGTCGTAAATGGTAAATCATAGGTGCTTTTAATGTTGTTTGTCGCCCAAACTCTTAGCTCTTTTTTTTGCCAATATTTTGACAATATAAGATGATTCACGATAAGAAATTGACAAAATTTAAAACTCATAACTTTCTCTCAAATATTGTGCCTTGTGTTGTAAAAGGTAAATTGTAGGTTTTTTTAGTGTTGTTTATCGCCCAAACTCTTAGCTCTTTGTTTTCCCAAAATATTTTGACAATATAAGATGATTCACATAATGAAATTGACAAAAATTGAAAGTCATAACTTTCGCTCAAAGTTGTACTCTGTGTCGTAATTTGTAAATCATATGTGTTTTTAGTGAAATTTATCGCCCAAACACTTAGCTCGTTGTTTCCCCCCAATATTTTGACAATATTAGTTGATTAATGGAAAGAAACTGACAAAATTTGAAAGTCATAATTTCGCTCATAGTTTTTCCTCGTGTTGTAAATGATAAATCATAGGTGCTTTTAACGTTGTTTGTCGCCCAAACTCTTAGCTCTTTTTTTTGCCAATATTTTGACAATATTGTATGATTCACGATAAGAAATTGACAAAATTTAAAACTCATAACTTTCTCTCAAAGATGTGCCTTGTGTCGTAAAAGGTAAATTGTAGGTTTTTTTAGTGTTGTTTGTCGCCCAAACTCTTAGCTCTTTGTTTTGGCACAATATTTTGACAATATAAGATGAGTCATGGAATGAAATTGACAAAATTTTGAAAGTCATAACTTTCGTTCAAAGTTGTGCCTTGTGTCGTAAATGGTAAATCGTAGGTGTTTTTAGTGAAGTTTACTCTTATATCTTTGTTTCCCCCCAATCTTTTCACAATATAAGATGATTCACAGAAATATATTGACAAAGTTAAAACTCATAACCTTCTCTCAAAGTTGTGCATTGTGTCTGAAATGGAAATCGTAGGTGTTCTTAGTTTTGTTTGTCTCCCAAACTCTTAGCTATTTGATTCCCCTAATGTTTTGACAACATAAGATGATTCATGGAAAGAAAAATTGATAAAATTTGAAAGTCTTAATTTCGCTCAGTGTTTTGTGTCGTAAATGGTAAATCGTTGGTGTTTTTAATGTTGTTTGTCGCCTAACCTCTTAGCTCTTTTTTTCCGCCAATATTTTGACAATATAAGATGATTCACGATAAGAAATTGACAAAATTTAAAATTCGTAACTTTCGTTCAAAGATGTGCCTTGTGTCGTAAAAGTTAAATCGCAGATTTTTTTAGTGTTGTTTGTCGCCCAAACTCTTAGCTCTTTGTTTTCCCTCAATGTTTTGACAATATTATATGATTGACGGAATGAAATTGACAAAATTTAAATCTCATAACTTTCGCTCAAAGTTTTGCCTTTTGTCGTAAAAGGTAAAACGTAGGTTTTCTTAGTGTTGTTTGGCGCCCAAACTCCTAGATCATTGTTTTCCCACAATATTTTGACAACATAAGACGATTCGCGGAATGAAATTGACAATATTTACAACTCATAACTTTCGCTCAAAGTTGTGTCGTGTGTCGTAAATGATAAATCGTAGGTGTTTTTAGTCTGATTTGTCGCCCAAACTCTTAGCTCTATGTTTCCCCCAAAGATTTGACAATATAAGATGATTCATGCAAAGAAAAATTGATTAAATTTGAAAGTTATAATTTCGCTCAATGTTGTGCCTTGTGTCGTAAATGGTAAATAGTAGGTGTTTTTTGTGTTGTTTGTTGCCCAAACTCTTAACTCTTTGATTTTCACAATGTTTTGACAATATAATAAGATCCACTAAATGAAATTGACAAAATTTAAAAGTCATAACTTTCGCTCAATGTCGTACCTTGTGTCAGAAATGGTAATCGTAGGTGTTTTTAGTGTGTTGTTTGTCTCCCAAAATCTTAGCTCTTTGTTTCCCCGAAATGTTTTGACAACATAAGATGATTCATGGAAAGATAAATTGACAAAATTTGAAAGTCATAATTTCGCTCAAAGTTGTGCCTTTTGTCGTAAATGGTAAATTGTTGGTGCTTTTAATGTTGTTTGTTGCCCAAACTCTTAGCTATTTTTTTCCTCCAATATTTTGAAAAAATAAAATGATTCACGATAAGAAATTGACAAAATTTAAAAGTCATAATTTTCTCTCGAAGATGTGCCTTGTGTCTTAAAAGGAAAATTGTAGGTTTTTTTAGTGTTGTTTATCGCCCAAACACTTAGCTCGTTGTTTTCCCAAAATATTTTGACATTATAAGATGATTCACATAATGAAATTGACAAAATTTGAAAGACATAACTTTCCCTCAAAGTTGTGCCTTGTGTCGTAATTCGTAAATCGTATGTGTTTTTAGTGTAGTTTGTCGCCCAAACACTTAGCTCGTTGTTTCTCCCCAATATTTTGACAATATTAGATGATTAATGGAAAGAAATTGACAAAATTTGAAAGTCATAATTTCGCTCATAGTTTTGCCTTATGTTGTAAATGGTGAATCGTAGGTGTTTTTAGTATTATTTGTCGCCCAAACTCTTAGCTTTTTGTTTCCACCCAATATTTTGACAATATAAGATGATTCGCGGAGAGAAATTGACAAAATTTAGAACTCATAACTATCGCTCAAAGTTGTGCCTAATGTCGTAAAATGTAAATCAAAGTTTTTGTTAGCGTTGTTTGTCTCCCAAACTCTTAGCTATTTGTTTCCCCCAATGTTTTGACAACAGAAGATGATTCATGGAAAGAAAAATTGACAAAATTTGAAAGTCTTAATTTCGCTCAAAGTTGTGCTTTGGGTCGTAAATGGTAAATCGTAGGTGCTTTTAATGTTATTTGTCGCCCAAACTCTTAGCTCTTTTTTCTGCTAATATTTTTATAATATAAGATGAATCACGATAAGAAATTGACAAAACTTTAAACTCATAACTTTCGCTCAAAGTAGTGCCCTTGTGTCGTAAAAGATAAATCATAGGTTTTCTAAGTGTTGTTTGTCGCCCAAACTCTTAGCTCTTTGTTTTCCCACAATGTTTTGACAACATAAGATGATTCACGGAATGAAAATAACAAAATTTGAAAGTCATAACTTTTGCTCAAAGTTGTGTCTTGTGTCGTAAATGGGTAAATCGTATTTGTTTTAAGTGATGTTAATCACCCAAACTCTTAGCTCTTTGTTTCCCACCAATATTTTGACATTATAAGATGATTCGCGGAAAGAAATTGACATAATTTAAAACTCATAACTTTCGCTCAAAGTTGTGCCTTGTGTCGTAAAAGTTAAATCGCGGGTTTTTTTTAGTGTTGTTTGGCGCCCAAACTCTAAGCTCTTTGTTTTTCCACAATATTTTGACAATATTATATGGTTCACGGAATGAAATTGACAATATTTGAAAGTCATAACTTTCGCTCAAAGTTGTGCCTTGTGTCGTAAATGGTAAATCGTATGTGTTTTTAGTGAAGTTTATCGTCCAAACTCTTAGCTCTTTGTTTCCCCCAAATATTTATACAATATAAGATGATTCACAAACAAAAATTGACAAAATTTGAAACACAAAACATTCGCTCAAAGTTGTCCCTTGTGTCGTAAAATGTAAAACATAGGTTTTTTTTAGTGTTGTTTGGCGCCCAAACGCTAAGATCTTTGTTTTTTCCCATAATATTTTGACAACATAAGATTATTCACGGAAAGAAATTGACAAATTTTAAAACTCATAACTTTCGCTCAATGTTGTGTCGCGTGTAGTAAATGGTAAATCTTAGGTGTTTTTAGTCTTGTTTGTCGCCCAAACTCTTAGCTCTTGTTTCCCCCAAAGTTTTGACAATATAAGATGATTCATGGAAAGAAAAATTGACAAAATTTAAAAGTCATAATTTCGCTCAAATTTGTGCCTTGTGTAGTAAATGATAAATGGTAGGTGTTTTTAGTTTTGTTTCTCGCCCAAACTCTTAGCTATTTTTTTCCGCCAATATTTTGACAATATAAGATGAATCACAAAAAGAAATTCTCATATTTTAAAACTCATAACTTTCGCTCAATGTTATGCCTTGTGTCGTAAAATGTAAAACGTAGGTTTTCTTAGTTTTGTTTGGCGCACAAACGTTTAGATCATTGTTTTCCCACAATATTTTGACAACATAAGATGATTCGCGGAAAGAAATTGATAAAATTTTAAACTCATAACTTTCGCTCAAAGTTGTGTTGTGTGTTGTAAATGGTTTCCTCCAAAGTTTTGACAATATGAGATGATTCATGGAAAGAAAAATTGACAAAATTTGAAAGTCATAATTTCGCTCAATGTTGTGACTTGTGTCGTAAATGGTAGGTGTTTTTACTGTTGTTTGGCGCCCAAACCCTTAGATCTTTGTATTCCCACAATGTTTTGATAATATAAGATGATTCACTGAATGAATTTGACAAAATTAGAAAGTCATAACTTTCATTCAAAGTTGTGTCTTGTGTCGTAAATGGTATATCGTATGTGTTTTTGTGGAATTTATTGCCCAAACTCTTAACTCTTTGTTTCCCCCCAATATTTTGACAATATTAGATGATTCATGTAAAGAAATTGACGAGATTTGAAAGTCATAATTTTGCTCAAAGTTGTGCCTTGTGTCGTAAAAGGTAAATCGTAGGTGTTTTTAGTGTTGTTTGTCGCCCAAACTCTTAGCTATTTTTATTCCGCCAATATTTTGACAATATAAGATCATTCACGGAAAGAAAATGACAAAAAATAAAAATCATAACTTTCGCTCAAAATTGTGCCTTGTGTCGTAAAAGTTAAATCGTAGGTTTTTTTAGTGTTGTTTGTCATCCAAGCTCTTAGCTCTTTGTTTTTTCCCACAATATTTTGAAAATTTAAGATGATTCACGGAATGAAATTGACAAAATTTGAAAGTCATAACTTTCGCTCAAAGTTGTGTCTTGTGTAGTAAATGGTAAATCGTAGGTATTTTTAGTGAAGTTTATCGCCCAAACTCTCAGCTCTTTGTTTCCCCCAACATATTGACAATATTAGATGATTCATGGAAATAAATTGACAAAATTTGAAAGTCTTAATTTCACTCAAAGTTGTGCCTTGTGTTTTAAATGGTAAATCGTAGGTGCTTTTAATGTTGTTTGTCGCCCAAACTCTTAGCTCTCTTTTTCCGCCAATATTTTACAATATAAGATGATTCACGATAAGAAATTGGCAAAAATTAAAACTAGCTCATAACTTTCGCTCAAAGTTGTGCCTTGTGTCGTAAAAGATAAATCGTAGGTTTTCTATGTGTTGTTTGCCGCCCAAACTCTTAGGTCTTTGTTTTCCCAAAATATTTTGACAATATAAGATGATTCATAGAATGAAATTGACAAAATTTGAAAGTCATAACTTTCGCTCAAAGTTGTTGTGCCTTGTGTCGTAAATGGTAAATCATATGTGTTTTTAGTGAAGTTTACTCTTATCTCTTTGTTCCCCCCCAATCTTTCGACAATATAAGATGATTCACAGAAATAAATTGACAAAATTAAAAACTCATAACTTTCGCTCAAAGTTGTGCATTGTGTCTGAAATGGTAATCGTAGGTGTTCTTAGTGTTGTTTGTCTCCCAAACTCTTAGCAATTTCTTTCCCCAATGTTTTGACAACATAAGATGATTCATGGAAAGAAAATTTGACAAAATTTGAAAGTCTTAATTTCGCTCAAAGTTGTGCTTTGTGTCGTAAATGGTAAATCGTAGGTGCTTTTAATGTTGTTTGTCGCCCAAACTCTTAGCTCTTTTTTTCCACCAATATTTTGACAATATAAGATGATTCACAATAAGAAATTGACAAAATTTAAAACTCATAACAATTGGTCAAAGTTGTGCCTTGTGTCGTAAAAGATAAATCGTAGGTTTTCTAAGAGTTGTTTGTCGCCCAAACTCTTAGCGCTTTGTTTTCCCCCAATATATTGACAATATTAGATGATTCATGAAAAGAAATTGACAAAATTTGAAAGTCTTAATTTCACTCAAACGTGTGCCTTATGTCGTAAATGGTAAATCGTAGGTGCTTTTAATGTTGTTTGTCGCCCAAACTCTTAACTCTTTTTTTCGCCAATATTTTACAATATAAGATGATTCACGATAAGAAATTGACAAAATTTAAAACTCATAACTTTCGCTCAAAGTTGTGCCTTGTGTCGTAAAAGATAAATCGTAGATTTTCTAAGTGTTGTTTGCCGCCCAAACTCTTAGCTCTTTGTTTTCCCAAAATATTTTGTCAATATAAGATGATTCACGGAATGAAATTGACAAAATTAGAAAGTCATAACTTTCGTTCAAAGTTGTGCCTTGTGTCGTAAATGGTAAATCGTAGGTGTTTTTAGTGAAGTTTATTGCCCAAACTCTTAGCTCTTTTGATGCGCCCCTGCCTTTCATGACAACCGCAGAGGAGGAGACTTCCATGAGCCTATAGTCGTTGGGGCCCGTGACAAGGTCGCGTGCCAAGGCCATCGCCAACACCACACAATCGCTCGTAGCGCGCCTCGTCGCCAGCCACAGCACGCCTGAAGCCGCACCTCCATTTCGACTCCTCGCCACCATCAGTGGCCCAGCAGAAGAACAGTCGGGCCCAATGCCCTCCGAGCCAATTGTGACACTCCTGGAGCACCCACATGCCTAGCCCAGGCTTGCGCCCAACAAGTGCCGCCGCGCGCCGCGTCATCTTCCCATTGCCGCGTCGCCGCGCCCACAGCGCCTCGCCAACGTCTTCCTCGGCGCCTATCCATTACTTAGCCATATTTTGTAATTAGAGGTTCATTTCCTAAGATAGACTTTCTATTTTTGGCATTGCTATTTGTGGGATTTTCTATTATTGGAAAGTTCCCATTTTTGGCACTTTCTACTTTTAGGACTTTCTATTTTTAGCATTTTCTATTTTTAGAACTTACTATGTTTGGAAACTTTCTATTTCGGGCGTGTGCTCCACTTATGTCGAGTGGGCTAGCCCATTGATGCGAGTCTCGGTCCATCCGAGCCCCGCATCCCCATTATAAGGCCAATTCGGCCTCTTATGTAAGGTTTACGTCATAATTAATCCAAGTTTAAGTTGAGTGCCAATCCTCCTTCCTTAGGCCGACTTCAACCCTATCTCTACACTCCTCCCCTTTCACTCCGCCATCGACGCTACGGCACCGCTCCGTCGGCTCGTCGCTTCGAGTCCATCTCCTTATCGCGTGACACTTCACGCCTTCGCACGCCTAGTCCTGAGGCTGCTGCTACCCCCGCATCGAGACAACCCTCGTGCCGCGTCCTTCATCAAACCCCGCTACGTGAACCTCTAAACACCATACCGAGGTCCACCCGCCCATCTCGAGACATTCGTGCAATTCAACAAGGCCCCAAGGCCAAGGTTTCCACGACAACCCTCGAGACGAGTCGAGCGACTGAGTACAAGGCCTAGATCCATCACTGTCGAGACATTTGGTCGCATCCGAAGACCAAGGACGCATCAACTGGCATCAGAGCCCAGTGGTCTTGTAAGTCGCTATCCTTCAAGTCTCAATTGTTCACGATTTTTTAATTTCAATACCACTACCATCGCTTCCGCCACCACTTTGTAATTTTTTTTTCCTTTCGTCTTGTGTTTGTGTGTTGCATGCCCTAATCGGTTTCTATAAGTCAAGAACTTGGCCGAAATTTTCTTCCTTCCCTTGCAAGCTTGTGTGAGATTGATAAGGTTCGAAGATCTTGCGTGATTTTGGTTATTTCTTTCCTAATATCTTGCGTGGAATATCTCCTAATATCTACCGTAATTTATTTTCTTGGTTGTTACCAAATAAAATATGCATTATCTTCTTTTCTCTCTCGTATCACAAAAAGATAACAACTTGTGATTTCTTTCTTTAGTTACTGAGGCCGATATTCTTTTTATCTTTTCCAAGATTTTGTCAAAAGTCAACGATTCTCTTGGATTGCAATTTTTTTTTAAAAAAAAGAGCCAATTCGGATATTCAAAAAAAAGGGCATCCGACTTTATTGAAGGAAAAAGCCAACATAAGGCAAGCCTTCACTTTTCACCATCGGCCTTGGCTCATCTTGTAACACCCCCAAATCGCAAGATTTTGACAATTGAAAGTATTACCGCCGATGACCCCGGATTCAACATCACGAAGTCACCCCAGGCTTTTACAGTTGATATAAAATCAAATCACGGCTTATAATGCCATATATTACAACTTTTACAAAGTCAATGTACTGGGAATACAACCATTCCTACGTACAACAAAATGCATAAAAGCAAAGTTTACAGCGGGAATCTTAACAAAATACAATAATACACAGCGGAAATCTTAAACAAAACAGTTTATCAAACATCGTTCATTCTTAGTCGCTTCTAGCCTTCTCAAATCCTTAATTTATCTGATGTGCCGAATCGGACGGATGACACCAGCCAACCATGCAAGGAATATAAAGGTTGGTCAGTCTAATGAAAGACTACGCAAGGGTACAAAGCAGAGTGGTTCGAAGCAGTCATATTAGGTTAGACTCATCGTCCCTCGAATAATAACCGAGTACGCTAGTCAACCATCATACTCCTACTAGAATATATAAAACAGCATGAACAAGAGAAGATTCTAGAGACCGAGTCTCATAGCAATCAATCCCTAAAGAAGACTCCACATGAAATGAGCCTTATAGGAAAATATGACAAATGTTGGGGAACATAAACAAACATACTAACACATCATCACAGCATCGCATACGAGCGATTTACAACTAAGACGAGTTTTTTCCTAACTGCACTAGCGCTTAGCTGCACTACTCGCCCAAGGTACATTAATTATGTGCGACAACGACACTTATCTTATTAAATTCCAAAGCACACATCACGTTATAAGCTTTTAGATATATGTGTCGTCATGAGGGACATACATCGAAGGAATGGACCTCGCAGAGTCCAAACCTCAATTCACAACACGGTTGGTCATGACCAGAAGTTTGGCATAGGGACTTGAATGCCCTGTTATTTGCCAGTTATAAAGAAACGAATGGACCTCACAGAGTCCAAGTGCTCCTACGAATACTCGTGCTAACTAACAGTTCAGCACAATTATAATCCACATCAAAGCCAACATGGCCAACATCATAGATCTAATAATCTCTCTATATATATATATCAAAATAGCGTTGCCACTAACAGTATATGCAACCTATTATAATCTTTTTATATGAATTTCACCTTTAAAATCCACAACAAAACCATTATGAACATAATAGCGCTATATCTAGCAATATACAACCTATTATAACAGCACTTCTTTTATCAAATAATTGATCAAAACTATTCCCAACATAAACAAGAAATCATCCCAAATTAATTAACAATAAACAATTGATAATTAATTTGAAGTATGGAATGATGAGCAAGAGCGAACCGCCACTTGCCTTAGAATAGACGATTGCTAAGACAACTTCTTAAGAACGGGTCCTGAATCTTGAATCTGGAACGAAACCTAGATAAAAATCCCATTGGAACGATCCAAAACGAGACCCTAAGTTAGATTCCATATACTTACATATGAATCTAAAAGAATAGGAAAAGAAATCAAAGGAATCGAGCCAAGCCCAAAGCCAAACCACAAGACACACGACTCGGACGCCCTTACCGCGATCGCGGCAAGTCGCGGCCAGTCGCGGTTCATCAACAGTGGCAAAGCTTCGACAGCTTCCATGGCGGGGAGGGGAATTTACCCGATTCGTGAAGGCCTCGTTTTGCATTCAAATCGATCACAAAACACTTGTAAGCCTTCCCTAACACTTGGGCAAGCTTCACCAATCCTTGGGATCACTCGAATCGAGCTCGAAAGGCACGAAAATGGAGAATTTCAGTGGGTAAAAACCAGAGAAAAGAGAGAGCTCAAGGAGGAAGACGAAGGCAACTCTCGGATTGGTTCGACCCCCTTTTATACTGAAAATCTGAGCCACAGCAAGGGAAACACGCAGGGGACAAGGGGACACAAGCCAAGCCAGCTGGAGAGCCACTTTCCTGCCCAGAAAATCAGAGGACCAGAGCTACAGTAACCGCCTTCGAGGAAGACGACACTGCTCAGCAAAAGGTATTACCGCGAGCGGGGCCGGTCGCGGTGAATCGCGGTTGATCGCGGTCAATCGCGGTGAGTCGCGGTTTTAAGGCCGACTTCGTTAATCCTTATCCGGACTCGGCTTGGTTTAAATTTCTTAACTCCGGGTTAAATATATTCGTACATAAACGTCAAATTAACCCCGAATACACTTCAACTGTGTTTTATAATACTCGGAAAAATTTACAGAGTTCAAACCTCTTACAGAAGTCCAAAACTCTTCAGAAATTAATCCGTCTAGTAATTCAGGAGTTTAGAAAAATTCCAAAATATTCTTATAAATTGAGGGGTGTTACATTACCTCCCCCTTAAAATAAGTTTCGACCCCGAAACTTGACTATTCTAGGCCGAAAACAAATCGGGAAAGCGTCTAAGCATATCCACCTCAGTCTCCCAAGTCTCCCAGGTAATCTCTTCGGCACCTGACTTGGACCACAAGATCCGTACCAAAGGTACAACCTTGTTGCGCAACTGCTTCTCTCGGCGCCCAAGAATACGCACCGGTAACTCTTCGTACGTACCATTCGCCTGGATCTCAATGTCTTCATAACTCAGCACATGAGACTCGTCTGGCACATACTTCCTTAGCAAGGATACGTGGAACATATTATGCACTGGCTGTGCCGATGGCGGTAATGCCAAACGGTATGCTAGAGATCCCACTCTATCCAGAATCTCAAAAGGTCCCACGTAACGAGGGTTAAGCTTCCCACGCTTACCAAATCTGAACACGCCCTTGGTCGACGATACTTTGACAAACACTTTGTCGCCAACCTCAAATTCCACATTTCTACGCTTCGGATCAGCATAAGACTTCTGTCGACTCTGAGCGGTCAACAACCTTTGTCTGATCAGCACAATGTCTGAGGCAGTCCTTTCGAATAGCTCTGGTCCGATCAGAATCTTGTCGGCATTCTCATCCCAACAAATCGGAGATCTGCACTTGCGATCATATAAAGCTTCGAATGGAGCCATCTTGATAGTAGCATGTCAGCTATTGTTGTACGTGAACTCAATCAGACTCAAGCTGTCTTCCCAGCTAGTCGGACGATCAAGCACGCATGCTCTCAGCATATCCTCCAGGGTCTGGATGGTCCTTTTAGACTGTCCATCAGTTTGAGGATGAAACGCAGTACTGAACCTTAGCTCGGTTCCCATTGCCTTATGCAACTCCTTCCAGAATCTGGACATAAATCTGCCATCGTGATCTGACACAATGGTTTTTGGAGTACCATGCAGACGGATAACTTCGTGTAAAAACACTTCCGATAGCTTCTGGATTCCCCATGTTATCTTGATAGCCACGAAATGAGCACTCTTTGTAAGCCTATCAACGATAATCCATATAGCGTCTTTCTGACTTCGCGTCTTGGGTAACCCCGTGACGAAATCCAAAGCAATATCCTCCCACTTCCACTCAGGAATTGGTAGAGGTAACAATTCTCCACCGGGTCTTCGGTGTTCTATCTTGACCTTCTGACAAGTCAAGCATCTGGCCACGAACTCTGCCACATCTCTCTTCATATTGGGCCACCAGAACTTCATTCTGAGGTCCTTATACATCTTGCTAGAGCCTGGATGTACAGAATAGGCTGACAAATGGGCCTCTCTCATCACCAACTGGCGAATACCATCTACGTCAGGCACGCAAATCCGGTCTCGAAACCAAAGCGATCCATCATCTTGAATCACGAAGCCGGGAGCTTTCCCGTTCATCACTTTGCTGCATAGCTTTACCAAGATCACATCATCGACCTGCTTCTCCCTAATCTGATCAAGAAGCGTAGCTTGTATCTCAAGCATACACAGGCATTCACGACGTTGATCATACACGACTTCAATCTCGCACAATTCTTGGTTCAGCTTGGTCTGAGCAACAAGCAAAGTTACTACGGTCTCGTGCGGCATCTTCCGGCTCAATGCATCTGCTACAACATTAGCCTTGCCTGGATGATACAACAACTCGATATCGTAGTCTTTGAGTAGCTCCAACCAACGACGTTGTCTCATATTCAGCTCCTTTTGAGTAAATATGTACTTGAGACTCTTGTGATCCGTGAAGACTTGACATCTCACACCATAAAGATAGTGCCTCCAAATCTTCAACGCGAACACAACTGCTGCTAATTCCAGATCATGTGTCGGATAATTTTCTTCATAGGTCTTCAGCTGTCTCGATGCATAAGCAATCACCTTGCCTCTTTGCATCAACACACATCCTAACCCATTTTTCGAAGCATCACTGTAAACCGCATAATCTTCATTTCCTTCTGGCAGCGTCAACATTGGTGCCGAGGTCAGACATTGCTTCAGCTTCTGAAAACTGGCCTCGCACTTGTCACTCCAGACAAACTTCGTGTGGACCTTGCGGAGCAAACCGGTCATCGGTAGAGCGATCTTCGAAAATCCCTCCACAAACCGTCTGTAGTATCCAGCAAGTCCTAGGAAACTACGCACCTCTTTCACATTCTGAGGTTGTTTCCAATTAGCTACAGCTTCAATCTTCTGGGGATCGACCATCACTCCAATCTCATTGATAATGTGGCCTAAGAAAGCCACTTCCTTGATCCAAAAGTCGCACTTAGACAACTTGGCGTAAAGTTGATTCTGCCTAAGGACTGACAAAATGATCTACAAGTGATCCTCATGAGCTTCCATGCTCGGAGAGTAAATCAAAATGTCGTCGATGAAGACCACCACGAACTTGTCCAAGTACTGGTGAAAACATCGGTTCATCAGGTCCATGAAAACAGCTGGAGCATTCGTAAGCCCAAATGGCATGACCACGAATTCGTAGTGACCATATCTCGTCCGGAATGCAGTCCGCGGAATATCTACCTCACGAATCCTGAGCTGATGATAGCCAGATCTCAGATCGATTTTGGAAAAGACTTTTGCTCCTTACAACTGATCCAATAAATCATCTATCCTTGGCAAAGGGTATTTGTTTTTTATCGTAACTCTATTCAACTCACGGTAGTCGATGCAAAGTCGAAATGATCCGTCTTTCTTTTTGACGAACAATACCGGAGCACCCCAAGGCGATGCACTCAGCCTTATGTAACCCTTGTCAAGAAGATCTTCAAGTTGCTTCTTCAATTCTTGCATCTCAGCAGGAGCCATCCGATACGGAGCTTTTGAAATCGGCGCAGTACCAGGCTCGAGATCAATAGAAAATTCAACGTCACGACTCGGGGGTAGACCAGGAATTTCTTCTGGAAAAACATCAGAAAATTCCCTGACCACAAGAATCTCAAGAACCGTAGGTCCATCTTCCTTGGGCGAATCCAGGTAGCAAAGGTACCCGACACATCCTTATCGAAGCAGCTTAAACGTAGCCATCGCATTGATAAGCTTGCCGTTATCAGCGTCATTCCGACCCTTGAACTTGCACACAAACTGGCCCCCTGATGACACCGTTACCGTCCTCGAGCTAAAATCAATCACAGCCCCATGACGTGTCAACCAATCCATACCGAGAATAATATCGTATGGAGCCATAGTAATACAGATCAAATCTGCTTCGAACTCCTTACCCTGAATGGTAACTAGAAACTCTGACAAACGCTTGGTGCCCACCAAACGGTCACCATTAGGAAGATTAACAACGAAAGGTTCACAAACCTCGTTGCAAACTAATCCTAACTTACTAACGCAATTCTCCGAAATAAATGAATGGGTAGCACCCGAATCAAATAGAACGCATACTGAAGTAGGGTAGAGGTATAGAGTACCTTGAGCAACTGGAGCGTTAGGTGCATCAGCCTCACGCATCTCGTAAAGGCGTTGTCCCTGACCTCCTGAAGCTACTGGGGCTTTGCCCTTGTTCTGCGCGGTAGTCTGCATTGACGGACTAGGAGTCTTTGTCGGTTTGAACCTAGGTCGAGTATTCTGATTAACTGACCCTTGATGTGACTCTGTCCCTGTCTGCTTTTCCGGATGACAGAACTTCTGCACATGCCCTCTTCTTCCACAGCTATAACATAGCTTCTTTTCCCTCGTACATTCAGTGTTCTTGTGCCCATAGGCACCACAGTTGAAACATTGGATCCGGCCTTTGCCCTGACCCGACTGTTGTGTTGACCCACCTTGAGTCATTTCTGTCCTCGCTTTACCAGACTTATCAAAGTTGGATGGCGGCGCAGGACGCTTGAAACCACTGGCCTGAGATTGACCCTGCATCGATCTCTGGCGATTCCATCACTTGGTCGACTCTTCCAAAGTCACCTCTAATTTGTATGCTGCATCAACGTATTGCTCCAAGGTAGAGCATCCGTGACGCAACATTAATGGTTTGATGTCCGGGCTCATCCACTCGTGGAAGTGCCAAATCTTCTGATCTTCACTGGACACTATCGACCCAGCGTATTGTAGTAAATGATAGAACTTAGCTGCCAACTCAGTCACTTTTAGTCCGTCGTTCTTGGGGTATAAGAATTCCTTCAGCTTCTCATCCCTCATAGCTTGGGAAAAGAAACGGTCATTCATTTTCGTCTTAAACATCCCCCAAGTTAGATCAGCCCTATCAGCTAGCCCCGTGTTCTCCCACCATTCACTAGCATCTCCTTTCAGCTGCAGAGAAGCTATGTGCACCTTCTCAGCCTCAGTGCACTCGATGTTACGGAACAATCGTTCCATATGGGAAAACCAATGAGCTACCCTGACCGGCTCTCCTTTACCGTCATAACTATCCGGCCTCATGGAGTTAATGGTCTTCAAAGCTCGACCATAATTATCCCTGTTTCTGACCGATTCAACATGGTGTACCTGAACATTAGGTTCTTCAACCCTTTGTACAACTGGCGGAACTGGCACTTCAGGTGCCTGCGGTGCGACAGGTCGCATCACATCAGCAAATGCCTGCATGAAAATTCCCCGAATAGCAGCAACAGCCGCAGCATCAAAAACTACTGGAGCTTGGACCTCAGCTTGGTCATTGCCCCTAGGATTGTTCTGTGACATTGACTCGTGTTCTTCTACACGGTCCAGGTCGTCCCTTATGATTGGCCTCAGATTGCTCGGCCCAACACCAGCGCGTATGGTATTCCTTGTATTCACCATCTGTTTATCGATCAAATCCCAAGTATTAATATCTTTTCCATAATACTTATCATGATAAAGTCACTTGGAATAGATCAACTGGGTAATTTTATATATATGGTGAACTTCTAATAGAACTACCTATCATACAAGAAAGATCTCCCGAGCTTCTAACAAAATTGCCCGAAGATTTCTGCACTGTGCCGTATATACAACAAAACAAACACACAAAAAGAAAGAACTACTACTGTCTAAGTCGACCCTCTACTTGGCGTCCTGAAAACACTTCCTGTAGGGCAGACTCCCTAGACAATGTCTCTTCGAGCGGGGTTGGTCCTCGGAATCCGGAGACGGACTCCTAACCCTACTCGATCCTAGAACACACGGTTCGTCCCTCTGCTCTGGAGTGCTAGGCCTCGCCCTATTCCGAACCTGATCCATCTCGCTCATCAACCGATGCTCTTCAACAGAGACTTCTCGGTCCTGACGAAAGATCTCGGAGACCTCTTGGCTCGACCTCCTCTTGTCCTGGACAATACCTGACTGGGGGTCGCCTCTCTCTCTGCTGCGAAACTCAACAAAGATTACATTCCACTCAGCATCTGTCATGGATGGGCCTGTAGGTCTTGGTGGCGAACGCGGGTAGATATACTGCATCCCCGAGTCGTCACTCTGAACCAACAAATGCCTCAACCTATCAGGTTCCTGAACCTGAACCTCGACTTCTACAGGATCTTCTTCTGGATCCTCCTTTGGGTCTTCTTCAGGGTCCTCCTCAGGATCCTCATCAGAATCTAACCCCGGTACTGACTCAACCTCTAGGGTATAGTCGATGTAGTGATCAGGTGATCCTTCCTCATCACCACCTTCCTCGTCCTCTGGGATCACTCCCATGGAATAGTCGTTGTCGTAGTGGCCTAGCGCATACCTCGACGGCTCTACTGGCTCTGCAACTGGTGCTACCTCAGCACGGGTTCTCAACACCACTGACTCAGGCAACACATGCTTCACCTCCTCGGGTGGACTACTGGACTCACCAATCTCAAAACACCTCGGAGGAGTCGGAAAACTCAGCCTCTCAGAAGACGGCAAAGCCATCTCGGCCTCGTCCAGCTCTCTAATCAAAGACAAGCAAGCTCCCATCCTTCGGGACAACAAGAAAGAATTAGTCTTTCTAGATACAGAAGTAACTTCCATATCAGACTTCTAGAAAAGGCACGACTATGAACGACTTTTTATTTGAAAACTCAGAGCTCTTGGAAAACATTTTAGCTCTGATACCAAATCTGTAACACCCCCAAATCGCAAGATTTTGACAATTGAAAGTATTACCGCCGATGACCTTGGATTCAACATCACGAAGTCACCCTAGGCTTTTACAGTTGATATAAAATCAAATCACGGCTTATAATGCCATATATTACAACTTTTACAAAGTCAATGTACTGGTAATACAACCATTCCTACGTACAACAAAATGCATAAAAGCAAAGTTTACAGCGGGAATCTTAACAAAATACAATAATACACAGCGGAAATCTTAAACAAAACAGTTTATCAAACATCGTTCATTCTTAGTCGCTTCTAGCCTTCTCAAATCCTTAATTTATCTGATGTGCCGAATCGGACGGATGACACCAGCCAACCATGCAAGGAATATAAAGGTTGGTCAGTCTAATGAAAGACTACGCAAGGGTACAAAGCAGAGTGGTTCGAAGCAGTCATATTAGGTTAGACTCATCGTCCCTCGAATAATAACCGAGTACGCTAGTCAACCATCATACTCCTACTAGAATATATAAAACAGCATGAACAAGAGAAGATTCTAGAGACCGAGTCTCATAGCAATCAATCCCTAAAGAAGACTCCAAATGAAATGAGCCTTATAGGAAAATATGACAAATGTTGGGGAACTTAAACAAACATACTAACACATCATCACAGCATTGCATACGAGCGATTTACAACTAAGACGAGTTTTTTCCTAACTGCACTAGCGCTTAGCTGCACTACTCACCCAAGGTACATTAATTATGTGCGACAATGGCACTTATCTTATTAAATTCCAAAGCACACATCACGTTATAAGCTTTTAGATATATGTGTCGTCATGAGGGACATACATCGAAGGAATGGACCTCGTAGAGTCCAAACCTCAATTCACTACACGGTTGGTCATGACCAGAAGTTTGGCATAGGGACTTGAATGCCCTGTTATTTGCCAGTTATAAAGAAACGAATGGACCTCGCAGAGTCCAAGCGCTCCTACGAATACTCGTGCTAACTAACAGTTCATCACAATTATAATCCACATCAAAGCCAACATGGCCAACATCATAGATCTAACAATATATATATATATATATATCAAAATAGTGTTGCCACTAACAGTATATGCAACCTATTATAATCTTTTTATATGAATTTCACCTTTAAAATCCACAACAAAACCATTATGAACATAATAGCGCTGTATCTAGCAATATACAACCTATTATAACAGCACTTCTTTTATCAAATAATTGATCAAAACTGTTCCCAACATAAACAATAAATCATCCCAAATTAATTAACAACAAACAATTGATAATTAATTTGAAGTATGGAATGATGAGCAAGAGCGAACCGCCACTTGCCTTAGAATAGACGATTGCTAAGACAACTTCTTAAGAACGGGTCCTGAATCTTGAATCTGGAACGAAACCTGGATAAAAATCCCATTGGAACGATCCAAAACGAGACCCTAAGTTAGATTCCATATACTTACATATGAATCTAAAAGAATAGGAAAAGAAATCAAAGGAATCGAGCCAAGCCCAAAGCCAAACCACAAGACACACGACTCGGACGCCCTTACCGCGATCGCGGTAAGTCGCGGCCAGTCGCGGTTCATCAACAGTGGCAAAGCTTCGACAGCTTCCATGGCGGGGAGGGGAATTTACCCGATTCGTGGAGGCCTCGTTTTGCATTCAAATCGATCACAAAACACTTGTAAGCCTTCCCTAACACTTGGGCAAGCTTCACCAATCCTTGGGATCACTCGAATCGAGCTCGAAAGGCACGAAAATGGCGAATTTCAGTGGGTAAAAACCAGAGAAAAGAGAGAGCTCAAGGAGGAAGACGAAGGCAAATCTCGGATTGGTTCGACCCCCTTTTATACTGAAAATCTGAGCCACAACAAGGGAAACACGCAGGGGACAAGGGGACACAAGCCAAGCCAGCTGGAGAGCCACTTGCCTGCCCAGAAAATTAGAGGAACAGAGCTACAGTAACCGCCTTCGAGGAAGACGACACTGCTGAGCAAAAGGTATTACCGCGAGCACGGCCGGTCGCGGTGAATCGCGGTTGATCGCGGTCAATCGCGGTGAGTCGCGGTTTTAAGGCCGACTTCGTTAATCCTTATCCGGACTCGGCTTGGTTTAAATTTCTTAACTCCGGGTTAAATATATTCGTACATAAACGTCAAATTAACCCCGAATACACTTCAACTGTGTTTTATAATACTCGGAAAAATTTACAGAGTTCAAACCTCTTACAGAAGTCCAAAACTCTTCAGAAATTAATCCGTCTAGTAATTCAGGAGTTTAGAAAAATTCCAAAATATTCTTATAAATTGAGGGGTGTTACACATCTTCGCAACCCCTCCGCCGTCTAGGTCACCATCTAGGAGGTACGTTTCGTGTGATATTTTGTGATTGCCTGCGTTCGTGTTAGGAAGACATTACTTGGTTACGTTAGGTCTACGTGCTTTGCTTTCTCACTCTTTGTTTGTTGATTAGCCTACGCCGCCCTCACAACAACCAAATTGTCTACCAACGTGAACGCTTGTTTATTTGGTGTAGTGATTGCTTGTACTTCTTGTTCGTCTTTACTTCGATGTCTGGTCACATTGTTATAGGTAGCATGACGGCTCCGACGACCACTAGTGGCGACGTCCAAGACGCCGGCCATAACCCCCCACAGATTGTCCCACCGCTTGAGGACCCACCAGTGCAAGAGCTCTCGGCAGAGCAAAGGGAAATAATGGAACTTCGACGCCAGGTAGCCCACCTTCAAAGCCTATAGTGCACCGCGCCTTTGCTTTCTACGCCGACGCCGTTAGTTGAGATGGATGCCGTGGGCTTGCCTCGCCACACTGTGGCTGGCCCAAGCAACCCCCGTGTGGACAAAGGCAAGGGTTTGATGCCGTCAATGTCGAACCAACATCCCCACCTCCAACACATTCAATCCATCATCGAGAGCCGACAAGGTCACGTTTTGCCTCGTGAACGCTAAGCGCCGCGAGCCATGCATGTCGTCTATGACAACGGCTACAACCGCGCCAATGACTCTCCAGGTGAGTATTCGGACCCATATGATTTTGATGACAGGTATGCCGCTAGAGGAGACCACCGCCGCCGAGTGCCTGCCTCTGCGGTGCGAGACAGCCGGGCACGCCGAGACGAACGCGGCTTTAGCATGCTTCACCGGCCATATCGGCGCCCCCATGGTGATGAGCCCCGTTCGCGTCACCCTGCACCTACACCGGTGCCTTTCGACATCACCAACCATTTGGGGTACCAAAGCGCTCGAACGCCCCGGTATGGCTCAGATGGCTATGGTTCTGCGACACCATCTATCCATGACGACGTCGATGAGTTTGATGATGAGGAGATGGAGGACTCGTGCATGATCAATCCCGGCTCCTGCCCCCCGCCCCCCCTTGGAGACCCAGTGGAGCTCCAGGACAGGCCCACCGATTGGATTCCGCCAACTCGTCTGATGCAAGGCCAGCAGCCGGCCCCACAAGGCGACATTGGATGTGTTTTCCGCTCCCCATGCCATGGGGACATGACACGTGATTTCCACCAGGACGCACCCGATGTGGAGCCCATGCGTCGCCAACGCACCGGAAATGCTATGGCCCACGCCGCCTACACTGAGGCTCGGGTGCACGACGAGCGCGTCCACCGCCAGCTGGGCCGTGCCCAACGACCTGCGGCCCACGTCGATGATTTAGGTGGCATTGACATCCCACCGCCCTACCCGCCAGCACTTGTTGCCGCCGTTGCGACGACAAATCTCCATGAGGTTAAGGTAAAAATCGAACACTTATTTGGTGAATATGACCCTGTTGTTTTTCTTGAGTGGGTGCATGCTACAAGCTACACGTTGCAATACTGCAGCATCCAGGAGGAGGCACGAGTCTCCGCAGCCACACTCCATTTCCGTGGAGCCGCTAGGGTTTGGTGGCACCGTTTCGTCGATGATCGGATTCGACGTAACGTTGTTCCCATCACACAGTGGCATAAACTCGTCTATGTGATGACACAGAAGTATGTTCCCTCTGACTATAGGAACCAGATGCGCTTGGAGATTGCCATGGCTCGCCAAGGCTCTATGACGCCTCTTGAGTTCTTTTCGAAGCTGGAGGACATGTACTATAAGGCGAATATCAGTGTCGCTTCGTCCACCCTAAGGACAAAGTTTTTTAGTGGTTTGAACCCCTCCATTAGGGACCAGCTGGAGATTTTGCCAATTAAGGATCTCAACACTTTGACGCACACCGCCATGCAAATCCACAATCAGTTGGTGCGTCGCCGACAATCCACTTGGCAATCTCCGGGCCAACGCATGTATGACTCTCTTCCATCTCAATCTTCTTATTCTACTGATGTGCATTCAGCCCCCGCAGTCGGCACCGCATCTAGCCACAGCCGCAACACCAAGGCCGCGCCGCAGAGCACTAATCAAGGCCGCGTCGCTGCGCCTAAGGCTCCGCCACAAGGGAATGAGTGCGTGGGTGATTTCGAGTGTTTCAAATGTGGAGGACGAGGACACTACAAGCAGGACTGCCCCAACACTAAGAAAGTCCTCTTCTCCCAAAACACTGGATATGAGTCGTATGAGGAAGATGAGCCTCGGTTGGAAGCAATTGAGAAGGGATTTGAGGAGGCTGATGAGGACGCTTACGCTTACGAGCCCACTTCCCTAGATGTTGGCATGCCGCTGAGCCTTGACACTCGCCGCGTCCTCACCATCAAGGAGGACGCTTTGATGGACCAACGTGAAAACCTTTTCCATACGCGTTGCCTGGTCAAGACAGCCTCCTTGAGCGTGATTATTGATGAGGGAAGCTGCTGCAACATCGTCAACAAGAAGGTGGTGAAGCATTTCAACTTGTCGACGACACCGCACCCCCAGCCGTACGGCCTTCAATGGATTTCTTCGAGTTCGGGTAACGTTGTATCTCGACAATGCTTAATTTCCTTTTCCATAGGCTAGTATTCCAATTCCGTTCTTTGTGATGTCATTGCAATGGACATCACACATCTTTTACTTGGGCGCCCATGGCAATTCGACAGGAGTGTTCTTCACGATGGGTGTTTAAACACTTATGTGTTTACTTACCATGGGAAGTGCGCCACTCTCTTACCTATGTCGCAACATGAGATATTGCAGGACCAGGTGGAGAGATACCGATAGAAGGCTATTGAGGCCGCTGTGAATACAACGACGATGCTGTGCACGGCCACGCCGCAGCAAAACGCAACCAAATTCCGGCGTTTCCGGTTCCGGGTCGGGCACTGGGTCCAAAAAGACCAACGCCACTCCGGGCCACCCTAGCGCCGGCCTGTCTGCCGACAGTGTCGCATACCATGCCGCGCACAAGGCCAAACAATGACCCACTGAAGCTTGGCCAGGTTGCCTCGCCGTGGCTGCTGCCGACACCGTTACAGGGCCGCTGCGAGCACCGGCTGCTTTTGGCACGGCCCAACGACATGACCAAACCCCTGAAGGGTCAGAGGTCGTGTTTCCTGCTTGTGCCTACTCCCAGCCTGCCAAGCGCCACAGAGAGTGATGCTTTGCCATCGCCGATAGCCGCGTTGCTTCTTGAGTTCGGCGATGTTTTGCCCGATGAGCTCACATAAGGCTTACCTCCTATTCGTGGCATTGATCACCAAATCGACTTGGTGCCCGATGCTTCGCTCCCAAATCGCATCGCTTACCATGCTAGCCCTGAGGAGACTCGAGTGCTGCAGAGACAAGTCCAGGAGTTGCTAGATCGAGGCTACGTGAGGGAATCTCTAAGCCCTTGCGCTATGCCTGTGATTCTGGTCCCAAAGAAAGATGGCTCATGGCGTATGTGTGTTGATTGCCGCACCATAAACCAGATCATTGTGAAGTACCGCCATCCCATCCCCCGCCTTGATGATATGCTGGATGAGCTGCATGGGGCCACTTTGTTCTCCAAGGTTTCTTTGAAGAGTGGTTACCACCAGATCCGTATGAGGGAGGGTGATGAGTGGAAGACGGCGTTCAAGACCAAGTATGGTCTCTATGAGTGGCTTGTTATGCCATTTGGGCTCACCAACACCCCCAGCAGTTTCATGCGTCTTATGAACCACGTGTTGCGCAAGTTTCTTGGGAAGTTCGTTGTGGTTTACTTTGATGATATCTTGGTCTATTCACACATCTTGGAGGATCATGTGCAACATCTTCATCTTGTGATGGAGACTCTACGCAAGGAGAAACTCTACGCCAATTTAGGGAAGTGTCATTTCCGCAGTGACACTACTAATTTTTTGGGCTTCATTGTGTCCAAAGATGGCCTGCGTGTGGATGGGGAAAAGGTGAAGGCCATTCGTGAGTGGTCCACGCCTACCAACCCTACCATGGTGCGCTCTTTTCTCAGGTTGGCAGGTTTTTACCGGCGCTTTGTGCGTGATTTTAGCTCCATTGTAGAGCCCCTTCATGAGCTTACGAAGAAAGGGGTCACGGTCGAGTGGAAGGACAACCATGAGCGGGCCTTCACGGCCTTGAAGGGGGATCTCTGCCACACACCGCTTCTACAGCTTTCGGACTTCTCCAAGCATTTCGAGGTTGAATGCGACGCTTCCAATGTCGGTATTGGGGGTGTCTTACACCATGAGAGGAAGCCGATTGCCTTCTTCAACGAGAAATTGACTGGGGCTACGCTAAACTACCCCACATATGACAAGGAGCTTTATGCCCATTGTTAGAGTGCTCAAGACGTGGCAGCACTATCGTTGGCCTCGCGAGTTCATGATTCACTCGGACCACGCAACCCTGAGATACTTGAAGGGCCATGCCAACCTCAACCGCCGCCACGCCAGATGGGTCGAGTTCATAGAGACGTTCCCCTACGTCGTGGTGCACAAGAAAGGTAAGGAGAATGTGGTCGCCGACACCCTTTCTCGCAGGTATAATCTCCTTACCCATCTCTAGACTAAGATTCTTGGCTTTGCTTTTGTTAACGACTTGTATTTGGTTGATGCCTTTTTTAAGCCTATTTTCGAGGAATGCCTTACGGGTCGTGAGTGTGAGTCTTACTTTGTGCATGAGGGTTTTCTCTATAAGGTTGTCCGCCTTTGCATCCCTAGTTCTTCCATTATGACCCTCCTCATTCAAGAGGCTCATGATGGTCGAAGCCACTTTGGGATTTCTAAGACGTTGGCCGTCCTAAGAGAGCATTTCTTTTGGCCACACATGACTACACAAGTAACTAGGTATTGCAGGAGTTGTGTGATTTGCTAGCGAGCTAAGGCAAGATCTAGCCCTCACGGCCTTTATACACCACTGCCTATTCCACACGGCCCTTGGGAAGATTTGTCCATGGATTTTGTGACCGGTTTGCCTCTCACTCGTAGGGGTAAGGACTCTATTTTTGTTGTTGTGGATAGGTTTTCGAAGATGGCCCACTTTATAGCATGCAAAATGACCCATAATGCGAGTGATATAGCTAATTTATTTTTTGAGCATGTGGTTCATTTACATGGTGTTCCTAGGTCTATTATGAGTGATAGGGATACAAAGTTTGCAGGACATTTTTGGAGGACTCTTTGGGGTAAGCTAGGCACCAAAATCCTATTTTCCACTAGCTACCATCCCCAAACTCTTAGCTCTTTGTTTCCCCTAAAGTTTTGACAATATAAGATGACTCATGGAAAGAAAAAATGACAAATATTGAAAGTCATAATTTCGCTCAATGTTGTTCCTTGTGTCGTAAATGGTAAATCGTAGGCGTTTTTAGTGTTGTTTGTCGCCCAAACTCTTAGCTCTTTTTTCCGCCAATATTTTGACAATATAAGATGATTCACGGAAACAAATTGAAATTTTTTAAAACTCATTACTTTCTCTCAAAGTTGTGCTTGTGTCGTAAAAAGTGAATCGTAGATTTTTTTGGCGTTGTAAGTCGCCCAAACTCTTAGCTCTTTGTTTTCCCACAAAATTTTGACAATATAAGATGATTCATGGAATGAAATTGACAAAATTTGAAAGTGATAACTTTCTCTCAAAGTCGTGCCTTGTGTCTGAAATGGTAATCGTAAGTGTCTTTAGTGTGTTGTTTGTCTCCCAAACTCTTAGCTCTTTGTTTCCACAAATGTTTTGACAACATAAGATGATTAATGGAATGAAAAATTGACAAACTTTGAAAGTCATAATTTCGTTAAAAGTTGTGCCTTGTGTCGTAAATGGTAAATCGTAGGTGTTTTTAGTGAAGTTTATCGCCCAAACTCTTAGCTCTTTGTTTCACCCAAATATTTTTACAATATAAGATGATTCACGAACAGAAATTGAAAAAATTTAAAACTCAAAACCTTCGCTCAAATTTGTCCCTTGTGTCGTAAAATGTAAAACGTAGGTTTTTTAATGTTGTTTGTTTTCCCACGATATTTTGACAACATAGGATTATTCACGCATATAAATTGACAAATTTTAAAACTCATAACTTTCACCCAAAGTTGTATCGCGTGTCATAAATGGTAATCTTAGGTGTTTTTAGTCTTGTTTGTCGCCCAAACTCTTAGCTCTATGTTTCCCCCAAAGTGTTGACAATACAAGATGATTCATGGAAAGAAAAATTGACAAATTTAAAAGTCATAATTTCGCTCAATGTTGTGCCTTGTGTCGTAAATGGTAAATGATAGGTGTTTTTAGTGTTGTTTCTCGCCCAAACTCTTAGCTCTTTTTTTTCGCCAATACTTTGACAATATAAGATAGATCACGAAAATAAATTGTCAGAATTTAAGATTCATAACTTTCGCTCAAAGTTATGCCTTGTGTCGTAAAAGGTAAAACGTAGGTTTTCTTAGTGTTATTTGGCGCCCAAACTCTTAGATCATTGTTTTCCCACAATACTTTGACAACATAAGATGATTCGCAGAAAGATGATTCACATAATAAAATTGACAAAATTTAAAACTCATAACTTTCGCTCAAAGTTGTGTCGTGTGTCGTAAATGATAAATCGTAGGTGTTTTTAGTCTGGTTTGTCGCAAAAACTCTTAGCTCTATGTTTCCCCCAAGTTTTGACAATTTAAGATGATTCATGGAAAGAAAATTTGACAAAATTTGAAAGTCATAATTTCGCTCAATGTTGTGCCTTGTGTCGTAAATGGTATATGGTAGGTGTTTTTAGTGTTGTTTCTCGCCCAAACTCTTAGCTCTTTTTTTTTTTGCCAATATTTTGACAATATAAGATGATTCACGGTAAGAAATTGAAAAAAAAATTAAAACTCATAACTTTCTCTCAAAGTTGTGCCTTGTGCCCTAAAACGTGAATCTTAGGTTTTTTTAGCGTTGTTTGTCTCCCAAAATATTAGCTCTTTGTATTCCCACGATATTTTGACAATATAAGAAGATTCATGGAATGAAATATACAAATATTAAAAGTCATGACTTTCGCTCAAAGTCGTGCCTTGTGTCTGAAATGGTAATCGTAGGTGTTTTTAGTGTGTTGTTTGTCTCCCAAACTCTTAGCTCTTTGTTTCCCCCAATGTTTTGACAACATAATATGATTCATGGAAAGAAAAATTGACAAAATTTGAAAGTCATAATTTCGCTCAATGTTGTGCCTTGTGTCGTAAATGGTAAATCGTAGGCGTTTTTAGTGTTGTTTGTCGCCCAAACTCTTAGCTCTTTTTTCTACCAATATTTTGACAATATAAGATGATTCACATAAAGAAATTGAAAAAATTTAAAACTCATAACTTTCTCTCAAAGTTGTGCCTTTGTGTCGTAAAAAGTGAATCGTAGATTTGTTTAGCGTTGTTTGTCGCCCAAACTCTTAGCTCTTTGTTTTTCCACAATATTTTGACAATATAAGATGATTAACGGAATGAAGTTGACAAAATTTGAAAGTCATAACTTTCTCTGAAAGTCGTGCCTTGTGTCTGAAATTGTAATCGTATGTGTTTTTAGTGTGTTGTTTGTCTCCCAAACTCTTAGCTCTTTGTTCCCCTAATTTTTTCACTACATAAGATGATTAATGGAATGAAAAATTGACAAAATTTGAAAGTCATAATTTCGTTCACAGTTGTGCATTGTGTCGTAAATGGTAAATCGTAGGTGCTTTAAATGTTGTTTGTCGCCGAAACTCTTATCTCTTTTTTTCCGCCAATATTTTGACAATATAAGATGATTCACGATAAGAAATTGACAAAATTTCAAACTCATAACTTTTTCTCAAAGATGTGCCTTGTGTTGTAAAAGGTAAATTGTAGGTTTTTTAGTGTTTTTTGTCGCCCAAACTCTTAGCTCTTTGTTTTTCCAAAATAATTTGACAATATAAGATGATTCACTGAATGAAATTGACAAAATTTGAAAGTCATAACTTTCGCTCCAAGTTGTGCCTTGTGTCGTAATTTGTGTATCGTATGTGTCGTGTATCGTATGTGTCGTGTGTCGTAAATGATAAATCGCCCAAACACTTAGCTCATTGTTTCCCCCTAATATTTTGACAATATTAGATGATTAATGGAAAGAAATTGACAAAATTTGAAAGTCATAATTTCGCTCATAGTTTTGCCTTGTGTTGTAAATGGTGAATCATAGGTATTTTTAGTGTTGTTTGTCGCCCAAACTCTTAGCTCTTTGTTTCCATCAAATATTTTGACAATATAAGATGATTCACGAAAAGAAATTGACAAAATTTAGAACTCATTACTATCGCTCAAAGTTGTGCCTTGTGTCGTAAAATGTTAATCATAGGTTTTTTTTTAGTGTTGTTTGATGCCCAAACTTTTAGCTCTTTGTTTTCCCACAATATTTTGACAATATAAGATGATTCACGGAATGAAATTGCCAACTTTTTGAAAGTCATAACTTTCGCTTAAAGTTGTGCCTTGTGTCGTAAATGGTAAATCGTAGGTGTTTTTAGTGAAGTTTACTCTTATCTCTTTGTTTCCCCCCAATATTATGACAATCTAAGATGATTCGCGGAAAGAAATTGACAAAATTTGAAACTCATAACTTTCACTCAAAGTTGTGTCGTGTGTCGTAAATGATAAATTGTAGGTGTATTTAGTCTGGTTTGTCGCCCAAACTCTTAGCTCAATGTTGTGTCTTGTGTCATAAATGGTAGGTGTTTTTAGTGGTGTTTGTCTCCCAAACTCTTAGCTCTTTGTATTCCCACAATATTTTGACAATATAATAAGATTCACTAAATGAAATTGACAAAATTTGAAAGTCATAACTTCCGCTCAAAGTCGTGCCTTGTGTCTGAAATGGTAATTGTAGGTGTTTTTAGTGTGTTGTTTGTCTCCCAAACTATTAGCTCTTTGTATTCCCACAATATTTTGACAATATAAGAAGATTCATGGAAAGAAAAATTAACAAAAATTGAAAGTCATAATTTCGCTCAATGTCGTGCCTTGTGTCTGAAATGGTAATCGTAGGTGTTTTTTGTGTCTTGTTTGTCTCCCAGAATTTTAGCTCTATGTTTACCCCAATGTTTTGACAACATAAGATGATTCATGGAAAGAAAAAATGACAAAATTGAAAGTCATAATTTCGCTCAAAGTTGTGCCTTGTGTCGTAGATTGTAAACCGTAGGTGCTTTTAATGTTGTTTGTCGCCCAAACTCTTAGCTCTTTTTTCTGCCAATCATTTGACAATATAAGATGATTCACGATAAGAAATTGACAAAATTTAAACTCATATAACTTTCTCTCATAGATGTGCCTTGTGTCGTAAAAGGTAAATTGTAGGTTTTTTTAGTGTTGTTTGTCGCCCAAACTCTTAGCTCTTTGTTTTCCCAAAATATTTTGACAATATAAGATGATTCACAGAATGCAATTGACAAAATTTGAAAGTCATAACTTTCGCTCAATGTTGTGCCTTGTGTCATAATTGGTAAATTGTATGTGTTTTTAGTGAAGTTCATCGCCCAAACACTTAGCTCGTTGTTTCCCCCCAATATTTTGACAATATTAGATGATTAATGGAAAGAAATTGACAAAAATTGGAAAGTCATAATTTCGCTCATAGTTTTGCCTTGTGTTGTGAATCGTGAATCGTATGTGTTTTTAGTATTGTTTGTCGCCCAAACTCTTAGCTCTTTGTTTCCACCCAATATTTTGACAATATAAGATGATTTGCGGAAAGAAATTGACAAATTTTAGAACTCATAACTATCGATCAATTCTTGTGTCGTAAATGGTAAATCGTAGGTGCTTTTAATGTTGTTTGTCGCCCAAACTCTTAGCTCTTTTTTTTCCGCCAATATTTTCACAATATAAGATGATTCACGATAAGAAATTGACAAAATTTAAAACTCATAACTTTCGCTCAAAGTTGTATCTTGTGTCGTAAAAGTTAAATCGTAGGTTTTCTAAGTGTTGTTTGTCGCCCAAACTCTTAGCTCTTTGTTTTCCCAAAATATTTTGACAATATAAGATGATTCACAGAATGAAATTGACAAAATTTGAAAGTCATAACTTTTGTTCAAATTTTGCCTTGTGTCGTAAATTTTAAATTATAGGTGTGTTTAGTGAAGTTTATCGCCCAAACTCTTAGCTCTTTGTTTCCCCCCAATATGTTTACAATATTAGATGATTCATGGAAAGAAATTGACAAAATTTAAAAGTCTTAATTTCGCTCAAAGTTGTCCCTTGTGTCGTAAATGGTAAATCGTATGTGTTTTTAATGTTGTTTGTCGCCCAAACTCTTATCTCTTTTTTTCCACTAATATTTTGAAAATATAAGATGACTCACGATAAGAAATTGACAAAATTTAAAACACATAACTTTCGCTCAAAGTTGTGCCTTGTGTCGTAAAAGATAAATCGTTGGTTTTCTAAGTGTTGTTTGTCGCCCAAACTCTTAGCTCTTTGTTTTCCCACAATGTTTTGACAACATTAGATGATTCACGGAATGAAATTAACAAATATTGAAAGTCATAACTTTCGCTCAAAGTTGTGCCTTGTGTCGTAAATGGTAAATCGTAGGTGTTTTAAGTGAAGTTAATCTCCCAAACTCTTAGCTCTTTCTTTCCCCCTGATATTTTGACATTATAAGATGGTTCACGAAAAGAAATTGACAAAATTTAAAACTCATAACTTTCGCTCAAAGTTGTGCTTGGTGTCGAAAAATGTAAATCACATGTTTTTTTAGTGTTGTTTGGCGCCCAAACTCCTAGCTCTTTGCTTTCCCACAATATTTTGACAATATTATATGATTCAGGAATGAAATTGACAAAATTTGAAAGTCATAACTTTCGCTCAAAGTTGTGCCTTGTGTTGTAAATGGTAAATCGTATGTGTTATTAGTGAAGTTTATCGTCCAAACTCTTAGCTTTTTGTTTTTCCCCCAAATATTTTTACAATATCTGATGATTCACGAACAAAAATTGACAAAATTTAAAACTCAAAACTTTTGCTCAAAGTTGTCCCTTGTGTCGTAAAATATAAAACGTAGGTTTTTTTATTGTTGTTTTGCGCGCAAACTGTAATATCTAAGGTTTTTATAAGATGAATTTGAGATTATTTAGGATTTTGACATCTTAATTAATTCACAAGGAATTGATATATTTAATGTTTATTATAATTATAGTGAATTTCATGATTTAAACTTTTGGGTTTGTTATCGTGTGGAAAACGAAAGATGGTTGTCTCGGGTGCTAGATTTCGTTTAGGAGTATCTTGTAAGTATCAATGGGTGTAAATAAATAGGCTTTGATATTTTTGAAATATCATTCCAAGGTATGTATTAATAATTTATTTTGGGATTAGAAATTCTAAGAAAATTTTCCTACTATTAGTATAGTATGAAAGTCGTTGAGAGATACGGATTAATATCGGTATTGGATTTTTCCGGGTAATTGATAGGGTATTTCAATTTTATATACATACATGTATATATATATATATGATACATAATAATTAAGGAAAAGTTATAAACACATAAGGACAAAAATAGTAACCATGTTATTATCTTTTATTACCTTTTTATGTTAGCTTCCACGAAGCTTCCTTCACTTTTCTATACACCTCTCCCACGGCCCCATGGCTGCAATTTCACAGCCATACACCTTCACTTTTCATGGCCAAATTTATCATGATAAATCTAGAATTTTCCAAAGCATGGCTACCATGCTTATCTTTTAAATTAACTAGAACCTTCTTCTCCTCCCTATAAATATGTAAGCCATTACTTCCTTTGGGGGTTGATGATGGACGGCTACCATAACCACCACACGGCCACCCTCCTACCTCCTCTATGCCAACTACGGCCACCATGTCACGGCCATCTCCCTCCTTGTCTCCACCATGGCTAATTCTTTCTTTCTTCTAACCGGCCCTTGGCTATCTTCAGGGCTTCCATAGCCACCATGGCTAAGCCTTCTCATGGCACCATCTTCATGTCACCCATGGTTGATGCCATCAAGAATTTCCATCTATTTCAAGTTGCTAGCATCCATCCTTGATTGTGAGGTAAGAATTGTTCTTAGAGTGTTCTTAAATTTAATACTATGAAATGGATGTGTTCTTGAGTAAAAGAGGTAATTAGGTGGTAAGGAATGATGAATTAGAGGTTAACGATGTTGTAAGATAGGCCTAGGTGAATTGAATTAGGAATCTTGAAAGTGAAAGTAAGGAATTGGACATATTCGTTCACTTCTGGAAATTCTGGGTAAATTTCGTAATTACTGAAAATTGGGGGCTGACTTTAAAATATGAGGAATTTCGTTATGAGTATGAGGAATCTGACGGATCTTGATTTGGAGTTGTATATCAAAAGTTATGAATAAATTTGTATTGTATTGCAAATTCAAGAATTCGCTGCAACAATGCGAATTAGGCCGTCGGACCCAGAAATGGATATACCACGACAACGATTGATGTGGAATCACCTTAAAGGCAAGTTATATGCGAATGTTTATGTGCTTAGCATAAATTTTGATTATCTGTATATATGCATGAATACTGTAATTAGATATATATTTATATTTGAATGATGGTGATGGTTGCATTTCATAAGTTATAATATGATCATATGTTGAGGTTTTGATATTATTATATGTTGGAGTTATGTTGTTGAGGAATACACGATATGAATATTTATATGAGATAATATGGTAATATAAATCATAGTAGATGGTTCCATATGGGGATGATGTGGTAATAGTGATGATATTGATATGTGTTGTTGTTGACTTAAAATCGAGAAGTACTGCAAGGGGGCCCTACTCGAGCGAGCAGGAGCTAAGACCCGGGCCGGAGGCCCGAGGCTGTAGCGGGCTCGCGAGAGTATCGCGGGGGGCGGTACGGTACGGGTTTTTGGATCCGTTTCAGGTTTTTTCTTGGGAGTATAAATACTGTATTAGGGTTTGTAACTCCACAACAGCAATAGAAACCCTAAAGGGGCGTTTTTCTCTCTCAAACTTTGTTCTCATTCTCTTGTGTTAATCTGTTCGATTATCCCTCAAATTTACAACAATATGATAGATGTGGATTTTATATTAAAGATAATGATAATGTAAGTGGTTATTGGGGTTTGAATTTAATACGTGATAGTGTCGTTTATGGTAAATAGTTGAGGATAAGGTTGATGTGTTGGTAAATAACTGAGGATATGGTTGGTTATATTCGTGAATTGTAATTGGTATGGTTGAATGGATAAATGTCTATGAGTATGTTATACAGTGGTTGATATTGTCGGAATGTGTTATATGGAGGGTCAATGTGAGCCTGTGTGGCTAATGATTGACTGATGAGTTAATATGGGCCTGTGTGGCAATTGATTAGGATAATGAGTTATTATGGATCATTGGGATTGATTCTTGTGATGTGTGTTTTCAATATTTATATCCTTATGTATTTACAATCATGTCTTTGAAAATAAACACTTATTGATTTTGCATGTGTGGCAACGAAATGATAAAGTGTTGATGTTTACGCCTGTGTGACAATTATAAAATAAAGTGTTGATGATTAGGCCTGTGTGGCAATGATTCATCCCTCGATTAGAGCTCATCTTGGGTTGGGCCGCCCGGGGTGAGTGGGTCGAGGGAGGTGCTTTACTTGTGTTGTGGAGGATCGCTCGTCTAGCTAACGAAGTTGTACCCTCCAGCAAGTAAAGGTATATGTTTTTGGTGTTTTGTTTAGCCATCCCTTGTTACCCCCGGAATCCGGTTGGGTATGCCAATGGGGTAACTTTACCTGTATTGGGAAGGATGGGTCGCCTAGCTAACGATGCCATTGGCTTCCCGCGGGTAAAGGTGTAGGTAAGAAGGTACCTTCGTGCCCAAAAGTTCTTGGGCATGTTTTCAAATGTGATCGTGGATGTTTTATTGAAACGTTTGGTATATGCTTGTGTTTATTTTTCACTGCGTTTTCTTTAAAAAGAAATATACCCGGGTATAGATTTTAAATAATGTATTTATTAATCCCGATGATCTGGAACTCAATTGGATATTATAGGAATTACGGAGATATTACTATAAGTGAAATGGTGTCTTGTTGAGTACTTATAAAAGGTACTATAATGTGGAATATGGGTTAGCTAGATATTAGTTAGACATTTATGAACTAAGGAGATGAGTGTCATAAGTGGGTATGGAAATGTGATAAATGTGATAAGTTGAGGTTTCGATGAATACTGTGATGTCATTTGAGGTTTAAATAAGTACTTATGGGGCTTTTGTGAGGTAAATTATAACGTAGCATATGGAAAGAGGATTTCTTGTGATGTAGGGTTGTTCATCGGTCCAGAACCGAACCGAACAAACCCGAAATTGTAAAATTTTTGAACCGAAAACCAAACCGAATATAACAGGTTCGGTTCGGGTTCGGTTTTGTTCAGTTCGGTTAAAACCGAACAATGAAAAATGTATGAACCGATTCTAAATCGAAAACCGAATAAACCGAATAAAAACCGAACAGTGTATACTTGACTGAATAAGAAACTTAACCATTTTCCCTACAGAGTAACTGAGCAAGTGTTTGCTATTTTGCTAAGCAAAAGCACAACCAAATCTAAGAATCATGACCATAAGTCCATAACCATTAATCGATTACTCCACAATCCATTAATCTAAATCCATTAATCCAATAATCCATGTCTTGAAAGTTGAAACAAGAGATTATATAGAAGTCTTCAATGATCAATCACTTCACATGTCTCCACTCTCCATCATAAGATCCAAAACCTAGAAAATGAACAAAGATTATATAGAATTAGAACTTTGTAAGATATACTTAAAAGGCCAATTCATTTAGCATAATATTAATTCATTAATAATATAAACCAAATTAGTAACTATTAACTATACCTTTTTGCTTGTAACTGAATCCTTTCTCTTGCATCATGACTTCAAACATTCAAGCGGTTCATATCTAACAAACATATCAAGCCATTGGAAGTTTTTACCCCAAAAAATTAACAATTTGCAAAAGCATAAGCAATGAGAATATACTCAATATAAGATATATAATATGACTATACCTTCTATAACCTTTTGTGACTCGATATATTGATTGAGTTCATCCCATTCATTTTCCTTCTTGTCACGAGACCTTATATCTGCACGGATCCAGTCTTGTGTGTAAGGAAGTGTTTGAACCATCTAATCACAATAAGAACTTATATCTGCAAGGATCTAGTCTTATGTGCACGTATCCAGTCTCCTTTACTGTTCTTGATTTCCTTATAGGATTTCCAAAACGGAGCCCTTTTTCGCATCTTCTTGCCTTTCTTAGACTTCGACTTAGAGTTTGAAGGAGCTCCCACTTCATCTTCTGCATTCTCAACTGAGGATGGTGGAGGGTCATCAACATCAATATCCTTGTCAGGATCATGATCATCATCAATGGGAATAATGGGATCAAGCTCTGGTGAATTTTCAGATGCATGTGAATGTAGCAATTCCCGTGACTCTTGTTGAGTGCTAGATGAGGGCCTTGACTTTGACGCTATATTTAGGCGCTTTCTTTTGGATTGAGAGCTCAACATCTGCATTAATAAAACACACAAAATTGGTTTAACTGGCCAGTAAATTATTTCTCAAAATCAAATACTCCAAACAAATGAACAATGACAGTTTTAAGTACTCACATTAGATGAATGTCTATCCGTGATTTAGTAGAGAAATGTAAGCAAGTTTATAATGGCACCAGGCACCTACTACAGAAATTAGGTAGGGTCAGAGAAAAAGTTTATAATGGCACCTAGTGTTGTGAATCCGTGACGTCAGCCTAACAAATATAGAGTAGCAAAATTATATTCAGATATTGCAGTGTAACTATGCAACCCAACTCTAAACCCACAAACTCTATCATTCAAGTTGCCGCAACTTCCTTTTACAAAAATCAAGCCATAAGGCTGAAGCATTTCAGAATCCACAATTGAGTGAGGGACTGAGGGGAATAAGATAGCCAATATAGGTGAGAGCTCAGATTCCTACTTTCAGAAATTCAAACTAAAGTACTAAACATTAGAAATTCCTACTTTCAGAAATTCAGAAATCAGAAATTCAAACGAACAACACAAATCGGACTAACTCAATCCAAATTCCTACTTTCAGAAATTCAAACTAAAGTACTAAACATTTGAGGAACATCGAAACTTCAGAACCAAGATTCAATAGAAGATTAGAAGAGCCATTACTTGAAAACAATAACCAATCTAAACAGAGAAACCAGACCTTGACCGCCGTAAGAGATGAGAGATCATAAGAAGCAGCAAATCGTGGAAGATAGAAACAGGACGCCGTACGGAGCAGCAGTAGTCGCCGGACGAATATCAAAATCCGATCACCTTTGTGGTTTCGGGCGAATATCAAAATCAAAAGCCCAAAATGGCTTACAACGACGTCGGACGGAGCAGCAGTCGCCAGACGGAGCAGAGCAGCAGCCAGCAGGACTTAGGAGCAGCAGTCGCCGGTTGTGAACTCCGACTCTCCGAGCAGAGCATCAACAGAAGAAAAGCCCGTGAAGTTCATGAAGAAGGGAGAAGAAGGAACGACGCCGGAGCAGGAGCAGCAGTCGCCGGCCGGCCGGAGGCGGAGCTGGTAGCAGCGGCCAACGGAGCAGCCAACAGGAGAAGAGGGGCCGCCGCACCGCTAGGGTTTCTGAAGAGAGGAAGGGTCGAACTGTGGAAGGGAAATTAGTGATGGGAATTGGGAAGGGAAATGGGAGTTAGCCGAGTAAGTTAGGGTTCAGCCTTTCAGAGTTTCAAGTTTCTATTTTTTTTTTTCTATTGATAAAAAGTAATTTTTTTAAAAATCGGTTTAACCCGAAAAAAACCGAACCGAACCGAAAACCGAAATGTGATTTTTTTAAAACCGAACCGAATTATTTCGATTCAGTTTCGGTTCGGTTTGTTCGGTTCGGTCCAAAACCGAAAAAACCAAAACCGTTGAACATCCCTATTATGATGTGATCAGTGACTTAGTACGATATTCTTGGAAATTAATATAATATAAGGTTTTAATTGATGCTTAGGGAATTATGGTGAAGTGATTTGTAATATATGTATGGTTTTGATGAATACTATTGTGATATTTATGTATGGGTTAAGTAACTCAGCGAGTATTAGGTAATGTATCTTGGGTACTTAGTGAAAATTTTGTGATAAGAATGGTGAAGAAAGAATATATATATAGATGGATCTGTATTGGGGTAGTTAGATTACTAGTTCATATATATAAGGACCATTATCTAATTGGGATAAATGATACTATGGTATTAGGTTATCTGTTTACGAAATAAAAGTACCTGTAACCTTGGGATATAGGTTATTATGGTATTTGCATATAATGTTTCCTTATTTATGCTATTGTATATATTCGATTCGCTTATAACTTGCTTAGTCTGTGCATAGACTAACCCCGTACATGGGAAAACAGTTATGGTTGCAGGGCCCGGATATCAGAGTAGCGCAGTGGAAGCATGGAAGAGAAGGTATGCGACATGATGCGAAATTAGGATAAGCTATATCAAGGATTTATATTATCTGGTTCTGAGATTTTCTCGAGGTGATTTTTTTATATATATATAGCCTGAGGGAATTTCTACAAGAAATTCCTGGCGCTGTAGCTCCCCAAAGGAGGTTAAAATTGGGGCGTTACAGAAAGTGGTATCAGAGCTTATGATTCTATTCCTGTGGAAATGGGCAGAAACAACATCATGTGTCGCATCGCCGTCTCCATGCCTGCTGCTTTAGAATTTAAGTTAGTATATGTGTGTGTGTGTGTGTGTGTGTGTATGAGGATAAGGTAAGTTGAGGTTGAGCATAAGGTTATGAATTTGAGATTATAGTACATGAGAGTTATAAGAATGATTAGAAGTTACAAATTGAGGCTTATTAGGCTTCTGTATTCGAATGACTAATGGATCTTAGGATATTTATACAAGATTTTGGGTTCTTAGGTTTCTTGAGAAATAATCAAGTATAAGGAAAATGTTAGGGATTTATAATATTGAGGTTTATAAGATACGATGTGAGATATATTAATCGTGGAAATTAGTTACAGAACTTTGGGGAATAGTAGATACATCAAGGATGGATTGCTATTTGATTTACACTACATATTTTCGATTCCCTGAATTTTTGTATACCCTTGAGTTTTATATATTACCTTCTTAAACTATTCTTTGAACCATGGAACCTGATGTGACCTTGCCTCCCATGACGGCCCAAGACGAGGAAGAAGCCATGAGCCTACGCTCAGAGGGCCCAGTGACAAGGTCTAGGTCCAAAGCCATCGCCGCCGCCGTCGCGTCACTTGTCGCACGCGTCATCACTGGCCAAGGAAGCCCAGACGCCAACCCAAGACTCGTCGTCCTCGCCACCATCTGCATCGAAACACCACGATCATCACAGCCGGCATCGCGGTACTCGCGAGGCCATCGATGAACCAAGGATCAATTGGAGAGAAGGGCCGATCTTGTCGCACGCGTCATCACTGTCTTATAGTTTGTAAGACAACCCATAGTGCTAGTAAGATTGCCGATCTATTCTTTGAGCATGTGGTGCGTCTTCATGGAGTCCCACGTACCATAGTGAGTGATAGGGATTCTAAGTTCGTTGGTCATTTCTGGAGAACTCTTTGGGGTAAGCTAGGAATCAAACTCCTATTTTCCACTAGCTACCACCCCCAGACCGATGGCCAAACGGAGGTCACAAATCAAACCCTAGGATCCCTCCTTCGCACGATGCTAAAAGCCAACCCTAGGCGTTGCGAGGACTTACTATCACTTGTCGATTTTTGTTATAATATATGCAGGCATACGACGACTAAGTTGACACCTTTCGAAGTGGTGTATGGCATGAACCCATTGACGCCGCTTGATTTGTCGCCGCGACCACTGCGAGACCCAATGCATGTCTCTGCCGCCAATCGCGCAGAGCAAGTATAAGAGCTCCATCGATGAACCAAGGATCAATTGGAGAGAAGGGCCGAGCAGTATGCCTCCCAGAAGAACAATGGCCGACGCTGCGTCGTTTTTGCACCCGAGGACCTCGTCTGGGTGCACTTGCGAAAAGAAAGGTTCCCCTCGCGGAGCAAGCACAAATTGGCACCATGTGGAGATGGTCCATTCCGCGGGATAAAGGCCATTGGGGACACCGCCTACCAACTCGAGCTTCCACCAGATTTTGGAGTCCACGCGTCCTTCAACTTCGCGGACTTGACACCATATGTGGAGCCTGAGTTTGATGTTGGTGAAGCGGGGACGCTTCACAGCCAAGTGGGGGAAGGTGATGTGATCCTGCCTCCCATGACGGCCCAAGACGAGGAAGAAGCCATGAGCCTACGCTCAGAGGGCCCAGGGACAAGGTCTAGGTCCAAAGCCATCGCCGCCGGCGTCGCGTCACTTGTCGCACGCGTCGTCACTGGCCAAGGAAGCCCAGACGCCAACCCAAGACTCGTCATCCTCGCCACCATCGGCATCGAAACATCGCGATCATCGCAGCTGGCATCGCGTGCACCCACTCGCGAGGCCATCGACCCTTCGTCGCCGCTCCTCGCGGTGTTTGCATTCGTGCCTTCGCCGCGTCGTTTTGACACTTAGAGGTTTATTGCCTTTGTTTTGCCATAGTTTTGAGACACTTTCTATATTTGGTATTATTGCTTATTTTAGATAGTTTCCTTTTATAGTCATTTCTATTTTAGGATTTGTGCTTTTTGCATTCTTGCATGGGCTAGCCCACTAGGCTCGACTCGGCCCATCCGATGTCTCGCCCTAGTATTTCAGTCAAACTATGTTATTGGTTTTAGTACATTCAATTTTAATCAAGGTTTCAAGTAGAGTGTTTATCCTCCTTCCCTTGATCGGACGTCACCCTCTATCTTCGCATCCCCATTGCCTCCGCCGTCGACACTACGGCAATTACTTGAACCTTCAAGCCAAGTCTTCCTTCGTATCTCCCTTCCTCCACAGTCGACGCTACGACACCAAAGACTTGTCTTTTCAAGTCATCTATCCTTCATCAAATCGCTTCCTCCATCGCTATCCATTCGCCCCATCAATCGCTTCCATCGCACCCACTATTGCCACCAATTCCATCGCGTTTGCCATCGCCTTCGCCATCAACGCCGTCTTCATTGTTGTGACACTCAGTCTCGCCGACGCCGCGACCATCCAGACTACCTCCACCGGGTTGGCTTCGCCACCATCTTGTCAACCTTTCGTGCAAGACAACGCGGGTTTACACCCAAGGATTCCACGGCAGGTTTGACAAGGAAGGAGTGACTTCTTGCCCAAGACTAGATTTAGAGGTGTCTCCTTTGACAATTGACTTGTCATCGGAGGCAAGAACACATCAGAACCCTTGCATGTTTATGATCTTATTTGAATACTCTTTCGATTTACATGTATATGGTGGGTTTGTCTTTACGAGCCTATATGGTGGTTAAGGTTGATATAATAGTAAGTCGAATGTTATCATGATTAATGATTATTCTGGGAGTTACCCTAGTGTCATATTTATGAAAATGATTTTGGGTAAATAGATATTGTACCAAGAAGATTTGACTATTAGGAATAATTTTATCAAGGATTGTGAGTTATGATTTTGAGGAAATTATGCATAATTGTCAATATTTGAGCATAGGAGAATATATATATATATATTTTGGGGATAGTGCAAGTTTATATTTGGTGGAGGAATATAATCATTTCGATGATAATTTATCCTGATATCAAGTTGGGAATTAGAAATCATACATATATTTGAGAAAATATAGCCTTCGTGGATAAGTTATTTTGAGGATTTATGTTTCGAGGATTAATCATTTTGTGAAAATACTATGATGAAGTTTAAGGATTAAATTAAGGATTCGAGGATTATATGTTTGGGATATAAGTGACTATTGAGAAGTAGAGGACTATAATGATTTACTATTGTGAATTACTGAAGTTCCGGTTTCGAGGATGAAACTTTTTGTAAGCGGGGTAGAATGTAATATCTGAGGTTTTTAGAAGATGAATTTGGGATTTATTAGGATTTTGACATCTTAATTAATTCTCAAGGAATTGATATATTTAATGTTTATGATGGACGGCTACCATAACCACCACACGGACACCCTCCTACCTCCTCTATGCCAGCTACGGCCACCATGTCACGGCCATCTCCCTCCTTGTCTCCAGCATGGTAATTCTTTCTTTCTTCTAACCGGCCCTTGGCTATCTTCAAGGCTTCCATAGCCACCATGGCTAAGCCTTCTCATGGAATCATCTTCATGTCACCCATGGTTGATGCCATCAAGAATTTCCATCTATTTCAAGTTGCTAGCATCCATCCTTGATTGTGAGGTAAGAATTGTTCTTAGAGTGTTCTTAACTTTAATACTATGAAATGGATGTGTTCTTGACTAAAAGAGGTAATTAGGGGGTAAGGAATGATGAATTAGAGGTTAATGATGTTGTAAGATAGGCCTAGGTGAATTGAATTAGGAATCTTGAAAGTGAAAGTAAGGAATTGGACATATTCGTTCACTTCTGGAAATTCTGGGTAAATTTCGTAATTACTGGAAATTGGGGCTGACTTTAAAATATGAGGAACTTCGTTACGAGTATGAGGAATCTGACGGATCTTGATTTGGAGTTGTATATCAAAAGTTCTGAATAAATTTGTATTGCAAATTCAAGAATTCGCTGCAACAATGCGAATTAGGACGTCGGGCCCAGAAATGGATATACCACGACAACGATTGACGTGGAATCACCTTAAAGACAAGTTATATGCGAATGCTTATGTGCTTAGCATAAATTTTGGTTATCTGTATATGCATGAATACCGTAATTAGATATATATTTATATTTGAATGATGGTGATGGTTGCATTTCATAAGTTATAATATGATCATATGTTGAGGTTTTGATATTATTATATGTTGGAGTTATGTTGTTGAGGAATACACGATATGAATATTTATATGAGATAATATGGTAATATAAATCATAGTAGATGGTTCGATATCGGGATGATGTGGTAATAGTGATGATATTGATATGATAGATGTGGATTTTATATTAAAGATAGTGATAATGTAAGTGGTTATTGGGGTTTGAATTTAATACGTGATAGTGTCGTTTATGGTAAATAGTTGAGGATAAGGTTGATGTGTTGGTAAATAATTGAGGATATGGTTGGTTATATTCGTGAATTGTAATTGGTATGGTTGAATGGATAAATGTCTATGAGTATGTTATATAGTGGTTGATATTGTCGGAATGTGTTATATGGAGGGTTAATGTGAGCCTGTATGGCTAATGATTGACTGATGAGTTAATATGGGCATGTGTGGCAATTGATTAGGATAATGAGTTATTATGGATCATTGGGATTGATTCTTGTGATTTGTGTTTTCAATATTTATATCCTTATGTATTTACAATCATGTCTTTGAAAGTAAACACTTATTGATTTTGCCTGTGTGGCAACGAAATGATAAAGTGTTGATGTTTACGCCTGTGTGACAATTATAAAATAAAGTGTTGATGATTAGGCATGTGTGGCAATGATTCATCCCTCGATTAGGGCTCATCTTGGGTTAGGCCGCACGGGGTGAGTGGGTCGAGGGAGGTGCTTTACCTGTGTTGTGGAGGATCGCTCGTCTAGCTAACGAAGTTGTACCCTCCAGCAGGTAAAGGTATATGTTTTTGGTGTTTTGTTTAGCCATCCCTTGTTACCACCGGAATCCGGTTGGGTATGCCAAGGGGGCAACTTTACCTGTATTGGGAAGGATGGGTCGCCTAGCTAACGATGCCGTTGGCTTCCCGCGGGTAAAGGTGTAGGTAAGAAGGTACCTTCGTGCCCAAAAGTTCTTGGGCATGTTTTCGAATGTGATCATGGATGTTTTATTAAAACGTTTGGTATATGCTTGTGTTTATTTGTCACTGCGTTTTCTTTAAAAATAAATATACCCGGGTATAGATTTTAAATAATGTATTTATTAATCCTGATGATCTGGAACTCAATTGGATATTATAGGAATTACAGAGATATTACTATAAGTGAAATGGTGTCTTGTTGAGTACTTATAAAAGGTACTATAATGTGGAATATGGGTTAGCTAGATTTTATTTAGACATTTATGAACTAAGGAGATGAGTGTCTTAAGTGGATATGGAAATGTGATAAATGTGATAAGTTGAGGTTTCGATGAATACTGTGATGTCATTTGAGGTTTAAATAAGTACTTATGGGGCTTCTGTGAGGTGAATTATAACGTAGCATATGGAAAGAGGATTTCTTGTGATGTACGGTTGTTCATCGGTCCAGAACCGAACCGAACCGAACAAAACCGAAACCAAAATTGTAAATTTTTTGAACCGAAAACCGAATATAACAGGTTCGGTTTGGGTTCGGTTCGGTTTTGTTCGGTTCGGTTAAAACCGAACAATGAAAAATGTATGAACCGATTCTAAACCAAAAACCGAATAAACCGAATAAAAACCAAACAGTGTATACTTGACTGAATAAGAAACTTAACCATTTTCCCTGCAGAGTAACTGCGCAAGTGTTTGCTATTTTGCTAAGCAAAACCACAACCAAATCTAAGAATCATGACCATAAGTCCATAAGTCCATAACCATTAATCAATTACTCCACAATCCATTAATCTAAATCCATTAATTCAATAATCCATGTCTTGAAAGTTGAAACAAGAGATTATATAGAAGTCTTCAATGATCAATCACTTCACATGTCTCCACTCTCCATCATAAGATCCAAAACCTAGAAAATGAACAAAGATTATATAGAATTAGAACTTTGTAAGATATACTTAAAAGGCCAATTCATTTAGCATAATATTAATTCATTAATAATATAAACCAAATTAGTAACTATTAACTATACCTTTTTGCTTGTTACTGAATCCTTTCTCTTGCATCATGACTTCAAACATTCAAGCGGTTCATATCTAACAAACATATCAAGCCATTGGAAGTTTTTACCCCAAAAAATTAACAATTTGCAAAAGCATAAGCAATGAGAATATACTCAATATAAGATATATAATATGACTATACCTTCTACAACCTTCTGTGACTCGATATATTGATTGAGTTCATCCCATTCATTTTCCTTCTTGTCACGAGACCTTATATCTGCACGGATCCAGTCTTGTGTGCAAAGAAGTGTTTGAACCATCTAATCACAATAAGAACTTATATCTGCACGGATCTAGTCTTGTGTGCACGGATCCAGTCTCCTTTACTGTTCTTGATTTCCTTATAGGATTTCCAAAACGGAGCCCTTTTTCGCATCTTCTTGCCTTTCTTGGACTTCGACTTAGAGTTTGAAGGAGCTCCCACTTCATCTTCTGCATTCTCAGCTGAGGATGGTGGAGGGTCATCAACATCAATATCCTCGTCAGGATCATGATCATCATCAATGGGAATAATGGGATCAAGTTCTGGTGAATTTTCAGATGCATGTGAATGTAGCAATTCCCGTGACTCTTGTTGAGTGCTAGATGAGGGCCTTGACTTTGACGCTGTATTTAGGCACTTTCTTTTGGATTGAGAGCTCAACATCTGCATTAATAAAACACAAAAAATTGGTTTAACTGGCCAGCAAATTATTTTTCAAAATCAAATATTCCAAACAAATGAACAATGACAGTTTTAAGTACTCACATTAGATGAATGTCTATCCGTGATTTAGTAGAGAAATGTAAGCAAGTTTATAATGGCACCAGGCACCTAGTACAGAAATTAGGTAGGGTCAGAGAAAAAGTTTATAATGGCACCTAGTGCTGTGAATCTGTGACGTCAGCCAAACAAATATGGAGTAGCAAAATTCTATTCAGATATTGTAGTGCAACTGTGCAACCCAACTCTAAACCCACAAACTCTAGCATTCAAGTTGCCACAACTTCCTTTTACAAAAATCAAGCCATAAGGCTGAGGCATTTCAGAATCCACAATTGAGTGAGGGACTGAGGGGAATAAGATAGCCAATACAGATGAGAGCTCAAATTCCTACTTTCAGAAATTCAAACTAAAGTACTAAACATTAGAAATTCCTACTTTCAGAAATTCAGAAATCAGAAATTTAAACGGACAGCACAAATCGCACTAACTCAATCCAAATTCCTACTTTCAGAAATTCAAACTAAAGTACTAAACATTTGAGGAACATTGAAACTTTAGAACCAAGATTCAATAGAAGATTAGAAGAGCCATTACTTGAAAACAATAACCAATCTAAACAGAGAAACCAGACCTTGACCGCCGTAAGAGATGAGAGATCGTAAGAAGCAGCAAATCGTGGAAGATAGAAATAGGATGTCGGACAGAGCAATAGTAGTCGCCGGACGAATATCCAAATCCGATCACCTTGGTGGTTTCGGGCGAATATCAAAATCAAAAGCCCAAAATGGCTTACAACGACGCCGGACGGAGCAGCAGTCGCCGGACGGAGCAGAGCAGTAGCCAGCAGGACTCAGGAGCAGCAGTCGCCGGCCGTGAACTCCGACTCTCCGAGCAGAGCAGCAGCAAAAGAAGAGCCTGTGAAGTTCGTGAAGAAGGGAGAAGAAGGAACGATGCCGGAGCAGGAGCAGCAGTCGGCGGCCGGACGGAGGCGGAGCTGGTAGCAGCGGCCAACAGAGCAGCCAGCAGGAGAAGAGGTGATGCGACCTTGCATCGACCCAAGCCGGGCTCAGGCGAGCCCCATGCGTCCAAGACCTTGGAGACCACCTTGGCTCAAGACGAGGAAGAACGCGATGACTGTGAGCGCAGAAGAGACAAGTATGAAGACCGCAATCTTCATCAAGCGTCTTCATCCAAGTCCAAATATCGCGTGCCTCAACGCGTCTTCCTTCAAGCGACTCCATGTTGAACGCGATATCCCTCAAGCGTCTCAACCACCTTCATCACTTCACGCATTCTTTCTGAAGATTGCGTTCTTTTTAGATAGTTTCCTTATTTATAGCGTTTTAGATAGTTTCCTTATTTATAGCGTTTTAGATAGCTTTCATTTTTAGTCGTTCTATCTTTTAGGGCGAGTGCCTTTTGCATGCTTGCATGGGCTAGCCCTTAGGCTCGTTTTGACCCAAGCCCATTAGGTCTTGGTCGAGATCCCTTCCCTATTTATACCCTACTTTGTACTCTTTATTTCTCACGTTCAAGTTAAAGTTCAAGGTTTAAAGTCGAGTGTTAAATCCTCCTTCCCTTGATCGAACGTCACCCATATCCCTCTCATCCCCATTCACTCCGCCGCCGATGCTACGGCAACCACACGATCTCCATCGAGATTATCCCCTCTGCAGTCGACGCTATGACACCCAATGACTTGTCCCTTCAAGTCGCTTACCCCTCCATTACATCGCTTCCACCACCGCTATCCATACTTCTATCAACTCGCTTCAATTGCCACCGTGATCACCACCACCACCATCAACGCGTTCTTCCGTTCGCGATCACCACCATTGTGACATTCAGACGTGACTTCCCAACCAAGACTAGATCCAAGGCGTCTCCTTTGACAAGTTGGCTTGACACAGGAGGCAAGGACACATCAAGAGGCGCCGCCGCGCTGCTTGGGTTTCTGAAGAGAGGAAGGGTCGAACTGTGGAAGGGAAATTAGTGATGGGAATTGGGAAGGGAAATGGGAGTTAGCTGAGTAAGTTAGGGTTCAGCCTTTCAGAGTTTCAGGTTTCTATTTTTTATTTTTCTATTGATAAAAAGTTTTTTTTTTAAATCGGTTTAAATAGAAAAAAACTGAACCCGAACCGAACCGAAAACCGAAATGTGATTTTTAAAAACCGAAAACCGAGCCGAATTAATTCGATTCGGTTTCGGTTCGGTTTGTTCAGTTCGGTTCGATCCAAAACCGAAACCGTTGAGCATCCCTATTGTGATGTGATCAGTGACTTAGTATGATATTCTTGGAAATTATTATAATATAAGGTTTTAATTGATGCATAGGGAATTATGGTGAAGTGATTTGTAATATAGGTATGGTTTTGATGAATACTATTGTGATATTTATGTATGGGTTAAGTAACTCAGCGAGTATTAGGTAATGTATCTTGGGTACTTAGTGAAAATTATGTGATAAGAATGGTGAAGAAAGAATATATATATAGATGGATCTGAATTGGGGTAGTTAGATTACTAGTTCATATATATAAGGACCATTATCATATTGGGATAAATGATACTATGGTATTAGGTTATCTGTTTACGAAGTAAAAGTACCTGTAACCTTGGGATATAGGTTATTATGGTATTTGCATATAATGTTTCCTTATTTATGCTACTGTATATATTCGATTCACTTTTAACTTGCTTAGTCTGTGCATAGACTAACCCCGTACATGGGGAAACAGTTATGGTTGCAGGGCCCGGATATCGGAGTAGCACAACGAAAGCATGGAAGAGAAGGTATACGACATGATGCGAAATTAGGATAAGCTATATCAAGGATTTATATTATCTGGGTCTAAGATTTTCTCGAGGTGATTTTTTTTATATATATAGCCTGAGGGAATTTCTGCAAGAAATTCCTGGCGCTGTAGCTCCCCAAAGGAGGTTAAAATTGGGGCGTTACAAAAAGTGGTATCAGAGCTTATGATTCTATTCCTGTGGAAATGGGCAGAAACAACATCATGTGTCGCATCGTCGTCTCCATGCCTGCTGCTTTAGAATTTAAGTTAGTATATATACGTGTGTGTGTGTGTGTGTGTGTGTGTGTGTGTGTGTGTGTGTGTGTGTGTGTGTGTGTGTGTGTGTGTGTGTGTGTGTGTGTGTGTGTGTGTGTGTGTGTGTGTGTGTGTGTGTGTGTGTGTGTGTGTGTGTGTGAGGATAAGGTAAGTTGAGGTTGAGCATAAGGTTATGAATTTGAGATTATAGTACATGAGAGTTATAAGAATGATTAGAAGTTACAAATTGAGGCTTATTAGGCTTCTGTATTCGAATGACTAATGGATCTTAGGATATTTATACAAGATTTTGGGTTCTTAGGTTTCTTGAGAAATAATCAAGTATAAGGAAAATTTTAGGGATTTATAATATTGAGGTTTATAGGATACGATGTGAGATATATTAATCGTGGAAATTAGTTACAGAACTTTGGGGAATAGTAGATACGTCAAGGATGGATTGCTATTTGATTTACCCTACATATTTTCGATTCCCTGAATTTTCGTATACCCTTGAGTTTTATATATTACCTTCTTAAACTATTCTTTGAACCATGGAACCTGATGTGACCCTGCCTCCCATGACGGCCCAAGATGAGGAAGAAGCCATGAGCCTACGCTCAGAGGGCCCAGTGACAAGGTCTAGGTCCAAATCCATCGCCTCCGCCGTCGCGTCACTTGTCGCACGCGTCGTCACTGGCCAAGGAAGCCCAGACGCCAACCCAAGACTCGTCGTCCTCGCCACCATCCGCATCGAAACACCGCGATCATTGCAGCCGACATCGCGTGCACCCACTCGCGAGGCCATCGACCCTTCGTCGCCGTTCCTCGCGATGTTTGCATCCATTCCTTCGCCATGTCGTTTTGACACTTAGAGGTTTATTGCCTTTGTTTTGGCATAGTTTTGAGACACTTTCTATATTTGGTATTATTGCTTATTTTAGATAGTTTCCTTTTATAATCATTTCTATTTTAGGGTTTGTTCCTTTTGCATGCTTGCATGGGCTAGCCCACTAGGCTCGACTCGGCCCATCCGATGTCTCGCCCTAGTATTTAAGTCAAACTATGTTATTGGTTTTAGTACGTTCAATTTTAATCAAGGTTTCAAGTAGAGTGTTTATCCTCCTTCCCTTGATCGGACGTCACCCTCTATCTTCGCATCCCCATTCCCTCCGTCGCCGACGCTATGACAATTCCTTGAACCTTCAAGCCAAGTCTTCCTTCGCATCTCCCTTCCTCCGCAGTCAACGCTATGACACCAAAGACTTGTCTTTTCAAGTCATCTATCCCTCATCAAATCGCTTTTGGCATCTCTATCCATTCGCCCCATCAATCGCTTCCATCGCACCCACAATCGCCACCAATTCCATCGTGTTCTCCATCGCCTTCGCCATCGACGCCGTCTTCGCTGTTGTGACACTCAGCCTCGCCGACACCGCGACCATCCAGACCACCTCCAACGGGTTCGCTTCGCCACCATCTTGTCAACCTTTCATGCAAGACAACGCGGGTTTGCACCCAAGGATTCCACGGCAGGTTTGACAAGCAAGGAGTGACTTCTTGCCCAAGACTAGATCCAAAGGTGTCGCCTTTGACAATTGACTTGTCATCGGATGCAAGAACACATCAACTGGCATCAGAGCCCAGCAGTCTTGTAAGTCACGAACTCAAGTTTGCATCTTGTTCACAATTTTTTTTTCTTGACCCCCATTGTTTGCTTTCGTAAATTGTGAGAAGAAAACAAAAACAAAAAACAAAGTTCCCATCTTTGCATCACCTACTCGGTTTCTACAAGATAATATCTTGGCCGAAATTTTTCCTTGTTCCCTAAGTTTTGGTGTGTTAGGTAATTTGTTATCTTGCATGCAAGAATATTTTGTTTTCTTGTTTCACGCATGGATAGAGCTTCCTTGTTTGCTAGATTCTGCTTTTTTGTTAAGTTAGCCGAATTTCCTTACAAGATATCAAATCAAATGTTATCTTCTCTCTCTCCTATCTCTAAAGATCACGCTTGTGATATTCTTGTTACTTAGACCGATTTTGCTTTTTGTTTCCTTTTGCAAATCCGAAAAGATCAAAAGATAAGATCTCGGATATTATATAAAAAAAAGATATCAAAATGATATTCAAAAAAAAAAAAGTTTCCAAAGTTAGGTAAAGCCAAAATAACGCAACCCTAACCCACTCGACTCGTTCTAAACTCATCTTCTCAACCTCTCCGCCGTTTAGGTCAAGCTTCCTAGAAGGTATTTTCTTGCTTATTAGGTTGCTTTGTTTACGTTTGTTTAAGGGTTTCAATTTGTTCTTGTTTGTTTGATTGCAACTTGCTTGAGACACCATCTCTTGTGCAAGCCCAACCGCCCTCACGGCAAGCCAAACTAGCCCTACCTACGTGAACTTTGTGACTTGACTAGTGATTTTCTTGGTTGTTGTTCTTTGTTGTCTTTTGGTTCGTTTTTACTCCCATATCTGGCCATATTGTCATAGGTAACATGACGGTTGGACAAAGTGATGACCAACTTGGAGTCAACAACACCAACCCACATCCACCGCCGTTGGGTCTACCACAAGACCAACCCCCAATTGACCCCCCACAACAAGACCCCCTCATGGAGTTGTCCGAGGAGCAACGAGAAATCCAAGCTCTTTGTTAACGCGTGGCTCAATTTGAAGCCAGAGAACGCGCGGCACATCAATCGCCTACACCAACACCCCTGAGTGCTATGGACGCGCCGGCTCCACCACGAGCCACTGATGCCGGTCCATCGAAGACAAGAGTAGACAAAGGCAAAGGAATCATGACTTCGACATCTCATCATCAACCACAACTCAATCGTATGCAAAGTGTCATCGAGAGTCGCCAAGGCTTCGTTTCGCACACGGACCGCTACGTGCCCAGAGCCACACCCGTTGGCTTCGCCACCGGCTCCGACAACGACTGCGATGCCGAGGTCACTCAAGGTGAGTTTTCTGAACCATACAACTTTGATGATCGCTATGCCTCTAGGAGAACCCCGAGACGCATACCGGGCTCATCGCCACGCCAAGGCCGCCCTCACCGAGCCGAGCAAGCCGACGCGACGCCAAGGAGACCCAGTCGCCGACCCAGTGGGTATACGCGATGCGATGATCAATTGAGAACCCCAACTACTCAGCCATGGAGCCATGATGTACGCGATCATCTTCAACACCAAAGTATTCGGACGCCGCGTTACGGATCCGATGGCTACACGTCGATCATACCCAATGTCCACGATGACTTCGACGAGTATGACGACGAGGAGATCGAGGACTCAGGTATGGTCAACCCTAATTTTTTTCACCCCCCTCTTGGAGATCCACTTGAATTGCAGGATCACCCTTTGGATTGGATACCTCCACCGCGTCTCCAGCCACAAGGAGAACGCGTTCATGATATTGGCGACGAGCATCGCGGTGTCATGCCAAGGGACATTCGCCAAGCCGAATACGACACCCAGATGCGAAGACGCCGACGCGACGACGCCTACGCGCCAAGGGATGAGTTTGCTCGCGGCGAAGATCACCAAGACCTCGATAGATGCCAGGTTGGACGCAATAGACCCCATGGTGTGCGCGCCTACGAGAATCCTCTCTACGCCGCTGCACCAAACAACATGTTCAACCAAGCACCTGCCCAGCCTCGATACCAACGACACGAAGTCAAGGTAAAGATCGAGCATTTCTTTGGTGAATACAATCCATCTATTTTTCTTGAATGGGTGCAGGCTATGGAGTACACCCTTAGATATTGTCGAGTGCAACCTGAGGAGCATGTCGACGCTGCAACACTTCACATCCGAGGAGCCGCCCGCGTATGGTGGCTTAGATTCGAAGATGACTGCGTGCATCGCAATAGGACCAGAGTCATAGAATGGCATCAACTAGTCTACGTGATGACCAAGAAATACGTGCCTCCAGACTATAGGAATCAAATGAGAATGGAGATAGCCATGGCTCGCCAAGGCTCGTAAACACCACTCGAGTTCTTTTCTAAGCTTGAAGACATGTATTACAATGCCAACATCTCCGTTGCACCATCGACTTTGAGGACAAAATTCTTGAGTGGCTTGAACACCAACATCCGTGATCAACTCGAGATTTTGCCCATCAAAGATTTGAACACACTCACACATACGGCGATGCAACTCCATGCCCAAATCTCTCGCCGAAAGTCTTACACTTTTCCAAGTGGCCAACAAAAGGTATTCTTCTAACCCTAGTGCTTCACCTTCTGCTAATGTTCGCCCTAGTGCCTCTACCACAGCCGCGTCGAGGCAAGCCCCCAAAGCGAAGCCGTCGACGCCTAGCACCGCGCCGCGCCAGAACGCGCCCAGACAAGCTCCAGTGGGCACCGATCGCGCGCGCGACGTCGAGTGTTACAAGTGTGGTGGAAGAGGCCACTATAAGAAGGATTGCCCAAACGCTCGAAAGGTTTTGTTCTCCACGGCCGCCGCCGGCTACGAGTCTCGCGACGACGAGGAGCAAACCCTAGAGGCCATCGATGAAAGCATCGAAGAGGAGGAAGACGCCTACGACTGCGAACCAGCTTCTTTGCACGCAGGCACACCATTGAGCTTGGTGATGCGTCGTCTCCTCACAGTCAAGGAAGTGAGCCTCCACGACCAACGCGAGAACTTGTTCCACACAAGGGCTCTCGTCCAGATGGCTTTCTTGAGTGTCATTGTTGATGGAGGATCATGTGCTAATATTGTGAATGAGAAGGTCGTGTCACACTTCAAGTTGCCTACGACGCCTCATCCCCAACCTTATGTCCTCCAATGGATTTCTTCAAGTCTAGGTAACACAGTATATTGCCAATGTTTAATTTCCTTTTCCATAGGGCAATACTGTGATTCCATTTTATGTGATGTCATTGCAATGGACGCTACCCATATTTTGCTTGGGCGTCCATGGCAATTCGACAGGCGCGTGCTCCATGATGGCTATTTGAACACTTATGTGTTCAATTACCATGGGAAGCACATCACCTTGCATCCAATGTCTCCCCATGAGATCTTGCAGGACCAGGTTGAGCGCGATCCCCAGAAGGCCATTGAGGCCGCGTCTACTAGGTCCAATGAGTCCCTAGAGGCACTCCAGAGGCAAGACTCCTCCAATTCTGGAAACATTTTGTCTTCCCCGGGCACTGACAAGAAGAGGACCAACGCGATAGGTGGGACACCAAATGCCCATCTAGATTGTCATGGTGCCGCTGGGAAAGCCAAGAAAGGCACTCCAGAGGCTTGGCCAGGTTTTTCCAATTCTGGCGCGAGCAATGGTCCACATATGCCCAGTGCCCAACAAAAATCGACCAGCGCCTCGCCATCGACAAAGTTGGCCGTGCCATTGCCGGTGACGCCTCTGTTGCAAGGCAAATGTGAGCGTCGCTTGCTTTTGGCCAGGCCCAATGACCTCACTGCATGTTTGTCTGGCAAAGCACCCTGCTTTCTGCTTGTGCCAACTCCGTGCATCCTTGAGTCATCGCGCACCGCGCCAGTGCCGCCTGCCATCGCTGCCTTGCTCGCCGCGTTCGACGATGTCTTCCCCGATGAGTTGCCACAAGGATTACCTCCACTGAGAGGAATTGAGCACCAGATTGACCTTGTACCAGGTGCTTCCTTGCCCAATCGCACTGCGTATAGAGCTGGCCCAGAGGAGACCAAAGAGCTCCAGCGCCAAGTGCAAGAGTTGTTGGATCGCGACTATGTAAGGGAATCTCTCTCCCCTTGTGATGTGTCTGTGATCCTTGTGCCCAAGAAGGATGGCACATGGAGAATGTGTGTTGATTTCCGTGCGATTAACCAGATCACCGTCAAGTATAGGCATCCTATTCGACGCTTCAACGATATGCTTGATGAACTTCATGGCGCCACACTTTTCTCCAAGATAGATTTGAAGAGTGGTTATCACCAAATTAGGATGAAAGAAGGTGATGAGTGGAAGACCGCGTTCAAGACGAAGTATGGGCTCTACGAGTGGCTTGTCATGCCATTTGGGCTCACGAACGCGCCAAGCACATTCATGCGCGTGATGAACCACGTCTTGAGAACCTTCCTTGGCAAGTTTGTCATCATTTATTTTGATGACATCCTTGTGTATTCACGGAGCCTGGAGGAGCATGTCGATCACCTTCGCCAAGTGCTCGAGTGCCTTCGACGCGAGGGCCTATTCGCCAATCTGGCAACGTGCTCATTTTTCTCCGCGCCCACAAATTTTATGGGCTATGTCGTGAGTAATGATGGTCTGCGTGTCGACGAAAAAAAGATCGTGGCCATCAAAGAGTGGCCAACGCCGATGACGCCGACGCAGGTGCGAAGCTTTCTCGGCCTCGCAGGATTTTATAGGCGCTTTGTTCGAGACTTCTCCTCCATTGCTGCGCCTTTGCATGAGTTGACGAAGAAGGGTAGCACTGTCTTGTGGCTTGAGTCCCACGAAGAAGCCTTCTCGGCTTTGAAGCGGGCCTTGTGCCAAGCACCTTTGCTCCAGCTTCCCGACTTCAACAAGCACTTCGAGGTGGAATGTGATGCCTCAGACATAGGCATTTGTGGTATGCTACACCAAGAGAAGAGGCCCATTGCATATTTCAGTGAGAAGCTCATAGGGGTCACACTCAAATACCCCACCTACGACAAAGAATTATATGCCCTAATACGCGTGCTAAAGACATGGCAACATTATCTTTGGCCGCATGAATTTGTCATCCACAGCGACCACGCAGCCTTGGGCTATTTAAAGAGCCAAGCCTACCTCAATCGACGCCATGCTCATTGGGTGGAATTTCTTGAGACATTTCCTTATGTCGTGGTCCACAAGAAGGGAAAGGAGAACATTGTCGCCGATGCGTTGTCTCGAAGGTATGTTCTCTTGACTCATGTGCAAACTAAAGTTTTGGGTTTTGCTTTGATTAAATAATTTTATGCTAGTGATCCTTTCTTTGCCCCTACAGTCGAGCATTGCCTAAGATTTTGAGAGTTTGAGTCATATTTCCTTTCTGAGGGTTATTTATACAAGGCTAGTCGCCTTTGCATCCCTAGGTCTTCCATTAGGATCCTTTTGATTCAAGAAGCACACGAAAGTCATGGACACTTTGGGATTAGTAAGACCTTAGCCGCCCTAAGAGAACATTTCTTTTGGCCTAAGATGACCCACCAAGTGACTAGGTTTTGTAGAAGTTGTGTGACATGCCAAATAGCCAAAGCTAGGTAAAGCCCACACGGCCTCTACACACCATTGCCCATTCCTAGTGCCCCCTGGGAAGATTTGTCTATGGATTTCATCACGGGTTTGCCCCTCTCTAGACGAGGTAAAAACTCTATTTTTGTGGTCGTAGATAGATTTTCAAAGATGGCACATTTTATAGCTTGTAAGACAACCCATAGTGCTAGTGAGATTGCCGATCTATTCTTTGAGCATGTGGTGCGTCTTCATGGAGTCCCACGTACCATAGTGAGTGATAGGGATTCTAAGTTCGTTGGTCATTTTTGGAGAACTCTTTGGGGTAAGCTAGGAACCAAACTCCTATTTTCCACTTGCTACCACCCCCAGACCGATGGCCAAACGGAGGTCACAAATCGAACCCTAGGAGCCCTCATTCGCACAATGCTAAAAGCCAACCCTAGGCGTTGGGAGGACTTACTATCACTTGTCGAGTTTTGTTACAATAGATGCAGGTACACGGCGAATAAGTTGACACCTTTCGAAGTGGTGTATTGCATGAACCCATTGACGTCGCTTGATTTGTCGCCGCGACCACTGCGAGACCCAGTGCATGTCTCTGCCGCCAATCGCGCAGAGCAAGTACAAGAGCTCCATCGACGAACCAGGGATCAATTGGAGATAAGGGCCGCACAGTATGCCTCCCAGAAGAACAATGGCCGATGCCGCGTCGTTTTTGCACCCGAGGACCTCGTTTGGGTACACTTGCGAAAAGAAAGGTTCCCCTCGCGGAGCAAGCACAAATTGGCACCACGTGGAGATGGTCCATTCCGCGTGATAAAGGCCATTGGGGACAATGCCTACCAACTCGAGCTTCCACCAGATTTTGGAGTCCACGCGTCCTTCAACGTCGCGGACTTGACACCATATATGGAGCCTGAGTTTGATGATGGTGAAGCGGGGATGCTTCACAGCCAAGTGGGAGAGGGTGATGTGACCCTGCCTCCTATGAGGGCCCAAGACGAGGAAGAAGCCATGAGCCTACGCTCAGAGGGCCCAGTGACAAGGTCTAGGTCCAAAGCCATCGCCGCCGCCGTCGCGTCACTTGTCGCACGCGTCATCACTGGCCAAGGAAGCCCAGACGCCAACCCAAGACTCATCGTCCTCGCCACCATCGGCATCGAAACATCGCGATCATCGCAGTCGGCATCGCGTGCACCCACTCGCGAGGCCATCGACCCTTCGATCGCACCCACAATCGCCACCAATTCCATCGCCTTCGCCATCGACGCCGTCTTCGCTGTTGTGACACTCAGCCTCGCCGATGCCGCGACCATCCAAACCACCTCCACCGGGTTGGCTTCGCCACCATCTTGTCAACCTTTCGTGCAAGACAATGCGGGTTTGCACCCAAGGATTCCACGACAGGTTTGACAAGGAATGAGTGACTTCTCGCCCAAGACTAGATCCAGAGGTGTCGCCTTTGACAATTGGCTTGTCATCGGAGGCAAGAACACATCAGAATCCTTGCATGTTTATGATCTTATTTGAATACTCTTCCGATTTACATGTATATGGTGGGTTTGTGTTTATGAGCCTATATGGTGGTTAAGGTTGGTATAATAGTAAGCCGAATGTTATCATGATTAATGATTATTTCGGGAGTTACCCTAGTGTCATATTTATGAAAATGATTCTGGGTAAATAGATCTTGTACCAAGAAGATTTGACTATTAGGAATAATTTTATCAAGGATTGTGAGTTATGATTTTGAGGAAATTATGCATAATTGTCAATATTTGAGCATAGGAGAATATATATATATATATATATATTTTGGGGATAGTGAAAGTTTATATTTGGTGGAGGAATATAATTATTTCGATGATAATTTATCCTGATATCAAGTTGGGAATTAGAAATCATACATATATTTGAGAAAATATAGCCTTCGTGGATAAGTTATTTTGAGGATTTATGTTTCGAGGATTAGTCATTTTGTGAAAATACTATGATGATGTTTAGGGGTAAAATTAAGGATTCGAGGATTATATGTTTGGGATATAAGTGACTATTGAGAAGTAGAGGACTATAATGATTTACTATTGTGAATTACTGAAGTTCCAGTTTTGAGGATGAAACTTTTTGTAAGGGGGGTAGAATGTAATATCTGAGGTTTTTAGAAGATGAATTTGGGATTATTTAGGATTTTAACATCTTAATTAATTCTCAAGGAATTGATATATTTAATGTTTATTATAATTATAGTGAATTTCATGATTTGAAAATTTGGGTTTGTTATCTTGTGGAAAACGAAAGATGGTTGTCTCTGGTGCTAGATTTCGTTTAGGACTATCTCGTAAGTATCAATGGGTGTAAATAATTAGGCTTTGATATTTTTGAAATATAATTTCAAGGTATGTATTAATAAGTTATTTTGGGATTAGAAATTCTAAGAAAATTTTCCTACTATTAGTATAGTATGAAAGTCGTTGAGAGATACAGATTAGTATCGGTATTGGATTTTTCCGGGTAATTGATAGAGTATTTCAATTTTATATACATACATGTATATATATATATATGATACATAATAATTAAGGAAAAGTTATAAACACATAAGGACAAAAATAGTAACCAAGTTATTATCTTTTATTACCTTTTTATGTTAGCTTCCACGAAGCTTCCTTCACTTTTCTATACACCTCTCCCACGGCCCCATGGCTGCAATTTCACAGCCATATACCTTCACTTTTCATGGCCAAATTTATCATGATAAATCTAGAATTTTCCAAAGCATGGCTACCATGCTTATCTTTTAAATTAACTAGAACCTTCTTCTCCTCCCTATAAATATGTAAGCCATTACTTCCTTTGGGGGTTGATGATCGACGGCTACCATAACCACCACACGGCCACCCTCCTACCTCCTCTATGCCAACTACGGCCACCATGTCACGGCCATCTCCCTCCTTGTCTCCACCATGGCTAATTCTTTCTTTCTTCTAACCGGCCCTTGGCTATCTTCAGGGCTTCCATAGCCACCATGGCTAAGCCTTCTCATGGCACCATCTTCATGTCACCCATGGTTGATGCTATCAAGAATTTCCATCTATTTCAAGTTGCTAGCATCCATCCTTGATTGTGAGGTAAGAATTGTTCTTAGAGTGTTCTTAAATTTAATACTATGAAATGGATGTGTTCTTGAGTAAAAGAGGTAATTAGGGGGTAAGGAATGATGAATTAGAGGTTAATGATGTTGTAAGATAGGCCTAGGTGAATTGAATTAGGAATCTTGAAAGTGAAAGTAAGGAATTGGACATATTCGTTCACTTCTGGAAATTCTGGGTAAATTTCGTAATTACTGGAAATTGGGGGCTGACTTTATAATATGAGGAATTTTGTTACAAGTATGATAAATCTGACGGATCTTGATTTGGAGTTGTATATCAAAAGTTATGAATAAATTTGTATTGTATTGCAAATTCAAGAATTCGCTGCAACAATGCGAATTAGGACGTCGGGCCCAGAAATGGATATACCACGACAACGATTGACATGGAATCACCTTAAAGGCAAGTTATATGCGAATGTTTATGTGCTTAGCATAAATTTTGGTTATTTGTATATGCATGAATACCGTAATTAGATATATATTTATATTTGAATGATGGTGATGGTTGCATTTCATAAGTTATAATATGATCATATGTTGAGGTTTTGATACTATTATATGTTGGAGTTATGTTGTTGAGGAATACATGATATGAATATTTATATGAGATAATATGGTAATATAAATCATAGTAGATGGTTCGATATCGGGATGATGTGGTAATAGTGATGATATTGATATGATAGATGTGGATTTTATATTAAAGATAGTGATAATGTAAGTGGTTATTGGGGTTTGAATTTATTACGTGATAGTGTCGTTTATTGTAAATAGTTGAGGATAAGGTTGATATGTTGGTAAATAACTGAGGATATGGTTGGTTATATTCGTGAATTGTAATTGGTATGGTTGAATGGATAAATGTCTATGAGTATGTTATATAGTGGTTGATATTGTCGGAATGTGTTATATGGAGGGTTAATGTGAGCCTGTGTGGCTAATGATTGACTGATGAGTTGATATGGGCCTGTGTGGCAATTGATTAGGATAATGAGTTATTATGGATGTTGAATTTCTTAGATTTTTATGGTAACAAACATTCAACTAATCTGGTAACTAAGTGTTTCAGGAACAAAACAGTTGTCACATGGAACCATTGCAGCAAAGGAGTGTAGAGGGAACAAAGTGATCTCCACGTGCTTTGTTACCTCTCAAGGAACATCAGTGACGAACACAAATCAAGCTGCGAATGGATTGGAAGATATACAGCGTGAAGATTATGGAAACTATCATGGAAGATCACGCGGTCAAGGATAAGAGATTTCGGCTGGAAGGATCTCTCCGAATGAGAAGATATGGAGAGAGAACCCGAATGTGTTATCTTAGGAAATGTTTCCTAAGATAATGATATTTGGAGAGAGAAGATTGTTATCTTTAGCCGATTATATTATCTTAGGAATTCCTTCCTTAGATAATGTAAGTGGTTAAAATAATATTCTTCAAATCATTGTAGATCTTCTTGTTACCAAGTTTAGAAAGATTTTATCTTGTTACGATTAGGTTTTAGTCGTGGTGTATTTAATAGGAGTGTGGATTCATTTCTATGTACCAATCGATGACGACGAACTGAGAGCAATTTGAGAAGAAAAAGAGTGAAGTTGTTTGTGAGTCTTGGAGGGTTGAGTTCGTATTCACTGTTGTAGAAGAGAGTTTCAAATATAGGTGGGAAGTCTAGGGTTTGGAGTCCAAGCTACAAGTGTAATCGAAGAAGAAATCAATAAGACAAGTAGACGCTTCAAAATCCTCTCAAGCGAGAAGCTTGAAGGTAGTTGTTTTTCTTTGATTAGCTAGTTGGCTAATTAGGGTTTCCACTATACATCGTGAGTTCGTTCCTTATCTTTCTTGCTATATTATTTCGCTGCACCTTCTGTGGGAACAAAGCCTTTTTTCTTTGATTAGCTATAGACTTTGTAGGAAAGATGTCGTCAAGCAATGATATTGGAGATTCATTTTGGAAGCCTCCGATTCTGAAGGCCGGAGAGTATGATTGGTGGGTTAAAACAAATCGAGTCCCATAATTGTTCCCTCGATGGACAGATATGGATAATCATTGAAGTTGGCCCCATAGCTATCCTTAATGATAAAGATGCTACAAAGCCGAAGCCAAGGGTTGACTACACTTATGAGGACTAGAAGAAGCTGGAGAAGAACAATAGAGCTAAGAAGATCCTTCACATGGCTCTGCTCTCCTCTGATCTCAAGAAAATCATTGGCTACAAGACTGCCAAGGAGATCTGGGATGCTCTAAAACGCCTCCATCATGGAAATGAAGATGCTAAGAAAAACATGATTCTTTCCTTGATGAAGGAGTACGATCAAATCTCTCGGGGAAAGGATGAACACATTCAGGAATTCTACTCCAGGTTCCAGGGGATCGTAGGTCAACTAGAGTTCCTTGATGAAGAAATGCCAGACTGGAAGCTTACTCACCATTTCATGCAAGGCCTCAACTCTCAGTGGGATGCGATCGCTCTCGCTCTCTACTCCCAAACTGATGTCAAGACTCTCACTATGGAAGAGGTTGTCGCGAAGCTTGAAAGCAATGCGTCTGTCTACAACCACAAGAGGAACAAGAAAGGAGAAGAGAAGCTTAAAAGCATTGCCTTAAAGGTGAAACGTGCCTTTGACTTGTCTCAAGTCAAAGATGAAGATGAGGACCGTGATGAAGATGTAGCTCTCATCACTAGAGCTATGAAGAAGATATGGTCTCGAAATAAAGGCATATCGAGTTCCTCCGAAGGGAACAGAGACATGAAGGATATCGTTTGTTACCACTGTCATAACAAATGACATTTTGCCAAAAACTGCTTCAAGAAGAAGGCAGGTATTCCTCAGGCTCGTGAAGGGGAGCAAGCAATGATCGCTATATGGGGCGATTCCAACTCAGATGGCGAAGAATCATCTCATTTAAGGGATGTCTGTTTGATGTGCATAGAAGGCTCTAATGAATCAGAAGGTTGTCTTCAGGGATCTAAGGATGAAGCAAGGAAAGGTTCCTGGTACTTCGACAGTGCTTGCTCAAGACATATGACAGGGAACAAAGGTTGGTTCACATCACTTCAACAGATCTCCGGAGGTTCAATAACCTTTGGAAACAAGAGCAGGGGAGAAGTTTGTGGTATCGGTAAGGTAAGGCTTTCTAACCATATTACTGTGAATAATGTGACACTTGTGAATAACCTCAAATTCGATCTTTTTAGTGTGGCTCAAGTATGTCAAAATAAGAAAAATAGGGTAGTCTTTACTACTGATGATTGTCATGTTGAGTGTATAAGTACAGGGAAAATTCTGCTCAGAGGAATCTGCGATAATAATGTCTACAAGGTTGACCCTCCTTTCATCCCTAAGAGGGACCTATGTCTATTGTCCATCGTAGGGACAACAGATCTATGGCATAAACGGTTCGGACACGCAAGCCTTCAACTCATTTCCAAACTTCATGGACAAGAACTGGTGAACGGTCTTCCTAAGATCGAAGCAATGAGAAATGGAGTTTGTGATGCTTGTACCAAAGGTAAACAAGTCAGTTCATCCTTCAAGTCAAAGAAGGAGGTGAGTACTACTCGTCCACTAGAACTGATCCACATGGATCTTTGTGGGCCAATGCGCACAAGGAGCCGTGGAGGAAATTCCTATGTCTTTGTTATTATTGATGACCATTCCAGGTACACATGGACTCTCTTTCTGTCCTCAAAAGATGAAGTGTTCGCTGAATTTGAATCTTGGCTCAAGTCGGTTGAAAGGAGTACAGGACAGTCTCTGGGGTCAATCTGCACTGATCATGGGACGGAATTTGAGAACTCTCAGTTTCTATCCCTCTGTAGGAACAAAGGCATTAATCACAACTTCTCTGCTCCAAGGACTCCACAGCAAAACGGTGTTGTGGAAATGAAGAACAGAACTCTAGAAGACATGACGCGTACCCTCCTTATTGCAAGTGGTTTTCCTATGAGCTTTTGGGCCGAAGCCTTGAACGCTGCATGCTTTGTTCTGAACAAGACAACCATTCGTCCTCTTTTGAACAAGACTTCCTATGAACTTCTAAGGGGAAGAAAGCCTAACGTGTCTCATCTGCACACGTTTGGTTACAAGTGCTTCGTTCACAACAATGGGAAGGATTCTCTTGGGAAGTTTGATCCCAGAAGTGATGAAGGAACCTTTGTAGGATATTCTCTTCACAGCAAAGCCTACAAAGTGTTCAACAAGAGAACTAGAAAGGTAGAGGAAAGCATTCATGTGGTTTTCGATGAATCTGTTATGGTTGGTAACAATGTACATGAACAATCAGCAAGTGTTCCCTCAAACACTGGCTCGTCTGGAGATGACTGCTTTCAGCTTGTGGAAAACAGTATCGGAAATGGGGTCCAGTCAAATCAAGACTCTCGTGATGATCCATCAACAACAAATGAAGGCACTGAACCATCTGATTCGTCTCAGGTTCCTCAGGAGGAACAGAGCCCCAGTCCTGACTCAGTGGAATCCTCTGAGGAAAGTCCAGCTAGTGAAGAAAACAATGAAGAGGGTTATGATGATGTAGGAAATGGTGGTGAAAGCTCTACTACTGGTAACGCTAACTCTGAGGAGTTTGACATCAACAATCTACAAATCAGAAACTACCAGCAGAAGTGGGCTCATCTTGTCCATCAAATCTTTACAGATTACAGAAAGGGAACTCCTCACAGCACTCGCTCCTCTTTACATATTTTTTGTGCTTTCAATGCCTTTCTCTCTCTGCAAGAACCTAAAACTGTAGGAGAAGCATTGAAGGATCCCGACTGGATTAATGCCATGCAAGAAGAACTCCATCAGTTCAAAAGGAACAAGGTTTGGCGGTTGGTTCCTCGACCAAGGAACAGGACAGTGATAGGAACAAAGTGGGTGTTCAAAAACAAGCTGGATGATCAAGGTCAGGTCACAAGGAACAAAGCAAGACTGGTGGTGAAAGGTTACAACCAGCAGGAAGGAATCGACTATGACGAGACATTTGCTCCTGTTGCCAGGTTAGAAGCAATAAGACTATTAATTGCCTACTCCTCTTTCCACGGCTTCAAACTGCAACAAATGGACGTCAAAACCGCCTTCTTGAATGGAGTTCTCAAGGAGGATGTCTATGTGGAGCAAACACCTGGTTTTGAAGTCGCTTCTCAACATGATCATGTCTACGTTCTTGATAAAGCGTTGTATGGTCTCAAACAGGCTCCAAGGGCCTGGTACGATAGGCTCTCACAGTTACTTCTGGCTCATGGTTACGTTCGTGGAAAGATCGACAAAACCTTGTTCCTTATGAAGGATGGAAAACACACTCTGGTTGTGCAAGTCTACGTGGATGATATCATCTTTGGGTCTATAGATGATAAACTGGTTCAAAAATTCTCAAATCTAATGGCCAGTGAATTCGAGATGAGCATGGTTGGGGAACTCAAGTTCTTCTTGGGTCTTCAAGTCTCTCAGGGAGATGATGGAACCAAAGTGCACCAACAGAAGTACCTCAGGGAATGTGTCAAGAAGTTCGGAATGTTTGATGCAAAGCCCTTCACAACTCCTATCTCAACAAACAATCCAATGGGAAAGGACGAACATGAGCAAGGAGTTGATCCATCTATTGAGGAATCATAGGTTCACTTCTCTATCTCACTGCAAGTAGACCTGACATTATGTATAGTGTGTGTCTTTGTGCTCATTTTCAGGCTGATCCCAAAGAGACACACCTCAAAGCAGTAAAGCGGATTCTGAGATACTTGAAGGGAACAGATGATCTGTGTTTGTGGTATCCAAGGGGTGAAAACTTCAATCTAGTCGGATACACTGATGCTGACTTCGCAGGGAACAAAGTGGACATAAAATCTACATCCGGAATGGCTCAGTTCCTCGGTCCGTGCTTAGTTTCCTGGGGGTCAAAGAAGCAGAATTCAGTTGCTCTACCCACTGCAGAAGCCGAATACATAGCCGCCGCTGCTTGTTGCACTCAACTCCTATGGCTTAAACAACAACTTAGCGACTATGGTATTCTTCTTGACTCTATTCCCATTCTTTGTGACAATACTAGTGCAATAAATATCTCCAAGAATCCCGTGCAATACTCACATACCAAGCATATCGAGATAAGACATCACTTCTTACGTGATTGTGTGGAGAAAGGGTTAGTGTCCATGGACTTCTGCGGAACCAAGGATCAGATCACAGACATTTTCACCAAGGCACTAAACAGGGAACCCTTCGAACAGTTCCGTATGGAACTAGGTATGATCTCTCTAAACTGATTGACTATATGTTATGTTCCCTCGATGATTGGCTAATTTACATGGTAAAGTGTGAAAGTTTAATCATCATGTCTCGATTTACATTCATTCTCTTAATCATTAATTGAACGACGTGCTTAGACTCATGCTAATACTTCACTTATGTGCAAACACTCATGCATGATTTTCTATGCTATCATAATAACATTTGAAATAGTTTATCTTTCGGCCCAAAAGAGTCAACTTGATGCAATGATCCCTCATTACAAGCCCACATGATTGTTGACTCTACAACTTACCCTAGCCATCATGCTTGATGCTTCCTATGAGTCCCTCTAATCATCCACATCTGGGAGCCTCTCATTCATGATTAAACACTGAAACAATTCTCGTATATTTTTGTGTGATGTTCTTTGTACCTTCTCTGGTAACGTTACCCCCGCATCACACTCTTCTAATTTCCTCGAGAAGTCGAGAAATCGAATCGTCGCCTCTGTTACTTGGGGCTAGTACATGACTAGTATGGTGTGAATTGATAGCATGCAACCACTTGTGAAGTGTTATGGGCATTTAAGATTGAAGTGTTGTTTGTGGCGATTGAAATTTTTGTGGAACTTGTTGGTCTTGGTCAGAATCTTCTACATGATGTATTTTTGAAGATTTCTTATCGGTTGGAACAAAAAAAAATGAAGTTGTAAACTCTGGGGAACAAAAGGAGGAACCAGATCTGTGGAAGGAACCAAGAAGGTCGTCTCGCATGCGCCTACACGGAGGAAAAACAAAGATATCTTGGGGAGGGCTTGGATACTCATCTTATCTGAGGTACTCTTCAATTCTTGGCTCCCGGTATCAGTGGCGCCTGATTCGTCTTTCTTCGCTTTCCAACCCATTTCGTGTTCCCGGCACATCTATCTCCTTACTGCCTTGTTTTTTCCTTGTCTCTGTCTCACAAGGCTATCTTGACCGGCATATTAATCATATGTGGTATCTTTGCATATCTTGTGTTGTCTTTGCATGGGGTCTATGTTTGTGTGTTTCAATCTAATGCAAAAGGGGTTGTTTGTCTATCTTCCTGTGCTCATTTTCTCTTGCTCTTTACTGACGATTTTGATGATGCCAAATGGGGGGAAATGACATGTAGCTTTGGTTGAGGGGGAACAGAACATGGTTTCATATGTTGCTAGACTAAGGGGGAACTATTGTGTCCAAGTGTGGACCTTTCTGTATACAACTGTCTTTATCTCATATATGTATGTTTTATTGTCAATGATGTTTGTCACCATCAAAAAGGGGGAATTTGTTGAATTCCTTAGGTTTTGATGGTAACAAACATTCAACTAATCTGGTAACTAAGTGTTTCAGGAACAAAACAGTTGTCACAGGGAACCATTGCAGCAAAAGAGTGCAGAGGGAACAAAGCGATCTCCACATGTTTTGTTACCTCTCAAGGAACATCAGTGATGAACACAAATCAAGCTGCGAATGGATTGGAAGATATACAACGTGAAGATTATGGAAACTATTATGGAAGATCACGCGGTCAAGGATAAGAGATTTCGGTTGGAAGGATCTCGTCTAATGAGAAGATATGGAGAGAGAAGCCAAATGCGTTATCTTAGGAAATCTTTCCTAAGATAATGATATTTGGAGAGAGAAGATTGTTATCTTTAGCTGATTATATTATCTTACGAATTCCTTCCTTAGATAATGTAAGCGGTTAAAATAATATTCTTCAAATCATTGTATATCTTTTTGTTACCAAGTTTAGAAAGATTTTATCTTGTTATGATTAGGTTTTAGTCGTGGTTTATTTAATAGGAGTGTGGATTCATTTCTATGTACCAATCGACGACGACGAACTGAGAGCAATTTGAGAAGAAAAAGAGAGTGAAGTTGTTTGTGAGTCTTGGAGGGTTGAGTTCGTATTCACCGCTTTAGAAGAGAGTTTCAAATCTAGGTGGGAAGTCTAGAGTTTGGAGTCCATGCTACAAGTGTAATCGAACAAGAAATCAATAAGACAAGTAGATGCTTCAAAATCCTCTCAAGCGAGAAGCTTGAAGGTAGTGGTTTTTCTTTGATTAGCTAGTTGGCTAATTAGGGTTTTCACTATACATCGTGAGTTCGTTCCTTATCTTTATTGCTATATTATTCCGCTGCACCTTCTGTGGGAACAAAGCCTTTGTTCCCTCAGACGTAACTCTAACGATCCAATAATGGATCATTGGGATTGATTCTTGTGATGTGTGTTTTCAATATTTATATCCTTATGTATTTACAATCATGTCTTTGAAAATAAACACTTATTGATTTTGCCTGTGTGGCAACGAAATGATAAAGTGTTGATGTTTACGCATGTGTGACAGTTATAAAATAAAGTGTTGATGATTAGGCTTGTGTGGCAATGATTCATCCCTCGATTAGGGATCATCTTGGGTTGGGCCGCCCGGGGTGAGTGGGTCGAGGGAGGTTCTTTACCTGTGTTGTGGAGGATCGCTCGTCTAGCTAACAAAGTTGTACCCTCCAGCAGGTAAAGGTATATGTTTTGGTGTTTTGTTTATCCATCCCTTGTTACTCCCGGAATCCGGTTGGGTGTGCCAAGGGGGCAACTTTACCTGTATTGGGAAGGACGGGTCGCCTAGCTAACGATGTCGTTGGCTTCCCGCGGGTAAAGGTGTAGGTAAGAAGGTACATTCGTGCCCAAAAGTTCTTGGGCATGTTTTTGAATGTGATTGTGGATGTTTTATTGAAACGTTTGGTATATGCTTGTGTTTATTTTTCACTGTGTTTTATTGAAACTCATAGCTATCGCTCAAAGTTGTGCCTTTTGTCGTAAAATGTAAATCGTATGTGTTTTTACTGTTGTTTGTCGCCCAAACTCTTAACTCTTTTTTTCCCGCCAATATTTTGACAATATAAGATGATTCCCGGAAAGATATTGAGAAAATTTATAACTCATAACTTTCGCTCAAAGTTGTGCCTTGCGTCGTAAAATGAGAATCGTAGGTGTTTTTAGTGTTGTTTGTTGCCCAAACTCTTAGCTCTTTTTTTCCCGCCAATATTTTGACAATATAAGATGATTCACGAAAAAAATTGACAAAATCTAAAACTCATAACTTTCGCTCAAAGTTGTGCCTTGTGTCGTAAAATGTAAATCGTAGGTGTTTTATTGTTGTTTGTCGCCCATGATCTTAGCTCTTTGTTTTACCTCAATATTTTGACCACATAAGATGATTCACGAAAAGTAAGTGACAAAAATTAAAACTCATAACCTCTGCTTAAAGTTGTGGCTTGTGTCGTAAATGGTAAATCGTAGGTATTTTTAATGTTGTTTGTCGCCCAAACTCTTAGCTCTTTTTTCCCCGTCAATATTTGGACTATATAAGGTGATTCACGGAATGAAATTGACAAAATTTAAAACTCATAACGTTCGCACAAAGTTGTGCCTTGTGTCGTAAAATGTAAATCGTAGGTGTTTTTAGTGTTGTTTGTCGCCCAATTACACTGCAGTGTAATTGGTTAGCAAGTGGTGATAAGGCCACTTGTTAAAGGGAGGTCCTGGGTTCGAGTCCCACCTCCAACAACCTACAGGCTAACACCCTGTGAGCATCTGGTTGGGGTATATGGCCTGCAGGCCTATTGAGTTTGGGCTAGGCCCGTCGGCTATGCCACAGGTTAGAGTCCTGGGCTGGTCGGGGGTTGACAGCCCACGGCCACAGGTTAGAGTCCTGGACCGTGGGGTCCACACTCATCATAATACATGTCTTCAAGCTTGGAAAAGAACTCGAGTGGAGTCAACGACCCTTGGCGAGTCATGGCAATCTCCAATCGCATTTGATTCATGTAGTCTGGAGGCACGTATTTCTTTGTCATCACATAGACTAGTTGATGCCATTCTGTGACTCGTGTCCTGTGGCGACGAACGCAATCATCTTCGAATCTATGCCACCACAAGCGAGCGGCTTCTCGGAAGTTAAGCGTCGCGGCATCGACATGATCCTCAAGTGGCACTCGATTATAGCGAAGGGTGTACTCCGTAGCCTGCACCCATTCAAGAAAAACAGAGGGGTTGTATTCACCATGAAAATGCTCGATTTTTACCTTGACTTGATGTCGCGGGTATCGAGGCTGGTCAGTTGCTTGGTTGAACGCGTTGTTTGGCACGGCGTCGTAGAGCGGGTTCTCAAAGGCGCGCAATCCATGTGGTCTATCGCATCCAACCTGGTGTCTATCGCGTTGTTCGCGATCTTCACGGACAAACTCATCCTTGGGCGCGTATGCGTCATCGCGTTGACATCTTCGCGGTTGGGCATCAAAGTTGTCGTGTCGATTGTCTCTCTGCAAAATATCGCGGCGCTCGCCGCCAATGTTTTGAACGCGTTCTCCTTGTGGTCGGAGACGCGGTGAAGGGATCCAATTCGATGGGTGATCCTGCAATTCAAGTGGATCTCCAATAGGGGTGGAAAAAAATTGGGTTGACCATACCTGAGTCCTCGATTTCTTCGTCATCATACTCGTCGAAGACGTCTTGGACATTTGGTGTGATCGACGCGTAACCATTAGATCCGTAACGCGGTGTTCGAACACTCTGGTGTCGAAGATGATCGCGGACATCATGGCTGCGTTGTTGGGCAGGGGGTGTCCTCAATTGATCATCGCGTCGCGTATGCCCAGTGTCGCGGCGGCTTGGTCTTCTTGGCATCGCGTCGGCTTGGGCCGCCTGACGACGTCGACCATCGCGTGGTGTGGAGTCTGGCACACGGCGTTGGGTTCTCCGAGAGGCATACCTATCATCAAAGTTGTAAGGTTCAGAGTACTCACCTCGAAAGTCGTCGGCGTCGCGGTCGGAGTCGGTGTCGTGGCCACCGGGGGTGGCTCTGGGCACGTAGCGATCCATCCTGGGAACAAAGCCTTGGCGGCTCTCAATGACACTCTGCATTCTGTTGAGTTGTGGTTGATGTTGAGAAGTGGACAACATAATTCCCTTGCCTTTGTCCACGCGTGTCTTAGATGGGACCGCGTCGATTGCTCCAGTGGGAGGCGGCACGTCCAGACCACTAGGTGGTGTTGGGGTTGGCACAATGGGTGCCTCTTGTTGGTTGGCTCTGAGAGTGGCGTTCTCTTGTCGAAGAGCCTGGATCAAGATTTGATCTTCGGACAACCCCATGATGGGATCGCGGGGTTGGTCTTGTGGTGGTTGGTCTTGGGGGAGACCCAACTGTGGAGGTAATAGGTTGGTGGTGTTATCTTCACGGTCGTCTCCACTGTGTCCAATCTGCATGGTGCCTATAACAAGACGACCAGACATGGGAGTAAAAACGAACCAAAAGACAACAAAGAACAACAACCAAGCAAATCACTAGTCAAGTCACAAAGGTCACGTCGGTAGGGCTTGTTTGGCTTGCCGTGAGGGCGGCTTGGCTTGAACAAGTTATGGTGTATCAAGCAAGTTGCAATCAAACAAACAAGAACAAATTGAAACCCTAAAACAAACGTAAACAAAGTAACCTAATTAGCAAGAAAGTACTTCTAGGAAGCTTGACCTAGACGGTGGAGAGATATAGAAGAGGAGCTTAGACCGATGTGGGTTAGGTTTGCCTTATTTTGGCTTTTCCTAACTTTGGAAAGTTTTTTTTTTTAATATCTTTTCGATATCTTTTTTTTTTAATATCCGAGATCTTATCTTTTGATCTTTTCGGATTTGCAAAAGGAAATAAAATAAAATGGTCTAAGTAACAAGAATATCACAAGTGTGATGTTAGAGATAAGAGAGAGAAGATAAGATTTGATGATATCTTATATATGGAAATTCGGTTTAACAACCTAAAAAGTAATATCTAGCAAACAAGGAAATTCTATCCATGCATGAAACAAGGAAACGAAATATTCTAGCATGCAAGATAACAAAATTACCTAACACACCAAAACTTGGGGAATAAGAAAAATTTTCCGCCAAGGTATTACCTCGTAGAAACCAAATAGGTGTAGCAAATATGGAAAGTTCTGATTTTTCGTGATCTTTTAGTGAAGCAAACGATGGTGGGCAAGAAAAAAAAATCGTGAACAAGAGTCAAACTTGAGTTCGTGACTTACAAGACTACTGGGCTCTGATACCAGTTGATGTGTCCTTGCCTCCGATGACAAGCCAAATTGTCGAAGGAGACGCCTTTGGATCTAGTCTTGGTTGGGAAGTCACTCGGTGTGGTGATTCTGCTGTGGAACGTGATGATGTAGTTGATCGCGAACGGAAGAACGCGATGAATGGATCTCGGTGGTGATGGAAGCGATTTGGTGGAAAGATGGTAGCGGTGGCGGAAGCGGTTTGATGAAGATTAGGCGACTTGAAGAGACAAGTCGTTGGTGTCGTAGCGTCGACTGCAAAGGGGATAAACTCGAGGGAGATCGAGTGGTTGCCGTAGCGTCGGCGGCGGAGTGAATGAGGATGAGAGGGATAAGGGTGACGTCCGATCAAGGGAAGGAGGAATTATCACTCTACTTAAAACCTTGAACTTTAATTTGAACGTGAGAAATAACATTAGCAAAGTAGGGTATAAATAGGGGAGGTGAGACGTCGGATGGGCCGAGTCGAACCTCGTGGGCTAGCCCATGCAAGCATGCAAAAGGCACAAACCCTAAAAGATATAATGACTGAAAGGAAACTATCTAAAATGCTATAAATAAGGAAACTATATAAAATGATATATATAAGGAAACTATCTAAAATACGCTGGAAATACCAAATATAGATAGTGTCTGTAAAAGAACGCGTGAAACTCCTTAATGCGGTGAAGGGCTGAAAGCAATCATCGCGTGAGATGACGACGAAGTGTCGCCATCTTCAGAAGAATGCGTTGATCCGATGGTGGCGAGGACGACGAGTCTTGGATTGGCTTCTGGGCTTCCTTGGCCAGCGACGACGCGTGCAACTAGTGATGCGACGGCAGAGGCGATGGCTTTGGACCTAGATCTAGTGACTGGGCCTTGTGAGCGTAGGCTCATGGCTTCTTACTCGTCTTGGGCCGTCATGGGAGGCAGGGTCACATCACCTCCCTCCCCTCCCCCCTCCCCTCCTTTCTCTTTGCTCCTCTTTCCCTGTCTCGTTCTACTGCTGGTGTTTGTTCTTTTGATCTTGTTTGGTCTTTGACGCTACTCAAAGCGATTTCCCTTTGATCGCCCTATCCCTAGGGTTGATTTTGGTACTATGCTTGATTCATCCAGAGTTAGGCCAGCCCTTGGTGATGCGTGTGGATGCTGCAATTGTGGGTTCATCATTGTGTTTTGTGGAAGGAGATTTTTTCCTCCTTTTGTTGCTCCTTTTTAGTTCGCTTGTATAAGGTTTTTCCCCCTACTTGCTCTCTTTTTGGCTACTTTTTCGGGGTTCTTTTAGCTCTGTTTGGACTTTGCTTGGTATTGTTCCCTCTAGCTCTTTAGGGGTTTTGGCCTTGTTGCCATTTTGTCATTTTTCACCCCACATTCCTTTTTGGGATTTTCTATATAGCTACTCTTCTTCTTTTTATATATTTAACACCTTTTAGGACAATATAAGATGATTAATGGAAAGAAATTGACAAAATTTAAAACTCATAACTTTCACTCAAAGTTGTGCCTTGCGTCGTAAAATGTAAATCGTAGGTGCTTTTAGTGTTGTTTGTCGTTCAAACTTTTAGCTATTTTTTTCCCGCCAATGTTTTGACAATATAAGATGATTCATGGAAAGAAATTTACAAAATTTAAAACTCACAACTTTCGCTCAAAGTTGTGTCTTATGTCTAAAATGGTAATCGTATGTGTTTTTATTGTGGTTTGTCGCCTATACTCTTAGCTCTTTGTTTTCCCCCAATAATTTGACCATATAAGATGATTCACGAAAAGAAATTGACAAAATTCAAAACTCATAACTTTCGCTCAAAGTTGTGTCTAGTGTCGTAAATGGTAAATTGTAGGTGTTTTTAGTGTTGTTTTTCGCTCAAACTCTTAGCTCTTTGTCCCCCCCCCCTCACAATATTTTGACAATAATTAAGATTATTCACAAAAAGAAATTGACAAATCTTAAATCTCATAGATTTCGCTCAAAGTTGTGCCTTGTGTCGTAAAATATAAATCGTATGTGTTTTTAGTGTTGTTTGTCGCTCAAATACTTATCTCTTTGTTTCCAAACGCTTAGTTCTTTATATATATTTAACACCTTTCAGAACAATATAAGATGATAAACAGAAAAAAATTGACAAAATTTAAAACTCATAACTTTTGCTCAAAGGTGTGACTTGTATCGAAAATGATAAATCGTATGTGTTTTTGATATTGTTTGTCGTTCAAATACTTAATTCTTTGTTTTCGGTCAATATTTTGATAATATAAGTATTCTACAACAATTAAATATCCAACCAATTTTTCCAAACTCTGCTTTTTGTTTCTCGCAAATTTGAAACTCTTTGTTTTTTCCTAATATTTTGAAGGAAAAAGCTCTCTTTTTTGGGGTTTCCGACCTTCCTCCGGCGGTTCTCCGGCGATTCTCCAGCTTGCCCCCTCCCTCCTTTCTTTGGCTTCCTCTTCTCTTGGCCGACAGTCATGGTGACTTAGCGTCTTCTCTGGCTGTCATGGGCCCCTCTCATCCCGCTCCTGGGCTCGTTGTCTTCTCGCCCTGCCAGATCTGAGTTCTTTATTGTCGGTGATGCTCCGATAGGCTTCTCCGGTCATCCCCTTCCTCTCTCCCAACCCTTTTCTCCTCGTGGCTTCCCCCTGTGTTGTTGATGACTCGCGGCCTTCCCCCTAGACCCCCTCCCTATTCTCTGTCTCAGCCCCCAAACCCTAGGTCTCGTCTTTCTTCTCCCGCCGGTGACCTTCTCCCCCCAGGTGAAGTTGTTCTCGCCTTGTCGAAGGCGAATCTTGAGCGCTCCAGATCTAGTTGCCCTCGTCTTGTCGTCCCTCCTCTTCCCCTAGCGGCTCCTGGTGCGGCCGTCCCTGCTTCTGGTTCCCTTCCTCCTCTTTCGTACTCTTCAGATCTAGGCCTCTCCAAGGAGCCGTCGTCCTTGTTGGCTTCCCCTTCAGCTGTTATCCCCTCTTCTTGTGCTGAGTTTGGTCTTAGTTGTCCCGGTGTTTCTCACCCAGGTGGCAGCTCTCTCCCCACAGTTCTTGCTTCTAAATCTGTTGGCCCATTAGAGGAAGGTTCAGTGGTGATTGCCCTTGGTACTGATGCTATTGTGGGAGACTCTAACTGTGGAGATGCAAGTGTTGCTGGCCCCTTCATTGATGACAACAATTTGTGTCATGGTTCAGATGCTTCTCAGCTGCTGGTGTCGAGCTCCACAGTGTTGTGTCATGTTCCCGTCGTGCTAGGCCAGACGCCTAAGTATGCTGCTCAGCCTGATGACAACAATTTAGGGAATTTGGGGACTTCTTCTGGTGTCATTGACACTTTCTATGTTGGCTCCTTATTTGAATTTGTAGCTGCTCAGTAGCCATCACCTCCCATTGTTGTTGACTCCTCCGTAGTAGCCCAGCAGCCTCCAATCCATGATGTTCAGCTTGCTCCAATGGGTTCTAATGTCCTTTTATAACCTAATATAGCAAAAGTTCAGCAGAAGCTTCCAATCCATTTTAGCGATTCAGTCGGGGCTCATCAGCTCGATATTTTGCTTAATGAATTGAGTTCTAAAGGGGTTCCGTTGGATGTGGTTTTAGGGTCCTTGAATGCTCTAAATAAGGCCTTAACCATTTCTTCCTCCTCCTATGAGAACAAGGACAAAGGCACTTTGAAGAATTCCCATAGTAGTGATCCCACGAAGCTAGCTCATAACAAGGCCCTGATCTCTCATAGCTTCCCTCCGCTCCCCTCGTCTGTGGGAGAACCTCCGATGATTATCCATAAGCCTATTGTGGATAAGGGTAACTCTTTTTGGCAAGCTCTTAGCGGCAATCAAAATATTGTCAATGCTAGAAAAATTGCTTTTCATCCTGATGCGCAGAAAGGTTGAGTTGCCTAGCAGCAATCTCACATTGCTCATGGTATAGCTAGATGGCAACATATGCTTATCGGCGTTGTTCTTGGGCCGCAACCCTCCGTTAACTATATGATGTGGTTTATGAGTCAAAATTGAAAGATTAATGCTCCTACTCTCTATTATAAAAGAAATGGTACTTTTATTTTCAAATTTCAAAGCGAAGAGGATCTAAAATGGGTATTATCCTCTGGCCCTTGGATCTTAGGAGGATTGCATCCCTTAGTGCTTAAAAATTGGTCCCCCGGAATGTCTATTGATTCGTGCTCATTCCAAGAAGTTCCTGTGTGGATTACCTTGCCGGATTTAGACCAAACTCTTTTTAATGATACTACTTTGGGACTTATAGGTAGTTCGATCTATTGGTAAACCTATATGATTAAATAGTTTGACAAGTTATGTTGAGCGTATATCCTACGCTCGTATGCTGGTAGAGGTGACTGTGGGAGAGTCCAAGATGAATCACACCACTATTGTTTGGCCAGACGAAATTGAGAAGTCTCAGGAGATAGTTTTTGAGGGTCTCCTTTGGGCATGCTCCACTTGCTCTAGTTTTGGACACACTGAAAAATTATGCCCTAAATCCCCTTCTCGTCTACCCCATGAGGCTAGACGCTTTTGGGCTAAAAAGAGTGGCTCTAGCTCGTTGACCTACTCTGACAAGGAGACACCTGCTATTCCCTTGGAGGGCTCCTATGCTCCTTTGAGTGGTGTTTCTAGTTTCCCCACTCTAGGTGCGCTTAGTTCTGCGGATCGCTCAACCTTTACTATTTGTCCTTCCCTCTACCAGATTCTCTGGACCAAGGTATGTTTCTTCCCTCTGTCCTCTCTTTAGACACTAATGTGTGTTCTAGTGGTCCTTAGGGTATAGCAATTTCCTCTGTTCTGCAAGGACCTAGACAAGAGTCTGCTTGGCAAGATCCTACCTCTTCATTAGCTTTGGTTGATATTCTCTTCCCTGAGTGCTTTGAAAATTTCTATCCCCCTTCTGGTTCTAGACATTTCCCCTTGTCCGAAAGGAGTTCGATTGTTACGACAGACAAAACCTTTAAGGCCCCTCACCCTGATAACTGGAAAATTGCATGTGGCAAAAAAACAATATCCCATTCCAAGGGTTCTAAGTTTGGTACTGTAGCTGAGCTGCTTCGCCTGGATGGTAGGGAAGGTAATTCCATTTCTGTCCATGACACTGACGTAGCATCAGTTAAAGGGTTTATTTATGGATAACTTATCCATGGGTTGCTGGAATGTTACAGGGTTTCGTGCTCCCAATAAATTCAAGATGGTTGCTGATTTCTGCTCTAATCATAAATGTTGTCTGTTTGTTGCTTGGGAGACGTGTATTGCCTCTGTTGATGAGTCTGATGTTGTTTCGCGTCTGATGAGGAATTGGAGATTTATCTCTAATAGTACCTCGTATGATAGAGGTCGTATCCTTCTTCTCTGGGACCCTGTTATGGTTGATGTCCAGGTCTTCATTGCTCTCCCCCAAGTTATTCATTTCAAGGTTATCCCTAAGTCTGGGGAATCACCTTTTTTTGCTAGTTTTGTTTATGCTTTCTATAACAAAGCTGGTAGAGTTTCGCTTTGGGACTATCTTAAACTTCAAGCGTCCATCATTGATATCCCCTGGATTATTTCTAGAGACTTTAATTGCCTGATGTATGATGCTAAAAAGCTCTCCTCTCATGTTAATGCCACTTATAACCTTGATGAGCTTCAATCTTCTGCTTTTGATCATGATGTCACTGACCTTGAATACATTGGTGACTACTACACCTGGAGTAACTATAGGGTTCGGGACCATAGAGTTGCATGTAAGCTGGATAGAGTACTGGTCAATGATCATTGGAGACATGCTTATCCTCTATCTCGATCTTTCTTTGGTCCCCTGAGCTTTCGGATCATTCGTCCATGATTACACAAGTGTTTGGGTCATACAGGCTCAAAAGGATCCCTTTTAGATTCAAGAACTTATGGGGTGATGAGCCAGATTTCCTTAACCTTGTCCATAGAGTTTGGAGTACCTAGTTCTATGGAACGGTAAAGTATAAGATTGTTAGGAAGCTCAAGATACTCAAGATTACCCTCAAGCAGTTTTATCGCGAGAGATTCAAGGGTCTTCAGAAGGACATTGATAAGGGGCGTCAGAAATTGGGACATCTTCATGGTCTTCTCCAAACTGATTTGTTTAACACCCAACTTTAACAGGCTATGGATCAAGAACAAGCTTCGCTTTAGAATAAGATCTCTCATCATGTCTTTTACCGCTCAAAAAGCTAAATTGGATTCATTGAGACTTGGAGAGGAGACTTCTAGTATTTTCCATAAGCAAATGAACTATCGAAGATCCAACAGTCGTATTCTCTTGCTTTGTGATGATTCGGGTAATCGTATCCAATCTCGTGATGATATTGTCGATCATATTGTCCAATTATTTTCTAGGTTGCTTGGCACTGCTTCTCCCCCTTCCAAGATTTTCCCTCAGCTTAGGGGACCTTTTGTTGATGTTGCTCTTTTCTCCGAGTTATATAGAACTCCTTCTTGGGCAGAAGTTAAATCTGTGGTCTAGAGTATTGGTAATAATAAGTCCCCTGGTCCGGATGGCTTTACATGTGCTTTCTTAAAGTTTAGTTGGCCGATCATTGGCAATGATATTGTCCTGGCTGTGTCCGAGTTCTTTTCCTCAGAGCGTATCTTGAAATAGATTAATTGCACATTCATTAAGTTAGTCCCTAAGTTCCCCAACCTTACTTTGATTACTGATCTGAGGCCTATTTCGTGGTGCAACACCCTTATGAAGATCATCTCAAAGCTTCTAGCGAAGAAAGTGAAGAGTGTTCTACATGATGTTGTCAATCTGAATCAAGGGGCCTTCATTCCTAGTCAATCTATCTCGCACAATTCAATAGTGGCACAACAAATCATCACTCAATATGAATATGCGGGGATGTCTCACTAGTGGAAAAAACCCTTTTAGAGGCGGGCCTTTTGACACTTATTGAGGCGTACACCGTTTGCCTCTACTGCGGGGGCTACAACAAGTAATGACCCTTTTTGAGGCGGGCAATATACGCTTCTAAAAGGACCTTATTGAGGCGAGCCTCCTAAGCCCGCCTCAATAAGTCCCTTACTTCGGCGCCAAAACGAGGGACTTGTTGAGGCGGGCTTATAAAGGCCCGCCTCAAAAAGTCTTTTTTAAAAAAATATAAAAAAAAATCGGGATGCATATATTGTTTTCAGCCAGTTAGAATGCATATCATAAACAATTCATTATAAGACAGTAATGCATATATTGTTTCCAGTCAGTTAAAAGTATTCAAAATCCAAACATAAGAGGCAACAACAACAAGAAAATGAAAGGGAAAAGAAAATGTAGAGATTAATTGTATAAATTAAGCATCTTTCATTCAAGCAAGGACAAGCCAATGAAGTAATGAAATACCGTACCAACCCTCCAATGGCATTGGCCTTTCAGAGTATATCTGTTGTTACTCTATTCATTCCATATCTCCCTCTCTAGACATGTACTACTCTCAGCTTTTTAACATTTTCTGTGATTACAATTGTTGGTCTAGCACTATTCTAAAGTCCTACAACTATAAAGTCTGGAAACACAAGATTCTAACAACTAAAAATCAAAGATCATCTTCTCTATTATACATCGATCGTTGCCGCATATGTCTTGCCCCTTCCTCCTCAGGGAGATCTGCTCCACTATCAACTATAAAGTCTGGAAACACAAGATTCTCAATCAGTAAACACAGAGATTCATGTGTTTGTTTCATGGCAAGTCCCACAGCCCAAGTTGTATTTTACAATCCATCTTTAAAATTCTACTAAGATACAAGAATCATGAAAGAAGAGCTTCTAAGTAGTCATTGAGATTCATGTTTTGTTTGATGCCAGCCACCAGAGCCCAAGTTGCACTTCACAATCTATCTAAAATTCTACTAAGAATTCCAGAATTATGATTGAATAGCTTCTAAATAATCGGCAATTATCAGTAGATTATAAGGCAATAAGATCATAAACAAACCGTCCCAAATTCATAAACCCCTATCGCCCCAATGTGACAAATTTAACAGAAATATTTGCAGCTAAAATTACCCAGAAATAAATTAAGTAAAACCTAATACGTGTCACGAATCAAAGCACCCGATTCGTTAATAGTGTGTGAACCAACAAAACCCTAAATCGCAAAAAGAAAAGAAGCGGCATAATACTAACCATCTTCACCCTCCTCCTCTTCTTCCTCCTCGTCACTGTCAACTATAGCTTCATCGTCAATCAAAGCAGAGACCCGACCCCTTTTCGACGAGCGCCGCTTAGAAGCACCACCATGATACTCCTCCTCCTCGTACTCCTCCTCTTCCTCCTCATCGTCTTCCTCAGCGACGTCGTCAATAAACTCGGATCTCCTCCTCTTTCTGCTTGGGGGGGCTCGCCGGTGGTCGGGGTGAGGGAGAGAGAGCGTGAGGAGGGAGTTCGGGGGAGAGATGGACGCAAAGGAGGGTTAGGGCTGAGAGGTATCGGGGCTGGGAGAAAAGAAAGAGAGGAGAGAGAGAAAGAAAAGAAAAGAGGGAGAGAGAAAGAAAAGCAAAGAGAAAAAAAAAATTGTTGAGGCGGGCTTTAAGAGGTCCGCCTCAACAAGCTTTAATTGAGGCGGGCTATTTCGCCCGCCTCAATTAGGTATCAGTAGAGGCGGGCCTAACATTGGCCCGTCTCTAATACTTTAGCGGGAATATTTTTTTCAGAAACTTTTTGAGGCGTATAATAAATTGCCCGCCTCAACAAGCTTTAATTGAGGCGGGCTACTTGGCCCGCCTCAATTAGTTAGAATTAGAGGCGGGCCTTACCCTGGCCCGCCTCTAATACTTTAGCGAGAAATGTTTTTTCGGATACTTGTTGAGGCGTATATTAATTTGCCCGTCTCAAAAAATATTTTTGAGGCGTATAAATTAATTATCCGCCTCAAAAACCAAAAAAAGTGATTGCCTAAGTCGTTATTGAGGCGTTTTGTACTATGTACGCATCTAAAAGGGAGCCTCAAAAAGTGTTTTTTCCACTAGTGTCTCCTAGATGCACTATCAAAGTGGATCTTCATAAAGCCTTTGACTGCGTTAAATGAGATTTTTTGAAATTTTCTCTAACTTTGTTGGGCTTCCCTCGTAAGCTTATTTCCCTCATTATGGAATGTGTCACCTCTCCCACCTATTCATTGCTCATCAACGGGGAGAACGAGGGGTTTTTCCAGGGAAAACGGGATCTAAGGAAAGGTGACCCTCTTTCTCCATACATGTTTGTGATCATCATGGAGATGTTGTCTAGAATGATGGAGAATGCTGCTAGTACTCAAGGATTCCACTTTCACCCTAAATGTAGATCGTTGAAACTCTCGAAACTGATGTTTGCTAAATGACCTCCTTTTCTTCTGTAAAGGTGATGTGTTGTCTGTGGCTATTATTAAGCAATGTCTGAGGGATTTTGAAGCCCTTTCTGGTCTTGATGTTAATGTCAGGAAGACTGAGGTTTTTCTATCGGGAGTTGACTCTAGTACCTCATAGGCTATTGTTTCCCTTCTTGGCTTCTCTATGGTCTCCCTCCCCATTACCTGCCTGGGTGTCCCTCTGCTCTCCAAAAGGATCAAAGTCCGAGAATATGCCCCTATCATTCGTAAGTTTGATTCTGCTCTTCTTCACTGGTCGAGCAAGCGTACTTCCGATGCTAGGGGTGAGCATCGGTCCGGAACCGAACCGAAAAAACCGAAAACCGAAATTCCCAAAAACCTGAACTGAAAACTGAACCGAATTATATTGGATCGGTTCAGTTCGGCCCGAACCCGGTTCAGTTCGATTCGGCTAAAAAACCGAAAAATCGAATTTGTCCAAAACGAGTACAATTTCATCTTCTTACCTAGTTACCTGCATATATGATATAATTTAACATATAATAAATTTAAAATCCCAAAAGCATATAATTTAACTGTTTAACTACTTCACATATAAAGTTCAACTTTCAAAGTTCGACTTGATCTACAAAATAATAAAGTTTCATGCTGCCCATGCACATACAGAAATATCCAAAACAACATAATAACAAGTAAGATCAATGTTTCACTACATTGTCAAGAAGATCATTTCATCCTTTCAAGTTTGAACTTTGAACATCCAAAAATTCCCTTTTTCACTGTCAGCTGCCAAGAAGAGCACTAAGAGAAGTTCATCCTTCCATAGTTCCATTGCCATGAAGCTCACACTCTACACCATGTTTAGAGATAACAATAGTCAATAGTTATGCAATAAAAAAAGAACTAATTGATTGAAAAGACAAATTAATAAGCTACAGAAACTAAGAAAGAACCTTTACTTTGTCCAAAACGTTGGAGAACATGCTTGCCTATTAAGAAAGGCTATCCCATGTTTTTTTCAACATCTAACAAACATATAAAAAGCATCAAACATTAGTAAACAACAATGATGAAATAAGGCAAATAACGATAAAGATAAGAAAAAGATTACATGCTTCCATTTCCTCGGACTCCTTCAGAAGCTCTATTACTTCACCAAATAAATGGGACCTTCCATCAACACGAAGCCAATCTTGAGTGCATATTAGTGCTTGAGCCGTCTAATTAATAATCACATACATCATAGATAAAATTAAATTAGTATAAATGTTAACAAGAGTCAAGAAATATAAATAAAATTCTAAGTGTTTATTAAAGGACAAAGAGTCAAAGATGTCACCTTAGTAGATAGAGAGCTTCGAAATTTATCAATAGTATGGCCTCCTATGCTAAAGGCAGACTCAGATGGAACCGTAGTGATTGGAATGGCTAATACATCACGGGCCAAATGTGCAAGAATTGGAAACCTATGCCCATGACATTTCCATCATATCAAGGTATTAGTGTCAGAGTCAGCAGAATTCCTCAGCTCATGAAAATATTGATCAAATTCATTTATAAATGATGCACCAATAGATTTAGACCGCTTTTGCAATTTAGAAGTCAAGTTTTGGAAGAACACTGGACGACCTCCAGAAGCACGCGAACTTGTTCTCGCAGACCTTGACCTCATCCTATCTTGATCTTCAGCACATGAAGGAGCATAAATCCTTCTATACTCATCAAATAACTCCTTTGTAGCATCCTTAACCGTCTGTGCTAATGCCTCTCCTTCCTCTTTACCATATAAGTCTTGCAATGCCAGTTCCAATCCTTCAAACTTGTACTTCGGGTCAAGAATAATAGCCACAAACATGAACATATTCATCTTCTCCATGCTGCCCCAATACTTGTCACACTTTTCTTTCATAGGTACCGCCATGGAACGATAAACATCATCATCACTTTCCACCCATTGATTCAACAATTGCACGATGTGACCTATGTAATAAAATACATTACACATCGTCACATAAGAGAACCCCAATACATTGTTTGTGAAGTCATAGAACTCTTTCAAGAAAGTCACAATAACTTGAATCTTATTCCACTCTTCTGTAGTTATGTGTCCTAAGAACACACCATCAGCATCTCTTGGAGTTTCTAAACGAGGAAAAACACTTCTATACTTCAAAGCAACCTCTAACATAGTATAACATGAGTTCCATCTTGTAGGCACATCATATTGCAATGCAGATTTGCACTCAATTTTCAGCTTCTGGGCTTCTTCTTTGAACATATACAATCTAGCAGGACAGTTCCTTATAAACTTCACAACAAGTCTAACCTTTTCAATGCAATTGACATGAGGCTTTAGACCAGCTTGGACAATACGATTAGCAATGTGAGCAACAAACCTCATGTGTAGATACTTAGCATTGTTAATGCTACTACCATTTGCTACAACCATCTCCTTCAACTCTTTACAAGCAGAATCATTAGCACTTGCATTATCCACAGTCACAGTAAAAACCTTATCACATAAATCCCAATGCCTCGAACAATCTTCAACATCTCTAGCAATATCAGCACCCTTATGACCACTGTTTGGACAAAAATTCAATATTCTTCGCTGTAATGTCCAATCATTATCAACAAAATGAATAGTCAAACTCATATAGTTTACCCTTTGAATATAAGTCCATGTATCAGTAGTCAGACAACCCCTTTGGCAATTCTTCTGCAAATAAGCTTTCAACTTCATTTGTTCCTCCAGAAATAGTTTATAACAATCACGTGCAATGGTGAAAGGTGAAGGTATCTTAAAGGTAGGGCACATTGATAATAGAAGATCTTGGAAGAAAGGCTTCTCCACAAACATAAAAGGCAACTCTTCTCCAACTATCAATCTAATCAGATTTCTCCTCACAACATCTAGATCTAGCACCCAATTTTTCATCTTATAAAGTTCACCTTCAGAAAGTTTCTCTAAGACAATTTTAGATTGGGTACCTTGATCCTGGTTTTCTGGGTTCTCTACACAAGTCTTGGAGTGCTTGATCAGATTTGTGGTGCCATTCTTCAAAGTATATGCAGTAAATGTTTTCTTGCAATAGTTGCATTCTGCTCTAGGCTTCTTGTTTTTGTCAATAAAAGGCCTGAAATGTTTCCAAGCAGCTGTAACACCCCCAACTTATTGTTGGAAATGCCACACGCGAGTGACCTCAGACATTACCGTCCAAAGTCACCCCAGGCTTTAATCGGAACAATTAAACTCAAATACGTATATATTAAATGAAAGATTGAACAGCGGAAGACATTTGGATAAGAAACTCAATCCTTTTTATTAAACGATCTCTCATCAAACGAGAGAAGTGTTTTTATAACAGAGTTAATACAGTGGAAAACTTATAAATTACACAGCGGAAGACTTTTAAGAATAAACCTATCACATGACTAGGTTATAAAAATATACATTAAAGTAATGTCTAACGACCTTGAAAGACCGGCACTTAAATCTGTAACTGCAAGTCTCTTCTTCAATTGGTTACTTCAGGTCTGCGGGAACCAACCACTGATGTGCCGTAAGGGACGGATGACACCAGCCAACCATGCAAGGAATAAAACCCGGTTGGTTAGTCTAATGAAAGACTATGCAAGGGTGAAAACAGATGGTTCTAGTGATCGTAACCGTTTACTATCATTGTCCCTCGAATAACAACCGAACGAACGATATATAACCCGGTACTTTCACGGAATGATTTATTATTTAGATATGCATTGAAAAGAAGACTCCAAAGGAATTGAGTCTCAAGGAAAATATATGAAGAGAAGACTCCAAGAGATTGAGTCTTACGGGAAAGTATGACAATGTTTGGGAACGTTATAATTGCACACAATCGTTTAAAATGACTTGGTGTTTCGATTCACGACCAACCTCACCGCACAATGCGAATTCAGATTGGAAAGAGAACTTTACTCTGACCAAAGTCTAGACGAGTTTTCCTAGCCGCACTACTTCCTAGCTGTACTACTCGCCTGAGGGTATATTAATTATGTGCACAAATGCACTTATCTTGTTTAATTACAAAACGCACATTTATGTTATAGATTTTTAGAATAATCATCTCATCCATCAGGATATAGAGATATATAGTCGGGAATAAATCCCTAATGGCGGCACCAGCTGTGTGCACATACCCTGAGTAAGGGTAAGGTCATGACCGAAGGTACTGGAGAAATAATCATCCTAGCACTAGTTATAAAGAAACCACTAGACCTCGCAAGGTACATAGCGTTCCTACGAATACTCGTTCTAACTAAGCAGTTAAACACACAATAGTCCACATCAATGCCATCGAGGCAAATAACAGATATAATAGCGTTGTTTCTAGCAATATATACAACCTATTATAATATCTGTATTTCAATCATATATATATATATATAATAGCGTTGTTTCTAGCAGTATATACAAACTATTATAATATTCCTTTTTAAATCGTATCATTTATCAAATCTGTTCCCAAACGAAAACAATAGTTCATCTCAATTTAATTAACAATTAAACAATTGATAATTAATGGAAATATGGAATGATAAGCCAGAGTGAACCGCCACTTGCCTTAGATTAGACGAAGCTCAATGAAGCTCAAAGACAACCGGTTTCCGGGTCCGAAACGAGGACAGACTCGGATTATGGATTCCTACGAAACGACCCATAACGAACCCTAAGTTAGATTCGATAATAAAATATAACCACGAGTGCCCAGGCACACCGCGGGTGCGGCGGCTATGCCGTGGGTACGGTCAAGCTACAGCGGTGAGACTTTCGGCGACACGACGAGGAAGAAAACCTCACCGGGGAAGACGACGGGGGCTCGACTCGTGGTGGCTCCGACTTTTGGATTCCTTGGACCACCCAAGCACCACCTTGAGAGCACCTCCTCCTCCTTTGAGAGCTCCGGCGACAACTCCGAAGAAAGCTTGCAAATCCGGCGACAATGGAACGAGAGAGAGATTGGGATGCCTTCCTCCTCCAAGTCCCCTCCTTTTATAGGCCAAGCAAGGAGCTCAACCAAGCAGCTCCCCCCACCGCCACACCGCCTCAGCTCCGACAGGGGGTAAGCAGCTCAGGCACACGACGGCCGAAGTTCGGTGAAACCGAAAAGTGATGATGACGGCGCGGGTGCGGTGGGTTTGACCGCAGGGTGCGGTGAAGGCCAAATCTGACCGCGGGTGCGGTGGGTATGACCGCGGGTGCGGTCAAGGCAAAATTCTGCCTCTTTCGTCCTCTTTTGTTCGGGAAGAATTATGGGTATGGGTTTTATCCCCGGGTTAAATATATTCGTACTCGAATGAATATTCTAAGCCCCAAAAATACGTCGAATGTATTTTATTCCACTCAGGGAAATATTACAGAGATCAAGCATTTTGCAGAATGTCTGAACTTCTCTGAAATTAATCCGACTATAGTACGAGAGTTTGGAAAATTACCAAAATACTCTTTACTAAAAATGAGGGGTATTACATCACTTCCCCCTTAAGAGAAGTTTCGACTCCGAAACTTGGCCGAATAAACCAAAAAAGCGAGGCGTTTCAACACTACCCCCTTAAGAAGGTTTCGACCGCGAAACTAGGCCGAAAACAGCTCGGGAAAGCGTCTAAGCATATCCGCCTCAGTCTCCCAGGTTTCCCAAGTAACCTCTTCAGTTCTTGACTTGGACCACAAAATCCGTACCAATGGTACCACCTTGTTCCGTAACTGCTTCTCACGGCGTTCGAGAATACGCACCGGTATCTCCTCGTAAGTACCATTTGTCTGAACCTCGATGTCTTCATAACTCAGCACATGAAACTCATATGGCACATACTTCCTCAACAAAGATACGTGGAAAACGTTATGCACTGGATGTGCTGACGACGGCAATGCTAAACGATGTGCTAGAGACCCCGCTCTGTCAAGGATCTCAAATGGTCCCACGTAGCGAGGGTTAAGCTTCCCACGCTTACCGAGCCTAAACACACCCTTGGATGGTGACACTCTGACAAATACTTTGTCACCAACCTCAAACTCGACATTCCTACGCTTCAGATCTGCATAAGACTTTTGTTGACTCTGAGCGGTCAACATCCTCTGTCTTATCAAAGCAATGTCCGAGGCAGTCCTTTCGACTAACTCCGGTCCTCGAATACATACATAGAATTCAACTATAACTCAACTTAGTACTTCTTTTGTCATATAGACCTTACTTCTTTCATACACGACTCATCTATTCATTGGTTACCTTAATCATATTGGCCCTTGTGCCATATCTTTAATTCAAAATCTTTACTCATATCATCCCACAATTGGTCACACCACAACCTCTGTCCGATTATCTCAACATGATTCATTAATCCATTCCTCAGGATTATACTCTTGTCTTACCCAAACGTGCTATATGATTATCTTAACAACGTGGGTCACCTTTTTCCTCAAGTCTACTCGATATCATCCGCAAACATTATCTCTATATATTATGCCATGTAATCATTCTCACTATATCCACAGACCCTGACTACTTTATAATGATGGTCTCCAAGATCATCATATTGACATTAATGTACCTTAAATAGGAGAACACACGTTTCTCTTCAAATTTCTCTATATACACAATCCCAAGGTTCACACCTTAACTCCTTATAATCCAAATATCAAATCTTAGTAACCTCAAAACATTACACCTTTAATATCCTTAAAGATATCTTCCACAATTCCGTCATTTATTTGAAAGTAAGTTTGACCTTATGCCATCTCTAACCAAAAATCCTTACGAGAATAATTTAACGCATCCCCTTAAGCAATCTCTAACTTAAATCCTTTAAGATTCCATAATTTTCTCCAAGAATAATCACGACATTTATTCATATGTTCTCCAAACAAATCACATGAGATCTTACTCTTATTTCCTCAAAGTATCATATTGCTAAATGATTCATTATCAACAGAATCAATCACTTGTGTCCTCATCCTTCAATAGATATACACAAGTAGCATTGTTACTTTACTCCTTAAGCACACATAAACTTAATCTATGTACTAAATCCTTTAGTTTATTGGAATCATCAATATGATCTATCCTTAAACTGTAATCCTTCCATTTAAGTGGCCTTTTCCTAACTCAGTGACTTAACAACCTGATCTTTCCAATAAGGGTTGTACTATACGCCTTATGGATGGCCCATTCACATAAGGTCCGAGCATCGAACCTTGTAAATTCCCAAGTGTCATAACTCTTTAATCCCTGAAAGGACAACTTCCCAATTTCAACTATTTGGTCCACTTAAATTTGGCCCTAAAGCTCATTGCCAACTCAGATTTCTAGTTTCCTCGAAACAAGATCGCGATAAATTAATTAGTACAGTTGTGCCTAATCACTTTATTTCCCTTAACGTGACATCAAATCGTCGTAACAGACATCAATTACTCTCTGTCCAATTCTTTTATCGCTTCTTTTAAGGAAGCCTCATAACAAATCTTAGGTACATCTTCCAAGACAATACCTACGACTTCACACCCTTAGCTTTTTCGAAAGTCTAATCCTCTGGTCCACAATGGACACACTTACTTACAACTTCCATAACCATAATCCCTATGACTTCACAAGAAAAAGTGTACTTTTATGTAATGTTTCGCCTTTTTGGGCCGGCCCAATCACAGGGTTGCAGCCCATACACTCCAATCCATCACTGGTGGCCTAGAACTAAATCTCGCCACTGCCAGTAGGTTGTTGAAGAGCCTCGAACCTGAGACCTCCCCCTTCACCAAGTAGAAAATCGCTAACTTGATACCATCCTTTTAAAGAACTGGATCCCCTATGAACTATCCCTTATATACATATATTCTCTTCTCAGCAAACTATTCCCATGGACGACTACAGTATGACTACACAACTAGGCATTCTGAACTCCATATAGTTTACTCACACGTACTTCTACCAAAACAAATGTTCAGGGTACACATATGAGAGAAAACAAAAATTCATCTCATAGAGCATTAACCACATACATTTGTTTCCTCTATATAATACGATTTTTTTTTGGTAAAGCTCAAATCACGAGATAACGATCATCCGCTCAACGATGGGAGTAATTAATGTCATACCGATGTGACATTATCTCAAGAATAAAGAGATTCCTAAGGATGGATCTAAAAATTCCATAGTGGAGTCGACCCTGGTGTTAACCATGTAGGGAACGAACACCTATGTTCCATACGTTACCCCTCTTTTGTGAGTCCTGACAGCCCTTATCCATACGTGGCATAACTATTTTTGGCACTCACGGAGTCTCGTATGAACGAACAATTTGCAATAGTGACGAATTTAGTAATTTCCGAAACAAGGAAACACTTCTTCATTGATCGAAACATTACATAAAACATCTGATAGAAAGTCGGATAGACAGATTACTAAACTATGGAGACTATTGACAGAAGTCATCGCTCCACATCTAAAAAGCCTTACTAAACACTACCACTTGTACAAAGCTTCACTTCTGTCGGGGTGACGTATCACAAAGAGTTGTTGTTCTTGACCCGAAGATTCCATAGGCGCCTTGCCTTTATCACGAGTAGTGGACTGCCCTGGAACAGATACTTCTGCCCTTGGATTCTGTCCATTGTCAACATTTGAGGCCTGATTTAATTGCTTTAGCTTTAGGTCCTTCTTCCTGCAATATGTCTTCATGTGGCCTTCCCTTCCACATTTGTAGCATACCCGCTTCAACTTTTGGCAACCAGGGCTCTTGTGCCTAGCCTTACCACAGTTGTGGCATACAATCCCGCTGTTATTCCAGCCTGAGCCCTTGGCGGAATCAGACGGAGTCGTCTTGATCCTAGGATGACCAGACTTCTCGATCTTGGTGGGCGACGTCGGGCGCTTGAACGAGCCAGCCCTGCGATTCTGTTGCCCGCTCCTTGCCTCAATCTGCGCCTCCATACTGGCTGCGACTTGAGGTATGGGGGCCGTTTGAGCTTGCGGTATCATCTGGGCCGTTAGTGCCTCGACCACCAGCCCTACTATCTGCCCAATAGTCGTTGCATTCAGCATGATTGGGGTAGGAAGTGGAACTCCCCTTGCATCTTGGGGGTCCATTTGTCCCTGAGGAACATTCTGGCGCAGGGTCGGGTCACTGCTACATGAGTCAGATCCCGCATCCTCCCCTTGTGAAGTAGCACTCATCAACCGAACTCGAGATCCGTTGTTAGGACTCTCGCTAACCGCTTGATTGGTGGATCGGGTGTCCATCACCTATTGATGAACCATAACGTTAATTTAGAACTTTTCCAACTTGTGCATGACACTTTAGTCAGATACGTTATGATACAGATTATAAGGGTCCAAACTAATAACTTTATATTAGTCTGACTAACCCTCCACTGTTAACCACAAAAATGATCTTCTTCTCTTTCTTACTTGGAAAGTGGAAACTCTATAAGAAACGTCAGGCTTTAAATGACATTCCATCTAAGGAGAAATGATATTCCTAAGAATGGATCTAAGGAATAAGTAACAACCTGAATCTTGCAGAAGTTTGAAAAATCTCTTAAATCTTATATCTTCAACTTCATACATTATATCTTTAAACCTTATATCTAAAAATAGTTATTCATGAGGTTAGTTTCTCCAAAACTAGTGATATGATTATCACAAAACTTCTTATAATTTTTTTTTGCACTTTTAAAGTTACAATCATAAACTTATTTTGATTGCGTATAACACGCCTTTTATAAACCAACGATAATTAACTTTTGAACTTCACAATTAGCTAAATCATTAGTTTAAATTAAATTCCAAGAAATAATTAAAACTTTTAAATCTGACAGTTAAATCCTTAAAGTTCTTTATAATAGAAAAATAGGTTGAAAATAGTTTCGAAATTAATTTTATCGAAAATTCTCAAACCTAACAATAGGCCAAGAATTTTAAAACCATTGCTCTGATACCATAATTGTAACACCACCAACTTATTGTTGGAAATGCCACACGCCAGTGACCTTAGACATTACCGTCCAAAGTCACCACAGGTTTTAATCGAAACAATTAAACTCAAACACATATATATTAAATGAAAGATTGAACAGCGGAAGACATTTGGATAAGAAACTCAAACCTTTTTATTAAACGATCTCTCATCAAACGAGAGAAGTGTTTTTATAACAGAGTTAATACATCGGAAAACTTATAAATTACACAGCGGAAGACTTTTAAGAATAAACCTATCACATGACTAGGTTATAAAAATATACATTAAAGTAATGTCTAACCACCTTGAAAGACCGGCACTTAAATCTGCAACTGCAAGTCTCTTCTTCAATTGGTTACTTCAGGTCTGCGGGAACCAACCACTGATGTGCCGTAAGGGATGGATGACACCAGCCAACCATGCAAGGAATAAAACCCGGTTGGTTAGTCTAATGAAAGACTATGCAAGGGTGAAAATAGATGGTTCTAGTGATCGTAACCGTTTACTATCATTGTCCCTCGAATAACAACCGAACGAATGATATATAACCCGGTACTTTCACGGAATGATTTATTATTTAGATATGCATTGAAAAGAAGACTCCAAAGGAATTGAGTCTCAAGGAAAATATATGAAGAGAAGACTCCAAGAGATTGAGTCTTACGGGAAAGTATGACAATGTTTGGGAACGTTATAATTGCACACAATCGTTTAAAATGACTTGGTGTTTCGATTCATGACCAACCTCACTGCACAATGCGAATTCAGATTGGAAAGAGAACTTTACTCTGACCAAAGTCTAGACGAGTTTTCCTAGCCGCACTACTTCCTAGCTGCACTACTCGCCTGAGGGTATATTAATTATGTGCACAAATGCACTTATCTTGTTTAATTCCAAAACGCACATTTACGTTATAGGTTTTTAGAATAATCATCTCATCCCTCAGGATATAGAGATATATAGTCGGGAATAAATCCCTAATGGCGGCACCAACTGTGTGCACATACCCTGAGTAAGGGTAATGTCATGACCGAAGGTACTGAGGAAATAATCATCCTAGCACTAGTTATAAAGAAACCACTAGACCTCGCAAGGTACATAGCGTTCCTATGAATACTCGTTCTAACTAAGCAGTTAAACACACAATAGTCCACATCAATGCCATCAAGGAAAATAACAGATATAATAGCGTTGTTTCTAGCAATATATACAACCTATTATAATATCTGTATTTCAATCATATATATATATATATAATAGCATTGTTTCTAACAGTATATACAACCTATTATAATATTCCTTTTTAAATCATATGATTTATCAAATCTGTTCTCAAACGAAAACAATAGTTCATCCCAATTTAATTAACAATTAAACAATTGATAATTAATGGAAATATGGAATGATAAGCAAGAGCGAACCGCCACTTGTCTTAGATTAGACGAAGCTCAATGAAGCTCAAAGACAACGGGTTTCCGGGTCCGAAACGAGGACATACTTGGATTATGGATTCCTACGAAACGACCCATAACGAACCCTAAGTTAGATTCGATAATAAAATATACGAATCTAAGGAAAGACGAATGAAATCGAAAGAACGGAAATCCCAATCGAGATCACAAAGCCCAAGCCACAACCACGAGTGCCCAGGCACACCGCGGGTGCGGCGGCTATGCCGCGGGTGCGGTCAAGCTACAACGATGAGACTTTCGGCGACACGACGAGGAAGAAAACCTCACCGGGGAAGACGACAGGGGCTCGACTCGTGGTGGCTCCGACTTTTGGATTCCTTGGACCACCCAAGCACCACCTTGAGAGCACCTCCTCCTCCTTTGAGAGCTCCGGCGATAACTCCAGCGAAAGCTTGCAAATCCGGCGATAATGGAACGCGAGAGAGATTGGGATGCCTTCCTCCTCCAAGTCTCCTCCTTTTATAGGCCAAGCAAGGAGCTCAACCAAGCAGCTCCCCCCACTGCCACACCGCCTCAGCTCCGACAGGGGGTAAGTAGCTCAGGCGCACGACGGCCGAAGTTTGGCGAAACAGAAAATCGATGATGACGGCGCGGGTGCGGTGGGTTTGATCGCGGGGTGCGGTGAAGGCCAAATCTGACCACGGGTGCGGTGGGTATGACCGCGGGTGCGGTGGGTATGACTGCGGGTGCGGTCAAGGCCAAATTCTTCCTCTTTCGTCCTCTTTTGTCCGGGAAGAATTATGGGTATGGGTTTTATCACCGGGTTAAATATATTCGTACTCGAATGAATATTCTAAGCCCCGAAAATACATCGAATGTATTTTATTCCACTCAGGGAAATATTACAGAGATCAAGCATTTTGCAGAATGTCTGAACTTCTCTGAAATTAATCCGACTATAGTACGAGAGTTTGGAAAATTACCAAAACACTCTTTACTAAAAATGAGGGGTATTACAGCAGCACTCCGTTTCCCTTTCATCAAGTCTTCCGATGCATTTTCATCCTCTTCGAAGACCTCCCTCCGAGGTTGTTTTGTGGGTCGATTATCCTCCTCATCTAGACCATTATCCTCATAGTCCTCATCAAAATCAGGATCCATTATTTCATGCTCTGATGAAGTTTCTGAAGCAATTGATCGTATCAAGTCTTGAGACTCCGGTTGAGTGCTAGTTATAGCTCTAGTAGATACTCTAGATCTCTTTTTGGATTGAGAGCTCGACATCTACACAAAAAAATAGCAGAGATAAGTTTACACATTGAAAAGAATAAATTATAAAGAGTAAAGATATACTTTCATGGTATGAAATACAAAAACGATACTTACATTTGATGAAAGTCTATCCGTTGTTTTGTATTTAACAATCTCACAATCTCATAACACTTATGTCCAAGAATCCAAGATAACTGAAATTACAACATATTAAGAACTTGTTAATATAAGTTATACAACTAGTTAACCACATAAACTGAAATTGAAATCACGAAGGAAGAAGGTTACTGCAGAATTTCTCAACTAAGGCTACTGTAAATAGCCAAAACATCATATTGTAATGCAGAATTTCTCAACGAATTTCTCAACTAAGGGCCTAAGGCTACTGCAAATATGCTTTTAGTTATGAAAAAAAATCATGACTATCAATCTAGTATGTAACTAAGCAAGTAAGCATATTCAATACCATATTTCATAAACCTAACCAACTAGATTATGGCTACAAACACTAGATTATGGTATCGAAAATTTGAGCATAACAAAGCAATTTGTTGTCTCCACATTTGTATATAATTTCCAACAAGAAATTTAATTACCAAATGCCTAATTTTACTATACGGCGTCAAGCAGATTACGGCTACAAAGACTAGATTATGGTATCGGAAATTCGAACATTCCACCTAATAGAAATGGGCATAAAAATCGAACATTCCAGCTAATAGAAAGATTATGAAATTCTATACGAATTCAATCGGATTCATAAAAGTCATGCATTCTATGAAATAGGAACAAAAACAAAATAAAGAGTAAAAGATGCAGCGGTTCCTGGGGGTTTAGGATTCAAAGGCATGTATGAGTCACCGAAAACAATACACTAGAGTATAGGGTTGGAGCTTCGAGGGGCAGGGGACGCAGTCCACCACCGGCGGCGTCAAGCAGCAGCAACGACTCGAACGAGCAGTTCCTGGCGTGAAGTTCTTGGATGTGGGGGCAGCAGTTCCTGGCGAAGTCAAGCAGTGCCGCAGCGGTTCCTGGGGGAAGACGGCGACTCGGCAAGACGGCGTCGTCCAACAAGGCGGGGGACGGTGACTCGGCTCGGCAAGACGGTTCCTGGGAGCTTGGTGCTTGGTGCTTGGAGGCTGGAGCCTTGGAGGAGTTGGAGCCTGGAGGCGGACGAAACTCGCAAGATTCATTCAACAGAATGAATGCAAAGTTAACGAGCCTTCTTTTTTTTTTACCTAAACCAGCCCAACAAGCAAGGAAGGCAGCCCACTTATTTTTAATTTCAATTTAACCGAACCGAAATTAAACCGAACCGAACCGAAAACCGAACCCCCAAAATACATAAATCGAAAACCGAACCGAATTATTTCGGTTTGGATCGGTTTTTTCGGTCCGGTTCGGTTAAAAAATTCGCTTTACCCCAACCGTGCTCAGCCCTATCCTATGCTGGAAGACTGGAACTTATTAAGGCTATCCTAGGAGGTATCCAATCTTTTTGGAGCCAGACCAATCTGTTTCCTATTGTTGTTATGAAGCTAATGAACATGACTTGTCACAGATTCCTTTGGAGTGGCAGGAGTGAAGGGCGCATAAGTTCTATTGCTTGGAATAATGTCACCCGTCCTTTAGAAGAAGGAGGTGGGTATTAAGGAAGCGCTTTCCTGGAATAAAACTCTTTTGTTTAAACTTGTTGTGGATATCCTAGCTGGAAGGGTTAACATTTGGACAAAGTGATATCATGAGAATATTGAGAAAGGGGATAACTTTTGGGATATTCCTAAGAGGCACTCGGACTCCTGGATTTGGCGTGCACTGATCAGAGTCAGAAATGACTTAAAACCTCTAGTTCTCCATAATCTCCATATGGAGACGGATATTGTGACTGATATTGTTCGTGCGGACATATAGATGGTCAATTCCAAAATTTACAATCTTCTCTTCTCTCATGGCAACCTAGTCTTTTGTGACCCTCTTATCTGGAAGAAAGGTCAGTCAAGAAAATGGGGTTTTATTGTTTTGATGGCCATTCAGAATAAACTCTCTACTCGTCAGAAACACCATGATTGGAGCCTCTCACCAAAAGCTGCATGTGCTTTTTGAAACCATCCTTCTGAGAGTGTTTCTCATTTATGGTTTGAATGCTCCATTACTAAGGATGTTGCCCGTAGAGTATTTGCTTGGTCTCTTATTTCACATTGGGAAAACTCTCTTCTTGACTAGTTCCATTGGTTCGATAACTCCTTAAGTAAGTCTTCGCTTATCTTCTTTGCTAAACTGCTTAGTTTAAGTGCTCTTGTATATTTCTCTTGGCTTGCCTGTAATGACATGATCTTCATAAATGAGTCAGTCTCCTCCTTTCAACTAGCCGCCACTATAATCTCTTTCTATAAGAACATATTAAGATTGAAGAAGCCTAAGAATCTAGGAGATGACAATTTTCACAGGATTTTACTCCGCTCCAATCCTATTCCCTAAACTCTTGTGCTTAGGGTAAGCCTCTCTGTATTTTGACAGCGAGTACCTAGTAGACTCTTGGATATTTGCATTCAATAGGTATATGTGCTCTGTTAAGTTAAAGTCTCAAACCATTGCTTGTCATGACTTCAAACTAGCAATATGTTGTGTGTCACCCTTTTGTCCCCCATTTCCTTGTTGTCCCTTGTTTTTGTTATTACCCTCGTTTTGGGTTCCTTTTTTGTGTGTGTGTGTGTTTATGTCTTCTTCCTCTCCTTTCTCTTCTCTCCTCTCCTCTTCTCTTGTAGCATGTCGCGTCTATTTATGCTTCTGTGTTAGGATAACTTAGTTTAGCATGATTGCTTTCATTCTGATAGTTGGAGATTTGTTAACTCATTAGTGCTTTGGCATTGGTTCATTCTTTTTGTTGTTTTCTATGAGAAAAAGTGGTGGGACATAGAAAAATTCGGACTCAACGAAAGTAGGAAAAGAAGTTGAGCTTAGAAAAATGCGGATCTCACAGTCCTTTGTTAATTCAAGATTCTTCCATTTTCTTTCTTGCTCTGCCTACTTGCATTGTTTTGTGCGGCAGAAAATAAGTATGACTTAGAAAAATTCAGACTCAACGAAAAGTAGAAAAAGAAGTTGAGCTTGGAAAAATTCGGATCCCACGTGGACACTCTTGACTTGGTTGTTTATAGTTCTCTTGAGTTAGCTTTTGCCGTTACTATCTTACTTGAATTGGTCTTTGCTTTTACTAAGTTATCTTATCACTTATAGCCTTTTTAGTTCTTGATTTTGGTGATTTCCCTCCCCCCCATCCCTCCTCCATACCCTTATCCCACCCCTAACCTTTCTATTTCCTTCCCTTTTCTTTCCTTTTTCCTTCCGCTCTTTTTCTGTCTTGTACAACTGCTGGTTTTATCTTCTGATCTGGCATGGTCTTTACGTTGCACATTGTGAAATCCTTTTGAGTGCCCTATCCTTAGGGTCACTTCTTGGTACTTTGCTTGATTTATCTACAGGTAGGTCAGTCTTTGGAGAGGAGTATGGATGCTTTTGCTGAGGATTTTGCACTGTATGTTGAAGCTCATTTTTGTTCTCCTTCAGCTGGTCTTTTAGTTTGTGTTTTTAGCGAATTTTCCCCTTGCACTCCTTTTGCTTTTTGATTTGGGATTTTTGGCTCTTATTGGATTTTGCTTATTTTTACTGACTCATGCTTTCTAGCTTTTTAGGGTTTCTGGCCTAGTTGCCATGTTGTCTTTTGCATCCCTCAATATTTTTGATGGGGTTTTCTGCATAGCTACTCTTCTTTATTAATATATTTAATACCTTTCAAGACAAAATAAGATGATTAACGGAAAGAAATTGACAAATTTTAAAACTCAAAACTTTCGCTCAAAGTTGTGCCTTGTGTCGTAAAAGATAAATCGTAGGTGTTTTTAGTGTTGTTTGTCGCTCAAACTCTTAGCTATTTGTTATCCGCAAATATTTTGACATCATAAGATGATTCACGGAAAGAAATTGACAAAATTTGAAACTCATAACTTTCGATCAAAGTTGTGCCTTGTGTCGTAAAATCTAAATCGTATGTGTTTTTAGTGTTGTTTGTCGCCCAAACTCTTAGCTCTTTGTTATCCGCCAATATTTCGACAATATAAGATGATTCACGAAAAGAAATTGAAAACATTTACAACTCATAACTTTTGCTCAAAGTTGTGCCTTGTGTCGTAAAATGTAAATCGTAAGTGTTTTCAGTGATGTTTGTTGCCCAAACTCTTAGCTCTTTTTTTCTTGACAATATTTTGACAATATAAGAAGATTTACGAAAAGAAATTGACAAAATTTAAAACTCATAACTTTAGCTCAAAGTTATGCCTTGTGTCCTAATTGGTAATCTTAGGTGTTTTTAGTGTTTATGTCGCCCAAACTCTTAGCACTTTGTTTTCCCCCAATAATTTGACCATATAAGATGATTCACGAAAAGAAATTATCAAAATTTAAAACTCATAACTTCCGCTCAAAGTTGTGCCTTGTGTCGTATATGGTAAATTGTAGGTGTTTTTAGTGTTGTTTGTCTCCCAAACTGTTAACTCTTTGTATCCCACCAATATTTTGACAATATAAGATGATTCACAAAAAGAAAAATTAACAGAATTTTAAAGTCATAATTTCGCTAGAAGTTGTGACGTGGTTCATAAGTGGTAAATCGTAGGTGTTTTTAGTATTGTTTGTGGCCCAAACTCTTAGCTCTTTGTTTTAACCCAATATTTTGAAAATATATATATAAGAAGATACACGGAAAAGAAATTGACAAAATTTTAAACTCATAACGTTTGCTCAAAGTTGTGCCTTGTGTCATAAATGGTAAATCGTAGGTGGTTTTAGAGTTGTTTGTCACCCAAACTCTTAGCTCTTTGTTTTCCCCCAACATTTGACAATATAAGATGATTCACATAATTAAATTGACAAAATTTAAAACTCAAAACTTTCGCTCAAAGTTGTGCCTTGTGTCGTAAAAGGTAAATCGTAGGTGTTTTTAGTGTTGTTTGTCGCCCAAACTCTTAGCTCTTTGTTATTCGCAAATATTTTGACATCATAAAATGATTCACGGAAAGAAATTGACAAAATTTAAAACACTTAACTTTCGCTCAAAGTTGTGCCTTGTATCGTAAAATGTAAAGTGTAGAAGTTTATGTGTTGTTTGTCGTCCAAACTTTTATCTCTTTTTTTCCGACAATATTTTGACAATATAAGTTGATTCACGGAAAGAAATTGACAAAATTTAAATCTCATAACTTTCAGGCAAAGTTGTGCCTTGTATCCTAGATTGTAATCGTAGGTGTTTTTAGTGTTGTTTGTCTCCCAAACTCTTAACTCTTTTTCCCCTCCAATATTTTTACAATATAAGATGATTCACGAAAAGAAATTTACAAAATTTGAAAATCATAACTTTCGCTCAAAGTTGTTCCTTGTGTCATAAATGGTTAATCGTAGGTGTTTTTAGTGTTGTTTGTCGCCCAAACTCTTAGCTCCTTGTTTTCCCCCAATATCTTGACAATATAAGCAGAAAGAAATTGTCAAAATTTGAAAGTCATAACTTTCGCTCAAAGTTTTGCCTTGTGTCATAAATGGTAAATCATACGTGTTTTTAATGTTGTTTGTCGTCCAAACTCTTAACTCATTGTTTTCCCCCAATATTTTGAAAATATAAGATGATTCGCGAAAAGAAATTGATAAAATTTAGAAGTCATAACTTTCGCTCAAAGTTGTGTCTTGTGTCGTAAATGGTAAATCGTAGGTGTTTTTAGTGTGGTTTGTCGCCCAAACTCTTAGCTCTTTGTTTTTATCCAATATTATGAGAATATTAGATGATTCACGGAAAGAAATTAACAAAAGTTTGGAAGTCATAACTTTCGCTCAAAGTTTTGCCTTGTGTTATAAATGGTAAATCGTAAGTGTTTTTAGTGTTGTTTGTCGCCCAAACTCCTAGCTCTTTGAATCCTCCCAATATTTTGACAATATAAGATGATTCATGAAAAGAGAAATTGACAAAATTTTAAAGTCATAATTTCGCTCAAAATTGTGCCTTGTGTCGTAAATGGTAAATCGTAGGTGTTTTAGTGTAGTTTGTCGCCCAAGCTCTTAGCTCTTTGTATTCTCCCAATATTTTGACAATATTATATGATTTACATAAACAAATTGACAAAATTTTAAAGTCATAACTTTCGCTCAAAGTTGTGTCTTGTGTCGTAAATGGTAAATCATAGGTGTGTTTAGCGTTGTTTGTTGCCCAACCTTTTAGCTCTTTGTTTCCCCCATGAATTTTGATAATATAAGATGATTCACAAAATGAAAAATTGACAAAATTTTAAAGTCATAATTTTGCTAAAAGTTTTCGTAGGTGTTTTTAGTGTTATTTGTCGCCCAAACTCTTCGCTCTTTGTTACCCTCCAATATTTTGACAATATAAGATGATTCATTGAAAGAAATTGAAAGTTATAACTTTCGCTCAAAGTTGTGTCTTGTGTTGTAAAATGTAAATCGTAGGTGTTTTTAGTGTTGTTTGTCCCCTAAATTGTTAGCTCTTTTTTTCCTGGCAATATTTTGACAATATAGGATTATTCACGGAAAGAAATTGACAATTTTTAAAAGTCATAACTTTCGCTCAAAGTTGTGCCTTGTGTCGTAAATGATAAATCTTATGTGGTTTTAGTGTTGTTTGTAGCCCAAACTCTTAGCACTTTGTTTCCCCACAATATTTTGACAATATAAGATGATGCACAAAAAGAAATTGACAAAATTTGAAAGTCATAACTATCACTCAAAGTTGTGCCTTGTGTCGTAAATGGTAAATCGTAGGTGTTTATAGTGTTGATTGTCGCCCAAACTCTTTGCTCTTTGTTGTCCACCATTATTTTGACAAAGGTTTGCCTTGTGTCTTAAAATGTAAATTATAGGTGTGTTTAGTGTTGTTTGTCGTCCAAACTCTTAGCTCTTTGTTTTTGACAATATAAGATGATGCACGAAAAGAAATTGACAAAATATGAGTGTCATTACTTTTGCTCAAAGTTGTGCCTTATGTCGGAAATGGTAAATCATAGGTGTTTTTAGTGTTGTTTGTCGCCCAAACACTTAGATCTTTCTTTCCCCCCAATATTTTGACAATATAAGATGATTCACGGAAGGAAATTGAGAAAATTTAAAACTCATAACTTTCGCTCAGAGTTATGCCTTGTGTTGGAAATGGTAAATCGTAAGTGTTTTTAGTGTTGTTTTTCTCCCAAACTCTTAGTTATTTGTATTCCCCCAATATTTTGACCATATAAGATGATTCACGGAAAGAAATTGACAAAATTTGAAAGTCATAATTTCGCTCAAAGTTGTGCCTTGTGTCGTAAATGATAAATTCTAAGTGGTTTTGCTGTTGTTTGTTGCCCAAACTCTTACCTCTTTGTTATCCGCCAATATTTTGACAATATATGATGATTCACGGAAAGAAATTCATAAAATTTGAAAGTTATAACTTTCGCTCAAAGTTGTGCCTTGTGTAGTAAAATGTAAATCGTATGTGTTTTTAGTGTTTCTTGTCGCCCAAACTCTTAGCTCTTTTTTTCACGCCAATATAATGACAATATAAGATTATTCACGGAAATAAATTGACAAAATTTAAAACTCATAACATTCGCTCAAATTTGTGCCTTGCGTCCAAAATGGTAATCGTAGGTTTTTTTAGTGTTGTTTGTGCCCAAACTCTTAGCTCTTTGTTTTCCCCAATATTTTTACCATATAAGATGATTCACTAAAAGAAATTGACAAAATTTAAAACTCATAACTCTCTTTCAAAGTTGTGCCTTGTGTCGTAAATGATAAATCATAGATATTTTTAGCATTGTTTGTCGCCCAAACTCTTAGCTCATTCTTTCCTCCCAATATTTTGACCATATAAGATGAATCAAAAAAATAAATTGACAAAATTTGAAAGTCATAACTTTCGCTTAATGTTTTGCCTTGTGTCGTAAATGGTAAATCGTAGATGTTTTTGGTTTTGTTTGTCGCCCAAACTCCTAGCTCTTTGATTCCCCCCAATATTTTGACAATATAAGATGATTCACGGAAAGAGAAATTGATTAAATGTTAAAGTCATAATTTCGCTCAAAGATGTACCATGTGTGGTAAATGGTAAATCGTTGGTGTTTTTAGTATTGTTTTGTAATATTTGAGGGTTTTTTTAGAAGACAATTTTGGGATTATTAGGATTTCGATGTCTAGATAAATTCTTGAGGAAGTTAGAACATTTTAGGTTTATCATAATTATGAATTGATGGTATGATTTTAAAAAAAATTGGATTTTTATCATTTTGAGAAATAGCGATATAAAGACATTTCAGGTGTTAAGATTCGTTTAGGATTTTCCCGAAAGTATCATTGGGTTTATATGAATGGGCCTTGATATTTTTGAAATATTATCCCAAGGTACTATTATTAAGTTATTTTGGATTAGAATTTTTAAGATATTTTCTTATCATTAATGTAATAAAGAAGTTGACGAGCGATACGGATATGGAAACCCAATCGATATTAGATATATTTCCGGGTATATATTAGGGTATTTTAATTATATATATGTGTAAATACATATTATAGTTATAATAATAATTTCATAAAAAGACAAATTAGGGGTCAAATTTTCTTACATATCACTTAAGCCTAGAAATTTCTTTTAATTTCCTTGGCTCTCCCAATTCGGTTCTTCCCTCTATATGTCACCCATAACCGAATACATACATGTATATATAACATTTCATGTTTAAAAGTCATGTAGTAAAATCTAGAATTTTCCCCTAAATCATGGTCATCTTCCAAATTCTCGAAAATTCCCTCCTTTTCTTTCTAATGACATAACCAAACTTGGGCTGCCTCTTTTCTTCAAAATTCTAGAATTTTTCCCATGTTCTCTTTTAATTCCTAGAACCTTCTTCCTTCATTCTATATATATGTGGTTCCCCCCTTCTTTTCAAGGAGGATAGCCGGCTGCCTTGGCCTTCCTTTCTTCTCCATGGCAGCCATGCTTCCTTTCATTACAACCATCCACCACCTCCTTTCATAGCCATCATGGCCAACCACCATAACCGGCCATTTAAGGCCACTGTCATGATCACCATGGCCATTTATCCTCACGGCCACCATGTCCACCATCCACCTACCTTTATGTTCTCCATGGCTCATGTCAAAGTGCTTCCATGTCTTCCCAAACAAGCATCCATCCTTGATTAAGGCAATCATAAGGTATGATTCTTCCCTTGGGTTTTTAAATATAAGTTACATGATTGAGGTATTCTTGAATAAGAAGAGGTATTTAGGATGTGAATGATGATTAATAAGAGGATAAATGATGTTGGGAGATAGCTTAGATAAATTAGAATTGAAGTTGAAAGTGGAAGTTTAAGATTTGGGTACATTTCTACACTTCTGGAAAATTTTGGGCATTATTCGTAAATACTGGAAAGTTAGGGTTAATGTCATAATTTGAGGAATTTCGTTACGAGTAAGAGGGACTTGACGGATCTCGATTTGGATATATGAATAAAAAGTTATGCCTAAATCTGTAATGTAATGCAGATTCAGAAACTCGCTGAAATGTTAGGAATGTCGAAATGTCGGGCTGCAGCAGGGATGATACAACGAGGAGTGTCATCGTGGGACGTCTTAAAGGCAAGTTATATGCGAATGTTTATATGCTTAGTATAAATTTAGATTATCTATATATGTAGTAATACCATAATTAGGGTTATATATCTGATAGTTGCATTTCATGGGTTATGATGTGATTATATGTTGAGGTTCATAATATGATTATATGTTGGGATTATATAGTTGATGAATATATGATATGAATATTCATGTGGTAATATGAGTTTAATATGGATCGTAGTAGTTGATTCAGTATTGATATGATGTGGTATTAGTAAATTATACCGGCGTGATAGTATAGGTATCCGATTAGGAATGTTAATAATATATGAGTTTATTTGGGGTTGTTTTAAGAGATGTGATAAGGTTGTTTATGATATTAAAGTAAGGATATAGTTTTCATATTGATATTGTTTATGTGTGTTATATGGTGGGTTAATATGAGCGTTTGTGGCTAATGTATAGGATATGGTGATGAGTTGTGGAAATCATCGGGATTGATCCTTGTATTTTTGATATTATACCTTTATATGCTTACAGTCGTATCTTTGAAAATAACTGTTGATGGTTATGCCTGTGTGGCAACTATATGATAAACTGTTAATGATTATACATGTGCGATAATTATATGATAAATTGTTGATGATTGCGCATGTGTGGCAATGATTCATCCCTCGATTAGGGCTCATCTTGGGTTTGGTCGCCCGGTGTGAGTGAGTCGTGGGAGGTGCCTTTACATGGGTTGTGGTAGGGTCGCTCGTCTAGCTAACGAAGTTGTACCCTCCGGCAGGTAAAGGGTGTACCCATTGTGTGGGTCCCTGTGTGGGGTTAGAAGGTACCTTCGCATAAAATAATAATTGTGCATATGTTTGAATGATATTATAAATGGATTTGAACGTTTCGTAATGATTTTTGAATGTTTTGGTGACGTTTATTCCAATGAGTTTTTCAGACATATGTTTTAAGTAATGGATTATTATCCCGATGATCTGTAACTCGATTGAGTGTTATAGAAATTACTGAGATAGTACTGTATGGGGAAAAGGTGATCTAGTTGGGTATTTTCTGTGATATGAGCTATGATATGATGATTGGTGATATTTATTGAGGTTACTATAATATAATCTGTGACTTGTTGAGTATTTATAAGAATTACTATAATATGGGATATGGGTTAGTTAGATAGTAGTTAAATATTTATAAACTAAGGTGATGAGTTCCATAGGTTGATATGGAAATATGATGTTAATGGGATTACTGTGATAAATTGAGGTTTAGATGGATACCCATAGGGAATTCTGTGAGGTAATTTAAGGTTTAGTCGAGTACTTATGGGGACTCTGTGAGGTGAATTATAATGTAGTATATAGAAGAAGGATTCTCGTGATGTGATCTGTGGCTTAGTATGATATTCATGGAATTATTGGGATACGAGGTTTTAATAGATGTTTAAGGAATTATGAAGTTTTTGATGGACATTTATGAGAAGTATTATGACATAATGTTATCTTAGGAACTTAGCGAGATTATTAAGTTAAGATCTGTAGTGGAAAAATTTATGTCTAGTTAGATAAGTGTTATGATATATGGGTGATATGCTTATACAATTAAGGTTAAGAATAATGTTGGGTGGTATAGTAATGAGGTATCGAGGTAATATGTATACTGAGGGTATAGATAATTATAATATTGGGTTGTAAAGAATCACGGTATCTAGGAAATATGTTCTCGAGGATATAGTCATCTATAATCATTGGGTTATAGGATGTTATGGTATCTGCGTATAATGAATAACTATTTATGCTACAGTATGCATTCAATTCGCTTATAACTTGCTTAGTCTGTTCATAGACTAACCCCGTTTCTGGGGAACCAGTTATGATTGTAGGGCCCGGATATTAGTTAGCGCAACGGGAGCATGGAAGAGAAGGACATGTGACATGATGCGAAAAATAGGATGGATTTTATCAAAAAAATCATATTTGGTTTTTAGAAGTTTTGTGGTAAGTTCTTTTTCTTTATAGCTAGAGGGAATTTCTTGCGAGAAATTCCTGACGCTGTAGCTCCCCAAAGGAGGTTAAAATTGGGGCGTTACATGTTTTTTGCCCAAAGTCTTCGCTCTTTGTTATCCGCCAATATTTTGACAATATAAGATGATTCACGGAAAGAAATTGATTTTTTTAAAGTTAGAACTTTCGCTCAAAGTTGTGCCTTGTGTCGTAAATGATAATCGTAAATGTTTTAGTGTAGTTTGTCGCCCAAGCTTTTAGCTCTTTGTATTCTCCCAATATTTTGACAATATTATATGATTTACAAAAAGAAATTGACAAAATTTTAAAGTCATAACTTTCGCTCAAAGTTGTACCTTGTGTCGTAAATGGTAAATCATAGGTGTGTTTAGTGTTGTTTGTCGCCCAACCCTTTAGCTTTTTGTTTCCCCCATACATTTTGATAATATAAGAGGATTCACAGAATGAAAAATTGACAAAATTTTAAAGTCATAATTTTGCTTAAAGTTGTGCCTTGTGTCGTAAATAATAAATCGTAGGTGGTTTTAGTGTTGTTTGTCGCCCAAACTCTTCGCTCTTTGTTATCCTCTAATATTTTAACAATATAAGATGAGTCATTGAAAGAAATTGAAAGTTATAACTTTTGCTCAAAGTTGTGCCTTGTGTCGTAAAATGTAAACCGTAGGTATTTTTAGTGTTGTTTGTCCCCCAAACTGTTAGCTCTTTTTTTCCTGCCAATATTTTGACAATATAAGATTATTCACGGAAAGAAATTGACAAATTTTAAAAGTCATAACTTTCGCTCAAAGTTATGCCTTGTGTTGGAAATGGTAAATCGTAGGTGTTTTTAGTGTTGTTTTTCGCCCAAACTCTTAGTGATTTGTATTCCACCAATATTTTGACCATATAAGATGATTCCCAGAAAAAAAAAGAGACAAAATTTGAAAGTCATAATTTCGCTCAAAGTTGTGCCTTGTGTCGTAAATGGTAAATTCTAAGTGGTTTTACTGTTGTTTGTTGCCCAAACTCTTACCTCTTTGTTATCCGCCAATATTTTGACAATATATGATGATTCACAGAAAGAAATTCATAAAATTTGAGAGTTATAACTTTCGCTCAAAGTTGTGCCTTCTGTAGTAAAATGTAAATCGTATGTGTTTTTAGTGTTTATTGTCGCCCAAACTCTTAGCTCTTTTTTTCCCGCCAATATAATGGCAATATAAGATTATTCACGGAAATAAATTGACAAAATTTAACACTCATAACATCCGCTCAAATTTGTGCCTTGCGTCCTAAATGGTAATCGTAGGTTTTTTTAGTGTTGTTTGTGCCCAAACTCTTAGCTCTTTGTTTTCTCCAATATTTTTACCATATAAGATGATTCACTAAAAGAAATTGACAAAAAATAAAACCCATAACTCACTTTCAAAGTTGTGCCTTGTGTCGTAAATGGTAAATCATAGATGTTTTTAGCATTGTTTGTCGCCCAAACTCTTAGCTCATTTTACCCCCCCCCCAATATTTTTACAATATAAGATGAATCACGGAAAGAAATTGACAAAATTTTAAAGTCATAATTTCTCTTAAATTGTGCCTTGTGTCGTAAAATGTAAATCGTAAGTGTTTTTAGTGTTGTTTGTCCCCCAAACTGTTAGCTCTTTTTTTCCTGCCAATATTTTGACAATATAAGATTATTCACAGAAAGAAATTGACAAATTTTAAAAGTCATAACTTTCACTCAAAGTTATGTCTTGTGTTGAAAATGGTAAATCGTAGGTGTTTTTAGTGTTATTTTTCGCCCAAACTCTTAGCCATTTGTTTTCCCCAAATAATTTGACCATATAAGATGATTCACGGAAAAAAATTGACAAAATTTGAAAGTCATAACTTCGCTCAAAGTTGTGCCTTGTGTCGTAAATGGAAAATTCTAAGTGGTTTTACAGTTGTTTGTTGCCCAAACTCTTGCCTAATTGTTATCCGCCAATATTTTGACAATATATGATAATTCACGGAAACAAATTCATAAAATTTGAAAGTTATAACTTTGGCTCAAAGTTGTGCCTTGTGTAGTAAAATGTAAATCATATGTGTTTTTAGTGTTTCTTGTCGCCCAAACTCTTAGCTCTTAATTTTTCCCGCCAATTTAATGTAAATATAGGATTTTTCACGGAAATAAAATTGACAAAATTTAAAACTCATAACATTCGCTCAAATTTGTGCCTTGCGTCCTAAATGGTAATCGTAGGTTTTTTTAGTGTTGTTTGTGCCCAAACTCTTAGCTCTTTGTTTTCCCCAATATTTTTACCATATAAGATGATTCACTAAAAGAAATTGACAAAATTTAAAACTCATAACTCTCTTTCAAAGTTGTGCCTTGTGTCATAAATGTTAAATCATAGCTGTTTTTAGCATTGTTTGTCGCCCAAATTCTTAGCTCATTCTTTTCTCCCAATATTTTGACAATATAAGATGAATCACGGAAAGAAATTGACAAAATTTTAAAGTCATAACTTTCACTTAAAGTTGTGCCTTGTGTCGTAAATGGTAAATTGTAGATGTTTTTAGTTTTGTTTGTCGCCTAAACTCCTAACTCTTTGATTCCCCCCAATATTTTGACAATATAAGATGATTCACGGAAAGAGAAATTGACAAAATTTTAAAGTCATAATTTTGCTCAAAGATGTACCATGTGTGGTAAGTGGTAAATCGTTGGTGTTTTTAGTATTGTTTGTTTCCCAAAGTCTTCGCTCTTTGTTATCCGCCAATATTTTGACAATATAAGATGATTCACAGAAAGAAATTGATATTTTTGAAAGTTATAACTTTCGCTCAAAGTTGTGCCTTGTGTCGTAAATGGTAAATCGTAGGTGTTTTAGTGTAGTTTGTCGTCCAAGCTCTTAGCTCTTTGTATTCTCCCAATATTTTGACAATAGTATATGATTTACAAAAAGAAATTGACAAAATTTTAAAGTCATAACTTTCGCTCAAAGTTGTGCCTTGTGTCGTAAATGGTAAATCATAGGTGTATTTAGTGTTGTTTGTCTCCCAACCTCTTAGCTCTTTGTTTCCCCCATAAATTTTGATAATATAAGATGATTCACATAATGAAAATTTGACAAAATTTTAAAGTCATAATTTCTCTTAAATTGTGCTTTGTGTCGTAAATAATAAATCGTAGGTGGTTTTAGTGTTGTTTGTCGCTCAAACTCTTCGCTCTTTGTTATCCTCTAATATTTTGACAATATAAGATGATGCATTGAAAGAAATTGAAAAAACTTGAAAGTTATAACTTTCGCTCAAAGTTGTGCCTTGTGTCGTAAAATGTAAATCGTAGGTGTTTTTAGTGTTGTTTGTCCCCCAAACTGTTAGAACTTTTTTTCCTGCCAATATTTTGACAATGTAAGATTATTCACGCAAAGAAATTGACAAATTTTAAAAGTCATAACTTTCGCTCAAAGTTATGCCTTGTGTTGGAAATGGTAAATCGTAGGTGTTTTTAGTGTTGTTTTTCGCTCAAACTCTTAGCTGTTTGTATTCCCCCAATATTTTGACCATATAAGATGATTCATGAAAAAAAATTGACAAAATTTGAAAGTCATAATTTTGCTGAAAGTTGTGCCTTGTGTCGTAAATGGTAAATTCTAAGTGGTTTTACTGTTGTTTGTTGCCCAAACTCTTACCTATTTGTTATCCGCCAATATTTTGACAATATATGATGATTCACAGAAAGAAATTCATAAAATTTGAGAGTTATAACTTTCGCTCAAAGGTGTGCCTTGTGTAGTAAAATGTAAATCGTATGTGTTTTTAGTGTTTGTTGTCGCCTAAACTCTTAGCTCTTAATTTTTTCCTGCCAATATAATGACAATATAAGATTATTCACAGAAATAAATTTACAAAATTTAAAACTCATAACATTCGCTCAAATTTGTGCCTTGTGTCCTAAATGGTAATCGTAGGTTTTTTAGTGTTGTTTGTGCCCAAACTCTTAGCTCTTTGTTTTCCCCAATATTTTTACCATATAAGATGATTCACTAAAAGAAATTGATAAAATTTAAAACAGATAACTCTCTTTCAAAGTTGTGCATTGTGTCGTAAATGGTAAATTATAGATGTTTTTAGTTTTGTTTGTCGCCCAAACTCCTAGCTTTTTGATTCCCCCCAATATGTTGACAATATAAGATGATTCACAGAAAGAGAAATTGACAAAATTTTAAAGTCATAATTTCGCTCAAAGATGTACCATGTGTGGTAAATGATAAATCGTTGGTGTTTTTAGTATTGTTTGTTGCCCAAAGTCTTCGCTCTTTGTTATCCGCCAATATTTTAACAATATAAGATGATTCACGCAAAGAAATAGAATTTTTTTGAAAGTTATAACTTTCGCTCAAAGTTGTGCCTTGTGTCGTAAATGCTAAATCATAGGTGTTTTAGTGTAGTTTGTCGTCCAAGCTCTTAGCTCTTTGTGTTCTCCCAATATTTTGACAATATTATATGATTTACAAAAAGAAATTGACAAAATTTTAAAGTCATAACTTTCGCTCAAAGTTGTGCCTTGTGTCGTAAATGGAAAATCATAGGTGTGTTTAGTGTTATTTGTCGCCCAACCTCATAGCTCTTTGTTTCCCCCATAAATTTTGATAATATAAGATGATTGAGTGCGGTTCCGGTGCGGATCACTCTTCCCGTGCGGACGTGCGGACATGCACTATAGGGCCTTATTTGTGCACTTTTGGGCCTTATTTGTGCACTTTTGCAAAAAAATTGAAAAATGCTTGGAAACAAATTTGAAAAAGATTTTTTTTTTTTTTTTTTGAAAAAGTGCACAAATAAGACGTTAAAGTGCACAAATAAGACCCAAAAGTGCATGCTCCGCACGTCCGCACGGGAAGAGTGCTCCGCATATGATCCAAACTCTAAGATGATTCACAGAATGAAAAATTGACAAAATTCTAAAGTCATAATTTCACTTAAAGTTGTGCCTTGTGTCGTAAATAACAAATCGTAGGTGGTTTTAGTGTTGTTTGTCGCCCAAACTCTTCGCTCTTTGTTATCCTCTAATATTTTGACAATATAAGATGATTCATTGAAAGAAATTGAAAAAATTGAAAGTTATAATTTTTGCTCAAAGTTGTGCCTTGTGTCGTAAAATGTAAATCGTAGGTGTGTTTAGTGTTGTGTGTCCCCCAAACTATTAGCTCTTTTTTTCCTGCCATTATTTTTACAATATAAGAGTATTCACGGAAAGAAATTGACAAATTTTAAAAGTCATAACTTTCGCTCAAAGTTATGCCTTGTGTTGGAAATGGTAAATCGTAGGTGTTTTTAGTGTTGTTTTTCGCCCAAACTCTTAGCTATTTGATTTCCCCCAATATTTTGACCATATAAGATGATTCACGAAAACAAATTGACAAAATTTGAAAGTCATAATTTCGCTGAAAGTTGTGCCTTGTGTCGTAAATGGTAAATTCTAAGTGCTTTTACTGTTGTTTGTTGCCCAAACTCTTACTTATTTGTTATCCGCCAATATTTTGACAATATATGATGATTCACGGAAAGAAATTCATAAAATTTGAAAGTTATAATTTTTTCTCAAAGTTGTGCCTTGTGTAGTAAAATGTGAATCGTATGTGTTTTTAGTGTTTCTTGTCGCCCAAACTCTTAGCTCTTAATTTTTCCCGCCAATATAAAGACAATATAAGATTATTCACGGAAAGAAATTGACAAAGTTTAAAACTCATAACATTCGCTCAAATTTGTGCCTTGCGTCCAAAATGGTAATCGTAGGTTTTTTTAGTGTTGTTTGTGCCCAAACTCTTAGCTCTTTGTTTTCCCCAATAGTTTTAGATGATTCACTAAAAGAAATTGAAAAAATTTTAAACTCATAACCCTCTTTCATAGTTGTGTCTTGTGTCGTAAATGGTAAATCATAGATGTTTTTAGCATTGTTTGTCTCCCAAACTCTTAGCTCATTCTTTTCTCCCAATATTTTGACAATATAAGATGAATCACAGAAAGAAATTGACAAAATTTGAAAGTCATAACTTTCACTTAAAGTTGTGCCTTGTGTCGTAATTGTTAAATCATAGGTGTGTTTAGTGTTGTTTGTCGCCCAACCTCTTAGCTCTTTGTTTCCCCCATAAATTTTCATAATATAAGATGATTCACAGAATGAAAAATTGACAAAATTTTAAAGTCATAATTTCGCTTAAAGTTGTGCCTTGTGTCTTAAATAATAAATCGTAGGTGGTTTTAGTGTTGTTTGTCGCCCAAACTTTTCGCTCTTTGTTATCCTCTTATATTTTGACAATATAAGATGATTCATTGAAAGAAATTGAAAAAAATTGAAAGTTATAACTTTCGCTCAAAGTTGTGCCTTGTGTCGTAAAATGTAAATCATAGGTGTTTTTAGTGTTGTTTGTCCCCTAAACTGTTAGCTCTTTTTATCCTGCCAATATTTTGACAATATAAGATTATTCACGGAAAGAAATTGACAAATTTTAAAAGTCATAACTTTCGCTCAAAGTTATGCCTTGTGTTGGAAATGAAAAACCGTAGGTGTTTTTAGTGTTGTTTTTCGCCCACACTCTTTGTAACACCCCCAAAACTTAACCCTTTTGGAAAGGTATTACCGCCAGTGACCCCAGTGTTCCTTACCGAGATCACCCAAGGCTATACCATTTAAATACAATTTATGAAATACAAATGATACATAATGATCAAAGCATTCAATTCCAAAACATAACATTGTCAAGGAAACATGAGTTACGGGATTACAACCCAATCCCGAATAGGCTAACAAAGCGGAAGTCTTATAAAGTAGGGTACAGCGGAAGTCTTACAAAACACATTACAACCAAAGTCATTGTCCAAAAGATCTCAACCTGATTAACGAAATAACTCAAACATTCGAAAACCACCGTCGACTCCATAGTCCTTCTATTCTTCTGAGCTACTTTCTATCTGATGTGCCGAATCGAACGGATGACACCAGCCCACATACAGAGAACAAAGTTTGTGGGTTAGTCTACTTGAATAGACTAGCAAGGGTACAAAGCAGAAGGTTCGATGTAGTTGTATTAGGTTAGCCTTATTGTTTCTCGAATGATAACCGATAACGATAATCAACCTTCATACTTCTACGGAATAATAACAAGAGGTATGCACAAGAGAAGACTCTGGAAGACTGAATCTTCACAGAGATCGACTCGAAAGAAGACTCCAATGGAAATGAGTCTTAGGGAAATATGACAAATCTGGAATGTTTACAGAATCATACAACAATGATTTAAAATTTGACTGAGATGCTTCGGTTCACGACTAACCTCATTGCATACAGCGAATCCAGATTGGAAAGAGAACGTACTATGATCAAAGTCGAGACGAGTTTTCCTAGCTGCACTACTCGCCGAAGGTTTATTTATTATGTGCGTCGAGTAGCACTTATCTGATTTATATTTCAAACACACATCACATTATTAGATTTTTACATGTGTACCCCACCATTGGGACGACACATCTTAGTATACGTTTCGTCGAGAGTGACGCACACCGGAAGGTTTGTGACACCAGCTAAGTGTCTTGCCTCTACACACTTGTGAAAGAGACCGATCATGATCTTAGAATAGTACCAGATGGAGACGAGCCACCCCGATACCAGATTATAAAGAAACGACCTGACAAAGTCCGAGTACATTCCTAACTAACAGTGCTAACCACACAGATAAAGCACAATAACAGTTACAGAATAAATCCACATAAAGGCCCGAAAGGCGATCACAAATAATAGCGATGTTCTAACAGATATACAACCTATTATATGATTTTCATAACAGTTTATAAATCACTTCCAGAATAACACAGTAATAATCGTTCCAAATTAATTAATCAATTGAAATAACTGATAATCAATGTAAATATGGAAACGATGAGCAAGAGCGAACCGCCACTTGACTTAATGCACAGAATAGGAACAAGCCTAACGACAACGACGGGATTCCGGGCTCGACACGGGTATAGCTTCGACAGAACAACGACCTTCGAGTCGACCCATAAAAGGAACTCTAAGTTAGATCCGACATAACCACAGTACAAAAGAAAACGAAAGGAACGATGCCACAACGACGACTACCAAAGCCAAAAGCCAAAGAGGCATTCTGGGCTCTGGCGGCGGTCGCCGTTCTTGGCGGCGGTCGCCGTGAAGAACTCAGACGACAGAAGCGGCGAGAAAACTCAACCAAAACACGAGCGACTCAGCCTCCTTCGACTTGCTTTCGTTTCTAACCTCCAAGGCTACCAAAAGCTTCACAAAGGCACTCTGGAAACACCACCAAACGACCTCCGGCGAAAGCTTCAGAAATCCGGCGAGACACAACTCTGGTGAGACAAGAATTTGGGAGAGCTTGGGCTATGGATTGAGCTCAAAAACCCCTCCCATACACCTCCTTTTATATCCAAAGCACCGGGAACACAATGATGGCCCTACGAAGAGCTACTCTGGCGCTGCCAGAGCCACACCGGCGACCTTCGGGCAAGGACCTCCGGACAACGACGACGGCGGGCGCCATCATAAATGCGGCGGGCGCCGCCATAGGCCTAGCGTCCCCAGCTAGGAGAAGACCCAGCCTACTCCTCGAGCCTTGCGACGGCGGGCGCCGCCACTGTACGGCAGGCGCCGCCCTTGGCTTTGCCACCTCCTCAGCTCTTAGACAAAAACGATATTAACCCGGGATAAAAATTATCGTACGCGAACGAGTATTAAAATCCAAAGCACGTCGTCTGTATTTTATTTCACTGAGAAAAAATATTATAGATATAGAGCACATTACAGAATGTCTCCAACTTTCTGAATTAAATTCAACGTACATAACGGGTACTCGGGAAAAATCCCGGAACTCCAGAAATAGCTTATAAAAATACGGGGTATCACATCTCCTCCCCCTTAAAAGAAGTTTCGACCCCAAAACTTAGGTCGAGAATAACTCGGAAAAACGCCTGAGCATATCTGACTCGGTTTCCCACGTCTCTCAAGTAACTTCTTCTGATCCGGACTTGGACCACAGAATCCGTACCAATGGTACGATCTTGCTACGCAGCTGCTTCTCACGACGCTCCAAAATGCGCACGGGCATCTCCTCATAAGTACCATTAGCTTGAATCTCGATGTCCTCATAACTCAGCACATGAGACTCATCTGGCACATACTCCCTGAGCAAAGAGACGTGGAACACATTATGCAATGGATGATCCGATGGCGGCAATGCCAAGCGGTATGCTAGAGCTCCCACTCTATCCAGAATCTCGAATGGTCCTACATAGCGAGGGTTAAGCTTCCCACGCTTACCAAACCTGAAAACTCCCTTCGAGGGCGACACCTTGACAAATACCTTGTCACCGACCTCGAACTCGACATTCCTACGCTTCTTGTCTGCATATGACTTCTGTCGACTCTGAGCGGTCAACATCCTTTGTCGAATCAAGGCAATGTCAGAAGCTGTCCTCTCGACTAACTCTGGCCCAAGCAGAATCTTGTCGGCGTTATCATCCCAACAAATCGGAGATCTGCATCGGCGACCATACAAAGCTTCGAACGGAGCCATGTCCCACTTCATGTTTGGCCACCAAAACTTCTTCCTGAGATCCTTGTACATCTTGCTAGAGCCAGGATGCACAGAATAAGCAGATGAATGAGCTTATCTCATAACCAACTGACGAAGACCTTCTGTGTCTGGCACACAGATCCGATCCTGAAACCAAAGTGATCCATCATCCTGAATCACAAAACTAGGAGCTTTCCCATCCATCACTTCACTGCTTAGCTTTACCAGGACGATGTCATCAACTTGCTTTTCCTTGATCTGATCCAGCAGTATAGCCTGAATTTTCAGCATACTCATGAAACATCTACGTTGATCATACAGAACTTCAATGTCGCATGACTCTCGGTTCAGCTTGGTCTGAGTAGTAAGTAAAGCAACTACCCTCTCGTGCGTTGTCTTCCGGCTCAATGCATCAGCTACCACATTAGCCTTGCCCGGATGGTACAACAACTCGATGTCGTAGTCCTTGAGCAACTCTAGCCAGCGGCGTTGTCTCATATTCAGCTCCTTTTGAGTAAATATATACTTGAGACTTTTGTGGTCAGTGAAGACTTGGCATCTTATACCGTAGAGGTAATGCCTCCAAATCTTCAGCGCAAAGACAACCGCTGCTAGCTCAAGATCGTGTGTCGGATAGTTTTCTTCGTTTGTCTTGAGTTGCTTGGATGTATAAGCAATGACTCTGCCCCTATGCATCAAAACACAACCAAGACCACACTTTGAAGCATCACTATAGACCACATAATCGTTGTTCCCCTCTGGGAGTGCTAACACGGGTGTCGAGGTCAGCCGTCGCTTCAACTCTTGGAAACTGGCCTCGCACTTGTCATTCCAGACAAACTTCTTGTGAACCTTGCGGAGTAGATTGGTCATAGGTAGAGCGGTCTTCGAAAACCCCTCCACGAACCATCTGTAATACCCGGCAAGCTCAAGAAATCTGCGCACCTCCTTCACGTTCTGGGGATGTGTCCAATTTTCCACAGCTTCGATCTTCTGGGGATCAACCATAACCCCATTCTCATTGATCACGTGGCCTAAGAAAGCCACTTCCTTCAACCAGAATTCACACTTGGACAGTTTAGCATAAAGCTGATGTTGTCTAAGGACTGACAAAGCAATCCGCAGATGTTCCTCGTGGACTTCTGTACTCGGAGAGTAGATCAGAATGTCGTCTATGAAGACCACTACGAACTTGTGCAAGTACTGGTGAAAACATCGATTCATCAGATCCATAAAGACAGCTGGAGCATTTGTAAGCCCAAAAGGCATCACTACGAACTCATAATGACCATATCTGGTCCTAAACGCAGTTCTAGGAATGTCCTGCTCACGAATTCTGAGTTGATGATATCCAGATCTCAGGTCGATCTTAGAGAAAACCTTTCCTCCCTACAACTGGTCCAATAAGTCATCAATCCTAGGCAGAGGATACTTGTTCTTGATCGTCACCTTGTTCAACTCTCGGTAGTCGATACAAAGTCGGAACGATCCGTCCTTCTTTTTGACGAACAATACCGGAGCACCCCACGGCGATGCACTCGGCCTGACATAACCTTTGTCAAGAAGATCTTCAATTTGATTCTTCAATTCTTACATCTCAGCTGGAGCCATCCGATACGGTGATTTGGAAATCGGCGCCGTACCAGGCTCAAGATCAATTGAAAACTCTACGTCACGGTTCGGGGGTAATCCAGGAATTTCTTCCGGAAAGACATCCAAAAACTCCCTAACCACAGGAATATCAAGAACCTCAGGTCCATCCTTTGCGGGTGAATCCAAGTAGCAAAGGTACCCGACACATCCTTGTCGTAGTAGCTTAAACGCAGCCATCGCATTGATCAGCTTGTCGTTATCAGCGTCATTCCGACCTTTGAACTTGCACACGAATTGGCCCCCAGATGACACCGTCACCGTTCTTGAACTGAAGTCGATCACCGCCTTGTGACGCGTCAGCCAATCCATACCAAGAATGATGTCGTATGGAGCCATGGCTATACAGATCAGATCTGCCTCAAACTCCTTACCCTGAATGGTAATCGGAAAGTCGGACAGATTCTTGGTTCCCACCAAACGTTCTCCATTAGGAAGACTAACGACGAAAGGGTCGCACGAATCGTTGCACACTAAGTCTAACTTGCTAACGCAGCTATTCGAAATAAAGGAATGCGTAGCACCGGAATCAAACAGAATGCATACGGAAGTAGAGTGAAGGTATAAAGTACCTTGAGCAATTGGAGCATTGGGTCCATCTGCTTCACGCATCTCGTACAAGCGTTGGCCCTGACTTCCAGAAACAGCTGGGGCCTTTCCCCTGTTCTGAGCAGTCGTCTGAAATGACGGGCTAGGAGTCTCGGCAGGCTTGAACCTAGGTCGGTTGCTCTGATGAACTGACCCTTGCTGCGACTCTACTCCCTTCTGCTTCCCCTGCTTGCAGAACTTCTGCAGATGACCATCACGTCCATACCCAAAGCACGATCTCTTCTCCTTCAGACACTCATTGCTCTTGTGCCCAGCAACACCACAGTTATAACACTGAACTGAACTTCTGCTCTGACTGGACTGCTGCGTTGACCCTCCGTGAGTCATGTCCATCTTTGCTCGGCCAGACTTGGCAAAGCTAGATGGTGGCGCAGGTCGCTTGAATCTACCACCCTGATTCTGATTCTGATTCTGCATCGACCTCTGTCGGATGCGTCTCTTTGTTGACTCCTCCAGAGTCACTTCCAGCTTGTAGGCAACATCCACATACTGCTCCAGAGTAGAGCATGTGTGGTGCACCATTAACGGCTTGATATATGGACTCATCCACTCGTGGAAGTACCAGATCTTTTGTGCCTCGCTGGTTATCTCAGTTGGGGAGTACTGCAGAAGATGATTGAACTTGGTTGCCAGCTCAGCTACCTTCAATCCATCGGTCTTGGGGTACAAAAACTCCTTGTGTTTCTCCTCTCTCATAGCACGAGAGAAGAAACGGTCAATCATTTTGGTCTTAAACATCGACCAGGTCAAAACAGGGCTATCAGCTAAGCCTGTACCCTCCCACCATTCACTAGCATCCTCTTTCAACTGCAGAGAAGCTATGTGGACCTTTTCAGCCTCAGTACAGTCCATATTACGAAACAGCCGTTCCATGTGAGAGAACCAATGGGTCACCTTGACTAGCTCCCCTTTTCCGTTGTAGCTGTCAGGCCTCATAGAACTGATGGTCTTCAGAGCACGACCACAGTTGTCCCTAGTCCTGACTGCATTCTCCTGGACATCATGGTTTCTTGGCTCCTCAAATCTAGGAACCGGTCGGGGAATCGGCACGCCTTGTGCCTGTGGCACATTTGGTCGCATAGCATCAACGATAGCTTGCATGACAATTCCTCGAATTGTCTCCACTGTTGCAGCATCAAACACCACTGGTGCATTACTCTGATCCTGATCATTGCCCCTGGATTGAATATGGGATTCAGATACATGCTCACCTTGGCCAACATCTCTTATGATTGGTCTGGGTCCCTGACTAGTCCCAACACCAGCTCGAACCGTGTTCCTTGTGTTCACCATCTGTTTATCGATCAAATTCCAAGTTATTTATACATTAATATCATTCAAACATACTTAATGTAGTAAAATTACTCAGACTAGATCAACTAGGTATTTTATAGATGAACTGGAACTGTTACACAAGCTACACATAAGTGTATCATCCGAGCGCTAGGACAAAAATTGCTCAAAGATAAAAGTGTTTCACAGAGTACTTGCCGTAATACTGAAATATTACACAAAGTACATACTGAAATACTAAGAAAGGAAACTACTACGATAGGCAACACCAATCCTCATCAAGGCGTTCCAAAACGTCTCCTATAAGACTGGCTACTCGTGCAAGGTCTCTTCGGACTAGGCTCACCATCGAGCTCTGGCGATGGCTTTCGCACCCTGCTCGGTCCTGGGTCACATGGCTCTGGTGACTCAGACCCAACCTCAGTCATGGAAAAGAAAGGATCGTCCATAAGAGGTCCTCCTATCCCAACCCTCCTCTGAGCGCCAGCGATCGCCTGATCCATCTGCTGCTGCTGCTCCATATGAGAGCTCATTTCGCTCTGGCGAAGGATCTCTCTCAACTCAGCCTCTGATCTCCTCCTAATACCGTGCTCAGTGTACAGTGCCTCCCAATCAACATCAATCATGGGTGCATAAGCCGATACTGGTGATAGTTCTGGACTGGGGGGAATAAACTGCACCCCCGGCTCCTGACTGTCCACCAGCAAGTGCCTCAAGTTGTCTGGCTCCTGGCTCTGCTCTTCCAGGTCCATCTCGGGGTCCTCCTCAGGATCATCTTCGATGGGATCCTCATCCTCGGGATCAATCTCGATCATATCCTCGTCCTCGACAGGATCTATCTCTATCTAGTAATCGTCATCGTAATGCCCTAAGGCGTATCTAGATGACTCACCCACTTCCTGCACTGCTTCCTCCCTGAGTGGCTCTACAGGTGCAGCTACAGTGACCACTGCATCCCTAGGCTTAAGGACAACAGACTCAGGAATCACATACTTGATGTCCTCGAGCGGGCTACTCGGGCCTCCAACCTCGAAACATCGCTGAGGGATCAGAAAATCTAGCCTGCCTGGAGACGGCGGGTCCGTCTTGGCGTCCTCCGACCCCCTATCAAGAGAAAAATACGCACCCATTCTACAGGATAACGAGGAAGGAGTTAGTCTTTCTAGACATAGAAGCAAGCTTACTACATCAGACTATATAGAAGACACAACTATGAACGGTGTTTTGAAATTCTTTTTACTTTGAAAATTTCGAGCCCTTTTAAGGTATTTTCAAAAATAGATAAATGATATAAAAATCCCAAACCCGTTTTAAAACCTTTGGCTCTGATACCACAACTGTAACACCCTCAAAACTTAACCCTTTTGGAAATGTATTACCGCCAGTGACCCCAGTGTTCCTTACCGAGATCACCCAAGGCTATACCATTTAAATACAATTTATGAAATACAAATGATACATAATGATCAAAGCATTCAATTCCAAAACATAACATTGTCAAGGAAACATGAGTTACGGGATTACAACCCAATCCCGAATAGGCTAACACAGAGTTTAAACCAAATACAGCGGAAGTCTTATAAAGTAGGGTACAACGGAAGTCTTACAAAACACATTACAACCAAAGTCATTGTCCAAAAGATCTCAACCTGATTAACAAAATAACTCAAACATTCGAAAACCACCGTCGACTCCATAGTCCTTCTATTCTTCTGAGCTACTTTCTATCTGATATGCCGAATCGAACGGATGACACCAGCCCACATGCAGAGAACAAAGTTCATGGGTTAGTCTACTTGAATAGACTAGCAAGGGTACAAAGCAGAAGGTTCGATGTAGTTGTATTAGGTTAGCCTTATCGTTTCTCGAATGATAACCGATAACGATAATCAACCTTCATACTTCTACGGAATAATAACAAGAGGTATGCACAAGAGAAGACTCTGGAAGACTGAATCTTCACAGAGATCGACTTGAAAGAAGACTCCAACGGAAATGAGTCTTAGGGAAATATGACAAATCTGGAATGTTTACAGAATCATACAACAATGATTTAAAAGTTGACTGAGATTCTTCGGTTCACGACCAACCTCATCGCATACAGCGAATCCAGATTGGAAAGAGAACGTACTATGATCAAACTCGAGACGAGTTTTCCTAGCTGCACTATAACTTAGCTGTACTACTCGCCGAAGGTTTATTTATTATGTGCGTCGAGTAGCACTTTTCTGATTTATATTTCAAACACACATCACGTTATTAGACTTTTACATGTGTACGTTTCGTCGAGAGTGACGCACACCGGAAGGTTTGTGACACCAGCTAAGTGTCCTGCTTCTACACACTTGTGAAACAGACCGATCATGATCTTAGAATAGTACCAGATGGAGACGAGCCACCCCGATACCAGATTATAAAGAAACGATCGGAAGAAGTCCGAGTACATTCCTAACTAACAGTGCTAACCACACAGATACAACACAATAACAGTTACAGAATAAATCCACATAAAGGCCCGAAAGACGATCATAGATAATAGCGCTGTTCTAACAGATATACAACCTATTATATGATTTTCAAAACAGTTTATAAATCACTTCCAGAAGAACACAGTAATAATCATTCCCAATTAATTAATCAATTGAAATAACTGATAATCAATGTAAATATGGAAACGATGAGCAAGAGCGAACCGCCACTTGCCTTAATCCGCAGAATAGGAACAAGCCTAACGACAATAACGGGATTCCGGGCTCGACACGGGTATAGCTCCGACAGCACAACGACCTTCGAGTCGACCCATAAAAGGAACCCTAAGTTAGATCTGACATAACCGCAGTACGAATCTAAAAACGACGAAAGAAAACGAAAGGAACGATGCCACAACGACGACTACCAAAGCCAAAAGCCAAAGAGGCATTCTGGGCTCTGGCGGCGGTCGCCGTTCTTGGCGGCGGTCGCCGTGAAGAACTCAGACGACAGAAGCGGCGAGAAAACTCACCCAAAACACGAGCGACTCGGCCCCCTTCTACTTGCTTTGGTTTCTAACCTCCAAGGCTACCAAAAGCTTCACAAAGGCACTCTGGAAACACCACCAAATGACCTCCGGCGAAAGCTTCAGAAATCTGGCGAGACACAACTCCGGTGAGGCAAGAATTTGGGAGAGCTTGGGCTATGGATTGAGCTAAAAAAACCCTCCCAGACACCTCCTTTTATAGCCAAAGCACCGGGAACACAATGATGGCCCTACAAAGAGCTACTTCGGCGCTGCCAGAGCCACGTCGGCGACCTTCGGGCAAGGACCTCCGGACAACGACGACAGCGAGCGCCGTCATAAATGCGGCGGGCGCCGCCATAGGCCTGGCGTCCCCAGCTAGGAGAAGACCCAGCCTGCTCCTCGAGCCTCGCGACGGCGGGCGCCGCCACTGTACGGCGGGCGCCTCCCTTGGCTTTGTCGCCTCCTCAGCTCTTAGACGAAAACGATATTAACCCGGGATAAAAATTATCGTACGCGAACGAGTATTAAAATCCAAAGCACGTCATCTGTATTTTATTTCACTGAGAAAAAATATTACAGATACAGAGCACATTACAGAATGTCTCCAACTTTCTGAATTAAATCCGACGTACATAACGGGTACTCAGGAAAATCCCGGAACTCCAGAAATAGCTTACAAAAATATGGGGTATCACACTCTTAGCTATTTGTATTCCCCAAATATTTTGACCATATAAGATGATTCACGGAAAAAAATTGACAAAATTTGAAAGTCATAATTTCGCTCAAAGTTATGCCTTGTGTCGTAAATGGTATATTCTAAGTGGTTTTACTGTTGTTTGTTGCCCAAACTCTTACCTATTTGTTATCCGCCAATATTTTGACAATATATGTTGACTCACGGAAAGAAATTCATAAAATTTGAAAGTTATAATTTTCGCTCAAAGTTGTGCCTTGTGTAGTAGTATGTGTTTTCAGTGTTTCTTGTCGCCCAAACTCTTAGCTCTTAATTTTTCCCGCCAATATAATGACAATATAAGATTATTCACGAAAATAAATTGACAAAATTTAAAACTAATAACATTCGCTCAAATTTGTGCCTTGCGTCCTAAATGGTAATCGTAGGTTTTTTTAGTGTTGTTTGTGCCCAAACTCTTATCTCTTTGTTTTCCCCAATATTTTTACCATATAAGATGATTCACTAAAACAAATTGATAAAATTTAAAACAGATAACTCTCTTTCAAAGTTGTGCCTTGTGTCGTAAATGATAAATCATAGATGTTTTTAGCATTGTTTGTCGCCCAAACTCTTAGCTCATTCTTTTCTCACAATATTTTGACAATATAAGATGAATCACGGAAAGAAATTGACAAAATTTGAAAGTCATAACTTTCACTAAAAGTTGTGCCTTGTGTCGTAAATGGTAAAGTGTAGATGTTTTTAGTTTTGTTTGTCGTCCAAACTCCTAGCTCTTTGATTTCCCCCAATATTTTGACAATATAAGATGATTCACGAAAAGAGAAATTCAAAAAAATTTAAAGTCATAATTTCGCTCAAAGATGTACCATGTGTGGTAAATGGTAAATCGTTGGTGTTTTTAGTATTGTTTGTTGCCCAAAGTCTTCGCTCTTTGTTATCCGCCAATATTTTGACAATATAAGATGATTCACGGAAAGAAATTGATTTTTTTTAAAGTTATAACTTTCGCTCAAAGTTGTGCCTTGTGTCGTAAATGGTAAACCGTAGGTGTTTTAGTGTAGTTTGTCGCCCAAGCTCTTATCTCTTTGTGTTCTCCCAATATTTTGACAATATTATATGATTTACAAAAAGAAATTGACAAAATTTTAAAGTCATAACTTTCGCTCAAAGTTGTGCCTTGTGTCGTAAATGGTAAATCATAGGTGTGTTTAGTGTTGTTTGTCGCCAAACCTCTTAGCTCTTTGTTTCCCCCATAAATTTTGATAATATAAGATGATTCACATAATGAAAAATTGACAAAATTCTAAAGTCATAATTTCGCTTAAAGTTGTGCCTTGTGGTGCAAATCCCCCCGGGTTCGAAACGTGCCAGCTTTACTTTGAGGACGAAACTCTCGCGATTTAACCAAGGATCATAGCATGAAGGACTAGCGGCCATGGCCCGGGATTAGTGGGTTCACTTCGGTGGCCCGACACCCGGCCCCGGCAAAAAAAAAAAAAAAAAAAAAAAAAAGTTGTGCCTTGTGTCGTAAATAACAAATCGTAGGTGGTTTTAGTGTTGGTTGTCGCTCAAACTCTTCGCTCTTTGTTATCCTCTAATATTTTGACAATATAAGATGATTCATTGAAAGAAATTGAAAAAAATTGAAAGTTATAACTTTCGCTCAAAGTTGTTCACGGAAAGAAATTGACAAATTTTATCTCTATTTTTCCTGCCATTATTTTGACAATATAAGATTATTCACGGAAAGAAATTGACAAATTTTAAAAGTCATAACTTTCGCTCAAAGTTATGCCTTGTGTTGGAAATGGTAAATAGTAGGTGTTTTTAGTGTTGTTTTTCGCCCAAACTCTTAGCTATTTTATTTCCCCCAATATTTTGACCATATAAGATGATTCACGGAAAAAAATTGACAAAATTTGAAAGTCATAATTTCGCTGAAAGTTGTGCCTTGTGTCGTAAATGGTAAATTCTAAGTGGTTTTACTGTTGTTTGTTGCCCAAACTCTTACTTATTTGTTATCCGCCATAATTTTGACAATATATGATGATTCACGGAAAGAAATTCATAAAATTTGAAAGTTATAACTTTTTTCTCAAAGTTGTGCCTTGTGTAGTAAAATGTAAATCGTATGTGTTTTTAGTGTTTCTTGTCTCCCAAACTCTTAGCTCTTAATTTTCCCCGCCAATATAAAGACAATATAAGATTATTCACGGAAAGAAATTTGACAAAGTTTAAAACTCATAACATTCGCTCAAATTTGTGTCTTGTGTCCTAAATGGTAATCATAAGTTTTTTTAGTGTTGTTTGTGCCCAAACTCTTAGCTCTTTGTTTTCCCCAATATTTTTAGATGATTCACTAAAAGAAATTGAAATTTTTTAAAACTCATAACTCTCTTTCATAGTTGTGTCTTGGGTCGTAAATGGTAAATCATAGATGTTTTTAGCATTGTTTGTCGCCCAAACTCTTAGCTCATTCTTTTCTCCCAATATTTTGACAATATAAGATGAATCACAGAAAGAAATTGACAAAATTTGAAAGTCATAACTTTCACTTAAAGTTTTTCCTTGTGTCGTAATTGTTAAATCATAGGTGTGTTTAGTGTTGTTTGTCGCCCAAACTCTTAGCTCTTTGTTTCCCTTGTAAATTTTGATAATATAAGATGATTCTCAGAATGAAAAATTGACAAAATTTTAAAGTCATAATTTCGCTTAAAGTTGTGCCTTGTGTCGTAAATAATAAATCGTAGGTGGTTTTAGTGTTGTTTGTCACCCAAACTCTTCGCTTTTTGTTATCCTCTAATATTTTGACAATATAAGATGATTCATTGAAAGAAATTGAAAAAAATTGAAAGTTATAACTTTCGCTCAAAGTTGTGCCTTATTTCGTAAAATGTAAATCGTAAGTGTTTTTAGTGTTGTTTGTCCCCTAAACTGTTAGCTCTTTTTATCCTGCCAATATTTTGACAATATAAGATTATTCACGGAAAGAAATTGACAAATTTTAAAAGTCATAACTTTCACTCAAAGTTATGCCTTGTGTTGGAAATGGAAAATCGTAGGTGTTTTTAGTGTTGTTTTTCGCCCACACTCTTAGCTATTTGTATTCCCCAAATATTTTGACCATATAAGATGATTCACGGAAAAAAATTGACAAAATTTGAAAGTCATAACTTTTGCTCAAAATTGTGCCTTGTGTTTAGTGTTGTTTGTCGCCCAACCTCTTAGCTCTTTGTTTCCCCCATAAATTTTGATAATATAAGATGATTCACAGAATGAAAAATTGACAAATTTCTAGAGTCATAATTTCGCTTAAAGTTGTGCCTTGTGTCGTAAATAACAAATCGTAGGTGGTTTTAGTGTTGTTTGTCGCTCAAACTCTTCGCTCCTTGTTATGCTCTAATATTTTGACAATATAAGATGATTCATTGATACAAATTGAAACAAATTGAAAGTTATAACTTTCGCACAAAGTTGTGCCTTGTGTCGTAAAATGTAAATCGTAGGTGTTTTTAGTGTTGTGTGTCCCCCAAACTATTAGCCCTTTTTTTCCTGCCAATATTTTGACAATATAAGATTATTCACGGAAAGAAATTGACAAATTTTAAAATTCATAACTTTCGCTCAAAGTTATGCCTTGTGTTGGAAATGGTAAATAGTAGGTGTTTTTAGTGTTGTTTTTCGCCCAAACACTTAGCTAGTTGATTTCCCCCAATATTTTGACCATATAAGATGATTCACGGAAAAAAATTGACAAAATTTGAAAGTCATAATTTCGCTCAAAGTTGTGCCTTGTATCGTAAATGGTAAATTCTAAGTGGTTTTACTGTTGTTTGTTGCCCAAACTCTTACTTATTTGTTATCCGCTAATATTTTGACAATATATGATGATTCCCGGAAAGAAATTCATAAAATTTGAAAGTTATAACTGTTTCTCAAAGTTGTGCCTTGTGTAGTAAAATGTAAATCGTATGTGTTTTTAGTGTTTCTTGTCGCCCAAACTCTTAGCTCTTAATTTTTCTCGCCAATATAAAGACAATATAAGATTATTCACGGAAATAAATTTGACAAAGTTTAAAACTCATAACTTTCGCTCAAATTTGTGCCTTGCGTCCTAAATGGTAATCGTAGGTTTTTTTAGTGTTGTTTGTGCCCAAACTCTTAGCTCTTTGTTTTCCCCAATATTTTTAGATGATTCACTAAAAGAAATTAAAATTTTTTAAGACTCATAACTCTCTTTAATAGTTGTGTCTTGTGTCGTAAATGGTAAATCATAGATGTTTTTAGCATTGTTTGTCGCCCAAACTCTTAGCTCATTCTTTTCTCCCAATATTTTGACAATATAAGATGAATCACAGAAAGAAATTGACAAAATTTGAAAGTCATAACTTTCACTTAAAGTTGTGCCTTGTGTCGTAAATGTTAAATCATAGGTGTGTTTAGTGTTGTTTGTCGCCCAACCTCTTAGCTCTTTGTTTCTCCCACAAATTTTGATAATATAAGATGATTCACAGAATGAAAAATTGACAAACTTTTAAAGTCATAATTTTGCTTAAAGTTGTGCCTTGTGTCGTAAATAATAAATCGTAGGTGGTTTTAGTGTTGTTTGTCGCCCAAACTTTTTGCTCTTTGTTATCCTCTAATATTTTGACAATATAAGATGATTCATTGAAAGAAATTGAAAAAAATTGAAAGTTATAACTTTCGGTCAAAGTTGTGCCTTCTGTCGTAAAATGTAAATCGTAGGTGTTTTTAGTGTTGTTTGTCCCCACAACTGGTAGCTCTTCTTATCCTGCCAATATTTTGACAATATAAGATTATTCACGGAAAGAAATTGACAAATTTTAAAAGTCATAACTTTCGCTCAAAGTTATGCCTTGTGTTGGAAATGGTAAATCGTAGGTGTTTTTAGTGTTGTTTTTCACCCAAATTCTTAGCTATTTGTATTCCCCAAATATTTGGACCATATAAGATGATTCACGGAAAAAAATTAACAAAATTTGAAAGTCATAATTTCGCTCAAAGTTGTGTCTTGTGTCGTAAATGGTATATTCTAAGTGGTTTTACTGTTCTTTGTTGCCCAAATTCTTACCTATTTGTTATCCGCCAATATTTTGACAATATATGTTGATTCACGGAAAGAAATTCATAAAATTCCAAAGTTATAACTTTCGCTCAAAGTTGTGCCTTGTGTAGTAGTATGTGTTTTTAGTGTTTCTTGTCGCCCAAACTCTTAGCTCTTAATTTTTCTTGCCAATACAATGACAATATAAGATTATTCACGAAAATAAATGGACAAAATTTAAAACTCGTAACATTCGCTCAAATTTGTGCCTTGCGTCCTAAATGGTAATGGAAGGTTTTTTTAGTGTTGTTTGTGCCCAAACTCTTAGCTCTTTGTTTTCCCCAACATTTCTACCATATAAGATGATTCACTAAAAGAAACTGATAAAATTTATAACAGATAACTCTCTTTCAAAGTTGTGCCTTGTGTCGTAAATGATAAATCATAGATGTTTTTAGCATTGTTTGTCGCCCAAACTCTTAGCTCATTCTTTTCTCACAATATTTTGACCATATAAGATGAATCACGGAAGGAAATTGACAAAATTTGAAAGTCATAACTTTCACTAAAATTTGTGCCTTTTGTCGTAAATGGTAAATTGTAGATGTTTTTAGTTTTGTTTGTCGCCCAAACTCCTAGCTCTTTGATTTCCCCCAATATTTTGACAATATAAGATGATTTACGAAAAGAGAAATTGACAAAATTTTAAAGTCATAATTTCGCTCAAAGATGTACCATGTCTGGTAAATGGTAAATCATTGGTGTTTTTAGTATTGTTTGTTGCCCAAAGTCTTCGCTCTTTGTTATCCGCCAATATTTTGACAATATAAGATTATTCACGGAAAGAAATTGACAAATTTTAAAAGTCATAACTTTCGCTTAAAGTTATGCCTTGTGTTGGAAATGGTAAATCGTAGGTGTTTTTAGTGTTGTTTTTTGCCCAAACTCTTAGCTATTTGATTTCCCCCAATATTTTGACCATATAAGATGATTCACGGAAAGAAATTGACAAAATTTGAAAGTCATAATTTCGCTCAAAGTTGTGCCTTGTGTCGTAAATGGTAAATCATAGGTGTGTTTAGTGTTGTTTGTTGCCCAACCTCTTAGCTCTTTGTTTCCCCCGTAAATTTTGATAATATAAGATGATTCACAGAATGAAAAATTGACAAAATTTTAAAGTCATAATTTCGCTTAAAGTTTTGCCTTGTGTCGTAACTAATAAATCGTAGGTGGTTTTAGTGTTGTTTGTCACCCAAACTCTTCGCTCTTTGTTATCCTCTAATATTTTGACAATATAAGATGATTCATTGAAAGAATTTGAAAAAATTGAAAGTTATAACTTTCGCTCAAAGTTGTGCATTGTGTCGTAAAATGTAAATCGTAGGTGTTTTTAGTGTTGTTTGTCCCCTAAACTGTTAGCTCTTTTTTTCCTGCCAATATTTTGACAATATAAGATGATTCACGGAAAGAAATTGATTTTTTTTGAAAGTTATAACTTTCGCTCAAAGTTGTGCCTTGTGTCGTAAATGGTAAATCGTAGGTGTTTTAGTGTAGTTTGTCGCCCAAGCTCTTAGCTCTTTGTGTTCTCCCAATATTTTGACAATATTATATGATTTACAAAAAGAAATTGACAAAATTTTAAAGTCATAACTTTCGCTCAAAGTGGTGCCTTGTATCCTAAATGATAAATCATAGGTGTGTTTAGTGTTGTTTGTCGACCAACCTCTTAGCTCTTTGTTTCCCCCGTAAATTTTGATAATATAAGATGATTCATAGAATGAAAAATTGACAAAATTTTAAAGTCATAATTTCGCTTAAAGTTTTGCCTTGTGTCATAACTAATAAATCGTAGGTGGTTTTAGTGCTGTTTGTCACTCAAACTCTCCGCTCTTTGTTATCCTCTAATATTTTGACAATATAAGATGATTCATTGAAAGAATTTGAAAAAATTGAAAGTTATAACTTTCGCTCAAAGTTGTGCCTTGTGTCGTAAAATGTAAATCGTAGGTGTTTTTAGTGTTGTTTGCCCCCTAAACTGTTAGCTCTTTTTTTCCTGCCAATATTTTGACAATATAAGATTTTCACGGAAAGAAATTGACAAATTTTAAAAGTCATAACTTTCGCTCAAAGTTATGCCTTGTGTCGGAAATGGTAAATCGTAGGTGTTTTTAGTGTTGTTTTTCGCCCAAACTCTTAGCTATTTGATTTCCCCCAATATTTTGACCATATAAGATGATTCACGGAAAAAAATTGACAAAATTTGAAAGTCATAATTTCGCTCAAAGTTGTGCCTTGTGTCGTAAATGGTAAATCATAGGTGTGTTTAGTGTTGTTTGTTGCCCAACCTCTTAGCTCTTTGTTTCCCCTGTAAATTTTGATAATATAAGATGATTCACAGAATGAAAAATTGACAAAATTTTAAAGTCATAATTTCGCTTAAAGTTTTGCCTTGTGTCGTAAATAATAAATCGTAGGTGGTTTTAGTGTTGTTTGTCACCCAAACTCTTCGCTCTTTGTTATCCTCTAATATTTTGACAATATAAGATGATTCATTGAAAGAATTTGAAAAAATTGAAAGTTATAACTTTCGCTCAAAGTTGTGCCTTGTGTCGTAAAATGTAAATCGTAGGTGTTTTTAGTGTTGTTTGTCCCCTAAACTGTTAGCTCTTTTTTTCCTGCCAATATTTTGACAATATAAGATTATTCACGGAAAGAAATTGACAAATTTTAAAAGTCATAACTTTCGCTCAAAGTTATGCCTTGTGTCGGAAATGGTAAATCGTAGGTGTTTTTAGTGTTGTTTTTCGCCCAAACTCTTAGCTATTTGATTTCCCCCAATATTTTGACCATATAAGATGATTCACGGAAAAAAATTGACAAAATTTGAAAGTCATAATTTCGCTCAAAGTTGTGCCTTGTGTCGTAAATGGTAAATCATAGGTGTGTTTAGTGTTGTTTGTTGCCCAACCTCTTAGCTCTTTGTTTCCCCTGTAAATTTTGATAATATAAGATGATTCACAGAATGAAAAATTGACAAAATTTTAAAGTCATAATTTCGCTTAAAGTTTTGCCTTGTGTCGTAAATAATAAATCGTAGGTGGTTTTAGTGTTGTTTGTCACCCAAACTCTTCGCTCTTTGTTATCCTCTAATATTTTGACAATATAAGATGATTCATTGAAAGAATTTGAAAAAATTGAAAGTTATAACTTTCGCTCAAAGTTGTGCCTTGTGTCGTAAAATGTAAATCGTAGGTGTTTTTAGTGTTGTTTGTCCCCTAAACTGTTAGCTCTTTTTTTCCTGCCAATATTTTGACAATATAAGATTATTCACGGAAAGAAATTGACAAATTTTAAAAGTCATAACTTTCGCTCAAAGTTATGCCTTGTGTCGGAAATGGTAAATCGTAGGTGTTTTTAGTGTTGTTTTTCGCCCAAACTCTTAGCTATTTGATTTCCCCCAATATTTTGACCATATAAGATGATTCACGGAAAAAAATTGACAAAATTTGAAAGTCATAATTTCGCTCAAAGTTGTGCCTTGTGTCGTAAATGGTAAATCATAGGTGTGTTTAGTGTTGTTTGTTGCCCAACCTCTTAGCTCTTTGTTTCCCCTGTAAATTTTGATAATATAAGATGATTCACAGAATGAAAAATTGACAAAATTTTAAAGTCATAATTTCGCTTAAAGTTTTGCCTTGTGTCGTAAATAATAAATCGTAGGTGGTTTTAGTGTTGTTTGTCACCCAAACTCTTCGCTCTTTGTTATCCTCTAATATTTTGACAATATAAGATGATTCATTGAAAGAAATTGAAAAAATTGAAAGTTATAACTTTCGCTCAAAGTTGGGCCTTGTGTCGTAAAATGAAAATCGTAGGTGTTTTTAGTGTTGTTTGTCCCCTAAACTGTTAGCTCTTTTTTTCCTGCCATTATTTTGACAATATAAGATTATTCACGGTAAGAAATTGATAAATTTTAAAAGTCATAACTTTCGTTCAAAGTTGTGCCTTGTGTCGTAAATGATAAATTCTAAGTGGTTTTACTGTTGTTTGTTGCGCAAACTCTTACCTATTTGTTATCCGCCAATATTTTGACAATATATGATGATTCACGGAAAGAAATTCATAAAATTTGAAAGTTATAACTTTTTCCCAAAGTTGTGCCTTGTGTACTAAAATGTAAATCGTATGTGTTTTTAGTGTTTCTTGTTGCCCAAACTCTTAGCTCTTAATTTTTCCCGCCAATATAAAGACAATATAAGATTATTAACGGAAAGAAATTGACAAAGTTTAAAACTCATAACATTCGCTCAAATTTGTGCCTTGCGTCCTAAATGGTAATCGTAGGTTTTTTTAGTGTTGTTTATGCCCAAACTCTTAGTTCTTTGTTTTCCCCAATATTTTTACCATATAAGATGATTCACTAAAAGAAATTGACAAAATTTAAAACTCATAACTCTCTTTTAAAGTTGTGCCTTGTGTTGTAAATGATAAATCATAGATGTTTTTAACATTGTTTGTCGCCCAAACTCTTAGCTCATTCTTTTCTCACAATATTTTGACAATATAAGATGAATCACTTAAAGAAATTGACAAAATTTGAAAGTCATAACTTTCACTTAAAGTTGTGCCTTGTGTCGTAAATGGTAAATTGTAGATGTTTTTAGTTTTGTTTGTCGCCCAAACTCCTAGCTCTTTGATTCCCCCCAATATTTTGACAATATATGATGATTCACGAAAAGAGAAATTGACAAAATTTTAAAGTCATAATTTTGCTCAAAGATGTACCATGTGTGGTAAATGGTAAATCGTTGGTGTTTTTAGTATTGTTTGTTGCCCAGAGTCTTCGCTCTTTGTTATCCGCCAATATTTTGACAATATAAGATGATTCACAGAAAGAAATTGATTTTTTTTTAAAGTTATAACTTTCGCTCAAAGTTGTGCCTTGTGTCGTAAATGGTAAATCGTAGGTGTTTTAGTGTAGTTTGTCGCCCAAGCTCTTAGCTCTTTGTGTTCTCCCAATATTTTGACAATATTATATGATTTACAAAAAGAAATTGACAAAATTTTAAAGTCATAACTTTCGCTCAAAGTGGTGCCTTGTATCCTAAATGATAAATCATAGGTGTGTTTAGTGTTGTTTGTCGACCAACCTCTTAACTCTTTGTTTCCCCCGTAAATTTTGATAATATAAGATGATTCACAGAATGAAAAATTGACAAAATTTTAAAGTCATAATTTCGCTTAAAGTTGTGCCTTGTGTCGTAAATAATAAATCGTAGGTGGTTTTAGTGTTGTTTGTCATCCAAACTCTTCGCTCTTTGTTATCCTCTAATATTTTTACAATATAAGATGATTCATTGAAAGAAATTGAAAAAAATTGAAAGTTATAACTTTCGCTCAAAGTTGTGCCTTGTGTCGTAAAATGTAAATCGTAGGTGTTTTTACTGTTGTTTGTCCCACAAACTGTTAGCTCTTTTTTTCCTGTCAATATTTTGACAATATAAGATTATTCACGGAAATAAATTGAAAATTTTTAAAAGTCATAACTTTCGCTCAAAGTTATGCTATGTGTTGGAAATGGTAAATCGTAGGTATTTTTAGTATTTTTTTTTTGCCCAAACTCTTAGCTATTTGATTTCCCCCAATATTTTGACCATATCAGATGATTCACGGAAAAAAATTGACAAAATTTGAAAGTCATAATTTTGCTCAAAGTTGTGCCTTCTGTCGTAAATGGTAAATTCTAAGTGGTTTTACTGTTGTTTGTTGCCCAAACTCTTACATATTTGTTATCCGCCAATATTTTGACAATATATGATGATTCACGGAAAGAAATTCATAAAATTTGAAAGTTAAAACATTTACTCAAAGTTGTGCCTTGTGTAGTAAAATGTAAATCGTATGTGTGCCTAGCGTCCTAAATGGTAATCGTAGGTTTTTTTAGTGTTGTTTGTGCCCAAACTCTTAGCTCTTTGTTTTCCCCAATATTTTTACCATATAATATAATTCACTAAAAGAAATTGACAAAATTTAAAACTCATAACTCTCGTTTAAAGTTGTGCCTTGTGTTGTAAATGATAAATCATAGATGTTTTTAGCATTGTTTGTCGCCCAAACTCTTAGCTCATTCTTTTCTCACAATATTTGGACAATATAAGATGAATCACTGAAAGAAATTGACAAAATTTGAAAGTCATAACTTTCACTTAAAGTTGTGTCTTGTGTCGTAAATGGTAAATTGTAGATGTTTTAGTTTTGTTTGTCGCCCAAACTCCTAGCTCTTTGATTTCCCCCAATATTTTGACAATATATGATGATTCACGAAAAGAGAAATTGACAAAATTTTAAAGTCAGAATTTCGCTCAAAGATGTACCATAAGTGGTAAATGGTAAATCGTTGGTGTTTTTAGTATTGTTTGTTGCCCAAAGTCTTCGCACTTTGTTATCCGCCAATATTTTGACAATATATGATGATTCACGGAAAGAAATTGAATTTTTTTGAAAGTTTTAACTTTCGCTCAAAGTTGTGCATTGTGTCGTAAATGGTAAATCGTAGGTGTTTTTAGTGTTGTTTGTCCCCCAAACTGTTAGCTCTTTTTTTCCAGCCAATACTTTGACAATATAAGATTATTCACAGAAAGAAATTGACAAATTTTAAAAGTCATAACTTTTGGCTCAAAGTTATGCCTTGTGTTGGAAATGGTAAATCGTAGGTGTTTTTAGTGTTGTTTTTCGCCCAACCTCTTAGCTATTTGTATTCCCCAAATATTTTTACCATATAAGATGATTTGCAAAAAAAAATTGACAAAATTTGAAAGTCATAATTTCGCTCAAAGTTGTGCCTTGTGTCGTAAATGGTAAATTCTAAGTGGTTTTACTGTTGTTTGTTGCCCAAACTCTTACCTATTTGTTATCCGCAAATATTTTGAAAATATATGATGATTCACGGAAAGAAATTCATAAAATTTAAAAGTTATAACTTTCGCTCAAAGTTGTGCCTTGTGTAGTAGTATGTGTTTTTAGTGTTTCTTGTCGCCCAAACTCTTAGCTCTTAATTTTTCCCGCCATGATAATGACAATATAAGATTATTCACGGAAAGAAATTGACAAAATTTAAAACTCATAACATTCGCTCAAATTTGTGCCTTGCGTCCTAAATGGTAATCGTACGTTTTTTTAGCGTTGTTTGTTCCCAAACTCTTAGCTCTTTGTTTTCCATAATATTTTTACCATATAAGATGATTCACTAAAATAAATTGACAAAATTTAAAACTCCGAACTCTCTTTCAAAGTTGTGCCTTTTGTCGTAAATGGTAATCATAGATATTTTTAGTTTTGTTTGTCCCCCAAACTCCTAGCTCTTTGATTCCCCCCAGTATTTTGACAATAATATAAGATGATTCACGGAAAGAGAAATTGACAAAAATTTAAAGTCATAATTTCGCTCAAAGATATACCATGTGTGGTAAATGGTAAATTGTTGGTGTTTTTAGTATTGTTTGTTGCCCAAAGTCTTCACTCTTTGTTATCTGCCAATATTTTGACAATATAAGATGATTCACGGAAAGAAATTGATTTTTTTTGAAAGTTATAACTCTCTTTCAAAGTTGTGCCTTGTGTCGTAAATGGTAAATCGTAGGTGTTTTAGTGTAGTTTGTCGCCCAAGATCTTAGCTCTTTGTATTCTCCCAATATTTTTACAATATTATGTGATTTACAAAAAGAAATTGACAAGATTTTAAAGTCATAACTTTCGCTCCAAGTTGTGCCTTGTGTCGTAAATGGTAAATCATAGGTGTGTTTAGTGTTGTTTGTCGCCCAACCTCTTAGCTCTTTGTTTCGCCCGTAAATTTTGATAATATAAGATGATTCACATAATGAAAAATTGACAAAATTTTAAAGTCATAATTTCGCTTAAAGTTGTGCCTTGTGTCGTAAATAATAAATCGTAGGTGGTTTTAGTGTTGTTTGTCACCCAAACTCTTCGCTCTTTGTAATCCTCTAATATTTTGACAATATAAGATGATTCATTGAAAAAAATTGAAAGTTATAACTTTCGCTCAAAGTTGTGCCTTGTGTCGTAAAATGTAAATCGTAGGTGTTTTTAGTGTTGTTTGTCCCCCAAACTGTTAGCACTTTTTTTCCTGCCAATATTTTGACAATATAATATTATTCACGGAAAGAAAATGACAAATTTTTAAAGTCATAACTTTCGCTCAAAGTTATTCCTTGTGTTGGAAATGGTAAATCGTAGGTGTTTTTAGTGTTGTTTTTCACCCAAACTATTAGCTATTTATATTCCCCCAATATTTTGACCATATAAGATGATTCACGGAAAAAAAATTGACAAAATTTGAAAGTCTTAATTTCATTCAAAGTTGTGCCTTGTGTCGTAAATGGTAAATTCTATGTGGTTTTACTGTTGTTTGTTGCCCAAACACTTACCTATTTGTTATCCGCCAATATTTTGACAATATATGATGATTCACGGAAAGAAATTCATAAAATTTAAAAGTTATAACTTTCGCTCAAAGTTGTGCCTTCTGTAGTAGTATGTGTTTTTAGTGTTTCTTGTCGCCCAAAATCTTAGCTCTTAATTTTTCCCGTCAATATAATGACAATATAAGATTATTCACAAAAAAAATTTACAAAATTTAAAACTCATAACATTCGCTCAAATTTGTGCCTTGCATCCTAAATGGTAATCATAGGTTTTTTTAGTGTTGTTTGTGCCCAAACTCCTAGCTCTTTGTTTTCCCCAATATTTTTACCATATAAGATGATTCACTAAAAGAAATTGACAAAATTTAAAACTCATAACTCTCTTTCAAAGTTGTGCCTTGTGTCGTAAATGTTAAATCATAGATATTTTTAGCATTGTTTGTTGCCCAAACTCTTAACTCATTCTTTTCTCCCAATATTTTGACAATATAAGATGAATCACGGAAAGAAATTGACAAAATTTGAAAGTCATAACTTTCATTTAAATTTGTGCATTGTGTCGTAAATGGTAAATTATAGATGTTTTTAGTTTTGTTTGTCGCCCAAACTCCTAGCTCTTTGATTCCCCCCCAATATTTTGACAATATAATATGATTCACGAAAAGAGAAATTGACAAAATCATAAAGTCATAATTTCGCTCAAAGATGTACCATGTGTGGTAAATGGTAAATCGTTGGTGTTTTTAGTATTGTTTGTTACCCAAAGTCTTCGCTCTTTGTTATCCGCCAATATTTTGACAATATAAGATGATTCACGGAAAGAAATTGATTTTTTTTGAAAGTTATAACTTTCGCTCAAAGTTGTGTCTTGTGTCGTAAATGGTAAATCATAGGTGTTTTAGTGTAGTTTGTCGCCCAAGCTCTTAGCTCTTTGTGTTCTCCCAATATTTTGACAATATTATATGATTTACAAAAAGAAATTGACAAAATTTTAAAGTCATAATTTTCGCTCAAAGTTGTGCCTTGTGTCGTAAATGGTAAATCATAGGTGTGTTTAGTGTTCTTTGTCGCCCAACCTCTTAGCTCTTTGTTTCCCCCATAAATTTTGATAATATAAGATGATTCACAGAATGAAAAATTGAAAAAAAATTAAAGTCATAATTTCGCTTAAAGTTGTGCCTTGTGTTATAAATAATAAATCGTAGGTGGTTTTAGTGTTGTTTGTCGTCCAAACTCTTCGCACTTTCTTATCCTCTAATATTTTGACAATATAAGATGATTCATTGAAAAAAATTGAAAGTTATAACTTTCGCTCAAAGTTGTGCCTTGTGTCGTAAAATGTAAATCGTAGGTGTTTTTAGTGTTGTTTGTCCCCCAAACTGTTAGCTATTTTTTTCCTGTCATTATTTTGACAATATAAGATTATTCACGGAAAGAAATTGACAAATTTTAAAGTCATAACTTTCGCTCAAAGTTATCCCTTGTGTTGGAAATGGTAAATCGTAAGTGTTTTTAGTTTTGTTTTCGCCCAAACTCTTAGATATTTGTATTCCCCCATTATTTTGACCATATAAGATGATTAACGGAAAGAAATTGACAAAATTTGAAAGTCATAATTTCGCTCTAAGTTGTGTCTCGTGTCGTAAATCGTAAAATCTAAGTGGTTTTACTGTTGTTTTAATGCCCAAACTCTTACCTCTTTGTTATCCGCCAATATTTTGACAATATATGATGTTTCACGGAAAGAAATTTATAAAGTTTGAAAGTTATAACTTTCGCTCAAAGTTGTGCCTTGTGTAGTAAAATGTAAATCGTATGTGTTTTTAGTGTTTCTTGTCGCCCAAACTCTTAGCTCTTTTTTTCCCGCCAATATAATGACAATATAAGATTATTCACGAAAAGAAATTGACAAAATTTAAAACTCATAACATTCGCTCAAATATGTGCCTTGCGTCCTAAATGGTAATCATAGGTTTTTTTAGCGTTGTTTGTGCCCAAACTCTTAACTCTTTGTTTTTCCCAATATTTTTACCATATAAGATGATTTACTAAAAGAAATTGACAAAATTTAAAACTCATAACTCACTTTCAAATTTGTGCCTTGTGTCGTAAATGGTAAATCATAGATGTTTTTAGCATTGTTTGTCGCCCAAACTCTTAGCTCATTCTTTCCTCTGAATTTTTTTACAATATAAGATTAATCAGGGAAAGAAATTGACAAAATTTGAAAGTCATAACTTTCGCTTAAAGTTGTGACTTGTGTCGTAAATGTTAAATCGTAGATGTTTTTAGTTTTCTTTGTCGCCCAAACTCCTACCTCTTTGATTCCCCCCAATATTTTGACAATATAAGATGATTCACGGAAAGAGAAATTGACAAAATTTTAAAGTCATAATTTCGCTCAAAGATGTACCATGTGTGGTAAATGGTAAATCGTTGGTGTTTTTAGGATTGTTTGTTGCCCAAAGTCTTCGCTCTTTGTTATCCACCAATATTTTAACAATATAAGATGATTCACGGAAAGAAATTGATTTTTTTTGAAAGTTATAACTTTCGCTCAAAGTTGTGCCTTGTGTCGTAAATGGTAAATCGTAGGTGTTTTAGTGTAGTTTGTCGCCCAAGCTCTTAGCTCTTTAATGCCCAAACTCTTACCTATTTGTTATCCGCCAATATTTTGACAATATATGATGATTCACTGAAAGAAATTCATAAAATTTGAGAGTTATAACTTTCGCTGAATTCTTAGCTCTTAATTTTTCCAAACTCTTAGCTCTTAGCTCTTAATTTTTCCAAACTCTTAGCTCTTAAACTCTTAGCTCTTAATTTTTCCTGCCAATATAATGACAATATAAGATTATTCACGGAAAGAAATTGACAAAGTTTAAAACTCATAACATTCGCTCAAATTTGTGCCTTGCGTCCTAAATGATAATCGTAGGTTTTTTTAGTGTTGTTTTTGCCCAAACTCCTAGCTCTTTGTTTTCCCCAATATTTTTACCATATAAGATGATTCACTAAAAGAAATTGAAAAAATTTAAAACTCATAACTCTCTTTCAATGTTGTGCCTTATGTCGTAAATGGTAAATCATAGATATTTTTAGCATTTTTTGTCGCCCAAACTCTTAACTCATTCTTTTCTACCCATATTTTGACATTATAAGATGAATCACAGAAAGAAATTGACAAAATTTGAAAGTCATAACTTTCGCTTAAATTTGTGCCTTGTGTCGTAAATGGTAAATTATAGATGTTTTTAGTTTTGTTTGTCGCCCAAACTCCTAGATCTTTGATTCCCCCCCCCCCCAATATTTTGACAATATAAGATGATTCACGGAAAGAGAATTTGACAAAATGTTAAAGTCATAATTTCGCTCAAAGACGTACCATGTGTGGTAAATGGTAAATCGTTGGTGTTTTTAGCATCTTTTGTTGCCCAAAGTCTTCGCTCTTTGTTATCCGCCAATATTTTGACAATATAAGATGATTCACGGAAAGAAATTGATTTTTTTTTAAGTTATAACATTCGCTCAAAGTTGTGCCTTGTGTCGTAAATGGTAAATCGTAGGTGTTTTAGTGTAGTTTGTCGCCCAAGCTCTTAGCTCTTTGTGTTCTCCCAATATTTTGACAATATTATATGATTTACAAAAAGAAATTGACAAAATTTTAAAGTCATAACTTTCGCTCAAAGTTGTGCCTTGTGTCGTAAATGGTAAATCATAGGTGTGTTTAGTGTTGTTTGTCGCCCAACCTCTTAGCTCTTTGTTTCCCCCATAAATTTTGATAATATAAGATTATTCACATAATGAAAAATTGACAAAATTCTAAAGTCATAATTTCGCTTAAAGTTGTGCCTTGTGTCGTAAATAATAAATCGTAGGTGGTTTTAGTGTTGTTTGTCGCCCAAACTCTTTGCTCTCTGTTATCCTCTAATATTTTAACAATATAAGATGATTCATTGAAAGAAATTGAAAAAAATTGAAAGTTATAACTTTTGCTCAAAGTTGTGCCTTGTGTCGTAAAATGTAAATCGTAGGTGTTTTTAGTGTTGTTTGTCCCCGAAACTGTAAGGTCTTTTTTTCCTGCCAATATTTTGACAATATAAGATTATTCACAGAAAGAAATTGACAAATTTTAAAAGTCATAACTTTCGCTCAAAGTTATGCCTTGTGTTGGAAATGGTAAATCATAGGTGTTTTTAGTATTGTTTTTCGTCCAAACTCTTAGCTATTTGTATTCCCCCAATATTTTGACCATATAAGTTTATTCACGGAAAACAATTGACAAAATTTGAAAGTCATAATTTCTAAGTGTTTTACTGTTGTTTGTTGCGCAAACTCTTACCTATTGTTATCCCCCAATATTTTGACAATATATGATGATTCACGGAAAGAAATTCATAAAATTTGAGAGTTATAACTTTCGCTCAAAGTTGTGCCTTGTGTAGTAAAATGTAAATCGTATGTGTTTTTAGTGTTTCTTGTCGCCCAAACTCTTAGCTCTTAAATTTTCCCGCCAAAATAATGACAATATAAGATTATTCACGGAAAGAAATTTACAAAATTTAAAACTCATAACATTCTCTCAAATTTGTGCCTTGCGTCCTAAATGGTAATAGTAGGTTTTTATAGTGTTGTTTGTGCCCAAACTCTTAGCTCTTTGTTTTCCCCTATATTTTTACCATATAAGATGATTCACTAAAAGAAATTGACAAAATTTAAAATTTAAAACTCATAACTCTCTTTCAAAGTTATGCCTTGTGTCGTAAATGGTAAATCATAGATATTTTTAGCATTGTTTGTCGCCCAAACTCTTAGCTCATTCTTTTCTCCCAAAATTTTGACAATATAAGATGAATCACGGAAAGAAATTGACAAAATTTGAAAGTCATAACTTTCACTTAAATTTGTGCCTTGTGTCGTAAATGGCAAATTATAGATGTTTTTAGTTTTGTTTGTCGCCCAAACTCCTAGCTCTTTGATTCCCCCCAATATTTTGACAATATAAGATGATTCACGGAAAGAGAAATTGACAAAATTTTAAAGTCATAATTTCGCTGAAAGATGTACCATGTGTGTTAAATGGTAAATCGTTGGTGTTTTTAGTATTGTTTGTTACCCAAAGTCTTCGCTCTTTGTTATCCGCCAATATTTTAACAATATAAGATGATTCACGGAAAGAAATTGATTTTTTTTGAAAGTTATAACTTTCGCTCAAAGTTGTGTCTTGTGTCGTAAATGATAAATCGTAGGTGTTTTAGTGTAGTTTGTCGCCCAAGCTCTTAGCTCTTTGTGTTCTCCCAATTATTTGACAATATTATATGATTTACAAAAAGAAATTGACAAAATTTTAAAGTCATAACTTTCGCTCAAAGTTGTACCTCGTGTCGTAAATGGTAAATCATAGGTGTGTTTAGTGTTGTTTGTCGCCCAACCTCTTAACTCTTTGTTTCCCCCATAAATTTTGATAATATAAGATGATTCACAGAATGAAAAATTGACAAAATTTTAAAGTCATAATTTCGCTTAAAGTTGTGCCATGTGTCGTAAATAATAATTCGTAGGTGGTTTTAGTGTTGTTTGTCGCCCAAACTCTTCGCTCTTTGTTATCCTCTAATATTTTGACAATATAAGATGATTCATTGAAAGAAATTGAAAGTTATAACTTTTGCTCAAAGTTGTGCCTTGTGTCGTAAAATGTAAATCGTAGGTGTTTTTAGTGTTGTTTGTCCCCCAAACTGTTAGCTATTTTTTTCCTGCCATTATTTTGACAATATAAGATTATTCACGGAAAGAAATTGGAAAATTTTAAAGTCATAACTTTCGCTCAAAGTTATGCCTTGTGTTGGAAATGGTAAATCGTAGGTGTTTTTAGTGTTGTTTTCGCCCAAACTCTTAGCTATTTGTATTCCCCCAATATTTTGACCATATAAGATGATTCACGGAAAGAAATTGACAAAATTTAAAAGTCATAATTTCGCTCAAAGTTGTGTCTTGTGTCGTAAATCGTAAAATCTAAGTGGTTTTACTGTTGTTTGATGCCCAAACTCTTACCTCTTTGTTATCCGCAAATATTTTGACAATATATGATGATTCACGGAAAGAAATTCATAAAGTTTGAAAGTTATAACTTTCGCTCAAAGTTGTGCCTTGTGTAGTAAAATGTAAATCGTATGTGTTTTTAGTGTTTCTTGTCGCCCAAACTCTTAAATCTTTTTTTCCCGCCAATATAATGACAATAAAAGATTATTCACGAAAAGAAATTGACAAAATTTAAAACTCATAACATTCGCTCGAATTTGTGTCTTGCGTCCTAAATGGTAATCGTAGGTTTTTTTAGTGTTGGTTGTGCCCAAACTCTTAACTCTTTGTTTTTCCCAATATTTTTACCATATAAGATGATTCACTAAAAGAAATTGACAAAATTTAAAACTCATAACTCACTTTCAAAGTTGTGCCTTGTGTCGTAAATGGTAAATCATAGATGTTTTTAGCATTGTTTGTCGCCCAAACTCTTAGCTCATTCTTTCCTCTGAATATTTTTACAATATAAGATTAATCATGGAAAGAAATTGACAAAATTTAAAAGTCATAACTTTCGCTTAAAGTTGTGCCTTGTGTCGTAAATGTTAAATCGTAGATGTTTTTAGTTTTGTTTGTCGCCCAAACTCCTAGCTCTTTGATTCCCCTCAATATTTTGACAATATAAGATGATTCACAGAAACAGAAATTGACAAAATTTTAAAGTCATAATTTCGCTCAAAGATGTACCATGTGTGGTAAATGGTAAATCGTTAGTGTTTTTAGTATTGTTTGTTGCCCAAAGACTTCGCTCTTTGTTATCCGCCAATATTTTGACAATATAAGATGATTCACGGAAAGAAATTGAATTTTTTTGAAAGTTATAACTTTCGCTCAAAGTTGTGCCTTGTGTCGTAAATGGTAAATCGTAGGTGTTTTAGTGTAGTTTGTCGCCCAAGCTCTTAGCTCTTTGTATTCTCCCAATATTTTGACAATATTATATGATTTACAAAACGAAATTGACAAAATATTAAACTCATAACTTTCGCTCAAAGTTGTGCCTTGTGTCGTAAATGGTAAATCATAGGTGTGTTTAGTGTTGTTTGTCGCCCAACCTTTTAGCTCTTTGTTTCTCCCATAAATTTTGATAATATAAGATGATTCACAGAATGAAAAATTGAAAAAAATTTAAAGTCATATCTTCGCTTAAAGTTTTGTCTTGTGTCGTAAATAATAAATCGTAGGTGCTTGTAGTGTTGTTTGTCACCCAAACTCTTCCCTATTTGTTATCCTCCAATATTTTGACAATTTAAGATGATTCATTGAAAGAAATTGATTTTCTTTGAAAGTTATAACTTTCGCTCAAAGTTGTGCCTTGTGTCTTAAAATGTAAATCACAGGTGTTTTTATTGTTGTTTGTCCTTCAAACTGTTAGCTCTTTTTTTCCTGCCAATATTTTGACAATATAAGATTATTCACCGAATGAAGTTGACAAATTTTAAAAGTCATAACTTTTGCTCAAAGTTGTGCCTTGTGTCGCAAATGATAAATCGTATGTGGTTTTAGTTTTGTTTGTCGCCCAAACTCCTAGAACTTTGTTTCCCCACAATATTTTGACAATTTAACATGCACGAAAAAAAATTGAAAAAATTTGAAAGTCATAACCTTTGCTCAAAGTTGTGTCTCCTGTCGTAAATGGTAAATCGTAGGTGTTTATAGTGTTGATTGTCGCCCAAACTCTTCGCTCTTTGTTATCTACCAATATTTTGACAAAGGTTTGCCTTGTGTCGTAAAATGTAAATAATAGGTCTGTTTAGTGTTATTTGTCGCCCAAACTCTTACTTCTTTGTTTTTGACAATATAAGATGATGCACGAAAAGAAATTGGCAAAATTTGAATGTCACTACTTTCTCTCAAAGTTGTGCCTTATGTCGGAAATGGTAAATCATAGGTGTTTTTAGTGTTGTTTGTCGCCCAAACACTTAGCTCTTTCTTTCCCCCCAATATTTTGACAATATAAGATGATTTACGAAACGAAATTGACAAAATTTAAAACTCATAACTTTCGCTAAGATTTATGCCTTGTGTTGGAAATGGAAAATCGTCGGTGTTTGTAGTGTTGTTTTTCGCCCAAACTCTTAGCTATTTGTATTCCCCCAATATTTTGACCATATAAGATGATTCACGGAAAGAAATTGAGAAAATTTGAAAGTCATAATTTCTCTCAGAGTTGTGCATTGTGTCGTAAATGGTAAATTCTAAGTGGTTTTACTGTAGTTTGTTGCCCAAACTCTTATCTCTTTGTTATACTCCAATATTTTGACAATATATGATGATTTACGGAAAGAAATTCATAAAATTTGAAAGTTATAACTTTTGCTCAAAGTTGTGCCTTGTGTAGTAAAATGTAAATCGTATGTGTTTTTAGTGTTACTTGTCGCCCAAACTCTTAGCTCTTAATTTTTCCCGCCAATATAATGACAATATAAGATTATTCACAGAAAGAAATTTACAAAATTTAAAACTCATAACATTCGCTCAAATTTGTGCCTTGCGTCCTAAATGGTAATCGTAGTTTTTTTTAGTGTTGTTTGTGCCCAAACTCTTAGCACTTTGTTTTCCCCAATATTTTTACCATATAAGATGATTCACTAAAAGAAATTGACAAAATTTAAAACTCATAACTCTCTTTCAAAGTTGTGCCTTGTGTTGTAAATGGTAAATCATAGATATTTTTAGCATTGTTTGTCGCCCAAAGTCTTCGCTCTTTGTTATCCGCCAATATTTTGACAATATAAGATGATTCACAGAAAGAAATTGATTTTTTTTAAAGTTATAACTTTCGCTCAAAGTTGTGCCTTGTGTCGTAAATGGTAAATCGTAGGTGTTTTAGTGTAGTTTGTCGCCCAAGCTCTTAGCTCTTTGTGTTCTCCCAATATTTTGACAATATTATATGATTTACAAAAAGAAATTGACAAAATTTTAAAGTCATAACTTTCGCTCAAAGTTGTGCCTTGTGTCGTAAATGGTAAATCATAGGTGTGTTTAGTGTTGTTTGTCGCCCAACCTCTTAGCTCTTTGTTTCCCCCATAAATTTTGATAATATAAGATGATTCACATAATGAAAAATTGACAAAATTCTAAAGTCATAATTTCGCTTAAAGTTGTGCCTTGTGTCGTAAATAATAAATCGTAGGTGGTTTTAGTGTTGTTTGTCGCCCAAACTCTTTGCTCTTTGTTATCCTCTAATATTTTGACAATATAAGATGATTCATTGAAAGAAATTGAAAAAAATTGAAAGTTATAACTTTCGCTCAAAGTTGTGCCTTGTGTCGTAAAATGTAAATCGTAGGTATTTTTAGTGTTGTTTGTCCCCCAAACTGTAAGCTCTTTTTTTCCTGCCAATATTTTGACAATATAAGATTATTCACAGAAACAAATTGACAAATTTTAAAAGTCATAACTTTCGCTCAAAGTTGATTCACGATATTTGTATTCTCCCAATATTTTGACCATATAAGTTGATTCACGAAAAACAATTGACAAAATTTGAAAGTCATAATTTCGCTCAAAGTTTTGCCTCGTGTCGTAAATGGTAAATTCTAAGTGGTTTTACTGTTGTTTGTTGCCCAAACTCTTACCTATTTGTTATCCGCCAATATTTTGACAATATATGATGATTCACGGAAAGAAATTCATAAAATTTGAGAGTTATAACTTTCGCTCAAAGTTGTGCCTTGTGTAGTAAAATGTAAATCGTATGTGTTTTTAGTGTTTCTTGTCGCCCAAACTCTTAGCTCTTAATTTTTCCTGCCAATATAATGACAATATAAGATTATTCAAGGAAATAAATTTACAAAATTTAAAACTCATAACATTCGCTCAAATTTGTGTCTTGCGTCCTAAATGGTAATCGTAGGTTTTTTTAGTTGTTGTTTGTGCCAAACTCTTAGCTCTTTGTTTTCCCCAATATTTTTACCATATAAGATGTTTCCATAAAAAAAATTGACAAAATTTAAAACTCATAACTCTCTTTCAAAGTTGTGCCTTGTGTCGTAAATGGTAATCATAGATATTTTTAGCATTGTTTGTCGCCCAAACTCTTAACTCATTCTTTTCTCCCAATATTTTGACAATATAAGATGAATCACAGAAAAAAATTGACAAAATTTGAAAGTCATAACTTTCACTTAAATTGATGCAATCCATGCATCAAGCTCTGGGGTAAAACCCCATACTCCTACCAACCCGGCAAACTTAAATTGCTTAAAGGCATCTTGCAAAAGCAGTTGTAATGATAACTCTTGCACATATCAGAATAACCCCAGTACTACTGAATCAAGTACTGAAGGTGAGTCTGATATAAAGAGCAATCACATAGAGTCAGAATTACCAGAGATCAACAGACTCAGAAGAAGAGGAAACATATCTCAACATTTTACCAAAATATTTGGAAACTCTGACACTAGAAATTATTATAATAGACCAACTCCTCCAGATCTTCAGTATGAAGAAAGAGCTAAGTTCAGATCCACTAATTACAGTGGTACATCCATCTACGAATGGAACATAGATGGAAAGTCTGAAGGAGATATTTTAAACACTCTCCAAGAAATGGGAATGGCTAAAGTGGCCTATAGAACCCATGATCAAACAGACAAAACCACAGCATGCCTTATAATTCAAGGATTCACAGGGCAGTTAAAACATTGGTGGGATAACGCTACTAGTCTTCAGCAAAAAATGGAAATTCTTGATGCAACCATTTCCAATGAAGATGAAACAGGTAGAATCACCACAGAGCAAAACTCATGTGCCCAACTTATATATGCTATCAGCATGTACTTCATCGGCAATCCCAAGGAAGAACTTGAAGCTAACAAGTTCACCCTGACCAATCTCAATTGCCCAACCTTAAGTGACTATAGGTGGTACAAAGATGTATTTTTAACCTATGTCCTTAAAAGACCAGACTGTAATGAGCCTTTTTGGAAAGAAAGATTCGTTGCTGGCTTACCTTCCTTATTCGCTAAATGCATCATAACCAAGCTCAAAGAAAACATTGGGACAGAAGACATTCCATGGAAATAGATCACATATGGTCAGCTTGGGGCGTTTATCAAAAAAGAAGGATTAGCATTATGCACTGAACTTAAAATTCAGGCAAAATACGGGGGAGAAAAAGGTAAATCCAGAAGAGAAATGGGAAACTTCTCTGAAGCCTTTGGCATGGAAAAGATCCAAGCTCCTTCTAGAGCTAGAAAGGATAAGTCCTTCAAGAGAAAAAAGGGCTTCTCCAAACGCTTTAGAAAACACAGATCTAGCCCTGCTAAGCCTGATAGAACATATAAACCCAGCTTCAGGCCCAGCCCTAGCAAAAAAAGCGTTTGTTATAAGTGTCGCAAACCAGGACACAAAGCTAACAATTGTCCTCTTAAACAAAGGATCAACGAGTTAGCTAAAGACAACCCCAGTCTCAAAAGAGAATTAGAAGAAATTCTCCTCAATAACACTGATCATTCCTCTAGCAATGAAGGACTCTATGAACTAGATTATAATGCATCCTCTAGTTCTGACAATGATCAACCTCGGCAATTTTGCAATGTCATCACTAAGGCCGACAGAGAAGAAGCCTTATTTGACCTCATAAACCAAATTCCTGACCCTCAAACCAAGCATGAATATTTCATGAAACTCAAAGACCTCATTTTCAAAGAGCAAAAACCTGCTCTGGAAAAACCTTTTAGCATTTCAAAACTCTTTGAGAACAAACCTAGCACCAGTCTCCTAGGCACACAGGTTACCACTAAAGAACTTCAGACTGAGGTTAACAGACTCAAAAGAGAAGTCAAAGATCTCCAGGAATATGTTAGGATCAGAGATCCTATTAACCTTGAGATTGAAACCAGAATTACCCTACTTGAATCCAGAATTGAATCAAGTAGTAGTAATCATTCCTCTCATAGGTCCAGAAGCAGTTCTAGAAACTCTTCTTCTAACAACCACACTGATGATTTGTTCGTTGCATCTCTTGAAAAAATGAATTTTAAAAAATTGTACTGCCCGATCAGAATCAAAATAAACACCTTCGTTCTTGACACTGTCGCCTTATTAGACAGCGGAGCTGATCTCAACTGCATAAGAGAAGGTCTTGTACCCTCTAAATACTTCGAGAAAACCAATGAAAGACTCCTTAACGCCAGTGGCGTTAAAATGCAATTAAACTTCAAAATTCCTGAAGCTTCTATTTGCAGCAATGAGTATTGCCTCATAAACTCTTTCGTTATGGTCAGAGACCTTACCCAAGAAGTCATTCTAGGAACCCCCTTTCTGACTCAGCTTTATCCCTTCACTATCAACAGAAGTGGCATCCATGCTGATATCCTAGGAAAGAAACTTGATTTCGAATTCCTAGATCCTATTAGAACCAAAGATCTCGACCTCCTTCAATCTGTTTCCATCAAAAAACATCTTAACCTCATCGATCATAAGAAAACCTTCATCAGAGATCTAACTGATGAAATTGCTTCCTTAAAAATCGAAGAGAAACTTCATAGTCCCCATCTGCAAACTAGAATCAGTGATCTTGAAAAATCATTCAAAGATCAAGTTTGCTCTGAAATCCCTAATGCCTTCTGGGATCGTAAACAACACCATGTCTCCCTTCCGTATGAAAAAACTTTCAGCGAAAGGGATATCCCTACCAAAGCCAGACCCATTCAAATGAATAAAGAACTGCTAGAAGTCTGCAAAAAAGAGATAGACTCCTTATTAAGCAAAAAACTTATAAGGAAATCCCAATCTCCTTGGAGCTGTGCTGCCTTTTATGTTATGAATGCAGCAGAAAGAGAAAGAGGTGTTCCCAGGTTGGTCACCAACTACAAACCTCTTAACAACGTTCTGCAATGGATTAGGTATCCTATTCCCAATAAAAGAGATCTGCTTAACAGACTCTTTGAAGCAAAGATTTTCTCCAAATTCGATATGAAAAGCTGTTACTGGCAAATTCAGATAACCGAAGCAGACAAATACAAAACTGCTTTCACAGTCCCTTTTGGGCATTATGAATGGAATGTCATGCCATTCGGCCTCAAGAACGCCCCTTTAGAGTATCAAAGGATCATGAATGAAATTCTTAACCCTTACTCTGACTTTCTCATTGTCTATATCGATGACATTCTCATATACTCCAAATCCTTAGACGAACATTTCAAACATTTAAATACCTTTCTTTACGTCATCAAGAAAAATGGTTTAGTTTTATCCATGACCAAGATGAAACTCTTCCACACCAAGATCAGATTTCTTGGCCATGATATCCATCAGCAAACCATCAAACCCATTCATAGGAGCATTGACTTTGCTAACAAATTCCCTAATGAAATTAAAGACAAAACCCAGCTTCAAAGGTTTTTAGGATGTCTTAATTACATCTCAGACTTCTTTCCTGACCTTAGGAAGCTTTGCATACCTCTGTTCCTTAGACTCAAGAAAAATCCTCCTCCTTGGGGTCTAGAACAGACCAAAGCTGTCAGAATTATCAAAGACAAAGTTCAGCAACTTCCCTGCATTGGCATTCCTCAACCTAAAGCGTTTATGATTGTTGAGACAGACGCCTCTGACCTAGGATTTGGTGGCATCTTAAAGCAAAGATTAGAAATCAATAAGCCAGAGCAATTAGTCAGATTTTACTCTGGATGTTGGACAGGTCCTCAAAAGAATTACAGCACTGTCAAGAAAGAAATCCTTGCCATTGTTGCCTGTATTTCTAAATTTCAAGATGACCTTTACAACAAAACTTTTCTCCTTAGAGTCGATTGCAAATCGGCAAAAGAAATTTTGCAAAAAGACGTTCTTAACATTGTCTCAAAACAAATTTTCGCCAGATGGCAAGCCATACTTTCAGCATTTGATTTCGAAATAGAATTCATTAAAGGAGAACATAACTCCTTACCTGATTTTCTTACAAGAGAATTTTTGCAGGGAAAATCAAGCATTTAAATGTCTCATTTCCCTCATCTCAAAATCTTTCAAGATCTTCAAAAAGAATGTCTAGCTTCCTGTGGTGTTTTTAATAGCCTACTGGAACTCAAAAGTATTTTAGCAACAGACTACGATTCTGAAGACTCAAAAAACCTTGACATTTGCATAGCAAAAATTTGGCTTCAACGTAACAGATCTGTAGCCAGAAGAATGATGGCCTCTAAGGTATTAACCTCTGAACTACATTTCTGACAATATTCTTTTGTTTTCAGAAATGGCGGGGAGAGGAAACTCTCGGAAGCAAACCCCGGCGGATTACCTCCCGGCAAAAAGCACTGGTGAACTAGTCCCGGTTCATAACCAGTTTCAAAGTCTATCTCAATATCCAACCCTCACAAAGACCTCAAGTCCAAAGACCCCTCAGAAAAAAGAGTCACTGAACAAATCAAAAGTCTTTCATAAGTATTTCATCAAACAAACTCCCTTTGAAGAAATATGCCTGACCAAAGAGTTCGTAACCCATGAACCCAAAGAGTTCGAACCCTTATTAAAAGCCTATTTTCAAAAGACTTTCAGTGGTTCCCTTCTGAACCAGCAAAAACCCTTAAATTTTATGAATTCATTCTGGTAGATTCCCTGTCCGCAGAAATCTCCCACACCAAAGATGATAAAGACCCTAACCTTATACTTTACTCCAAGTGTAAGATCTGCAATATCATCTCCAGAGAACAATGGGGTATTCCCACCAATCAAAAGCAATTCTCAATCCCTTTCTACCCTAAGGGATATTCATACTATGACTATCGCCTGGCATGGTCAAAAGCCTTTTTCATCAGACCCTTCAACCATTCATGGTTCTTCTTTTTTTGCAAAGATTGCCCTGACACCATACCGATCTGGTTTTACTCATGGTGGAACCTCTTTGGCCCTGTCCCAGATATTTATTCGTAACCAGTCAAATTGGCAAAAAACTACTTTTTTAGTCATTGTTTTTGGCCAGAGCACGTCAAACCTGTTCAATTTCACAAAACAACCGGCATAGCCTGGATCTTCTGTTGGATCTATGACCTCAGACAGATCCTCCCGGCACCTCTCCCATTTTCCCTCTATAGACTTTACAAGGTTAGATGGTGGGAGAAGTTCGATTTAGAACTTATCACAATTGACAAAATCAAAACCCTTATCCAATCAAAGAAAGCTGCCCAGGCTCCTCAAAATACCCAAACACATCCTTCAGGTATCACAGTCGCATCTTCGTCTAGTCCACCATCCTTATCTGCAGCCCAGCAAAAGGAATGGGATGAGTTTCAAAGTTGGAAAAAATATCATGAGAAAATGACAGCCCAGTCAAGTGTTGCACTACCAAAGGCTGTTCAAGCCAAGACCATACTAATCGAAGACGTCCAGCCCAAATCGCAAAAGAAGAAATCATGGGCTGACAAAGTCCAAGAAGATGAACTCGAGGCCCAAAGCAGTTCACCCAATCAAGATGACAATGAGGACTTTGACCCTTATGAACAATATGCTCAAGATCCTTACGACTTGTAAACCTTCATCAAACTACCGGCCCAAAGACTATTGAAGCCCATCAAACAGTCTTGGACCAGTCTAGCAAAAAATTTCAGTCTATTATCTTGAAGCCCAAAAGGTAATATGACCCATGAAAGCAATCAGCAAAAGTCACTTCCAGCACAAGATTCTGGCCGACAAAGGCTTTCAACAAAAGCAGAAGACAACAAGATTTCCACTGGCAAAAGCTTATCTTCATCAACAATAATAGAGCTCCACCAACAAATAAAGACAAAAACCCTTTTAGACCCACTAAGGCTCAACTGTATACATGAATAGTTGTACGGCTTCGTTTTAGTGGCTCTCAACAGTCTCTTTTCATTTTCAATAAATAGCAAAGCCCTTCAGTCTGTTGAAGGCACGCAAAAACTCTCTCTCTCTCTCTCTATATTTCTCATCCTCATATTCTAAGTTTTTAGCTTTGGTGTTCTTCAGTTCCCTGTAAGTCCCCTTTGTACATTTTTTTTTCTTTATGCAATAAACAGTCCCTGTTTTCACAATAGTCCTAGTATTGTGTTATTGTTTGTTCTAAGATTTTCATATTTTCAAAGTTTTGATCCTTTTGGCCAACTTGGTCTGATACCAAGTTGGCCAAAAGGATCAAACTCTTATCCCTTTTTTTCCCGCCAATATAAGATTATTCACAGAAAGAAATTGACAAAATTTAAAACTCATAACATTCGCTCAAATTTGTGCCTTACGTCAAAAATGGTACTCGTAGGTGTTTTTAGTGTTGTTTGTGCCCAAAATTTTAGCTCTTTGTTTTCCCCAATATTTTTACCATATAAGATGATTCGCTAAAAGAAATTGACAAAATTTAGTACTCATAACTCTCTTTCAGAGTTGTGCCTTGTGTCGTAAGTGGTAAATCATAGATGTTTTAAGCATTGTTTGTCGCCCAAACTCTTAGCTCATTCTTTCCTCCCATTAATTTGACGATATAAGATGATTCACTGAAAGAAATTGATTTTTTTGGAAAGTTATAACTTTTGCTCAAAGTTGTGCCTTGTGCCGTAAATGGTAAATCGTAGGTGTTTTAGTGTAGTTTGTCGCCCAAGCTCTTATCTCTTTGTATTCTCCCAATATTTTGACAATATTATATGATTTACAAAAAGAAATTGACAAAATTTTAAAGTCATAACTTTCGCTCAAAGTTGTGCCTTGTGTCATAAATGGTAAATCATAGGTGTGTTTAGTGTTGTTTTGTCGCCCAACCTCTTAGCTCTTTGTTTCCCCCATAAATTTTGATAATATAAGATGATTCACAGAATGAAAAATTGACAAAATTTTAAAGTCATAATTTCGCTTAAAGTTGTGCCTTGTGTCGTAAATAATAAATCGTAGGTGGTTTTAGTGTTGTTTGTCGCCCAAACTCTTCGCTCTTTGTTATCCTCTAATATTTTGACAATATAAGATGATTCATTGAAAGAAATTGAAAAAAATTGAAAGTTATAACTTTCGCTCAAAGTTGTGCCTTGTGTCGTAAAATGTAAATCATAGGTGTTTTTAGTGTTGTTTGTCCTCCAAACTGTTAGCTCTTTTTTTCCTGCCAATATTTTGACAATATAAGATTATTCACCGAAAGAAGTTGACAAATTTTAAAAGTCATAACTTTTGCTCAAAATTGTGCCTTGTGTCGCAAATGATAAATCGTATGTGGTTTTAGTTTTGTTTGTCGCCCAAACTCCTAGCACTTTGTTTCCCCACAATATTTTGACAAATTAAGATGATGCACGGAAATAAATTGAAAATTTTTGAAAGTCATAAGTTTCGCTCTAAGTTGTGCCTCGTGTCGTAAATGGTAAATCGTAGGTGTTTATAGTGTTGATTGTCGCCCAAACTCTTCGCTCTTTGTTATCCACCAATAGTTTGACAAAGGTTTGCCTTGTGTCGTAAAATGTAAATAATAGGTGTGTTTAGTCTTATTTGTCGCCCAAACTCTTAGTTCTTTGTTTTTGACAATATAAGATGATGCACGAAAAGAAATTGGCAAAATTTGAATGTCACTACTTTCGCTCAAAGTTGTGCCTTATGTCGGAAATGGTAAATCATAGGTGTTTTTAGTGTTGTTTGTCGCCCAAACACTTGGCTCTTTCTTTCCCCCTAATATTTTGACAATATAAGATGATTTACGAAAGGAAATTGACAAAATTTAAAACTCATAACTTTCGCTAAGATTTATGCCTTGTGTTGGAAATGGAAAATCGTCGGTGTTTGTAGTGTTGTTTTTCGACCAAACTCTTAGCTATTTGTATTCCCCCAATATTTTGACCATATAAGATGATTCACGGAAAGAAATTTACAAAATTTGAAAGTCATAATTTCGCTCAAAGTTGTGCCTTGTGTCGTAAATGGTAAATTCTAAGTGGTTTTACTGTAGTTTGTTGCCCAAACTCTTACCTCTTTGTTATACTCCAATATTTTGACAATATATGATGATTTACGGAAAGAAATTCATAAAATTTGAAAGTTATAACTTTCGCTCAAAGTTGTGTCTTTTGTAGTAAAATGTAAATCGTATGTGTTTTTAGTGTTTCTTGTCGCTCAAACTCTGATCCCTTTTTTTCCCGCCAATATAAGATTATTCACGGAAAGAAATTGACAAAATTTAAAACTTATAACATTCGCTCAAATTTGTGCCTTGCGTCAAAAATGGTAATCGTAGGTGTTTTTAGTGTTGTTTGTGCCCAAACTTTTAACTCTTTGTTTTCCCCAATATTTTTACCATATAAGATGATTCACTAAAAGAAATTGACAAAATTTAGTACTCATAACTCTCTTTCAAAGTTGTGCCTTGTGTCGTAAGTGGTAAATCATAGATGTTTTTAGCATTGTTTGTCGCCCAAACTCTTAGCTCATTATTTCCTCCCAATATTTTGACGATATAAGATGATTCACTGAAAGAAATTGATTTTTTTGGAAAGTTATAACTTTTGCTCAAAGTTGTGCCTTGTGTCGTAAATGGTAAATCATAGGTGTTTTAGTGTAGTTTGTCGCCTAAGCTCTTAGCTCTTTGTATTCTCCCAATATTTTGACAATATTATATGATTTACAAAAAGAAATTGACAAAATTTTAAAGTCATAACTTTCGCTCAAAGTTGTGCCTTGTGTCATAAATGGTAAATCATAGGTGTGTTTAGTGTTGTTTTGTCGCCCAACCTCTTAGCTCTTTGTTTCCCCCATTAATTTTGATAATATAAGATGATTCACAGAATGAAAAATTGACAAAATTTTAAAGTCATAATTTCGCTTAAAGTTGTGCCTTGTGTCGTAAATAATAAATCGTAGGTGGTTTTAGTGTTGTTTGTCGCCCAAACTCTTCGCTCTTTGTTATCCTCTAATATTTTGACAATATAAGATGATTCATTGAAAGAAATTGAAAAAAATTGAAAGTTATAACTTTCGCTCAAAGTTGTGCCTTGTGTCGTAAAATGTAAATCGTAGGTGTTTTTAGTGTTGTTTGTCCCCCAAACTGTTAGCTCTTTTTTTCCTGCCATTATTTTGACAATATAAGATTATTCACGGAAAGAAATTGACAAATTTTAAAGTCATAACTTTCGCTCAAAGTTATGCCTTGTGTTGGAAAGGGTAAATCATAGGTGTTTTTAGTGTTGTTTTTCGTCCAAACTCTTAGCTATTTGTATTCCCCCGATATTTTGACCATATAAGTTGATTCACGGAAAACAATTGACAAAATTTGAAAGTCATAATTTCGCTTAAAGTTGTGCCTCCTGTCGTAAATGGTAAATTCTAAGTGGTTTTACTGTTGTTTGTTGCCCAAACTCTTACCTATTCGTTATCCGCCAATATTTTGACAATATATGATGATTCACGGAAAGAAATTCATAAAATTTGAGAGTTATAACTTTCGCTGAAAGTTGTGCCTTGTGTAGTAAAATGTAAATCGTATGTGTTTTTAGTGTTTCTTGTCGCCTAAATTCTTAGCTCTTAATTTTTCCCGCCAATATAATGACAATATAAGATTATTCACGGAAAGAAATTTACAAAATTTATAACTCATAACATTCGCTCAAATTTGTGCCTTGCGTCCTAAATGGTAATCGTAGATTTTTTTAGTGTTGTTTGTGCCCAAACTCTTAGAAATCTCACAACCCATTCATTGCAATGCTTCAATTGTCTAGCGAAACAAAGGTGTTTAGCTCTCCATTCGTTCAAACCCTAGAAGTGGAATGAATAAAAGAGAGGACCGAACTCCTTTAACAAAAACTAGAAAAGGTTCTTAAATAGGTTTTAGAAAAATAACATAGCAAATAAGGAAAGTAAATAATAACAATTATAAAGTCGAAAGTACTAAAAAGGAAGTAAATCAACGATGGCCGCGAGGCGTCGTCCTCCACCGCGGGGCGGTATCATTCACCGCGGGGCGGTGGCTTTCTGAATTGCCCCTTCTCTGAGATTCACCATCGGGTCGCGGTGGCTTGTGGCGCGGGGCGGTAGTGGCCAGCTTCTTCAAACTTCTTCCATCATCTCTACTAAGCTGTAAATCCTATGATATCTTCACTTCTCAACTATTCTTCTAGATTACAGACTTAGCCTAAATCTACACCAAAACTCCATCTAAAACATGTCAATAATCACTAGTTAAGGTGCCTGAAATGGCACCTATCAAATATCCTCACACTTAGACCTTTACTCGTCCCGAGTAAATCAGAACTGATCATAGTCCACTCATCAAACACCAAGGCCTCAGGAAGTGCGAGCAAACATGATACCAGTGACTACAACAACTCAACAATCAGCTCCAGACAATCAAAACAAGTGATGCGAGATAAATCTAATCCTAACTCCTGTCTAGCTCCTCATTGCTCCAGAGTGACCTACCCAAACTCCTTATATCACCTCTGCTTATGACGCCAACTCCAGAATGATCCTAAAATCACTCTTTTTTCTTTACGCTCATCTTGCCTTGGCACCCTCTCGGGTTTTCACCTAGCCACTCATTTCATTTTACTAGACATATCACATGTACTCACATGACTTCAGTCCATTTTTGCACCGGTCTATACCAGTCGGACTACCTGCTTTTTACGTGAACCGCCCTTTCGGGTTTTCAGCTCATCCTAGGATTTTGATTGCCTTTTTCAAATATTTTTGGCTTTTTCGATTTTTTTATTTTTTTTTAGAATAGAAAATGCAAATATGAAATGCATATACAGACTATGTACACTAACTGTGATAGGCAGCAAGTCTAAATCCCTCCCCACACTTGAAACACACATTGTCCTCAATGTAGAGACGAAGACCACAGTAAATAGGGGGAAAAGAAAATAAACTCACTGGAAAGGTGGATACGGTGGATAGCCTGGTGGGGGTGGATGCCTCTCGAAATACTGCTCCTGCATGAATGCCTCCGTTGAACTCAATTGGCTTGTGATATCTCTCGCAATGTCGGTCTGCAATGTCTGCAGGCGAGTCAGCATCTCCTCATTTGTAGCGTGTTGACACAGTGTGAAAGCATCAAAACGAGCAAACATCTCATCCCAAGGAATCTCATAAGTTGACGCAGATGTAGAAGCAACAGCAGACGCAGGGGGATCAAAATCCATAATCATAGGGATAGCGGCCTGGGGCTCATCCACAATGTCAGAAGGGACAACCTCAGCGTCAGATGGGATGAACCACTGCATGAAATCCCGTGGATAGGTAAATTGGCGAGGAAGGCGCAACACGTGTCCTCCATAAGAGCACCAAAGGAACTGATCAGAGCAGTTGTTCAACATACCACACCGTCGCAGACATGGGATGTCGTAGCGAACATGCATGATCGGCTGAGGGATAGTATCTGTTTGAATCCTGGCCGCAGCAACTAAGGTGATCAGACCTCCCTGAACAATATCTCACGCCGCACCCTCGCGAATCCTCTTCAGCTCATGCAGCCATATCATAACCCACCCGAGAGTCTCCTCATCCAAAGGTTCAATCATCGTGGAGAATAAACTAAGGCGCTTCAGGGAGATTTTCCTCTCCTCCACACTTCCACAAAAGGACCGGATCAACACTGTATAAACTAAGCAGAGACAAGGGTGTACGATCTTGTTACTGGTCTCCTTCCCCTTTTGAAACTGAGACATTCCTATAGCGGTAGTCCAGAATTCTCTAATGTCAGCCTCATTGGGACCCTGCTTCCACCCAGCAGTAGGTGGTCTCGATACACCCAACAACTCCCGGATTTCATCCAGTGGAATTTCATACGCCCGTCCCTCATACTTGAATTTAATGCCTGCCATGTATTTATGCTCTTCACCATTGATGATGCGTCTGGTATGGTATTTTGACAAAGTGGCGATAAATTGGTAGCAAAGCTCGGGGAAAGCAGGGGCACATTTGTCCAGGAAGCCACCCAATCCCAATCTGTCCAAACAAAACTGAACCGTCTCCAACATACCCAACTCAGCCAACGCTCCTCTATCAAAGAAGCGAGGTGGGTTCACAGGTCTCGCCGCAACCACATCATACGCCTCATCCTCCTCTATAGTCATGCCAACCTTCCTAGCTCTCGGCATAATGAAAGTAATTGAATGCGTTGGGGTCAAAGAGCTAGGCAAAGAGGTCTTACAAACCAAAGGTGGGGTTCACCAAGGGGTCACCGCGTGGCGGTGTAGTTCACCGTGGGGTGGCGAAGAGGGCCAGGAACTTCTACTGAAAAGCAACGCCGGGCCGCGGTAGGGATGCCGTGGGGCGGTACTGTTCACCGTCTTCTCCAAATCAAAAACCATGACTCGCACGAGGCGGTACTGTTGCATCGCGAGGCTGCCACTGTGCTATTACTCCTCTTTCACCCTCCGATGAGTCTAGACAACACGCAACTTCCTCCAATCACACCCCCAAAACTTCAAAACACCACCCTTCTCTAACAAACACCACAGGGTGGTCGGATGGGTGCAATGTGGTGGTATGGGAAAAGGAAACAAATTTGACGTTGGCGATAAGGATCTTCCACAACCAAGGCTTAGAACAAGGAAAATTTGGGGATTTGAGGTGTTAGGTTGAGGGTTTGAGAGGGGGAAGGGGGCGCGGCAGAGAGAGAGAGAAGGGAAGAAAAAAAGAATGAGGGGATTAGGGTTTTGGCGGGAGTGTTTAATGAGTGTGATGAAGGTAAATACCAGGTACCGGACTGCGGGGCGATCCAACATACACCGTCAAATCCTTCGTATCTAACTTGGAAAATATTTTTGGAAACAATTTTTTTTATTTTTTTATTTTTTTCATTCAAATTGGGATTGAGTGAAATCACACAGGTCTCACCGCGGGGCGGTGGGACTCACCGCGGGGCGTTCGTGAGGTTTATGGGGAGTTGAACTCGCCTCCATTTACTTTCGTACCTGAAACGTTAGTAGCAGGCGAACGAAACAAAGCAAAAGAAACTACGAAAAAGTCTAAGAAAAGGAGAAATCAAAAGAAGAGAAAAGGAAAAAAGGAAAATACCTCAGGTTGCCTCCCGATCAGCACCTTGGTTAACGTCGTTGGCTCGACGTAGGCTGTGGCCTATCAGATTTCAGCTTCAGGGGCCTCAAAACTTACCGCATCAACATGGGTCGGGTCAAAGCCTTCATAATAAGTTTTTAATCTGTGGCCATTCACTTTGAAAATGTTGCCTGTGTTGGGGTTAATCAATCCAACGACGCCATGGGGGTGTACTTCAACAATTTCATAAGGACCCGTCCACTTGGATCTCAGCTTCCCAGCGAAGAGCTTAAGCCGAGATTGAAATAGGAGGACCTTATCCCCTGGCTTAAAATCCTTTCTCAGAATTTGCTTGTCATGCCACTGCTTGGTCTTCGCCTTATAGATAACAGAGTTCTCATAAGACTCAAGGCGCAACTCTTCTAGTTCTTGCAGCTGCAGCTTCCGGAAATCTCCCACTTCATCCAGTTGCATGTTGCATTTCTTTATTGCCCACCACACTTTATGCTCAAGCTCTACAGGTAGGTGGCAAGCTTTTCCAAATACTAACCGGAAGGGAGACATTCCTATTGGAGTTTTGAAAGCTGTGCGGTATGCCCATAGTGCATCATTGAGTTTGGTACTCCAATCCTTCCGATTAGCTGCCACTGTTTTCTCCAGGATAGATTTAATCACTCTGTTAGAGTTCTCGGCCTGCCCATTAGTTTGAGGGTGATAGGCCGTCGAGATTCTCTGGGTGACGTGATACTTCTTCAGTAGGGCAATCACGGTCTTGTTGCAGAAATGGGTTCCCATGTCACTAATTAAAGCTTTGGGTATCCCAAATCTTGAGAAAATGTTCTCCTTCAGAAAACCTGCCACAACTTTATAATCATCAGTCCTGGTGGCCTTTGCTTCCACCCACTTGGAAACGTAGTCCACCGCAAGCAATATATAAAGGTTCCCATTAGACTTAGGAAAAGGTCCCATAAAGTCCATACCCCAAACATCAAAGACCTCACAAAAGATTAATGATGATTGCGGCATCTCATTCCTCCTGGTGATATTTCCAACCCTTTGGCATCGGTCACAGGATTTGCAAAAAGCGTAAGCATCCCTAAAGATGTGTGGCCAATAAAATCCCGCCTCCAATACTTTCCTAGCAGTCCTATTTACTCCAAAATGACCCCCACATGCTTCAGAATGACAAAAGTTAAGGACAGATTGTACCTCATTGTCCGGAAGACATCGGCGCACTACCTAATCAACACAGTGTTTCCATAGGTAGGGATCATCCCACACATAATGACGGGCTTCTCTTCGTACCTTTGCCTTTTGAGCTCTGGTGTAATCCGGGGGTAGTTCCTCACGAACCAAGTAATTCACGATATCTGTATACCATGGCCTGAAAGAGCGGATTCCGAAGACGTCCTTGGCTATGCGAGGAGGGGAATCAGAAGTGTCTACATAGCAAAGTGTAACACCGGAGATGTTGCCGCGGGGCGGTGATGTGGCCGCGGGCCGCGGTGAGCTTCCCTGGTTCTCAAGTAAATATACTGCCGGGTCGCGGTGAACTTCACCGCGGGGCGGTGGATCCTCCAGCTTTTCACTGGCTATGGCTCGCCGGGTCGTGATGATGGGGACCGCGGGGCAGTGAACACTTCCTGAACTTCCATTGATCATAAAGAGTGTGTCATCTGGGAAGGTGCCGTGAATGGGGCTCTGTTCTCCGGGCCTATCTTCCGCATGTACGAGCCTACTCAGGTGATCAACCACTAGGTTCTTCGCTCCCTTTTTATCACGTATCTCCACATCAAATTCAGTGAGAAGGAGAACCCATCGGATTAATCTTGGCTTTGCTTCTTTCTTCGTCATGAGGTAACAAAGAGCAGCATGATCTGTATAGATAATCACCTTCACTCCCAAAAGATATTGCCTAAACTTTTCCAAGGCAAAGACAACCGCTAGCATTTCCTTCTCAGTGGTGGATTAGTTCCTCTGGGCTCCATTCAGATTCATGGAGGCATAATGAATCACATGGGAGGCACGTCCCACTTTCTGTCCTAGAACTATTCCAACTGCATAGTCACTGGCGTCACACATGATCTCAAACGGCCGAGACCAGTCGGGTGCCTGAATGATAGGTGCACTTGTCAGGCGTTCTCTCAAGCAATCAAACGCCTTCTTACACTCGTCGGTGAATGCATAGGTCACCTCCTTCTTCAATAACTCGCATAGGGGTGAAGAGATCTTAGAGAAGTCCTTGATAAATCTTCGGTAAAAACCTGCATGACCTAAAAAGGAACGCACTTCACGCACATTAGTAGGATAAGGCAAAGACTGAATTACATCAATCTTTGCCTTATCGACCTCAATACCCCTAGCAGAGATGATATGACCAAGTACTATCCCCTGTTCTACCATAAAATGACACTTTTCATAATTCAAAACCAAATTGGTTTCAACACATCTTTTAAGTACAAGTGCCAAATGGTTCAAACATGAATCAAAGCTAGTCCCATGCACTGTGAAGTCATCCATGAATACCTCAATAAATTTCTCAACATATTCAGAAAAGATACTAACCATACATCGTTGAAAGGTACCGGGTGCGTTACACAATCCAAATGGCATTCTGCGGTATGCAAAGGTGCCAAAGGGACATGTAAAAGTGGTTTTCTCCTGGTCCTCTAGCGCAATGGCCACCTGAAAGTATCCTGAATATCCGTCGAGAAAGCAGTAATATAGGCGCCCAACGAGGCGTTCTAACATTTGATCAATAAAGGGCAGGGGAAAATGGTCTTTCCGAGTTACCGCATTCAGCTTACGGTAATCAATGCACACCCTCCATCATGTGGTGGTCCTGGTGGAAACTAATTCTCCTTGTTGATTCTCCACTATAGTGATACCTCCTTTCTTAGGAATAACCTGGGTTGGGCTTACCCATTGGCTATCTAAAATAGGGAAGATCATATTAGCTTTGAGGAGTTTCAGTACTTCCTTCTTGACCACTTCCATCATTGGAGGGTTGAGTCTTCTCTGTGGTTGCCTGGATGGTTTTGCTCCATCTTCGAGTATGATCCTATGCATACAAGTTGAGGGACTTATCCCTTTTATGTCTGCAATGGTCCATCCTATCGTAGTCTTGTACTCCCTGAGCACGCCTAAAAGTTTCATCTCCTGGTCTGTAGATAGCTTACTAGACACAATAACTGGCAGAGTGTCATTGGCTCTAAGAAAGGCGTACTTGAGATGATCCGGCAACGGCTTCAATTCAATCTCGGGGGCCTGTTCAACAGAGGGAACAAGATTCTCGCTCGGATTTAGTAAAGTGGGGCCAACGCCCAACGGATCTAAAGGATACTTACCATATGCATCCAGTTGAGCTATGACTTCCTGCATGTTAGATGGCAAAGAGTATTCCTCATGGGACAAATCCAAATTATTCTCAACAATGGATTGCAACTCATCAGGACCAGAAATATCAAATACATCTTGTGCGATAGAGTCAATCACATCAATTGAGCATAAAGAATGGTCTTCATTGGGGTGTTTCATAGCTTCATATATGTTATATTCCACCTTCTCCCCATCAAATTCCATAGAAAGTGTCCCACTTTGCAAATCAAGTTTAGTCTTAGCAGTTTTCAAAAATGGTCTACCTAACAGTATAGGGGTTGCCTTTGTATCTGTTTCCATATCTAAGACATAAAAATCTACAGGGAATATCAATTTATCAACCATAATAAGAACATCCTCTACTAATCCCCTAGGGTAGACACTAGACCTATCAGCTAATTGAATTACAATTCCTGTGTCCTGCAGAGGTCCAAGGCCAAGAGATTCATAGAGGGAATAGGGCAAAACATTAATGGAGGCACCAAGATCAAGCATAGCTCTATCAAATTTAGTGTCACCAATCATACAAGGAATGCTCCACATACCTGGGTCGCCGTACTTCTTTGGCATACGCCTCTGGAATACAGCGGATACGCGTTCGCTAACCTTGACTTTTTCCTTGCCCTTCAGCTTCTGGTTTCTTTTGATGGTGCATAGCTCCTTTAGAAACTTAGCGTACCTCGGTACACTCTTTACAAGCTTGAGGAGCGGGATATTCACTTCACATTTACTGAAAGTGTCGAAGAGATCCTTGTCGTCAATCACTCTCATTTCCTTTAGTGCCTCCGGAAAGGGGGCAGGGGTCTTTTCAGATCCAAGAGGAGGGAAATATGGACGAACATAGGGTTCCTCTTCTTCATCATGATCGATCTCTGGGCTTTCACCGCGGGGCGGTGGGCTCACCGCGGGGCGGTGCTCTTGGCCGCGGGGTGGCAGTGTCGACTCAGAATAATTGGGAGCTGCCACCGGGTCGCGGTGGTGATCGCCGTAGGGCGGTGGAATTTTCTCATCTTCAATTTCAGTTTTTTCGTCCTTTTCAGCAGTAGGAGCGACTTGCAATTCTTTGCCACTTCGGAGGGTCACAGCATTTATACTTTCTTGCGTATCCCTTTTGCCCAACCTAGCGACCATATCTGATAAATTAACCATGGTCTCCTTCATGCTCTTGATGCTGGCCTCAGTAGTATGCACATGCGTTGTGAAGTGCATTGTTAAGGTCTTGAGCATATCTTCAGTTGAAGGGGGGCTACTAGCTTGGGGAGTTGCTGGTGATTCATTAAAGTGAGGTTGTGGTGGTGGTTATAGCTGCTGTTGATCTTGTCTAGGTCTAATCGGCCCGTAACCTCCAGCAGCGTATACTTCAGCAGTAGTGGCATCCTGAAGTTGGGGACAAGCGTTGGTGTTGTGGAATGGGTCAACGCAAATTCCACAAGCGTTGTGCTGTTGGGGTGCTTCTTTTGTACTCATCTTCACAATAACCTTTTTCAATGAAGTAATATCTTGCATTAGTTGTGTATCATTGGAATTGATAGCATTAACTCCTCTGATCTTTGGGGCTTCATCAAAATCCCTTGTGCCCTCATCCATATCATGAAGTTTAATCATGGCTGCATCAGGGGTCATATTCAAGATACTACCACCACAAGTAGCATCTATGATTCTTCTTTCATCATCTAGCAGCCCATTGTAAACATAGAGTACTAGAGCTTTCTTGTCAAAACCATGGAACGGGCAACTAGAGCAAAGTCATTTGAACCGCTCAAAATAGTCATAAAGGATCTCCTCCTCTCCTTGTTCAATACTGGCAATTTCCCTTTTTAAGGCGTTCACCATCTTGGTTGGGAAATATTGTGTGAGGAATGCCTTATGTAGCTCAGCCCATGAATCTATGCTTCCGCCAGGAAGATTATAGTACCAGTCCTCAGCATCGTCCTTCAGAGTGAACCCGAAGGCTCTCATTTTAATCTGATCTTCAGTGACGTTGGCTGGTTTAATGCTCATAATGACGTTGTGGAATTTACCCAAATGAAGAATGGTAAATCATAGATGTTTTTAGCATTGTTTGTCGCCCAAACTCTTAGCTCATTATTTCCTCCCAATATTTTGACGATATAAGATGATTCACTGAAAGAAATTGATTTTTTTGGAAAGTTATAACTTTTGCTCAAAGTTGTGCCTTGTGTCGTAAATGGTAAATCATAGGTGTTTTAGTGTAGTTTGTCGCCTAAGCTCTTAGCTCTTTGTATTCTCCCAATATTTTGACAATATTATATGATTTACAAAAAGAAATTGACAAAATTTTAAAGTCATAACTTTCGCTCAAAGTTGTGCCTTGTGTCATAAATGGTAAATCATAGGTGTGTTTAGTGTTGTTTTGTCGCCCAACCTCTTAGCTCTTTGTTTCCCCCATTAATTTTGATAATATAAGATGATTCACAGAATGAAAAATTGACAAAATTTTAAAGTCATAATTTCGCTTAAAGTTGTGCCTTGTGTCGTAAATAATAAATCGTAGGTGGTTTTAGTGTTGTTTGTCGCCCAAACTCTTCGCTCTTTGTTATCCTCTAATATTTTGACAATATAAGATGATTCATTGAAAGAAATTGAAAAAAATTGAAAGTTATAACTTTCGCTCAAAGTTGTGCCTTGTGTCGTAAAATGTAAATCGTAGGTGTTTTTAGTGTTGTTTGTCCCCCAAACTGTTAGCTCTTTTTTTCCTGCCATTATTTTGACAATATAAGATTATTCACGGAAAGAAATTGACAAATTTTAAAGTCATAACTTTCGCTCAAAGTTATGCCTTGTGTTGGAAAGGGTAAATCATAGGTGTTTTTAGTGTTGTTTTTCGTCCAAACTCTTAGCTATTTGTATTCCCCCGATATTTTGACCATATAAGTTGAATCACGGAAAACAATTGACAAAATTTGAAAGTCATAATTTCGCTTAAAGTTGTGCCTCCTGTCGTAAATGGTAAATTCTAAGTGGTTTTACTGTTGTTTGTTGCCCAAACTCTTACCTATTCGTTATCCGCCAATATTTTGACAATATATGATGATTCACGGAAAGAAATTCATAAAATTTGAGAGTTATAACTTTCGCTGAAAGTTGTGCCTTGTGTAGTAAAATGTAAATCGTATGTGTTTTTAGTGTTTCTTGTCGCCTAAATTCTTAGCTCTTAATTTTTCCCGCCAATATAATGACAATATAAGATTATTCACGGAAAGAAATTTACAAAATTTATAACTCATAACATTCGCTCAAATTTGTGCCTTGCGTCCTAAATGGTAATCGTAGATTTTTTTAGTGTTGTTTGTGCCCAAACTCTTAGAAATCTCACAACCCATTCATTGCAATGCTTCAATTGTCTAGCGAAACAAAGGTGTTTAGCTCTCCATTCGTTCAAACCCTAGAAGTGGAATGAATAAAAGAGAGGACCGAACTCCTTTAACAAAAACTAGAAAAGGTTCTTAAATAGGTTTTAGAAAAATAACATAGCAAATAAGGAAAGTAAATAATAACAATTATAAAGTCGAAAGTACTAAAAAGGAAGTAAATCAACGCTGGCCGCGAGGCGTCGTCCTCCACCGCGGGGCGGTATCATTCACCGCGGGGCGGTGGCTTTCTGAATTGCCCCTTCTCTGAGATTCACCATCGGGTCGCGGTGGCTTGTGGCGCGGGGCGGTAGTGGCCAGCTTCTTCAAACTTCTTCCATCATCTCTACTAAGCTGTAAATCCTATGATATCTTCACTTCTCAACTATTCTTCTAGATTACAGACTTAGCCTAAATCTACACCAAAACTCCATCTAAAACATGTCAATAATCACTAGTTAAGGTGCCTGAAATGGCACCTATCAAATATCCTCACACTTAGACCTTTACTCGTCCCGAGTAAATCAGAACTGATCATAGTCCACTCATCAAACACCAAGGCCTCATGAAGTGCGAGCAAACATGATACCAGTGACTACAACAACTCAACAATCAGCTCCAGACAATCAAAACAAGTGATGCGAGATAAATCTAATCCTAACTCCTGTCTAGCTCCTCATTGCTCCAGAGTGACCTACCCAAACTCCTTATATCACCTCTGCTTATGACGCCAACTCCAGAATGATCCTAAAATCACTCTTTTTTCTTTACGCTCATCTTGCCTTGGCACCCTCTCGGGTTTTGACCTAGCCACTCATTTCATTTTACTAGACATATCACATGTACTCACATGACTTCAGTCCATTTTTGCACCGGTCTATACCAGTCGGACTACCTGCTTTTTACCTGAACCGCCCTTTCGGGTTTTCAGCTCATCCTAGGATTTTGATTGCCTTTTTCAAATATTTTTGGCTTTTTCGATTTTTTTATTTTTTTTTAGAATAGAAAATGCAAATATGAAATGCATATACAGACTATGTACACTAACTGTGATAGGCAGCAAGTCTAAATCCCTCCCCACACTTGAAACACACATTGTCCTCAATGTAGAGACGAAGACCACAGTAAATAGGGGGAAAAGAAAATAAACTCACTGGAAAGGTGGATACGGTGGATAGCCTGGTGGGGGTGGATGCCTCTCGAAATACTGCTCCTGCATGAATGCCTCCGTTGAACTCAATTGGCTTGTGATATCTCTCGCAATGTCGGTCTGCAATGTCTGCAGGCGAGTCAGCATCTCCTCATTTGTAGCGTGTTGACACAGTGTGAAAGCATCAAAACGAGCAAACATCTCATCCCAAGGAATCTCATAAGTTGACGCAGATGTAGAAGCAACAGCAGACGCAGGGGGATCAAAATCCATAATCATAGGGATAGCGGCCTGGGGCTCATCCACAATGTCAGAAGGGACAACCTCAGCGTCAGATGGGATGAACCACTGCATGAAATCCCGTGGATAGGTAAATTGGCGAGGAAGGCGCAACACGTGTCCTCCATAAGAGCACCAAAGGAACTGATCAGAGCAGTTGTTCAACATACCACACCGTCGCAGACATGGGATGTCGTAGCGAACATGCATGATCGGCTGAGGGATAGTATCTGTTTGAATCCTGGCCGCAGCAACTAAGGTGATCAGACCTCCCTGAACAATATCTCACGCCGCACCCTCGCGAATCCTCTTCAGCTCATGCAGCCATATCATAACCCACCCGAGAGTCTCCTCATCCAAAGGTTCAATCATCGTGGAGAATAAACTAAGGCGCTTCAGGGAGATTTTCCTCTCCTCCACACTTCCACAAAAGGACCGGATCAACACTGTATAAACTAAGCAGAGACAAGGGTGTACGATCTTGTTACTGGTCTCCTTCCCCTTTTGAAACTGAGACATTCCTATAGCGGTAGTCCAGAATTCTCTAATGTCAGCCTCATTGGGACCCTGCTTCCACCCAGCAGTAGGTGGTCTCGATACACCCAACAACTCCCGGATTTCATCCAGTGGAATTTCATACGCCCGTCCCTCATACTTGAATTTAATGCCTGCCATGTATTTATGCTCTTCACCATTGATGATGCGTCTGGTATGGTATTTTGACAAAGTGGCGATAAATTGGTAGCAAAGCTCGGGGAAAGCAGGGGCACATTTGTCCAGGAAGCCACCCAATCCCAATCTGTCCAAACAAAACTGAACCGTCTCCAACATACCCAACTCAGCCAACGCTCCTCTATCAAAGAAGCGAGGTGGGTTCACAGGTCTCGCCGCAACCACATCATACGCCTCATCCTCCTCTATAGTCATGCCAACCTTCCTAGCTCTCGGCATAATGAAAGTAATTGAATGCGTTGGGGTCAAAGAGCTAGGCAAAGAGGTCTTACAAACCAAAGGTGGGGTTCACCAAGGGGTCACCGCGTGGCGGTGTAGTTCACCGTGGGGTGGCGAAGAGGGCCAGGAACTTCTACTGAAAAGCAACGCCGGGCCGCGGTAGGGATGCCGTGGGGCGGTACTGTTCACCGTCTTCTCCAAATCAAAAACCATGACTCGCACGAGGCGGTACTGTTGCATCGCGAGGCTGCCACTGTGCTATTACTCCTCTTTCACCCTCCGATGAGTCTAGACAACACGCAACTTCCTCCAATCACACCCCCAAAACTTCAAAACACCACCCTTCTCTAACAAACACCACAGGGTGGTCGGATGGGTGCAATGTGGTGGTATGGGAAAAGGAAACAAATTTGACGTTGGCGATAAGGATCTTCCACAACCAAGGCTTAGAACAAGGAAAATTTAGGGATTTGAGGTGTTAGGTTGAGGGTTTGAGAGGGGGAAGGGGGCGCGGCAGAGAGAGAGAGAAGGGAAGAAAAAAAGAATGAGGGGATTAGGGTTTTGGCGGGAGTGTTTAATGAGTGTGATGAAGGTAAATACCAGGTACCGGACTGCGGGGCGATCCAACATACACCGTCAAATCCTTCGTATCTAACTTGGAAAATATTTTTGGAAACAATTTTTTTTATTTTTTTATTTTTTTCATTCAAATTGGGATTGAGTGAAATCACACAGGTCTCACCGCGGGGCGGTGGGACTCACCGCGGGGCGTTCGTGAGGTTTATGGGGAGTTGAACTCGCCTCCATTTACTTTCGTACCTGAAACGTTAGTAGCAGGCGAACGAAACAAAGCAAAAGAAACTACGAAAAAGTCTAAGAAAAGGAGAAATCAAAAGAAGAGAAAAGGAAAAAAGGAAAATACCTCAGGTTGCCTCCCGATCAGCACCTTGGTTAACGTCGTTGGCTCGACGTAGGCTGTGGCCTATCAGATTTCAGCTTCAGGGGCCTCAAAACTTACCGCATCAACATGGGTCGGGTCAAAGCCTTCATAATAAGTTTTTAATCTGTGGCCATTCACTTTGAAAATGTTGCCTGTGTTGGGGTTAATCAATCCAACGACGCCATGGGGGTGTACTTCAACAATTTCATAAGGACCCGTCCACTTGGATCTCAGCTTCCCAGCGAAGAGCTTAAGCCGAGATTGAAATAGGAGGACCTTATCCCCTGGCTTAAAATCCTTTCTCAGAATTTGCTTGTCATGCCACTGCTTGGTCTTCGCCTTATAGATAACAGAGTTCTCATAAGACTCAAGGCGCAACTCTTCTAGTTCTTGCAGCTGCAGCTTCCGGAAATCTCCCACTTCATCCAGTTGCATGTTGCATTTCTTTATTGCCCACCACACTTTATGCTCAAGCTCTACAGGTAGGTGGCAAGCTTTTCCAAATACTAACCGGAAGGGAGACATTCCTATTGGAGTTTTGAAAGCTGTGCGGTATGCCCATAGTGCATCATTGAGTTTGGTACTCCAATCCTTCCGATTAGCTGCCACTGTTTTCTCCAGGATAGATTTAATCACTCTGTTAGAGTTCTCGGCCTGCCCATTAGTTTGAGGGTGATAGGCCGTCGAGATTCTCTGGGTGACGTGATACTTCTTCAGTAGGGCAATCACGGTCTTGTTGCAGAAATGGGTTCCCATGTCACTAATTAAAGCTTTGGGTATCCCAAATCTTGAGAAAATGTTCTCCTTCAGAAAACCTGCCACAACTTTATAATCATCAGTCCTGGTGGCCTTTGCTTCCACCCACTTGGAAACGTAGTCCACCGCAAGCAATATATAAAGGTTCCCATTAGACTTAGGAAAAGGTCCCATAAAGTCCATACCCCAAACATCAAAGACCTCACAAAAGATTAATGATGATTGCGGCATCTCATTCCTCCTGGTGATATTTCCAACCCTTTGGCATCGGTCACAGGATTTGCAAAAAGCGTAAGCATCCCTAAAGATGTGTGGCCAATAAAATCCCGCCTCCAATACTTTCCTAGCAGTCCTATTTACTCCAAAATGACCCCCACATGCTTCAGAATGACAAAAGTTAAGGACAGATTGTACCTCATTGTCCGGAAGACATCGGCGCACTACCTAATCAACACAGTGTTTCCATAGGTAGGGATCATCCCACACATAATGACGGGCTTCTCTTCGTACCTTTGCCTTTTGAGCTCTGGTGTAATCCGGGGGTAGTTCCTCACGAACCAAGTAATTCACGATATCTGCATACCATGGCCTGAAAGAGCGGATTCCGAAGACGTCCTTGGCTATGCGAGGAGGGGAATCAGAAGTGTCTACATAGCAAAGTGTAACACCGGAGATGTTGCCGCGGGGCGGTGATGTGGCCGCGGGCCGCGGTGAGCTTCCCTGGTTCTCAAGTAAATATACTGCCGGGTCGCGGTGAACTTCACCGCGGGGCGGTGGATCCTCCAGCTTTTCACTGGCTATGGCTCGCCGGGTCGTGATGATGGGGACCGCGGGGCAGTGAACACTTCCTGAACTTCCATTGATCATAAAGAGTGTGTCATCTGGGAAGGTGCCGTGAATGGGGCTCTGTTCTCCGGGCCTATCTTCCGCATGTACGAGCCTACTCAGGTGATCAACCACTAGGTTCTTCGCTCCCTTTTTATCACGTATCTCCACATCAAATTCAGTGAGAAGGAGAACCCATCGGATTAATCTTGGCTTTGCTTCTTTCTTCGTCATGAGGTAACAAAGAGCAGCATGATCTGTATAGATAATCACCTTCACTCCCAAAAGATATTGCCTAAACTTTTCCAAGGCAAAGACAACCGCTAGCATTTCCTTCTCAGTGGTGGATTAGTTCCTCTGGGCTCCATTCAGATTCATGGAGGCATAATGAATCACATGGGAGGCACGTCCCACTTTCTGTCCTAGAACTATTCCAACTGCATAGTCACTGGCGTCACACATGATCTCAAACGGCCGAGACCAGTCGGGTGCCTGAATGATAGGTGCACTTGTCAGGCGTTCTCTCAAGCAATCAAACGCCTTCTTACACTCGTCGGTGAATGCATAGGTCACCTCCTTCTTCAATAACTCGCATAGGGGTGAAGAGATCTTAGAGAAGTCCTTGATAAATCTTCGGTAAAAACCTGCATGACCTAAAAAGGAACGCACTTCACGCACATTAGTAGGATAAGGCAAAGACTGAATTACATCAATCTTTGCCTTATCGACCTCAATACCCCTAGCAGAGATGATATGACCAAGTACTATCCCCTGTTCTACCATAAAATGACACTTTTCATAATTCAAAACCAAATTGGTTTCAACACATCTTTTAAGTACAAGTGCCAAATGGTTCAAACATGAATCAAAGCTAGTCCCATGCACTGTGAAGTCATCCATGAATACCTCAATAAATTTCTCAACATATTCAGAAAAGATACTAACCATACATCGTTGAAAGGTACCGGGTGCGTTACACAATCCAAATGGCATTCTGCGGTATGCAAAGGTGCCAAAGGGACATGTAAAAGTGGTTTTCTCCTGGTCCTCTAGCGCAATGGCCACCTGAAAGTATCCTGAATATCCGTCGAGAAAGCAGTAATATAGGCGCCCAACGAGGCGTTCTAACATTTGATCAATAAAGGGCAGGGGAAAATGGTCTTTCCGAGTTACCGCATTCAGCTTACGGTAATCAATGCACACCCTCCATCATGTGGTGGTCCTGGTGGAAACTAATTCTCCTTGTTGATTCTCCACTATAGTGATACCTCCTTTCTTAGGAATAACCTGGGTTGGGCTTACCCATTGGCTATCTAAAATAGGGAAGATCATATTAGCTTTGAGGAGTTTCAGTACTTCCTTCTTGACCACTTCCATCATTGGAGGGTTGAGTCTTCTCTGTGGTTGCCTGGATGGTTTTGCTCCATCTTCGAGTATGATCCTATACATACAAGTTGAGGGACTTATCCCTTTTATGTCTGCAATGGTCCATCCTATCGTAGTCTTGTACTCCCTGAGCACGCCTAAAAGTTTCATCTCCTGGTCTGTAGATAGCTTACTAGACACAATAACTGGCAGAGTGTCATTGGCTCCAAGAAAGGCGTACTTGAGATGATCCGGCAACGGCTTCAATTCAATCTCGGGGGCCTGTTCAACAGAGGGAACAAGATTCTCGCTCGGATTTAGTAAAGTGGGGCCAACGCCCAACGGATCTAAAGGATACTTACCATATGCATCCAGTTGAGCTATGACTTCCTGCATGTTAGATGGCAAAGAGTATTCCTCATGGGACAAATCCAAATTATTCTCAACAATGGATTGCAACTCATCAGGACCAGAAATATCAAATACATCTTGTGCGATAGAGTCAATCACATCAATTGAGCATAAAGAATGGTCTTCATTGGGGTGTTTCATAGCTTCATATATGTTATATTCCACCTTCTCCCCATCAAATTCCATAGAAAGTGTCCCACTTTGCAAATCAAGTTTAGTCTTAGCAGTTTTCAAAAATGGTCTACCTAACAGTATAGGGGTTGCCTTTGTATCTGTTTCCATATCTAAGACATAAAAATCTACAGGGAATATCAATTTATCAACCATAACAAGAACATCCTCTACTAATCCCCTAGGGTAGACACTAGACCTATCAGCTAATTGAATTACAATTCCTGTGTCCTGCAGAGGTCCAAGGCCAAGAGATTCATAGAGGGAATAGGGCAAAACATTAATGGAGGCACCAAGATCAAGCATAGCTCTATCAAATTTAGTGTCACCAATCATACAAGGAATGCTCCACATACCTGGGTCACCGTACTTCTTTGGCATACGCCTCTGGAATACAGCGGATACGCGTTCGCTAACCTTGACTTTTTCCTTTCCCTTCAGCTTCTGGTTTCTTTTGATGGTGCATAGCTCCTTTAGAAACTTAGCGTACCTCGGTACACTCTTTACAAGCTTGAGGAGCGGGATATTCACTTCACATTTACTGAAAGTGTCGAAGAGATCCTTGTCGTCAATCACTCTCATTTCCTTTAGTGCCTCCGGAAAGGGGGCAGGGGTCTTTTCAGATCCAAGAGGAGGGAAATATGGACGAACATAGGGTTCCTCTTCTTCATCATGATCGATCTCTGGGCTTTCACCGCGGGGCGGTGGGCTCACCGCGGGGCGGTGCTCTTGGCCGCGGGGTGGCAGTGTCGACTCAGAATAATTGGGAGCTGCCACCGGGTCGCGGTGGTGATCGCCGTAGGGCGGTGGAATTTTCTCATCTTCAATTTCAGTTTTTTCGTCCTTTTCAGCAGTAGGAGCGACTTGCAATTCTTTGCCACTTCGGAGGGTCACAGCATTTATACTTTCTTGCGTATCCCTTTTGCCCAACCTAGCGACCATATCTGATAAATTAACCATGGTCTCCTTCATGCTCTTGATGCTGGCCTCAGTAGTATGCACATGCGTTGTGAAGTGCATTGTTAAGGTCTTGAGCATATCTTCAGTTGAAGGGGGGCTACTAGCTTGGGGAGTTGCTGGTGATTCATTAAAGTGAGGTTGTGGTGGTGGTTGTAGCTGCTGTTGATCTTGTCTAGGTCTAATCGGCCCGTAACCTCCAGCAGCGTATACTTCAGCAGTAGTGGCATCCTGAAGTTGGGGACAAGCGTTGGTGTTGTGGAATGGGTCAACGCAAATTCCACAAGCGTTGTGCTGTTGGGGTGCTTCTTTTGTACTCATCTTCACAATAACCTTTTTCAATGAAGTAATATCTTGCATTAGTTGTGTATCATTGGAATTGATAGCATTAACTCCTCTGATCTTTGGGGCTTCATCAAAATCCCTTGTGCCCTCATCCATATCATGAAGTTTAATCATGGCTGCATCAGGGGTCATATTCAAGATACTACCACCACAAGTAGCATCTATGATTCTTCTTTCATCATCTAGCAGCCCATTGTAAACATAGAGTACCAGAGCTTTCTTGTCAAAACCATGGAACGGGCAACTAGAGCAAAGTCATTTGAACCGCTCACAATAGTCATAAAGGATCTCCTCCTCTCCTTGTTCAATACTGGCAATTTCCCTTTTTAAGGCGTTCACCATCTTGGTTGGAAATATTGTGTGAGGAATGCCTTATGTAGCTCAGCCCATGAATCTATGCTTCCGCCAGGAAGATTATAGTACCAGTCCTCAGCATCGTCCTTCAGAGTGAACCCGAAGGCTCTCATTTTAATCTGATCTTCAGTGACGTTGGCTGGTTTAATGCTCATAATGACGTTGTGGAATTTACCCAAATGAAGAATGGGGTCTTCTCCACTTCATCCATAATATCTCAGGAGCAACCGTATCACTCCTGTTCTGAGCTCAAATGTCACACCATCAACAAGGGGTGGAATAATTACAGCCAATGGCTGTTGTGCCAGATCTGGTGCAGTCAACTGTCGGAGTGTCTGAGCCATTCGTACCTGTCTCTGTATCAACTTCAACAAGTAGCGAATCAGTAGCAAAGGTGCGGACCGTAAGATAGATCCACATCGCAGTCAATCACAAATAATCACAAACAGAGTATTTGACTCCCCGGCAACAGCGCCAAATTTGACAAGGCCGGAAACCGGTGTCGTTTTCCTATCAAAGAAATCCTAATTCACCTACTAAAGAGTATATCAAGCAAGTCAAGGTCGATCCCACAGGGAGTCGGTTATCTGTATGCAATAACGTGTGACTAACAAGTAACAAGGGGGTTTTGGGGTAATTGCAGAGTAACAAAGATGCAAGTGTTAACAGAAGAAGAAATATGATGAGGGGAAGTATTCCACTAGACAAATATCCACACTGCAGATGAAATAGGTTGATCACTGAAAACTATAGTTCCAGGTTCTTTTTATAATCTTATAGTTGTTCTCACCCTGATCTTAAGTACTATCGATTCTCACAGTTGTCGATAGACTTATCACTATGTCATTGGTAAAGTACCTCTGATTCTCACAGTTGTCGGCGAACTTTACCACTAACACAGCAATAGCAATGCACACAAGGATATAGGATACATGCAAATAGAAGGACATCCTACTACTTAACATGCAAATAATTCTCACTCACGATTGTGCGCTCGGAACCCCTATACGCAACAATCGTGTTTGCCACTAGATAAGCACTCGGAACCCCTATATGCAAATCCTAGCACTATGGTAGATGTCGAAAAACCTAGTTAGCTACGCTAGAAGAATCAACATAAACCAATAGATAATATGCTCAAGAGAATTAATCCAACTTGATAAGATATAGAACAAGGAATAGAAATCTCACAACCAATTCATTGCAATGCTTCAATTGTCTAGCGAAACAAAGGTGTTTAGCTCTCCATTCATTCAAACCCTAGAAGTGGAATGAATAAAAGAGAGGACCGAACTCCTTTAACAAAAACTAGAAAAGGTTCTTAAATAGGTTTTAGAAAAATAACCTAGCAAATAAGGAAAGTAAATAATAACAATTATAAAGTCGAAAGTACTAAAAATGAAGTAAATCAACGCTGGCCGCGAGGCGTCGTCCTCCACCGCGGGGCGGTATCATTCACCGCGGGGCGGTGGCTTTCTGAATTGCCCCTTCTCTGAGATTCACCGCCGGGTCGCGGTGGCTTGTGGCGCGGGGCGGTAGTGGCCAGCTTCTTCAAACTTCTTCCATCATCTCTACTAAGCTGTAAATCCTATGATATCTTCACTTCTCAACTATTCTTCTGGATTACAGACTTAGCCTAAATCTACACCAAAACTCCATCTAAAACATGTCAATAATCACTAGTTAAGGTGCCTGAAATGGCACCTATCAGTACTCGTTGGAGACGCCATCATGGATAACACCCCTATAATATTGCCACGGCCTTCCAAGCAAGAGGTGACATGCGGTCATCGGGACCACGTCACGCTCAACTTCATCCACATAAGGACCTATGGCAAAAGAAATAACACACCTTTCCCTAACTTGAATAGGAGAGTTAGAATTAAGCCAACACAAAGGGTAAGGCATATGATGGGGAGAAGTAGGAAGGGAGAAATGCTTAACTACCTCCTCATCAATGATATTGTAACAAGATCCACCGTCGATGATGACACTACATACCTTATCCTTGATGGTGCAACGGGTATGGAAGATGGTTTCCCGTTGACTTGGAGTGGTGGAGCTTTCTGTCATGAACAAGGTTCTTTGGATGATGAAGCACTCCCCTTGGGCTGCCCACACATGGAGCTCTTCCTCCTCTTCTTGCTCCTCGGATTCTTCTTCCACGTGCTCAGCCGGTTCCTCTTCAAACTTATAATCTCCTTGAGAATTGAGGAGCACCTTCCTCTCATTAGGGCAGTCCCGGTCATAGTGGCCTCGCCCAAGACACTTGAAGCATTTGAAGTCGCTCGCTCGGTTACCATTTTCTTGCTTTGGCCGAGGAGGTGGAGCATCTTTCCTAGGCTATGAAGGTGGCATCTCACACCTATACTCTTGCTTCTTTGGCAGGTTGGAGGTGGCATTAGGTGTAGAGGAATGCCACGGCCGAGAGGTGGAGCTCGGTTGCCTCCTTTGAGGTTGGTTCTTGTTGACATGATTTGTGTAGTGTAGAACCTCCTCAATACTTGTTCCCCGGACAAAATGCTGCATGTTAACAATAGCACGAAGATCAGAATTCAAGCCATTGATAAACTTAGAGATAACATACCCGTTGGGAAAGCGAAGGCCGGATCGGAAGATGAGAGTCCGAAGCTCCTTGAAGTACTCATTGGGAGTACGACTTCCTTGGCACACTTGCTCCAGCTTGGCATGCACCCTCTTGGTATAGTCCCTTGGCCTAAAACGCTCTGAAAGAGCATCCTTGAGCTCTTGCCAAGTCCTAATGGGATCATATCCCATGCGGCGCCGCTCCGCCTGGTCCTCTTGCCACCAATGGTAGGCGAAGTCGGTGAAGTGAATTGCGGCGATGGCGACCCTCCTAGCATCATCATACCCATAGAACTCGAAGATGGACTCAGTTTTGGCCATCCAATCCAAGGACTCATCTCCGTTGGAAGATCCCACAAATGTTTGCACATAGAGCTTAACACCGTGGTGTTGCTCCCTTTCTTGTGGCCTTTCTTCATGGTAGGCCAGGGGAACATGTCGTTGGGGAGGCATTGAAGGCCGCATAGGTACACGGACTTGAGATCCCCTCATCGCCATTTGTGGAGGGAAAAGATTGGCGGTGGGCGTAGGTGTAGCTTGAGATCGCCCATAAGAGTCATAGCCTCCAACTCCATAACCTGGAAGGTTAGTAGCACCAATAGGGATATTATTAGGAAATGTAGCAAAATCATTAAACATACTTACCCCCGAGGTTGCTACAAATGGTGGCGCTTCGTACGCCGTATATCCCCCTTGTGGCGCCAAAGACACCCTCGGCGCGTGAGAACAAGACGCTTCCTCCCGGAATTGCACATGGTCCACATTATTAGGGGCGGACCCAATGACTTCTCTTTTAACTTGTGGCACCACATGACCACAGCTTGGAGGACGGTTGACACTCAATTGTTGCAATTGCTCGGCGGTATCCTCTTGTTTGCGCTCCACACTTTCCAGCCGTGCATTGATAGATAGCAAGGTTTGTCGAAGGTCTTGCAAGGCCTCTTCCAGGGCTGAAGATACATTCCCTTGTGAAGACAGGGCTAGCTCCTTCCCGGGTTGGTTATCATCCACCATCCCTAGACAATTGCAAACAACCAAGCACCAAAGCAACAACACAAAACCAAGCAAGATGTAGTATACCAAGCCAAACAAGATAGCCCCAAAACTGACCTAGAACTCAAATCACAACAACATGCAAGTGAAAGTAGGTCACGGCTAGGAAAGGTTTGGCTAGGCGATCAAAGACTAGCTAGCTTGCCCGGACCTATGTCTAGGAAGCTACTAAGTACGCACTTGATTTTGAAAACTCTTTTTTTTTCACTTAAAAACTGAATTAGCTCTTAGGATGGCTCACTTTTTCTATGGCCTCTCCTGTTTAGACCGGGTTTTTCTTGAGTTTTTTTTTTTTTAAACAAGTAGAGACAAGCAAACGCAAGTCACAATGAGCATGCAACAAAACAAAACAAAGAGAATCAACCAAGGCAACCGTTCCCGTATCCTAAACACAAGACTAGGCAAGCATTACTAGTCAAGATTGCATAAAATGCAAGGGTGGTCCAGGGGATACAAGGCTCGGTTTATGGGATCAAAATGTTCTGTTTTAATGTGTTTTAAATCAGCCAAAGGTCAGTCACAAATGCACTAAATTCGGGCAAGTGAAAGTGCACAAGGAAACCGAACAATTCAATGCACAAGACCTTTCATCAATCCACAACTCCTAATCTTTTATGGCTGCATTAACCCTTCATCTCCACTCAGAAATATGCAGAAATCGAACCCAAAATTTTGCAGAAAAATGTCCAAGAACAAGACACAATACGCATGGACAACAAGGCCAACAACAATTCGGCTAGAACTTCACTTGCACTATTGTAACTTGAAATTCTAAGCCAAGTTTAGGACATACCTCGCGTGGCTCTGATACCACATGATGCGTGAGGATCGGGATGCAGCCTTCGGTGCGAGGAAGTCCACAAGAGCCAATGGAATTAGGCGAGACAACACCAAACCGGCAAGGGGAATCTTCTGTATTCAGATGGATCGTTATCTCTGGTCCGGGCTCCGAATTGAGTGATTCCAAATCCCAGTGGTAGATCCGGGAGTCTATCTTGTTCCCTGAAAATCTGAGCGCGAACGGATCTAGGAGTCGGAAGATATGGCGAATCTACTGAGGTGTCGCAGATGGTTCCGCAAGGAACTTGGCACCGGCGAGAGGGAGATTTGAGGGCAGTTTGGGGCGCGCCTTGGGCTGAATCTTTGGATGATCTTGGGGTGATTCAAGAGTGGATTGAGGACAGGATGGAAGGCGGAGAGATAGGGCTAGATCGAAGGGATATGGACTTACAAAGGTTGGATATGACGCACCTCGCCTTGTAAGAACTAGTGAAGAACTCGCTTTGGATATGACGCACCAAAGGAGGCCCTTGCATGGAGGTTGATATGACTCACAACCTGGGATTTGAAGCTGTCTAAGTGATGGAAGAAACACTAAAATTCTGCAGAAAACTCCATTGAAAAACGAGAGAGAAAAACAAGGTTTTTGGTTCAAGTTTGCATCCCCAAAAACAAGGTTCGGCTACCCCTAATATACCCAACCTTTAATGCTGGAATTTTAACCATAACATAGCCAATAACTAAGGTAGAAAATCTCATGAAGACCCACACAAAATCGGCATTAAATGCCTCTTCAAATCAAGCCCCACATGGCTTAAGGAAACCTTGCGCCTAGCCCGGTTGTTGCACCAAGGCACACATGGCCTTCTCTTCCATTTGGCTCGGCGCTCCCATGGTCATCAAGTCAGCCTGGATTCCCTCTTGCAATGCTCGAGCCCGAGCCCGAGTGATTCGACCCGGAAGGACCCGAGTGTCGGCCTCCCTTATGCATACCATAGGTGTGCGACACTTCCTTGCTTCTATGCTAGTTTCATAGGCATTCTTGTGCTCCATATCTCCTAGAGGGCCAGTGGAATCATCCCCCAAAAGATGGCTCGCATGGTGGTCGGCAAGTCACCCTCCTTCCCATGACACCTCAGGATATTTTACACGATCAAGTGGAAAGGAGTCGGGAAAAGGCTAAGGAGGCCACAAAGAAGATTGACGCTGTCACGAGGCACAACGAGTCACGCGCTCCAGCTTGCGCACTTGCGCGCGCGCCTCTCGCCCCAAACTTGAGCTCGCATGCTCCTATATACCAGCCCCTCACAACGAGTGCGACCCCGCTTGCGCGCGCACCCCACACCGCGATCGATGACTTCCCAGATGTCGTAGTGCCTCCCTTGCAAGGCTGATGCGAGCATAGGTTGTTGATAGCACGCGCTAGGGACCTCATCCCAGCTTTTTAGGGAAGTTCTCCTTGTATCATTATGTTTCCATCTGCATGTATTTCTATTGCTAAGAGTCTAGATGATCTACCCCCTTCTGTAACCTCTGTTTTGCAGGAATTTCAAAATGTGCAGCATGCGGAGCTCCCCAAAGGCATGCCCCTTGTGAGAGGCATAGAGTATAAGATTGACCGCATTCTGGGCGCCGCTTTGCCTAGTCGGGCTGCTTACCGAGCCGGCCCTAAAGAGACCAGGGAGCTCCAACGCCATGTGCAAGAATTGATGGACAACGGCTATGTTCGTGAGAGCCTAAGCCCTTGTGCCGTGCCAGTGATCCTAGTGCCTAAGAAGGATGGCTCATGGCACATGTGTGTCGATTGCCGCGCGATCAACCAGATCACGATCAAGTACCGTCACCCTATACAGTGCCTCGACGACATGCTCGATGAGCTACACGGAGCCACCCTATTCTCCAAGATCGATCTTCGGAGTGGCTACCATCAAATTCGGATGAAGGAAGGCGATGAGTGGAAGACTGCCTTCAAGACCAAATACGGTCTCTATCAGTGGCGTGTGATGCCCTTCGGCCTCACCAACGCCCCGAGCACATTCATGCGGCTTATGAACCATGTACTTCGACATTTTTTAGGCAAATTTGTTGTTGTGTATTTTGATTGCATTTTGGTTTATAGTTGTAGCTTAGAGGACCATGTAGACCACCTTAGACAGGTCCTAGATTGACTTAGGAGCGAGCACTTGTATGCCAATTTGGCAAAATGTGTGTTTTGCTCAGACACCATAGTTTTTCTAAGATTTGTCGTTTCTAAGGACGGCCTACGAGTAGACCAAGCCATTCAGGAGTGGCCTACCCCACGACGGCAACCATGGTTCGATCATTTTTTGGTATTGGTTGGCTTCTACCGGAGGTTTGTGCGTGACTTTAGCACAATTGTCGCCCCGTTGCACGAGCTCACAAAGAAGGGCGCCTCGGTCGACTAGAACGAGAAACACGAGGCCGCCTTCCAAATGCTCAAGGACAAGTTGTGCAACGCCCTTCTCCTCTAGTTGCCAAACTTCAACAAGATGTTCGAGGTTGAGTGTGATGCCTCCAACTTTGGAATTGGCAGCATCTTGCTTTAGGAAAGGCGACCCATTGCCTACTGATAAGCACTACTTTGTAGGGCTTAACTAAGAGTTGTTAGAGGGTTTTATTGGTGTCATTCGGGTAGATTTAGACACATTCTTGTGCATGGCGTTTGGGGGCGAAGTCTGGTGTTTTTGGAGGTGTATGAGCTATTTTGGATATCATAGGAGACACTGAGGAAGGAAGCCACCAAAAGAAGACGCCAAGGAAGTGAAGACGAGAGGTTAGGAGGCGAAGCCAAGGAGTGAAGGCCGAGCATTAACCGCGACCGCGGGCAAGGGTGCCGCGATCGCGGTTCCTCGGGCAAGTCGAGAGTTTTCCGCAGGCACGGAGGAATGTGAAGAGCGCGGAGCCACAAGAGACCGTGATCGCAGTAAATGGGCCGCGATCGCGGGTCGTCGACGCTGGAAGTTCTGACTTTTCCCGAGTCTATCTTTTCTAATTTATTTTCTTATTTTTCCATTTTATTTCGTTTCTTTTCTTAATGGGCTTAGGAACTTGTTAGGCCCATATTAGTTCTCTTTTCTATTTAACCTAGGAAGAGAGCTCATTCTAAAAAGACTCTCATATCAGGTTTTAGTTTTACATCATCGTTGTTTTCTCAAGACTATGGAAGGCTAAGCACTTTTGCTTAGTCTGGCAATGGAAGCTTAAGTTTTGATTATTGGTTGTGAGGTTATGTTCCCTTTCTTAATTTCTATTGATCTATATCTCTTCTCTTAAGCAGAATATCATTGAATAATTATTGATTTGTCTAGACAGGCCATCTAGGTTTATTGATTGTTACTCATATTGCTATGACTAGGAAACTGTTGGGCTAACGTCCTGGTCTGGAGTGGCAAGCATAGGTTTTATTTGCTTTGGTGGATTTTATCTATGTAGAGATTTGATTACATGTTGAATGCTTCTGGTTGAGGTGTTATGTGTATCCTGGTTAATTCTTATGTTCATTGCTGCCTTTGGGTTGAATCACTAATGGTGCTAGGGTTATTCATTGGTAAGGGTTCTTAGGGATGGTTTCCTTATTAATCTACACAAGATCGGGACAGGAATAATCATAGGAAGGAATTGGAAGTAATCTAGGATCAACCAACCAAAACTTAAGTGGAAATTGCCTGGCTAAGTGTTTTCTCACATTTGATTGCATACTATTTATTCTGTTTTATTTTCTACTTGATTAAAACCTCAAAAAAAAACCTTTTGTTACTATTGTTCGATTGGTATTCAATTTGTGACAGGAATATAGACGCTTGTGATTCTCTTGGGATTTCGACCCTTGCTTGCTTACTATACTAGTTTGGAAGTTGAGGTTTACTTTGATTTGGCATAACGACCTTAGGCCACGTCAAATTTGGCGCCGTTGTCGAGGAATCACTGTCTGTTTTCTTGTAAATAAATTGAATATTGATCTTTCTAGGGAACCTATCTTACGGTTCCCTCTAACATTACTAACTTTTCACTGACGAAGTGCAATTCAGAGTAGATAATTCTGTTGGAGAACTCTAGCTATGGCGCAAGAAAGCATGACATTGTTGGAGAACTCTAGGTGTGGTGAGAACACACTGCTGGCACTCACCCAGACACTTCAAGCATTAACACAAGCGGTTATTCAAGCCGGTGCAAACAACGCACAAGTAATGAAAGAGGGATTCTCTCAACTCTCCCAGCAAAATTATACTCTACACCAATCCTCTCAGCAATCTATATTAAGCTTGGGTGCATCACTGGGACAGCCAAGGCATTGGCCACCTGCAATGGCGGAAACTCAAAGCAAGGACTGCGAACATCAGCAAGAAGCCAATTCAGTCACCTTGAGAAGTGGAAAAAGGGTGAATGACCCCTATGTTGTGGAAAAGGATGAAGTGCCAATAAGGGTTGCACACTGGGAAGAACCGCGACCGCGGGGTGAAAACCGTGATCGCGGTTATATCACGGAAAAGGCGAGAAATAGCGAGGAGGAACCGTGATCGCGGGTCAAAAACCGCGATCGCGAGGCAGAAGATCGAGAATCAGAATATGTCGTCAGCGAACCGCGACCGCGGGGTGAAAACCGCGATCGCGGGTTGAACACGGAGGATTACACAGATTATATCCAGCCAGAATTTCCCCGCTCAACCCTGAAAAGCCACCTGCACCATTTCTCGAAGCATTGAAGAAGAAAAGAAGGACAAAGACTAACCAAGAGATCTTTGACATCTTCAGCAAATGTGAGCTCTCTCAGCAAAATCATATTCAGCACCAATCATCTCATCAAACTTTGTTAAGCTTGGGTGCATCAATGGAGCGGCTGACGCAATGGATACCTGCTATAGCAGAATCTCAACCCAAGGGCAATGCTGCCCAGCGGCATGTTGAGGAGAAGGCAGAATTTGGAGAGCTCCTCACAAAAGAGAAACCGCGACCGCAGAAGGAGTGCTGCAACCACGGTATGCTGGGTGAAATAGGGCATTGTGCTGAATTTGATGATGAGGTTGAGAAGGACCTCGAAGAGGAAATCAAAAGCTTCAAGAACAGTATGCTACCTGACGCAGTATGTTCTCCTGAAATTGAAGAGGAGATGGACGAGGACAGGGACTATGAGCCTCAAAACTACACTCAACATGAATGGCCCTTGCTGGAGTCCCAGATTCCCATCACACCTCCCCCTGAGGCTCTCAATGGAAGCAAGCCAAAAGCTCATTTGGTCACACTGGCCAATAGCATCCCTCATTGTGCAGATTTTGTGAAGGCGAGGCGGACGATAGGAAAGAAGCCGAAGGTAAAGCAAAAGAGTGAGGTTGCAGGCCAGATGTCGGATTACCTCATACTAGACACGGGGCGGGATAGGCGTACAACCTCTGTAATGCTGGGAAGAGAATTCTTGAAGATGACAACTGCGGTCATGGATACGAAGGGTGATCCGCTCACAATGAAAGGCAGAAGGAAGGGGGTACAGTCGTACCTGAAGAGGCACCCCCCAGATTTGGAACCAAGAAGGGTGGTCGCTGTAAGCGACTCGGGATGAATAGAGAGCACCATGTCGAGCCACGACAGTAACCAAGGCGCTGCTCGGGAGGCAACCCGGCGTAAGACTTTAAACTTAGTTTTTCTTTCAGAAGCTTAGTTTTCCCTTATTTTCGAAATTTTTGCTCTGTTTTTGTTCGACTAAACCACGCAGAAAAACCGAGAAGAACCCACAACCGCGGCATAAAACCCGCGATCGCGATCGGAGAAAGTCGAGCAAAAACCGCGATCGCGGCATAAAACCCGCGATCGCGGCCCCATGGCGCGCCGCGAATTAGGGTTTAGTCTGACAAGGAGAAAAAAAAAAAAAAAAACACGGTCGCGGGGTTACTGTTCATCGGTAAAAAAAAAATGTATGTTACCCGCGATCGCGGCCATCACTGCCGCAATCGCGGTTCCTCCACGGTGTTCCTTCCATGGCGATTCTTCCACGACGGTTCCCTCCTTTATGGCGGTTATTTCCACGGCGGTTCATTCATGGCAGTTCTGAGGCGGTCTTTCTTCACCATGTTCGCGAGCAACAACTGGTGTACCCTTGATCCATCCATTGTTGTTGTCCCCTACGGTACGTCTTCACTTGTGCGTCACCACCTGTGCATACTGAGTTCGGAGTTCCAGCATTCCATGATCTATCTCTTGGGAAGTTCGACTGTTGAAGTGGTGATGAAGTTTATGGGATCCCTACATCCCTGAGTACCTTCCTGGCGTTATTGACGAAGACTACCACCCCGGCGTACGCTCAGTGAGTTCTTTCTTTCTTCCCCTCATATTTTTCTTTGTCTTCCATACATTGAGGACAATGCATGATTCAAGCATGGGGGAGTAGAAAGTACTTGCTATCTATCTTGTAAATTAGTTTCGATTTCAGCATTGTTATTTTCATTCAGCATTGTCCATTGTTCGCATTCCCTTTATAAAAAAAAATTAGAAAAAGTCAAAAAGCAAAAAAGACATACATGGAAATCCTGGGACAAGTCGAAAACCCGAAAGGGCGACTTGGATAATAAGCAGGTGGCCCGGACCAGCGCTAGGCTGGGGTAAAAAAGTGTCTGAGTGACGTGAGCATATGTGAGCACCTCTATGAAAAAAATACGAGTGGCTAGGATGAAAACCCGAAAGGGCTCCTAGGCAAAATGAGTGGAAAGAAGAGGAGTGATTTTAGGATCTCATTTTAGGGGCGACATAAGAAGAGGAGACAAAGAAGGATTGTCGGATAGGTCACTCTGGGAGGCATAAGGAGTCATAGATGGAGGCTAGGATTAGAGGTCACTTTACACTATTGGATGTTCGGGCTAAGCTTAGGGGAAGTACTCTACTTGCCCCTTAAGCTTATTGATGGAGGATGTGTTGTGAATGAGATTGGTGCCAGGAGCTTTGGCATGGGTTAAGCGCAACTCTTAGTACATTGTGTTTGGAGAGATGCTTCTTGAGGCCTTGGGTGTTTCATTAGAGGAGTAGGCTCATTATTAGCTTACTCGAGGGCGAGCAAGGTCTAAGCATGGGGGAGTTTGATAAGCACTACTTTGTAGGGCTTAACTAAGAGTTGTTAGAGGGTTTTATTGGTGCCATTCGGGTAGATTTAGACACATTCTTGTGCATGGCGTTTGGGGGCGAAGTCTGGTGTTTTTGGAGGTGTATGAGCTATTTTGGATATCATAGGAGACACTGAGGAAGGAAGCCACAAAAAGAAGACGCCAAGGAAGTGAAGACGAGAGGTTAGGAGGCGAAGCCAAGGAGTGAAGGCCGAGCATTAACCACGACCGCGGGCAAGGGTGCCGCGATCGCGGTTCCTCGGGCAAGTCGAGAGTTTTCCGCAGGCGCGGAGGAATGTGAAGAGCACGGAGCCACAAGAGGCCGCGATTGCGGTAAATGGGCTGTGATCGCGGGTCGTCGACGCTGGAAGTTCTGACTTTTCCCGAGTCTATCTTTTCTAATTTATTTTCTTATTTTTCCATTTTATTTCGTTTCTTTTCTTAATGGGCTTAGGAACTTGTTAGGCCCATATTAGTTCTCTTTTCTATTTAACCTTGGAAGAGAGCTCATTCTAAAAAGACTCTCATATCAAGTTTTAGTTTTACATCATCGTTGTTTTCTCAAGACTATGGAAGGCTAAGCACTTTTGCTTAGTCTGGCAATGGAAGCTTAAGTTTTGATTATTGGTTGTGAGGTTATGTTCCCTTTCTTAATTCCTATTGATCTATATCTCTTCTCTTAAGCAGAATATCATTGAATAATTATTGATTTTTCTAGACAGGCCATCTAGGTTTATTGATTGTTACTCATATTGCTATGACTAGGAAACTGTTGGGCTAACGTCCTGGTCTGGAGTGGCAAGCATAGGTTTTATTTGCTTTGGTGGATTTTATCTATGTAGAGATTTGATTACGTGTTGAATGCTTCTGGTTGAGGTGTTATGTGTATCCTGGTTAATTCTTATGTTCATTGATGCCTTTGGGTTGAATCACTAGTGGTGCTAGGGTTATTCATTGGTAAGGGTTCTTAGGAATGGTTTCCTTATTAATCTACACAAGATCGGGACAGGAATAATCATAGGAAGGAATTGGAAGTAATCTAGGATCAACCAACCAAAACTTAAGTGGAAATTGTCTGGCTAAGTGTTTTCTCACATTTGATTGCATACTATTTATTCTGTTTTATTTTCTACTTGATTAAAACCCCAAAAAAAAAACTTTTGTTACTATTGTTCGATTGGTATTCAATTTGTGACAGGAATATAGACGCTTGTGATTCTCTTGAGATTTCGACCCTTGCTTGCTTACTATACTAGTTTGGAAGTTGAGGTTTACTTTGATTTGGCATAACGACCTTAGGCCACGTCACCTACTTCAGTGAGAAGCTGTCAGGCGCCGCACTTAACTATCCCACCTATGAAAAAGAGCTTTATGCTCTAATTTGAGTGTTGAAGACGTGGCAGCATTACCTGTGGCCCAAGGAGTTCGTCATCCACACGGACCATGAGGCCTTAGCCTACTTGAAGCACCAATCGAATCTTGGCCGGCGCCATGCTCGCTAGGTGGAGTTCATGGAGACCTTTACTTATGTTGTGCGACACAAGCAGGGCAAGGCGAACGTGGTGGCCGATGCAGTATCACGCAGGTATGTCCTCTTGACTCAGTTAGATGCAAATGTTTTAGGCTTTTCTTTGATTAAAGATTTGTTTATGCATGATACTTTCATTAAATCTATTTATGAAGCATGCGTATCTAAGGGAGAGTTTGAGGGCTATATTTTGGATTGAGGATATCTTTTTCGGGTTGGGAAGTTATGTATACCCCAATCCTCTATTAGGGCTCTACTCATACGGGAGGCACATGAGGGCCGTAGCCATTTTGGGATTGCCAAGACCTTATCTACACATAAGGAACATTTTTATTGGCCCTATATGACCCATCAGGTGACTAGATTCTGCAATGCATGTGTGACTTGCCATAGAGCCAAATCTAGGTCGAGCCCTTCCTTGTACACACCCTTACCTGTACCATCAGCCCCTTAGGAGGATTTATCTATGTGTTTTGTGATAGGGTTGTCGATGTCTAAGAAGGGGAGGGGCTCTATTTTTGTTGTTGTCAATCGTTTCTCCAAGATGGCCCATTTTATCCCTTGTAGGACGACCAATAATGCTTCAGACATAGCTTCATTATTTTTTGAGCATGTGGTGAGATTACATGGGATTCCTAGGACGATTGTGAGTGATCGGGATGTGAAGTTTATGAGTCACTTTTGGATGACCTTGTAGGGAAATCTAGGTACTAGACTTCTATTTTCCACTAGCTACCACCCACATATGGACGGTCAGACTGAGGTGACCAATCGGACCCTAGGGACCTTGCTTAGGACCATGATTAGGGCCAACCCGCACCATTGGAGGACTTACTTTCTTGTGTTGAGTTCTCTTATAACAGATTAGTGCACTCGACGACTCGCCTCACTCCTTTCCAGGTCGTCTATGGCCTTAACCCGCTCACGCCGCTGGACCTCACACCGCACCCACTCCGTGATGGAGAAAACCTCAAAGGCGCGGACCGGGCAATTTTCATCCAAAAGCTGCACGCTAGGACCAAGGAGCAGCTGGAGCGGCGAGCCCACCAATATGAGCACAAGGGCTAGCGCCGTGTCACTTTCACGCCAGGTGAACTTGTTTGGGTCCACATGCGCAAGGAGCGCTTCCCCGCAAAGCGCCGCAATAAACTCGATCCTCGCAAAGATGGTCCTTTCCGTGTCATTCAGGCATTCGGCCCCAATGCCTATCAGCTAGAGTTGACTGATGATTATAGAGTTCATGACACCTTCAATGTGGAAGACTTCTCCCCGTATGTGCCCCCAGACATTGACATTGACAAATCGGGGATGATTTAAGGCCAAGAAGGGGAGAGTGATGCAACCCCGGTCGTGACATTGACGGAGGCCCATGAAGAAGACATGCTCAGTGTCAAGTCAGAGGGCCCAATCATTAGGGCACGCACCAGAGCCATTGCCCAAGCTACCCACAGCCTCACGGCCAAAGGCTTCGCGCGCAACAACAACGCCTCACCGACTGCACCCCGTGTCGTGCTTTGCTCCATCATCGTCGGCACTACGGCCCCTGCCGCGGCGCCGTGACTTTGGTCGTGGCATCTCTCCCAGTTCAAGCATATTTTTGGATTTAGAGGTTTATTAACATTCATTTGGTAATTTTTGGAAACTTCCTATGTTTAGCAATTTCTCTTTTTAGCACTTTCTGTTTTAGGTAACTTTCTATTTCGGGCGTGTGTGTCCCTTATGCTTAGGAGCCCGGCCCACTTGGTTTGTTTAGGCCCATTATGGCCGCCCCTCACTTGGATACTAAAAGTGCTGAGTTTTTGTATTGTTTTTGCTTACATTGAATTAAAAGTTTAAGCTTCGTTGAGTACAACTCCGACCTTAAGCTCTCGGTGTCAACCATAGTCTCTACGGTCGATCATCGTCATAGATCAACCTTTTCCGAATTCCACAAGCATTTGAACCTCTCGCCCATCCTCACCCACCCGAGCGTTAGAGATCGCAAGCCTTCGCCTCGGCGTCGGCTTGTACCTATCACGGTTACTCGAGGAGAAGGAAGCCCAAGGTCCATCTTCTACCTAGATCCGCCTGAGCAACACGTAGACGAGTCGCTTACGTATCAATAACCCTGAGTTTTTGACCCATTTTGTCCAAATACCCTTTCGTCCACCTGCCGTTAAAAACCCGTTAACCTTAATTTTAAAAAATAATGAAAAAGGGGTGAAAAATAGTTTAAAAAAAAGGGTTGAAAAAAACCCAAAAGTTTTGGGTCTTCTTCCTTGTTCTCCCCTGCCAAACCCGACAAGGCTCTACATATTCATCTACAAGCTTGGTGGACGACATCTTCAAACTTACGGTAAGCATGGACGATGTCAGCAACCACCATCTGGGCGGCGACCACGAAGAGGCAGCTTGGACAACCACCGACGTGAAGCGTAGTCCCTAGTTGGACGATGGCGCGAAGAGCGGAAGCTGGGACGACCACCGGTGGGGCTTCGAGGTACGAATCTCATCACTCCACTTCATAAATTTGGTGTTTAATTGCACAAATTGTAGGATTCAAACACTTATGGTTTACATTTGGGGTTTTAGAAATTTAGGGATTTCACTCAAACACATTGTCGATGTATGTTGAGATTTGTTAAGTCCTTCAATGACCCATTTAAAGCCATAAACTATTACCTTATTTGATCCTTATTATGCTAGGTAAGATGAGATTCAAAAAGTGTTTCTTCTGATTACACTTTGTAGTCGAATCATTTGATTTTCTGAACTTGTTATTCATGTAAATTTAATATCATTGGTTGTAAACTTTGTAAGTGGAATGGGATGTGAAAAGAATGAGTGAAGCTTTAGATGAATTTCAGTAGCTCTGGATCACATCTGAATTTATATGATGTCATATCACTCCATTGCATTTATGCTTTGTATGTTTACCTGAAAATAAATTTTGTGCAGTATAATGTTGCAACACCAAACCTAGGTGTAGGGTTGTGAGACAAGTAAATATGAAGATTGGAAGCAATATTGTCATATTCTCTCTTCATACTTAAATTTTAGATAATTAATAGATTTGTTCATTGTTAGTTTATTGTACCGAAGGAACTTATCATCAACTGATAGGGGCTAAAGTCGTGATGCCTAATCAAAGTAAATCCTCAAGAACCTAACTAAGTATAGTAGGCAAGCAAGGGTCGAATCTCACAGGGAGGAAGTAATCTTTATAAGTGCACAAATGTATGCGAAAGTAACAAAGGGGGTTTTGTTGGTTTGTTTGCAATTAAACTAAATAAAGTAAAGCAAAGGTTGTAATCAATTGGGAAAAATGTACTTAGCCAGACAAATATCCACCATTCATTTGATTCATTGATCCTAGATTATCTCTATTCCTTCCTAAGAATATTCCTATCCCTATTCTGAAATAGTTACCAGTCCAACCAGTCCTGATAACCCTAACTATTAAACAATCATGAGACCCTTAACATTTAATCTAACAGCAGCAAGAAGCATAGGAATTAACCAGGATACATGCAACACCACAACCCGCAACATTTAACACATAATCAATTCTCTTCACATTAAACTAGTCCAACCAGTCCTAGAATATCATGTTTGCTACACAAGATAAGGGATTTCAACCCGAAATATCCAAACCCTAGCAATAGACAATTACTAATATCAACTAGATGATCAATCCAGTCAAATCAATAAGAATCAATAGGAATAAGCTCAAGAGAAAATATATAATCAATAGGAATAGGAAATAGAATTACAACCTCACAATCATATATCAAATGAAGGCTTCAATCGTCGGACTAAGCAAAAGTTGCTTAGTTCTTCATAGTCTTGAAACGTAAAACTCAAAGGGAAAAACTGATGTAAACTAGATCTAAGATTCTAGATCCTGAAAAGAGGCTATAGGAACTATGTTTAAATAACCTAGCTAAACCTAAAAACCAAAGATAAGAAATAATATATTTTCCATAAAGGAATAAAACGGAAATAAAAGAAATAGGAAATAAAATATAAAAAGCAATCTTCGGACAAAAGGAAACGAAATATCCCATGCGAGTCTGATGACCAATTTCCGCGATCGCGGCAATAGCTTCCGCGGCCGCGGAAAACTCACTGTTGAACTCTCGCTGTTTGATTTTTCCGCGACCGCGGCTTGGGCTTCCGCGATCGTGGATTCTCAGTTTTTCACTTCTTCGTCTTCTCTTCGTTCCGCGACCGCGGCGGTGAATTCCGCGACCGCGGCAAAGCTTCTGTAGCTTCTTCACAGCTCTTCCTTCTTCGTCTTCTCTCATGGAGGGCAGGGTCGCATCACCCTCCCCCACTTGGCTGTGAAGCGTCCCTGCTTCACCAACATCGATCTTGTGCTCCACATATGTAACATCCCAGGCCAAGCTACCCCAGCCACCAAGCCGCCCAGCCACCCAACGGTGTCGGCGCCGGTACTGGTGCCGCCTGGTTGTCCAAGGGCATGCAGCCTACACACCCAACCCTTCCCCCATTTAAATGGGTAGTTTGTTGCCCACGGGGATCGAACCCGGGACCTTTAGATACAAGGGCAATACCTTGCCACTTATATCACCAATTGTGCTGCAGCGCAATTGGTGATATAAGTGGCAAGGTATTGCCCTTGTATCTAAAGGTCCCGGGTTCGATCCACGTGGGCAACAACCTACCCATTTAAATGGGGGAAGGGTTGGGTGTGTAGGCTGCATGCCCTTGGACAACCAGGCGGCATCAGTACCGGCGCCGACACCGTTGGGTGGCTGGGGTAGCTTGGCCTGGGATGTTACAAAAAAGTACACTTTTATGTGAGTGCTCAAGCCACGGGCCTAGCCCAACATGAGACACTTCATGAGCCACAACCCATGTACCCCAACCCATCCTTGGGGGCTACTCCAAATTAAATGGAAGCCATTAGCCAAAAGGTTGTTGGTGAGAATCGAACACGCGACCTCTCCACCCTTTATCCACTCCCCACAATGAGTGAATACCAATTGTGCTGTGATACCCTGTAATTTTGTAAGGCTATTTTGGGAATTATGGAATTTTCCCGAGCGCCAGTTTGGTACGTCGGATTTAATTCTGAAGGTTTGAGACATTCTGTAATGTGCTCTGTATCTGTAATATTTTTCTCAGTGAAGAATTATACAGTCGAGATGTTTTGGAAGTTCGTACTCGTTCGTGTACGACTTTTGTTAACGCGGATTAAGATTGGTACAAGTTTATTGCCCAAGAGTTGTTATCTAATGGGCAATAGTACAAGATTCTTTATCCAAAGGTTTTTGTCCAAGAGCCATTGTCCAAGGGGCAAAAGGGTTTGGATATTGTCCAAGAGGCAAGGAACCCTAATTTCTTCTATAAATAGAGGTGTTGGGTGAGGGTGGAAGAGGGTGCGAAAGACGTGGAAGCGCTCTCAAATTCTCGACTCTAAAAAACGCTCTCTCCGGGAAGGCTCATGGATCGTTGGAGGCTCGTTTAGTGTCGTTTCCGGTGGCCAAGTGAAGCCTTGGAGACCCTCGGACGCCTAGAAGCAAAGCAAGGCGAAAGACGAGCCAAATCGAGCATCGCGGGTAAGATTTCCCCTCGTATTTTCAGTTTCTGTTCAGCAACGGCGACCGCCGCCAGGGAGACGGCGACCGCCGCCAGGGAGACGGCGACCGCCGCCAGGGAGACGGCGACCGCCGCCAGGAACGGCGCCCGCCATGGTGAACGGCGACCGCCGTGATGATCTTGCTCAACCGCCGGAGATGGAGGCCATGAGGCGGCGCCCGCCGTGGATGAGCGGCGCCCGCCGTGGATGAGAGGCGCCCGCCGTGGAGGAGCGGCACCCGCCGTGCTCGAGGCGGCGCCCGCCGTATTTAAGGCGGCGCCCGCCGTGATTGTTGTGGTGCCCGCCGTGAAGTGTTGGTGGCCGTGGTTGTTGGTGTTGGCTTCCGTAGCCTTCGTTCGGGTTTCGTTTCCTTCGATTCCTTTCGTTCTTTCGTAGATCGGTATTGTTGTTTGTCGAATCTAACTTAGAGTTTCTGTATGGGTCGATCCGAAGGTACCGGAGTTGGCGGATTCGTCTCTGTGTCGAGCCCGGAATCCCATCGTTAGACTTCGTTCAATCTCTGCGGACTCAGGCAAGTGGCGGTTCGCTCTTGCTCATCGTTCCATATTTACATTAATTATCAGTTGTTTATCTGAGTAATTAATTTGGAATGATTACTGTGTTTGTCTGGAATTGGTTTTATAAACTGTTTTGGAAAATCATATAATAGGTTGTATATCTGTTAGAACGACGCTATTATCTGTGATCGCCTTCCGGGCATTTATGTGGATTTATCCTATACTGTGGTTGTGTTGTAACTGTAAGTTAGCACGAGTATTTGTAGGAATACCTGGATCCTGAGAGTTCCATGCGCGTTCCTTTATAACGTAAGGGCGATGAAGACCCAATGATTGTTGAAGTTTGAACTCAGTGAGGTTCATTCTTTTAAAGGGCGAGCAAGACCCTGCGATAGTAGAAGTTTGGACTCTGTGAGGTTCATTCTTTCGATGTAGATTCAGAGGTTTGGACTCGGTGAGGTTCATTCCTTAGATATGGGTCCTGCGTGACAGGGACATATATTAAAAGCTTTTATTGTGTTAATCGTTTTGGAATTAAATAAGATAAGGTGCCCGAGAGCACTTAACTAATATACCTTTGGCGAGTAGTACAGCTAAGTAAATAGTACAGCTAGGAAAGCTCGTCTTGACTTTTGATCAGAGTACGTTCTCTTTCCAATCTGGATTCGCTGTAAGCGATGAGGTTGGTCGTGAACCGAAACATCTTAGTCAGTTTTTAAATCATCGTTATGTGGTTATGTAAGATCCAGACTTGAATGTAGTACGTTCTCCTTCCGATCTGGATTCGCTGTAAGCGGTGAGGTTGGTTGTGAGCCGAAGCATCTCAGTCAGCTTTTAATCGTTGTTGTTTGATTCTGTAAACTTTCCAGATTTGTATTTGAAAACCATTTACTCATTTTCGATTGAAAGGTATTTTCAAAAGGCTTTGAGTTTAAAAATAAAAACAGTGTTTTCATTTTCAACCGTTCATAGTCATGTCTTCTGTACAGTCTGATATAGTAAGCTTGTTTCTATATCTAAAAAGACTAACTCCTTCCCCGTTGCCCCGTTAGATATGGGTGCATTCTGTTCTCTTCAGAGGAACCCGGGAGAAGCCGAGGTGGTTTCGCCATCTCCAATTAGGCTTGATTCCCAGTTCGCTCGTTGTGAGTTGAGGTTGTAGAACCTAGTAACTCGGTTTGAGTCCATCAATAGAAATTACCAAGTTGATCTATTCTAAGTTGATTTTATTATGATAAATATATCAGAATGATATTAATGTGATAAAATCCTTGGAATTTGATCGGTAAACAGATGGTGAACACGAGGAACGTTATCCGTGTTGGTGCTGGGCCGAGTAATGACCCCAGACCAAACCCGAGGAATGATGTAGACCCATCAGGAGAGCATGAGTCTGTCTTCAATAATAATCCAGGAGGCAATGGCCAAGCTCAGGCCGACGCTCCAGTAGTGCTCGATGCAGTAATTGTTACAGCTATTCGGGGAATTGTGATGCAAACAATCGCCGATGCTAGGCAACCTGCCGCACCACAGGCACAAGGTGTGCCAATTCCTCCAGTGGTTCCTAGATATGAGGAGCCAGCTGTCTATGAACACCAAGAAGGAGCGGTCAGGAATAGAGGTGACTATGGCCGAGCACTGAAGGTCATTAACTCTATGAGACCTGACAGCTATGATGGAAAAGGAGAGCCAGTCAGAGTGGCTCATTGGTTCTCACATATGGAACGGTTGTTTCGTAATGTTGAGTGCACTAAAGCGGAGAAAGTGCACATAGCTTCTCTACAGTTGAAGGAAGAAGCCAGTGAATGGTGGGAGAGTACCGGCTTAGCTAATAGCCCTGTTCTGAACTGGTCAATGTTTAAGACCAAGATGACGGATCATTTCTTCTCTCGTGCTATGAGGGAGGAGAAACACAAGGAGTTCTTGTATCCTAAGACGGATGGATTGAAGGTGACCGAGCTCGCCACCAAGTTCAATCATTTGCTGCAGTATGCTGAACTGCAGATATCCAGTGAGGCAAAAAAGATCTGGTACTTCCATGAATGGATGAGCTCGGATATTAAACCATGGATGGTGCACCACACATGCTCTACTCTCGAGCAGTACGTGGATGCGGCCTACAAGTTGGAGGTAACTCTGGAGGAGTCCGCTCATAAGCGGGAGAATCAAGTTAAGGGAAAGGGTGGGCAACAGGATCGCCAGGTTGGTTCATTCAAACGACCGGCATCGCCTACCAAGTTTGAGAAGTCTGGTCGTGCTAAGACCGAGACAACTCAGGTTGACTCTGCTAGGGGCTCAGGTTGGAGCAGTGGAGGGATTCAGTGTCACAATTGTGGTGCTTCTGGGCACAAGAGTTTTGCATGTCGGAATGAGAAGAAGACATGTTTTGGTTGTGGGAAGGAAGGGCATATGCAGAGGTTCTGTCGGCAGGGAATGCAGAAAGGAGCGGAGTCTCATCAGGGGTCTGTTAATCCAAACAACAGACCTAGGTTTAAACCAGCAGAGACTTCCAATCCTTCGATGCAGACAACTGCGCAGGATAAGGGGAAAGCCCCAGTGACTTCTGGAAGTCAGGGTCAACGTCTTTACGTGATGCGTGAGGCGGATGGACCCTATGCTCCTAATGCTTAGAGTACTTTGTATCTGCATTACACTTTTGTTAATGTGTTGTTGATGTGGGTGCTACCCAGACTTTCATTTTGGATGGTTGTAAGTTAAGTTGTGTGTGCAACGAGGTTGTGAACCTTTTGTTGTAACTCTTCTTATATATGAACCTTTGATTTATACCAAGTTAATGTTTCGTTGCTTGGTATGGGGTAAGGTCTCGTGTTCGAGACTCACCAACAACCTCTTAGGAGATGGCTGCCTATTAATTAGGTAGAGCTACCAAGGATGGGTTGAGATGTATGGACAGCGGCTCATGGCAACAGTGGACGCTGGTAATGGATGGGCCTGGGCTCGGAGCCACTAGTGAGTCGTCTGTGAACCATGTAGTGGGTTGGTCCAAGATGGTGACCATTTAGTGGGAACCAATCGTCTGTCGGATTGTCGATTACCATCAAAGGTAAGAAATTCAAAGCGATTTGACCTAAATAACCATGGTCCCATACGATAATTATTCTCAGTTTGGATTGACGGAAGCGTCATAAGGCAGTGATAGACTTCAGTTTTGATATTCCTGTGGTTAGAGGATTTCCGGGTGTCTTTCCAGAAGATATTCTTGGATACCCCGAATCGTGTTATGGAGTTTGCCGTTGATCTCGAGCCGAGTACCACGCCGATCTCTGAGGCACCGTATCGGATGGCTCCTATTGCGATGCAAGAGTTGAAGAAGCAACTCAAGGATCTTCTTGACAAAAGTTATATAAAGCTGAGTGCATCACCTTGAGTATGAGTGCCCTAGTTTTATTTGTCAAAAAGAAAGATGGACCGTTTCGACTTTGTTTTGACTTTCGAGAGTTGAATAAAGTCACGATCAAGAGCAAGTATCTGTTGCCAAGGAGTGATGATCTGTTGGATCAACTACAGGGAGCAAAAGTTTTCTCCAAGATCGACCGGAGGTCTGGTTTTTATCAGCTCAGGATTCGTGAGGATGATATTCTGAGGATTGCGTTCGGACGAGAGATGGTCACTACGAGATTGTAGTCATGCCATCTGGATCTATGAGTGCTCCAGCAGTTTTCATGAACCTAGTACATCGATGTTTTAGACCAATACTTGAATAAGTTCATAGTGGTCTTCATCAATGGCATTTTGATATTTTCCCGAGCAAGGAAGCTCACCGGGAACATTTGTGGATTGCGTTATCGGTCCTTAAACCAAGTCGGCTATACGCAAAGTGGGCTAAGTGCGATTGTTGGATCTAGAAGTGGCTTTCTTAGGCCATGTGATCAATAAGAATGAGGTTATGGTTATTCCCCAGAAGAGTGAATCAGTAGTTGTTTGGAAGCGGCCTCAGGGTGTGAGCGAGGTGCGCAGTTTCCCAGAGCTTGTTGAGCATTATAGACGGTTCATGGAAGGATTTTTCTAAGATCACTCCACCTATGACCAGTCTGTTCCGCAAGGTCAACAAGAAGTTGTCTGGGATGACAAGTGCAAGACCAGTTTTCAAGAAGTTGAAACAGTGTCTGACTTATGCACCAGTTTTGGCATTGTCGGAAAGAATGATGGCTATATGGTCTATAGTTAATGCTTCGAGAAATGGGTTGGGATGTGTCTTTGATGCAGAGGGGCAAGGTTATTGCATACGCATCTAGACAATTGAAAACCTATGAAGCAAACTAATCAACACATGACCTAGAATTAGCAGTAATAGTGTTTGCATTGGAAACTGAGGTTACTTGGGTGACCCAGAGGTCAGCAGAAGTGTTCCACCAGGAGATTATCTGTTTACATGGCATTCCTAAGACCATTGTATCGGATCGAGATGGCCGATTCATGTCAAGTTTATAGCAAGAACTTCACAAGGCCATGGGAACTGAATTGAGATTCAGCAGCGTTTCATCCTCAGACAGATGGTCAGTCTGAAAAGACCATTTAGAACCTGGAGGATATGCTAAGAAGCATACATACTCGATCATCCGACTAGCTGGGAAGACAGCCTAAGTCTGATTGAGCTCACAAACGATAATAGCTGGCATGCTACGGTCAAGATGGCTCAGTTCGAAGCTTTGTATGGTCACAGATGCAGATCTCCGATTTGTTGGGATGATAATGCCGACAAGATTATGCTTGGACCAGAGTTGGTCGAAAGGACAGCTTCGAACATTGCTTTGATTAGACAGAGATGTTGACCGCTCAGGGTCGACAAAAGTCTTACGCAGATCAGAAGCGTAGAAGTGTCAAGTTCGAGGTTGGTGGCAAAGTACTTGTCAGAGTATCGCCATCCAAGGTGTTTTCAGGTTTGGTAAGCGTGGAAGCTTAACCCTCGCTACATGGGAACATTCAAGATTCTGGATAGAGTAAGATCTCTAACGTACCGTTTGGCATTATCGCCATCGGCATATCCAGTGTATATTGTGTTCCACGTATCATTGCTAAGGATATTCGTGCTAAGATGAGTGATAGCCCTTCGGATCTATGGAAGCCTCTGTGCAAGAATTGCTCTTGTTGTGGACGAAAATGGCTAATCTCCAAAGGATGAAGAACTAGGGCACCTTCGGCACTTTTAGGGTTTTTGGTGGATGACGATGGAACGATTGAATGGGTGTTGATTTGTGGGGGATAAGCACTCTCCTAGGCCTAGATATCATGCACTAAACCAAGGAAAAGCGACCAAGCGAAATCGGAGATACAACACACTCAAATCTCTCAAGGGAAGAACTTGATATCACACACAAGTTAAGGAACAAAGAGAAAAGCTTAGAAACTGAATAACTCAGGTTTTGATCTGAATAAACGTACCCCAAACAATGCCAAATTGTTTGCCTTAGTAACCTAGCAATCGGTTACCAAAAACCAATTAAAGAAAATACTAAAAATAGCCCACTAAGCCTAATTACGGACCCACCTTCTAAACACAATTAAAAGGCAATTTAGGGAATTAAAATTAAGTGTAAAAATGTTTAAAAACCACAACATTAAATCGGAATTAACATCAGCCTTCAAATGATCTTCACGTGGGCTTTTAACCCGGATGGACGTCGGCGCCGAGAAACCCGGAGAGAGACTCAAGGCATAGGACCAGGCTGGGTTCGGTTTGGATCGGCACTCCGTGAGCCATCAGACCTCCCTTGAGCTGGTGGTGCAGTAGACGAGCTCGGGCCCGGGTGATGGTGCCAGGTGTGAGCTTGTGCCTTCGCCCCTCCTCACGTGCGGCCGCAAATCTAGGGCTAACCCTGGGACTCGGCAATTGGTGTAATGGCTCGGCACTGTGGGCTCCATTGGTCTGGGGTGACTCCATGGGAGTTGTGGGTGCCTTGGTGGCCGGAGGAACTGGTGGTTTGCCGAGGGAAGTCTCCATGTGGCTTGGCGGGAATTTAGGGTTAGGATCCTCGGTCTCCCTTGGTGCTCTTGGTCTTGGCTCCTCTTGAATGATGGGCACCTCGTTGGACATTTGCATAGTCATATCATCCTCCCTCTCTTGAAAGGGATTCGACCTCGAATCCAGCTCGTCAAGGTCTTGATCATCGTCCACAATGTAAGGCATCAAATCGGCGACGTTGAAAACATCATGTGTGCCATAAGAGGATGGCAGCTCCAGCTTGTAAGCATTGTCGTTGATCCTCTCAAGGACTTGAAAAGGACCATCTCCTCTTGGTTTGAGCTTGGAGTTGCGGAGAGTGGGGAAGCGCTCCTTCCTTAGGTGCACCCAAACTAGGTCACCCGGTTCAAAGAGCACTTCTCTTCGTCCTTTGTTGGCATGCTTCTTGTATTGCGCATTCTTCCTCTCAATTTGCAGCCTTGTGTCCTCATGCAACACCTTGATTCTAGCAACCTCATCCGACCCTTCTTGGCTTTCCCTCTCCTTGATAGTGTATGGCAACAACTCTAAGGGTGTAATGGGATTGCGCCCATACACGACCTCAAAGGGTGTCTTCTTGGTAGTCGCATGGACTGCCCTATTATAAGCAAACTCAATGAAGTGCAAGCTATCTTCCCACCTGCGCAAGTTAGTCCTCAAAATAGTTCTAAGTAAAGTACCAAGGGTTCGATTGACTACCTCGGTTTGTCCATCCGTTTGAGGATGACAAGTGGTGGAAAAGAGTAGTTTAGTACCCATCTTGGCCCATAAGGTCTTCCAAAAGTAGCTCAAGAATTTCACATCCCTATCCGAAACAATGGACCTAGGAACTCCATGTAATCTCACAATATGATCAAAGAAAAGGTTAGCAATATGAGATGCATCATCGGTCTTATGGCACGCAATGAAGTGTGCCATTTTGGAGAACCGGTCCACTACTACAAAGATGGAGTCTCTCCCTCTCTTAGACCTTGGTAATCCCAAAACAAAGTACATGGAAATGTCTTCCCAAGGATGTTTGGGGATAGGTAAGGGAGTATAGAGACCATGAGGTTGCATCTTTGCTTTGGCACGTACACAAGTCGTACAAGAGGCGCAATGCTTCTCTACGGCCTTGAGCATACGTGGCCAATAAAAATGCTCCCTCAACACATGTAAGGTTTTAAGGACACCAAAATGTCCCATCAACCCTCCTCCATGAGCTTCTTGCACTAATGTGGGTCGAAGAGAACCCTTAGGGATACACAACTTTTGACCCTTGAATAAGAACCCTTCATGCAAGTAGAATTGGTCCTTACTTCCATGAGACTTACATGCAGCATATATATCACAAAAATCAGCATCATGTGCATATAAATCCTTCATGAAAGAGAACCCAAGCAACTTGGCATCTAAGATAGTCAAGAGTGTGTACCTCCTAGATAGTGCATCCGCCACTACATTGTCCTTTCCCTTCTTGTGTTTTATGACATAAGGGAAAGACTCAATGAACTCCACCCACTTGGCATGTCTTTTGTTGATCTTGTTTTGCCCCTTTAAATATTTCAATGCCTCATGGTCGGAGTGTATGACAAATTCTTTTGGTAGCAAATAGTGTTGCCATACTTGTAGTACACGTACAAGTGCCAAAAGCTCTTTGTCGTACGTGGGGTAATTCAGCTCGGCTCCCCCTAATTTCTCACTAAAATAAGCTATAGGTTTGCCCTCTTGCATAAGGACACCCCCAAGGCCTATTCCCGAAGCATCACATTCTATCTCAAAAGTTTTGTCAAAGTTTGGCAAAGATAGAAGTGGTGCTTGAGTGAGCTTGGCTTTAAGGCTAGTAAAGGCCGCCTCTTGCTTGGTGCCCCATTGGAACACCACGTCCTTCTTTGTGAGCTCGGTGAGGGGAGTAGCCAATGTGCTAAAATCCCTCACAAAGCGGCGGTAAAAGCCAGCCAAACCAAGGAAACTACGGACTTGAGTCATAGTCGTAGGTGTTGGCCATTCGTGAATAGCCTTCACCTTCTCTTCGTCCACTCTCAATCCGTCTTTGCATACCACAAACCCAAGAAATACCACATGATCTGAATAGAAGTGGCACTTCTTGAAGTTGGCATACAACTTCTCCTCCCTAACAACCTCAAGAACATGTCTAAGGTGCTCAATATGATCCTCAAGATTATGGCTATACACAAGGATGTCATCAAAGTATACAACCACAAACTTGCCAAGAAATGACCTCAAGACATGGTTCATGAGTCTCATGAATGTACTAGGGGCATTTGTCAACCCAAAAGGCATTACCAACCATTCATACAGCCCATATTTAGTTTTGAAGGCCGTTTTCCATTCATCGCCCTCTTTCATGCGAATTTGGTGGTAACCACTTTTGACGTCGATTTTGGAGAAAACACTGGCCCCATGCAACTCGTCAAGCATGTCATCTAGCCTAGGGATAGGATGTCGGTACTTGATAGTGATGTTGTTAATTGCTCGGCAATCAACACACATTCTCCAAGTACCATCCTTCTTAGGAACTAAGATGACGGGAACCGCGCAAGGACTAAGGCTCTCTCGAACATAACCCTTGCTAAGCAATTCATCTACTTGACGTTGGAGCTCTTTTGTCTCCTCAGGATTAACCCTATAAGCAGCCCGGTTTGGTAGTGTTGCCCCCGGTATGAAATCAATTTGATGCTCAATACCTCTTACCGGTGGCAACCCACTTGGCACTTCCTCTTGAAAGAGATCTTCAAACTCCATCAAGAGGTGAGTGATGGGCGTAGGGAGTTCTCCAAGGTCAGCCAAGGTGAGTAAGCTATCTCTTGATATGAGCAAAAGACATTGCTCACCTTGCTTGACTACTTGAACAACCTCCTTAGGCTTAGCCAAAAGCATATGATTGGGAACTCCTCCTTTGTTCCCAATTGCCAACTTCTTGCATGGCTTTGGCTCGGCCTTTTGTTGGGCTCTCCTTTGCTCTTGAGCCAAATGATCGGCCATGATCTCATAAGGTGACAAAGGGTGTAAAGTAATTCTCTTACCATTCATGATAAAAGAATACTCATTTGTCACTCCATGATGAATCACGCCTCTATCAAATTGCCATGGCCTCCCTAGAAGGAGATGGCATGCGGTCATGGGAAGTAAATCACACACAACCTCATCCTCATATCCCCCTATGGTAAACTGAATTGTGACTTGCTCTTTGACCTGCGGTCATGGGAGTGTTGGAGTTCAACCAACAAAGTGTATAGGGCTGTGGATGGGGAGTAGTAGCTAGGTGAAACCTTGCTACTACTTCTTGGTCAAGTATGTTACAACATGACCCTCCATCCACTATCACACTACATACTTTCCCCTTAATAGTGCACCTAGTGTGGAAGATAATATCCCTTTGACTAGGTACACTTGGAACATCCGAGGTAATCAAAACCTTCTTGGTCACCAAACATTCACCTTGGGTAGCCACAACCTGCAATTTCTCTACAAGGTAAGGAGAAGAGAGTGTAGAAGTCAAACCGAGTTCTCCCCTTGAAGTGCTCACATTCGGTGGGGATTGGGACACCTCTTGAGATTGGCTCGGTGATGGGTCGTGAGCAAGATCCCACTTCTCCTCCATGACCTTCATGAAGGCAGCCTTCTCATCTCGAATGATTTTCAAGAGTTGTCGAGTTCGCTCCTCGGCTTGGCGACCTTGATCTTCGGCTTCCTTCTTGGCGGATTGTATTGCCAATAGTAGTGTTTTCAAGGTGATCTCCGAAGCCATGTCCTTGTCCTTGGATCTTGACATAGTGTCCTACACAAAGAAAACCCAAGCACAACAGCCCACAAGAAAGAAGACAACAAGTGATACCCTAGCTAGTAAGCAAGCTACAAAATTCAGTTTTAAACCAAAGAAAATTCGTAACTTTACTAGCTCAAAACTTGGTTAAGGTAGGGCTGTCTAGATGCTCAAATTGACTCCAAAGACAAGATAAAATTGCACCACAACTTTAAGTTAATCCTTGTGCTAAGTCCACAACTTTCACAACACAAATGCAAGTACTTAGCCTCTGAAATTCCTTTACACAAGTTGAGTGACAATTCTGGCCGAATAACAACAATGAGGAGCTTCACAATATATCAAACGAAAGGAAAATTCAACACAAGATATCAAGCTTTGAACAACCACGTTTCCAAGCCAAGTCTTTTCTTTATTGTTTTAATGGCTTGATTCTTCCGGTTTTTGTTTTTTTTTTTTTTTTTTTTTTTGAACACTAGAACAACTTAATAAACTGAAAATACAGAATTGATAGTCGGAATCAACACTTAGGAAATTCAAGACTTTTCCTACGCACGAATGAAGATCGGTTGCTTCGGTTTGCACAAGAATAACCCTAGGTTGATTAAATGCCAAATACAAATGTAAAAGACTCAAAATTACTTAAACTAAATGCACTATTAGGTCACGGCTGGATAATGCAGAAAAGAAGTTGGAATTTTGAATTTTAAACATGCAACAACTTGAACAAACAAACCCTAAAATCTAAGAAGAAAATGCTAACCACTCCCCCTAATGATGCACGGCTGATTTCTCCTAAAACAAACTACAAAAACTCGACTCCTCTTCCTCCTATGCAGACTCAAAGACTCAAATGCAAACAAACAAGAAGGAAAGAGCAAGAACAACCTACGGACACTACACATGCGATCATGCAAGGGCACGAAATGGAGAGCAAGTAAAATGCCGATTTTTCTATAGATTTAAAGTCAAATTTAGAGCAAGACTTACGTAGCTCTGATACCAAATGATAGCCCTTCGGATCAATGGAAGCCTCTGTGCAAGAATTGCTCTTGTTGTGGACGAAAATGGCTAATCTCCAAAGGATGAAGAACTAGGGCACCTTCGGCACTTTTAGGGTTTTTGGTGGATGAGGATGGAACGATTGAATGGGTGTTGATTTGTGGGGGATAAGCACTCTCCTAGGCCTAGATATCACACACTAAACCAAGGAAAAGCGACCAAGAGAAATCGGAGATACAACACACTCAAATCTCTCAAGGGAAGAACTTGATATCACACACAAGTTAAGGAACAAAGAGAAAAGCTTAGAAACTGAATAACTCTGGTTTTGATCTGAATAAACGTACCCCAAACAATGCCAAATTGTTTGCCTTAGTAACCTAGCAATCGGTTACCAAAAACCAATTAAAGAAAATACTAAAAATAGCCCACTAAGCCTAATTACGGACCCACCTTCTAAACACAATTAAAAGGCAATTTAGGGAATTAAAATTAAATGTAAAAATGTTTAAAAACCACAACATTAAATCGGAATTAACATCAGCCTTCAAATGATCTTCACGTGGGCTTTTAACCCGGATGGACGCCGGCGCCGAGAAACCCGGAGAGAGACTCAAGGCATAGGACCAGGTTGGGCTCGGTTTGGATCGGCACTCCATGAGCCATCAGACCTCCCTTGAGATGGTGGTGCAGTAGACGAGCTCGGGCTCGAGTGATGGTGCCAGGTGTGAGCTTGTGCCTTCGCCCCTCCTCACGTGCGGCCGCAAATCTAGGGCTAACCCTGGGACTCGGCAATTGGTGTAATGGCTCGGCACTGTGGGCTCCATTGGTCTGGGGTGACTCCATGGGAGATATGGGTGCCTTGGTGGCCGGAGGAACTGGTGGTTTGCCGAGGGAAGTCTCCATGTGGCTTGGCGGGAATTTAGGGTTAGGGTCCTCGGTCTCCCTTGGTGCTCTTGGTCTTGGCTCCTCTTGAATGATGGGCACCTCGTTGGACATTTGCATAGTCATATCAATGAGTCTCGTAGGCTGAGCTATAAGGACGTCGAGATTCATGCATATGGTACTTGAGAGGAGATGCCAGAGCGCATTCTCGAACGCCGTGTGAAGCGACTGTGCCACAAGATCGTACTATTGGTACGGATTATGTGGTCCAAGTTTGGGAAAGAGGAAGTTACTTGGGAAACCGAAGCAAAGATGCTCAGACATCTTTCCAAGTTATTGGCGACCTAAGTTTCGAGGTCGAAACTTCTTTTAAGGGGGAGGTGATGTGATACCCCGTAATTTTGTAAGGCTATTTTAGGAATTATGGATTTTTCACGAGCGCCAGTTTGGTACGTCGGATTTAATTCTGAAGGTTTGAGACATTCTGTAATGTGCTCTGTATCTATAATATTGGTACAAGTTTATTGCCCAAGAGTTGTTATCTAATGGGCAATAGTACAAGATTCTTTATCCAAAGGTTTTTGTCCAAGAGCCATTGTCCAAGGGGCAAAAGGGTTTGGATATTGTCCATTAGGCAAGGAACCCTAATTTCTTCTATAAATAGAGGTGTTGGGTGAGGGTGGAAGAGGGTGAGAAAGACGCGGAAGCACTCTCAAATTCTCGACTCTCAAAAACGCTCTCAAAGAAAACGCTCTCTCCGGGAAGGCTCATGGATCGTTGGAGGCTCGTTTGGTGTCGTTTCCGGTGGCCAAGTGAAGCCTTGGAGACCCTCGGACGCCTAGAAGCAAAGCAAGGCGAAAGACGAGCCAAATCGAGCATCGCGGGTAAGATTTCCCCTCGTATTTTCAGTTTCTGTTCAGCGACGGCGACCGCCGCCAGGGAGACGGCGACCGCCGCCAGGGAGACGGCGACTGCCGCCAGGGAGACGGCGACCGCCGCCAGGGAGACAGCGACCGCCGCCAGGAACGGAGCCCGCCATGGTGAACGGTGACCGCCGTGATGATCTTGCTCAACCGCCGGAGATGGAGGCCATGAGGCGGCCCCCGCCGTGGATGAGCGGCGCCCGCCGCGGAGGAGCGGCGCCCGCCGTGCTCGAGGCGGCGCCCGCCGTATTTAAGGCGGCGCCCGCCGTGATTGTTGTGATGCCCGCCGTGAAGTGTTGGTGGCCGTGGTTGTTGGTGTTGGCTTCCGTAGCCTTCGTTCGGGTTTCGTTTCCTTCGATTCCTTTCGTTCTTTCATAGATCGGTATTGTCATTTGTCGAATCTAACTTAGAGTTTCTGTATGGGTCGATCCGAAGGTACCGGAGTTGGCGGATTCGTCTCTGTGTCGAGCCCGGAATCCCGTCGTTAGACTTCGTTCAATCTCTACGGACTCAGGCAAGTGGCGGTTCGCTCTTGCTCATCGTTCCATATTTACATTAATTATCAGTTGTTTATCTGAGTAATTAATTTGGAATGATTACTGTGTTTGTCTGGAATTGGTTTTATAAACTGTTTTGGAAAATCATATAATAGGTTGTATATCTGTTAGAACGACGCTATTATCTGTGATCGCCTTTCGGGCATTTATGTGGATTTATCCTATACTGTGGTTGTGTTGTAACTGTAAGTTAGCACGAGTATTTGTAGGAAAGCTTTTAATGTGTTAATCGTTTTGGAATTAAATAAGATAAGGTGCCCGAGAGCACTTAATTAATATACCTTTGGCAAGTAGTGCAGCTAAGTAAATAGTGCAGCTAGCTAGGAAAGCTCGTCTTGACTTTTGATCAGAGTACGTTCTCTTTCCAATCTGGATTCGCTGTAAGCGATGAGGTTGGTCGTGAACCGAAACATCTTAGTCAGTTTTTAAATCATCGTTATGTGGTTCTGTAAGATCCAGACTTGAATGTAGTACGTTCTCCTTCCGATCTGGATTCGCTATAAGCGGTGAGGTTGGTTGTGAGCCGAAGCATCTCAGTCAGCTTTTAATCGTTGTTGTTTGATTCTGTAAACTTTCCAGATTTGTCATATTTCCTTAAAGACTCATTTCCTTTGGAGTCTTCTTTCGAGTCGATTTCTGTGAAGATTAAGTCTTCCAGAATCTTCTCTTGTGCATACCTCTTGTTGTTATTCTGTGAAAGTGTCGGGTTATGTATCGTCCCTTCGGTTATTATTCGAGGGACAATGATAGTAAACGGTTACGATCACTCGAACCACTCTGCGTTTTACCCTTGCTAGTCTATTCAGGTAGACTAACCCACGAACATTGTTCTTCGCATGTGGGCTGGTGTCATCCGTTCAATTCGGCACATCAGATAGAGCGAAGATATGAGGAGACTAGATTGACTATGAAGACGACGGTTGTTTTGGATGTTTTAATAAATTCTTTTAATCAGGTTGAGATCCTTGGGCAGGTGATCACTACGATCACAACCCTTTTTGTAATACTTTGTTTAAGACTTCCGCTGTACTTTGTTTAAACTCTGTGTTTGGCCTATTCGGGATTGGGTTGTAATCCCGTAACTCATGTTTCATTTGATTGATGTTTTGATTTGAATACTTTGATCATTATGTATCAATTGTATTCCAAGAATTGTATTTAAACCGGTAAAGTCTTGGGTGATCTCGGTAAGGAACACTGGGGTCACTGGCGGTAATACCTTTCCAAATGGGTTAAGATTTGGGGCTGTTACAACATATTCCTCCAAATCCGCAATGTCGAAGGTCGCGTGGATGCCATAGCCTCTGGGCAGCTCAATCTGGTGAGCTGTATCTCGAATGGCTTTCACGACGCGGAATGGCCCCTCTTCGCGTGGAACCAAGTGGTGCTTGCGCCGCGATTGGGATCTGTCATTTTGCAAGTGCACCCAATGGAGGTCTCCGGTGTCGAACATGAATCGACGGCGGCCGCGTTTGTGCAGATAGGCACCAGTCAACCAGTCGATTGTGATTTGAATGCCACGCAAGGCTGGTAGAGCTTGGGGAGGCGCCTCTGGCAAAGCTTCCCTGATGGGGGTCTCTGGAGTGTAACGCATTGGCACCAACAGGAAACATGGCGCGTTGCCTTGAAAGGTAGCATGGAGGTCGCGAGGAGGTCCAAGAAGCAAGTTGTGCTCTAAGGTTCTTTGTAACGCGGTCTTTGTACCGTCCTGGCCTCTAGATCACGTTGTTGGCTCTTGGTCGTTGCAAATGACTTTGTGCCCTTTGGAAGACCCCATTGTCTGGCTACTTGGGTCTGCGGTGCTGGAAGCATCTCCAGGATCTGAGTGGCGTCGTGTTGATATTGACGCGGGCTGTGCTGCTTCCATAGTCTTTTCTCGATCACGCTCGACCTGAGCCTGTAAAATCTCATGGGGAGACATAGATAAGAGAGTCACGCGCTTCCCGTGGTAGGTAAACACATAGGTGTTTAGATACCCATCGTGAAGCACGCGACGATCAAACTGCCATGGACGCCCAAGCAAGAGATGGGTGGCGTCCATTGCAATCACATCACATAAAATTTTGTCATTGTATTGACCAATGGAAAAGGTAATAAGACACTTGTGATACCCCGTAATTTTATGAGGTTATTTTGGGAATTTTGAGAATTTTCCCGAGTACCCGTTTTGTACGTCGGATTTAATTCAGATAGGTTGAGACATTCTGTAATGTGCTCTATATCTGTAATATTTTTCTCAGTGAAATAAGATACAGACGACGTACTTTGGATTTTAATACTCGTTCGTGTACGATTATTTTTATCCCGGTTTAAGTTGTCATCGTCCAAAAGCTGAGGGGGGCAAAGCCACAGTGGCGGCGCCCGCCGCATTTATTACGGCGCCTGCCGCGAAGGGCTCGAGGCTATAGTGCCCTCGTCTTCTAGCTGGGCGCGATGACCAGAAAACGGCGCTCGCCGCGCTTTTGCGGCGCCCGCCGTAAATGCCCGTCGTAGTGCAATTTGTGAAGCGGCGACCAAGGGAATTACGGCGCCCGCCGTTTCCTAGCGGGGGCGTAGCCCTGTGGTCGCCGGAGACGTCTGACAAGGTGCCGATTTAGCCTCGCCACGTCTCGCTTAGACCATCGCGGTGTCCACATGATCTGTGGCTATATAAGGAAGAGGATTGGGGTCAGATTCATGCACAAATCAAGCTGAAATCCTCAAATCTTCCTCTCGCCGGAGTTTGTGCCCCTCGCCGGATTTCTGGAGTGATCGCTGGTGGCCTTTGGTGTTGTTCCAGTAGCCCTTCGAGAAGCTTTTGGTTGCCTTTGGAGGTCAGAACCCAAAGCAAGTCGAAGGAGGCCGAGTCGCTCGTGTTTTGGGTGAGTTTTCTCGCCGTTTCTGTCATTGGAGTTCTTCACGGCGACCGCCGTGTTCTTCACGGCGCCCGCCGTGATGAACTGCGGCGACCGCCGCCAGAGCCCAGAATGCCTCTTTGGCTTTTGGCTTTGGTGGTCGTCGTCGAGGCGTCGTTCCCTTCGGTTTCTTTCGTCTTTCCTTAGATTCGTACTAGTTTATGTCGAATCTAACTTAGGGTTTCCTTATGGGTCGATTCGAAGGAATCTGTGTGCCAGATCTGTTCCTGTGTCGAGCCCGGAATCCCGTCGTCGTTAGGCTTCGTTCAAACTCTGCGGATTAAGGCAAGTGGTGGTTCGCTCTTGTTCATCGTTCCATATTTACATTAATTATCAGTTGTTTATCTGAGTAATTAATTTGGTATGATTATTGTGTTCATCTGGAAACGGTTTTGTTAACTGTTTTGAAAAACTAAAATATGATGTTATAATAGGTTGTATATTGTTAGAACAATGCTATTTTATCTGTAACTGGCCTTGAGGGCATTGATATGAGTTATTGTTGCGTTTGTAACTGTTTGGTTAGAACGAGTATTCGTAGGAACGCTACTGTGTATCTCAGTATGAGTGCTAGTCGTTTCTTGATAATCTGGTGGTTAGGATTTAGTTCCTACCATTCTTCTTTAGTGCCGTTGTAAGGATTTAGTTCCTGATTCCGCCTGAGGGATATAGTTCCCGCGGGATTTAGTTCTCGATTCGACTCTTGGGATTTAGTTCCTGAGTCAGCTCTGCCTTAGGGATTTAGTTCCCGAGGGATGTTTAAAAGCTTATATTGTCATGTGGGTTTTTGAATTTAATAAGATAAAGTGCCTGAGTGCACATAATTAATATACCTTTGGCGAGTAGTGCAGCTAAGTAAATAGTGCAGCTAGGAAAGCCCGTCTCGACTTTTGATCAGAGTATGTTCTCTTTCCAATCTGGATTCGCTGTAAGCGATGAGGTTGGTCATGAACCGAAACATCTAAGTCAGCTATTAAATCACTGATTGTCTGATTCTTTAAACGTTCCAGATTTGTCATATTTCCTTAAAGACTCAATCTCTTGGAGTCTCTTTTCGGGTCGATTTCTGTGAAGATTAAGTCTTCCAGAATCTTCTCTTGTGCATACCTCTTGTTGTTATTCCGTGAAAGTGTCGGGTTATGTATCGTTCCTTCGGTTATTATTCGAGGGACAATGATAGTAAATGTTTACGATCATTCAAACCACTCTGCTTTTTACCCTTGCATAGTCTATTCAATAGACTAACCAACCGTAATTGTTCTTTGCATGGTTGGCTGGTGTCATCCGTTCGATTCGGCACATCAGATAGAGCGAAGATGAGGAGACTAGATTGACTATGAAGACGACGATTATTTTTGGATGTTTTTAATAATTTCTTTTAATCGGGTTGAGATCCTTGGGAGATGACCATTGTGGTCAAGATCCTTGTTTGTAATACATTTAAAAGACTTCCGTTGTAACTTATTTACTCTGTTATTTGTTTATCAAGACTTTCGTTGTACTTTGTTTAAGACTTTCGCTGTAATTTATTTAAACTCTGTGTTTGTCCTATTCGGGATTGGGATGTAATTCTGGGACTCATGTTTTATATAAATAAGGTTATCATTTTGTATCATTGTATTTCATGATTTGTATTTAAACGGTAAAGCCTTGAGTGATCTCGGTAAGGAACACTGAGGTCACTGGAGGTAATACCTTTCCAAATGGGTTAAGATTTGGGGGTGTTACAACACTGTCGTGAGACTGATAGGTGTCATTTCATGCACCTTAACTAGCAATTATTAGCATTATTTAGAGGAGTTTAGGATGAGATTTTTGGCTAAGTCTGTAATCCAGAAGTTGTGGAGAGAAGTGAAGAAATCATGGGATTTATAGAGGTTTGAAGTGTATTGAAGAGTAGAAGAACAATGTGCTGAATTAAAATGGTTCGTTCTCTCTACTCAGATGTCCAAATGAAGTGATTCCAATTCAAGGAGTTAGATCTTGAAGTCTACTGCAAGTCCTCAAAATATGAGCACAATCCGAGTTGGAAATCAAAAGTTATGGTATTTCTACTAAAGTGTCACAGAAGCAGAAAAAGGCATCGCCGCCCCGCGGTGGAACTCACCGCCCCACGGTGTAACTTGACGCCCCGCGCCAGAAGCCACCGCGACCCGGCGGTGGATCTCAGAGAAGGAAACTAGAAGACTGACGCCCCGCAGTGGGTACGTCATGCCTCGCGGCCAGCAGAAGATTTGATTTCCTTTATTGCATTTCGGACTTTCTTATTTCTATTATTTTATTTCTTTTGTTATTTCTAGGTCTTGAGTGGGCAGTCATGCCCCAGAGGCAGACACTTTTACATTAAGCAGGTTACTTTTCTATTAGGTTTTCATTCTCGTTTGAATGAAGAACTAACTTCCCTTTGTTCTACTAGACGATTGAAGCAATACAGTTGATGTGTTTGTGAGATTTCTATTCCTTGTTCTTATCCTTATAAGTGTTGGTTTGATTCTTTTGGTTATATTGAATATTGATTTCTTGTTGTTCTTCTTAGCCTGATCAACTAGGTTGAATACTTTTTATCAATTGCTAGGATTGCATATAGGGGTTTCGAGTGCATATCTAGTAGCAAACACAATTGTGCGTATAGGGGTTCCGAGCGTACAATTGTGAGTGAGAATCAGTTGCATGCGAGTATTAATATGTCTTTCTATTTGCATGTATCCTATATCCTTGTGTGTATTGCTATTGCTTTGTTGGTGGTAAAGTATACCGACAACTGTGAGAATCGGTGGTATTTTACCATTGGCATAGTGATAAGTCTATCGACAACTGTGAGAATCGATAGTACTTAAGATCAGGGTGGGAACAACTATAAGGATAGTAAAAGAACTTGGATTAAATAGATTTTTGTGATCAAATTATATCTCTGTATTGTGGATCTCGCTCTAGTAGGACTAATTTCCCCATTATATTTTCTCAACTCAACCAAACTTGTTTGCTTTGCTTTCTCGTGATAACTAAACCCCGCTTGCTTGTTACTTGTCATTCACAATTGCATACTGCATCAGATCTTCCATGTGGGTTCGACCCTTGCTTGCTTACTATACATCTGTTTAGTAGGTCTGTTAGGACTTTTTACTTTGATAAGGCTAATCAACGAGACTTGCATTGCGCACTTTTAGCCCCGTCAGAGACAGTGTAACCTGAGCTTGAAGATAGCCATTGTAGGTCATAAGGTTGTGGATGAGGCATTGTCGGCAGGCTGAGATGGTTGACCACCTTCTCATTGACGATGTTGCAACATCTTCCTCCATCGATGATGACACTAAGGGACACCTTCTGGACCAGGCAATGCGTGTGAAAGAGGTCCTCGCACTGATCGACAAGGCTTCCTTCCTTGACGGTGAGGAGGCGTCGTGTGACTAGGCTCAATGGTGTGCCTGCATGGAGCGCAGCAGCCTCACACGCATAAGCGGCCTCGCGGTCTTCTTCGAATCCTTCTTTAATTGTCTCAAGTTGGGTCTCCTCCTCCTCGTAAGACTCATATCCCGCGGCATTTGTGGAGAAGAGGACCTTCTTGTTGTTTGGACAATCCCGTTGGTAGTGGTCGTGCCCTCCACACTTGAAGCATTCCATGTCACATACGCGATCATTGCCCTGGGAGTGGGCCTTTGGCGCGGTCGTGCTAGAGGCCATGGAATTGGGCGTCGCATTCTTCGCGTCTGAGATTGGAGCACGCACATCAGTAGTAAGGGATGGACTAGGGTTAGGATCATACCTTCGTTGACCTTGATTTTGCCAAGAGGACTGCTTTCGACGCGCGAGCTGGTTGTGGACCTACATCGCCGTGTGGGTCAACGTGTTGAGATCTTTGATGGGCAAGATCTCAAGCTGGTCGCGGATTGGCGCGTTCAGGCCACTTAGAAACTTGGTCCTCAAAGTCGATGGTGCAACGCTTATGTTTTCCTTGTAATACATGTCCTCTAGCTTGGAGAAAAACTCGAGGGGAGTTTGTGAGCCTTGACGAGCCATGGCTATCTCCATTCTCATTTGATTTCTGTAATCTGGAGGCACATATTTCTTGGTCATCACGTACACGAGTTGGTGCCATTCAGTGAACCTTGTTCGGTGGTGATGCACGCAGTCATCCTCGAAACGATGCCACCACACTCTGGCTGCTCCGCGGAAGTGAAGTGTCGCAGCGTCGACATGCTCCTCAGGTGGCACTTGACTATAGCGAAGTGTGTACTCCGCAGCCTGCACCCATTCAAGAAAAACAGAAGGGTTGTATTCAACATAAAAATGCTCGATTTTTACCTTGACTTTGTATCTTTGGTATCGAGGTTGAGCAGGGGCTTGCAATGGCCCGTTGTGTGGCGCGGCGTCATAGAGAGGGTTCTCATAGGCGCGGACGCCAGGATATTCAACGCGTGCATGGCGAAGCCTCTCGCGTGCTTGTTGAGGTTCGCCGCAAGCAAAATCTTCCCTGGGCGTGTAGGCGTCATCGCGTTGACGCTGTTGCGGCTGGGTTCCATGATCGGCTTGGCGGACATCTCTGGGCATGACATCGCGGCGCTCGCCACCAATGCCATGATCGCGATCTCTTTGTGCTTTGAGACGCGATGGAGGAATCCAATTCGAAGGGTGTTCCTGCAATTCAAGTGGATCTCCAAGAGGGGGGTAAGAATAGCCAGAATTTATCATACCTGAGTCTTCAACTTCCTCGTCGTCGAACTCGTTGAAGTCGTCTTGGACTCTGGGTGTGATTGACGCGTAGCCATCGAACCCATAGCGTGGCGTCCGAGCACTTTGATGTCGTAGGTGGTCATGCACCTCGTAGCCTCGTGGATGGGTAGTTGGCATCTCGAAATCAGCCTCATCGCATCGCTTGTGCCCACTGGGACAGCGACTGGGTCTTCGCGGCATCGCAGCGGCTAACCTGGCTTCGCGTAATCGGCCTTCGCGATGTGCTAAGCCTTGAACGCGGCGCTGGGTGCGTCGAGATGCATACCTGTCATCAAAATCGTATGGTTCAAAAAACTCACCTTGATGAACATTGTCACGGTCGGAGCCGGTGTCGTAGTCGTTAGGATTTGCTCGCAGAGCGGAATGATCGCAGTGCAACACGTATCCCTGACGACTCTCTATGACTGATTGAAGCCGTTGTAGGCACGGTTGGAGCTTGGAGGTCAAAGCCATCAACCATTTTCCCTTATCCATGCGTTGTTGGCTTGGACCAGCGTCAGTTTGTGGTGGTCCTCCCGTGGCATCCATGTTGATCATCTGTGTTGGCGCGGTCACCACGGTTGTGACGAGCTGCATGGCTTGGAATTTGGCAACTTGGTGCCTTAACTCCTGTATCTCGCGTTGTTCAGCCGAGAGCTCCATAGGGGGATCTTCATTGTGTTGGTCTTGTTGTGGCACCAAGGGTAGATTTGGCGCGTTCTCATTTCCTAAGACAATGTGACCAGACATCGCGAGTAAAAACGAACAAAAGACAACACAACCAAAGATCACGCAAGCAACGAGCAAGTAACAAGTGTTCACGTAGGAGGGCGCGTTCTTTTGGCCGTGAGGGCGGCTAAAGGCAAGCAAAGCAAGTGTGATATGCAAGCACAAAAGCAAACGAAACCAAAAGAAAGAAGTCCTAACCTCTTGCGTAAACAACGCGTACACACAAGGCACACCTCAAGTGTGACACTAGACGGTGGAGAGATGAAGAAGATGAGCCTAGCCGTTGAGGGAAGAAGGTTGCCTTATTTTGGTTTTCCTTCTAATATGTCGCATTCTTTTTTTCTTTCTTTTTTGAAATGCGACTTTGACTTTTTCTTTTTTTTTTAATTTGAAATTCAAATCCGAGATCTTAGTCTTTGATTTTTTATTGAAGATCGGATAAGAATTAAATGAAACAAAATAAAAATAAACGGCTAAGTAACTTATGGAAAGAAATCGCGAGAATTACGTGATAGGAGAGAGAAGATTTAATGCAGATTTATGACGGTCAACACAAGAAAATATGGCAAGATATGTTTGCGAAATTTAAGCAATTAATTAAGGAAATCAAGCAATCAATTACGTAGATTTCATGCACATAAATCACACTATTTTCGCACGTGTGTGAATACAAAATGTAGAAACCGATTGGACAAGCATGTGTTTGAAGAGGGAAAAAAAATTGACAAACGCGGAAGCAAGGATGATGGGGGAGAAAAAAAATCGTGAACAAATGAGAACTTGACAAGCGACTTACAAGATCAAAGGCTTTGATGCCAGTTGATGCGTTCCTGCTTGTGAATGCCGGATCGATGATCTTGGTGGGAAGTCGCACGAGTCACTTCAGTGGTTGAATGAGTGGAACGCGTCACATGAGGGGAATAACGCATTGATTGATGGTGGTATGGCGATGGCGGAAGCGATTGTTGGAGGGGATAGATGACTTGAAAAGACAAGTCTTGGGCCGTAGCATCGGCAGCGGAGTGAAGGGAGATGCGAAGGAAGACTTGGCTTGAAGAATCAAGCGGTTGCCGTAGCATCGGCGGCGGAGTGAAGGAGATGAGAAGATAGAGATGTGTTTGACGTCCAATCAAAGGAAGGAGGCGATGTGCTCTCAAACTTAAGCTTTGATTCAATATAGATGTAACCTAGTAAGAAGGTCGAGATGACCTTTTATAGTACATAGCGGAACTCGGATGGGCCGAGTCTCGCTTAATGGGCCAGCCCACGCGACACGCATGGAACACACACCCCAAAACAAATAACTAAAATAATTAATGTTTAGAATATTGCAATCAATTCAAAAGATCGCATTCAATGGATGTTGGGAGAGGATCTTGAGATAGAACGCGATCTCGGGGGTTGGCTGGAGACGCATGAAGGAGATCGCGGTCTCTGTACCAGATGCGAGGAGTATGGCGACGATCGCGGTCTTCGTACTTGGATGGAGTCGCTTGAAAGAAGACGCGTTCTCTGTACCCGATGCGAGGCGCGTGAAGGAGATCGCGGTCTTTGTACTTGTTCCTTCTGAGCCCAAGGTCATGTTTCTTCTTCTATGGCCGTTATGGAGGGCAGGGTCGCATCAAAGAACTTGAAAGGAAAAGACAAGAAAATACATACCTCGGGTTGCCTCCCGAGCAGCGCCTTAGTTAATGTCGTGGCTCGACTTGGTGCTCTCCCACTCAACTTGGGTTGCTCACATCAACTGAACACTTAGGGTCAATATCAGGAGGGTGTCTCTTTGTATCGTCTATGTTGAAACCGACCCTCACCCCATCAAACTCCATTGTGAGTGAACCGCTGCTCACATCAATCTTTGTTTTTGCTGTGTTCATAAACGGCCTTCCTAGCATCACAGGGGCTGCATGCTTGTCTTGCCCCGTATCCAGCACAAAGAAATCCGAAGGAAAAATAAGTTTGTTCACTTCTACCAGCACATCCTGCACAACTCCTTTGGGATACACATAGGAATTATCCGCCAATTGGATTACTATCCCCGTCTTTTGTAATGGTCCAACCTCTAAAGATTCATACAGTGAGAGAGGCAAAACGTTGATAGAAGCACCCAAATCCAGCATGGCTTGTTCAACCATGGTGCCACCTATCTTGCAGGGAATAGTGAACATGCACGGATCACTGCACTTCTTGGGTAACCGCTTTTGTAGCATAGTGGATATGTTCTCACTGACTTTGACCTTATTCTTTTCTTTCACCACCTTCTTCCTCTTTAATTTGCATAGCTCCTTCAAGAATTTTGCATAGCGAGGAATGTTGTTAACAAGTTTGAGCAAAGGAATATTTACCTCGCAGTTGCTGAAGGTCTCAAATAAATCTTTGTCGTTCTCCACCCTTCTTGTATCCTTCAGAGCCTCAGGGAAGGGTGCGGGAGGCTTCAATGAACTGAGCGGAGGGAAGTTGGGGGGCACATAATCATCGTGGACATCAGAGGCATAACCGCGATCGCGGTTTGGAGCCCACGGTCGCGGCTCTTCGTCTGGGAAATCTGAGCCTCCAAGAACTTTTCCGCGATCGCGAAATTCTGTCCGCGGTCGTGGAATATCACCGATTTTTTTCTCGTCTTTAGGAGCAAATCCGCGGCCGCGGCCTTCTTCTTCGCGGTCGCGGATTTCTTTCTGTTGGCCCCGACCTTCGTCCACTTGTGTTCCGCTCCTCAGCGTCATGGCATATACGCACTCCATTGGGTTTGCTATCGTTTGAGACAGTAGTTTCCCCGAATCCCTGGCCTCCAACTTACTCAACCCTTGAGCGAATTGTCTAAACTGATTCTCTAAGTTCTGAATACTAGACTTCGTCTCTTGCTGATGTTGGATCATGCTCTGAGTGAGAGTCTCATGATGCTTGACCACCGCTTGGATTTGTGACCCCATCGAGGTCACAGTGCTAACCAATATCGATACGCTTTGGGCGAGAGACCTGAACATGTCATCGCTGGACATAGATGAACTTGAGCTCTAGCCTTGAGGTCTAGGGTCATATTGTGCTCTCAATTGTTATTGTTGACCTCCAGGCTGCTGAAATCATTTCGGGCGCGGTAGGAACTGTGGTGGCCTCTGTTGAAACTCTTGATTGTCCTTGCCTGGAGGAGTACTCTACTGATTCCCGTATCTCCAATTTGGGTGATCTCTCTACCCTGGATTGTACGTGTTGGAGTACGGATCATATCTTGGTCTAGGGGGGCCGAAACTTCCAATAGCATTCACTTCAGTAGTAGGTTCAGGACATGTTGGGCACTCGTCAGTGGGATGCAGCGGATCATGACATATTCTGCAGGACTTAACTGCCCTTGCTGCATTGGGGCTCGCCCTTTTGGTGAATTGTCTGGAGCCCTCCGATAGCTCAAAGAATAACTCAAATGCGTCAGCTGGCGTCTTGTTTAGAATGCTTCCACCACAGGCCGCGTTCACCATTCTCCTCTCATAATCAAGAAGCTCGTCATATAGATATAGAACGAGATCTTGGTCAGAAAAACCATGGTATGGGCAGCTTGATATCAACTTCCTTAATCTCTCATAATATTCATACAACGTCTCAATAGCATGTTGTTCAATGTTGTTGATGTTTCGCTTCAGGCTATTGAGTTTCGTTGCAGGGAAGTATTTCTCAAGAAAGGCTTTCTTCATCGTCGCCCATGTATCTATGCTTCCCGAAGCCAAATAATAGAACCAATCATTGGCCGCATCCTTCAGAGAGAAGGGAAAGGCCCTCAGCTTGATTTGGTCTTCAGTGACGTTCCTCGGCTTCATGCTAGAGCAGACAGCGTGGAATTCAAAAAGATGTTTGTTGGGGTCTTCTCCATTCAGCCCATGGAAGTGGGGTAATAAATGAATCAACCCAGATTTTAGCTCAAAATTCACGCCCTCCGCAAGCTCTGGAAACTGCACAGCCAGCGGTTGCTGTTCTAAATTCGGGGCAGTCAACTGCCTCAAAGTCGGTGCTTCTCCAGCCATCTCTAGATCAAAATCAACAAAGGAAAAGTCAGTAGCACGGGTGTGGACCATAAGATAAGTCCACACAAAAGTTGGCACACAAACGCACACAAAGAAAAATTAAAACTTGCCTCCCCGGCAACGGCGCCAATTTGATAGGGGATAAAGTCGTGATGCCTAATTAAAGTAAATCCTCAAGAACCTAACTAAGTATAGTAGGCAAGCAAGGGTCAAATCCCACAGGGAGGAAGTAATCTTTCTAAGTGCACAAATGTATGCCAAAGTAACAAAGGGGGTTTTGTTGGTTTGTTTGCAATTAAACTAAATAAAGTAAAGCAAAGGTTATAATCAATTGGGAAAAAGGTACTTAGCCAGACAAATATCCACCATTCATTTGATTGATTGATCCTAGATTATCTCTATTCCTTCCTATGAATATTCATGTCCCTATTCTGAAATAGTTATCAGTCCAACCAGTCCTGATAACCCTAATTATTAAACAATCAAGAGACCCTCAAGATTTAATCTAACAACAGCAAGAAGCATAGGAATTAACCAGGATACATGCAACACCACAACCCACAGCATTTAACACATAATCAATTCTCTTCACAATAAACTAGTCCAACCAGTCCTACAATATCATGTTTGCTACACAAGATAAGGGATTTCAACCCGAAATATCCAAACCCTAGCAATAGACAATTACTAATATCAACTAGATGATCAATCCAGTCAAATCAATAAGAATCAATAGGAATAAGCTCACGAGAAAAGATATAATCAATAGGAATAGGAAATAGAATTATAACCTCACAATCATATATCAAATGAAGGCTTCAATCGTCGGACTAAGCAAAAGTTGTTTAGTTCTTCATAGTCTTGAAACGTAAAACTCAAAGGGAAAAACTAATGTAAACTAGATCTAAGATTCTAGATCCTGAAAAAAAGGCTATAGGAACTAGGTTTAAATAACCTAGCTAAACCTAAAAACCAAAGATAAGAAATAATATATTTTCCATAAAGGAATAAAACGGAAATAAAATAAATAAAAGAAATAGGAAATAAAATATAAAAAGCAATCTTCGGATGAAAGGAAACGAAATATCCCGCGCGCGTCTGATGACCGATTTCCGCGATCGCGGCAATAGCTTCCGCGGCCGCGGAAAACTCACTGTTGAACTCTCGCTGTTTGATTTTTCCGCGGCTTGGGCTTCCGCGATCGCGGATTCTCGGTTATTCACTTCTTCGTCTTCTCTTCGTTTCGCGACCGCGGCGGTGAATTCCGCAACCGCGGCAAAGCTTTTGTAGCTTCTTCACAGCTCTTCCTTCTTCGTCTTCTCTCGTGGCTTGTCTCCATCTTCAATATATCTTCATTTAGCTCTTCTACGCCACCAATATCATACTTCTTCTCCTCAACTCGATACTCCACAATTGTGCTCTAAACTCATCTAAACGGTACCCAAAATACCGGTAACAACTCCTAGTTAAACCCTACAAAGTAGCGCTGATCATCAACCTAATGCAGGAACTTTACCATGAAATAAATTCATTAGACCAGTTTGAACATGATCGACTGTAAGCAAAAAATGAGGGTAATCTTTATCAAAGACATATTTCTATTTTAGAAGAGTGTTTAATCATTTATGCAACTAATCATTATGGGGTGAGTATATATAATCATTACAAGAGTGTTTACTGAAGGAGAACGACATACTTATAGGGTAATGCAGCTAAAATGATTTATCTCAATTGCGTTGTCAATGACATATGAATTTTCTGTTAACTTGTTTCTAATAAAGAGTTAAGCATTCTTGACGTAAGAACTAGTAGTTGGATGTTAGTTTACTGGTTGATAACCTTTATGCAACTAATCAAGTTTCTTGCTTGGAAATTGTCCTCTGTTTTTGGATTAAGTTTCTACTTTACATGCTTGTTGTTTTAATTTTTAGTTTGCAGAATGGAAGAGAAAATAGTGTTGAGACTCAGTTACATTCATCGTGATCGAGTATGTGGACATACAAGTGGATGATCCGGATAGGTGTAATATTCTGGACATATATATCGAATTACTTGAGGGCGCTGAAAAAAGGGGATTTTGCTTCCATAAGGACCGACATTTTTGTATGCACATAATTCTCAAAATGTTAAGGTGGAGAATGATGGGGATCTTATGAAGATGTTCAGTTTATTACATGACAAGAAGCTCATTTATTTGTCAACTGGTTCCGATGAAGCACCATGCAAGAATCTTGAACTAGCACGATTACTGATTGAATCAAGGAAACATGCTCATTCCACAAGTGCTGTAGCTCATGATGCTCAAAATTCAATACCACTAAGATCAAGTCATGCATCTATTAGCTTGCAATCACATCCTTCAGATAGGAAAGTCCAAGCAACATCTACACGAAGAAAAAGTTATATGTTCCTAAAGCTAGAAGTACCTCTGGAACATCAGGTACTCAACCCACTTTTGGCAACCTCAGTGTAGTTTTGGGAGGGATGAACCCAGATACTGAACCCACTTATGGCAATGTCAGTGTAGCTAATGACGAATTGCCTTGTGATGCCCAAGTGCCTTTTGATGTCGAAGTGCCTTCTGATGCTTCGGAAGATGAAAGAGGAGAATTATTCTTTGATAACCTCTTAGATACTAGGGAGTTTTATGAAGAAGATGACCTGCTAAAAACCGAACTTAAAGAATGGATGATCTTTTTGAACAAAGAGCACATGATGGATGTTATAAGAGATTATTGTATACAAGAAGGATTCTCCATTGTTTTCATAAAAAGTGAGCAACAAAGATATACCGCTGAATGTGGGGATTCAAAATGTGAATGGAGAATTCATTCATCTAGATTGGCATATGGTGTTACATGGGCCATAAAAACTTTGAAAGGCACTCACACTTGCTTGAGACTGAATTTGTATAATCCCATGGAAACACCAGAATGGGCCGCAACTAAGATTCTATAAGATGTCAGAGATAATGAAAATATTAGTGGGAAAGATATTAACTCAAAGTTGTTGAAGGATTTTGGCATTAAAATGAAGTCTACGTCGTTGTACAAGGCAAGGACACTTGCTTTGGCAAAGATATATTAGAGGAGATGAGAACACGTCGTATACAAACCTGCCTATTTATTGTGAGGTATTGAAGACGACTAACCCTGGGTCCAAATGGAAAATTGTTGAAGATAACCCCAAAAAGCCGATTCAGTTCAAGAACATTTTTATTTCTCTAAAGCCAATGATGGAGGGTTTCATTCAGGTTTGTAGAGGGCTTATTGCTATAGATGGAGCTCATCTAAGAGCCAAATATGGCGGAGTATTGCTGGCTGCAGTTGCTATTACCGGAGAAAATGAGATATTTCCTATAGCATATGGTATTTACGAGAATGAAAGTAAGGCCACCTGGTCTTCTTTCTTTTATCACATGAGAGAGATTTTAAAAGACGCTGAAAGGGACAACTAGGTTAATGTTTTAGACAGACAAAAGGTATGTATATGTAATTGATAACGTATTTGGCAAACTTTGTATATTTTTTGCTTTTTCTATAAATAACAGAAATTGTTTCTACTTAATGTAGGGTGTTGAACCAGCTCTTGCGGATGTTTGGTCCACAGTTTCAAGAAGATTTTGTTGCAACTACTTGTATGCCAATTTCAAGAAACATTATCTAGGAAAGATAATGCATGACTTGTTTTGGGAATGTTGCAAACATACTTTGAGTTTGCTTTCAGAAAGGCAATGGAGAAGTTGGAAAAGGTTGGTGGATTGGGCCTTGTCAAATGGCTTCAAGGGGTTGGGGAGATGAAATGTTGGGCAAGATTCAAGTACAACCCAAAGTTGCATTCTCCTGAAACAACAAGCAATTGGGCCGAGTCTTTCAATTCTACTTTAGGAGCAGAATGGGGTCTTCTGGTGCTCACACTTCTTGAAGGTAAATATATTGTATACTTCTATGATTTTTTATTAATTACTAAATTATTCTTGTTTGTTTGTAGGGATTAGACGCACAGTTATGATTAGACATTTTCTTAATCAAGAAGTTGCTCAAAATCTCCCTTTTAATGGCTTAACTACACATGTTAAATATACTTTGAAGATCGCATTGCGCGGATCTCGTTGGTGCAAGGTAAGCTAGTTGATTTCTGAAATGTGTGAGTTAAATGATTGTTGGACAATTGTTTGCAATGTGTAATGGGGAGCTTTGCTATTTATTTAGGTATTTAGGGAATATTCCGATGAATATGAGATAAAAGAGGGTTGTTCATTCTTTCCTATGAACATCGCAAACCGATCTTGTTCGTGTTGGGAATGGCAGATTACTGGGATCTCATGCCGACATGCTATGAGGGCTATTATTGAAAAGAGCGCGCATCCAGAAGATTATGTTTCTCATTGGTTTTCCAAAGAAGTATTTAGGAGAACATATTCAATGAACTATAGGGTTGTTCTTGATGAAGAACAATGGCATGAAGTTGACCTACCAAAACTCATCCCCCCAACTATGAAAAGAGGAGTTGGAAGACCACCCAGAAATAGGAGAAGAGCAAAGGGTGAAAAACAAAAGGGAAAGAGATCTCGTACTGTACAGTGTGGAAAGTGCAAGGTAAGATCTCCTTTTTTTAGACATTGCCACTTTATCTATATCAACAAATCACTAATTGATGGATGTTTTTGGTAATATAAGGCATTCGGGCATAATGCAAAAACATGTAAAGGTGGATTGACAACCAAGGAGAAGAAACAACAAGCATAGTTGTAAGGACACATAAGAGGATAATAAAGGCAAAGACCAATGAAGACCAACCACATTACGTGAATGAAGTGATGAGTTCAGCTCCTTGGATTCTTGGAAGTCAGTAGTTAGTCCTTTTGTATGTCTATTGGGCTACTTTAGAAACTTTGGTATGGTGTAGTATTATAGCTTAATGTTAGCACTTTTGAACTTTGCTAATGTGGTAGCTTGGCTAATTGATAGCTCCATGACCCCCTCAATGACGGCGAAGGACGAAGAGGAAGCAATGGAAGTGCAATCCAACGGCCCGGTGACTAGAGCTCGTGCAAGGGCGATGGAACGAGCAACTCAATCTTTAGTCACCCGGATTTATGCAGGTTACTCAGCGTCAAACAGTCCTAAATGGGTCCTCCTCTTGACCTACGAAGGTCTGGGCGACGCCTCGCCCTAATTCAGCCTTCACGGTGCCGCCGATACCTCGCCGACGATCATGGTCGTCCGATTAGGGCATGATTTTCCAGCAGGCATTTTCCAGATTTTCCCAGGCTATCTTCTTGCCATATCCATCATTTTATGAGTACTTTAGTTTGGTAAGAAGAATGCCAATGAAACTACCCAGTTGCCCGGTGAAACAGACTTGCTATTTTGGGCGTCGGCGCGCCGAGGAAGACCAGAGACATGCCTTAAGTCTCGACTATCTTTTATAGTTTTCTTTCCTAATTTATTTAGACTATTTTAGCTAGTTTTGGGTCAGGTTGGGTGTGCCCTTATATGTTTTGGGCCGACCCACTCTTTGGTGTTTATTAGTTAGACTACTTTCCTTACTCGGTTTTGTCTAGACTATTTAAACCTTCTTTCATTAATTAATGAGATTATGTTGATTTGAGTTGTTAAGTTGAGTTATCTCCTTCCTTGAATCCTAACATCAACCCCTACGATCCCTAGGATCGATCCTACCCCGTAGCTCGTCGCTTCGAGCATTTATCCAACGTTCCTCTGGCGAACGTCTTGATCATCTCTTTCATCGTAATTGTCCATCACTTTGGACGTGTGAAGACCATCACTTTGGTCCAGTTCTCTACGTGAAAAGGCTATATTTTTAGCCTTAGAAGACGCCATCTCCTTGGCAAGTAGAAGAGACGAAGGAAGGCTTGTTCAACGTTAAAGATCCTATCTTGCAACGGCGTTTTCGAGGGTCGTTCGCATCAATTGGTATCAGAGCCAGTACATGTAATATCCCTCAATTTTTAGTAAGGATATTCAGGTAATTTTTCCCAACCTTCACTAATTAATTATTTCGCTTTCAGTGGAGTTTGGATTTTCTGAAATATCCATGATATCCGAAATAATTCCCTGAGTGGTATAAAATACATTCAATGTATTTTCGAGACTTAGAATATTTGTTTGGATACAAACATATAATTTTCGGGGTTTAATACCCATACCAAAAACCAATTCTTCACGCACTGCCGAAAGCAGCTCGCCGAAAGCACTCCCGAAAGTACGCGAAGTTGTCGCTGGCTCGAGCCCCGTGTTGGTCGGTTCTCCTGCAGCGTGGTCGGGGCTGGTCGGGGCTTCTCCTGGAGCTATATAAGGAGCTCGTTGGAGAAGCTGAAATGGGCACCGATCTGTCTCCCTCTCGTCTCTCCCTTGTTCCTCTCGTCTCCTCTGGTTCGCGCCTCAGCCCAGCCCAGCCTTCCTCCTCTGTTACGGCGTGGTGGTTGTGGTGGCTGAGATCGCCGATGACGAGAACCTCTCGGCGTCGAGGCGGCAGAAGCCCAGCTCGTCCCCTGTCTGCCGTCGCCAGCCGCCGAGCTCCCATGTTCGCGTCGCCCTCCGCTCCTTTGTTTCGAGTTTCTCCCGCCGACGAGCCTGGCATGGTGCTCCGTCGTTGAGCTGCGGCTAGCCGATTGGTGGTGCTCCTCCTCCCCGCCGCCTCTGCTCCTTCCCGACGTGTCCATGATGGAAGCCGAGCTCCCTGTTGTTGTTGTGCTGTTGAAGGAGAAAGGTTGAAGGAGGAGGAATAGTGGAGTGGGCCCCCTGTTGAATTGTTTCATGATGGGCCGATTAGCCCATTAAGCCTCCAGTCCAAATTCAACCCGAAATTATTCGAGCGGTATAATTTCGATTCCCTTTCGTCCGTATTTTTTTAAGGAAAATTTAATAAATTATTTTATGATTTAATATCATAGAAATTTATTAAATATAAATTCTTAAATTCGTCCAGTCAAATTAATTGATAGATATTAATTTGTCAGTTAGAACGTGATCTGCTGGGTCGCGTGTGGACTCGTACTCTGGTAGGAATATTCTGAAGCTTAAGCCATATCCTCGGAAAGGATATTTTCGGTAGTCGTCTCGTCCAGATTCATCGCCGAATCTATTCCAGGCAAGTGGCGGTTCGCTCTTGCTCATCGTTCCATATTTACATTAATTATCAGTTGTTTATCTGAGTAATTAATTTGGAATGATTACTGTGTTTGTCTGGAAATGGTTTTATAAACTGTTTTGGAAAATCATATAATAGGTTGTATATCTATTAGAACGATGCTATTATCTGTGATCGCCTTCCGGGCATTTATGTGGATTTATCCTATACTGTGGTTGTGTTGTAACTGTAAGTTAGCACAAGTATTTGTAGGAACGCCTAGATCCTTAGAGTTCCATGCGCGTTCCTTTATAACTGTAAGGGCGATGAAGACCCAACGATTGTTGAAGTTTGAACTCAGTGAGGTTCATTCTTTTAAAGGGCGAGCAAGACCCTGCGATAGTAGAAGTTTGGACTCTGTGAGGTTCATTCTTTCGATGTAGATTCAGAGGTTTGGACTCGGTGAGGTTCATTCCTTAGATATGGGTCCTGCGTGACAGGGACATATATTAAAAGCTTACAACGTGTTAATCGTTTTGGAATTAAATAAGATAAGGTGCCCGAGAGCACTTAATTAATATACCTTTGACGAGTAGTGCAGCTAAGTAAATAGTACAGCTAGGAAAGCTCGTCTTGACTTTTGATCAGAGTACGTTCTCTTTCCAATCTGGATTCGCTGTAAGCGATGAGGTTGGTCGTGAACCGAAACATCTTAGTCAGTTTTTAAATCATCGTTATGTGGTTCTGTAAGATCCAGACTTGAATGTAGTACGTTCTCCTTCCGATCTGGATTCGCTGTAAGCGGTGAGGTTGGTTGTGATCCGAAGCATCTCAGTCAGCTTTTAATCGCTGTTGTTTGATTCTATAAACATTCCAGATTTGTCATATTTCCTTAAAGACTCATTTCCTTTGGAGTCTTCTTTCGGGTCGATTTCTATGAAGATTAAGTCTTCCAGAATCTCCTCTTGTGCATACCTCTTGTTGTTATTCCGTGAAAGTGACGGGTTATGTATCGTCCCTTCGGTTATTATTCGAGGGACAATGATAGTAAACGGTTACGATCACTCGAACCACTCTGCTTTTTACCCTTGCTAGTCTATTCAAGTAGACTAACCCACGAACATTGTTCTCCGCATGTGGGCTGGTGTCATCCGTTTGATTCGGCACATCAGATAGAGCGAAGATATGAGGAGACTAGATTGGCTATGAAGACGACGGTTGTTTTTGGATGTTTTAATAATTTCTTTTAATCAGGTTGAGATCCTTGGGCAGGTGATCATTACGATCACAACCCTTTTTGTAATATCTTTTATAAGACTTCCGCTGTACTTTGTTTAAACTCTGTATTTGTCCTATTTGAGATTGGGATGTAATCCTGTAACTCATGTTTCATTTGATTGATGTTTTTATTTGAATACTTTGATCATTATGTATCAATTGTATTCCATGAATTGTATTTAAATCGGTAAAGCCTTGGGTGATCTCGGTAAGGAACACTGGGGTCACTGGCGGTAATACCTTTCCAAATGGGTTAAGATTTGGGGGTGTTACAGTTGTGGTATCAGAGCCAGGTTTTAAAACGGGTTTGGGATTTTATAATTCATTTATCCATTTTTGAAAATGCTTTAAAAGGGCTCTGAATTTTCAAAGTGAAAAGAATTTCAAAACACCGTTCATAGTCATGTCTTCTGTACAGTCTGATATGGTAAGCTTGCTTCTATATCTAGAAAGACTAATTCCTTCCCCGTTGCCCCGTTAGATATGGGTGCATTCTGTTCTCTTCAGAGGAACCCGGGAGAAGCCGAGGTGGTTTCGCCATCTCCAGTTAGGCTTGATTCCCAGTTCTCTCACTTTGAGTTAAGGTTGTAGAACCTAATAACTCGGTTTGAGTCCATCAATAGAAATTACCAAGTTGATCTATTCTAAGTTGATTTTATTACGATAAATCTATCAGAATGATATTAATGTGATAAAATCCTTGGAATTTGATCGGTAAATAGATGGTGAACACGAGGAACGTTATCTGTGCTGGTGTTGGGCCGAGTAATGACCCCAGACCAAACCCGAGGAATGTTGCAGACCCATCAGGAGAGCGTGAGTCTGTCTTCAACAATAATCCAGGAGGCAATGGCCAAGCTCAGGCCGACGCTCCAGTAGTGCTCGATGCAGCGACAGTCGTAGCAATTCGGGGGATTGTTCTGCAAGCAATCACCGAGATAATGAGGCCAATCGCACCTCAGGCACAAGGAGTGCCAGTACCTCCAGAAGTTCCGAGGAGTGAGGAACAAGAGAACCAGGTACTACAGGGAGGCGTGATCAGGAATAGAGGGGAGTATGGCCGAGCTCTGAAGGCCATTAACTCTATGAGACCTGACAGCTATGATGGAAAAGGAGAGCCAGTCAGAGTGACTCATTGGTTCTCACATATGGAACGGTTGTTCCGTAATGTTGAGTGCACTGAAGTAGAGAAAGTGCACATAGCTTCTCTACAGTTGAAGGAAGAATCCAGTGAATGGTGGGAGAGTATTGGCTTAGCTGATAGCCCGGTGTTGACCTGGTCAATGTTTAAGACCAAGATGACGGATCGTTTCTTCTCTCGAGCTATGAGAGAGGAGAAACACAAGGAGTTCTTGTATCCTAAGACGGATGGGTTGAAGGTGACAGAGCTCGCCACCAAGTTCAATCATTTGCTGCAGTATGCTGAACCGCAGATATCTAGTGAGGCACAAAAGATTTGGTACTTCCATGAATGGATGAGCCCGGATATTAAACCATGGATGGTGCACCACACATGCTCTACTCTCGAGCAGTACGTGGATGCGGCCTACAAGTTGGAGGTAACTCTGGAGGAGTCCGCTCATAAGCGGGAGAATCAAGTTAAGAGAAAGGGTGGGCAACAGGATCGCCAGGTTGGTTCATTCAAACGACCGGCATCGCCTACCAAGTTTGAGAAGTCTGGTCGTGCTAAGACCGAGACAACTCAGTCTGACTATGCCAGGGGCTCAGGTTGGAGCAGCGGAGTGATTCAGTGTCACAATTGTGGTGCATCTGGGCACAAAAGTTTTGCATGTCGGTATGAGAAGAACGCATGTTTTGGTTGTGGGAAGGAAGGGCATATGCAGAGGTTCTGTCAGCAGGGAATGCAGAAAGGAGCGGAGTCTCATCAGGGGTCTGTTAATCCAAACAATAGACCTAGGTTTAAACCAGCAGAGACTTCCAATCCTTCGATGCAGACAACTGCGCAGAATAAAGGGAAAGCCCCAATGGCTTCTGGAAATCAGAGTCAATGCCTTTACGTGGTGCGTGAGGCGGATGGACCCTATGCTCCTAATGCTTAGAGTACTTTGTATCTGCGTTCTACTTTTGTTAATGTGTTGTTGATGTGGATGCTACCCAGACTTTCATTTTGGATGGTTGTAAGTTAAGTTGTGTGTGCAACGAGGTTGTGAACCTTTTGTTGTAACTCTTCTTATATATGAACCTTTGGTTTATACCAAGTTAATGTTTCGTTGCTTGGTATGGGGTAAGGTCTCGTGTTCGAGACTCACCAACAACCTCTTAGGAGATGGCTGCCTATTAATTAGGTGGAGCTATCAAGGATGGGTTGAGATGTATGGACAGCGGCTCATGGCAACAGTGGACGCTGGTAATGGCTGGGCCTGGGCTCGGAGCCACTAGTGAGTCGTCTGTGAATCATGTAGTGGGCTGGTCTAAGATGGTGACCATTTAGTGGGAACCAATCGTCTGTCGGATTGTCGATTACCATCAAGGGTAAGAAATTCAAAGCGATTTGACCTAAATAATCATGGTCCCATACGATAATTATTCTCGGTATGGATTGACGGAAGCGTCATAAGACAGTGATCGACTTCAGTATTGATATTCATGTGGTTAGAGGATTTCCGGGTGTCTTTCCAGAAGATATTCTTGGATACCCCGAATCGTGTCGTGGAGTTTGCAATTGATCTCGAGCCGAGTACCACGCCGATCTCTGAGGCACCGTACCGGATGGCTCCTGTTGAGATGCAAGAGTTGAAGAAGCAACTCAAGGATCTTCTTGACAAAAGTTATATAAAGCTGAGTGCATCACCTTGAGTAGGAGTGCCCTAGTTTTATTTGTCAAAAAGAAAGATGGACCGTTTCGACTTTGTTTTGACTTTCGAGAGTTGAATAAAGTCATGATCAAGAGCAAGTATATGTTGCCAAGGAGTGATGATCTGTTGGATCAACTACAGGGAGCAAAAGTTTTCTCCAAGATCGACCGGAGGTCTGGTTTTTATCAGCTCAGGATTCATGAGGATGATATTCCGAGGATTGCGTTCGGACGAGAGATGGTCACTACGAGATTGTAGTCATGCCATCTGGATCTACGAATGCTCCATCAGTTTTCTTGAACCTAGTGCATCGATGTTTTAGACCAGTACTTGAATAAGTTCATAGTGGTCTTCATCAATGGCATTTTGATATTTTCCCGAGCAAGGAAGCTCACAGGGAACATTTGTGGATTGCTTTATCGGTCCTTAGACCAAGTCGGTTGTACGCAAAGTGGGCTAAGTGCGATTGTTGGATCTAGAAGTGGCTTTCTTAGGCCATGTGATCAATAAGAATGAGGTTATGGTTATTCCCCAGAAGAGTGAATCAGTAGTTGTTTGGAAGCGGCCTTAGGGTATGAGCGAGGTGCGCAGTTTCCCAGAGCTTGCTGAGCATTATAGACGGTTCATGGAAGGATTTTTCTAAGATCACTCCACCTATGACCAGTCTGTTCCGCAAGGTCAACAAGAAGTTGTCTGGGATGACAAGTACAAGACCAGTTTTCAAGAAGTTGAAATAGTGTCTGACTTATGCACCAGTTTTGGCGTTGTCGGAAAGAATGATGGCTATATGGTCTATAGTTAATGCTTCGAGAAATGGGTTGGGATGTGTCTTTGATGCAGAGGGGCAAGGTTATTGCATACGCATCTAGACAATTGAAAACCTATGAAGCAAACTAACCAACACATGACCTAGAACTAGCAGCAATAGTGTTTGCATTGGAAACTGAGGTTACTTGGGTGACCCAGAGGTCAGCAGAAGTTTTTCTCCAGAAGATTATCCGTTTACATGGCATTCCTAAGACCATTGTATCGGATCGAGATGGCCGATTCATGTCAAGTTTATAGCAAGAACTTCACAAGTCCATGGGAACTGAATTGAAATTCAGCAGCGTTTCATCCTCAGACAGATGGTCAGTCTGAAAAGACCATCTAGACCTTGGAGGATATGCTAAGAAGCATACGTACTCGATCATCCGACTAGCTAGGAAGATAGCCTAAGTCTGATTGAGCTCACGTACGATAATAGCTGGCATGCTACGGTCAAGATGGCTCAGTTCGAAGCTTTGTATGGTCACAAATGTAGATCTCAGATTTGTTGGGTTGAGTACGCCGACAAGATTCTACTTGGACCAGAGTTGGTCGAAAGGACAACTTCGAACATTGCTCTGAGTAGACAGAGGTTGTTGACCGATCAGAGTCGACAAAAGTTTTACGCAGATCAGAAGCGTTAAAGTGTTGAGTTCGAGGTTGGTGGCAAGGTACTTGTCACAGTATCGCCACCCAAGGATGTTTCAGGTTTGGTAAGCGTGGGAAGCTTAACCCTCGCTACGTGGGACCATTCGAGATTCTGGTTAGAGTAGGATCTCTAGCGTACCGTTTGGCATTGCCGCCATCGGCACACCCAGTGCATAATATGTTCCACGTATCATTGCTAAGGAAATACGTGCCAGATGAGTCTCGTGTGCTGAGCTATAAGGACATCGAGATTCAGGCAAATGGTACTTGAGAGGAGATGCATGTGCGCATTCTCGAGTGCTGTGTGAAGCAACTGTGCAACGAGATCGTACTGTTGGTACGAATTTTGTGGTCCAAGTCTGGGACAGAAGAAGTTACTTGGGAAACCTGAGAAACTGAGGCGGATATGCTTAGACGCTTTCCCGAGTTGTTTTCGGCCAAGTTTCGGGGTCGAAACTTCTTTTAAGGGGGAGGTGATGTAATATCCCTCAATTTTTAGTAAGGATATTCGGGTAATTTTTCCCAACCTTCACTAATTAATTATTTCGCTTTCAGTGGAGTTTGGATTTTCTGAAATATCCATGATATCCGAAATAATTCCCTGAGTGGTATAAAATACATTCAATGTATTTTCGAGACTTAGAATATTTGTTTGGATACAAACGTATAATTTTCGGGGTTTAATACCCATACCAAAAACCAATTCTTCACGCACTGCCGAAAGCAGCTCGCCGAAAGCACTCCCGAAAGTGCGCGAAGTTATCGCTGGCTCGAGCCCCGTGTTGGTCGGCTCTCCTGCAGCGTGGTCGGGGCTGGTCGGGGCTTCTCCTGGAGCTATATAAGGAGCTCGTTGGAGAAGCTGAAATGGGCACCGATCTGTCTCCCTCTCGTCTCTCCCTTGTTCCTCTCGTCTCCTCTGGTTCGCACCTCAGCCCAGCCCAGCCTTCCTCCTCTGTTGCGGCGTGGTGGTTGTGGTGGCTGAGATCGCCGACGACGAGAACCTCCCGGTGTCGAGGCGGCAGAAGCCCAGCTCGTCCCCCGTCTGCCGTCGCCAGCCGTCGAGCTCCCCTGTTCGCGTCGCCCTCCGCTCCTCTGTTTCGAGTTTCTCCCATCGGCGAGCCTGGCGTGGTGCTCCGTCGTTGAGCTACGGCTAGCCGATTGGTGGTGCTCCTCCTCCCCGCCGCCTCTGCTCCTTCCCGGCATGTCCGTGATGGAAGCCGAGCTCCCTGTTGTTGTTGTGCTGTTGAAGGAGAAAGGTTGAAGGAGGAGGAATAGTGGAGTGGGCCCCCTGTTGAATTGTTTCGTGATGGGCCGATTAGCCCATTAAACCTCCAGTCCAAATTCAACCCGAAATTATTCGAGCGGTATAATTTCGATTCCCTTTCGTCCGTATTTTTTTTAAGGAAAATTTAATAAATTATTTTATGATTTAATATCATAGAAATTTATTAAATATAAATTCTTAAATTCGTCCAGTCAAATTAATTGATAGATATTAATTTGTCAGTTAGAACGTGATCTGCTGGGTCGCGTGTGGACTCGTACTCTGGTAGGAATATTCTGAAGCTTAAGCCATATCCTCGGAAAGGATATTTTCGGTAGTCGTCTCGTCCAGATTCATCGCCGAATCTATTCCAGGCAAGTGGCGGTTCGCTCTTGCTCATCGTTCCATATTTACATTAATTATCAGTTGTTTATCTGAGTAATTAATTTGGAATGATTACTGTGTTTGTCTGGAAATGGTTTTATAAACTATTTTGGAAAACCATATAATAGGTTGTATATCTGTTAGAACGACGCTATTATCTGTGATCGCCTTCCAGGCATTTATGTGGATTTATCCTGTACTGTGGTTGTGTTGTAACTGTAAGTTAGCACAAGTATTTGTAGGAACGCCTGGATCCTGAGAGTTTCATGCGCGTTCCTTTATAACTGTAAGGGCGATGAAGACCCAACGATTGTTGAAGTTTGAACTCGGTGAGGTTCATTCTTTTAAAGGGCGAGCAAGACCCTGCGATAGTAGAAGTTTGGACTCTGTGAGGTTCATTCTTTCGATGTAGATTCAGAGGTTTGGACTCGGTGAGGTTCATTCCTTAGATATGGGTCCTGCGTGACAGGGACATATATTAAAAGCTTACAACGTGTTAATCGTTTTGGAATTAAATAAGATAAGGTGCCCGAGAGCACCTAATTAATATACCTTTGGCGAGTAGTGCAGCTAAGTAAATAGTGCAGCTAGGAAAGCTCGTCTTGACTTTTGATCAGATTACGTTCTCTTTCCAATCTGGATTCGCTGTAAGCGATGAGGTTGGTCGTGAACCGAAACATCTTAGTCAGTTTTTAAATCATCGGTATGTGGTTCTGTAAGATCCAGACTTGAATGTAGTACGTTCTCCTTCCGATCTGGATTCGCTGTAAGCGGTGAGGTTGGTTGTGAGCCGAAGCATCTCAGTCAGCTTTTAATCGATGTTGTTTGATTCTGTAAACATTCCAGATTTGTCATATTTCCTTAAAGACTCATTTCCTTTGGAGTCTTCTTTCGGGTCGATTTCTGTGAAGATTAAGTCTTCCAGAATCTTCTCTTGTGCATACCTCTTGTTGTTATTCCGTGAAAGTGTCGGGTTATGTATCGTCCCTTCGGTTATTATTCGAGGGACAATGATAGTAAACGGTTACGATCACTCGAACCACTCTGCTTTTTACCCTTGCTAGTCTATTCAAGTAGACTAACCCACGAACATTGTTCTCCGCATGTGGGCTGGTGTCATCCGTTCGATTCGGCACATCAGATAGAGCGAAGATATGAGGAGACTAGATTGGCTATGAAGACGACGGTTGTTTTTGGATGTTTTAATAATTTATTTTAATCAGGTTGAGATCCTTGGGCAGGTGATCATTATGATCACAACCCTTTTTGTAATATCTTTTATAAGACTTCCGCTGTACTTTGTTTAAACTCTGTATTTGTTCTATTCGGGATTGGGATGTAATCATGTAACTCATGTTTCATTTGATTGATGTTTTGATTTGAATACTTTGATCATTATGTATCAATTGTATTCCATGAATTGTATTTAAACCGGTAAAGCCTTGGGTGATCTCGGTAAGGAACACTGGGGTCACTGGCGGTAATACATTTCCAAATGGGTTAAGATTTTGGGGTGTTACAGTACAAGCTGAGTTTCTTCTTCTCTTTTAATTATTCCTTGAATTTTTTTCCGTGTTAAAACGAAGAAAAAAAATTCGCACTACCACCCCGCCGCCAGAAACACCCCACCGCCGCCGTGAAAACCCCCTACCGCCACCAATACTTCTGCCACCATCCCTTACCATACACGGCTGCCTTAGGGTTTAGATTGGTCTTCACAACCTTCCTTATCTTAATTTGCTAATAACCATAAGTAGCATTATCTGGTTTCCTTATTTGCATATCTTAGGGTATCTCCGTGTCTATCTCTTGCACTTTACTCTTGTGCTTCTTTCTTGCTAAAAAAAAGGTTGATGAAGGGGTTTGTCGTAGACACCTATCAAATAAACCTCAAAAACCTAACTAATGTAGTAGGGTAAATAAGAATCGATCCCACAGGGAGGTAAACAATTTTCCTATATGCAAACGTTGTATGCCAATAGTAACAAAAGGGGGATTTTAGGTTTGTATCAAGTAACAATGTAAATCAATGCAAAATATGTAATCAATGGATGAGAAGTAACTTAGCCAGACAAATATCCACACTTCAGTTTGATTAGTTGATCCTAGATTATCTCCAATTCCTACCAATGAATATTCCTATTTCGATCTTATGTATATAGACAGGTCAACCAGCCCTGAAAATACTTACCATTAAACAATCAAGAAACCATCAATATTCAATCTAACGGCAGCAGTAAGCATAGGAATTAAGCAGGATACATGCAATACTTAACAACTAGTCAGTACTCGACATGTAATCAATTCTCTTCACAATAAACATTCACAACCAGTTCATGTAAATCGTGATTGCTACACAAGATAATGGATTTCAACCAGAAATATCCAAACCCTAGCAATAGAAAATCACTAATATCAACTAGATGATCAGGCTAGTCAAATCAGCAAGAATCAATGGGATGAAGCACAAAGAGAATCAATATAATCAAAGGAAAGGAAATAGAGTTATAATCTCACAACCAAATACAAACGAAGGCTTCAATCGTCGGACTAAGCAATGGTTGCTTAGTTCTTCATAGTCTTCAAAGCATAAAACTCTAAGGGAAAATAATGAACGAACATAAAAGGTTGCCTCCTAACTGATGTTATGAAGGAAGATAAAAACCAAGCTAAACCTAATTCCTAAACAGATAACAATAATAATCTCTAAAAGGGAAATTAAACGAAATAAAAAGTAATAAAATAAAACAAATAAAGTAACACAGATCTCGGACGAAAATGTCGGCGCGCTCTGCGTATGAACAGTACCCACTACCGCGGTTTGGAAACCGCACCCGTGGTTTTGTCGAGTCTTGCTTCGCTGCTTCTGTCTTCAATCCTCGCCCGCGGCCCATCTATCCACGCCCGCGGTTTCTCCTATGTTGTCTCCTGCGGCTTCTTGATAAACCGCGACCGCAGCACTGTTCACCGTGACCACGGTTCTGGCATTGTCGCTCTCCCGCTTCTCGCTTGCGGTCTTCTCTTGGTGGCTTTGCCTTCATCTTCAATGTCTTCACAATATGCACTAAAGTCTACCATATCACTACTTCTTCTCTAAAACTCCATTCTCCTAAATTATGTTCTAAACCCATACAAATGGTACCTAAATCCTAGTAACAGCTCCTAGTTACGCACTACAAAGTAGAGCATATCAAATTCCCCAATGCTTAGACCTTGTTCGTCCTCGAGTAAGCTAATAGAAATCTACTCCTCTAATGAAATACACAAGGTCTCAGGAAGCACACAAAACAATCTCCACTAAGAACTGCACCTAATCATGAATCTCCAATGCACCAACACAATCAACACAACACACAAGCTTCAAGGAAAGCAGAGTACTTCCCCCAAGCTTAACCCGAACACCATAGAGTGAAAGTGACCATCTAATCCTAGCTCCAGTCTATCTTCTTATAGCTCCTAGAGTGACCTACCCGAATCCTTCTTATATCTCCAACACTTATGTCACCACGCTAGGAAAAATGAGGAATCCTAATAATCACTCTTCTTATTTTCACTCATTTTGCCCAAGCGCCCTTTCGGGTTTTCACCTAGCCACTCATTTCATTTTTCTATAGATGGGCTCACAAAACTCACATCACTCTTGAGCCTCTTATTATCCCAGCCTAATGATGGTCTGGGACACCTGCTTATTGCCTAAGTCGCCTTTTCAGGTTTTCAGCTTAGTCCAGGATTTTTTTTCTTTTCTTTTTTTTTCTTTTTTTTTTCTCAGACGACTAGCAAGTATAGATCACTCCCCCATGCTTAAATATTGCATTGTCCTCAATGTAATGAAAGACTAAAAACGAAACACTGGGGAAGGCAGAAAAGTACTCACGACCGTCGCCGAGATGGCCTGGACTTGGACGTCGGTGCGGGCGGTAAATCATTGAAAACACAAGTCTCTGGTGTTGTAGCTGTCCTACTCAAGCAAACTCCACATGCAACCAAATAGATCCACTATAAGGTGAAGTGGCATATCAAAGAAACAGGGTTACACGGGCGTTTTATGAACACAGATTCGGAGCCCTAGTGTAATCGTGTAGTGGGCTCAGTCGCTCCATATCAATAATCATATTTGCAGTTGGCTCTGGAGCTCCTCCTCATCAGCTGTCTAATGTCGGGCCATCATCGGTGCCAAATAAAAAATGTCGGGCTAATGTGTCCTCCTTAGCAGCATGATGCGCGCCGTCTCTCGTAGTAAAATCGGACAGCTGGGCCGCGATCGCGGTTTTAAGGCCGCGGTCGCAGTGTCTTCGGATTTTATTTTATTTTTTTTAGATGAGAAAACTTACAGTGGTCAAACCGCGGTCGCGGGTTTTTGGCCGCGATCGCAGTTTCGCGTCTGTTGCAAGGCGAACTCCGTCTTCGAACTCCCACCTGCGTTTTAGTCTAAAACGAACAACAATAATCAAAACTTGAAAAGAAAAGATATGAAAAGAATTACATACCTCGGGTTGCCTCCCGGTCAGCGCCTTGGTTAATGTCGTGGCTCGACATAGTGCCCTTTCAAATCAGCTTGGATTACTCACATCAACCGGACACTTAGGATCACAATCAGGAGGGTTTCTCTTTGCATCATCAATGTCGTATTCGACCCTCACCCCATCAAACTCCATGGTGAGTGAACCACTACTCACATCGATCTCTGTGTTCGTCGTTTTCAGAAATGGCCTACCCAACATCACAGGGGCTATATGCTTGTCTTGTCCCGTACCCATCACAAAGAAGTCAGCAGGGAAAATCAGCTTATCGACCTCTACCAGAACATCCTGCACGACTCCTTTGGGATACACATTAGACATATCCGCCAATTGAATCACCGTCCCTGTCTTATGCAATGGTCCAAGTCCCAAAGATTCATACAGCGAGAGAGGCAACACATTTATAGATGCACCCAAATCCAGCATGGCTTTATCGAACGTGGTGTCACCTATCTTGCAAGGAATGTTAAACATGCCAGGGTCGCTGTATTTCTTGGGCATCCGCTTTTGCAGCATAGCGGATACATTCTCATTCACCTGGACCTTCTTCTTTGTTTTATCTGTTTTGTTCCTCTTAATCTTGCATAATTCCTTCAAAAATTTCGCATAGTGAGGAATGCTCTTAACCAGCGTGATCAACAGAATGTTTACCTCGCAGTTACTGAAGGTCTTGAAGATCTTCTTGTCGTTCTCCGACCTTCTGGTGTCCTTCAATGCCTCAGGGAATGGCGCAACGGGCTTGTACGAACTGAGCAGAGGAAAATATGGTCGAACGTAGTCATCCTGGATGTCAGTAGGCAAACCGCGGTCGCGGTTTGGGACCCGCGGTCGCGGTTCCGCTTCTGGCAATTCTGGTGCTTCAGGAAGAAAACCGCGGTCTCAGAATTTTTTCCATGGTCGCGGATTGTTATGTTGCTCGTCCTCTGAGATTTCGTCTTCTCCCAGCAAGTGTTCTGACATCAAACCGCGGTCGCGGTTTTCCACCCATGGACGCGGTTTGGCGCGATGTTCATCTTCTGCAGTTCCACTCCTTAGCGTCATCGCACTGACGTTCTGTACTGGATTCAATTCCGTCTGTGACGGGAGTTTACGTGCATCCCTAGCCTCCAGTTTGCTCATTGCTAGAGAGATTTGTCCAACCTGCTTCTCCAAGTTCTGAATACTGGACTTGGTCTCATGCTGAAATTGTATCATGTTGTTCTGCATAGTGGACACCGTCTAAGTAATACCGGTCATGCACTGCGCAAGAGACTTGATCTGGTCGTCAACAGACATAGATGAACTGAAACTTTGGCCTTGAGGTCTAGGCTCGTATTGCGGTCTAAACTGTTATTGTTGACATCCAGGCTGCTGAAATTGTTGTTGGCGTGGCGGAAACTAATGTGGCCTCGGGTGGAACTCCTAGTCATCACGGCCCTGAGGAGGATTCTGATGTTTCCCGTATCTCAAATTAGGGTGATCTCTCCACCCTGGATTGTAGGTGTTGGAGTACGGGTCATATCTTGGTCTAGGAGGTCTGAAATCTCCCATGGCCTTTACTTCAGCAGTGGGTTCCTGTAGTGTCGGACATGCATCAGTAGGGTGCATCGTATCATAGCATATGCCACAGGCCTTGACTTGCTGATGGTTGCCTTTAACCATGAAACGCCTCATCATCTCCTTCAACTCAGCCATCTCAGAAAGTAGTGAGGACGATTGCTGAGAATCTGCGGCCTTAACTGCTTGAGAACTCGCTCTTTTACTAAACTGTCTTGAGCCCTCAGATAGCTCAAAGAATATATCAAATGATGTAGCTGGCATCTTGTTTAGAATGTTACCGCCACAGGCTGCGTTCACCATTCTGCGCTCATCATCAAGAAGTCCGCCATACAGATATAGAATGAGGTCTTGGTCAGAATAACTATGGTATGGACAGCTTGATATCAATCTCTTGAACCTCTCATAATACTCATACAACGTCTCAGTAGCATGCTGTTCAATATTGCTAATGTTCCTCTTCAAGCTATTGACTTTCGTTGCAGGGAAGTACTTCTCCAGGAAGGCTTTCTTCATCTTCGCCCATGTATCTATGCTTCTTGGGGCCAAATAATAGAACCAATCATTGGCCGCATCCTTCAGAGAGAAAGGAAAGGCCCTCAGCTTGATCTGGTCCTCAGTAATATTCCTTGGCTTCATGTTGTTGCAGACAGCGTGAAATTCAGAGAGATGCTTGTTGGGGTCTTCTCCATTCATCCCATGGAAGTGGGGTAGTAAATGAATCAACCCAGATTTTAGCTCAAAATTCACACCGTCTGCCAACTCCGGAAACTGCACAGCGAGCGGTTGTTGTTCTAGATTCGGCGCAGTCAACTGCCTCAAAGTTTGTTCCTCAGCCATCTCGAGTTGCGGTCGGGCTTCTCTACGGTTCCTGGAAAGTGTCCTCTTAATTTCTGTATCAAGATCTAAGATTGGAAGGTCAGTAGAACGAGTGTGGACCATAAGATAGGTCCACACAATAGTTGGCACACAAACAAACAAGCAGGAAAATTTTTAACTTTGTCTCCCCGGAAACGGCGCCAAATTTGATGAAGGAGATTGTCGTAGACACCTATCAAATAAACCTCAAAAACCTAAGTAATGTAGTAGGGTAAATAAGGATCAATCCCACAAGGAGGTAAGCAATTTTCCTATATGCAAAGGTTGTATATCAATAGTAACAAAAGGGGGATTTTAGGTTTGTATCAAGTAACAATGTAAATCAATGGATGAGAAGTAACTTAGCCAGACAAATATTCACACTTCAGTTTGATTAGTTGATCCTAGATTATCTCCAATTCCTACCAATGAATATTCCTATTCCGATCTTATGTATATAGACAGGTCAACCAGCCCTGAAAATACTTATCATTAAACAATCAAGAAACCATCAAGATTCAATCTAACGGCAGCAGTAAGCCTAGGAATTAAGAAGGATACATGCAATACTTAACAACTAGTCAGTACTCGACATGTAAACAATTCTCTTCACAATAAACATTCACAACCAGTTCATGTAAATCGTGGTTGCTACACAAGATAAGGGATTTCAACCAGAAATATACAAACCCTAGCAATAGAAAATCACTAATATCAACTAGATGATCAGGCTAGTCAAATCAGTAAGAATCAATGGGATGAAGCACAAAGAGAATCAATATAATCAAAGGAAAGGAAATAGAGTTATAATCTCACAACCAAATACAAACGAAGGCTTCAATCGTCGGACTAAGCAATGGTTGCTTAGTTCTTCATAGTCTTCAAAGCATAAAACTCTAAGGGAAAATAATGAACGAACGTAAAAGGCTGCCTCCTAACTGATGTTATGATTGAAGATAAAAACCAAGCTAAACCTAATTCCTAAAAAGATAACAATAATAATCTCTAAACGGGAAATTAAATGAAATAAAAAGTAATAAAATAAAACAAATAAAGTAACACAGATCTCGGACAAAAACATCGGCGCGCTCCGCGTATGAACAGTACTTGCGCCCGCGGTTTTGTCGAGTCTTGCTTCGCTGCTTCTGTCTTCAATCCGCGCCCGCGGCCCATCTATCCGCGCCCGCGGTTTCTCCTATGTTGTCTCCAACGGCTTCTTGATAAACCGCGGCACTGTTCACCGCGACCGCGGTTCTGGCACTGTCTCTCTCCCGCTTCTCGCTTGTGGTCTTCTCTTGGTGGCTTCACCTTCATCTTCAATGTCTTCACAATATGCACTAAAATCCACCATATCACTACTTCTTCTCTAAAACTCCATTCTCCTAAATTGTGTTCTAAACCCATACAAATGGTACCTAAATCCTAGTAACAGCTTCTAGTTACGCACTACAAAGTAGAGCGTATCAAAGGTGTAGGCCGAAATTAAAAAAAAAATTACCTTCCTCAAACAAAAAACTTGGAAGACGGAAGCCTAAAACCAAAGGCAAGGGAAATCCCTCACTACGGTCCTACACTCCATCTTCATACCTTTCATGTCTAAAGCAACTTACAATCAAAGGAAAGATTTCTTACAACTCTCTTGTGCTTAACTCATAGAAACTTGAATTTGATCATACTTGAACTTGTGGGGATAGTGATTGTTGTTTGGACTTGACTTTGCTACTTCTCCTTCTTTTATTGCTTTACGTTCAAGCCTATCCCTCCTAACGAGCAACCAAATTAGTACGCCTTGCAAAAAATTTATTGGTTCACTTTTGAGACAAGGACTTGGTTTGAACTTGTTCTTTTGCTTGGTGCGTTTTGATCCTTGTGCTTTGCATGCTTCATATAGGTACGATGGACATCCCCACTACGAGTCGCTCCCGCTCGTCCGAACACCGCAGTCCCAACCCCATGGACGACGTTCTTCGTGACTTGGATACCGCCAATGCCGAGAAGGACCGCACCTTGGCCGACCGTGACGCCGAGGTTGCACGCCTATGCCGTCTTGTTAGTGACATGAACCTGCCTTTTGAGGATCCCATGGTGAACCCCACGGCCACATCAAGCCGGCCACGTGATCGCAAGGGCAAGGCAGTCGCGTCTACCCCGAATGATCGCCTTCGTTCCCAAATTGAAGGCTATCCCACCTCTCGACGCGTTGATCCCCGTGATCGGTATGATCTTATCCATGACGCCGACTATTCGGATGGCAATCGCTCGAGACGCAGCGTTCGTGTTTCAAAGGATCCATTCCCTTATGTCAACACTATGGATCGCCGACAAAAAGGACAACGCCAAACCCGGTATGAAGATCCCGAGTTCGACGTTGATGAACACCGTGATTCCGCCTCGGATGATGATCGGGACAGATTTGATGATGAAGAAGCTTATGAGGCAGAACGCCAAGCGGAATATAGAGCACCTCCCTACAACACCGAGCATCGACGTCCATATGACCAACGCCGTCCAAGCCCGCAACGTCAAGGAACCCAACGCCGAGACATCAAGGTAAAAGTTCCTCTCTTTTATGGTGATTATGATCCAATTAAGTTCCTTGATTGGCAGCAGTCTGCGGAGTATGTGTTGGCTTATTATCACCATCCCAAGGAGGACAAAGTCGAAGTCGTGACGTTGCATTTCGAGGGCGCCGCGCGTGCATGGTGGCACCGGTTCCGGACTGACCGAGACCGCCGTGGTGATCCCCCTATAGACACTTAACTCACCTCATCCTTGTCATGAGGATGAAGTACGTTCCCGAGGACTTCAAATCTGAGATGCGCCTCAAGATACAGCTTGCGTCCCAAGGAAACCGATCCCTCCTTGATTTCTATGCCGAGCTTGAAGAACTTTCACACAAGGTGGGTATCTACCATTCCGATGAGGATTTTCAGAGTATGTTTCTTCGCGGCCTGCATGCAACTATTCAGGACCAAATTCGAGTGCTCAACATTAGGAACCTACAAAAGTGTGCACACACGACTCAAGAGATTTGGACGCAAGCACAAGCGGCTAAGAAGGCATCTTGGTCTCGGCCTAACACAAGGTATGGTTCTACTCCTATGTCAAGTTCCCCTTCTACTAATGTGCATTCATCTTCGCAGTCCACTCCCGCACCATCGACACCGACGCCGGCCATCCGTCCTAGTGCCCCGGCGCGCGTCAATCAACCTCCTCCGCGTGGCACTGCTAATTCTGAAGAAAGGGATCGTGATCGAGTGTGTTTTAAGTGCCAAGGAAGAGGTCATGTGCAGAGGGACTGCCCTAACAACAAGAGGGTACTCTTTTCCAACACTTCCGGCTATGAGTCGTTTGACGAAGACGGCGTCGACCCCGGCCCCGTGTTTGACGAGTACAATTCCGAGGACGCCGGCGATGACGGCGTCTATGTTTGCAACCCCATGGATGAGCAATGCACCGTGCCTATTAGCCTAGTCACAAGACGTGTCCTCACCTCCAAAGAAGGTACATCATTGGACCAACGCGAGAATCTATTCCATACTAAGTGTGCAGTCCAAGGTGCTTCTTTGAGTGTGATCATAGATGGTGGGAGTGGTTGCAATATCATCAATCAAAAGGTGATCAAGCACTTCAAGTTCGAGACGACTCCACACCCGCAACCTTATAGCCTTCAATGGATCTCGGAAAGCAATGATACCACTGTTGTCAAGCATCAATGTATAATAAATTTCAGCATTAGGTATTACAAGGACTCGGTACTATGTGATGTAGTTCCTATGGATGCCACACATCTTCTCTTAGGGTGCCCTTGGCAATTTGAGAAGCGAGTCCTTCATGATGGTTTCCTCAACAACTATGTCTTCATGCACAATGGGAGAAAGGTCACCTCACTTCCTATGAGTCCTAAGGAGATCTTACAAGACCATGTCGAAAGGAACCGAGCCAAGGCTTTGGAGCAAGCCAAGAATGCAACTGCCACTGCCCAAGGTGACAAGGGTGTCGTGCCATCTAAACCAGGTCGTGACAAGGCCACCAAAGCCGCGGCCAGCCCGTCTCCGACGCCTCCACAACCCGGCATTCAAGGCAAATGCGAGAATCGGCTTCTCTTAGCCCGGTCCCGGGATGTCTCTTCAATAATTCAGGGACGTTTTCCTTGCTTTTTACTTGTTTCTTTTGCGTGTCTATTAAATGTTAAGGATTTGGTTGATTTACCCCCTGCGGTGTCTACTCTTTTACAGGAATTTGAGGATGTTATGCCCGAAGAGTTGCCTGAAGGATTGCCACCAATCCGAGGAATTGAGAACCAAATCGACTTTGTGCCAGACGCGTATTTGCCCAACCGAGCTGCACACCGTGCGAGCCCGGAAGAGACCAATGAGTTACAGCGCCTAGTGCAAGAGTTGATGGACAAGGGCTACGTTCGAGAGAGCTTAAGCCCCTACGTCGTGCCGGTCATCTTAGTGCCTAAGAAGGATGGTACTTGGCGTATGTATGTTGATTGTAGAGCCATCAACCAAATCACGGTGAAGTATCGCCACCCTATTCCTAGACTTGATGATATGCTTGATGAATTACATGGTGCTACTTTGTTTTCTAAGATTGATCTTAAGAGTGGTTACCATCAAATTAGGATGCATAAGGGTGATGAATGGAAAACTGCATTTAAGACTAAGTATGGCCTTTATGAGTGGTTGGTGATGCCTTTTGGCCTTACTAATGCTCCTAGCACTTTTATGAGACTTATGAATCATGTTTTAAGGGCTTACTTAGGAAAATTTATAGTTGTCTACTTTGATGATATCCTTGTTTATAGCAAGACCTTAGATGAGCATGTTATACATCTTAGGAAAGTTTTAGAATGTCTTAGGAAAGAGAAACTTTATGCTAACTTAGGTAAATGTTCTTTTTGCTCGGAGTCTACTATTTTCCTTGGTTTTGTTGTTAGCAAGGATGGATTGAAGGTCGACCAAGAGAAGGTGCACGCCATTGAAGAGTGGCCACGACCTACTACACCGACTATGGTCCGATCTTTCTTAGGCTTGGCTGGCTTCTACCGTCGGTTTGTGCATGATTTCTCCACCATTGCAGCCCCGTTGCATGAGCTAACCAAGAAGGATGCATCCATAGAGTGGACGGACGCCCATGAACTTGCATTTGTCACTTTGAAGGACCGTCTTTGCCACGCCCCTTTGCTGTAATTACCGGACTTCTCCAGGACCTTTGAAGTGGAGTGTGACGCCTCTCACCATGGAATTGGAGGTGTTTTACTACAAGATCGTCGTTCCATTGCTTACTTTAGTAAGAAGCTCACTGGCGCCCAACTCAACTACCCCACGTATGACAAGGAGCTCTATGCTCTTATTCGGGTGTTGAAGACTTGCAACACTATCTTTGGCCCAAGGAGTTTGTCATACACTCAGACCATGAGGCTCTGAAGTACTTGAAGGGACAATAAAACCCGCAGCCGGCGCCATGCAAGATGGGTGGAGTTCATGGAGACTTTTCCCTATGTGGTCAAGTACAAGAAAGGTAAGGAGAATGTGGTTGCCGATGCCCTTTTCTCGAAGGTATGTTTTTCTTACTCAACTTGATGCTTCTATCTTAGGCTTTTCCTTGATCAAATAAGTGTATATGCATGATGTTGACTTTGCTGAAAATTTTAAAACATGCATGGAAAAAGGAGTCTCATGAGTTCTATGTTGATAATGGCTACCTATTTAAGGTCGGGAAACTATGTATCCCAAAAACGTCTATACGTAGGTTGTTAATTCAAGAAGCTCATGAAGGTAGAGGACATTTTGGTATTCCTAAGACTTTGGCTGCATTAAGGGAACATTTTTATTGGCCTAAAATGATGCATCATGTTAATCAATATTGCAAGGCTTGTGTTACATGTGTGCATGCTAAGTCTAGATCGAGTCCCCAAGGTTTGTATACCTCTTTGCCTATTCCTAACGTCCCATGGGAGGATATTAGTATGGACTTTATAACTGGTTTGCCTTTGTCTAAGAAGGGGGAGGACTCGATATTTGTTGTTGTTGATCGGTTTTCTAAGATGGCTCACTTTATTACATGCAAGACTACTAATAATGCTTCTGAGATTGCTTCTTTATTTTTTGAGCATGTTGTTAAGTTGCATGGTATTCCTAGGAGTATAGTGTCCGATTGTGATGCTAAGTTTGTGAGTTATTTTTGGAAATCTTTATGGGCCAAGTTGGGGACTAAGTTATTATTTTCTACTAGTTATCATCCCCAAACGGACGGCCAAACGGAGGTCACTAATAGGACTTTAGGTGCTTTATTACGTACTATGTTAATGTCTAACCTCCGCAAGTGGGAAGAGTGCTTGCCTTTTGTTGAGTTTGCTTATAACAGGTCCATGCACTCGGCGACGCAGTTGAGCCCGTTTCAGGTTGTGTACGGCATCAATCCCCACACCTTTGGATCTTGCACCGAGACCCATGAAGGACAAGGAGAGTGTCAAGGGCGTAGAGCGTGCAGACATGGTGAAGGCGCTGCATGAGAGGACCAAGACGCAGCTAGAGAAGAAGGCCGCGCAGACCGCTCATCAGCGCAACACATGTCGGCGTGCCGTGGAATTTGAAGCCGGAGACTTGGTGTGGCTGCACTTGCATCGCGATCGCTTTCCATTGAAACGACGCCACAAGTTGGATGCTAGAGGTGACGGTCCATTTCAGGTGCTACAACGCCTTGGTGCCAACGCCTACCGTTTGGATTTGCCCGATGACTATGGTGCGCATCCTACCTTCAACGTCGCTGACATTTCTCCTTATACACCTCTTACTTTTGACGACAAGGACGAAGCGGGGATGCTTCGCTGCCAAGAAGGGGAGATTGATAGCTCCATGACCCCCTCAATGACGGCGAAGGACGAAGAGGAAGCAATGGAAGTGCAATCCAACGGCCCAATGACTACAGCTCGTGCAAGGGCGATGGAACGAGCAACTCAATCTTTAGTCACCCGGAGTTATGCAGGTTACTCGGCGTCAAACAATCCTAAATGGGTCCTTCTCTTGACCTACGAAGGGATGGGCGACGCCTCGCCCTAATTCAGCCTTCATGGCGCCGCCGATGCCTCGCCGACGATCATGGTCGTCCGATTTGGGCATGATTTTCCAGCAGGCATTTTCCAGATTTCCCCGTTCTATCTTATCGCCATATCCATCATTTTATGAGTACTTTAGTTTGGTAAGAAAAATGTCTATGAAACTAGCCAGTTGCCCGGTGAAACAAACTTGCTATTTTGGGCGTCGGCGCGCCGAGGAAGACCCGAGACTTGCCTTAAGTCTCGCCTATCTTTTATAGTTTTCTTTCCTAATTTATTTAGACTATTTTAGCTAGTTTTGGGTCAGGTTGGGCGTGCCCCTTATATGTTTTGGGCCGACCCACTCTTTGGTGTTTATTAGTTAGACTACTTTCCTTACTCGGTTTTGTCTAGACTATTTAAATCTTCTTTCATTCATTAATGAGATTATGTTGATTTGAGTTGTTAAGTTGAGTTATCTCCTTCCTTGAATCCTAACATCAACCCCTATGATCCCTAGGATCGATCCTACCCCGTAGCTCGTCGCTTCGAGCATTTATCCAACGCTCCTCTAGCGAACGTCTTGATCATCTCTTTGATCATAATTGTCCATCACTTTGGACGTGTGAAAACCATCACTTTGGTCCAGTTCTCTACGTGAAAAGGCTATCTTTTTAGCCTTAGAAGACGCCATCTCCTTGGCAAGTAGAAGAGACGAAGGAAGGCTTGTTCAATGTTAAAGATCCTATCTTACAACGATGTTTTCGATGGTCGTTCGCATCACTAATATAGCTTAATGTTAGCATATTTGAACTTTGCTAATGTGGTAGCAATTCCGGCTAATATAGCTTGAACTTTGCAAATGTGGTAACACTTCTGGCTAATATACTAGTTCAAGTCCCTTATCATGTTTTTAACTGGAGCAGACAAATGTAAAAGCTGGGAGCTGAATGCCTCCATTGTGGTTCTAACTTATATCAGATTATGTTGGACGAGGTTTCTTCTAGATGATTAAGATTGTTCTGTGCGTGTAGATTAGGAGTATGTATTCTAACTTGATGTAATGTTTGGTTAGCAACTTCACACATTATTTCTGCATGATAAAGAAGACTTTGGATGAATCCTGAATGTCAATAGGATCACCTTGCTTAATTCTTAAAGTTTATATGCTTTGTTTATTGTCTATAGGCATACCAGTTGTCTGCTGATGCTCCAACGAAATTAGTGTTAGCGCCTGAGTTTGCTCAGTTACTCAATGCAAGCGTCTATCCTCACTGGTATATATCCTATTACTACTGAAGAGTTGGTCCATGCTTGGTCCAAACTTATCCTTTTTTTATTTTATTTTATGGGCACCATATTCAATCATGTAGAACAAACTGCTTTTGTTATAAAGAGGATATTTTCAGTTTTTCTCCTCAAATCTTTCTCAAATTTTCATATTCTAGTGTTGAATCTGTTGATTATGGGAGTGGTCGATGTGTTACCCTTAAAATTACAATTATTTGTTATAACACGTAAAATGTTATTCGAAATTCCTATTTGCATTATTTTTTCCTTGAAGAATGTAACATATGGACAAAGATCAATTGAATTTTCGCGGGTAACTTGGACAAAGTTTGCTTACCACCTGTAACTTATTGACAAAGCCATATGTTAGAGCTGGTTCTTTATATAGTTTTCTTCTAATAGTAAGAAAAACTTATTTATGTTAGAGCTGGTTCTTTATATAGTTTTCTTCTAATAGTAAGAAAAACTTATTTACCAGGCAGCTTTTGATGCAATTTGTTTTGTCTAATGTATAGATCTTATGGAGACCCGTCTCCAAGAATATGCGCTACGATTATTAAGTCAAAATATGTTATAAATTTTCAGCAAATACCTTGGAGTACAACAGCAAAGAGCTACGAAAAACATAATAATATTGTTTCAAGTTGTATTCCTTGGTACAAAACTTGAAGAAATATCTTCATTCTCATACCATTTAAAAAATCTACAATCATCGATCCCCTAAAATAAAATAAAATCAACTAAGTCTGATGTTCAAAATTAACAAATGAAACCCGCTCAACATTTAACAAAAGAGGCATGAGTACGTGCCACTTAGAGCAACTATAAAATTGTTTCCCAAAGTTTTCATTTGGCTTTGAAACCTTGAAGATCACAGTGGGCAATTCATGAGACCAAAGCATCCTTACATTTCTTTCCATAAATTTCGGAACTTTTTGATGATTGGCCACTCATTCTACAAACAAAACTTAAAATACTTGTTAATGCAATCACACCAATATCAATGTAACTTTTAAAGAGAAAATTAAATCCAAATTAATGAGCATATTAATGCTCAATTTATGGCATTTCCAAGAGCATATACTAAAACAGATAAGCGTGATGACATTGTGAAATAGATCACGATCTAATATAAAAAAAACAGCAAACTCAACAGCTCCCTTAACACCACACTGAATATCCATCTATAAATATATAAAGTAGAGAGAAAGGACAATTAATGCCCTAATGAATTCAGCAAAAGTAATCCTGTCACAATTGGTATATCATAGTACATGTATTCCCAATGAGAGGCCCATGTATTACAATCTATGAAAAGGCCCATGAAAAGGCCCAATAATTCCTCATGAAAATAGATATGAACCTGTGTTATTCATACGTAAACGTGAGTCAACTCAACTGGAAGATGTATAGGCTGAGTTTCAGAGGCCCATGTATTACAATCTTTGAAAAGGCCCATGAAAAGGCCCAATAATTGCTTATGAAAAGAGATATGAACTTGTGTTATTCATACCGAAACGTGAGTCAACTCAACCGAAAGATGTATAGGCTGAATTTCAGCCATCTGTAATGCAATACCAATCCATAATTAGGTCCCATTTAGGAGCCATGAATAGGCAGTAATTACGCAGGAAAAAAAATGGAATACAGTCTTTAATATGGTTTTCAATTTTCATATTTCAAACAGCCCCAACGAGGCCACAAATCTGCACCTATATTAACAGCCAAAAAAACGTTTGACCCCAGCCAAAAACTGTAACGTTCTACCTTAATTGCGGTGAGTAAGTACTCATTTTGAGTGAGCAAAATAAAAGACATTTAAAGCCAGTTATATACAGGCATTAAAAGGCCATCCAAGTTTGAAACGCCATACCTTAGTAATCCGATATAAAACCTGCTCATTCAGCCATTCAGCCATATCCAGCCTCCATCTATTTCCTTCGGTAGAGTGCATCAGCTCTTTGATCTGCACAGTGAGCCAGAAATAAATCATGAATTCTGCATTTCTAAATCAGTTGGGGAAAGGGGTCGCAGCCAACATTCAGGTAATGGTCTGTCGTAAATGGGATGTTTTCACTCGGATGGGCACCTACATCAGCACTAATTTCATTCTATGTGATAAAATGGTATGTACGCACTTCGTCTATGTTGTGTAGTCATTTATGCTCATTCCTTAAATCTTTTTCCCAGAATTTTGACATATTTTCCCCCATGTCTTATAGGGAAATGTGATCCACTGCACTACCAAAAGCAACGTAGCCCATTGTTTCATAAACAAGCTAGAAGAAGGGTTTGTCTATAATGTAAAAGACTTCAATGTGCTGCCTAATAAGAAGGAATTTTGTATTGTTAGAAATAACAACAACATGATTGAACTTCATGGAGGCTCTATTGTCAAAAAAATCCAAAATAGCAATCATGGTTTTCCCCTATATCCTTTTGATTTTACTGAAATTGAAGACATCCGCCTTTCTCAAACTAATAACCTCATTGGTAAATGCCAACTAATTCCTACACCTTTACTGGAAATTGCCTAATGCAGCCAACTAAGTTTATTTGGGTTTTGCAGAGGTTATTGGCTACATGACTGGTGGGCCTGTAGAAAACAGTTGGGACGCCAACTAGACAAAGAGGTGTCTCAAAGACTCTTGATTTTCACCTACAATTCAATACATAAGCTTAATTGTTGCCATCTATAGTAGTTTATTCTCTTTCATTCATCTCATTACCCAATTTCTATTGAATCTGTACTGCATGCTGATTGTAATGGTGAAAGCATCAAAGTAACACTCTGGGACAAACTAGGGGACGGCTGAACAGAAATAGTATAGTGATGAGGGTACTGAGGCTTGCTGATGATTAAATAGATTAGGAAAAATTACTTCCCTGCACCCTTTGGTCTTTCAAAATGATTAAATAGATTAACCCTTATAAAATAACCAGGCTTGCTGATGAGGGTACTGAGGTGAACACAATCATCAAAGGGAATGATGAACACCAACCTAAGAGTGCTGATATTTCGTCATTGGGTAGCGCCAAAGATGATGAAGAATCTGATGTTGAAGAAGACAATACATTGGAGGGCGTCACCACAACTCAAGGTGAAGGAGATGTGCTTCCACAACCAGTGATCGCAGACACAATTTAGGATCCTGCAAAACAAAAGTTCAGTATTAAGTTAGTGGTTTATGGAATCAAAATGCTTCTCTTGATATTATGCAATTTCATAGCTAAATATTTTATGTTCTGATATTTGTTCTTTCTATTGTTAGAATATACACGAGATAATTACTGCTAATTATTTGTGATGACTTGTTCCGTTAAAAAAAACTCAATGCTTCCATCTAACCAACTTTGAAGCTAGAAAAATTATGTATTGCTTTTAAAGGTAAAAAACACAATTAAAAACCCTATTTCAGAATTACATTTAAAATTCATATATATTAAAAATAAACTTTCTTTAATATAGAACTTCAAATGACTTCAAATTTCATTGTTCTTCCCTTCATCTATTTAAGGTAAATTTAATTTCATTATTTATATACTACGTTAACATTTAGAAATTCTTAAACTAATAATAATTTTTTACCAACAAAAAAAATCAATGTAAAAAAGTCGACCCCGTGCGTAGCACGGGCATGAATGTCTAGTATAATATAAAGGGAGTCACTATTCAGCATTAAGAAGTGAAATAACCCAATATGCAGCTTGCGACTATGATTGAACTCTTAAAAACAATTGTCTTTCAAGTCCTATCTCTAACACAGACACACATATTTAAAAAAAGTCTTACATTGATAATAGAACAACAATATGTAAACATGGAAAAAAGAAGCAATTGAATATTATACAGTTGTTTAAAGAAAAAAGGAAATTACCTCCACGTGAGTTGGTGTTTCCCTATCCAAGTCAAGGTGCAATTGAACAATATACAATTGTTTAAAGATGGAGCATTTTTATGTCCTTACAATCCCAAATTGATTCTAATATTCATCAGAACGTAGACAACTCAAGCTCTCTTAATTAAGCATCTTTTATTTAATTTATATTGTCTCTAAGATGAAACTTAAGCATTTCCTTGGCTACAGGCTTGTCTAAAGGAAATTCATGCTGCAAAGTTTCTGAGTAAGCGTCATAAGTGCCTTGAAGATACGGATAACTTTCAATTGTAGCAAACCAACCAAATCTCATTCCTAGAGATGCTATCAGATGATGCCCACGTCTCAAGGGTTGGTTAAAATCGAAAATTTTAAAATCTCTAAATTTCAGCATACATCGACAATGTGTTTGAGTCAAATCCCTAATTTCTAAAACCCCAAATGTATTTGAATCCTACAATTTGTGAAATTAAACACCAACTTTCAGAAGTGGAGTGATGAGATTCGTACCTCGAAGCCCCGCCGGTGGTCGTCCAAGCTTCCGCCCTTCGCGCTGCCATCCAGCTAGGGACTACGCTTCGCGCCGGTGGTTGTCCAAGCCGCCACTTCGTGGTCGCCGGTTCTTGGTCGCCGCCAAGACGGTGGTTGTCGGCGTCATCCGTGCTTACCGCAAGCTTGAAGATGTCATCCACCAAGCTTGAAGATGAATGTGCAGAGCCTTGTTGGGTTTGGCAGGGGAGAACAAGGAAGAAGACCCAAAAAGTTTGGGTTTTTTAACCCCTTTTTACCGTTTTTCATCCCTTTTTTATTTTTATTTTGTTTTATTGAATTTAAGTGGTTTTTAAGGAAAGATGGACGGAAGGGTATTTGACAAAACGGGTCAAAAACTCAAGATTATCAGGTAAAATTGTCAAAATCTGAAGGAATTTCACGAAAAAGTCAAAAACTCAGGATTATCAAACGAAATTTCTGTTTTGACAATATAAGATGATGAACGGAAAAAAACTGAAAAAAAATGAAAGTTATAACTTTCGCTCAAGTTGTGCCTTGTCTAGTAAAATTGTAAATCGTAGGTGTTTTTAGTGTTGTTTGTCGCCTAAACTCTTAGCTCTTTGTTTTCACCCAATATTTTGACAATATAAGATGATTCACGGAAAGAAATTGACAAAATTTAAAACTCTTAACTTTCGCTCAAAGTTGTGCCTTGTGTCGTAAATGGTAAATCGTAGGTGTTTTTAGTGTTGTTTGTCGCCCAAACTCTTAGCTCTTTTTTCCCCCAATATTTTGACAAGATAAGATGATTCATGTAAAGAAAGTTCTAAAATTTGAAATTCATAACTTTCGGTCAAAGTTGTGTTTTATATCGTAAATGGTAAATCGTAGGTATTCTAAGTGTTGTTTGCTGCCCATACTCTTAGCTTTTTGTTTCCCCCAATATTTTGACAATATAAGATGATTTATGAAGAGAATTTCACAAAAAGAAATTGACAAAATTTTAAAGTCATAAAATTCGCTCAAAGTTGTACCTTTTGTCGTAAATGGTTAATCATAGGTGTTTTTAGTATTGTTTGTCGCCCAAATTCTTAGCTCTTTGTATCCCCATTATTTTTACAATATAAGATGATTCACATAAAGAAATTGACAAAATTTTAAAGTCATAACTTTCGCTCAAAGTTGTGCCTTGTGTCATAAATGGTAAATCGTCGGTGTTTTTAGTGTTGTTTATCGCCCAAACTCTTAGCTCTTTGTTTTCCCCCCAAATTTTGACAAAATAGGATGATTCACCGATATAAATTGATAAAATTTGAAAGTCATAACAACGTTTGGAAAGGTCTAGTGATGAAGTTAGTGTAACACCCCCAAATCTGAACCCATTTGGAAAGGTATTACCGCCAGTGACCTCAGTGTTCCTTACCGAGATCACCCAAGGCTTCACCGTTTGAATACAAACCATGAAATACAATGATACAAAATGATAACTTTATTCATATAAAACATGAGTCCCGGGATTACATCTCAATCCCGAATAGGACAAACACAGAGTTTAACAAAGTACAGCGGAAGTCTTTAAACAAGGTACAACGAAAGTCTTTTAAATATATTACAAACAAGGATCTTGACCACAATGGTCATCTCCCAAGGATCTCAACCTGATTAAAAGAAATTATTAAAAAACATCCAAAAACAACCGTCGTCTTCATAGTCAATCTAGTCTCCTCATATCTTTGCTCTATCTGATGTGCTGAATCGAACGGATGACATCAGCCAACCATGCAGAGAACAATTGTGATTGGTTAGTCTACTGAATAGACTATGCAAGGGTACAAAGCAGAGTGGTTCGAAGCAGTCGTATTAGGTTAGACTCATCGCTTCTCGAATAATAACCAATGACGATAGTCAACCATCATACTCCTACTGGAATAAACAAGAGGTATGCACAAGAGAAGATTCTGGAAGACTGAATCTTCACAGAAATTGACCCGAAAAGAGACTCCAAGAGATTGAGTATTTAAGGAAATATGACAAATCTGGAACGTTTAAAGAATCAGACATCAGTGATTTAAAAGCTGACTTAGATGTTTCGGTTCACGACCAACCTCACCGCTTACAGCGAATCCAGATTGGGAAGAGAACGTACTCTGATCAAAGTCAAGATGAGCTTTCCTAGCTGCACTATTTACTTAGCTGCACTACTCGCCAAAAGTATATTAATTATGTGCACTCGGGCACTTTATCTTATTAAATTCCAAAACCCACATTACATTATAAGCTTTTAAACATATGCTCTGTCACGCAGGACATACAACTAAGGAATGGACCTCACAGAATCCAAGCCTCTGGACTTATATCGAAGGAATGAACCTCACAGAGTCCAAGCTTCTACTATCGTAGGGTCTGATCGCCCTTTTCCCCAAGTTATAAAGAAACGAATGGACCTCTCGGAGTCCAGGCGTTCCTACGAATACTCGTGCTAACTAACAGTTCGAGCACAACAATAGTTCAGGATAAATCCACATAAATGCCCTCAAGGCGAACATAAATAATAGCGTTGTTCTAACAGATATACAACCTATTAATATCATTATTACAGTTTCCAAAACAGTTTATAAAACCAATTCCAGATAAACACAGTAATCATTCCAAATTAATTACTCAGATAAACAACTGATAATTAATGTAAATATGGAACGATGAGCAAGAGCGAACCGCCACTTGCCTGAATCCGCAGAGTTTGAATGAAGTCTAACGACGGGATTCCGGGCTCGACACAGGGACAGATCTGGAGCACAGATTCCTTCGGATCGACCCACAAAGAAACCCTAAGTTAGATTCGATAAACAACAATACAGATCTAAGAAAGAACGAAAGGAATCGAAGGAAACGAAACCCGAACGAAGGCCACGGAAGCCACGACAGCAACCGGCCAACAACCAAACTTGCGGCGGGCGCCGCCCAAATGCAGCGGGCGCCGCTCTTCACGGCTCCTCACGGCGGTGGCCACATCTTCACGACGGTCGCCGGGCTCATCACGGCGGTCGCCGGGCTCATCACGGCGGTCGTCGAGCTCATCACGGCGGGCGCCATGTTCTGGCCGGCGGTCGCCGCCTTCAAGCTGGCGGTCGCCGCCTCTATCCGGCGGTCGTCGTCGCTAAACAGAAACTGAAATACGAGAGGAAAAACTCACCCTCGACGATCGGTTTGGCTCGTCTTTCGCCTTGCTTGGTTTCTAGGCTTCTAAGGGCCTCCCAAGCTTCTCTTGGCCACCGGAAACGACACCAAACGAGCTCCGACGTTCGACTTGAGCTTTCCCGAAGAGCGTTTTTGAGAGTTTGAGAGCTTATGAAACTAGCCCTCTCTCTTCCTCCCAAGCCATCCTTATATAGGCAAATCCAAGGGAGAGGAAGGTGATAGGAAGCTTCCTTCTCATCCCTTGGGTAATAACCTTGCACTTTGTCTCTTGGATAAAAACCTTAGGGTAACAAACTTGTACTTTAGTGCCCATTGGATGATAACTCTTGGGCAATAATCTTAACCCCGTGTTAAATATATTCGTACACGAATGAGTATTAACTCCCAAAATGCGTCGACTGTATGTTATTTCACTGAGAAAAATATTACAGAGGCAGAGCACATTACAGAATGTCTCAAACTATCTGAATTAAATCCGACGTACGAAACGGGTACTCGGGAAAATTCCCAAAATTTCCAAAATAACCTTACAGAAATACGGGGTATCACATTTAGGCCGAGAAGACAAAGCAAGTGTCGCAACAGTGGTAAAGTGGAGGTTGCCTAGGAGTCTAACACGAGTAAGTTGAGCATGTTCTTCTTCCTCTAAAGTTCCAATTATATTCACCTCTATAGACTGCATTTGGATGTTGTTTAAGGGGCAATCAACAAATGCATGATTAGGATCAGCACAACAGCCGCAGCCGGGTGAGAATCCTTCATATCAAACCATCATCATGAGAATGGTCCCATCTGTGTGTTGGATTCTGAGGAATCTTTTGAAATCAAAAGCTTGCATGCTCACACAAACACGGGCAAACTTCATCTTGTTTTTAATGTTAGATGCTTCATCAAGCTTAAGAAAAATCCCAATGTTTTTGTCTTTAAGAATAAAAACCAGAGCTTGGTCATTGAAGAGATAAAATGGGAGAAGAGGAATACGGATCCAGATGTCAATTCTGAGGATATGCTCATTCAAAGGTTGGAAAGTAGAAAAGTAGGGGAGCATGACAACAAGACACCCCTGAACATGGTAAGGGCAATTATGCCAAACCCAATCCCGAGCCTCACGGTTGACAAAGACAAAGAGCAGCCGGTAATTCCCCATTTTCCTAACCTCAATGTCATCCTTAATACCCTTCCAAGCTTCTTTAAGATGGCCAGTGATAGTAAATGTAGCAATGAAAGAGTTAGTCATTCTGAGGAATAAGGAGAACTAGGTAAGGTAGGCTAATTCATTTTGAACAGCAAAGAGTTGAAGTGGATTAGGTAAAGAGGTGGGAAGAGCTGGAATTTGGTGAGCAAAAGTAACATGGGTGAAGTAGCATACCTGGCCAATTTTTTTATTTATTACTCCATAAAGATATATAAAGTAGACTAAGGGTGCAATTAATGCACAATAAATATGAGAAAACATCTCTTATTTTTTTGTTGATCTTTCATTACAAACTACATCTTCTAATATAGATCAATAGTGAAAGACACTCTCATAATACAAAGATGTCTAGGGTTCAATCCCCTTTCATAACAACGTTATTTTACTATTTTATCTTTCATTATTTTTTTTGTTTATATTAATTAGTTACTCAAATTTTTATATCTATCTATCTATCTATAAAATAGACTTTTGTCCATTAATGCCCTACAACAAATTAATATACTTTTTCCCTAATTTTTTGCTTTCATCTCATTTTAATCTATATACTCAGTATAAGATAAAATATAGTATAGACAATAAAAGACAATCCCCTAAAACTCACATTCAAAACATACAAAAAAAGTTAACACATACTCAAACGACAGTTTAAAAATAAAGACTCTTCCATTTCCTAAATATAGGATACAACCATGGCACTTAATGCCCATATGCGTAATTCTGGATAAACTTACGTTCAGGACAATCAACAATAAAAAAAATTAAAACACGAGCAACCGACTGTTACAAAATACAAACTTGACAATAAGTGCCCACCTCCATAATCCATCCTAAAACTCGAATTCATCAAAACAAAAAAGAAGAAAAAAAGAAAACAGACTACGATTGTTTCAATTTGTGAGATTTAACAGATTTAAATGACCATGGCTAGAGAACACACATAAGATTTAAACAATTGTGTCTCTTAACTCAAAAGATACACCATATATAATTTGCACTCAAACGGTTGTTGGAAATAAGACAATCAATTAGGCTAAAAAATGCACAAACGATTTTCTCTCTTAACTCAAATATACCAATAAATATTGGCTCTTCCCATCTATTCACTTGGTGTGTCACTACTACAATTGATCTCTTATCTTCCTTACTTCTCCTGCACAATCATTGAAATCATGGCTGGAAATACAACAGGGGAAAGAAGATGCATTACACTTAACTAATTGCTTGAAGATGTAAGCTCCAAGATTAAAGTCATGATTTTTCGCAAATGAGATGTTTTCGATTGGCTTGGGACATACAAGTCCACATATCTCCTTCTAGAAGATTATATGGTACATCAATTATTTTAATTTTCAAGTATTTCTTATTTTAATATTGATTTGTATATGTATATGTTTAATAATACAATGAAAATATTTCATTTATTAACTTACACATGACCTTCAGAAACAAAGCAGGTCGGTGGACTATATAAATAAATTTTAGATTTAATATTCTATTTAATTTTTTTGGGAGTGGCATTCAAGTTTGTACGACTTAGTTTATGTGTTTTTCTGCTTATATTCATACTTGCAAATATATATGGGATAATTCCATAATTTGAGGCCTCCAAACATTTAAAAATATGTAAATTTACAAGAATTGCATGTTTAGTGTTGTCACCTCAGTTAGTATGATAAAGACTTTCACCATTTTGGTTAATTACATCTTATTTTAGCCTATTTTTATATTATTGGTCATTAGATGAGGAAATACAAAAAATATTAATCTCAGTAAAATAGACTATATGGTTAATACCTTAAACTTCGGGATATATAGTTCTGGTGACAAAATCTTATAGAATTTTTTTGTGTTTGGTGTTTTTATATTTGACTTTTTAGGCTATGCGTTTCAGACTTTCACAAAAAATATAAGTACAAAGAAAATGAAAAACAATTACATTATAGTCCAAGAATATTGTATATTAAATTATATAGTATTCTAACATTATTTTGAAGTATAAAGAGTGCATTGCTAATTAATAGTGAAGATTTTCATGAGGTATTTAAGTTTGATATTTCATCCTCATTCAATTTCATACAAACAAAATTATAAATTCTCAATGTAGGAATATTTCAACCAGTATCTCTTCAATAATATGGTTTGCATATTTTAAGTTTTCAATATTAACAGTCAAATGCAAGCCCAATTCCCACTATGACTAAGACATGATAATTGGCAATCAACTCTAACGATTAACAAAAAACCATTGTGAATCGAGCCAATAATAGAGGAATGTATAAATTCCAGTTAATAAAAAACTATTGAAATGATAACATAGTATACAAGTCGCATTCAATGTGTAATTATAGGGTAAATTGCAGAAAATTACCCATTAAAGGGCAAGTTTAACAAAAAAAAAATACAAGAAAAAAAAAAGCTTCTAAAATACCAAGTTTACAGAGAACCATCTCATGTTTTTTTTTTGTAACTAAGAATCACCCCTGTTACGAAAGTCATTAATCTTCTGTTAAATACATAATTGGAAATAAGTTGATTTTTTAATAAGTCATTCTAAAATAGCTACTCCAAATTGGAAATTTTTAGCTATATGTTCAAGAATATGGTTCACATATTACAAAACTTACAGGTGATGAATTTAACTTCCAATTCATATCTACTTTGACTGCTTAACAGATGTATATAACAAATCACCACGAACAACCAAAGATATGAAGTTACAAACAAAAAAATTGATAAGTTAGATAAAAATTAGGGTCAACAGTTGTACCATAGATGTTCAATTCACAATAGAGTTAAGAAAGAGCTTCAAAAAAATTACATGTCAAGTTACTTGAGACTTAAAGCAAATAAAACGAGGTGAGTATTGGAATTATCGTTCATCTTCCAACCAAAAAACCTCGCCCTTTCTGGAATGTGAAAGTTATTCATGCTTAATTATAAAATGTTTGTTTCTGAGAATGAAACTATAAAATTAAGCACTTACTATTAAGTACTAACACTGAAATAATTTTTTTTTACAAAAAAAACACTAAAATAATTTTAACAAAATAATAATGTAGTATCAATATATAATATCATAACATATTTTTGTTTAGTTCTAATAAAAGATGATATAATCATAAAAGATAAATATTATTTCATAGTATAACAGAGCCAGCCTCAGGCAAGTGGGTTCAAGCGACATGCGCCACCTTCAAACTTTGCCAAGTCTGGCCGAGCTAGAACGGAGATGACTCAAGGAGGGTCTACGCAACGTTCGGGCCAGGGCAAGAATATGATCCAGTGCTACAACTGTGGTACACCCGGGCACAAGAGTAATGAGTGTCCGAAGGAAAGGAAGACGAGCTTTGCCTGCGGGAAGGAGGGCCACTTACATACGTTTTGTCCGCAGAGGAGGCAGAAGGGAGCTGAGTCACAGCAAGGGTCCGTTAGTCATAACAACCGATCCAGATTCAAACCAGTGGAGGCTCCTAGCCCTTCCACATAGACAACTGCTCAGAACAAGGGGAAATGCCCTGCTGCTTCAGGAGGTCAAGGTCTACGACTCTACGAGATGCATGAGGTTGATGGACCGAATGCTCCTATTGCTCAAGGTACTCTATACCTTCATTCTACTTCTGTGTGTATACTATTTGATTCGGGTGCTACTCATTCTTTCATCTCGGAGGATTGTGTAAATAAGCTAGGCTCTGAATAACAAATCACCACGAACAACCAAAGATATGAAGTTACAAACAAAAAAATTGATAAGTTAGATAAAAATTAGGGTCAACAGTTGTACCATAGATGTTCAATTCACAATAGAGTTAAGAAAGAGCTTTAAAAAAATTACATGTCAAGTTACTTGAGACTTAAAGCAAATAAAACGAGGTGAGTATTGGAATTATCGTTCATCTTCCAACCAAAAAACCTCACCCTTTCTGGAATGTGAAAGTTATTCATGCTTAATTATAAAATGTTTGTTTCTGAGAATGAAACTATAAAATTAAGCACTTACTATTAAGTACTAACACTGAAATAATTTTTTTTACAAAAAAAACACTAAAATAATTTTAACAAAATAATAATGTAGTATCAATATATAATATCATAACATATTTTTTTTGTATGTTTCATAGTACAAAAGGCTCACAAGCCTCATTGCATACTAAGCCTAGCTTATTTACACAATCCTCCGAGATGAAAGAATGAGTAGCACCCGAATCAAATAGTATACACACAAAAGTAGAATGAAGGTATAGAGTACCTTGAGCAATAGGAGCATTCGGTCCATCAGCCTCATGCATCTCGTAGAGTCGTAGACCTTGACCTCCTGAAGCAGCATGGCCTTTCCCCTTGTTCTGAGCAGTTGTCTGTGTGGAAGGGCTAGGAGCCTCCACTGGTTTGAATCTGGATCGGTTGTTATGACTAACGGACCCTTGCTGTGACTCAGCTCCCTTCTGCCTCCTCTGCGGACAAAACGTATGTAAGTGGCCCTCCTTCCCGCAGGCAAAGCCCGTCTTCCTTTCCTTCGGACACTCATTACTCTTGTGCCCGGGTGTACCACAGTTGTCGCTTGAACGTTGCGTAAATATTATTTCATAGTATAAAAGAGTAATAATATGTTTTGATACTAAACATTTAAGGCATAATAAATATATAATACTATTAATAAAAATAATAATTTTTTTAATATTGTACCTTAAAGGTTATTAAGAAAAATAGAACCGAAATCACATTTGTTAAAATTTAAACTGCTAAGGGATGGCAAAAATTAATAATTAAATTTGTTAAGTTGGTTAATCATTGCTTCTCCATAATTCCAAAAGAAAATTATGTGACAATTCTATAGTATACAATATTTAAATATATAAAATATATAAATGTAAAAGAACGCACATGATAAATTGTTATAAAAAATTATTCTCATACAATGTTGTAAACAAGGGTAAACAAAAAAAGCATTACGTATATTAATAATTTAACCAATCACCAATGGAATAAACGAAATATAGTACCAAATTACAAATTCGCATTATAAAATCAAAATATAAATGCAGAGTGTTGATTACATGGTACAAATATACATACACAAATTACAACTTTAAATAAATAAAAAACACATACTAAAATAAATACTTTAAACAAAAAATATTGAAAACAATTTATAAATTATCACTAGATTCAATACAATTCATTAACCAAATTGAAAATATATTCCGTGCTATGCACGGGTATGCCTACTAGTTCTCCCTATAAGGCAAACACTAATTTACGAAACCCAGTTGATCCTCTAGTCACATTTCTCCCATATATTCGATAGAATCAACAAATGTAGTGTTTTTATTCTTTTCCCTATAAATATTAATGTATGGTTTTTTCTAGTGTGTGTCCATGAACACACTCTAAGAACTCCTTTTTTGATAATTATTTAGTTAGCTACTAGTTTAATCTTGTTTGTTAAGGGTTTATCAATTCTCTATTAGGAACATTTTGAAGATAAATTTTCTATTTAAACTTGTTAGCATGTGTCCATGGACACACACTAGAAAAACCGTTAATGTATATACGAAGTACTATCATCAAGCAGCTGATAGAGTAGAGTGCGTGACGTGTAAATGAATAAGCAGATTAAGGACAGGAAATCAAAGATTACACCATATAATCTAATTTGAATCTACATGGGATTTCATTTGACCAAGTAATTTTCGTGCAAGAAAAGAAAAAGAAAAATAAATTTTGGATAAGATCCATCATCCATCCCCTTTCTTAATAGAGTTCACTGTTTACACTCATAAAAGAAAATGCAACTGCAACCAAAGGCATCATAAATTCATCATCTGCCCCAAATTTCTCGGTCCCATAAACGCTGTTAGAAAGGCGGGCATTTGCTGTTCTTGCCATCTACCAGCGCTGCAAGAGCGATCGGATTTTGTTTGGGGGAATTTGGAATGGCCACCAACAGATTCAAGAGAATCGCTAGGGTGTGGGGAGGATCATGGGAAAGGAGAAACATCTCTACATCCTCGTCTCTGTCTTTTTCCTCTTCAATTGATGGCGATGCTCTTAGTAGCAAGGCCAATGACAGTATCAAGGAATTGAATCTTTTCTCAGCTATCAATCAAGCGCTTCACATCGCCTTGGATTCTGATCCTCGGTTCGTCTTCTCTCCGTCTATGATTCTCCTTCCAATCTCTTCGTTTAATTATTCCTTTTAATTCATGAACTAGTCCGTGTTTTTAGGGTGAAATTAACCATTCGAGCTCTTCTTGTACAGTGCTTACGTATTCGGAGAAGATGTTGGTTTCGGCGGGGTTTTCCGATGCACCATAGGGTTAACAGAGCGATTTGGTAAAAGTAGGGTTTTCAACACTCCTCTATGTGAACAGGTAACTGCTTGCTTAACTTACGTGTATCAACATTTCTGTATTTCTTAACCAATTAATCCTTATGTTTTAGCTATCAGTGTCTTGTTAGTTGTTATATAGGATTAATTACATCTCTGCTTTCATTTTGCCTGATGAAACTTATTTCACTTGGTGTTTATGGTGACTCTACTAATTACCTGTCCTAAAACCCAGGGTATTGTTGGATTCAGTATTGGTCTGGCAGCAATGGTATGTTGTCTTTCGTTATCTTGTAAGAGAAATTGGCCCAAATTGATCCATCTGATATACATTGATTCTCCCTTCTGCTTCACCACAGGGAAATCGAGCTATTGCGGAAATCCAGTTTGCTGATTATATCTTTCCTGCATTTGACCAGGCATGTTTCTTGCTTGTGCTTAAAATAACATCATACTCCTCATTCATTGATCAAATCTGTCAAATGATTTCTCCTACAGATTGTCAATGAAGCTGCTAAATTCAGGTACAGAAGTGGGAATCAGTTCAATTGTGGAGGTATGTGCGCTTCAAAGCTGGTATTTTAAGTTTGCTTTTTCTAAAATTTACTTCATTTTTTGTTCATTTCCTTTTTTAGGCTTGACAATAAGGTCTCCATATGGTGCTGTTGGCCATGGCGGACATTATCATTCCCAGTCTCCCGAGGCTTTCTTCTGTCATGTTCCTGGTCTCAAGGTATACATCTGTTTTAAATTTCTACTTACCATGTATTTTACACACATTTTTATTTTATGAAACAAAAGCTGTAGATAAACGAAACCTTGTTGGATACTTAGTGAAGTCAATCTATAGTGTTCTGTTTCTTAAGCTTCAAGTTGTATCAGCATTAGCTGTTATTATCTTGAATTACTCTGCACGTTTTTCTCTCCATCTAATATCCATAACTATCTATTGGTTCTTCACCAGGTAGTTATTCCTCGAAGCCCCAGGCAAGCAAAAGGGCTGTTACTGTCATCCATACGTGATCCCAATCCCGTGGTTTTCTTTGAACCGAAGGTAGAACATTGTCATGATGTACCATGTTGACTTGTAGAATCTAGAGCTTGTGACACTTGTAGTTTCAGTTACAAACTGTGGATTATTCAATCTTATGTCTGTTGGACTTTCAGTCTCTTTACCGTATCGCGGTGGAGGAGGTTCCGGAAGATGATTATATGTTGCCTCTTTCACAAGCAGAGGTAGGCCATGTCTACAACAAACGTTTCCTGTTATCTGTATTATTAAGCTGATGGAAATGAGAGTGGAAATCTGTTCAGGTGATCAGAGAAGGCAGTGACATAACACTCGTAGGGTGGGGGGCACAGCTTACTGTCATGGAAGAAGTCTGCAAAGACGCTGAAAAGGTGATCGAGATTGAGGGCGTATCTCTGAATATTTCGCTTTTGAAAAGGAAACATTTCTGTTCTTTCTAGCTCTTGGTTACCTTGACATAAGTTCTCTATAATATGCAATGGGAACATGACAGTCGTTTGCATCTTCTCTGGGATTTTATAATTTTCTACCTGTACTTTTTTCCATTTTCTTTTAGCAGTTTCATGAATTTCTATTAATCATATGTACTCCAAAGCAATTGAGTTCAAACAAAATGTTCCTTCAACAAGTGTAAGCTACACCTACACGATAAACAATGGTATTGTGTGAAGATGCTAAATATCTGAGTTTCTCAGGAGGGGATCTCATGTGAACTGATAGATTTGAGAACTCTATTGCCTTGGGACAAGGATACAGTTGAGGCGTCCGTCAGAAAGACCGGAAGGTTGCTTGTAAGTACATTTTCTAGGTATGACATCCTTCTAAGTAGATCATTTTGTTGTGTTTGTTGATTTTCAGACTACTTGCAGATTAGCCATGAGGCCCCAGTCACTGGGGGTTTTGGAGCTGAGATTGCTGCTTCCATTGTTGAAAGGTGCTTCTTAAGGGTAAATACTCTTATTGTACATTTCCTAGCTGCTCTGATTGGTTGATGGCTTTCCATTATGATGGGTGTAGTTCTGTTTTCTAATGCTTTATTCCATTGCTGATAGACAGAGGGAACTAGATAGTTATCTGATTTCCTGATTTAGGTGTTTCTTCCTATGCCTCTTTGTCTATACAAAGGGCTTCATGTTAATGGAGCTCAAATTGGATAGATCACATACTAGCTCATAGCATTGTAGAGAAATCTGGTGTAATTGCATGCACTAACAAATATCTGCTGCCATACATCAGCCATAACAAAATTCCTCTTGCTAGACAAGAATGTCCTTCCTTGTCGTTTCGATAATTGCTGCTTCTTGGCAATGGATTTTGCAGTTGGAAGCACCGGTAGCTAGAGTTTGTGGCTTAGATACACCGTTTCCTCTCGTTTTTGAGCCCTTCTACCTGCCCACCAAGAACAAGGTAAAGATCGTCTTCCATTGCCTTCTTCTGCTTGTGACGTACACAACAATGTAGTTCCTCACGTTTCATCTTTATCCTACCCTTGTTGCAGATATTGGACGTCATAAAACTTACTGTAAACTACTAGATACTGAACTTTATCGGATGAATATCTTCTGCGTCAATGTATGCTTGTACTCGTGGGGATGCAACGATCAACTCATCTTAAATTCATAGGCACGTGCTTCGTTGTAGTCAACGATTTAGTTTGTACATGTTCACAATAAGAGATGGTAATGTGAAGCTAAATTGGAAGTTTCAGAAGAGATTCACGTCTTGTCAGTTTCATGTATTTAGCAGTGACAGTGGGGATTAACCATCAATGTAATGTCGCAATGTTGTTTAGCTTAAAATAAATGTACCTTTTATGACGAACAAAGGAATTTCCATTAATGGAAATCTTTTAATTTCAAATTTCATGCTTTTGCTGGTTTACATATAAGTAGACCTGTCAATTGTATCGAAGAAGTGGGGGCCACATCAAAAACGGGTTTGGGTTGATCATTAAAATTTACGGGTTGATTGGGTCAGTCATAACGGGTTAACTCAACGGGCCAAAAACATCGTTTTTTTTTTCTTATAATGAACTTATAATCAAATAAGATAATTAATATTATATTTTTTATATTAAATATAATATAATATTCAATATGAGTAAGATAATTGAAACCTTGTACCAATGAAGCAAGATGATTTCTAACTCTTAATAAAATATTTATTCTAAAAAACAAAATTTAAAGTATAGATTGGGGATTAGACTCGATAAGGATTTGGACCCAACCCGAACCCGATCAAATTTATATTTGTATAAGTTAATATAATATAAACTATAAAACAACATTAAAATTATTTTTTGATGTACTTTTTTCTCAGCTATATAAAATATCAAACTTATTGTGTCAAGATTATACTAAATAAGCATGTTCCCATGCTCTGCACCGATTTGGATATATATAAATGTTATTTTTAACCGTGAAGTAATTTTACTATACAACATATTATTGAATAACATGAAGGCAATCTTGAACCGATCGACAAATAATAAGGGCCGAAAATATCGCCTCTATTAAGTCCAACATTCGAATCCATAATTATTTAGAGATTCATCAAGAAGATTAGGAGATAGTTGAACAAATTATTATAAATAAGAGAAATCACATGTAAAAACACACACATCTACTCTACATTCGAGCTCTTAAAATTCTACTCATATTCTTGTGTAATCCTACTACTATCGTGAAGTACTTTCCTTCGATTAGTCTCTCGATCCAACCAACCAAGGAGATAAGCAGCTTTATATTATCGTTCAAATTCTTCTTCTCTTCATATTTATCATATTTTTCTTGTTCTTGCTATTCGATTGTGGCTTATCGACTATTTTCCCTCTCAATTAAACAAAGTTAGATTTTGTTTCTTTTTTGCCCAAAATAATTTGGCGCCCACCATGGCACAATTAGTCGATTTCTAACCCGATCCTCTCAAAGAAAACCCATCTCCCATCCTCATGGCCAACGAATCAAACCCTCAAGTCACAATCTCTGACCCTCGATCGGAGAACCAAGTCCAGAGCGATCCTGAAACCCAGGATGCCAACCAACACCCAAACAACGCAGCCTCAACTAGCCAATTGACTCGCATCCAAGAGGCCATAGCCAAAATGGATGCCCTTGGGGAAAGCCTTGACGAACATCGCGCTTGTACTGAGACCTTAAGGCAATAGAAAGCCCAATCCGACCCGAAAATCGCACGATTATTCCAAGAACACGCAGCTTTGAGATTGCAGGTACAATATGTCGCCTCTGCCCCAGGAACATCCAGACGCCCACTCAATACTGAAGGCATTCAGGTTCGTCTGAATTTGGGAGATTAGACGACAGTCCCAGTGATTCCACAAACGCCAAGAAGCAGGGTCGTTCAAAACAATGGTATACTTCAAATGCCTCGGGTCAATTCTTTTGATGCTAACACTGCTACTTTGTCCAACGGAGCAACCAAGCCCCCAACGGCTCGAGTAGCACCAATGCAGGTCGAGTCGATCCTCATGGATCTCGCAAGTATACAAGCTTTCCTTACACGACAGGTCCAAGACCAGTTGAAATCCATAGACGATCAGATCGCTCGAATCCCTAGGGTTCCATAACCCATCGAGAAAGAAGCCGTTGATGGATATGAAGACTCGCCTTTCCTAGAAGCGATTGCACAAGTTAAAATTCCTAAAAAGTAACACATCCCCAACATGCCCAACTACGATGGGACACGAGACCTTGACGATCATATCTTTATTTATAAGCAGAAACTCATGACCAACTCAATTCCAAGGGGGGACAAGGAGGTTGTCATGTGCAAAAGTTATGGAAAGAAACTCGCAGAACCCACTCTAACCTATTTTATTAATTTACGACAGGGATCGATCGCTTTGTTCCCCGAATTAGTCAATTCCTTCCAAAACCAGTTCGCTAGCAGTCAACGACTTGAGAAGCATGTAACACCCCCAAATCTTAACCCATTTGGAAATGTATTACCGCCAGTGACCTCGGTTTTCCTCACCGAAGTCACCCAAGGCTTTACCGTTTAAATACAATCCATGAAACACTTATGATACAAAATCATCATAATATTCAATTAAAGCATGAGTCCCAGAATTACATCCCAATTCCGAATAGGACTAAGTATAGAGTTAAACAAAATACAGTGGAAGTCTTTCTTAAAATATACAAAAAGGGGTTGTGATCGCCATGATCACCTGCCCAAGGTTCTCAACCTGATTAAAACATTAAAAACATCCAAAAACCACCGTCTTCTTCATAGTCATTCTAGTCTCCTCATATCTGCGCTCTATCTGATGTGCCGAATCGGACGGATGACACCAGCCAACCATGCAGAGAACAATTTTGGTTGGTTAGTCTAATGAAAGACCATGCAAGGGAACAAAGCAGAAAGTTCGAAGTAGTCGTATTAGGTTAGACTCATCGTCTCTCGAATAACAGTCGAGTACGATAGTCAACCACCATACTGCTACTGGAATACAGAAAAATGCATGCACGAGAGAAGATTCTGGAAGACCGAGTCTTCCCAGAAATCAACTCGAAAGAAGACTCCAACGAAATGAGTCTTATAGGAAGATATGACAAAGTCTGGAACAACACAGAATCACAGAATTACAGTATCGCATTCGAGCGACTAAAAGTTAAGACGAGCTTTCCTAGTTGCACTAGCGCCTAGCTGCACTACTCGCCCAAGGTATATTAATTATGTGCGACAACGGCACTTATCTTATGATATTCTCAAACGCACAACACGTTATAAGTTTTTAAATGTATATATCCCATGGATCCTATACATATAGTATTAGGTGGGGTCTAGCCACCTCTCTACTATTTTCCGAGATTTGTGCCACCAGCTAAGTGTACCCCCTCTATACTCGTGTATCAGAGGTTAGGTCATGACCGTCCGTATGGTATTAGGTGGGGTCTAGCCACCTCTCTACCAAATTATAAAGAAACGACTGGATCCCAACGAATCCAACGTTCCTAACTACTAGTGCTAACTAAACAGTCCAAGCACAACAATAGTCCACAGACATCAACATAACCGCCCTCAAGGCTATCAACATAAATATATATTCATAATAGCGTTGTTCTAACATATATACAACCTATTATAATATCATATTTTAGTTCTCCAAAACAATTAACAAAATTGTTCCCAGACGAACACAGTATTCATTCCAAATTAATTACTCAATTAAACAACTGATAATTAATGAAAACATGGAATGATGAGCAAGAGCGAACCACCACTTGCCTTAAATCCACAGAAGCTTAAACGAAGCTAGGTACAACGACAACTGGTTTCCGGGCTCGAAGCAGGGACAGATCTGGCAACACAGATTCCTTCGGATCGACCCATAACGAAACCTTAAGTTAGATTCTACAACAACGAGTACGAATCTAAAGAATAACGAAAGGAATCGAAAGGAACGAAGCCCGATCGAAACCACAGAAGCCAAGGCCGAAACAAGCCAAGAGCTTCTGGGCGGCAGTCGCCGCCTGCCTTACGGCGGGCGCCGCTGTTCGTGGCGGCGGTCGCCGCCTGCCTTACGACGGGCGCCGCTACGAACATCAGAAATATACACGAGAGGCAAAAACTCACCGATGTCGAGTGTTTTGCTTCTCCTTTCCTTGCTTTGGATTCTAAGCTTTCAAGGGCCTCCAAAGCTTCACTTTGCAACTGGAATAACACCAAATGGAGCTCCGGCGATCGATCTCAAAGTCTCCGGCGAGAGCTTAATATTCCGACGAGATGATTGTGAGGGATTTGAGCTTCGTTTATGTGCTCAATTCGATCCCAATCCATCTTCTTTTATAGCCTCCAGCCAAGGGAACAAGAAATGACAAGCCATGCACGTGGAGGGCCGAGATCAAGCCGTCCCCCGGTCGCCGGCAAGCCCCTGCAACTTGCCCTGCAGTAGTGGCGGCGGTCGCCGCGACCGGCAAGAGGTCACCGCCCTTATGGGTCTCTGGCGGCGGTCGCCGCATTCCTAGGCCACTTGCACAGGATGATGAGGATGACATCGGCTACTTGGCGGCGGTCGCCGCTAGCCTTACGGCAGTCGCCGCCAAGGCCATTTTGCATCCGATTAGCCTTGGATTAGCTTTGGCCTTAGCCAGGGATAAATAATAATCGTACACGAACGAGTATTAAGTGCCAAAATACGTCGACTGTATATTATTTCACTTAGAAAAATATTACAGAGATTAAGATCATTACAAAATGTCTTTCTGTCTCCGAAATTAAATTGACGTACACAACAGACGTTCAAGTAATTTCCAAAATACCCTTACAGAAATATGGGGTATCATAAAGCAATCGATCGAACTTTACAGGATCGTGCAAAGAGCTGAAAAACCTCTTTGTGATTTTCTTAACAGGTATAACTGGATAATGGTCGCGATCCCCAACTACGACGTCCCGACATCCATTGAAGCCTTCTGTTCGGGGTTAATCCGAGGAAGCGAACTGATGCGCTCCTGGCTAGTCCTGAACCAGGCTTCGGCGAGCCGCCGAAGACCAAGACCGTGGCGTCCCCCTTGGCATCCGACAAGCCTATTTAATTAGCTAATCTATGTATTTTAGTACTTTCCGTTTTTAGTATTTTCTTATTTAGTAGTTGCTAGTTTTAGCTTATTTCATGTTTTGGTATGCTAGCCCATCTGCGTATGGACTCGGCCCATTAGGTTAAATAAGGCCCATAAAAGGTCGTGCACAATTTTGGCTATATATAGCCTTCACTTGTAATCGTTTTAGTTACGTTGAAATTTATGCCTAAGCTTCGTAGTTGAGTTGAACTCCTCCCTTTAGGCCTCAGCGTCACAAAACTGGTTAGACCCGACTAAACCATGTCATGGTTCACGAACACAACCTTCACTCTCGCCCCACCCTCGCCCAAGCGAGCATAAGAGAGTCGCGAACCATCCTTCCCGGTGGTTCGTACTTATTTGGTTACCAAGAGAAGGATCCGAGACCATTTCCTACCTAGATCCGGCGTCAGACGAGATCCGAGCTATCAGATTCATATCAATTGGTATCAGAGCCCTTGGTCTTGTAAGTCGCATACACTCCATTGCATCGCTAACGTTAGCGTTGTAACACTCCACCGTCACCGTGCTCCATCGCTCGCGTCGAGTGACAATCATCGCGTTCTTTCCCTCAACACTTTTGGCTGAGACGAGCGACTCACCACCAAGACCTAGATCCGACGTCTACGCGACATCTTCGCTAGCATCCGAAGGCAGGAACACATCAACTAGTATCAGAGCGTCAGGGATACGAAGTGCGTCTTTCCTTCTCCGACGATTACAGATCCGGTGGCACCACCGCCAGATCCGCAACGCCATCGCCACCACCGCGCGCAACTCGCCCCTCCCCAACATCGTCCTCTCCCGTGCGCAACCCCGACGTCCCACCACCACCACCGGCCTCTCACCTTTGCTGCATCACCGTAGCAATCCCCATCTAATACCAAACAAAAAAAATCCAAATCCAAACCGCACCTTGCTACGGTTGGTAGCATATATTGCCCATCTTTTTCCTTTGACTTTTCAAACTTCAAATTTAAATTCAAAACCACGTGGATCCGATATCTTCTAAATTCAAAATCCCCTCCCACCATATCTTTGACTTTCCAACCAATTATACATTTCAAAAATCCCTACCCACAAATCTCGGCCACTTCCAAACCTTCCCCATTCAAACCGCATCTTTGACCAAGATTATTTGTTGCCAAAACAAATACAACCAAATCCCCTCTTTCTCGGCCTTATCCAAAAAAAAAAGAATCACAACCAACTATCCGACCTAGCCAACCTGAACCACCCTTAGCCGAGCCGCACCCACTCCATGGCCTACTGGCGTCGCCAATGGGACTATGAAGGCGAATACATTGATAGATGGTCCGAGTACTACACCGAGCTTCGTTGCGAGGCGGACCCGGATTGGATCCTGCCGCCCCACGCCTATGCGCCCCCGCCACCGATCCGACGCTCCGACTTGGCGCCCCGCTCCCACACGTCTTTGCCCAGACGCTGCGCCCGCGACTACGACCCGGACTGGATCCCGCCGCCCCGGCACCGCATTCCCGACTTGCCATTCCGGCGCCATGACTACGATTCTCTGCCTCGTCGCCACCACCACCCCTCGGCGCATACGAAATCGGATGTATCCTTTGCCACTCTTCAAGCCGAGCGTGATGTTGCCGCCAAGGTTATCGCAAATTAGAGGCCAAGAAAGTGGACCTCAAGCGTCAGCTCGCCCTGCCGCTGCACGGGCACAACCAACTAGCCCTGCCGCCGAGCCCGTCGCCGTCGACCCAAACTTGTTGACGCCGCCTCCGGTCTTGGCTCCTGCGGCAGCGCACGCGCCAGTCACCGCGCTAGCGCCCCTCGCTCCCATGCCCGCGCGTGAACCCGACTAGAAGGGGATGAGAAACCTATCAGAATTGAGGAAGATATAGACCGAGTTGATCGAAAGTCAAAATCCAACAACCGGCGCAATGGGAGACAACAACCCTACTAGACGGGTCATAACGATTCCTCACAGGTAAACAATTCTCGTGACAGGGACTCTTACTGGAAGAACAACTCGTCACTCCCACCAAAGATCCACTCTTACAACTTTAACATTTTCGTACCTGAACTCGTCAAGAGTTTGGATAAGTACGACAAAGAAGTAAGATGGCCACGGAAAAACGACATGCCCGATTCCATGAAACACATGACAAGGTGGTGCGATTTTCACGACGATCATGGCCATGGAACGGATGAGTGCATAGCGCTACACAAGGAAGTTGCACGTCTGCTGGCACAAGGATTCCTCCGTGACGTGATCTCCGACAAAGCCAACGCGATGCTCGAGCATCGCAACCAGGTAAAAACTGACAGACCCACTACCCATGAATGTGCAAAAAATGTTAATGTGATTTCAGGAGGATCAAACATATGTGGATACAAATATTCAACAGCTAAGCGACATTCCAAAGAGAGCAAAGGCGATTGACCAACAATGACGCCCGCAACTTGGATCGGGGACACGCCCACCATCAACTTCGATGATTTTGAGGCTGACCCCCATCAAGATAGATTGATAATATCCCTTTCCATCGATAATTGCTTGATCCGTAGGATACTCATCGACACTGGCAGCGCCACGAATTTGTTGAACTAGCCACCTTAAGAAAGATGGGATTAAGAGAGGATGATGTCATCTATAAATTCACTGCACTAATCGGGTTTAGCGAAGAAGTTAAGTATATGAAGGGGAAATAGTGTTGACAACATTCGCTGGTGGTGTCAACCAGCATGTAAAGTTTCTAGTGATCGACTGCCCCTCTCCATACAACGTCATACTTGGCATACCCTGGGTTCATGCCATGAAATCTATACCATCCACTTACCATTAGTCGATCAAATTCCCAACGAAGTGGGGGGTACATGAAATAAAGGGCAACGAACAGTCTGCCAAGGAATGTTATGTTGTAACCCTGAAGGTGACAACCGAAAAAGATCAAGCATAGCAATTACATAACAGCAAGGGTGCGACATGATACATTGAGCCCGAGGCGGAAAAACTCGATGAGATCGCATTGGACCCCTCTAATCCAAGTCAGACGGTAAGAATCAGGTCTGACTTAAATGACGATCAACGGAAACGTCTGGTCGATTTTCTACGCCTCAACGCGGACTGCTTTGCATGGTTGCATGAGGATATGGTAGGAATAAGCCCATATGTCATTACGCATAAACTAAATGTCAACCCAACTTATCCTACTATAAAGCAGAAATGACGAAATTTCACACCTGAGTGAAACAAAATCATCGACGACGAGGTTCGAAATTTGCTCGAGACGAGTAAGATAAAAGAAGTAAAATATCCCAACTGGCTTGCTAACGTCGTTGTAGTACAGAAAAAGAACGGGAAGTGGCGAGTATGTATTGATTTAACAGATCTAAACAAGGCGTGTCCGAAGGACTCCTTCCCGTTGCCACACATAGATGTGATAGTAGATGCCACAACGGGGCATGAGATGCTCACGTTCATGGATGCCTTCAACGACTATAATCAAATTCACATGGATCCAGAGGATCAAGAAAAAACTGCGTTCATAACAAGCCAAGGAACGTACTGCTACAAGGTAATGTCTGTTTTGGGGCGAAAAGATCGAACCGAACTAGATTGACTTAAGAAGGGAAACTAGACAATAACGAGATCGAATTTATCTAAACAATCCAAACCAACTCAAGAATCAAATAGACAAGATTAAGCAAACATAATATAAACTTATCTCCCAGAAAAGAGAGACGCAATCAAATATAGGAATTTAGTCGTCGGTTGCTTCAATGTTGGAATAATGAACTAAGCAAAAGAATGATTTTTTTATTACAAGCAAACATTAGGACCCATCTAGTTCGATGGCAATCCTAAATCATCCCAATGGATGATCTTTACAAACTTAGTACCAAAAAAAAAATCAAAAGTAGAGTTCAAACAAAAAGAACGATCTCTTGTTTTGAGTAGAACAATAGTAGAATGCTGCTTTAATTGAGTAAGGCTGATAATGTGTGTGCTAAATCGATAATCTCCTTCGTATTTATACTAATCCTAGGCTTAGATCAGCTTTGCTGGTTTGTCCGAGATTCTCGGGAGTCGTCGAGTCGTCTACCAGTCTTCCGAGTTCCTCTCCAACAACTTCTTTGCCAACGTTCACTTATGTTCTCTAGGTCTTCTAGAAGGCGGCCTGATTAGATCATTTGGGCCGGCCTATTGGATCAGATAAATCGTGGACCAACAATTGCCCCAAGATCAATTTGGGCTAGAAATGACGGTTGATGGGACGATTTGATCTTCCAAATTTTCTCTCTAGTGCAAATTTTCTCCTCCGATTCTTCCGCAGATGTCCAGGCGACGTGTCACTTTCCGATTGGACCATTAGATTGACTGGAGATGCGGCGGTTTAACCTTCTTTAATAGGCCATCATTCACCCTCTCTTTTCACCATTTTTTCTCTGTAGAAAGCTTTCAACTTTCAAGGTAAAATTCCAAATTTCTTACCGTTCCTTGATTCTTCTTTCATGGCGCTTCTGAGATCCAAGAAGAGTCAGGTTTCATCCGGTGGCTCCGGCAAGAGAGAAGGCATCTTCACCCCTTTAGTGCTCCTAAGTCCATAAGATTCCTTTCTTGGTACCTTGACCCATCCAGAGTTAGATAGGATTCTTGAGGTCGGCCAGTTTCCGGAAGGTACTGTGGCGCGTCTTCCTCTCCCTCACGAGTGAGCCGACTAGCACCGAGAATGTTGGTTTGTTTTTTCGAGTATCCTTTTAAGATCGGTCATTCTTTCCCTTTCTCCAGCCTTGTCCGGAACTTCCTTACTGTCTTGAGACTTGCCCCGTGTCAGGTCATGCCCCATGCATGGCATTTGCTTAGAGTAGTTGACCTCTTAGTTTCTAGTCTCAACTTTGACTTTGATTTTGATGCCTTGTGGTACACTTATTATTTGAGCAGTCGTGGGTCATCTAGGTTCCAACTATGCCTCCGGCGGAATAGATCTCCCATAGCTTTGAATCTTGATGTTAACGATCGTTGGTAGAGATCCCACTTTTTCTCTGTGGAGCGAAGGTCGCTCGAAAGGGGTGTTGACTGTTCTTTCTTGCTCTCGAACTAGAGGAAGATATGTATTGTATTTTTCCTTTCAGATTAATTGTCGAATGTCCTCTAAACTTTTGCTCACATGTATTTTGTTACAGCGCCTGATCCAGAGGAGCCTGAAGGTTTTGAAATGGAAACTGCTGCTTTACTTGCCCTTTCCGAGGCCGATCGGTCTTTCAAGAATATCAATTTCCTGGTGTCTGGCCCTGCTGACATGTGGACTCCTTCTATTTCCATAACCAAATGCACATGTTCGTTCCTACAAATATGCGTTTGGTCGGTCATTGGAGTCATTGTTTGCTTATTTTGTTGCGCTTTCCTGATAACATCCTGAGGCGGAAGTTCAAGTCCTCGCCTTTCGGGGAAGAGCCTTTTGGATCACAAGCTTTCCGTAGCTAAGGCGTATGCGTCGGCTAGGGCGTCCGCGTCGGCTAAGGCCATCGTTCTGGATTCACCATCGTCCAAAACTTCCGGGGCGAAAAGAAAAGTGATTGTTGTTGCTGAGCCGCTGGTAGGTGAACTTAAAAATAGATCTTTGAATGATCTGCTCCAAACTTTGGACCCAAAGGCCAAGAAAGAGATTGTCGATCTGTATCCTATTGATTGTATTGACGAGGCTAGGGCCGCGACTTGGAAGGTATGTGAAAAGTCATCTGTATATGTGTATTTATCGTATTTTTTCTTTTACAGTAAATGAGCACACGTTTTTCTTTTGTACACATGCCCTTCAGTACTCCATTGTGACATTTTCGACCGTGTAGGCACTAAGGCTAGGGCCGCGGCTTGGAAGGTATGTGTGAAGGCTGCTGAGCACAAGTTGGCTTCTGTTGAGAAGAGATTGAAGGAGGCCCAGTCCTGGCTCGAGGATATGGAGAGTAATGTCGAGGAGTTCAAGATAAATAATGCCCAAGTCGTCAGCGATGTCGGAGCATATTATTGTATCAAATCTCGAGTCAAGATGATGGAGGAGTACGTTGCGGGGACCCATTCTGCTTGGAATATTGAGGAGGAAAAGGCGAGCATGGATCTCCTCTTTCCCAACGGGAACATTGGCGATGATCTGTACAAACTCATTGGTCTGGGTGAGGATGAGCAGAAAGAGGAGGAGGATCCTGAGGCGACCGAAGAAGCTGCTGAAGATGTGTCAAAGGTGCTCCCTATGGCGGCAAAGGATCAGAAGATTGCTCCTACAAATGCCGACGAGCGGTCAGGTGAATCTTAATGTAATGGTGATGAGAGTAGTTTGTTCGCGTCGTGTAGTTTGACGCTTTAACTTTGACATTCTGTGTTGTGCTCCATCGGGTAGATGGGAGGACAAATGTTTTGGCGACCCGTCCACCATCATGGGTCGCGTGTTTATGAATGCTTTGTTTTTTGCATACTGATGAGGCTAAAGTCGTAGTGCCTATCAAAGTAAACCTCAAAAACCTAACTAATGTAGTAAGGTAAATAAGGATCGATCCCACAGGGAGGTAAGCAATCTTCCTAAGTGCAAAAGGTTGTATGCCAATAGTAACAAAAGGGGGGATTTTGGTTTGTAAACAAGTAACAAAGTAAATCAAAGCAAAAGATGTAATCAATGGGTGAGAAGTGACTTAGCCAGACAAATATCCGCACTTCAGTTTGATTGGTTGATCCTAGATTATCTCCAATTCCTACCAATGAATATTCCTATCCCGATCTTATGTATATAAATAGGTCAACCAGCCCTGAAAATACTTACCATTAAACAATCATGAAACCATCAAGATTCAATCTAACGACAACAGTAAGCATAAGAATTAACCAGGATACATGCAATACTTAACAACCCGTCAATACTTGACATGTAATCAATTCTCTTCACAATAAACATTCACAACCAGTTCCTGTAAATTGCGGTTGCTACACAAGATAAGGGATTTTAACCAGAAATATCCAAACCCTAGCAATAGACAATCACTAATATCAACTAGGTGATCAGACTAGTCAAATCAGCAAGAATCATGGGATGAAGCACAAAGAGAACTAATATAATCAAAGGTAAGGAAATAGAGTTATAATCTCACAATCAAATACAAACGAAGGCTTCAATCGTCGGACTAAGCAAAAGTTGCTTAGTTCTTCATAGTCTTCAAAGCATAAAAACTCTAAGGGAAAAACTGAACGATAATGTGATTCAATGAATTATGCAAAAGGCTGCTAACTAATGAAAGATATAAACCTAGCAAAACCTAATTTCCAAAAGATAGGAAATAATATCCTAAAAGGAATTAAACGGAAATAAAAGAAAAGAAATAAAAAGGAAATAAAATAAACAAAACTCGGACGAAATGAAATCCCGGCTCCGCGTTTGTGAACAGTAGCCGCGACCGCGGAAAAGTCTCTGAAGTGCTCGCTGTCTGTCGTCAAATCCGCGGGCGCGGATGCGGAAAACCTTTTGTAGCTCTTCTTCTTCTCGCCTTCGGTCTTCTCTTGTGGCTTCGCCTTCAACTCCTTAAGTCTTCATTTAAGCACTCAAAACCACCAAATCAACACTTCTTCTCCACAACTCCATTCTCCTAAATTGTGTCCTAAACACACACAAATGGCACCCCAAATGCTAGTAACAACTCCTAGTTACACACTACAAAGTAGCGCTTATCAAATTCCCTCATGCTTAAACCTTGCTCGTTTTCGAGTAAGCTAATAGAAACCTACTCTTCCAATGAAATACCCAAGGTCTCAGGAAGCACAACAAAACTATCTCCACTAAGAACTGCACCTAAACATGAACCTCCAAGTACCAACACAATCAACACAACACACAAGCTTAAAGGAAAGCAGAGTACTTCCCCCAAGCTTAACCCGAACCCCATAGAGTGAAAGTAACCATCTAATCCTAGCCTCCATCTATCTTCTTATAACTCCCAGAGTGACCTACCCAAATCCTCCTTATATCACCTCTTCTTATGTCACCACGTCAGGAAAGATGAGGAATCCTAATAATCACTCTTCTTCTTTTCACTCATTTTGCCAAGGCGCCCTTTCGGGTTTTCACCAAGCCACTCATTTCATTTTTCTATAGATGGGCTCACAAAAACTCACATCACTCTTGACCTCTTATTACCCCAGCCTAATGATGGTCCAAGCCACCTGCTTATTGCCTAAGCCGCCCTTTCAGGTTTTCGACTTAGCCCATGATTTCTTCTTTTGTCTTTTTTTTTTCTTCATATTTTTGACTTTTTCTTTTCTTTTCTATTCAGACGACCAGTAAGTATAGATCACTCCCCCATGCTTAAATATTGCATTGTCCTCAATGTAATGAAAGACAAAAAGATGAAGCACATGGAAAAGCAGAAAAGTACTCACACCGTCGCCGAGGTGGCCTGGATGTGGATGTCGGTGCTAGCGGTAAAACATTGAAAACACATGTCACTGGTGTTGCGGCGGTCCTCCTCAAGTAACTCCATGTGCAACCAAATAGATCCACTATAAGGTGAAGTGGTACATCAAAGAAACGGGGTTGCACGGGCCTTCAACGAACACAGAATTGGAGCCCTAATGCAATCGTGTAACGGGCACTGGTGTTCCTCCTCATCAGCTGTCGAATGTCGGTCCATCATCGGTGCCAAATAAAAATGTCGGGCTAATGTCTCCTTGTTGGCAGCATGATGCACACCGTCTCTCAAAGTAAAACTCGGACAGGTGGGCCGCGATCACGGAAAATCGTCGATTTTTTTTAATTATTATTATTATTAATTTTTTTTCCAGATAAGGGGACTTACAGTGGTGAAACCGCGGTCGCGGCAATATTTCCACGGTCGCGGTTCCGTGTCTGGTGCGAGTTGAACACCGTCTTCGAATTTGTCTTCGAGTCTCCTACCTGCAGGTTAGTCTAAATACGAAACAAAACAAATAAAAACTTGAAACGAAAAAAACATGAAAAGAATTACATACCTCGGGTTGCCTCCCGAGCATCGCCTTGGTTATTGTCGTGGCTCGACATAGTGCTCTTCAGATCAACTAGGGTTGCTCACATCAACCGAACACTTAGGGTTACAATCAAGAGGGTGTCTCTTTGCATCGTCAATGTTTTGTTCGACCCTCACCCAATCAAACTCCATGGTGAGCGAACCACTACTCACATCAATCTTTGTATTCGCCGTTTTCATGAACGACCTACCTAACATCACAGGGGCTGCATGCTTGTCTTGCCCTGTATCCATCACAAAGAAATCCATCGGGAAAATCAGCTTATCTACCTCTACCAGAACATCCTGCACGATTCCTTTGGGATACACATAGGACATATCCGCCAATTGAATCACTGTCCCTGTCTTCTGTAATGGCCCAAGCTCCAAAGATTCGTACAATGAGAGAGGTAGTACATTTATAGATGCACCCAAATCCAACATGGCTTTATCGAACGCGGTGTCACCTATCTTGCAAGGAATACTAAACATGCCTGGGTCACTACACTTCTTTGGCAACCGCTTTTGCAGCATAGCGGAGATATTCTCACTCACCTGAACCTTCTTCTTCGCTTTTACTGTTTTCTTTCTCTTAATCTTGCACAATTCCTTCAAAACTTTTGCATAATGGGGAATGATCTTAACTAGCTTGATCAAAGGAATGTTTACCTCACAATTGCTGAAGGTCTCAAAGATCTCCTTGTCGTTTTCCGGCCTTCTAGTATCCTTCAGTGCCTCAGGGAAGGGCGCGGGTGGTTTCAGCGAACTGAGTGGAGGAAAATATGGCCGAACGTAATCGTCATGGACGTCATAAGGGAAAACGCGGTCGCGGTTTGGGGCCCGCGGTCGCGGTTCAACATCTAGGGTAACGGGGGTGCCAACAATTTTTCCGCGGTTGCGGATGTCATTCCGCGGTCACGGAATTTTGTCAGAATGTTCTTCTCTTCCAGGAACAATTCCGCGGTCCCGAATTTCTGGCTGTGGTCACGGAAAAACACCGATTTTTTCTTCGCTATCAGTGATGATTCTACGGTCGTAGAAATCAGGCCGCGGTCACGGTTCTTCTTCTGTTGCATCCGTCACTTCCTTCATTTGTGTTCCACTCCTAAGCATCATTACACAAACATTCTCCCTCGGGTTTGCTACTGTTTGAGATGGTAGTTTTCCCGAATCTCGGGCTTTCAGTTTGCTCACTGCTAGAGAAATCTGACCCACTTGCTTCTCCAAGTTCTGAATGCTGGACTTCATCTCTTGATTTTGTTGGACCATAGTGGTTGCCAACGTCGATACACTCTGAGCGAGAGACTTGATCATGTCATCACTAGACATAGACGAACTTGTGCTTTGGCCTTGATTTATGTCGTCAATTGTGCTCTAAATTGTTGTTGTTGTTGACCTCCAGGCCGCTGAAGTTGTTGCTGCTGCTGTAAGAACTGTGGTGGCCTCTGATGGAACTCCTGATCATCACGACCCTGAGGGGGATTCTGCTGGTTCCCGTACCTCAAATTAGGGTTATCTCTCCACCCTGGATTGTAGGTGCTAGAGTACGGGTCATATCTCGGTCTAGGAGGGCCGAAACCTCCTATAGCATTTACTTCAGCAGTAGGCTCCTGCAGCGTGGGACACGCATCCGTAGGGTGCATCGTGTCATAGCAGATTCCACAAGACTTGACTTGTTGCTGGTTTCCCTTCATCATAAACCGCTTCATCATCTCCTTCATCTCAGCCATATCAGAAAGTATTGAGGACGATGGCTGAGAGTCTGCAGTCTTAACTGTGTGAGCGATCGCTCTCTTGCTAAACTGTCTTGAGCCCTCAGATAACTCAAAGAATATCTCAAATGCTGCAGCTGGCGTCTTGTTGAGAATGTTACCGCCACAGGCTGCGTTTACCATTCGACGCTCATCATCAAGAAGTCCACCATACAAATATAGCACGGTGTCTTGGTCAGAATAACCATGATATGGACAGCTTGATATCAACCTCTTGAACCTCTCATAATACTCATACAACGTCTCAATATCATGCTGCTCGATATTGCTCATGTTCCTCTTCAGGCTATTGAGCTTCGTTGCAGGAAATTATTTCTCCAGGAAGGCTTTCTTCATCTTTTCCCATGTGTCTATGCTTCTTGGAACCAAATAGTAGAACCAATCATTGGCCGAATCCTTCAGAGAGAAAGGAAAGGCCCTCAGCTTGATCTGGTCCTCAGTAATATTCCTTGGCTTCATACTGATGCAGACAGCGTGGAATTCAGAAAGATGTTTGTTGGGGTCTTCTCCACTCATCCCATGAAAGTGGGGTAATAAGTGAATCAGCCCAGATTTAAGCTCAAAGTTCACGCCATCCACCAATTCTGGAAACTGCACAGCAAGCGGCTGCTGCTCTAGATTCGGCGCAGTCAACTGCCTCAAAGTCTGTTATTCTACCATCTCGAGTTGCGTGTAGGCTGCTATACGATTCTTGGAAATTGTTCGTTCAATTTCTGGATCAAGATCTAAAGTAGGAGAGTCAGTAGCATGGGTGTGGACCATAAGATAGGTCCACACAATAGTAGGCAAACAAACAAACACACAGAAAAATTGAAACTTGCCTCCCCGGCAACGGCGCCAAATTTAATGAGGCTAAAGTCATAGTGCCTATGACTTTAGCCTCATTAAATTTGAGGCAGTCAACTGCCTCAAAGTTTGTTCCTCAGCCATCTCGAGTTGCGGTCGGCTTCTCTACGGTTCCTGGAAAGTGTCCTCTTAATTTCTGTATCAAAGATCTAAGATTGGAAGGTCAGTAGCACTGGTGTGGACCATAAGATAGGTCCACACAATAGTTGGCACACAAACAAACAAGCAGGAAATTTTTTAACTTTGCCTCCCCGGCAACGACGCCAAATTTGATGAAGGGGATTGTCGTATACACCTATCAAATAAACCTCAAAAACCTAATTAATGTAGTAGGGTAAATAAGGATCGATCCCACAGGGAGGTAAACAATCTTCCTAAGTCCAAAAGGTTGTATGCCAATAGTAACAAAAGGGGGGATTTTGGTTTGTAAACAAGTAACAAAGTAAATCAAAGCAAAAGATGTAATCAATGGGTGAGAAGTGACTTAGCCAGACAAATATCCACACTTCAGTTTGATTGGTTGATCCTAGATTATCTCCAATTCCTACTAATGAATATTCCTGTCCCGATCTTATGTATATAAACAGGTCAACCAGCCCTGAAAATACTTACCATTAAACAATCATGAAACCATCAAGATTCAATTTAACGACAACAGTAAGCATATGAATTAACCAGGATACATGCAATACTTAACAACCCGTCAGTACTCGACATGTAATCAATTATCTTCACAATAAACATTCACAACCAGTTCCTGTAAATTGCGGTTGCTACACAAGATTAGGGATTTCAACCAGAAATATCCAAACCCTAGCAATAGACAATCACTAATATCAACTAGATGATCAGACTACTCAAATCAGCAAGAATCATGGGATGAAGCACAAAGAGAATTAATATAATCATAGGTAATGAAATAGAGTTATAATCTCACAACCAAATACAAACAAAGGCTTCAATCGTCGGACTAAGCAAAAGTTGCTTAGTTCTTCATAGTCTTCAAAGCATAAAAACTCTAAGAGAAAAACTGAACGATAATGTGATTCAATGAATTCTGCAAAAGGCTGCTAACTAATGAAAGATATAAACCTAGCAAAACCTAATTTCCAAAAGATAGGAAATAATATCCTAAAAGGAATTAAACGAAAATAAAAGAAAATAAATAAAAAGGAAATAAAATAAACAAAACTCGGACGAAACGAAATCCCGGCTCCGCGTCTGTGAACAGTAGCCGCGACCGCGGAAAAGTCTCTGAAGTTCTCGCTTCTGTAGCTCTTCTTCTTCTCGCCTTCGGTCTTCTCTTGTGGCTTCGCCTTCAACTCCTTAAGTCTTCATTTAAGCACTCAAAACCACCAAATCAACACTTCTTCTCCACAACTGCATTCTCCTAAGTTGTGTCCTAAACACACACAAATGGAACCCCAAATGCTAGTAACAACTCCTAGTTACACACTACAAAGTAGCGCTTATCACATACCTTGCTTTTGTTTGTTTCATTTTGCAGGTGGACTTGTCGATCGTGTCCTGGCCAAGTTGCGCGACGTTTGGTCGAGGCGGCCTGTTATTGTAGTTGTTAGTGTGGCATGCCGTGTAGTTCCAGGGAAGAGTTTTGTAGTTTTTTTTGGATAAAGACAAGTACCTTATTTTGGAAAACTTTCCTTAAGACCCAATCTTCTACCTTGAAGATCTTGACACGAACATTTTTATTGTAACTTCTGGCGACTTGTTGCTGGTACCTGACCATCCAGATTCTAGCCTTCTCTCTGATTTCATCCGTGGTATCGAGGTTATAAGATAACTCGATGTCGTTTTGCTCTGGGGTTTATAGCCCGTATCTTGCCATCGGGACGAGGAGTTCGGCAGGTATAACTGCTTCACTCCCATAGACTAGTGAAAAAGGAAATTGTCCAGTCGCGTTCTTTGGGGTGGTCTTATCGGACCATAGTATTAGGGGGAGCTCGTCTGCCCATTTCCCCTTTGCCCCCATGAGACGCTTCTTGAGGTTGTTTATGATGATCTTGTTACTGGACTCGACTTGACCGTTAGATTGTGCGTACCGTGGTATGGATGTGACCAAGGTGATGTTCTATTTCTTGCAAAAGGATCGCGTCTTGCTACCGATGAATTGGGAGCCATTGTCGCATACAATTTCTGATGACGCAGCAAAACTGCATAGGATGTTACATTTTATAAATGAAATGACGTGCTTTTCATTTACCTCTCTATATGCTTCAACTTTAATCCATTTAGAAAAATAGTCAGTCATAGGAAGGAAGAAGACGCGTTGTCCTGATGCTGGTGGCAATTTTCCTACGATGTCCATTCCTCATCGCATGAATGGCCGGGGTGCTAGCATGGGGTGTAGCATCTCTGATGGTTGATGGGTGATAGGTGCGTGCCGTTGGCAAGTGTCACATTTTTTGACGTAGTTTGTTGCGTCTCTGTTCATCATTGGCCAGTGGTATCCCGTTCTGAGGGCTTTACCTCACAGGCTACGCCCTCCAGTGTGATTCCCACATTCTCCGTCGTGTAGGGATTGTAGGACGCGCCTGACTTCAGTGGTTCTTAGGCAGTGCAGGTATAACCCTGTGATGGATCGCTTCAAAAAATATTGTCTTTTATGTCAAATGTTGCTGCTCGTACCTTAAGTTTCTTGGCTTCCCCTTTGTCTGTTGGGAGTATGCCGTCTTTCTGCCATTTGATATAAGGTATGGTCCAATCTTCTTGGTTGTTTATCATGTCGTCTTCAATGTCGTCGCTTACTTTAGGCGACTGTTGAGACGACTTGGGTCTCGCCGCAGCTGGTTGCTTTGAGAGTTGTGGGGACTGTTGGAGTTATGACGTGTGCCAGTGGGATGTTGCGGATGTCGTCGGGGCGTAAGGCGGACCTGAGGTTTGCTAGGGCGTCAGCTTGAGTGTTGAGGTCACGTGGGACTTGCATGATGGTGAAATTCAAGAATTTTTCTGTTAATTTCTTGACGACGTCTAGGTAGGCCATCATCCTGTCGTCTTTGGCGGCATACAACCCTTGTACCTGGTTAACGATCAGGAGGGAGTCACATACCACTTCGATGTTCAAGAGTTGTGAGGTCTTGTGCGAGTGTCAGTCCGAATATGAGTGCTTCTAACTCTGCTTCATTGTTGGTCGCGTCCCACTCGCACCTCACAGCTTGGGCTATATGGTCCCCTTGTGGTGATTTTAGTACAACTCCTAGCCTGACTCCTCTTATGTTGGACGATCCATCTCTATGGAGCTGCCACGTGCCCCTGTCATCTTCGGTTGTTAATGTGCGGCTTCTTTCGTGGCTTCTTGCTCTAGTGTTGGACTGAAATCGGCCACAAAGTCTGCTAAAGCTTGAGACTTGATTGTTTTTCTCAGTTCATATTCGATGTCAAAGCCACTCGGGTGTATCGCCCATTTTGTGATTCACCCTGTGAAATTAGGTTTTCTCATGATGGATTTCATGGGATGGTTGGTCCGCACGATGATGATGTGTGATCCGAAATAAGGCCTTAACTTGATGGATGCCATGACCAAAGCTAGGACCAATTTTCCAAGCAATGTGTACCTCGTCTCAGCCGAGAGTAGAGAACGACTGACATAGTAGACTGGGGACTGTTTCCCTTCCTCTTCTCTTGTCAAGACTGCGCCCACCGCCGATTCTGACACTACTAGATATTGTGGTAGTGGCTCGTCATCCTTTGGTTTTGCTAACAGCAACGGACTTGTCAGATATGTCTTCAGGTTTTGGAAGGCCTATTCATGTGCCGCTGTCCATTCGAATGATTTGTTTTTCTTCGGGGCCTCATAGAAGAGCTTGCATTTGTTGGAGGATTTTGATATGAACTTGTTGAGCACTGCTATCCTTCTTGTCAGCTTTTCAACATCCTTGACACATCTTGGGGATCTCAAGTTGACAATTGCTTTGATCTGGTCCGGGCTTGCTTCTATCCCTCTTTGGGTCACCATATATCCCAGGAATTTTCCTGAGGACACTCCAAATGAGCATTTGGTCGGGTTCAACTTCATGTTGTATCTCTTTAACACTTCAAACACTTCTTTTAAGTGCCCGACATGGTCTTGTGCTGCTTTTGATTTGACAAGCATGTCGTCTATGTATACTTCCATGATGTCCCCGATTTGATATTTGAACATCTTGTTGACTAGTCGTTGGTACGTTGCCCCTGCATTTTTTAGCCCGAAGGGCTTGACTTTGTAGCAGTATGTACCTTGATTGGTTATGAATGCAGTTTTTTCTTGGTCGTCTGGATCCATTAGGATTTGATTGTTCCCACTCAACGCATCCATGAATGTGAGCATTTCGTGGCCTACGGTCGCATCGACTATTTCGTCGATGTGTGGCAGCGGGAATGAGTCTTTGGGACAAGCTTTGTTCAGATCTGTGAAGTTGATGCAGACTCTCCACTTTCCTTTCTTCTTTTGGACCACGATGACATTGGCTAGCCATTCGGGGTATTTGACTTCCCTGATTTTACCCGTCTCAAGTAGGTTTTTGATTTCGTCGACCACGATTTTGTTCCGCTCTAGCGCAAATTCCTTCTTTTCTATTTGAGCGGAGGATAGGTCGGATCTACATTTAACTTGTGAGTGAAAACGTCGGGGGAAATTCCCACCATGTTCTCATGTGACCAGGCAAAGCAATCAGCGTTAGATCGTAAAAATGCTATTCGACTAGCTCTGGTCGAATCGTCTAAATCCGATTCGACCCTTACCGTGTGTGTTGGCTCTAAAGCGTCCAATGCAATCTCATCTAGTTGTTCCATTTCTAGTTCGATGTATCGCTTGGTCCCTTCGCCGCACTGTAATTGCCATGCCGAGTGTCGCTTGACCGCCCCTTTCATTGATGTAACGTAGCAATCTTTGGAAGCCCGCCGGTCATTTTTTATTTCCAGTACCCCCCCACTTGCTTGGAGATTTTATAGTCTGATGATATGTGTAGGGTACAACTTTCGTCGGGGTCCCAAGTCCCATCGTAATTGGGCATGTTGGGGACGTGGATTTTTTTGGAATTTTGACGCGTGCGATTGCTTCTACGAAGGGCGAGTCTTCGTATCCATCGATCACTTCCTTTTCGATCGGTTGCGGGACTCTTGGAATCCGAGCGATGCGATCGTCCAAAGCCTTCATATGCTCGTTGATAACCTGCTTTATGAAGTTTTGGAGATCCATAAGTGTGGTGACCTGCGGAATAGCTACTCGGGTCTTAGTGGGCTCGATCGTAGAAGGTGGAAAGTTAGTCATGAAAGCACTGACTGTGGGGGTTTAAAATGTACCAGTAGGTTGGGCGACACTCTGAGTGATTGGCGCTATAGGCGTCGAATTCGCTCCTTCCATGTTGAGACGAGTTTGGAGGCCTTCAGTGTTGACCACGCGTCTTGATCCTCCTGTGGCCGAAGCGGCCGAATTCACCTGTGATTTCAAAAGTTCATTTTCACGAGTTAGTCGTGCAAATTCAGCTTCAGATTGGGCACTTAGGGTTTCGGTTCTCCAGCGCTGTTGAGCCAGTTCCTCTTGGAGGACGCTCATGCTCTTTGCTAATTCTTGGATTTGGGTATCCAAGATGAGCGGATTAACGACATCTTAGGCTTGATTTCCGACTAGGGTGCCGATTTGGACTTGGTCTTCAGCGACGATCATGGGATCTCCAGAACCGGCCATGATCGAATGAGGATTGGATCATTGATTTGATCGTTGATTGGCTAGATGCCCCATGGTGGGCGCCAAATTGTTTTGGGGCGAAAAGATTGAACTGACCTAGATCGCCTTAAGAAGGGCAACTAGACAATAATGAGATCGAATTTATCTAAATAATCCAAACCAACTCAAGAATCAAATAGACAAGATTAAGCAAACGTAATATAAACTTATCTCCCAGAAAAGAGAGACGTAATCAAATATAGGAATTTAGTCGTCGGTCGCTTCAATGTTGGAATAATGAACTAAGCAAAAGAATGATCTCTTGTTTTGAGTAGAACAATAGTAGAATGCTGCTTGACTTGAGTAAGGCTGATAATGTGTGTGTTACATCGATAATCTCTTTCGTATTTATACTAATCCTAGGCTAGATCATCTTAACTGGTTTGTCCGAGATTCTCGAGAGTCATCGAGTCACCTACAAGTCTTCCGAGATCCTCTCCAACGGCTTCTTTGCCAACGTCCACTTCTGTTCTCCAAGTCTTATAGAAGGCGGCCTGATTAGATTATTCGGGCTGGCCTATTGGATCAGATAAATCATGGCCCAACAATGTCTTTCGGCTTAAAAAATGCAGAGGCAACATATCAAAGGCTCTGAGATCAAATCGGAGACACCATGGAACTTTACATAGACGCCATGGTCATGAAGTCCAATATCGCGACCAATCATGTCAAGCATTTGGATGACGCGTTCAGGATCCTCAAGAAATACAACATGAAGCTGAACCCGACAAAATGCTCCTTCGGAGTATCATCTGGGAAGTTGCTGGGATACATGGTGACCCAACAAAGAAAAGAGGCGAGTCCCGACCATATTAAGGTGATAACAAACATGAAATCTCCAAGATGTATAAAAGACGTCCAACGTCTCACCGGTCGAGTCGCAACACTAAACAAGTTCATATCTAAATCCTATGACAAATGCAAACTCTTTTATGACATACTCAAAAAGAGCAAAGCATTTAACTTAACGGGTGAGCATGAAAAATCCTTTCAAGATCTTAAAACATAGTTGGCAAACCCTCTGCTACTTTTAAAGCCAAAAGACGATGAGCCACTACCACTTTACCTACCAGTTTCGGAGATGGAAATGAGCGCCGTCTTGATCAAAGAAAAAGATGGTCGGTAGTTGCCCATCTACTATGTAAGTAAGTCATTACTGGCGGACGAGACACGATATTCGCTGCTAGAAAGATTAGTCTTGGCGCTAGTAATGGCTTCAAACAAGCTACGACCCTATTTTAAATCACATACTATTGTTGTTCGTACTAACCATCCCATCAAAACAGTCATGAAGAAGACGGAATTTATAGTCCGGATGGCAATGTGGGCAATACACCTAAGCGGTATTGATATATAGTATACCCCGAACGGCTATTAAATCACAGGCCTAGCAGACTTTGTGGCTGACTTCAGCCTAACCCTAGAAGAAGAAGCAGTGAAAGAAACGTCACAATTGACCAACGGGCCAAACGATGGCACCTCAGAACTACATACCGATGAGGCATCTAACTCGTGGGGAGTCGGACTCAGAGTCATGCTAAATTCGGCACAAGGGGACAAGATAGCCTAGGCCGTTCGCTGTGCATGGGAAGCTATGAACAATAAAGCTAAATATGAAGCCCTCATCTTTAGATTGACTTAGCACACAACTTGTCGATTCAGAACATTGAGGTGATCTATGACTCACTATTGATAGTCAAACAAATCCATGGGCTATATGCCGCAAAAGACGATAAGATGGTAGCTTACTTACAGGTCGCCAAAAGCTTGATCACTAAATTCAAAAAATTCGACATCAAGCAAGTCCTTCGTGATTCAAATACACAAGCTGATGCTCTTGCAAACTTGAGATTGGCTATCAGTTTAGACGATTTCTCCACTATACACATGGAATAAATAACGACCCCCTCGATCGCAAGATCCCCCAGGACGCCTGATGATGTCGTTTCACTTCCAGACATCACTGACCTCCCACTTGAGGAAGTGGTGGTGGCTGAAGTGGGAAACAATATAAAAGACGATGTCATAACTAACGAAGATGACTGGACCAAACCCTACATTGAGTGTCTTAAGCACGACATCCTGCCTACCAACAAAGAAGAAGTGAGGAAGTTAATGATTTAGCGTTTCATCCGAGATCGTATACGACAATGGATCCCATTTCATTAGCCATCGAACACAATCATTTTGCAAACAGTGGAGCATTAATCTGGTCACGACAACACCTCGATACTCACAATCCAACCGACAAGCCGAGTCGAGTAACAAAATCAACAACTTGAAAAAGTGACTCGTCCGAGCAAAACGGAAATGGGCCAACGAGCTATCTCATGATATGGATGCTATCGACAAACTTCGAGAAAGGGAAAGAACAAGGATGGTCGGCTACCAACAACAAGTGGCCAGAAGTTACAACAAGAATGTAAGAGGCAAAGTATTCATGGTAGGTGATTGGGTACTTCAAAAGGTCTTCTAGAACACTAGACACCCGAACGACTGTAAATTAGCCCCACAATGGAAAGGGCCTTATCAAATCAAAGATGTAGTCGGACAGGGAGCTAATAGATTAGACACCAAAGACGGACAACTGATTCCGAGAAGTGGGAACGCTACCCACCTAAAATTGTATCATTTCTGAAACCTTATCTTTCTTACACTTTACATTGTTATCCAATTTATTATTACAAAAGTCATACCGAGTTAAGCATCAGAGGGTCATTGGGGTAGACCCCCCAATGGTCGAATCCTCACGATCTTGTGTTTCTTGTGAGTAAATGACATAACAAACTTGGTACCAAGACACTACAACAGAACCAACATGACATTACATAAAAGAGCTTACAATACACGATTGATCAGACAAGAAAAGTCGCCTAAACAAAAGTATGGACGATATGTACATATTCACAACTCCTCTCTGAATACAAACAAGTTGTACAGCTGACACCCTATAAAAATGCACAAACTGACGCGTCACATTTATAGGGTTCACATATATACAATGAACGGACGACACATCCCTTACTCCTGGCTGGGGCAGTACCTGTACAATCAAACATGAAAGCAAAAGCAAGGTACACATAAATAAACTATATATAATGCGATTCACGATGGTGGACATATTGTGAAAAAACCATTATGCACAAAAGACCTACAATCTGAAAAAGCCTAAACAATAGGCGATGAAACTATTCATAAAAACTGCCGTAACACGATTGCCTTCCATCAACTTAGTGTAAAGAACTACTCTGACTTGTCAATTTCGATAACAAGAACACATGACGACCTAGATGCTGAACCACCAACCATCCCAACGACTGCCAGAGGGTCGACTCCCGGCGGGGACACCGTGGCCGCTGCATCTTCAAGATCCCAAGGGATCAGGTGATCAATGACAACCTCCTCGAGGGCTTCACTCCTTGATCCTAACAATGAGTAAGCACTAGGGTTCCCGGCGCTACTAGCATCATGCCGCTTCGTCACCTTCAGAGCAAACACTTCACCCTCTAGCCTTGCGACCTTCTCTTCGTCTCTGAGTCATTTCTTTTCTGACAGTCTGAGACGATCAACAAGAACAACCTGCCCTAACAAGCGCCTCTTGTCCGCATCATGTTTCTTGACAGACTGGAACGAAGCCTTACTCCTCATCTTTGTCAAAAATCAAGTGTGAGAACAATAGAATAATTACTTGACTTATAAATGGACGAAAGGTAACTACATGGAGAGCCCTCCTCCTGAAGAGTTCTCGACCGAGCTTCAGACTGGTGGTTAGTGTCAACTAATGTCCTACTCATCAGAGGCATCACCAACAGAAGCATCGTCACTTCATCAGAATTCGACCCGATTAGAGCATGATTCAGAGCAGGGACTAAAAGAAAAAATAACAAACTCTTTAGAGCAAAAAACAGAAACACGCGAGGAAAAGAAGATCTAGAGGAAGACATTACCAATAGTGCACCAATCGTCAAAGAGAAAGGAACAATTAACATTCTTCTCTAAAGAAATGATCTTCACAAAGAAGAAGCACATCACGAATCCCAATCTTGAACCTGACCATCAGTTGGCGGCGACAGAGGATCCCAACCAGGGCTATAATACAACCTAAAGCGATTGGACCCTCACGAAGTTAGAAATTAGGAATAATTAAGGTCTTCCATGACAAAGTCGACATCAAGCAGTGCCATCAAATGGTCTAGCACACTCAGCAACCTCCACGTTTCGGGCATAACCTGGAAGGGGGACCACCAAAGGAAACTCCTAACCAGAAAAAATAAAGAAACCTGTGACCTATGAATAACAGATACTTAGAAAAGCAAACCCAGTCATCTCTTCTCCAGTTAGCCCTCTCGTAGGACAATGGGAGGCGGGCCATGGTCGATATCGAGAACTCCCCAACATCCAAGATCACGTCCAAATCCGCCTGAGAAAGAGCCCCGACCTTGCGATCGGCTGCGTCTAGCAAACCCGTCGGGTGGAAAATTTTGGACACATTGCGAGTGAGAGGTCCATCACCTGAAGATCCCATTTTTCTCAAATTCAAAAGTCACCGCCGTAAGAACAGTGAAGATTGGTGATGTTACCGAAAGAAGTAGAAGTTACAGGGTTAAATTTACAAAATTTCTAAAACCGTTCGATGACGTCCATGTGGCACGGAGATCCTGCAGATCATGCTAGAAGATATCATGCAGCGAGTGGGAAAGGAAAAAAGAAAAGGACAATCAAACCAAGCGTCGCTTGATTCCTTTTCTTTTTGGGGCAATTGTTGGGCCCATAATTTGGCAACTCGATCGTGGCCCAAAACCAACGGCCTAAAGACAAACCCGGTCCATGTAAGGAAAGCAAGGATCATGCCGTTACAACCAGAAGGCAATTTTCAACAGATTGGTGAATAATAAGGGCCGTAAATATCACCTCCATTAAGTCCAACGTTCGAATCCATAATTAAGCAGAGATTCATCAAGAAGATTAGGAGAGAGATTAACAAATTATTAAAATTAGGTGAAATCACATGTAAAAATACACTCATCTACTCTACATTCGAGCTTTCAGATTTCTACTCATATTCTTGTGTAATCCTACTATGATCGTGAAGTACTTTCGTTTGATTAGTCTTTCGATCCAACCAATCAAAGAGATAAGCAACTTTATATTATCATTCAAATTCTTCTTCTCTTCATATTTATCATATTTTTCTTGTTCTTACTATACGATTTTGGTTTAGATCTTGTATATTTTTTGCGCAAAACAAAGTATTGTGAGAATTAAGTTGTATTAGGTTGCTAAAAATATGGAAAAAATACCTTAAAAATATTTTTTGTATTAAAGGAAGGATTAGGTTGTTAAAACAATATGAAGTTTATTTTGAACATGTGAGAAGGATTTACTGCATATAAGATAACATTAATGACATATAAAATATTGATACTATTTTTGTAACAAAATATATTTCTTATTGTATAAAATCAAAACTTTGAAAATATATTATGCATAGGATAAAGATAATCTTAATAAATAAGTATGAAAAAATGAAGTAATAAACAATGAATGTGAATGGTGAAAATGTAATTGGAAAAAAGTGCCTACATGTCGTAGCTATATGGATGACACATAAGACAAATTTGTTTGACTTTAATATTGCCTACTGATAAATTTAGAGAAAAAATAAAATATTTCAGAGAGATAAACTATAAGATGGATCTGTATACATTGAACAATTATTATTTGTATAAAAAGGAATTTTGTCAAAACTGCAAACTCAAAAGAAAATAAGCCATATAATATCTAACCGCTTATGGATTACAAATTTCATATACTTGAATTAAGTTAAATTTATATATATTTTTATTCCTGATAAGAATTGACAAAAATAACCATTTGTAACTTTCTGAGATATATATTTCAATTATGTATTATCAATTACTGTATTCATTATATCTAGTTTGATATCTTATAATGAATATTTGAGAAGATAGTATATACATACAATTAACTTAATTTATATATATATAAATTGAAAAGTTATAAAATGTAAGTAAATATAAAAAAAAGTGTGAAGAGTGAAATATATATTTAAAAAATGACCCATACAAGAATGTAAGTAAATATCGAAAAACATATATAGGATTCTAATGAGCTTTAAGAAGAGGAGATATTCACAACATACTTAATAAAGAATACAATTACATTGGCATAATCGTACCTTAAATCCACTATAAACAGGAGTTGCGCACTCGGGAGAAATGCCCCGGAAAAAGATTGCTTGTGCTAAGGCACCTTTCTCTTGGCTTGCAACTGCTGCCTCTTGTCATGCGTGTCCGATGCTTATTCGCTTATATAATTTCAGATTTTGTCTTTTTACTCTTTTCATTCCCTTTTTTCGTTTATTAGGGTTTTTCCTTTCTAAGTACACCAGTGGTTATATGTTATTTAACAACCAGTCATTATGATTTCGTGATGTGATGTGGTTTCCCTCATTGTTTCCCACTGTTGTGTCTCCACGTGGGGCACTGTATCTTGCCCGATGTTAAAATGCTTCCAGTGCAGCCTTTCGTATTCTCATCATTTTGTTCTCTTTTATAGTGTTGAGTATTTTTTCGCCGCAATGCAGGCAATGGAAGGGGTATGTTTTCCTACATGGTTATGTTTGTATCGCGCTGTGATGAGATGATAAAAATGGTAGTTGTGAACTCAAGAGAAATTCCGAGTAATGGGATTGCATGTGCTAAGGTGCCTTCTTGTGGGCTTGCTACCATTGCCTCTTGTCTTACGTCTCAGTGGTATCCTATTTTTTATCATTTTTTCCTTTGTGTGTCCTTTAGTATTCTCATAATTGTGTTCCCCTTTATGATGTCGAATGTTCTTTCGTCGCGATGCGAGCAATCGAAGGGGGTGTCATATGTAGTTTTGGTTGTATTTCACTGTGATGAAATGATAAAAGGGGTAGATGTCCTCCCAGGAGAAATGCCTAAAAAAAGACCGCGTGTGTTGACGTGCCTTCCCGTGGGATTGCTCGCTACTCTTGTCATGTGTGTCAACCGTATTCGCCTAGGTGCTTTTGGGTTTTATCTTTTTTTCTTTTCTTTTCATTTTCTCCTTTGTGCGGCCTTTAGTATTCTCATCATTGTGTTCCTCTTTATGATATCGAGTGCTCTTTCATCGCGATGTGAGAAATGGAAGGGGTGTCCTATGTTGTTTTGATTGCACTGCGCTATGGTAAAATGATAAAAGAAGTAGATCTCATCCGGGAGAAATGCCTAAAAACGACCACGCATGATGAGGTGCCTTCCTGTGGGCTTGCTATCACTACCTCTTGTCTTGTGTGTCAGCAGTATTCGCCGGGGTATTTTCAGGTTTTATCTTTTGCCTATTTTTATTTCCCTTTTCTCGTTTATGTAGCCTTTCGTAATCTCATCCTTGCGTTCTCCTTTATATTGTCGAGTGTTTCTTCGTTGCCATACGAGCAATGGAACCGCATGTGATGATATGCGTTGGCCTGCATGCCATTATGATTTGGTGATGTGGCATGGTTGTGGTGATGTGTTGTTTTCTATGGTTGCCACCACCTCTACTTTTCTTGTGTGGCCTTTTCTTATGGAGCATATAATTTTTGTTTTTACCTTTTTCATTTCCTTTTTTCCTCTACACCAGAAAACCAAAGTTCTTGCCTTCGTAAACAACACCGGTTTTTCGCATGTATTTATGCCATTTCTATGATTAGATACATTGCTTCTCTATAAAAAAACGTACTTTTACATCCTTCAGAATAGGTGCTTTGTTGCATATCATAACTTAGGGACCTCACCCAACGAATGGACGAGCTCCAGGGGGAGGAAAGAGAGCGACATTCATGATACCCAAAGGCGATGCCGTCTGTATTGCTTTCTCCAACATCAGAGGTTTCACCAAGAGTGCTATCACGTTACTTTCTCGGTAGGGGAAGGAATCACGACTTTTTATATGAAGCATCCATGAACAAGAAGATTCAACCGGACGACGAATTCTTACATGGTCCAAGGAAATCAAAGGTCCGTTTCCACGCTTTCATCTATATTGAATCTTAATATGAGAATAGCCTATATAGTAAATTTCTCTATCTGCTCTTTTTCTCTCCAAATGTTTTTGGGAAAAAGATATATCTATATATATTATATATCTCTTGTCTATCTCTTATTGGATTAAATCTATGAATCAAGTCAAATTTGTTTTTGTGTTCTCTGAAGCCCCGAATGGATTGGTGGAGCCTGAAATTTCGCTTAATTGAATCTCTTGCTCCTTTTACAATCAACAAGATTTTAGAAACGATTCCTTTGACTATTTGGGTACCCAACCAATGTCACCACATAATGCCAATTCAGATTGGAAAGGGGACTTACTTTAGACAAGAACCCGAACGGTTTCCACGTTATAATTCTCGCCCAAAGTATATTAATTATATGCATAAAAGCACTTATCGCATTTAATTCCAAAACTTTCATTTACGTTAAAGCTTTTAATCCACACCATTTCGATACGAGAATATCATGGGACGAATCCCGAATAACGACATAGATAAGTGCACCACCACTTATATTCGAATAAGGGTAGGCCATGACCAAAAGTATTAGGACAATAATCCTCATAATACCAAGTTATAAAGAAACACCTAAACCTAATGAGGTATATAGCATTCCTACCAATACTCGTGCAAACTAAGCATACAAGTCGACACCAATTTCCACACCAAAGCTCAACTTGCACCCTATAATAATAATAACATAAATATAAGGGTCATCTGATACACCCCCGGTGGTGACATTGACGGAGGCCCAAGAGGATGACATGTTGAGTGTCAAAACCGAAGGCCCGATCACTAGAGCCAGGGCCATTGCCCAGTCCACACAGTCGATCACGACCAAGGGCATGGCGCGCGACAGCCGCGCCTTCTTCAGCGCTCCCCGGGCCGTCCTATGCGCCACCATTGGCCAAGCTGCGGCCATCCACGAGGCCCCGTGACATTGCCTCGACACTTTCCGAGCCATTCGAGTTATTTTGGCATTTTGAGATTCATATGCCAATTTTGAGATATTCTAAGACACTTGCTATTTTTAGTAGTTTCCTTCTTTAGCGGTTTCCTTTTCTAGCCGTTTCCATTTTTAGTATGTTACTAATTGTGGAAATGTTCTATTTTTAGTATTTTCTATATTTAGGAGTTTCCGATTTTGGCAGGTTAGTATTTTGGGGTGCGGGCCTCTCTTGTGCTTAAGAGAGCCGACCCAACACTTGCATTGCGGCCCATGGCCGAGCAATGGCTTCTAAAATCCACAGCACTTGTAATTTTGAGATTAGGTTGAATTTGAGTTAAGCTTTTTCTGCCGTCGAGCCTTGCTCCCGCCCTAAGCCTACTCGAGCTCTTTCGAGCATCATCGCCGCCGCTATCGCCGACCAGCCTTCCTCGCCATCCTCGCCCTCTGGCACGAGCCCTCATCACGTGAACCTCGGCCATTGCCGAGGCTGTCACCCAGCCACCAACGCCTCTCTTGGTTTTGGTCTTGCCTTCGTTTCTTGGGAGATTGCGAGTCCGACCCGTCTTCTACCTAGATCCTTCCCGTCGACGCGTTCCAGAGAAGATAATGCATCAATTGGTATCAGATTCAATGGTAAAAGGTGTGGTCATTTCAATCTCTCATTGTCTCACGAGTTTTCATCATTCAAATTGCTTTGCTTCCGCCCTTTCGTTCGTTCGATTGTCTTGTGTGGCTTGTCGCCACTTTGTCTTGCGATTTTTGTTGATTGTTATTGTCTTGCCCTAGTGTAGGATGAACACTTGGCTTCCAAGCCTTTGTTCACGGCCGAGTGGATAAAAAAAAAAGAAGAGAGCCTACCCAAACCCTAGTGTGGACTCTACTTGCCTAATCCATGCTAATCTTGCATATTTAGGTTGTTAGAAACTTTGCATATTTGTTAGGAAATTTTCTAGGATTCATATCTCATATTTTCCTTCCATAAATAACTTCTCTTGTCTAATATAGCTCTCGGCCTTTTATACAAAATAAAAACATTTGGCCGTGCACTATTGCTCTATTTCTTAGTTCAAAGCTTGTGTCGAATTCAATACCGTATTCACTCTTGACACCAAATCAGAAAAATGAAAGCCTCAGGCGATCTATGGTAGTACCGTATTCACTCTTCGACACAGGTCCATTGTACCCACCTCCCCGTATTCTTTCTCTTTCGATTATAGGAGATTGCATGCTAGATTAATTCTTACTTATTCATTGATTGTGGCATCTGAATTGTGAGGTTAGTATGGTTTTGTGTTGGTTTGGTCCGCGCTGAGTCTACCTAGCCCCACTGCCCTCACGGCTTTGCCCATATTAGTGACCTATGTAAGACATTGTGGGTTTGTTTTGATAATATTTTGTTCGTTGTTTTTGTTGCATTTTGGTTGTGTTTCTTCTCTTTTGCGTGTTTTCGATTGTATCTTTAGGGACAGATGCCGACGCGGACTGCGCCGCTCGCCAAGCCGAACACAAGGCCACCGCCAAGCGCTTGGCTGAGGTCAAAGCCCAGCTCGCAGAGGCCAACTGCCTCATTGGCGAGGCCAGCGCCCGAGCTATAGCTGCCAATGTCGCCCCGGAGACCGTCACGGTCGACCCCACTTTGCCGCCCGCAGCTACGGCGGACACAACCCGACGCCAAGACAAGGGCAAAGGCCCCATAGCCTCGACTTCACAGCTCCAGGCCTTCGACGCCTCGACTCCATCATAGAGTCTGAGAAGGAGGCCCATGGGTTCAATCGCTATGACCCACAACGCTCGCCGCTGGATGAATTCGACTACGACTCTGCCGAGCACGAGTCACCAGCCACAAATTTAGGGCTCTATCCTTACGTTGACACTGCTGATCGACATCGGGGATATGAGACCATGCAGCGTAATGAGGCGCGCCATGACACCATCGAGTGCCGCAGAGACACCACACGCGGCCAAGCCGCCAGGCGTGAACCCCACACGGCACCGTCGTGCCATATGACCAGCCTAGAACCCGACACGCTTCCACATTTGGCACCGTACCCCAGGTATGTCACTCCTATTGTTATTACTGAGTATGATAAGGAGGGTTTTGAGTGTGCAGGTGACCCGAATCTGGGTAATTTTCATCCGCCCTTGGGCGATCCAATAGAGAGCCAACAATACCCACCGGATTACATCCCACCTAGGATCCCGATGCCTCCGCGACGCCATGCAAGGCAGTCGGTTGCCCATGATGCCCACCACCTTCCTGCCGTGCACACCGGCCACGAGCACCCATGCAACGATGCCCATGCTCGCCGTCGCTAGCGCTGCCATCGTCCAACCGTCCGGGATGATTTTGATGACGACTTGGACTAGCCGTATCCGGAGCCAAACCATGCAGCTCGACACTTTGCTGACCGCCGACCCGGGCCCAACCCATACGCCAGTCGCCGTGAGATTAAGGTAACAATTGATCATTTTTACGGTGAATACGACCCTTCTGCATTTTTAGAGTGGATGCAGGCTACATAGTATGTAGTGCAACATTGCCACTATGAGGAGTACAAGAAGGTCGAGATTGCTACCCTGTAGTTTCATGGCACTGCCCGGACTTGGTGGTACCGTTTCTCCACCGATAGGATTCAGCGAGGCCTCGAGCCTATTGAGCAGTGGCACCAACTGATCTTCATCATGCGTCGCAAGTATGTCCCAGACGACTACCAGAATCGCATGCATATGGACATTGCGCTCGCTCGCCAGGGCACTCAGACACTGCTCGAGTTTTTCTCCAAGCTCGAGGACCTGTATTATAAGGCGGGCATGAGCGTCGCCCCTTCTACTCTGCGCACCAGGTTTTTGAGCGGCTTGACACGCCTATCCGGGACCAGCTGGAGATCCTGCCTCTGTGGGACCTCAACACACTGACTCATACAACGATGAAGATCCACCATCAACTGGTGCGCCGCAGACAGGACGCCTGGCCCCAGACGTCGACTTGCAAGTATGATTCTAGACCTTTGTCTACTTCTTATTCTACTCCTGCGTCGTCAGCTGTGCAGGCCAAGAACCCACTGCCTCCGACCAACCGCGGCCCTGCCCGAGGACACGACGTGCCGCGTGCTACCGCGCCGCCCGCCGTGGCTAACCCACCCCCACAGCATGCCGACCGAACCCGTGACCAGGCGTGTTTTTGCTTTGGTGGTCGTGGCCATATCCAGCTTGACTACCCGAATCCGAAAAAGGTCCTCTACACGCAGACCACTGGGTACGAGTCCTTTGATGATGAGGCCGAGGAGGAGTATGCCCCTGAGCAAATCGACGATGCCGAGGATGACACCGACTACACCTGCGCGCCTCATGACTTGGATGTCGGCACCCCGCTGAGCTATGTCACTAGGCGTGCCCTGACGGTGAAGGAGGCTGCACTGATGAACCAACGAGAGAATCTATTCCATACTCGCTACCTGGTCCAGACTGCGTCCCTCAGTGTGATTATTGATGGTGGTTCGTGCTGCAACATTGTGAATGAGAAGGTGGTCCAACACCTTCAATTACCGATGCAGCCACACCCTCAGCCATATGGGCTTCAGTGGATTTCTGAAGGTAAGGGTGATGTGGTAAACATGCAATGCCACATCACATTTCAGATTGTTCAATACCAGGATTCTGTGTTATGTGATGTTGTATCTACGGATGCTACTCATCTTTTACTTGGTAGACCTTGGCAGTTCGATAAGAAGACGGTGCATGACGGGTTTCTCAACACCTACATCTTCAAGCATGGGGGTAGGCGAGTGACCTTATTGCCTATGATGCCCCAGGAGATCCTCCATGACTAGGTGGAGCAGAGCCGAGAGAAGGCCCGAGAAGCTGCCCGCATCGCTGCCGATGCCGCGCGCCGCGTCGACACCGCCACACCCCGTGACACGCGGCCCAACCCTGCTGCGCCTGCTGCGGCCAAAAAATGCACGCCCGCGACACCGACTGCATCATCTTCAGCTCGGCCATGACCTCCCGCAAACCCGGTTTCGCTTGCGCTGCAGCCGAGTTCCTGCGCGCCGAAGACTACGCGTGACGTTGCCACCGCCGATGCCAAGCCTCCTCCATTGCAGGGTCGCTCTGAGCACAGATTATTGATGGCGCGAGTTCGGGATCTCACTCCAGTTTTTCAGGGAAGTTCTCACTGTATAGTTGTTTATCCCTCTGCGTGCCTTTCTGTGTTACAGGACATAGATGATCTACCCTTTTTTGTGTCGTCTCTTTTATAGGAGTTTGCTGATGTGATGCCCGATGATATTCCCCCAGGCCTTCCACCTGTCTGAGGCACTGAACACCAGATCGACCTAGTTTCGGGTGCTTCATTGCCTAACCGAGCGGCTTACCGCACCATCCCTGAGGAGACGAAGGAGCTTCAAAGACAGGTCCAGGAGTTGATGGACAAGGTCTATGTCAGAGAGAGCCTGAGTCCCTGTGCTGTCCCAATGATTTTGGTCCCGAAGAAAGACGGGACATGACGCATGTGTGTCGACTGCAGGGTGATCAACCAGAATACGGTGAAATACCGACATCCTATTCCCCACCTTGACGACATGCTAGACGAGCTTCATGGAGCCACCCTATTCTCGAAGATCGATCTTCGCAGTGGCTACCACCAGATTTGGATGAAGGAAGGCGACAAGTGAAAGACCGCCTTCAAGACGAAGTATGGCCTCTACAAGTGGCTTGTGATGCCGTTCGGCCTTACGAATGCTCCGAGCACCTTCATGAGGCTCATGAACCACGTCCTTTGCCGTTTTCTGGGTAAGTTCGTTGTGGTTTACTTTGATGATATTCTAGTATATTCTCGTTCTTTGCAGGACCATGCAGACCATCTTAGACAGGTTTTGGAGTGCCTTCGCGCCGAGCACTTATTTGCCAACTTGGTGAAGTGCATCTTTTGCTTCGACACCACTATCTTTCTGGGCTTTGTTGTGTCCAAGGATGGCCTACGAGTGGACCAGGAGAAGGTCCGAGCTATTCAGGAGTGGCCCACCCCTACGACTGCAACCATTGTGAGATTGCATGGGATACCTAGGTCGATTGTGAGTGACCGGGATGTGAAGTTTGTGAGTCATTTCTGGAAAACACTGTGGGGTAAGCTGGGTACAAAGCTCATATTTTCTACTAGCTACCACACCCAGACAGATGGACAGACTGAGGTGATTAACCACACCTTAGGGACCCTACTTAGAGCCATGCTTAGGGCCAACCCGCGCCGTTGGGAGGACTTAATTTCTTGTGTTGAGTTCTCTTATAACAGGTCAGTGCTTTCGACTACGCGCCTCAGTCCTTTTCAGGTCGTCTATGGTCGGAACCCGCTCACACCGCTGGACCTCACTCCTAATCCTCTCCGCGACGACGATAACCTCAAGGCCGCGGATCGGGCTGCGTTCATCCAGGAGCTGTACACCAGGATCAAGGAGCAACTAGAGAGGCAAACCCGACAATATGAACACAAGGCCAACAATGGCCGGCCCTGCCTCACATTCGCGCCCGGTGACCTTGTCTGGCTCCATATGCGCAAAGAGCGATTTCCTGCCAGACGCCGCAACAAGCTGGATCCACGCGGCGATGGCCCATTCCGAGTCATCGAGGCATTTGGCCCCAACGCCTACAAGCTCGATCTGCCCGATGACTATGGAGTCCACGCCACTTTCAACGTGGCTGACTTGACCCCGTATGTGCCCCCAGACGTTGACATTGACAAATCGGGGACGATTGGAGGCCAAGAAGGGGAGAGTGATACACCCCCGGTCGTGACATTGACGGAGGCCCAAGAGGATGACATGCTGAGTGTCAGAACCGAAGGCCCGCTCACCAGAGCCAGAGCCAGGGCCATTGCCTAGGCCACACAGTCGATCACGACCAAGGGCATGGCGCGCGACAGCCGTGCCTTCTTCAACGCTCCCCGGGCCGTCCTATGCGCCACCATTGGCCAAGCTGCGGCTATCCACGAGACCCCTTGACATTGCCTCGACACTTTCCGAGCCATTCGAGTTATTTTGGCATTCTTAGATTCACATGCCAATTTTGAGACATTTTGAGACACTTGCTATTTTTAGTAGTTTCCTTCTTTAGCGGTTTCCTTTCTTAGCCGTTTCCATTTTTAGTATGTTACTAATTGTGGAAAGGTTCTATTTTTAGTATTTTCTATATTTAGGAGTTGTTGCTTTTGGCAGATTACTATTTTGGGGTGCGGGCCTCTCTTGTGCCTAAGAGAGTCGGCCCAACACTTGAATTGCGGCCCATGGCCGAGCAATGGCTTCTAAAATCCACAACACTTGTAATTTCGAATTAGGTTGAATTTTAGTTAAGCTTTTGCTGCTGTCGAGCCTTGCTCCCGCCCTAAGCCTACTCGAGCTCTTCCGAGCACCATCGCCGCCGCTATCGCCGGCCAGCCTTCCTCGCCATCCTCGCCCTCTCGCGCAAGCCCTCATCACGTGAACCTCGGCCATTGCCGAGGCCGTCACCCAGCCACCAACGCCTCCCTTTGCTTTGGTCTTGCCTTCGTTTCTTGGGAGATTGCGAGTCCGACCCGTCTTCTACATAGATCCTTCCCGTCGACGCGTTCCGGAGACGATAACGCATCATCATCACTAGCAATATATATAACCTAGTATATAATTCATATTTATCCACACCATTATATCAAACAAATTTTCAAACAGGATTTTAACAATATTTATCCTAACTTAATTAGAACAATTAATTAATTGTCAATTAAGAAAAATATGGAATAAATGCAAGAGCGAACCGCCACTTGCCTCAGATTAAGATGTTGGTTGAACGACGTAACGTCGTATGGAAGAAAGTTGCTTTGAATCAACGAACTGGATTTTTAGTTCGTTTCCGTTCCCAATAGTGATTCTGAGACTTACACAATTCATACAAAAATAAGATATAATTAAATAATTATTTATAAACGAAAATTGAACTTTACTCGTCTCCGTTTCTAAATGGATTTATTTAAATCTGAATAGATCAATTGACGAAGTTACACAATTATAATGATTATTTATACGATTCTATAAATCATATTGTCGTATATTCTAAATAATCAAATAAAAATTAATTTATTTACTTACTTTATTTACAACATAAATTAATTACTTAACCATATATTATATACTTGTAATGTTAAAAATTAACATTTTACAACTTAAGATAATACCAAATTAAATATGTTTAATTTAAATTTAATATCAATAAAAATAAATTAACCCAAATTATCACTAATTAGTCTTAATTAGACATTTAGTCGAGATTAAACTAAAAAAAATACAAAAACCGGACTTGGGATTTACCCCAAAATAGTGAATGAACAGCCGATTAGTATTTGGCTCACTTCAGGCTCGATTGACCACCAAAAGGCTCGTGCTTGGTGGCTTTGGATTCGTGACTTCAAGACGAAGATTTGGACACTTGATTTGTGAGTTGAGATGCTCAGAGGAGGGAGAGTTTTATCCTGGAACAACGAAAAAATTTATGGAAATTCTAAGAACCCTAACATGAAGAGCTCGATGAAATTGGATGGGAATTTGGGAATGATTAAAGGGGTATTTATAGGAAAAATGTAGCCTTGAATGTCCTCGACATAATCCCGTAAAACACGACGATTACTTCCTGGGTAAAATCCCGTTGTATCGTCCATAATAACTCCAATTGATCGAGGGGTTTAATGCACAGGATCCTAATCTTCATTGCCCTTGGATTAATTGAAAAAAAAAGAGTCACAATCAGGACGGAAATCGCCATTAACACAAGCTTGAGGTGCGTTCTGCTGGAGGTTGAAGAATAGGGATGCTTTTCAATCTTGGCCTCACAATTTCAGCCTAATTACAAATTTTTGCCCAACTCTTCAAGTTGTGGCAGAAATACCCTATTTTATATTTCAAAAATTACAAAAACTACTAAAGTTATTTATAATATTATCCTATGTATAATTACAAAAACTACCAAATTTAAGATGAAAGAAAATTTAACTTAGTCTAGTTTTAAGCTTAAATCACATTTGCTTATCAATTTTACCATATTTAGTTCTTAATTAACGTTTTGTTAATCTCAACTTGAATAATTTATGTTAAATTGATAAGTTTATTTAAATTGAAATTAACATAATGTTAAAATAAACTTAATCAAATCATGACTTAAAGATATAACATTTTTCGGGTAAGGAATTGATTAATTTAATCCCACTTGGATTAATGTACTAAGTATCCTATCCTTTATTATTAAGAATGAATATTATACTAATACCCTTATGTAGAAATGAGGGTTATTATAATAAGAACATATTTTAGCAGTAGTATGAAGTAACAAGTGTTTTTACGAATGTGATAATTGTTAGTGCCCTTGGAACGTGTCGTCGTGCAAGCCTAGACGCGTTCAGATGGAGAGTAACTGATCGACGTTACCGCTGATATATGGAAGACGATTTAGTTGTGATTGTCTCAAGAGATCATTAAGGCTGAGCGCTACACGACACGATGATGAATATCTTCTTTCCAAATAAAGCGCACCATTATTCTGGTGGATCGCATCAGCTGGCATGACTTGCGCGTCAAGGCTTACACCCGTTAGAGATATATTTTCCTTCTTTGATGAAAGGAAATATTTAATACCATGTATATTTATCTAATTTTAGGATCCAAGATTAAATATCCTTCTATCCTTATAGTATGATCCATTACTTGTAAGATTACCCTTGCACTCCTATATAAGGGGGGTGCCAATACCTTGCAAAATACACGCATTCATACATATTCCGATACTTTCATACATTCTTGCAATAACACAATTCCTACTCTTCTCACGATCAACTCGTTCTTTCTTTATTCAGTGTGTAACCCTTGGCCCTATAATCCACAAATAAGTGAACCAACTAACTTCACCCCCATGTCCAACGAAGGACCAAATAACAACAACACCCTTGTGTCCACTGACTTCACCGCCACTACGACAACAACACTGCCCCAGATCTCACCTATTCTAGTCAGCATTGGCGGCTCAAGAGACCAAAACGTCTCTACTATGGTGAAATTGCTTAAAAAGATGAAACCTTTAAAAATTATGAAGGAGAATGAGGCGCTACACTTTCAATACATGTTCATGCCACCACCAACACCACAATCTCGCTTCTAAGACATCCATGGAGACAACACCGTGAGACGTCTCGACCACGACTCCCCACTGCCAATCCGTCCTTATATACTCCGGTGATGATACCGTCATCCAACGCGGGGGGATCTCGATGCCCATCACTAGCAACAAAAAGCCAGGCCACGTACAACTCAAGAACGACAGATCCAATGGAGATCATCCCGACAGAGTCTTTTGAAGACATAATCGAACGAAAGTGGCGCAAAAAGCTTAGAACTTTGGACGAAAGATTTCCCAAATCCCGGGGGGTACCAAGGTCCATAGAATAAAAGAACGACGAGTTCTATGCTGACTCATCGTTCATCGACGCCATTGCTCACATCGAAATTCCTAATAAGTACGCGGTGCCCGACTTGCCGACGTACGATAGGAACACCGATCCTGACGAACATGTTTCCTTGTACAAACAGAATATGATGACAAGCACGGTTCCCAATCATCTAAATGAAGTCGTGATGTGTAAGTGGTTTAGGTCCACTCTTAAAGGCTCGGCCCTGACGTGGTTCATAGACCTCACAAACAGAAGCATCTCTTCATTCGCGACATTGATCAATATGTTCAAAACCTAGTTTGCTAGTAGTCGATGTCTCCAGAAGCAATCCAGTGACCTTTATCGCGTCACACAACGACCTGGAGAGTCACTAAGAAAATACCTTGTCAGGTTCAACGACGAGAAGGTGTCAATCCCACGACGCAACACCCCCACCACCATAGAGGCATTCATGATAGGGCTATTTGAGAAGTCAGATCTATATCGTGACTTGACGAAGTATGCATGCCAAACCTTCAAAGACGTACAAGCCGAAGCCATGACATATATCGGATTAGAATATGATGGTATCGCGTCTGAGGAAGTCAAGGAGCCACGACAGAGCAAGCCCATCAACAAGACTTAGTCGCGCTATAAACCTTATCCTCACTCCAAACCTACTAATCAGATGGTGAACAACATTCACAACAATCGATAGGACCTCCAATGCGACCGAGATCTCTATCCTCCTCTATGACATTATTCATTCGCTGTCAACCACGACGGAGTGCTCAAAGCGATGAACAAACTTGGCAATGCGGTAAAGTGGCCCAAGAAGCCACAACATCCCATGAAACAGAGAGTCGCAAAGAAGTGGTTTGATTTCCACAATAACGAGGGACATAGTACCGATGAATGTGTCACGTTATGGAAGGAAGTTGTACACCTACTCCAAAAGGTTATTTTAGCGATCTAATCACTGACAGAGCCATGGCTACCCTCGATCGAAACAGACAAGGAGTGGCGTCTTCTTCTCCTTCTCCCCACATGAAGATCATCAATTGCATATCCGGAGGGTAAAAAATTTGCAAAAAAACAATGTCATCTTCCAAGCGCCACGCAAGGGAAACCGATTCCAATAAACCAATGAACGTTGTTAGAAAAGATTTTGAGAATGTCCCCATCACATTCGACGAGCCTGACCATGTCATGGAAGAACATCACGACGGTCTCATCATATCCCTCACATTAATGAATTGCTTAGTACAACGTATCTTGGTTGATAATGGATGTTCGGCGAACAACATGATGATTGAAGCCCTCCACAGTCTTGGCTTAACCCGAGAGGATATCATTAAGAAATCATTCCCGTTAGTACGTTTCAAAGGTGAAGTATGCAACATACTGGGGTAGATCACACTGACCACATACGCAAGAAGGGTAAACCTCTAAGATCGGTTCTTAATCATGGATTGTCCGTCACCTTTCAATGTGATCATTGGACGTCCTTGGGTACACGACATGAGAGCAGTCTCATCAACGTATCATCAAATCATCCAATTCCCTACCAAGTGGGATATGCATGAGATCTGGGGAGAGCAATGATTAGAAAAGGAGTGCTACATGATTTCCACGAGGCCAACGGTCAAGCAGAAACAAGTCAAGGGGCAAACAACATAGCAATTAACGGACAATAGGATGACGACACAATACACGAAGCTGGAACCTCCTGAACTGGATGAGGTAATCTTAGATCCTACTAAACCTAATCAAGTTGTAAAGATTGGTGTAGATATGCCTGGCGAAACTAGAAAGCAATTGTTCAACTTCCTACGGTCCCATTCGGAATGTTCTGCGTGGACACATGAGAACATGATTGGCATTAATCCCAACGTGATTGTCCACAAACTCAATGTGTATCCTCGATTTCCACATGTCAAGCAGAAGAGGAGAAAGTTCTCACTAGAGAGGAACAAAGTGATAGACGAAGAAGTTCTAGAACTATTAGAGACAGATAAGATTAGAGAAGCCCGATACCCAGATTGGTTAACCATCATGGTCCGAAAGAAGAATGGGAAGTGAAGAGTCTGCGTTGACTTCACCGACCTCAGCAACGCCTATCCTAAAGACTCATTTCCTCTACGTCACATTGATTCCATGGTCAAGGCTACCATCGGTCATGAACTGCTAACCTTCATGGACGCGTTTAGTGGTTATCACCAAATCAGATGAGTCCAGAGGATCAAGAGAGCACTGCCTTCATCACCAATCAAATGATTTATATCTATAAGGTCATGCCATTTAGCCTCAAGAACACTGAAGCCACTTACCAAAGACTGGTCAACAAAATGTTCAAAGAGCAAATCGGCGACACAATAGAAGTCTACATCGACGATATACTGTTCAAATCAAAGAAGGCGGTCGACCACATACAACATTTGAGGATAACCTTGAGATCCTAGAGAAATATGACATGAAGATGAATCCCACCAAATGCTCCTTTGGAGTCTCATCATGCAAATTCTTAGGATACATGGTGACACAACAAGGGATCAAAACCAGTCCTAATCAAATTAAAGCAATCCTAGATATCCAATCTCCGCGATGCGTAAAAGATGTTCAGAATCTAAAAGGCAAAGTCGCCGCAATCAATAGGTTCATCTCAAAGGTATAAGACATGAATCGTTTATTCTACGACATCTTGAAGAAGAACAAGTCATCAGAATGGACAAGTGAATATAAGGAAGCTTTCCAAGAATTAATAAGGTACCTAACTTGCCCCCTCCTACTTTCAAAGCTAAAAGATGGAAAACCCTATATATATACTTGGCAGTAACAAAAACAACAGTAAGTGTCGACCTAGTAAGAGAGGAAGATGACAAACATTTGCCGATCTACTATGTGAGTAATACATTACAAGACGCGGAGACAAGATTTTCACCCATGGAGAAACTTATATTGGCCCTCATCATCGCGTCGATCAAGCTAAGGCCCTATTTTGAGGCTCATACCATCAAATTAAAATTCGACTATCCAATCAGAAACATGATGAGAAAGCCGAAGCTAATTGGAAGGATGACAAAGTGGGTAGTGCACCTCACCGCTTATGACATCCAGTACGAGACTCACACAATAATCAATTCGCAGACTTTGACATATTTTTGTGGTCGATATCATCCCAACCTACGAAGAATAGATAGCGGGAGAGTTATTCCAAGTCGAGAATCTGACTCCCTTGAGGCAGACCTTGCTCATCGGCGGCGCATCACATCAGAATGGCATTGGAATAGGGGTCATCCTAATATCGCCACAGGGAGATAAGATAGCCCAAGATGTATGAGAGAATTCAAAGCGACAAACAACAACACAGAATATGAAGCACTCGTGACCGACATTACCTTGGTCAAGGAGACGGGAGTGAAGAATCTAGAAGTAATTTCTGACTCTATGCTCACTGTGAACCAAATTAACGGGACATATATGGCACGTGATTCCAAGATGATGGCCTATTCGTAGGTCGTTCGTGATATCATCAAGTCTTTCGACACGTTCAACATCAAGCAAATTCTCGGGGACACAAACGCAAAGGCCGACGCGTTAGCTAATCTCGACTCTGTCATCGATCCCAGAGAATACCAAAAGATTACTTTTCTACATATATAAATGCCCGCCGTAAAGTAATCATCCGATGTGTCATTCCCCATGCAAGTCAGTTGCTCTAACGAATTTGATTCTTGGCTTAGTCCATACTATAAATGGATCAAGTATGGCAAATTGACAGTTGACAAGAATGAGGCACGACGACTTTGTGCCAAGGCATCCACTTTTGTCCTCAATGATGACATGTTGCTCAAGTTGTCCACCACTAGATATTACCTACATTGTCTTTGCGAGGAAGAAATCCAAAACTGCATTGCAAGAACTCCATGACGGGGAATGTGGAAACCATTCTGGAGGAAGAAACCTCACTTTGCTTGCTCACACTTCAAGATATTATTGACCCGCTAAAAAGAGAGATGCCATCGACAATGCGAAGAAGTGTGACGTGTGTCAAAGACACGACCTAGTGTCTCATCAGCCGTTCGATGATCTAAATCCAGTCTCATCCCCTTGACCCTTCATGAAATAGGGAATGTACATTGTCGGGAAGCTACTGGTCGCGTCCGACCAACGTGTCTTCATGCTCACCATGATAGACTATTTCTCTAAATGGATCGAATCTGAAGCATTCAAAGAGATCAAAGATTCATATGTTATCTCTTTCATACGGAGGAACATGTTGAGCAAATTTGGCATCCCTAACACCATCGTATACAACAATGGATTCCAATTCATAAGCAACTGGTTGTATGAATTCTACAAGGATCAAGGTATCAAACTCATAACGTCGATGCCACACAACCCACAAGACAATGGCCAAGTTGAGTCTAGTAACAAAGTTATTATCAACAACATGAAGAAACGGCTCAAAAAGGCGAAAGGCTTATGGGCAAACGAGTTTCCCTCTACTTATGGTCAGATCGCACAACTCCAAAGACTGTGACAAGTAAAACACCCTTCTCTTTGATATTCGACAATGAAGCTGTCCTACCTGTTGAAGTGCAGATCCCCACAACTCTCTATCGCCTCCTCATGGAAGAGAGAAATAAGTCACTGATGATGTTCATGCTAGACACCGTCGATGAGCTATGCGACGACGCTGCCACCAGGATGGCGACTTACCAACAAGGGCTCACCAGGAGCTATAACCGCAACGTAAGGATAAAATCATTCTAAGTTAGAGATTGGGTCTTGCGCAAAGTATTCCAAATTACAAGAGAGGAGAACGCTGGAAAGCTAGGACCCACTTGGGAATGTCCCTATCAAATCACAGAGGTGGTCTGACAAGGCGCATACGAGTTGGCAAATCCTGAAGGCATGCTCGTCATCCGGAGCTGGAACGCAACACACCTCAAAAGTTACTATTTCTAATCTAGTCTACATTCTATGCATGATCCATACTGAAGCTCAATTCATTCGAGCTTCATCGTACCCCTCTGGCTATACCGGTCATACCCCTTGGATCGTGGCGTGATGCCCCTGGCTATACCGGTCATACCTTTTTGGTCATGCCATGATGTCTCCGGCTATATCGACGTTCTTCCCTTGGAGCTCTGTCGTCACACCAGGCTATATAGACATTGTTCCCTCAGAGTTCTGTCACGACGCCAAGCCATATCAACGTTGTTGATGTGTTCTTGCCTCCGATGACAAGCTAATTGTCAAAGGTGACGCCTTGGGATCTAGTCTTGGTTGGGAAGTCACTCGATCTTTGTTAAACGATGGTGTTGGTGGCGGTTCGCGAGCGAGAGATTACGATGAATGATACGATGGAACCGATTGATGGAGTGAACGGATAGTGATGGCGTAAGCGATTTGATGAGGGATAGGTGACTTGAAGGACAAGCCTTTGGTGTCGTAGCGTCGACTGCGGAGGAAGGGAGAAGCGAAGGAAGACTTGGCTTGAAAGATCAAGCAATTGCCGTAGCGTCGGCGGCGGAGGGAATGAGGATGTGAAGATAGAGGGTGACGTCCGATCAAGGGAAGGAGGATAAACACCCAACTTGAAACCTTGAATTAAATTGAACGTGAGAAATAAGAATAACAACGAGGGCTTTAAATAGCCAAAGAACTTGGCCAAGACCTAATGAGCTTGGACCGAGACAAACCTATGGGGTAGCCCATGCAAGCATGCAAAAGGCACAAACCCTAAAAGATAGAAATGCTATAAATAGAAACTATCTAAAACACACAAGAAATACCAAATATAGAAAGTGTATCAAAAGAACGCGTTAAAATCCTAACGCAGTGAAGGAATGCAGTCAAACATCGCGATAGATGACGACAAAGGGGCGATCGACTCGCGAGTGTGTGCACGCGTTGTTCCGATGCCGATGGTTGCGAGGACGACAAGTCTTGGGTTGGCGTCTGGACTTCCTTGGCCAGCGACGACGCGTGTGACAAGTGACGCGATGGCGGAGGCGATGGCTTTGGACCTAGACCTTGTTACTGGGCCCTCTGAGCGATGACTCATGGCTCCTTCCTCGTCTTGGTCCGTCATGGGAGGCAGGGTCACATCACCCTCCCCCACTTGGGTGTGAAGCATCCCCGCTTCACCATCATCAAACTAAGGCTCAACATATGGTGTCAAGTCCGCGACGTTGAAGGATGCGTGGACTCCAAAATCTGGTGGGAGCTCGAGTTGATAGGCATTTTCCCCTAAGGCCTTGATCACGCGGAAGGGTCTATCTCCACGTGGTGCCAATTTGTGCTTGCGTCGCGAGGGGAACCTTTCTTTTCGCATATGCACCCATACAAGGTCTCCTGGTGCGAAGATGACGCGGCGACGGCCATAATTCTTCTGCGAGGCATACTGTGCGGCCCTCCTCTCCAGTTTCTCCCTGGTGCGTCGATGAAGCTCATGCACCTACTCGGCGCGGTTGGCGGCGGAGACATGCACTGGGTCTCGTAGTGGTCGCGATGACAAATCAAGTGGTGTCAAGGGGTTCATGCCATAGACCACTTTGAACGGTGTCAACTTGGTCGCCGTGTTCCTGCATCTATTGTAACAAAACTCGACAAGTGATAGTAAGTAAGTCCTCCCAACGCCTAGGGTTGGCTTTAAGCATCAAGCGAAGGAGGGCTCCTAGGGTTCTATTCGTGACCTCCGTTTGGCCATCGGTCTGGGGGTGATAGCTAGTAGAGAATAAGAGTTTGGTGCCTAGCTTACCCCAAAGAGTTCTCCAAAAATGACCAACGAACTTAGAATCCCTATTACTCACTATAGTACGCGGGACTCCATGAAGACGCACGACATGCTCAAAGAATAGATCGACAATCTCACTAGCACTATGGGTTGTCTTACAAGCAATAAAATGTGCCATCTTAGAAAATCTATCTACGACCACAAAAATGGAGTCTTTACCTCGTCTAGAGAGGGGTAAACCCGTGATGAAATCCATAGACAAATCTTCCCAGGGGGCACTCGGAATGGGCAAAGGAGTGTAGAGGCCGTGAGGACTAGACCTAGCTTTGGCTCTCTGGCAAGTCACACAACTTCTACAAAACCTAGTCACTTGGTGTGTCATCTTAGGCCAAAAGAAGTGTTCTCTAAGCGCGGCCAATGTCTTACTAATCCCAAAATGTCCGCGACTTTCATGTGATTCTTGAATCAAAAGGATCCTAATGGACGACCTAGGGATGCATAGGTGACCAGCCTTGTATAAATAACCCTTAGAAAGGAAATAAGACTCAAACTCACGTGATCTCAGGCAATTCTCTAAAATAGGTGCAAAGAAAGGATCACTAGCATACAATTCTTTAATTAAAGCAAAACCCAAAACTTTAGTTTGCACATGAGTCAAGAGAACATACCTTCTAGACAATGCGTCTGCGACAATGTTCTCCTTCCCTTTCTTGTGGACCACGACATAAGGAAATGTCTCCAGAAATTCCACCCAACGAGCATGGCGTCGATTGAGGTGGGCTTGGCTCTTCAAATAGCTCAAGGCTGCATGGTCGCTGTGGATGACAAATTCACGCGGCCAAAGGTAACGTTGCCATGTCTTCAGCATGCGTACTAAGGCATATAACTCTTTGTCATAGGTGGGGTAATTGAGTGTGGCCCCAATGAGCTTCTCACTGAAATATGAAATGGGCCTCTTTTCTTGCTGTAGCACACCACCAATGCCTATGTCTGAGGCATCACACTCTACCTCGAATGTCTTTGCGAAGTCGGGGAGCTGGAGCAATGGCGCGTTGCACAAGGCCCGCTTCAAGGCTGAGAAGGCCTCTTCATGGGACTAAAGCCAAACAACTATGCTTCCCTTCTTCGTCAACTCATGTAATGGCACGGCAATGGAGGAGAAATCTCTAACAAAGCGCGTATAAAATCCAGCGAGGCCGAGAAAGCTTCGTACCTGTGTCAGCGTCGTCGGAGTTGGCCACTCTTTGATGGCCGTGATCTTTGCCTCGTCGACGCGTAGACCATCACTACTCACGACGTAGCCCAAAAAATTTGTGGACGCGGAGCAAAATGAGCACTTGGCCAGATTGGCAAACAGGCTCTCGCGTCGAAGGCATTCGAGCACAAGTCGAAGGTGATCGACATGCTCTTCTAGACTCCGTGAATACACAAGGATGTCATCAAAATAAACTATGACAAACTTGCCAAGGAATGTTCTCAAGATGTGGTTCATCACGCGCATGAAGGTGCTGGGCGCGTTCGTGAGCCCAAATGGCATGACAAGCCACTCGTAGAGCCCGTACTTTGTCTTGAACACGGTCTTCCACTCATCACCTTCTTTCATCCTGATCTGGTGATAACCACTCTTCAAATCTATCTTGGAAAAAAGTGTGGTGCCATGAAGTTCATCAAGCATATCATCGAGGCATGGAATAAGATGCCTATACTTGACGGTGATCTAGTTTATCGCGCGACAATCAACACACATTCTCCATGTGCCATCTTTCTTGGGCACAAGGATCACAGGCACAACACAAGGGGAGAGAGATTCCCTTACGTAGCCGCGATCCAACAACTCTTGCACTTGGCGCTGTAGCTCTTTGGTCTCTTCTGGCCCAGCTCTATATCCAGCGCGATTGGGCAAGGAAGCACCTGGTACAAGGTCAATCTGGTGCTCAATGCCTCTCAGTGGAGGTAAACCTTATGGCAACTCAGCAGGAAAAACATCATCGAACGCGGCGAGCAAGGTCGCGATGACTAACGGCACGGACGCGGTGTTCGACGACTCAGGGATGCATGGAGTTGGCACAAGCAGAAAACATGGAGCTCTGCTAGTCAAACACACAGTGAGGTCACTGGGCCTGGCTAAAAGCACGCATTGCTCACACTTTCCTTGCAAAGGAGACGTCTTCGGCAACGGTGCGACAAACTTTATCGATGGCGAGGCACGACTCGAATTCTGTGGGGCACTTGGTGTCCCAGCGATGGCGTTGTGTTTCTTCTTGCCAGTGCCTGGAGGAGACGAAGTGTGGCCAGAGTTGGAGGAGTTTTGCCTCTAGAGTGCCTCTGGACACTCGTTTGACTTAGGAGACGCGGCCTCTATGGCTTTCTGGCGATCGCGTTCAACCTGGTCCTACAAGATCTCATGGGAAGACATTGGATGCAAAGTGACGCGCTTCCCGTGGTAATTGAACACATAAGTGTTCAAATAGCCATCATGGAGCACGCGCCTCTCGAATTGCCATGGGCGCCCAAGCAAGATATGGATGGCGTCCATTGCAATGACATCACAAAGTATAGAATCACAGTATTGCCCTATGGAAAAAGAAATTAAACATTGGAGAGATACTATATTACCTAGACTTGAAGAAGTCCATTGGAGGGCATAAGGTTGGGGATGAGGAGTCGTAGGCAACTTGAAGTGTGTGATGACCTTCTCATTCACAATATTAGCACATGATCCTCCATCAACAATAACACTCAAGGAAGCGGTCTGGATGAGAGCTCTTGTGTGGAACAAGTTCTCGCGTTGATCGCGTAAGCTTGCTTCCTTGACTATGAGGAGACGACGCGTCACCAAGCTCAATGGTGTGCCCGCGTGCAGTGAAGCGGGTTCGCAGTCATAAGCGTCTTCATCCTCTTCTACATTGCCTTCATCGATCGCGTCAAGTGTGGCCTCCTCGTCATCACAGGACTCGTAGCTGGCGGCGGCGGCGGAGAACAACACCTTGCGAGCATTAGGGCAATCTTTCTTGTAGTGGCCTCATCCACCACACTTGTAGCATTCGAGGTCGCGCGCGCGATCTGTGCCCACTAGGAGTTGTCTGGGCACGGTCTGGCGCGGTATGGTGCTCGGCGTTGAAGGCTTCACCTTGGGTGCTTGGCTAGACGCGGATGTGGTAGAGGCACTAGGGCGAGGGTTAGTAGAAGATAAACCACTAGGGTTAGAAGCATACCTAGTTTGGCCACTTTGCCAAGTGTAGGACTTTCGGTGAGTGAGTTGTGCATGAATTTGCATCGCCGTGTGAGTGAGGGTGTTCAAGTCTTTGATTGGCAAAATCTCGAGTTGATCACGGATGTTAGTGTTCAAGCCACTCAAGAATTTCGTCCTCAAAGTCGATAGGGCAACGGAGATGTTGGCTTTGTAATACATGTCTTCAAGCTTGGAAAAGAACTCGAGTGGAGTCATGGACCCTTGGTGAGCCATGGCAATCTCCATTCGTATTTGATTCCTATAGTCTGGAGGCACATATTTCTTGGTCATCACGTACACCAATTGATTCCACTCGGTGACCCTTGTCCTATGGCATCGGACGCAGTCATCCTCAAAGCGATGCCACCACACTCTCGCGGCTCCTCGGAAATTAAGTGTCGCGGCGTCGACATGCTCCTCAGGGGGCACTCGACAATATCGAAGTGTGTACTCCGTAGCCTGTACCCATTCAAGAAAAACAGAGGGGTTGTATTCACCATGAAAATGCTCGATTTTTACCTTGACTTGGTGTCGCTGGAATCGAGGCTGGGCAGGTCCTTGGTTAAACGCGTTGTTTGGCGCAACATCGTAGAGAGGGTTCTCAAAGGCGCGCACTCCATGTGGTCTATCGCGTCCAACCTAGCGTCTATCGCATTCTTGGCGATTTTCGCGGACGAACTCATCCCGTGGCGCGTAGGTGTCATCGCGTTAACGTCTTCGCGGCTGGGCATCGTAGTTGTCGCGTCGAATGTCTCTTTGCATAACATCGCGGCGCTCGCCGCCAATGTCATGAACGCGTTCTCCTTGTGGATGGAGACGCGGTAGAGGTATCCAATCCGAAGGGCGATCCTGCAATTCAAGTGGATTTCCAAGAGGGGGTGAAAAAAATTAGGGTTGACCATACCTGAGTCCTCGATCTCTTTGTCGTCATACTCGTCGAAGTCGTCGTGGACATTGGGTGTGATCGACGCGTAGCCATCAGAGCCATAATGCGGCGTTCGAACACTCTGGTGTCGAAGGTGATCGCGTACATCATGGCTCCGTGGCTGGGTAGGTGGGGTCCTCAAGTTGGTCTCATCGCGTTGCGTATGCCCACTTGGTCAGCGACTGGGTCTCCTTGGCGTCGCGTCGACTGGCTCGGCTCGACGAGGGCGGCCTTCGCGTGGCACTGAGTCCGGTATGCGTCTCTGAGTTCTCCTAGAGGCATAGCGATCATCAAAGTTGTATGGTTTAGAATACTCACCTTGAGTGTCCTCGGCGTCGCAGTCGTAGTCGGATCCGTTGTCGAAGCCAGCGGGTGTGGCTCTAGGGACGTAGCGGTCCGCGTGCGAAACAAAGCCTTGACGACTCTCGATGACACTCTGCATACGATTTAGTTGCGGTTGGTGATGAGACGTCGATGGCATGATTCCTTTGCCTTTGTCGACTCTTGTCTTTGATGGACCTGCGTCGGTGGCTCGTGGTTGAGCCGGCGTGTCCATTGTACTCAGGGGAATGGGGTTAGGCACGAGTTGTGCCTCGCGTTGTTGGGCTCTCAAAGTTGCTTTCTTCTATCTAAGGGCTTGGATCTCCCTTTGCTACTCGGATAACGCGATGAGAGGGTCCTGTTGTGGGGGGTAAACCAGTGGTTGGTCTTGGGGTGGATCCAACGGTGGTTGAGGTGGGTTGTTGTTGTCGACTCCAGGTTGGTTTTCACCGTGTTTAATCGTCATGGTACCTATAACAATATGGCCAGACATGGGAGTAAAAACGAACCAAAAGAGAACGAAGAACAACAACCAAGCAAATCACTAGTCAAGTCACAAAGTTCACGTAGGTAGGGCTAGTTTGGGCTTGCCGTGAGGGCGGATTGGCTTGACAAGAGATGGTGTATCAAACAAGTTGCAATCAAACAAACAAGAACAAATGAAAACCCTAAAACAAACGTAAACAAAGCAACCTAATAAGCAAGAAAGTACCTTCTAGGAAGCTTGACCTAGACGTCGGAGAGATATAGAAGATGAGCTTAGACCGAGAGTGGGTTAGGGTTGCCTTATTTTGGCTTTACCTAACTTTGGAAACTTTTTTTTTTAATAATATCTTTTCGATATCTTTTTATTTTTTTAATATCCGAGATCTTATCTTTTGATCTTTTCGGATTTGCAAAAGGAAACAAAAATAAAATCGGTCTAAGTAACAAGAATATCACAAGTGTGATGTTAGAGATAGGGGAGAAAAGATAAGATTTAATTGTGATCTTATAAGGAAATTCGGTTAACAACCTAAAAAACAATATCTAGCAAACAAGGAAACTCTATCCACGCATGAAATAAGAAAACAAAATATTCTAGCATGCAAGATAACAAATTACCTAACACACCAAAACTTGGGGAACAAGGAAAAAAAATTTCGGCCAAGGTATTACCTTGTAGAAACCGAATAAGTGAGCAAAGATGGAAAATTTATGGTTTTTCGCGATATCTTAGTAAAGCAAACGATGGGGGTCAAGAAAAATTTTGTGAACCAGATTGAAACTTGAGTTCGTGACTTACAAGACTGCTGGGCTCTGATGCCAGTTGATGTGTTCTTGCCTCCGATGATAAGCTAATTGTCAAAGGTGACGCCTTGGGATCTAGTCTTGGTTGGGAAGTAACTCAATCTTTGTCAAACGGCGGCGTTGGTGGCGGTTCGCGAGCGAGAGATCGCGATGAATGATACGATGGAAGCGATTGATGGAGTGAACGGATAATGATGGCGGAAGCGATTTGATGAGGGATAGGTGACTTGAAGGACACGCCTTTGGTGTCGTAGCGTTGACTGCGGAGGAAGGGAGATGCAAAGGAAGACTTGGCTTGAAAGATCAAGCAATTGCCGTAGCGTCGGCGGCGGAGGGAATGGGGATGCGAAGATAGAGGGTGACATACGATCAAGGGAAGGAGGATAAACACTCAGCTTGAAACCTTGAATTAAATTGAACGTGAGAAATAAGAATAACAACGGGGGCTTTAAATAGCCAAAGAACTCGGCCAAGACCTAATGGGCTTGGACTGAGACGAACCTATGGGCTAGCCCATGCAAGCATGCAAAAGGCACAAACCCTAAAAGATAGAAACACTATAAATAGAAACTATCTAAAACACGCAGGAAATACCAAATATAGAAAGTGTATCAAAAGAACGCGTTAAAATCCTAACGCAGTGAAGGCATGCAGTCAAACATCGTGATAGATGACGACAGACGGGCGATCGACTCGCGAGTGTGTGCACGCGTTGTTCCGATGCCGATGGTTGCGAGGACGATGAGTCTTGGGTTGGCGTCTTGACTTCCTTGGCCAGCGACGACGCGTGCGACAAGTGACACGACGGCGGAGGCGATGGCTTTGGACCTAGACCTTGTTACTGGGCCCTCTGAGCGATGGCTCATGGCTTCTTCCTCGTCTTGGCCCGTCATGGGAGGCAGGGTCACATCAGTTGTTCCCTTGGAGCTCTTTTGTGACGCCTCTTAGGCTATATATGTGCTTCACCGTGACGCCCCCTTGGCTATATCGGGCAAACCCCTCGGGTCACGTTATGATGCCCCCTAAACCTGACATGCATCGGGACGAGCGACACCGTCTAGGTGTTTACACGGCCCCATCTTGGGAAAAGAACGAAAAGAAAAAGAGGGACACCCACAATGAAAGAAAATATGTCCAACTGGATCAGTCGTATCACACTTCTTCAACAGGTCCTTGACCTCGCCGGTACTTCCTTTATGGCATATGCGTATGGGTTGTCGACCAAACAATTGACTCTAAACAATCGCCCCTACGGCTACGCCCGGTACCGCCTCTACGCAGTGACGCTCTCTCTCTCTCCTCTCTCTCTTTCTCCCCTCTCTCCGACACCATGACCCTTGACGGTCACCTATTATTATCTTGACGTGAATCCCACGATCTGTAACACCCCCAAATCTCAACCCATTTGGAAAGGTATTACCGCCAGTGACCCCAGTGTTCCTTACCAAGATCACCCAAGGCTTTACCGGTTTAAATACAATTTAAGGCATACAATGATACATAATGATCAAAGTATCCAAATCAAAACATCAATCAAATGAAACATGAGTTACGGGATTACATCCCAATCCCGAATAGGCCAAACACAGAGTTTAAACAAAGTACAACGGAAGACTTTTTAAAAGATATTACAAAAAGGGTTGTGATCGTAATGATCACCTGCCCAAGGATCTCAACCTGATTAAAAGATAATTATTAAAACATCTGAAAACAACCGTCGTCTTCATAGTCAACTAGTCTCCTCATATCTTCGCTCTATCTGATGTGCCAAATCGAACGGATGACACCAGCCCACATGCGGAGAACAATGTTCGTGGGTTAGTCTACTTGAGAATGGTTCTAAGCAGTCGTAATAGGTTAGACTCATCGTCCCTCGAATAATAATCGAGTACGCTTGTCAACCACCATACTCTACTTGAATAAACAAGAGATATGCACAAGACAAGATTCTGGAAGACTGAATCTTTACAGAAATCGACCCGAAAGAAGACTCCAACGGAAATGAGTCTTTAAGGAAATATGACAAATCTGGAACATTTAAAGAATCAAACAACAGCGATTAAAAGCTGACTGAGATGCTTCGGCTCACAACCAATCTCACCACTTACAGCGAATCCAGATCAGAAGGAGAACGTACTACATTCAAGTCTGGATCTTACAGAACCACATAACGAAGATTTAAAAACTGACTAAGATGTTTCGGTTCACGACCAACCTCATCGCTTACAGCGAATCCAGATTGGAAAGAGAATGTACTCTGATCAAAAGTCAAGACGAGCTTTCCTAGCTGCACTATTTACTTAGCTGCACTACTCGCTAAAGGTATATTAATTAAGTGCACTCGGGCACTTTATCTTATTTTAATTCCAAAACGCACATCACGTTATAGGCTTTTAAATCATCTCATCCATCGGGATAAAGAGATACCCTCAGGAACTAAATCCATGGACGGAGTTGACTTGGGAACTAAATCCCTAAAGTCGGTCCGGGAACTAAATCCCTCGGGAACTAAATCCCTAAGACAGAGTTGACTCGGGAACTAAATCCCAAGAGTCGAATCGGGAACTAAATCCCACGGGAACTAAATCCCTCAAGGCGGAGTCGGGAACTAAATCCCTATAAACGGCATTAGAGAAGGATGGTAGGAACTAAATCCTAACCACCAGGTTATCAAGAAACGACTAGCACTCGCAATGAGATACACAATAGCGTTCCTACGAATACTCGTGCTAACTAAACAGTTCAACACAGTAATCAATCACAACAAAGCCATCGCGGCCAGAAACAGATAAAATAGCATTGTTCTAACAATATACAACCTATAATAATATCTGTATTAATTCACATATATATATAATAGCGTTGTTCTAACAGATATACAACCTATTATATGATTTTCCAAAACAGTTTATAAAACCATTTCCAGATGAACACAATAATCATTCCAAATTAATTACTCAGATAAACAACTGATAATTAATGTAAATATGGAACGATGAGCAAGAGCGAACCGCCACTTGCCTTAATCCGCAGAATAGTCTAAAGACGACAACTGGATTCCGGCTCGACACGGGTATAGATCCGACAGCACAACAACCTTCAAGTCGACCCATAAAAGGAACCCTAAGTTAGATCCGACATAAACAGTACGAATCTAAACACGGCGAAAGAACACGGAAGGAAAGCCGCCAGGACGACAACCAACCAAGCCAAAGCCACGAAGGCATTCTGGGCACTGGCGGCGGTCACCGTTCGTGGCGGCGGTCGCCGTTCGTGGCGGCGGTCGCCGCATTCATCACGGCGGTCGCCGTGAAGAACACGGCGGTCGCCGTGAAGAACACGGTCGACAGAGACGAGAGAAATCTCACCCCAAAACACGAGCGGTTCGGCCTCCTTCGACTTGCTTTGACTTCTGACCTCCAAGGCTAACCAAAAGCTTCACAAAGGCACTCAGGAAACACACCAAAGCAACACCAGCGAGACCTTCAAACTTCGGCGAAAACCAACTCCGACGAGAAGGAAATCCGGCAGCGATTCGGGGTTGGAAGGGCTTCAAAACCCTCTCCCAAACACCCCTATTTATAGCCAAACACCTGGGAGCCTCAACCAAACCCTAAGACGCGGCCGAAAGCAAGATCGGCGCGCCTCGATTACCGCCGGCGACCAACGGGCAATGCCCACTGGACAAAACACGACGGGCGCCGTTTTTAGCCTGTGGCGGGCACGCGGCGGTCGCCGTAAATGCGGCGGTCGCCGTCGCTAGGCCTGTTACGGCCAGCTAGAAGCTGACACGCTGACTCCTCGGGCCCAACCACGGCGGTCGCCGTTTCTGAACGGCGGTCGTCGTTTCTCCCTTTTCCCGCCCATTCAGCTTTGAACGAACCTGACGTTAAACCGGGATAAAAGTTATCGTACGCGAACGACAATTAAAATCTAAGGCACCTTGTCTGTATATTATTTCACTGAGAAAAATATTACAGATATAGAGCACATTACAGAATGTCTCAAACTCTCTGTATTAAATCCGACATACACAACGGGTACTCGGGAAAATTCCAAAATTCCCAAAATAACCTTACAAAAATACGGGGTATCACACGATCTCTCACTCGTCTCTACGACGACATGACTCTTGAAGGTCACCTATTATTATCGCGACGGGAATCCCGCAATCTTAATCTCGTCTCTATGATGTCATGACCCTTGACGGTCACCTATTACTACCGCGATGTAAGTTCCATGATCTCTATCTCTCATCTTTACGATGCCATGACCCCTGACGGTCACCTATAATTATCGCAATGCAAGTCCTGTGATCTCTGTCCCGTCTCTATGATGCCATGACCCATGACGGTCATCTACACATATCGCAACATAAGCTTCATGATCAAGCTACAAACTATAAAGATCTTGACCCTATGACTATTGGCATTTGAACAACAAACCCATCTCTTTCTATGTTCGATGATGACATACTTACCCAGGTAACATATCTTACACACCGCCTTTGAAAGTATAAGTGATTTTGCCTGCTACCTCTCAACAAAGTTACAAGGGATGTCGACCATGAAAGAATCGTTCTCTGAGCATGTCTATAATAAGTCTCCAAGAGTATAGACACTTCCGTTAACTTTCGATAAATGCGTCGAGAGAAAGGCAGAAGGCGAAGCATAGAGAAAGAAAACAAATCGTAATTATTCATTCACAAAAAAGTACACATCTCTATTTTACTTGGCTTATGCTATACAAAGATCCCATTACATCAACTACATCGAGTAATGCTTCGACGCCATCAGTTACTTCTTCAACAACTCTGACGCCTTCGATTGATCTTGTCAGAGTTGATGCGACGCGAGAAGCTTGTACATCATCAATGGAACACGATCATGACTTCTTCTAAAGTCTCCCTAAATCTTGGTGTACCTGCACAACCAAAGACACAAAGGCATGCAACGCAGACAAACTAGCAAGCAAGTCATGCAAAGAGAGCTATATCTACTTTAAACCTTTTCCGAGGGCAAAACATTGTCAAACCAGAACAAGGGAAAATGTTCAAAACACCATCCCACTATGGGCGACGATCAGTATTACCAAAGTTCATAAAAAAAGAGTTCATGAGGTAGTTGAACGGTTCAACACATCTTCCTCCGCCATTGGGCCTCCCTTTCCCTCAGGGATATGCTCCTCTTCCTCTTTAGCATCGGTGAGCTTTCGCAGCGTCATACTTTGGAAAGCATGCTTAAATGGATAAGCATCGTGAAACGCCTTCCTCTCTACAAATGCGTTCCATTCCATATGTTTTCCGGTATTGAGACCATTACATCAACTACATCGAGTAATGCTTCGACGCCATCAATTACTTCTTCAACAACTCTAACGCCTTCGATTGATCTTGTCAGAGTTGATGTGACGCGAGAAGCTTGTACATCATCAATGGAACACGATCATGTCTTCTGAAGTCTCCCCAAATCTTGGTGTACCTGAACAACCAAAGACACAAACGCATGCAACGCAGACAAACTAGCGAGCAAGTCATGCAAAGAGAGCTATATCTACTTTAAACCTTTTTCGAGGGCAAAACATTGTTAAACCAGAACAAGGGAAAATGTTCAAAACACCATCCCACTATGGGCGATGATCAGTATTACCAAAGTTCATAAAAAAAGAGTTCATGAGGTAGCTGAACGGTTCAACACATCTTCCTCCGCCATCGGGCCTCCCTTTCCCACAGGGATCTGCTCCTCTTCCTCTTTAGCATCGGTGAGCTTTCCCAGCATCATACTTTGGAAAGTAGGCTTAAAGGGATAAGCATCGTGAAACGCCTTCCTCTCTACGAATGCGTTCCATTCCACATGTTTTCCGGTATTGAAGTCCTCCATGGCCTCCACCTTTGCCAGACAAAAGTAATTAGCCGCCGCCTCATCAAGGTCCGCCACCAGATGCTCGCTCTTCTTCTCCGTCGCTAACTTCTCATCTAGGACACGAGTTTTCTCATCATCAAAAGACATTTTTCTATAGGGCCGTCACACTCTGTGACAACTCAGAATTCTTAGAGGTCAGGGCTTCAATGATACTCTTATCGGTCTTAGTATGCTCCTTTAAAGAATACATCATGGAAGACATCCCCCCTGAGGTGATCCCAAGCACACAGCGTCGCCTGGTAGCCATGCTAAAAAGAAGACTGTCAGAGCATGAAAGGAAACAACAATGGAAATGATGTGATCAATATGAAACGGTCTTACCTGCCACTGTTTAGCAAAGGATTCTTCAACCACATCGACTGTCTCCATGCCCATATAGTGCTCCTTGGCCGACGACGACCAGACGACCTGCATCATTTGCAAGACACGTCTCGTAGGGATCGACGACAATGCAAGTAGCCCTAGAAGTTCCGACATACTAATGGGTGGTGACATCTTCCTTTGGACAGTCTCTTTCTCCATGACCGGGGTGGATTTTGGCACCTTAGGAGTATCTGACGAGATCACAACGGGTTCAGAGGCGGAAGCACCATCACTCGACATCTTTCTCTTCTTCGCTTGTATCCTTTCCGTCGCGGATTCTGCCTATCTAGACCATGAAGATGCACACGAGTTTCAAACAAGATTTTATGTTAGTAGCGAATGCAACGTGACATCAAGGAAAGAAGATGGAGATGAAAGACTTACATATCTTTAGGGTTGGTGTGCTGAGACAATATCTTCAACCACATGATCAGAGAACAAGGCCTCTATGAAGGTCCTTTTCGACGCTGAGAGCTCGAGAATCCCCTCGACATTTGCCTCCGAATCCTCCCTTGTCAGAATGTCATCACTATTCACTGCCAACATTGAGAAGTGAGAGCAAAGTTAATCAAACATCCGAATACAGAAAAATTAGGGCAAAGTTACTCTCTTTTTGCCATGAGTAATATAAAAAGTTACACTCAATAAGGGTTGGGGTGATCCTAACTATGCGTGGATAGACTTGTTTGATATTTGTTTGAATGAAACCCTGAAACGTTTTTGATTTATTCCTGGTATGCTTAATGCCATACTAGCTTATGAGAATTATATCCTATTAGCATGTGAGGAAAGCCAGTGACCTGATGTGACTACGCCCTATCAATGCATCCTTGATAACCTAGCTGCGCTGGCCGTGCCCTCTTGCCAAGCCACTTAGAGTGTGCATTGACACTTAAATAATTGCTAGCTTATATTATGCATTTCATTCAACTTTTAAAGTTGTAATAAAGCAAGGTTAGGGGAAGAGTTTTGTGTTTAATAGCCAGCCATGTGAAGGGTTAGGCTTGCATTGTATTTAATGACCAACCATGTCAAAGGTTAGAATTGCTAGTTTGTAAGCCTTTAAATAGGCATCCATTTCCCCTTCGTAAGACACTTCAAATCATAATCAAAACATCAAGAAAAGCTTTGTTTTCTGCATAAAGAACTCTATGAATTTGAGAGCTTGTTCGTGAGTAATATCGAACAAAAACCGATCTTCAACTTTGGGTGCTAAATATCCCTTAGGGGTTGATCAAATTGTTGTACTGTGTGTGGTGCATAATAATAGCCCAAAGAAGTTCACTTATCCCTTCAACTCCATTCCAAAATCATCATCATCAATGCCTCCTTCAACCATCCCCCCTTCACGTTCTTCATCCAAAACAATCCTCTCGTGGAACTCTTTGTGACCCTTCAGGAGAATCGTCATTTCTTTCAATTCCCAAATTCGTTCACTATTTGGAGGATATAACCTAGAATTCTAGATCTAAATCCTAGCTTTGGAATCATCCTATTTGGAGTCCAAAGCAAAGAGAATGACCTCGTAGAATACAAGACCGAATTTTGGAAACTGACTGCCGAGTCCTTGGAGATCCTAGGAGCAAGGCACGAGTTTCATATCATTCCTAGGCGATTACTTTGCACTGAGGCTTAAGGGAGACGCGATCCTATCATGACCACCAAATTCTTTGTGGTTAACGTCCCGTCTACATACAATGCCATTCTAGAAAGTCTATGGCTACATTCAATGAGAGATGTACACCAAACCCTCCATCACCTCGTTATTTTCACGCATGAAAGGGCAATTGTGTGATTTAGACTACCTTGTAAACTTGAGATCGTAAGTCCCTAGTAGCTTCTTGTCACTTGATTGGGTCGATTGTATTTGTTTGATTACCAATTCAAGGAAATTTTACTGTGGTTTGAGTCCTGTGGTTTTCAAAACTACCCTACGACCTTGTCTTAAGAGAGCTTGCAATCTGAATTTTTTGACCACTTTTATATCAAATTTTGGCGATTGCTTGGCTCAATGCTCCATTGATATGGTTGCTATTCTTTTGCCTTCTTTCTTTGGAGTTGCTTTGGATTGCTCACCATGCGTAGATGAGGTAAGAGCAAGCCTCTTTCAAGGATGAACGGACTGATCACAATCTTAGAGACAAGATCACCCTCATGCCCTTCTATGGCACATCTGATGTGGAAGAGTACTTGAATTGGGAATCCATAGTTGAATATGTGTTTGGTTTCAATTGCTATACCAATGAGCAAAAGGTGGCCATTTCCACTAGCTATTTTTATGACAACGCTTATTCTGGGTGGATGGAATATGATGAAGAGCTTGCCTATTTGGGGTATCCACCTCTCAACACTAGGGAGGATCTCAAAATAGCCCTAAGGTACTCATTTGTTCCCATTGACTATGCAGAGCATTGTCGAGCCAGATTGGAACGCCTCAAGCAAGGAGATCGATCTCCTCATGAGTTCTACAAGGAGCTCAAGACCATTCTCTTCAGATCCGGAATGAGGTTTTCCGAGAGGTATGTAATAACCAAGTGCTTCTTTGGTTTGAATCTTGACCTTGTTTATTTTGTTAGAAAGAGGCGCTTTGAGGATGGCACACCCATAAAGTCGATCGTTCATCTCGCTAATCAAGCGTACGAACTTCAGCAACAAAGGAAGTTCTCTAATGAATGTCGGCCAAGGAGTTCAAGCACCACTTTTACCTTGTCAATACAGCCTCCTAGAGGTCGAGAGCCATGGAATGAGCCACCTAGAAATCCGCCAAGGTGTGAGGCATCACCAAGAGTCCAAACCACATTTGATGAGCCGCCAAGAATGACTGAACCGCAACACGTCATTGAGCCTCGACCAAGGTTGGTTGAGCCACAACAATTCAAAGAGCTTATCTCGATGGCTGAGTCACCCAAGTGTGAGGAAGAGCCCAAGGTCGAACCAAGTGAGCCGCCTCCTATTCCCATTGAAGCGAAACTAGAACCAAAGGGAAAAGAGGAGGAAGTTGTGCAACCATCTCCTTCTTTTACAAGAAACAACCTTTGACCGACCATCATGCGTAGCTCCATTAATTCTTTGGTTCCTTAATGCTTTCCATTTTCACTCTAATAAGAGGTCGATGCCATGGAAGTTGAGCATTCCGAGAAACCAACTTTTGACCATGAAGTGAAAGACGTTCCAATGAAGCCTAATCTCAGGGAAGTAATGCTTGTCCCTACTTTCCCAATTCCTATATCTTTTAATGAAAATGAGCATATAGAAAAGGGTAGAGGATGGCATGTGCTGACATTTGTTTTTGCATGTAGAAGCCGAACTAGATACTCTTGTATGCACTATTGTTCTTTTTCTCAATACATGTTTTACGGAGTGCATATTGTTCATAATATTCTCATCGTGTCTCGGCATGTGGTTTATGTTGGTAGTTGCATTACTAAGAATGTACATAGGACTAGGAGAAAGAGTGGAATAGTTCGTGCATGCCTCCTTACATATCATGTAGTGATTGGAATTTTTGTTCTTACATTCTCAAATTTTACTGGTGGAGTTCGAGAGCCTCATTATTCTGATTTTCTTGTAGGGCACTTGGATTTGAGGACGAATCCCTTTCAAGGGAGGGAGGATGATGTGACTATGCCCCATCAATGCACCCTTGATAACCTAGTTGCGCAGGCCGTGCCCTCTTGCCAAGCTACTTTGTGTGTGCATTGACACTTACATAATTTCTAGCTTATATTATGCATTTTATTCAGCTTCTAAAGTTGTAACAAAGCAAGGTTAGGGGAAGAGTTTTGTGTTTAATAGCCAGCCATGTGAAGGGTTAGACTTGTGTTTAATGACCAACCATGTGAAAGGTTGGAATGACAGGTTTGTAAGCATGTATATAGGCATCCTTTTCACCTTTGTAAGACACTTTAAATCATAATCAAAACATCAAGAAAAGCTTTGTTTTCAGCGTCAAAAACTGTCTGAATTTGAGAGATTGTTCGTGAGTAATATCGAACAAAAACCGATCTTCACCTTTGGGTGCGTAATATCCCTTAGGCGTTGATCAAATTGATCTTATTTGAGTGGTGCGTAACATCCGGCCAATGAAGTTCACTTATCCCTTCAACTCTATTCCAAAATCATCATCATCAACGCCTCTTTCATCCATCCCCCTTCACGTTCTTCATCCAAAACAATTCTCTCGCGGAACTCTCTGCGACCCTTCAGGATAATCATCATAACTTTCGATTCCCATATTCGTTCATGCTCAAATTTGGAGGGCATAACCTAGACTTCTAGATCTAAATTCTGGATTTAGACTCATCCAGTTTTGAGTCCGTAGCAAAGAGATTGACCTCGTAGAATACAAGACCGAATTCTGGAAACTGACTGTCGAGTCCTTGGAGATCCTAGGAGCAAGGCACAAGTTCCACATCATTCCTAGGCGATTACCTTTCACTAAGGCTTAAGGGAGACGCGATCCAATCATGACCACCAAATTCTTTGTGGTTAACATCCCGTCTTCATACAAATCGAAAGTCTATGGCTACATTCGATGAGAGATGTACACTAAACCCTCCATCAACTCATTATTTTCTCGCATGAAGGGGCAATTTTGTGATTTAAGGGAGACCAGAGAGATGCCATTAAGTGCCTTGGGGTGGAAGGATACAAGGCGTTAGTTCTTATTCTACAAGCAATCCCGCAAGTGTTCGATTAGGTCAGAATCTCTCTCGCAGAGACATTAGTGGAGGCCCTATAGAAAATCCATGTAATAAGCGCTGCCTAGTTAAAGCTACCGAATTTTTTACCAAGTGGGTTGAGGCAAAGCCCAAGTCTGGCATAAGAGACAACGACATGAAGAAGTTTATGTGTGAATCGCTTATCACTCGCTTTGGCATTCCTTATTCTCTGTTATTTGACAATGGCACAATTTTAGTAGTGCCTCGTTTAAAGCTTTTTTGTGCAGGCTAATGGCCAAGCTAAGGCCACTAATAAAGCAATACTTGACGGGATCATGAAGAGACTAGACCAAGCTAATGAAAAAGGGGCGGATGAGGTGTCCGCCGTGCTATGGGTGTATCATACCACGCCGACGAGGTCCATTGGGGAATCCCTTTTTGCCCTGGCTTACAGCTCGAAAGCGGTCATCTCTCTGGAGATGGGACTCCTCACCATTCGCACCGCAACCTTCGATCATGGAGGCAACGATCAAGCACTTGTGGTCAACTTTGACCTGTTGCACGAGACAAGGGAACCATCTTCAGTTTGTTTGGCCGCCTATAAGCATGAGCTAATCAAATCACAAGGGAAATGGGCTAAACCACACAACTTTGAGGTTGGTAATTTTGTATTCCGAAAGGTCCTCACTAACACAAAGGATCCAACGGAAGCCAAATTGGGCCCGGACTGGGAGGGTCCATACAGAGTGGTGGCAAGCCCGGGCATGGCTCATACAAGCTGGAGGATCTGAGTGCAAGACAGTCTGGCGCACTTGGAATACTGGCAACTTGAAGAAATTCTACATCTGAATACGTAGGGGGGACACATTTTCTTCTTTGTATGGTTTTTTTCCCACGAGGTTTTCTTACGATGAGGTTATAACGAGGCCTCCTGGGTTTTCCCATTGCTTCTTTTTCAACTTTGATGACATTCATTTTTGCACAAGATGAACCTTTGTTATTTGCAGCTATTATGAATTTTACATTTATAAGAGTACATGTTTCTAAAATGCATACTAGCCTAAGGGCATATACGCACATGATGCATACTAGAACTAGTCTAAGAGCAAAACAACACATGATGTTGAGGTTCTAGCTAGCCTACGGGCACATCAACACATATTGCTGAAATCACAAACTAGCCTAAATGGCATATAAGCACGAGTTGCAATTGAACTAGCCCGAGGTATAAACAACACAGGTTGATGGGGTTTTGACTAACCTGTGGGCATAAGAGCAAATATTTCGAACTAGCCTAAGGGAGAACGGCACGGGATGCTGATGTTCTGACTAGCCTGAGGGAATAAATGCACATCACTAGTATCGAACAAGGACTCGGACCCCAGTTTTTTTCTACTCTGGACCGCAGTTCAAAAAACGGGGTTGTTCTCGGCGAGGTCCGAGATTCGGACCTCGATTTTTTATAACCGGAGTCTGGGATCGGGACCCCGGTTTTTCAAAAAAACCGGGGTCCCCTTCTATTTTTATATAAAAAAACTATGGGACAACGGTTTGTTAAGAACCGAGGTCCCATTCTCTGCTGTGGATGCAGATTTCAATAGGTCTATCCCAAACAACCGATAGCAATAAACTAACACAGCGCATAAAGTGCATAAACTAACACAGTTAAACTGGATGCCAAAACTGGTGAATGCAACCTGCATTTCAATTAAAAGTAAACAAAACGGAAGCACATGACTTAGTTAGATAACAATATTTCAAATGGGAGAATAAAAAAAGTAATAAGCTAATTAAACATCTTGTGAAAGCAGCTCCTAATCGAACAGACTAAACCCCATATCGTCGTCGCTCTCTTCCTTGGGCTCTTCTTGCATAGTTTAAAAGAATAGGTTAAAAAAGAACAGTAAACCACAATTAGTAAAGAGAATCCATTACCGCGAGACGGGTTTTTTTTAATTACCTTTTTCTCAACCTTTTCATGTTGTGCAGCGGCACCTCCAGTAGCACGTGCAGCAACAGTTGCAACAGGAGTTGCTCCTCCACCAGAACTGACATTCATAATGAGGTCCTCCACGTTTCTCTTCTCCACAAGCTTGGCAAACAAGCTCGATCAATAAGCTTCGACTTCTACATTGGCAGCCTTCACCAATGTGGAGATCTTTTCTTTCTGCAGATCAATCTATCGAGAAAATTAATATACAACAAATGGAGTCAATCCACATGGATATGATATACGACAAATTGACACCGAACCAACAAAATTCAAGTTGCATTACACATTCAAAACACATGGATAAGATATTCGGCACATTGACACCGAATCAACAAAATTCAAGTTGCATTTTACATTCCAAACACATGCCTAGCTGCATTGAAGAGCTTCAAAAGAATCTGATTTGTCACTAAACTTCTAGTTATGAGAAGAGGTAGTACCCAAGTAAGGTATTATAACTAATGAATATCTTTCAGTATTAGCAATGAGGGCCATAATCATTACTCTTATCACAGAACATTAAACTTCAACTTATCAAGCTACAACAACAAAAGCATCATGAGATCAACTTGAACACATTGATCTCCGCTAAGTACACATTCTTTGACGGCAAGGCCAGAAATCATTCCGGCCACTCCATATTTAAACATATCTCAATCACAAAGAAGAAAACTTTTCATATCACAAATGTAAACTAAATTCTGCTCAAATGTTGATCTTAGGCAACAAATTTAATATAAGAAATTTGAAATTTCGGACACATAATAAGCATATTTGAAGTTTTGGACACAAAATAAAGAGATATGAAATTTGAGGTCATGGTATAATCTATATATATCCAATGTAATTATCAACGGTTGTAAATATTGGATCTTTATATTTTAAAATAACTGATTAGGAACAAAAGCGACAACATAATGTAAAAATGAGTCAATGAACGAATGCCATCGAAGCTATACGCCAAAAACAATACTGTGATAGGAATGCCGTCATCAAACTCAGGCTCCACATATGGTGTCAAGTCTGCGACGTTGAAGGACGCGTGGACTCCAAAATCTGGGGGAAGCTCGAGTTGATAGGCATTGTCCACAATGGCCTTTATCACGCGGAATGGACCATCTCCATGCGGTGCCAATTTGTTCTTGCGCCGTGATAAGCACTACTTTGTAGGGCTTAACTAAGAGTTATTAGATGGTTTTATTGGTGCCATTCGGGTAGATTTAGACACATTCATGTGTATGGCGTTTGGGGGCGAAGTTTGGTATTTTTGGAAGTGTTTGAGCTATCTTGGATATCATAGGAGACACTAAGGAAGGAAGCCACCAAGAGAAGATGCCAAGGAAGTGAAGAGGAGAGGTTAGGAGGCGAAGCCAAGGAGTAAAGGCCGAGCATTAACCGCGACCGCGGGCAAGGGTGCCGCGATCGCGATCCCTCGGGGCAAGTCGAGAATTATCTGCAGGCGCGGAGAAGTGTGAAGAGCGCGGAGCCATAAGGGGCCGCGATCGCGGGTCATCATTGCAGGAAGTTCAGACTTTTCCCGAATCTATCTTTTCTGTTTTATTTTCTTATTTTCTCATTTTATTCCGTTTCTTTTCTTATTGGGCTAGGTCATTTGTTAGAAGCCCTATATATACTCTCTTTAGCATTAGGTTTGAGAGTTCGCCATTCTAGAGTTTCATTTCATTGTTGCCACTTTTCATACTTTTGAAGTTCATCATGTTTATGAGGAGCTAAGCCTCTTTTGCTTAGTCCGGTATTGGAAGCATAAGTTTATTCATCTGGTTGTGAGGTTTTGTTCCTATCTATCTTATCCTATTGAGTTATATCTTTTCTCTTGCGCAAATTCTTATTTGGATGTTTGTTGGTTTATCTAGATTGATCACCTAGGTTTATTGCTTTCATTCATATTGCTAATACTAGGGAACTGTTGGGCTAACGCTCTAGTTCGAGTAGCGAGCATAGATTATATCTGCCACTGTGGAATTTATCTATGTAGAGAATTGATTACATGTTGAATGCTTCTGGTTGAGGTGTTATGTGTATCCTGGTTAATTCTTATATGCATTGCTGCCTTTGGATTGAATCACTAGTGGTGCTAGGGTTATTCATTGGTAAGGGTTCTTAGGTTTGGTTGATCTTTGAATCTACCCCAGACCAGGACAGGAATAACCGAATAGGAAGATAGGACATAATCAAGGAACAACCGTTGGATGACTTATATGGACATTACTTGGCTAAGTGTTTTCTCTTTTTGATATTTCATTCATCTACTTTGCTGTGTTTGATTTGATTGTGACCAACCAACTTATAAACCCCCCCTTTTAGTGACTTGCATGCAACCACCATTAGTTTCGCTCCTTCCATGTGGGATCGACCCTTACTTATGGACTATACTAGTTTAGTTGTGAGGTTTTATATTTGACAGCTACGAACGACAACACGTCAAATTTGGCGCCGTTGCCGGGGAAGGCAAGTTTTGAGCTTTTGGTGTTTTTGTGTGCTTTGTGTGTGTTTCGAAATTTTTGTGTGATTTTTGTGTGTTTGCTTGTGTGTGTGGACCTATCTTATGGTCCACACCCGTACTGCTGACTCTCCACCTTTAGCTATTGATTCAGACATTGAGCAGACATTGAGGGAGAATCGGAGGGCAGCAGCGATTTTGGCCGATCCACCTAGAGCGATACTATAGGAAGAGATCGACGATGAAGTGATGGCTGACAATCCACCCACGTTGAGGCAGTTGACTGCTCCTAACTTGGAGCAGCAGCCACTGGCCGTAGAGTTCCCTGAGCTCCCAGCGGGAGTGAACTTTGAGCTCAAGTCTGGGCTTATCCATCTTTTGCCCCAGTTCCATGGGCTAAGTGGAGAGGACCCAAACAAGAATCTCTCGGAGTTTCACGCCGTGTGTACCTCCATGAAGCAACGCAACGTAATGGAGGACCAAATCAAGTTGAAGGCTTTTCCTTTCTCGCTTAAGGATTCAGCCAACGAATGGTTTTACTACCTCACCCCAGGTAGCATCAATACCTGGGGAAAGATGAAGAAGGCGTTTCTGGAGAAGTACTTTCCAGCAACAAAGCTGAACAGTCTCAAGCGCAACCTGAGCAACATAGAGTAGCATGGGACGGAGACGCTCTACGAGTACTATGAGCGTTTCAAGAGGTTGTGCTCCAGCTGTCCTTACCACGGGTATTCAGACCAAGATTTTGTCTTATACCTATATAGGGGATTGCTAGATAAAGAGCGACGAATTGTGAATGCGGCATGAGGAGGCAACATACTGAACAAGACACCTGCCGAGCATTTGAGATATTCAGCGAGTTGTCGGAAGGCTCAAGGCAATTCAGTAAGAGGGCGAGCGCCCAGGAAGTGAAAGCCACTACAAGTGATCATGCTCCCCCATCTATGGTGAAAGACATGAGCGAAATGAAGGAGATGATCAAGGTTTTGATGAGGAAGAAAGGACCGCAGAGGGTCAAGGAGTGCGAATTTTGCTATGCTACTTTGCATGCAACTGACGCATGTCCTACACTCCACGAGAAGTCCACTGAGCAAGTCAACGCTGTTGGGGGTACCAACAAAGACCACGGTACGACCCCTATTCCAGTACCTATAATCCCGGGTGGAGAGATCACCCGAATTTAAGGTACGGGAACACGCAGAACGTGGAGAATCCCCCTGAGTTCCGACCAAGACCCCCTCAGCAATACCAGCAGCATCAACAGTACTCCCAGAGGCAGTTTCAAGGAGGCCAGCAGTTCAGAGGCCAAACAGATCAAAGACCGCAAGGGCAGGGAGCTCCCCGCACCACCAATCTTGAGGACCAGGTCAACACACTGGCGCAACATATGACTACGCTGACGCAGAACGTGGGAACCATGCAACAAAACATGGTTCAGTTTCAACACGAGACCAAGTCCAGCATACAGAACTTAGAGAAGCAGGTGGGGCAGATCTCCCAAGCGGTTAGCAAGCTTGAAGCTAGAGAGTCACGAGCACTCCCATCTCAAACTGAGATAAATCCAAGGCAAAGCGTCAACTCCATGACGTCAAGGCCCAGATGGGAGCATGAAGAAAAAAAGCTGCCAACCGAGAAGTACGAGGACGAACCGCGACCGCGGGCAATTTTCCGCGATCGCGGGTCTGTTGAGCAAGAGAATGGGCAAGATGCGCCGATTAAGCGCGATCGCGGGCAGGATAGCCGCGACCGCGGGGCCCCAGTGCAAGAACCACGATCGCGGGGTGAAAACCACGATCAAACTTCGGAAAACGGGCCGTCTCCACTTACATTTATGATGCGGTATGTCTACCCGGAGGGATATTTTGACATCCCAGTGCCAATCCCTGCTGCGCTAGAAGATGACGAACCCATTGAGGGACTGAAGGGAATGTACGAGACATTCAGGAACTACAAGGTGACTCCCCAATTGAGCAAAACGATGCCTCGCTTTGCAAACTTCTTGAGGGAGCTATGCAAGCTCAAGAAGGAGCAAAAGGAGCGGTCGAAGAAAAAGGAGAAAGTCAAGAAGGATGTCTCGGCTGTGATCCAAAAGAAGATCCCGAAAAAGTATGAAGATCCCGGGATGTTTAGCGTACCCTCCAAGATTGGGGAAACCGAGTTCAGCGAGACATTGCTGGATTTGGGGGCCTCAATTAATGTCCTACCGCTGTCCATCTACAACACCCTCAATGTCGGACCACTAGAAAGCACGGACATTGTCATCCAACTGGCTGACAACTCTGTCATCATTCCAGAGGGCGTTGTGAAGGACGTTTTGGTGAGCGTCGACACCCTCGTCTTCCCTGTAGACTTCTTCGTCATGAACACAGGGAAACAATGAGGACGAGTAATGCTAGGGAGGCCTTTCATGAAGACCTCCAACACAAAGATCGACGTGGGCATAGGTACGATAAGCATGGAATTTGACCGGAGGAAGGTAGAGCACATGCTGGAGTCCATTCAGGAGCATCCCCCAGATTCAAGAGTGTAGAGTACGGTTGCAGGAGGCAACCCAGGTTGAGAAGGTACAGCAGGACGTCGTGCCACGACGATAACTATGACGCTGCTCGGGAGGCAACCCGAGGTATGAGTTGCTGAACTCATCTTTGTCTTTTGTTTTCGTTAGGATTTGTTACTATTTTTAATTTTGTTGCATTAGCTGTTATTTTCTTTTTCTTTCTTCTGTGGGCCACTAGAACTAACTTTGCAGTGGAGCCCCGACCCCAGCAACCCGCGATCGCGGTTCCACCACGGTGTTCCACGGAGTTTATTTCCGGCGCGTTTTAGAGGGTGACGTCCGATCAAGGGAAAGAGGATAAACACTCTACTTGAAACCTTGATTAAAATTGAACGTACTAAAACCAATAACACAATTTGACTTAAATACTAGGGCGAGACATCGGATGGGCCGAGTTGAGCCTAGTGGGCTAGCCCATGCAAGCATGGAAAAGGCACAAACCCTAAAATAGAAATGACTATAAAAGGAAACTATCTAAAATAAGCAATTATAACAAATATAGAAAGTGTCTAAAAAAGAACGCGGCGAAGGCATGGATGCAAACACCGCGAGAGGCGGCGACAAAGGGTCGATGGCCTCGCGAGTGGGTGCACGCGATGCCGACTGCGATGATCGCGATGTTTTGATGCCGATGGTAGCGAGGACGACGAGTCTTGGGTTGGCGTCTGAGCTTCCTTGGCCAGCGACGATGCGTGCGACAAGTGACGCGACAGCGGCGGCGATGGCTTTGGACCTAGACCTTGTCACTGGGCCCTCTGAGTGTAGGCTCATGGCTTCTTCCTCGTCTTGGGCCGTCATGGGAGGCAGGGTCACATCAAACGCCTTGTTGAGTCTCTGCACACAAGCCATGTTTACATGGCAAAAGTTAACAGCTAACACACATCACTGGAATTTTATAAACCAAAAGAGATTCAAGATGATGGAAAATTACATGCCCAGAATGGAGGAACTCCACATAAGAGTATATACAATATGAGACCAGCACTCCATATATCCACCTCAGGCCCATAGCTTCTCTTTAAAACCTCAGGTGCCATGTAGTATGGACTTCCCAAATCTCTGTAAATGTTTCCCCTAAACACCAAAAATCAAGAAACTTTAACACCATGAATTTTAACTAAATTTAGCCAATTTCTATCAAACCTATTACACATCCACATCAGTGTAATGTCAAAATTTGAAGGGTCAAGGAGATTTGAAAAGGTTTCAGAGTGATAAAAGTCCAGGAGGATTGGTAGGGACATAGCACTGAAGAGGATGACATAAGTCATATATGAAGAAAATATATTCAACACATAAGTAGTTGAAGGAATTTTTGCCCGATATCAGAAGTTGAATGTAATGAGCTGATTCATCCTTTTCAACTTCTTGAAAAATTCAGCATTTTGTTACAATTTTTACATCCTCTTTCGAAATATATTCAACACATACTCAACAAAATAAACAAAGAGATAATCTCTACAATTTGATCTGTGGAGGCATTATCATCTGCTTCTTGCTCACTCTAAGACTCATCGGACACTTGCACTGGTGACTTAATTGCAGGCGTCTGTCTGGCCTCATGCACAACATTTTAGACAAAAAGGACAAACTCAAGAGAAACCAAATAAAATGCGGAAAGAAAGATATTCTGTCACAAACTCAAGAGAAGATAAACAAAGAGATTATTCTACAATGAAAGGAATGACAATAGCCTACTCCACTTGCTACAATGCAAATTAAACCCTAACTAGCTTGATTTATCTATGAACCCCTTTCACTGATAGTAAACCCTAAGTTGAAAGAGGGAGAGAAGGGAGGACTGACCTTTGGTCGGAGCTCCTGGTGGTTGGACCGGCGGAAGCAAGTGGGGCGCGCGGCGAGTTGGCCAAGAAGCGAGAGGGGCGACGCGAAGGCTAGGGCGAGCGACAATTGGATCGAGAAGAAGATGGTCGAGGGAGGGAGACTGCGCGTGAGCCGGGTACGTAGTTTTATCTTTCGCATAATACAGACGCCGTTTTTCAAATAAACCGTGGTTCGGTATGTTTTAAAAAAAAAATTATTATACCCGGACCACGGTTATTTTGACTAACCAAGGTCCGAGATATTCACAATACCCCGGTTGTCCAAGAAACCGCGGTCCATTATATTAAAAAAAACAATTATACATGGACCGTTATTCGTTATATACCGCGGTCCGATATCTTTGTTACCCCGATTTTACTAATAATCGGGGACCGAATATCTTTATTCCCCCGATTTTATTAAACCGGGGTAAAAATAGCGAGGTCTACGTCTTTTTTTGTACTAGTGCATGTTGAATAATTTGTCTAGCCTCAGGGCATACAAGCACATGTTGCATAATTTGACAAGCCTTAGGGCATCAAAACATAGACGACATATTATGAGTAGCCCAAGGGCATGAATGTATAAACAATACAATATGCTTGCTCAAGAACATGAGAAAAAGATTAGTTTCGAGGCGAAGTATTATTTTATGGCAACGAAAATGCCAATAAAAGGGGGCAAAAGACTTTGCAAGAAGCCCAATGATCAAAGGGGACGACCCCTAAGGCAAGGCTTATTAGCATGACGAAAGTCTCCACACCGGGGGGCAGGGCGCATGGACGGTACAAGAGAATGCACCAGCCATACAACCCATGAAGTAACAACCGTGCATTTGCTTTTGTGTGAAGTCTCAGAAAATCACTGCCTCGCACAGTCCGTGCAGAAATCGCACGAACTGTGCATGATGTTCTGCATGAGTTCGTGCACGGGCTTGACCCGTACCATGCGGTCCGACAGGGAGGCATCTAGTTTGTGGTTTAGTCAATTCTTTTTTTCAGTGGGCCGGTTCGGATGGGCCGACGAGTGTATTCCAAACCCATAGTTATATTTGTTGGCTTCTCAAGTCTCTACGAGCCTGAAGAACTCGATGGGAATATTGACAAGGTGAATTATTTGTAATTAAAATATTTCCATTTTATTGGTTAATTATCTACTTTAGGATATTTAAAAGCTCATTAAAGATAATGAGCCTAATTTGTATCTTTCCATATAAAAGAATGTATTTAATGCTCTAAAAAACTCTAGCCTCCTTCTAATTCATTCTCTTGAACTTTGGCTACCTCCATTAAAGTTTGAACAACACTTGAACTTATTTGACAGTCAGAGTGCCCACGAGGAAGAAGAAACCCGCCTCTTGACGCATTTTTGTATACAAATTGCTCGGATTCAAGGTCAAATCATGTTTTTTTTAAGAAGCTCAATTGTTTTTCTTTCACTCTTCAAGAGGTGCAAGTTCCTGCTATCACAAGTCTTTCTACTTCATTGTCCAACAGTGGCGACCTGCTAGCAGAAGAGAAAATACTTTGGTCATTAGTGTTTTTACCTGAAAGCACCAGCATTTGCTGCTCATCGCACCTAGTCTTCTTGTCTCATACAACTATAGAAAGCAACACAATAATTATCAAGGTTTAAGCACTAATGCACCAGATCCCATCAGAAATCCAAACATAAGCGTGCTTCGGTGAGAATAGTACTAGGATGGATGACCTCTTGGTAAGTCCTCGTGTTGAACCCCTCTTTTCTCACATCGGCTTAGATCAGGCTCATTAAAGCTTAAACCTTGATATTCTTAATGTGATGCTTTCTAGAGTTGTAAGAGAGAGGCATGCTATGTGCGAGGAGCAACAAAAGATGGTGCATGTAGGAAAAACCACTAATGACCTAGCATTTTCTCCCATGCTAGCAAGTCACCACAAATGGACATGGAATTAGAGAGACATGTTGCAAGAAAGCAGCAGCAGCAGTAGCGTATTTAACTATGCTCTTCCTTTCTCCAAGTATATTGGATCGATGAAATTAGGAGGATCGACCTCCAGACTCTTCACTAGTAGATTCGTTGTTTCCATCACACATCATTCTCAAGTCACGAACTCATTCTTCTATGTAGGACGATGGACCAAGAATTAAATTAAGTGATCATGACGTCGAGGCGAGGGAAGAGCTAGGGTTGTGAAAAAACGATGCTTGCGGGGAGCTCGGGGGTGCGCCGCGCCCTTTGACCGTCTTTTTATGTTCGTAGAATTTCAGGAACAGGATCGGATAGAGTCTAGGATCGCCGGAGTTGAAAGCTCTTGTCGTCGTCATCAACAATGTATTGTGGTACAAATTTATGCTACCATGATTGACGTTGTCCATGTGGAACGTGATTAGAACGAGACTCCAACACCAACGACTAAAACAAAAAGTAACCACTTATAATCTTTATCCTACAATTTTTTGTCCATTGATGACCAATTCTCCAAATTTTTACAATAAATCGACAAACTATATGCTGAGAGCTCATCTACCAAGTCGGCGTCGTTTCCTTGCATTTCGGTAGATGATGCTCGTTATTTTTGTAATTGGCATATGACGCCGATTTAAAGAGACATGTTAGCCCACTCCCTCTCTTCCGACTCTTGTTACTCTAAGTTTTGAGGATTGGGTCCCTAAATACCCTAAGTCTTACAAATTGGATAATTGGAAGTGCCTAAGTTCTACCTAAGTCTTACAAGTCACAAGCTACCCACGACCTTGTCCTTTCTCCTTAAGCCTTCATCTTTTGAATTTGTTTTGATTGTCTTAGGCTTAGCTTATTATCCCTTAATTAGTGTGATTGCCATGGTTGCCTTGAACTTTTGCCTTGTTTTTCCTTGTTGGTTATTGTAGGAGAGTAAACTATGGAGGAGCACGTACCTTGAGGCCGACACTAGGAGCAACCGGAGCTCCACGCCCACACTCTCACCCGAATCCTTCGCGGCTAGTCTAGCCGAGGAGAACCGTGCCAAGGAGGCTACCGCCCGCCATGAAGAGGCCACTGCCAAGGACTTATGCGCTGCCCTAGCTGAGTTGGTCGAGTTCCACAGGGAGAAAGAGATTGCCCAGCCCGAGTTCCACTGGGAGAGACATGGCCGCCCTTGAGCGCCGCTTGGCCAACTTCTACGCCACCTCCCCGATTCCCACGCCGGCCTTGGCACCATCCCGCCCAACGCCCATCCTTACCGACACCTTCTCCCGTGGCCCGGCCGATCACCATCACCTTGAGGCCTTGGTGCGTGACCGAGGCAAAGGGGCTATGTTTCCTCCGTCTCACTCCTAATCTAGGGCCCTTGTCGGGAGATTGCCACCGCCGCGTGAGCCATCCTACTATGACAACCACTCGGCACGCATGGAGCCCCGAGGGCATCACGACGCTCAGCCGTCGCTAGGCCGGTCTCCATACGACCATACAACCTATCCACGCGTCGCCCCGGCCCCCACAGCCGATGATGTGCCTAATGCTCGGTATGGCTATGGCAATTAGGAGGATGAGACCTTTAGGGTCCATGAAGAAGATGAGGCCTATGGCGAGATGTACCAAGATCCTTATGCGGAGGACCTCTTGGTAGACGTGTACCCTCGGGATCATGGCCGAGTCCGGGGCAACCGCCGGCGCCCTCTAGATCGTCGGGACCCTCATTTGCTACCACCACCACCCGCCAGTTTCCGATCCAATGTCCATGATCACCGCCCCCAACAAGACCGGCACCATGATCACTTTGGCCCACAACATAATTTTGGCCAACGCCGAGAGATCAAGGTCCGCATTAAACCCTTTGAGGGTGAATATGATGCCGCCAAGTTCCTTGATTGGAAGCAAGCCACCGATTATGCTTTTGAACCATTGCCAATATGAAGACTATGAGAAGGTTGAGATTTCCACACTTCACTTTACCGACAAAGCCCGCTCATGGTGGTTCCGCTTCACTACCGATCGAGCTAGGCGCCACTTGCTGCTGGTTGTGGCTTGGAATCAACTCATCCATGTCATGACCAAGCGGTATGTGCCGGAGGATTATCTTGAGCAAATGCGCCTCCAAATCGCCTTAGCCCGCCAAAGTAGCCACCCACCTCTTGAGTTCTTTGGAGAGCTAGAGGAGCTAGTCTACAAGGCCGGCGTGTCTACCACTCCCGCCTTCCTCCGCACCATGTTTAAACGTGGCCATAATGTTGAAATCCAGAAGCCTTTGACTCTCCTTCCAAATCGGGATCTCAACACCCTCACTCACACGGCCATGGAGATTTACAACCAACAAAAAAGGAGGAAGATGGCCGCTTGGGCTCGCTCACAACCGCCGAGGTATGCCTCTACACCTAGTCCATCAATTACCTCTCCTTCGGCCGCTCGTGTTGCTCCGTAGCCGCACCCCTGCCCCGCCTCAGCCACTGCCGCGCCAGCTGGTGCCGCCAGCACCTCGCGCTTGACTACCTCTCCTCGTGGCCCCGCTCCCGACGTGCATGCTCCAGTCCCCTCCTCTGAGTGGTCTAGTGACCGAACGTGCTTCAAGTGTGGTGGTCGTGGCCACTATCAAAGAGAGTGCCCCAACAACAAGAGGGTCTTGTTCGCCTCTCAAAGTGGCTATGGGTCTTTTAAGGATGAGGAGGAGACCCCGAAAGAGGAAGAGATTGAGGTCGCCAATGAGGCCGCCTATGAAGACTTTGATTGTGCCCCACTCGAGCATGGAGCCGGCAATCCACTTAGCATCGCAGCTCGCCGTGTGCTCTCGAACCGAGAGGTTGATACAAGGGAACAAAAAGAGAACCTTTTCCACACTAGGTGTCTCATGGGCACTGCTTCGCTTAGTGTGATAATCGATGGTGGTTCTTGTGCCAACATAGTCAATGAAAGAGTGGTCAAGCATTTCAACCTCCCAACCACACCCCACCCTCAACCATATAGCCTTCAATGGCTATCCGATGGTAAAGGTGATATGGTATCAAGGCAATGCCACATCACTTTCTCTATTGCGCATTATTTTGACAAAGTTTTATGTGATGTTATTTGTATGGATGCAACTCACCTTTTGTTAGGAAGGCCTTGGAAATTTGATAGGCGAGTGATCCATGATGGCTTCCTCAACACCTTTGTGTTTGTCCATGGTGGGAAGCGCATCACCCTATTGCCCATGTCATCGAGGGAAATCCTTGAAGATCAAGTTGAGCACAACCGACTCAAGGCCATTGAAGCCTCCACGCCACCGCAGCCGTGGCCCAAGGATGATGCCTCCACCCCCGGCCACGTCTTGACCGCCCAACGCCAAGGCAAGGGTGAGTGCGTGGCCCACGTTGTCCGGTCACCACCTGGCGCGCTCATCAATTGCACAGGTCATCGGCTCCAAGATCGACCCCCGCCCTGGTGCCTTAACGCACGGGCAAGGGTGAGCATGAATCCATTGGTGCCCAGCCACCGCCTGGCGCGCTCATCACCGACACGACCTCCGCCTTCCCCAGCGTGGCGCCTGTGTCGGCGACATCTAGCACCCATGCAGCGCATGTCGGACCACCTCCCCTCCAAGGGCGTTGTAACCCTCGACTCCTCTTGGCTCGCCACCGCCACCTCACGTCGGTGCTTCAAGGCCGACGCACTTGCTTCCTCTTGGTGCCTCACCATTGCCTCACCACCAATAAGGATGTGGCTCCTTATTGCCACCTTGTATGTCGACCGAGTTGCAAAAGTTTGCCGATGTCACATCGGCTGAGCTCCTGGTTAGGCTTCCCCCGGTGCGTGGGATTGAACATCAAATTGAATTGGTGTTGGGCGCTTCACTTCCAAACCATGCAGCCTACCGAGCTAACCCCGAGGAGACCATCGAGCTCCAAAAGCAAGTGCAAGAGCTCATGGAAAAAAAGGGCATGTCCGGGAGAGCCTTAGCCCATGTGCGGTCCCGATGCTCCTTGTCGGTCTTGGCGTATTGTGTGGATTGTCGAGCCATTAAGCCAATCACCGTCAAGTACCGCCACCCAATTCCAAGGTTAGATGATATCCTTGATGAACTTCATGGTGCCATCTTCTTCTCTAAGGTGGATCTCAAGAGCGTCTATCATAAAATCCGCATAAGAGAAGGCGATGAATGGAAGTTCATGGTGGCTTGTCATGCCATTTGGGCTCACTAATGCTCCTAGCACCTTCATGCGCCTCATGAACCATGTTTTGAGGGAATTCTTGGGCAAGTTCATGGTGGTCTACTTCAACGACATCCTCATCTATAGCAAATCATTGGAAGACCACACGACCCACTTGAGAGCCATCTTTGAGTGTCTACGCAAGGAGAACCTTTATGCCAACCTTGCCAAGTGCACCTTTTGTGCCCCTTTTGCCACTTTCCTTGGCTATGTGGTGGGCAAGGATGGGCTGCGTGTTGATGATGAGAAGGTCTGTGCCATCAAGGAGTGGCCACGCCCCACCACCATCGCAATGGAAAGATCATTCCTAGGTCTTGCCAGGTTCTATAGGTGCTTTGTCCGGAACATTAGTACCATTACAACCCCATTGCATGAATTTACCAAAAAGGGTGCCGAAGTTGCTTATAAGAAGAAACATGAAGCCTCCTTCACCACACTCATGGAGCGCCTATGCAACGTCCCTCTTCTTCAATTTCCCGATTTCTCCAAGGTGTTTGAGGTCGAGTGTGATGCCTCCAACATTGGCTTCGGAGGAGTGCTCCTTCAAGATCGCCGACCCATATCCTATTTTAGTGAGAAACTTTCGGGCGCCTCCCTCAACTACCCCACGTACAACAATGAGCTCTATGCCTTGATCCAGGTGCTCAAAACTTGGCAACATTACTTGTGGCCAAAGGAGTTCATCATTCACTCGGATCATGAGGCCCTTGCCTACTTAAAGAGCCAAGCTCACCTTGGTCGGCGCCATGCTAGGTGGGTAGAGTTTATGGAGACCTTCTTATATATGGTCAAGCACAAAAAAAGGCAAGACAATGTGGTAGCCGATGCACTCTCTCGAAGGTATATACTCCTTTCTCATCTTGATGCTAAGGTTTTTGGTTTTTCACTCATTAAATCTCTTTATGATCAAGATCCTTACTTTGGTCCCATTGTCACTGAGTGTACCCTTAGAGGTGAGGTTGAGAGTTTTTTTTTATGGATGAGGGCTACCCTTACAAAGCCGGTAAGTTGTGCATTCCCACCTCTTCCATTAGACAACTTTTGATCAAAAAGGCACATGAGAGTCGAGGTCATTTTGGGATTGCCAAATTCGTAGTTGCCCTTAACGAACATTTTTTTTGGCCTAAGCTAGATCACCAAGTCACTATGTTTATCCAAGCTTGTGTCACGTGCCATAAGGCTAAGTCTAGCTCTAGCCCTAAGGGTCCCTACACCCCTTTGTCGATTCCCCACGCCCCTTGGGAGGACATATCTGTGGATTTTATCGCGGGGTTGCATATGTCTAAGAAGGGGATGGATTCCATTTTTGTGGTTGTAGATAGGTTCTCTAAGATGCCCGATTTCATTTCTTGCAAAACCACTAACAATGCCTCTGAGGTTGCTTCCTCATTCTTTGATCATGTGGTTAAGTTGCATGGAATCCCTTGAACCATAGTCTCGGATAGGGATCCTATGTTTGTGGGACACTTTTGGCAAACTTTTTGGGGAAAACTAGGTACCAACTTCCTATTCTCTACTAGTTTCCACCCCCAAACCGACGGCCAAACCGAGGTCACCAACCACACCCTTGGTGCCCTCCTTAGGACCATCCTTAGGACCAACCCACGCTGTTGGGAGGACTTACTTTCGTATGTTGAGTTTGCTTATAATAGGACCATGCACTCGGCCACAAAACTCACTCCATTCGAGGTCGTCTATGCGAAGAACCCGCTCACCCCACTTGATTTGGCGCCCCACCCTTTGCGGTCCGTGGAGAACCTTGAGGGAACCAAGTGTGTAGATTTTTTCCGTGAGCTTCATGCGTGCACCCGGGCCCAGCTCATGCGCCGCACCTCTCAATATCAACGCCAATCAAACAAAGGCCGGCCCCTTGTCACATTTGCCACGGGTGACCTTCTATTGGTCCTTTTGCGCAAAGAATGCTTCGCCGGCAAGTGCCGCTCCAAGCTAGCCCCACGTGGTGATGGGCCTTTCAAAGTGCTCCGATGCTTTGGTGACAACGCCTATGAGATCGAGCTCCCCGAGTCCTATGGAGCCCATCCCACCTTCAACGTGGTGGATCTTTCTCCCTATGTGGCCCCAGAGGAAGATGACGATCTGAGGACAATTCTCCCTCAAGAATGGGAGAGTGATGGCCGCCAACCTACCATGACCTCTATCGACGAGGAGGACTTGTTGACATTGAAGAGTGACGGCCCGGTGAGAATGGCTCAAGCAAGAACCATTGCTCAAGCATCTCAATCATTCATTGCTCGGACCACCGCAAGCATTGGCCTTGCCAAGCCCCCGCCATCGCGCCTAGTCACTTTGGTGACAATGTCCACACATGAAGACCAAGATGGCACCGGGCGCACTGCAACTCATGACCCTCATAGGCGCGCGCCCTATGGCTGGCCAAATGGCCTCATTTATCCAAGTCTCTTTAAGGATTTTATGCACTTTCTCTTTTAGTCATTTATTTATGTTTTAACCTTTCTATTTTGGGCGTGTGGACCCATTTGCACATGGATCTCAGCCCACTAGCAACCCTAGTATATAAATGATGTTAGTTGTTCATTTGTATCTAGTTGAAGATTTAAGAATTGGATTTCTATCCTTGGGTTGAGGAATACCTCCCTAAGGCCTCCAATTTATCTATCAACTCAAACTTTCTCAATCCCCTCTCTCTATCTCTCAATCTCACGCACCTCTTACTCAAATCAATCTCTTGAATTGGTTCCAAGAAGAAGCCAGTCAAGGAACCTCATCTAGAGGTTCCCTTGGCCCCTTGCACCACCTCGGCTAGCCTAAAGAACCCTTGGCTGGCCATTGCCCACTCTCGGCATTCCAAGGAGTTCCCTCTTGCTTCCGCCTTAAAATCATCCTCAAGGAACCATCAAGAACCAGTCGGTGCCCCAAGGAGAAGCTCAAGCCTACTTGTTCCACGATCTAGAGCTCAACCAAGTGAGACAAGGCCCTCAACCTCCTTTTTTCACATCAAGGCTCACCAAGTCGTGTTGGATCAAAACATACTCACCTTCGCCTAAGCGACAACATCGGGAACGTGAGAGCGACCTTCAGTTGGATAAGTTTTGAATCCAGCAGATTCTTGGAGCAGTCTCATAGTCGTTGGAGGCGGTCCCATAGTCGCCTCGTGATGAAGTCGGTGCCCATATCGAGGGCGATGCGGAATTTAGGACCGTACAAGATGGATGGGACGTCATTGGGCTCATTCTCACCGGATGAAGATATATGGGTATATGGATATTGGATCAAGCCTAAGTCTAGTTATAATACAAGTACATTGACGACAATTGTTGCAGGTTGGTGATGGCAGGCCTACATGGCTTTTTTGACAGTTGAGGAAGGAAGATGGGTTACTTCTATTGGGTCGTGAAGCCCATCAAAGTGGGTTTTCTATGTTTCATCCACTTATTGGGCCAAGAATTCCAATCACCAAATTCAGCTCGCTTTGTAAATTTCTCCATCGCATATTATTTCATCTATGTTCAACTCGATGATTTTTGCAAATAATGAATTTAGAATAATTTTAATTAATTATTATATAATTATTACATATCTATGCCATATCGGTATAAACTCGAGAGAAAACTGCTAACTAAAGCGAGGCGTATGCTCTTGTCGAGGAAAATTGTCAATCCCTTCGATCTGGGATCCAAATGTTGTCTATAAATGGATGACAATCGCGACAATGAAATTGAATTCCGAGCAACTAAAGTCTTCATTAAATGGTGTGACAACAATAACGGCCAACTAAAGAGAACTCGACATTTAAGTTTTCTCCTCTTTTTATTAAATTCATGATAAAGCATCAGATTAATAATAAAAAATCACAAATTGTTTGGTACAACAAGCCTATGGGCCACAATGGAATGATCTGAAATCAGTCTTTATTCTATTAGCCTTCGGGCAGTAGGGGCACGAGCTATCATTAGTATTTGTTCTATTAGCTTACGGGCCACAAAGGCACGAGTAGAAATCATGCATTAGTTTACTAGCCTTCAAACGGAAGGGGTATGAGCTTCCATCAGTCTTTTTTCTACTATCCTTCAGGCCATAGGTGCATGAGTAGCCATCAATCTTCATTATATTAGCTTTTGGGTCGCAGGGGCACGAGCTTCCATCATTCATCATTATATTAGCCTTCGGGTCGCAAGGGCACGAGCTGCCATCGATCTTTGTTCTATTAGCCTACGAGATAAGTTTATGTAGCAAGCTTCAAAATACCCTACATGCATTGTGCAAGAACGCAACCCAGAATAGCCTACGAGCATTGTGCAACAACGTACCCTATAATAGCCTACGGGTATTATGCAAGAATGCACCCAGAATAGAATACATGCATTGTGCAAGAATGCACCCTATAATAGCCTACGAGGATTATGCAAGAATGCACCCCAGAATAGCCTACAAACATTGTGCAAGAACGCACCCAGAATAGCCTATGGGCATTGTGCAAGAACACACCCCATAATAGCCTTTGAGCATTGTGCAAGAACGTACCCTATAATAGCCTCCGAGCATTGTGCAAGAACGCACCCCAGAATAGCATACGAACATTGTGCAAGAACGCACCGAGAATAGTGTACGGGCATTGTGCAAGAATGCACCCAGAATAGTCTATGGGCATTGTGCGAGAACACACTTAGAGTAGCCTATGGCATTGTGCAAGAATGCATTGCGTAATAGTCTACGGATAATGTGCAAGATGCACCCAGAATAGCCTACGAGCATTGTGCAAGAACGCACCCCAGAATAGCCTACGTGCATTGTACAAGAATGCAACCAGAATTGCCTACGAGCATTGTGGAAGAACACACCTCAAATAGCCTACAAACATTGTGCAAGAATCTACCCTTCATGAAGAACAATGACAAGAAAGTTGATGAGAATCAAACCCCAAAAGAAGGCCTTTCTTCCCAAGAGGAGCTAGATCGTGACTAAGCCAAGAAGGGCTTCCTTCTCCTTGAAGATGACCAAACTCCTACAGCCCTTGGAAGGTCCACGGCGGCGACCTAGGGAGGAAGACGCCGGGGAAGAGTCGAGAGAAGGGAGGCTGGACGGAGTGGCCGTGGATGGGCACGTGGCCGGTCGGAGCTAGGGTTGTATGGTGGTGCCGGCAAAGAGACCAAGGGAACCTCCCTTGGAGGTTCCTTGACCGAAACGAGCTTGGATCTAGATTTGATGAGTGATTTGAGTATGAGAACGTGAGAGATTGAAGAAGGGAAGAGATTGAATGCTTCAGTTGATAGAAATAATTAGAGACCTTAGGGGAGGATTCCTCTAACCCAAGGTAATGTTCCAATTCTATATTCTTCAACTAGTGAATAAAGGAAGCCAAGAGAGGCTTAAATACTCTAGGGTTTTTAGGGGGACTAGGAGCCCATTTGCAAATGGGTCCACACGTCCCAAAATGGAAAGGCAATAACATGAATTAATTGACAAAATGGGAAAGGGGGATAAAAGCCATAAAGGTTTGGATAGGGACGCGCGCTTGAATGCCTTGGAGTCGAAGCATCGGATGCTTGATTGTCGTGGCATTAAGGCGTCGGCATCTTGGCTACTCCAAGATAAGGCACAAGAGTAGGTACGGGCTGTGGGCCGGCGGTTCATCGGTGACTTGGGTCATGAGGGCACGGTGGACTAGGGCGGTGATGGCTTGGGCCATGGCTCGGGCCCAGGCCCTAGTCACCGGGCCTTGAGGCTCCTTGTTGATGAGTGGTTGGCACTCATCACTCTCCCCTTCTTGAGGTAGAATTGTCCCCAATTCTTCATCATATTCCAGGGGAACATAAGGAGTGAGATCAGCCACATTGAAGGTTGGATGGGCACCATACTTGTCGGGGAGGTCGACCCCATAAGCATTGTCCCCGAAGCGGCGGAGGACTTTGAAGGGGCCATCGCCGCGTTGGTTGAGCTTTGACTTGCGGTGGTCTTTGAACCTCTCCTTGCGCAAGTGGACCCACACAAGGTCTCCGGGTGCAAAGACGACACGACGCCGACCTTTGTTGGCATGGTGCTCATATTGGGCGGTGCATCGCTCGAGTTGGGCCCGGGTGCGCTCGTGGAGCTCTCGGATGAAATCAGCCCGCTTGGCGCCTTGAGGATGCTCGGCGATGCCCAAGGGATGTGGCACCATATCAAGAGGAGGGATGGGGTTACGGCCGTAGACCACCTCAAATGGCGTGAGCTTGGTTGCTGTGTGCATGGACCTATTATACACAAACTCAACATACGAGAGTAAGTCCTCCTACTTGCATGGGTTGGCCCTAAGGACGGATCTAAGCAAGGCTCCTAAGGTGTGGTTAGTAACCTTGGTTTGGCCATCCATTTGGGGGTGACAACTAGAGGAAAATAAGAGATTGGTTCCTAGTTTTCCCCACAAGGTCCTCAAAAAATGTCCCACAAACTTGGGGTCCCGATCCGACACTATAGTCCTAGGGATTCCATGGAGCTTGACAATATGATCAAATAAGAGGGAGGCAACTTTCGAGGCATTATTAGTGGTCTTGCAAGCAATAAAATGTGCCATTTTAGAGAACCTATCAACCACTACAAATATGGAATCCCTCCCCTTCTTAGAGGTTGGCAATCCGATTATGAAGTCCATGGAGATGTCCTCCCAAGGGGCCGAAGGAATGGGCAAGATGGTGTATAGGCCGTAGGGTTGGGTCCTAGAGTTGGCTTAATGGCAAGTAATGCAAGCCTTGCAAAACATGGTGACATGATGGGCCATTTTGGGCCAAAAGAAGTGATCTCTAAGGGTTACAAGTGTTTTAGCCACTGATCAGCGCTACTTTGTAGGGTTTAACTAGGAGTTGTTACTGGTGTTTTGGGTACCATTTGGAGATGTTTAGAGCGTATTATAGAGATCGGAGTTGAGGAGTAGATGTGTAGATATGGTGGTTTGGAGAAGCTTAAATGAAGATATATTGAAGAGAGAAGGAAGCCACCCAAGAAGACGAAGAAGTAGAACCAAGTGAAGGTGCTGCAGGAGCCAAACCGCGGTCGCGGAGGCCATGGCTGCGATCGCGGCAAAGAGACTAGGCGAGAGCAAGAAAACGAAGGACCGCGATCGCGGGTTTACGAAGGCCGCGGTCGCGGAAGAACAGTCTCGGTCGCGGAAAAGTCGAGAGCAAAAGTGAATTTGCCGTGGTCGCGGAAAATCCTCCGCGGTCGCGGAAAACTGCATCAGCGCGGGTTGAGTTTCTTTCGTCCGAAGATTTTCCGAAGTTTACTTTATGTTATTATTTTCTTTTTCTTTTATTTTTTTATTCCGGTAGGATTATTTTAGTTTCCTTTTAGATTATGTTTGTGATCTTTGGTTTTAGGTTTAGTTTATTTAAACATAGTTCCATAGCCTCCAAGCATCATCATCGTTTATCATTCAGTTTTTATCATCGTTCATTAGTCAGTATTGTTTTCCCTTTGAGTTTTTGTTTCAAGACTATGAAGAACTAAGCACCCTTTGCTTAGTCCGACAATTGAAGCCTTCATTTGATTCGTGATTGTGAGGTTATAACTCTATTTCCTATTCCTTTGGATTATATCTTTTCTCTTGAGCTTATTCCTATTGATTCTTATTGATTTGATTAGATTGATCACCTAATTGATATTAGTAATTGTCTATTGCTAGGGTTTGGAAATTTCGGGTTGAGATTCCTTATCTTTTGTAGCATCCATGATATTCTAGGACTGGCAGGACTAGTTTATTATGAAAGAGAATTGATTATGTGTTAAATGCTGCGAAAAATCGGTGTTGCATGTATCCTGGTTAATTCCTATGCGTCTTGTTGCTATTGTTCTAAATCTTGATAGTTTCTCGTGCGTTCGATAGTTAGGGTTACCTGGACTGATAGGATTGGTAACTATTTCAGAATAGGGACAGGAATAATCAAAGGATAGAATAGAGATAATCTATGACCAATCAATCAAATGAATGGTGGATATTTGTTTGGCTAAGTGTTTTTCCCAATTTGATTACAAACTTTTGCTTTTGTTTTCTTTTGTTTACTTGTTTACAAACAACCAACCAAAACCCCCATTTGTTACTTTTGCATGCAAATTTACATAAAGAAAGACAACTCCTCCCTGTGGGATTCGACCCTTGCTTGGCTATTCTACTAGTTTAGGTTTTTAAGGATTACTTTGATAAGGCGATACGACTTTAGCCTCCGTCAAATTGGCGCCGTTATCGGGGATGCAAGTTTTGTTTTTCTTTGTGTGTGTTTGTGTGCCAATTTTGGTGTGGACCTATCTTATGGTCCACACCCGAGCAACTAATCTTCCACTTCTAAGTCCTAGTACAGAAAACCAGCAAACAAGAGATGGCCGCAGTGTTTCATAAACCTTCCTCCCTGCATGCCGAGCTGAAGGAACTAAAGGAAATGATGAAAATGTATACGACAAAGAGTGGACATCAGCAGGAGCCGCGATATGACCCATACTCCTGCGCATACACTCCAGGGTGGAGAGATCACCCCAATTCGAGTTATGGGAACCAGCAATACCCTCTTTATGGTCATGAGTAATAGGAGTTCTATCCGTGGCCACAGTCGTGCTACCAAGAGTTCTATCAATAGGGCACTCCACAGCAGTACAGTCCAGCCTACGAGCATAGACCACCGGTGTCCAATCTAAGTTCCTCTATGTCTACTGAGGATATGATTCGATCTCTTTGGCTGAAGAACAACAAAGAGATCTATGAAACCTTCAGTAACTGCGAGGCAAACGTTCCTTTGGTCAAACTGGCAAACAACATCCCTCGTTGTACAAAATTTTTAAAGGCGCTGCGCAGGATCAAGAAGAGGCCGAAGGAGAAGCACAAGAAGGAGACCGTGATTCAAATGGCGAATTTCTGCATGCTGGATACGAGGAAGGACAAGCATGCGGCCCTTGAGATGTTGGGTAGGCCGTTTCTGAAGATGGCAAGTGCAATCATTGATGTAAACAGCGGTCCACCCACCATGAAGTGCAAGAGAATGGGGGTAAAGCTCAACACAGAGAATACAAAGAGGCATTCCCCTGATCTTGACCCCAGGGGTTCAGTTGCTGTGAGCAATCCGAGTTGAGTAGAAGAGTACCAGGTCGAGCCACGACAATAACTAAGGCGCTGTCCGAGAGGCAACCCGAGGTATGTATTTTTATTTTTATTTTTTTCCTTGTCTTTTCATTCCATGTTGTAGTTGTTTTTTTTATGTTATTTTGCTTTTGCTTTTGTTTTTGCATTTCGACTAACCTGTAGGAAGGAGGCCCGAAGCCTAATAGAAAACGGTGTCAATTACACACCAAAAACATTTCCGCGGTCGCGGAAATACCACTGTAAGTCTCCTGACCTGAAAAAAAAAGTTCTACCAAAGCTTACTGTCCGATTTTACATTGAGAGATGGTGCGCATCATGCTGCCAAGGAGGAGACATTTGTCCCACATTTTTATTTGGCAACGATGATGGCCCAACATTTGACAACTGAGGAGGAGGAACACCAGGGCCCATACTACGATTACATCTGGGCCCCAGTTTTGTGTTCATTGAAGGCCGTGCAGCCCCGATTCTTTGATATACCACTACACCTTACATTGGATCTATTTGGGTGCATGGTGGACATTGTTTGAATACCGCCGCGACACCAGCGACATATGCGTATATTGATTTACTGCCAGCAACAACTTTCCAAGTCCAAGCCAACTCGGCGACGTTTGTGAGTTATTTTTTGCCTTTCCTTGTGCTTTATTCTTTTTTTGTCTTTCATTACATTGAGGACAATGCAATGTTTAAGCATGGGGGAGTGTTGTATACTTGCTAGTCGTTGAGGAGAAAAAGAAAAAATAATGAAAATGAAAAAGCCAAAAATTTGAAAAAAGCCAAAAATAGAAATCCTGGGATAAGTCGAAAACCCACAAGGGCGGCTTAGGTAATAAGCAGGTGGCTTGGACCAGCATTAGGCTGGGGTAATAATTTGTCAAGAGTGATGTGAGTTTTATGTGAGCCCATCTATTGAAAAATGAAATGAGTGGCTTGGTGAAAACCCGAAAGGGCGCCTTGGCAAAATGAGTGAAAAGAAGAAGAGTGATTATTAGGATTCCTCATTTTTCCTGGCGCGGTGACATAAGAAGAGGTGATATAAGGAGGATTCGGGTATGTCACTTTGGGAGGCATAAGAAGATAGATGGAGGCTAGAATTAGATGTTTATTCACTCTATGGTGTTCAGGATAAGCTTGGGAAAGTACTCTACTTTCCTTTAAGTTTGGTTGTAGGTTGTGATTGTGTTTATTGTGTTGGTGCCTTGGAGATTCATGTTTAGGTGCAATTCTTAGTGGAGATGGTTTTTCTATGCTTCCCGAGACCTTGGGGATTTGATTGGAGGAGTAGGTTTATATTGGCTTACTCGAGGATGAGCAAGGTTTAAGCATGGGGGAATTTGATCAGCGCTACTTTGTAGGGTTTAACTAGGAGTTGTTACCAGTGTTTTGGGTACCATTTGGAGATTTTTAGAGCGTATTGTAGAGATCAGAGTTGAGGAGTAGATCTGCAGATATGGTGGTTTGGAGAAGCTTAAATGAAGATATATTGAAGAGAGAAGGAAGCCACCCAAGAAGACGAAGAAGTAGAACCAAGTGAAGGTGATGCAGAAGCCAAACCGCGGTCGCGGAGGCCATGGCCGCGGTCGCGGCGAAGAGACTAGGCGAGAGCAAGAAAACGAAGGACCGCGATCGCGGGTTTACGAAGGCCGCGGTCGCGGAAGAACAGTCTCGGTCACGGAAAAGTCGAGAGCAAAAGTGAATTTGCCGCGGTCGCGGAAAATCCTCCACGGTCGCGGAAAACTGCATCAGCGGGGGCCGAGTTTCTTTCGTCTGAAGTTTTTCGGAAGTTTACTTTATTTAATTATTTTCTTTTTCTTTTATTTCTTTCATTTCAGTAGGATTATTTTAGTTTCCTTTTAGATTATGTTTGTGATCTTTGGTTTTAGGTTTAGTTTATTTAAACCTAGTTCCATAGCCTCCAAGCATCATCATCGTTTATCATTCAGTTTTTATCATCGTTCATTAGTCAGTATTGTTTTCCCTTTGAGTTTTTGTTTCAAGACTATGAAGAACTAAGCACTCTTTTCTTAGTCCGACAATTGAAGCCTTCATTTGATTCATGATTGTGAGGTTATAACTCTATTTCCTATTCCTTTGGATTATATATTTTCTCTTGATCTTATTCCTATTGATTCTTATTGATTTGACTAGATTGATCACCTAGTTAATGTTAGTAATTGTCTATTGCTAGGGTTTGGAAATTTCGGGTTGAGATTCCTTATCTTTTGTAGCATCCATGATATTCTAGGACTGGTAGGACTAGTTTATTATGAAAGAGAATTGATTATGTGTTAAATGCTGCAAAAAATCGGTGTTGCATGTATCATGGTTAATTCCTATGCGTCTTGCTGCTATTGTTCTAAATCTTGATAGTTTCTCGTGCGTTCGATAGTTAGGGTTACCTGGACTGGTAAGACTGGTAACTATTTCAAAATAAGGACATGAATAATCAAAGGAAGGAATAGAGATAATCTAGGACCAATCAATCAAATGAATGGTGGATATTTGTTTGGCTAAGTGTTTTTCCCAATTTGATTACAAACTTTTGCTTTTGTTTCCTTTGTTTACTTGTTTACAAAAAACCAACCAAAACCCTCCTTTGTTACTTTTGCATGCAAATTTACATAAAGAAAGACAACTCCTCCCTGTGGGATTCGACCCTTGCTTGCCTATTCTACTAGTTTAGGTTTTTAAGGATTACTTTGATAAGGTGATACGACTTTAGCCTCCGTCAACCACACCAAAGTGTCCACGGCCCTCATGTGCCTCCTTAATCAAGAGGTGCCTAATTGAAGAGCTAGGGATGCATAACTTTCCAGCTCGGTATAAGTAACCCCCATCCATAAAATACCTCTCAAACTCACCTCTAAGGGAACACTTCTCAACAATGGTGCTAAAGAAAGGGTCATGTGATTAAAGAGATTTAAGCATAGAAAAACCCAATACCTTAGCATCAAGATGAGAGAGAAGGACATACCTCCTTGAGAGTGCATCGGCCACCACATTGTCTTGCCCTTTCTTGTGCTTGACCACATATGGAAATGTCTCCATAAACTCCACCCACCTAGCATGGCGCCAACCAAGGTGAGCTTGACTCTTCAAATAAGCAAGAGCCTCATGATTTGAGTGAATGATGAACTCCTTTGGCCACAAATAATGTTGCCAAGTTTTGAGCACCCGGATCAAGGCATAGAGTTCCTTGTCGTACGTGGGGTAGTTGATGGAGGCACCCGAGAGTTTCTCACTAAAGTAAGCAATGGGGTGGCAGTCTTGGAGAAGAACTCCTCCAATGCCAATGTTAGAGGCATCACACTCCACTTCAAACACTTTAGAGAAGTCGGGGAGTTAAAGAAGCGGGGCATTGCATAGGCGCTCCTTAAGCAAAGTGAAGGCAGTTTTATGCTTCTCCTTCCAAACAACCTCGACACCTTTTTTGGTAAACTCGTGCAAAGGGGCTGCAATGGTGCATATTTGGTTTGCTAAGTTCGTGATTATTGTTAGAATTTTCTCTATTGTTATCTCCTAGTTTTCATACCAAAAATTACTTCTTTCTAGTCTCTGCACCAATTGCTCATCGTCTACACTACAAACTTGTGTCAAAAAAAAAGAAGAGGCATTCTGTTCTTACAAAATAAAATAAAATAAATCAGCCACCGAATTAGAAAAACAAAAGCCTCAGGCAATCTCGGCGAAGCCGATTCACTATTGACACAGGTCCATTAAGCTTCTCTCCTCGTCTTCTTTCTCCCTGGATTCTAGGATTTGCATGCTGGAATACTTCTTGCATAGTCGCTATATTTTGGCTTCTGAATTGTGAGGTTTGTGTGGTTTTTGTGTTGGTTTAGTCCACGCTGAGTCCGCCTAGCCACTCCACCCTCACGGCTTTACCCAGATTAGTGACCTACGTGAGACTTTGTGGGTTTGATTTGATCTAGTTTGTCCTTTGTTTTCGTTACCTTTTGTTTGTGTTTCTGCTCTTTCTGTGTTTGTCATGGTGTCTATAGGGACAAATACGGATGACACACTCGCCCCTCGCCAGGCCGCTGACAATGCTCAAGCCAGAGCGATGGCGTCGATCCTTTTGAAGCTCGACGAATTACAGAAGGGCATGGACTCAAACCGAGCCAAAACTGTTGCCGTAGCCGTGACCATGGCTGCCATCTCCGTGCCTGCGGAAAACCAAACCGCGCCCGTAGACACGCAAACCGTGCCCGCGGTTCAGTCTGTTCCAACCGACACCGCAACGGTTGATCCTCTCTTGGCTCCCGCGCTCACTACCGACACCACGCGGCGCCCCGTGAGGACGTTCATGACCGTCGTCGCCAGCGTCGCCCTCGCCCCATCCAGGATGACTTTGATCATTATGATGATGAGCTGGACGAGCCATACCCTGACCAGATTCCTACAGCTCGAGGTTTCCCTGACCGCAGACGCGCACCTAACCCCTATTCCAGTCGTCGCGAGATCAAGGTAACTATCGAGCATTTTCATGGTGATTATGATCTTGTTGTGTTTTTAGATTGGTTGTAGGCTACAAAGCACGCCCTGCGACACTGTCAGTATGAGGAGTTCGAGAAGGTAGATGTCGCCACTCTGCAGTTTCGTGGCGCAGCCCGCTCTTGGTGGCATCGTTTCTGTACTGACAGGGAACGAAGAGGCCTGTAACAAATTGATTAATGGCACCAGCTGGCGTTCATTATGTGCCGCAAATATGTTCCAGATGACTTCCAGAACCACATGAGGATGAAGATCACGCTCGCTTGCCAGGGAACCCAGACGCCAATCGAGTTCTTTGCCAAACTCGAGGACCTGTATTACAAGGCGGGCATGAGCATCGGTCCTGCTACTATGAGGTCCAGATTTCTGAGTGGGTTGAATCCCAACATACGCGACCAACTGGAGATCCTACCTATATGGGACCTGACACAGCTCACTGACACGACGATGATGATTCACCAGCAGAATCAGCGCCGGCGATAGACCCCCTGGTCCCAGACTCAGTCTCGCAGGTATGACACTACACCTATTCCTTATGTGTCCTCTCCAACGCAGACCAGACGGATGCAGCCCCAGGCTCGTGGGAATGAGACTTCACGCACCACCGCAGCCCCTGCACCGATTCGGGAAGCCCCACGCAACAATGAGAGGACACGAGATCAGGCCTGCTATCATTGTGGCGGTCGTGGACACATCCAACGCAACTGTCCCAAACCGAAGAAGATCCTTTTCACACATGCCACCAGATATGAGTCCTTTGAGGATGAGCCCGACGAGGAGATAGCTGCAGCACCACACGACTATGCGACCCAGGACGACGGGTACACATGTATGCCACACGACTTATCTGTAGGTACCCCCTGAGCCTATTCGCACAGCGTGCTCTTACTGTGATGGAGCTGCCCCTAACGGACCAGGGAGAGACCATTTTCCACACACGATGTCTGGTCCAAGATGCCTCCCTCAGCGTCATCATTGATAGTGGGTCATGCTGCAACATTGTGAGTGAGAAGGTTGTCCAACGCCTTCAATTACCGACGCAGCCATACCCCAAACCATATGGTCTTCAATGGCTTTCTGCAGGTAATGGTTATGCGGTACACAGGTGATGCGGTACACAGGTCAATACCATGATAGTATCTTATGTGATGTTGTGTCTATGGATGCTACTCATCTTCTTCTTGGTAGACCTTGGCAGTATGATAGGAAGATGGTACATGACGAGTTCCTCAACACTTACGTCTTTATACATGGCGGTAGGCGAGTCACTCTTCTCCCTATGACGCCTCAGGAGATTTCATTAGACCATGCGGAGAGGAATCGCGAGAAGGCTAAAGACGTCCAAAATCTCGTCGTTGTCAAAACCGCGACCGCGGATGCCTCAACCGCGACCGCGGCACACACATCTGCGCCCGCAGCCAGGCATTCTGCACCCGCGGTTTGTCTTACTGGGCCTCCAGCTTCTGTATCAGGAATCGCGCCCGTAGAAAACCTTTCCGCGCCCGCGGATTCTCACATGTTCGCCCCTGCTTCTGCACACGGAACCACGACCGCAACCATCCTTACCGTGCCCGCGGAAATACCACTGTGCGTCGATCCCAATGCCACCACCCAACTGCCCACATTCTAGGACCGCGTCGCGCATCGCTCTTTGCTGACTCAATCACGCGCGTTTACTCATTCTTTACAGGGACGTTCTCCTATTACTCATATTACGTGTCTTTCTTTATTGGAGGATCCTTGTGACTTACCCACTTTTGTGCACCCTCTTTTTCAGGTATTTGATGACGAACCTCCTGATGAGATTACACCCGCTTCCACCGTTGCACAAGCATTGGACCTGCCCCCGGCTACGAGATGGATACATGGACAGGCAGACCGTGCTGGACCTGGGAGGAGCGCAGCAGCACTAGATTGGTACACGAGGACTACCACACAGCAGCTGACCACGGACCGGCATCGCTTCACTTTCGACCACGACGGCTTGCGGCCTCACAAGCCCCCGGACAACGACATTCGCGAAACGGGGACGTTTCGCAGCCAAGTGGGGGAGGGTGATGTGACCCCGGTCACGACATTACTCGACACTACGAGTGACATTGGAGTTACTTTGGTATTATGACGCTCACATGCCAGTTTTGAGACATTCTGAGACACTTTCTATTTTTAATAGTTTTTCAGTATTTCGCAGTTTCCCTTCTTAGCAGTTTCCATTCTTAGAATGTTTCTAAGTTTGGAAAGTTATTGTTTTTAGTTTTTACTACTTTTAGACGTTGCCGTTTTTAGCAAGTTTTTATTTTTGGATGTCGGACCTCTCTTGTGCCAAGAGGGCCGATCCATTTATGTTTTAGGCCCATTAGGGCAAGACCCTTGTTCTGGCTGCTATATAAGCTAGCCTAACCCTAATTAATAAATAAGTTGAATTGAGAGTTAAAGCCTAGCGCTGCCGTTGAGCCAAGCTCCCTTCCCCTAGGTCTAGCTCTTTCAACTAAGCCTTCACCGAACCTCCCTAACCGACTCCCTAACCCACGATCGAGCCACCACCGACCCACATCCCTTGAATACGAACCCCACTCCCAAACGTGGCTCTCGGCCCGTGCCGAGATCCCCTTCGTCGAACCACGCTCGAATCGCGCAGACGCAGCCACTGTAGAGATTTCCACGCCCGCGGTTTACTCTTCCGCGCCCGCGGATTTGCCTGCGACAGATCCAGAAGTTCAGTAACGATCTAATTTTCAGCGAGCAAGAGAACTTCGTCCGCCTTTCTACCTAGATCCGCAAGCCTAGCCCCAAATGACTCGGGGGAGAGTGTTGGCGTGGAGCTCTGAGGGATCCTATTGTCGGCATCCATGGGATCCTCTAAGTGTGGACTCACCTACAAGAGGCCACAAAGCAAACCAAGTAACCAATTCACAAGGAACAAGTAAAGTAGCTTAAGTAGAAAGATAATGAAATGATGCCTAAGACACAATCACACACAAAATCAAAGGCTCAAACAAGAGGAGGCAAGGTGGAGTATTGCATGTGTCTTGAGAATTTGGGTGGAACCAAGACACTTTTAACCCATGCCAACTTGTATCCTTTAGGCTAAGTAGTAAAGTCCAAGTTGAAACTTAGGATGACAAGCCTAATGGGAGTATCAATTCGGCCACCCTATGGACCATAAAAGAGTGAAGTAGTCATGGCAAAGGACTAGAGGAATATGGGGGGAAGGGCTTAGTGGCTCAAGTTTCCAAGGGTTATGGCCCAACCGAAGAGAGGAAAGAAGTTTGGCCTTCCCTTTGCTTTGCTCATATTTTTTTTTTTTTGAGAATTCGGGTCTTGGTGCTTTTTTTTCTTGACCTCTTGAAATTTGTTAGGCTTTTTCTAAAGAAAAGGGGAGTAAGCCAAAATGGATGACTTGTGTCTTGGAAAGAAAGTGGAACCACAACAATGTTTGTTTTCTTTTGGGAGGTGGTGGCAACAAGGGTAGTGTTTTGTTTGGATATGCCAAGGTCCCTTTTTTTTTGTGGGGGGGAGGGGGAGGGCAAGTCTAGAGGAAAGAAGAAAACGAAGAGTGCCCTTTGCCACAAATAATTTCGGCCCTTTCTGGAATTCAACTAAGGAAGCTTCTTTGCAATCCTCCCACTATCAAAACAACCAAAGGTACAATTTGTCCATTACCTAAAAATAGACTGAAGGGGACAAAAAGGACAACGATGAAGGTGGGTGTGGTCTTTCCCAAAGGACAAGGTACATGCAAGTGGGAGAAATTCAAATTGGAGCAAGAATACACATGGCCGGCTGGGGGTAGGGGCTGGGCGGCAGTAGGGGAGGTGGTGGGTGGTGCTACGGTGGCAGGGGTGGTGGTCTGGCGACCGGTGGTGGTGGTGGGCGGCGGAAATGGGTTTTTTTGTGGTTTTTTGGTGCGTTTTTGGGAGTGAAATAAAGAGCAACTAATCTCAACACAATTTCATCATGCAAAAAGAAAAAAAATCATGCTACGAAGGGGAAAAACTAAACATAAAAACACCATGGAACAAGAATAAAACTCAAGCAAACAAGAAGCAAAAGAAAGATGAACATAAACACCAAGTCTTCATGCAAACAAAAGGAACCTAAGAATGAAAAAAACTGAAAATAAAGAGAAGAAAGAGGTTTTAGCTTAGTCCTTGGCTCTTGATACCAACTGATGAGAATCAAACCACCAAAGGAGGCCTTTCTTCCCAAGAGGAGCTAGATCGTGACTAAGCCAAGAAGGGCTTCCTTCTCCTTGAAGATGACCAAACTCATACAGCCCTTGGAAGGTCCACGGCGGCGGCCTAGGGAGGAAGATGCCGGGGAAGAGTCGAGAGTAGGGAGGCTGGACGGAGTGGCCGTGGATAGGCACGTGGCCGGCCGGAGCTAGGGTTGGATGGTGGCGCCGACAAAGAGACCAAGACAACCTCCCTTGGAGATTCCTTGACCGAAACGAGCTTGGATCTAGATTTGATGAGTGATTTAAGTATGAGAACGTGAGAGATTGAAGAAGGGAAGAGATTGTATGCTTGAGTTGATAGAAATAATTGGAGACCTTAGGGGAGGATTCCTCTAACCCAAGGTAATGTTCCAATTCTATATTCTTCAACTAGTGAATAAAGGAAGCCAAGAGAGGCTTAAATACTCTAGGGTTTTTAGGGGGACTAGGAGCCCATTTGCAAATGGGTTCACACATCCCAAAATGTAAAGGCAATAACATGAATTAATTGACAAAAGCGGAAAGGGGGATAAAAGCGATAAAGGCTTGGATAGGGACGCGCGCTTGAATGCCTTGGAGTCGAAGCATCGGATGCTTGATTGTCGTGGCATTGAGGCGTCGGCGTCTTGGCTACTCCGAGATGAGGCACAAGAGTAGGTACGGGCTGTGGGCCGGCGGTTCATCGGTGCCTTGGGTCATGAGGGCAAGGTGGACTAGGGCGGTGATGGCTTGGGCCATCACTCGGGCCCGGGCCCTAGTCACCGGGCCTTGAGGCTCCTTGTTGATGAGTGGTTGGCACTCATCAAAAGTCTAGCGTTAGGCAAACTGTTATTCGAATCCTCTAACCTTTACCCAGCTTAAAGGATCCAAGGGGAACTTATGGAGCTAAAAATTTAATGCATAATTTGAAGTTATGATTATTTAATATTTCAGCTTTTCTATATAAGTAAGAGGGAAGAAGCCCATTACGTTAATTAATTGTCCTCTAAGAAAGTATATTTAAATCTCTTTTTGCATGGATAAAGATCATTCGATTCTCTATGAAAAAACTCTAGCCTCTATCTCTACGAATAGGGATCTGACTTGAGTGTCAAAGGGTCTTCAAGGAGAGAAAGCCCCGCTCTTTAAATGTCTTTCTATGTTTGTAGGATATCAGGAACAAGATCGGAGGGAGTCTAGGTTCTCGTTGTCGTCATCAACAATTTATTGTGCTACCAATTTATTCAACCACAGTAACCATGACACTTTTACCGAAACATAAGAAGAGGTATGATTCAAGAAAAGACTCCAATGAAATTGAGTCTTATAGAAATTGTATGTATCTGTTTGGGAACATTTATAGCTATTACACACCATAATATGAAAAGTCTTCTTTGAATAATTGGGTCCCCAACCAACCTCACCGCATGCGTGGTATGCTCGTATTGAAAAGAGAACTTACTTAGACGAGAACAAGAGTGGTTTCCACGTTTTACTTCTCGCATTGGTTTATTAATTTTGTGCATAAAAGAACTTATCTTATTTAATTACAAAACATGCATTTACGTTAAATTTTTTAATCCACACCATCTCAATATGAAACTCTCATGGGACGAATACCGAATAATGGCACTAGCTAAATGCACTACCACTTATATTGAATGAGGGTACGATCATGACCAAAAGTACTAGGGTAAAATCCACTTAACACCATTATAAAAAAACAACTAAACCCCGTGAGATACATAGTGTTCCTACAAATACTCGCGCTAACTACGCATATAAGGCTACACCAAATTCACACCAAAGTCCAACTTTCACCCTATAGTAATAATATATTCACAAACGCAATTCCTAGTGGTATATACATCCTAAGAAGAGCGAACCATCACTTGCCCTAGTTCAGAATAATGTCGCATTGGCATAACACATGAGTTAATTCTAGTCAACGGGTTTGACTTATGTTCCAGTTCTGATCCAAAAGTAGTTACGAGATGTACAAAGAAATAAATTATCATAAGGCAATTTATTTTAATAAATCTCAAGAACAATTTCAACATAATTTTATAAATAAATTTATAAACATTAATTGTTGAATATTTCTACATAATCCCATAAGAATCCTAATTTAAATAAATTAAGACTAGTTATTTTATTTAATTAACCATAAGCACTTACTCAAATTTTTTTTGAAGATCATTGATAAACTCTAATTGTTGATTTTTCTATTTATAAAATAATGCAATATTAATTTCTTTACAAAAATTAAATTTACGACAATTATCTATATTTTATTAAGCGTAATCATTCATTAGTATACATTTAATAATAAAACCAAGCCTTCAAATGTAACAGTACATTGCCATGACCACACTAGCACACCAACTTACATAGGTTCGTTGTGGATCGAAGGTGGCTCGACGGGGGTGGCGGCGACTGGACGGTTCGGTGGCACGGATTAGGGATTGCAACGCAATGTGTGGTGGCAGGTTGTAACCCTCTTAACATCCGTACCTTTCCCCTTTGTAAGACACTTCAAATCATAATCAAAACATCAAGAAAAGCTTTGTTTTCAGCGTCAAAAACTCTTTGAATTTGAGAGGTTGTTCGTGAGTAATATCGAACAAAAACCGATCTTCAACTTTGGGTGCGTAATATTCCTTAGGCGTTGATCAAATTGATCTTCTTTGTGTGGTGCGTAATATCCGCTCAAAGAAGTTCACTTATCCCTTCAACTCCATTCTAAAATCATCATCATCAACACCTCCTTCATCCATCTCCCCCATCACGTTCTTCATCCAAAACAATCCTCTCGCGGATCTGCCTCACGGAACTCTCTATGACCCTTCAGGAGAATCGTCATAACTTTTGATTCCCAGATTTGATCACGCTCAAACTTGGAGGACATAACCTAGACTTTTATATCTAAATTATGGCTTTGGAATAATCCAATTTGGAGTCCAAAGCAAAGATAAAGACCTCGTAGAATACATCACCGAGTTCTGGAAACTGACTATCGAGTCCTTTGAGATCCTAGGAGCAAGACACGAGTTTCACATCAATTCTAGGCGATTACCTTGCACTGAGGCTAAAGGGAGACGCGATCCTATCATGACCACCGAATTCTTTGTGGTTAACGTCTTGTATTCATACAATATAATTCTAGAAAGTCTGTGGTTACATTCGATGAGAGATGTACACTAAACCATCTATCAACTCGTCATTTTCTCGCATGAAGGGGCAATTGCTCGACTTGGCCTACTTTGTAAACTTGAGATCTTAAGTGCCTAGTAGCTTCTTGTGACTTTATTGGGTCGATTATATTTGCTTGATTATCGGTTCAAGGAAATTTAGTTGTGGTTTGAGTCGTGTGGTTTGAGTCGTGTGGTTTTCAAAACTACCCTACGGCCTTGTCTTAAGAGAGCATGCAATCCGAATTTGTTGACCACTTTTATATCAAATTTTGGCAATTTCTTGGCTCAAGGCTCCATTGATATGTTTGCTATTCTTTTGCCTTATTTGTTTGGAGTAGATGAGGAAAGAGCAAACCTCTTTCATGGATGAACGAATTGATCACCATCTAATCAGTGTTATTTTATAGTGCATATCTGGGGTTATTACCAGGTTTGAGGCGCCATTTGGATGGATTTAGAGCATAATCATGGTTTATGGAGTTAGAGTGGAGAAGTGAAGAAATCATGGGATTTATAGAGGTTTGAAGTGTATTGAAGAGTAGAAGAACAATGTGCTGAATTCAAATGGTTAGTTCTCTCTACACAGATGTCCAAATGAAGTGATTCCAATTCGAGGAGTTAGATCTTGAGGTCTACTGCAAGTCCTCAAAATATGAGCGCAATGAGAGTTGGGAATCAAAAGTTATGGCATTTTTACGGAAATGTCGCAGAAGCTAAAGAAGACAACGTCTGACGCCCCGCGCCAGAAGCCACCGCGCCCCGCGGTGGACTTGTTAACGCCTCGCGGCCAGCGAGATATTATTTCCTATTTTGCGTTTTCGGACTTCCTATTTTTATTATCTTATTTCCTTTAGTATTATTTCTAGGTTTAGCTTATTTTCCCTAGCCCATTTAAGATCTTTTCCAGGTCTTGAGTAGAGACACTTTTATCATCGTAGTTTTCTTTTCTCAATTAGGGTTTCATTCGCAAGTCAATGGAGCACTAATTTCCCTTTGTTCTACTAGACGTTTGAAGCAATACAGTTGATTCGTTTGTGAGATTTCTATTCCTTGTTCTTATTCTTATATGTGTTGGTTTAATTCTCTTGGTTATATTGAGTATTGATTTATTGTTATTCTTCATAGCCTGGCCAACTAGGTTGAGTAATATTTATCAATTGCTAGGATTGCATATAGTGGAATACGAGTGCATATCTAGTAGCATACATGATTAAACATATAGTGGAATACGAGTGTTTAATTATGAGTGAGAATTATTTGCATGTTGAGTAGTAAGGTTTTCTTCTATTCGCATGTATCCTATATCCTTGCATGCATTGCTATTGCTTTATTAGTGGTAAGGTTTTCTTCCATTGATACTGTAGTAAGTACTATCAACAACTTTCTGAATTGGTAGTTAATAACGATCAGGGTGGGAACAACCATAAGAATAGTAAAAGAACTTGGATTTATAAGATTTCAGTGATCGACTTATATCTCTGTATTGTGGATCTCGTTCTAGTGGAAATACTTTCCCCAATCATATTCTCAAATCAACCAAAGCTGTTTACTTTACTGTGTTTGATAATCAAAACCCCCCTTGTTACTTTGTATGCTTATAAACATATAGATTGATTACTTCCTCCATGTGGGTTCGACCCTTGCTTGCTTTCTATACATCTGTTTAGTAGGTTCGGTAAGACTTTTACTTTGATTAGGCTATTCAACGATATTTGCATTGCATATTTTATCCACGTAAAATTTGGCGCCGTTGCCGGGGATGCAAGTTTTGATCTTTCCGTGTGTTTGTTTGTGTGCATGTTACTTTGGTATGGACCTATCTTACGGTCCACACCAGTTCTACTGATTTTTGTGTGTTTTTCTATTTGCTTTTGATACAGATATGGATTTCTGTGGAGAACCGCGCGATAACCCATACCCCTACTCATTTCCGCCAGAGAGGGGATACTACCCAACTTCCAGTGCAGCAAGGCCAGTTAGAGCATGCAGACTCTATCATGATCCACACCACTCCACTGACGATTGCCCAAGACTTCCTGAACATGCAGCTACAGTAAACGCAGCAAGAGGTTTTGATCCGGAAGAGGCCGAGATGTGTCCCATACTCCTACACATACAACTCAGGGTGGATGAATCACCCCAATTCGAGTTATGGGGGCCATCAATACCCTAAATATGGCCTTGACACTGACCGCGACCCGACGGTGAGCCTCGCAATAGACTAATGGGCTAGCCTACTATGTAATAGTGGAGCAACGCCCGAAATAGAAACTGCTATAACTGGAAACTGCTAAACATAGTAAGTCCTAAAATAGAAAGTGTCAAATATGGAAACTTACTAAACATAGTAAGTTCCAAAAATAGCGATACTAAAAATAGAAAGCTGCTAAAAATAGGAAAGTTGTTAAAATAAGAAATATAGACTAAGTCTTGAACCAAGGAGGACGCCAAGGTCATGGGCGCCTTGGGCTTGTCGGAGCCCGGTTTGGGTGAGGGTTGGGATGCATCATTCTCTCCCCCTTAGATTCGAAGCGTCCTCGCTTCAAGCAGGGTGGGGATAGGGAGAGCATGCGCTCGATCGGTAGCAGGAAGACGACATCTGCCTTGTGTCCGACTCTTGGAACCTCGAATGTGATCACGTAGAACTCTGGTCCAGGAGTAGGCACAGACGCCGTGATGAACTTTGGGGCGCTCACTGGAGAGCGGGCTATATACGGCTCGCTCTCAGAGGGATGCGCTGTAGTCAGCTCGCTCATAGAAGAGAGCGTTGTAGACGGCTCGTCCACAGAAGCGCTTGCGGTAGTCAGCACGTTCTCAGAGGAGCTCACCGGAGCCGTTTCGCCCACAGAGAAGGTCGCTGAATCGGGCAGAACAGCGGCCACTGGCGAAGGAACGTGCACTTCCAAGGGCACGGTGGGCTTTGACTCGACTTGCGCCATTGGGGAGGGCACCATAGATAGGGGCTCCTGGATGTGCACTGGGATGTACACATGCGCGCACTCAGAAGACAGTGGTAAGCCCACTGGCGCCGGGATGCGCGCTGGGATGTGCTGAGGCGAACGCATCAGGGTGGGGGCGCTTGCAAAGGGACGCGCTGGGGCAGAAGCAGGGGGTGGCTCGGTGCGTCGGCGACAACGGGCAGCATAGACTACCGGTTCCAACCGGGGAGCAAAGCGCCGAGTCATCACGTAGACAAGTTGCTCCCAAGTTTCCACGGGAACGAAGCCGTGTCTCAGTCGGTCATCGTCGAGGCGGCACCACCAGTCCCAAGCGTAGGACGCGAGGCAACCGATGGCGATGTCGCCTTGTTCAAACTCGGTGTAGTCCCTTTGGCGGAAGTAGTAAGCCATGTGTCGGGACCACTCCAAGAACTCGTCGGAGTCGCCATCGCCGTGAAAGCGTCGGCGGTGCAACCGAACTTTGGGTGGGTACCAGTCTGAACGTCGGCACGCCATGGGTGTGTGCTGATGCAGGGCATGACGGCGGCTGGTTTGAGGGGGGGCGGCGGAATCTAGGGTTAGGGAAAGGAGGGGGTAGATCTTGAATTTGAATTTTGAAATTCAAAAACAAGATGGGCAGATATGGAAAGCCGAGATTTGGGGGGGTTTGATTTGCTGGGATTGGAGAGAGAAATTTTGGATAGGGTAGGTGGCGGATTTTGTGGGGAAATTTGGGAAGGGCGAGATTTGGGGGATCTCGGATAAGGAAGGCAAGGGCAGTGGAAAGCTTGTGGGTTAGGGTTTGGGCACGGCGGCGGAGCTTGGGTTTCTGCAGTGCATCCTCCGTATTTGGCCCTTTTGGAGGGGCTAACGAACTCGGATTTGGACGAATTTGATATGGCTGAACTCATCTTTCAAATCTCTACACGAATGTGAAAAAAATCTCAGAAAAGATAATTTTTTTCTGGCCGGAATCTGGGCAGAAGTCGATGGCGTTTCTGGCGTTGGTGTAGATGTCGTCGGTGGCTCGATCGACTGGCGCTCTGATACCAGTTGATGCGTTCTTAGGATGGAACGACTCTTCTACTACGGATCTGGATCGAGATGTTCACCGAAACGTCGCGGGATAGGTACGAGCTTGCCGTGGGGTTGTGTTTGGGATAGGGTGCAGTAGCGTCTGCAGCGGAGGAAGGGAGATGAGAGGGATATGTTTGGAGTTTAACGCAACTACCAAAACGGATTCAAAATCAAGGGTGACGTCGAAGCAAAGGAAGAAGGATAACCACTCGACTTAAGCTTTGCTATTCAATTCAACGTGATTGAAACGATTACAATGGAGGCCTATTTAAAGGCAAAGGGCCCGGCCTAACCCTAATGGGCTTGGGCCTCGCAATAGACTAATGGGCTGGCCCACTATGTAATAGTGGAGCAACGCTCGAAATAGAAACTGCTATAAATGGAAACTGCTAAACATAGTAAGTCCTAAAATAGAAAGTGTCAAATATGGAAACTTACTAAACATAGTAAGTTCCAAAAATAGCAATGCTAAAAATAGAAAGCTGCTAAAAATAGGAAAGTTGCTAAAATAAGAAATATAGACTAAGTATTGAACCAAGGAGGACGCCAAGGTCGTGGGCGCCTTGGGCTTGTCGGAGCCCGGTTTGGGTGAGGGATGGGACGCATCATTCTCTCCCCCTTAGATTCGAAGCGTCCTCGCTTCGAGCAGGGTGGGGCTAGGGAGAGCATGCGCTCGATCGGTAGCAGGAAGACGACGTCTGCCTTGTGTCCGACTCTTGGAACCTCGAATGTGATCACGTAGAACTCTGGTCCAGGAGTAGGCACAGACGCCGTGATGAACTTTGGGGCGCTCACTGGAGAGAGCGCTATATACGGCTCTCTCTCAGAGGGACGCGTTGTAGTCAGCTCGCTCACAGAAGAGAGCGTTGTAGACGGCTCGTCCACAGAAGCGCTCGCGGTAGTCAGCACGTTCTCAGAGGAGCTCGCCGGAGCCGTTTCGCCCACAAAGAAGGTCGTTGAAGCGGGCACAACAGCGGCCACTGGAGAAGGAACGTGCACTTCCAAGGGCGCAGTAGGCTTTGACTCAACTTGCGCCGTTGGGGAGGGCACCATAGATAGGGGCTCCTGGATGTGCACTGGGATGTACACAGGCGTGCACTCAGAAGACAGTGGCAAGCCCGCTGGTGCCGGGATGCGCGCTGGGATGTGCTGAGGCGAACGCACCAGGGTGGGGGCGCTTGCAAAGGGACGCGCTGGGGCAGAAGCAGGGGGCGGCTCGGTGCGTCGGCGACAACGGGCAGCATAGACTACCGGTTCCAATCGGAGAGCAAAGCGTCGAGTCATCATATAGACAAGTTGCTCCCAAGTTTCCACGGGAACGAAGTCGCGTCTCAGTCGGTCGTCGTCGAGGCGGCACCACCAGTCCCAAGCGTAGGACGCGAGGCAACCGATGGCGATGTTGCCTTGTTCAAACTCGGTGTAGTCCCTTTGGCGGAAGTAGTAAGCCATGTGTCGGGACCACTCCAAGAACTCGTCGGAGTCGCCAGCGCCGTGAAAGCGTCGGCGGTGCAACCGAACTTCGGGTGGGTACCAGTCCGAATGTCGGCACGCCATGGGTGTGTGCTGATGCAGGGCGTGACGGCGGCTGGTTTGAGGGGGGGGGGGGGGGGGGGCGGCGGAAGCTAGGGTTAGGGAAAGGAGGGGGTAGATCTTGAATTTGAATTTTGAAATTCAAAAACAAGATGGGCAGATATGGAAAGCCGAGATTTGGGGGGGTTTGATTTGCTGGGATTGGAGAGAGAAATTTTGGATAGGGTAGGTGGCGGATTTTGTGGGGAAATTTGGGAAGGGGGGGGATCTCGGATAAGGAAGGCAAGGGCAGTGGAAAGCTTGTGGGTTAGGGTTTGGGCGCGGTGGCGGAGCTTGGGTTTCTGCAGCGCAGCCTCCGTATTTGGCCCTTTTGGAAGGGCTAACGAACTCGGATTTGGACGAATTTGATATGGCTGAACTCTTCTTTCAATGCTCTACACGAATCTGAAAAAAATCTCAGAAAAGATAATTTTTTTCTGGCCGGAATCTGGGCAGAAGTCGATAGAGTTTCTAGCGTTGGTGTAGATGTCGTCGGTGGCTCGATCGACTGGCGCTCTGATACCAGTTGATGCTTTCTTAGGACGGAACGACTCTTCTACGCCAGATCTAGATCGAGATGTTCACCGAAACGTCCCGGGATAGGTACGAGCTTGTCGTGGGGTTGTGTTTGGGATAGGGTGCAGTAGCGTCTGCAGCGGAGGAAGGGAGATGAGAGGGATATGTTTGGAGTTTAACGCAACTACCAAAACGGATTCAAAATCAAGGGTCACGTCGAAGCAAAGGAAGGAGGATAACCACTCGACTTAAGCTTTGCTATTCAATTCAACGTGATTGAAACGATTACAATGGAGGCCTATTTAAAGGCAAAGGGCTCGGCCTAACCCTAATGGGCTTGGGCCTCGCAATAGACTAATGGGCTGGCCCACTATGTAATAGTGGAGCAACGCTCGAAATAGAAACTGCTATAAATGGAAACTGCTAAACATAGTAAGTCCTAAAATAGAAAGTGTCAAATATGGAAACTTACTAAACATAGTATGTTCCAAAATAGCAATGCTAAAAATAGAAAGCTGCTAAAAATAGGAAAGTTGCTAAAATAAGAAATATAGACTAAGTCTTGAACCAAGGAGGACGCCAAGGTCGTGGGCGCCTTGGGCTTGTCGGAGCCCGGTTTGGGTGAGGGTTGGGACACATCATGTTCTACCCAGAGCCACAGTCATTCTATCAGCAGGGTACTCCGCACCAGTACTATCCAGCATACGAGCATAGCCCACCAGTGTCCAATCCAAGTTCCTCCATGTCAACTGAAGAGATGCTCAGGACCTTGACTCAACACTTCACCGCTCGTGTTCAAACTAGGGAGTCAAGCCATCAAGAATATAGAAAGGCAGGTGGACCAGATGGTGGAGTCGATTACACAGATCGATGTAAGGATTTTGGGGAATCTACCATCTCAAACGGTAGTAAACCCGAGGGAAAATGTGAGTGCCATTACCCTCCGAAGTGGAAAGCAACTGGTCATTCCTCCTAGTGCTGAAAAGGAGAGCGAATATGAGATGGAGAAAATCACCGACCGCCCCGCGTCACCTCTCACCGCGACCCGGCGGTACGATGGATCTGAGGCCAGTAAATAAGCATGCATGTCACCGCCCCACGGTGACACTGACCGTGACCCGGCGGTGAGCCTCAGTTATCCCTCCTCACACCCACCTTCCCACGACGATGACCACTGCCCCCGCGGTGACGGAGTTCTTCAAAGCGAGATTTCGCCGCGCCCCGCGGTATGACCAGCGCGACCCGACGTCCAAAATTCCAGTTATGCTGATAAGGTTTGGGTTGATACTTATGTTTGTCCGGTCTTTCCCCCTCTTGACTCCGAGAAGCCAACTGCCCCATTCCCAGAGGTGCTTTCGGAAGAGGAGTACTTTTTGAGCCTGGAGGATTTCAGCGACAATGAGGAGTGTCGCGATCGCAGAATACTCTAGAGACAACCGTTTCTCTCGAAAATGCTCCGGCAGTCCCCGACCCTCTGGAGGCTGCCTATGATGAGTTTGTGCATCTCAACTCCTTCCCGCTCGTCGCGCTGTAACCCGCCGCACCCTTCCTTGAGGCTTCCCGAGATACTCAAAGGCTAAAAAACAACGAGGATATCTATGACGCCTTTAGTGACTGCATAAAAACCGTTCCCTTGGTCACACTGGCAGACAGCACCCCTCGCTGTACGGAAATGTTAAAGGTGCTGGGCATGATCAAGAAGAAATCGAAGGGGAAGCATAAGAAGGAGAACTTGATGCAGGTGGCGAATCTTTACATACTGGATACGGGGCAGGACATACATGTAGCCCCTGAGATGCTGGGTAGACCGTTTCTGAAAATGGCAAGTGCGTTCACGGATATGCACAACGGTCCACCCACCACGAAGTACAAGAGACTGGGGGCAATGATCAACATGGAGCACCCAACGAGGCACCCCCCTGATCCAGGCCCCAGGAGTTTGGTTGTTGTGAGCAACCCAAGTTGAGATTGAGTAGGATGTCGAGCCAACGACGTTAACTAAGGCGCTATCCGGGAGGCAACCCGAGGTATGTTTTTCTTTCTTTGTTTTTGCATTTTCTTTAGTGTGTTTTTGCTTTGTTTTCGTTCTTGTTTGTTGTTTCCGACTAACCTGCAGGGAGGAGACCCATGCTTATTGAAGAAGGTGTTTCCCACACTAATGTAAGTCTCTTCATTCCCTGTACTAAGTCACTCCCCGAAAAAACCTTAAACGGGGAGCAAAAAAAAAAAAAAATATCGAAAGTGGTACCGAAGGCCAACTGTCCAGAGTTCCCCATGGAGAAGGTGCGCATCATGTTGTCAAGGAGGATACATTGCCCTACACTTGATTTGACAACGATGTTGGCCCTACAATTGGCAGCTGAGGAGGAGGAACACTAGAGCCCCCACCATGATTACATCTAGGCTCCACCATGTGTTCCTAGAAGGCCGTGCAATCCTACTATCATTATTTTACCACTACTCACCAAAGTGGTCCCCTTTGATTGCACGGTAGAAGAAGATGATGACGTGATGAAGACACCCGCCCAACACCAGAGACCTGGGCATTTATTGAGAAGACCGCCATCGACACCTTCAGTGTCCAAGCAGCTTGGCTACATTTGTGAGTTATTTTTTGCTTTTCCCTATGCTTCTATTCTTTTGTCTTTCATTACATTGAGGACAATGCAATGTTTAAGCATGGGGGAGAGTTCTATACTTGCTACGTTGTTGAGGAGAAAAATTAAAAAATGAAAAAAGCCAAAAATTGAAAAAAAAAGGCATACATTAGAAATCCTGGGATAGGTCGAAAACCCGAAAGGGCGGCCTAGGTAATAAGCAGGTGGATTGGACCAGCATTAGGCTGGGGTAATATGTGGTCAAGAGTGACGTGAGCTTATATGAGTACATCTATTGGAAAATGAAATGAGTGGCTTGGTGAAAACCCGAAAGGGCGCCTTGGCAAAATGAGTGAAAAGAAGAAGAGTGATTTTTAGGATTCCTCATTTTTCCTGGCGTGGTGACATAAGAAGAGGAGATATAAGGAGGATTCGGGTAGGTAACTCTGGGAGGTATAAGAAGATAGATGGGAGATAGGATTAGATTATATTCACTCTATGGTGTTTGGGATAAACTTGGGGGAAGTACTCTGCTTTCCTTTTGACTTGATTGTGTGGGGTGTTGAGATTTTTGATTTGATGTTGTAGTTTAGAAAAATTATCACCAAATATACCACTTTGGTGGCAATAATTGCAAAGTTGTACTTCTTTTATGGGTTATGACAAGAATATCCATAAATCTACCCAAATAAGGGTAAAAAAGACAAAACACACAATTTGGGTATAAAAATGAAAAGATAAAGTCGGATTTACATTTACCTTTTCTTTTGCAATTGTAATGGATATTTTAATATATTTCGAAATTGAAGAAAAAAAAATGTTAGGGTTTGAAATCTGAAATTGAAATCTGAAATCTGAAGGTGGGGGAGGTGGTGGGGGAGGCGGAGTTGCAGAGAGGAAGACGAGATGCAGAAATCGATGTCGAGTTGCAGAGAGGAGGAAGACGACCGAAGAAGACGAAGTCGAAGCCGAAGCCGTCAACCTAGAAATCGACGTCGAGTTGCAGAGAGGAGGAAGACGACCGGAGAAGACGAAGTCGAAGCTGAAGCCGAAGCCGAAGCCGTCAACCCAGAAATCGAAGTCGAGTTGTAGAGAGGAGGAAGACGACCGGAGAAGACGAAGTCGAAGCCAAAGCCGTCAACCCAGATCTGGCCGAGATCGAGGGATTTGGCCGAGAGGGATCTGGTCAAGATCTGGCCGAGATCGAGGCGGGAAGAGGCGGAGACAGAGAAATCGAGAAGTCGTCTTCAATGGCGTCTTCAACAGAGGTCGAGAAATCGAGAAATCGTCTTCAATGGAGGTTTAGGGTTTAATGGAGGTTTGGGAGACAGAGAAGGCCGAGATCGAGGCGGGAAGAGGCGGAGACAAAGAGATCGAGGGGGAGGCGGTTTAGGGTTTAGGGTATGTGGCCGGAGAAGATGACCGGAGAAGACGAGTTCTGGAAGGTCGCCGGAGAGGGAGTTCAGGTCGGAGAAGACGACCGAAATCTGGGGGGAGGTCGCCGGCACCCCTTTTCAATTTCTGATTTGGGAAATTTGTTTAAAGTTTTATTGATTATTATAATATTTTTAATTTTATTTTATCTTTTTATTTATAGAAAATAAATTTAATTTCAGATTTTTTGATTAAAAAAAAAAGGTTAAAGAAAATTCAAAAAAAGTACTTTAGGATATTGTTGTAATATCTTTTAAAAGAAGTACTACTTTGCAAATTTCTTGACCAAAGTGGTATAGGTTTGCAAATCAGCCTGTAGTTTATTGTGCTGGGCTTATATTGTATTGGCTGCCTGGAGTTTATTGTTGGGTATAACTCTTGGAGATTGAGTTTTCTATGCTTCCTGAAACCTTGGGGATTGATTGGAGGAGTAGGTTGACTTTAGCTTACTCGAGGACGTGCAAGGTTTAAGCATGGGGGATTTGATCAGTGCTATTTTGTAGTGCATATCTGGGGGTTATTACCAGGTTTGAAGCACCATTTGGATGGATTTAGAGCACAATCGTGGATTATGGAGTTAGAGTGGAGAAGTGAAGAAATCATGGGATTTATAGAGGTTTGAAGTGTATTGAAGAGTAGAAGAACAATGTGCTGAATTCAAATGGTTCGTTCTCTGTACTCAGATGTCCAAATGAAGTGATTCCAATTCGAGGAGTTAGATCTTGAAGTTTACTACAAGTCCTCAAAATATGAGCGCAATCCGAGTTGGGAATCAAAAGTTATGGCATTTTTACGGAAGTGTCGCAGAAGCTGAAGAAGACACCGTCTGACGCCCCGCGCTAGAAGCCACCGCGCCCCGCGGTGGAACTCGCCGCCCCGCGGTGGACTTGTTAACGCCTCGCGGCCAGCGAGATATTATTTCCTATTTTGCGTTTTCGGACTTCCTATTTTTATTATCTTATTTCCTTTAGTATTATTTCTAGGTTTAGCTTATTTTCCCTAGCCTATTTAAGATCTTTTCCAGGTCTTGAGTAGAGACACTTTTATCATCGTAGTTTTCTTTTCTCAATTAGGGTTTCATTTGTAAGTCAATGGAGCACTAATTTCCCTTTGTTCTACTAGACGTTTGAAGCAATACAGTTGATTCGTTTGTGAGATTTCTATTCCTTGTTCTTATTCTTATATGTGTTGGTTTAATTCTCTTGGTTATATTGAGTATTGATTTATTGTTATTCTTTATAGCCTGGCCAACTAGGTTGAGTAATATTTATCAATTGCTAGGATTACATATAGTGGAATACGAGTGCATATCTAGTAGCATACATGATTAAACATATAGTGGAATACGAGTGTTTAATTGTGAGTGAGAATTATTTGCATGTTGAGTAGTAAGGTTTTCTTCTATTTGCATGTATCCTATATCCTTGCATGCATTGATATTGCTTTATTAGTGGTAAGATTTTCTTCCATTGATACAATAGTAAGTACTATCAACAACTTTCTGAATTGGTAGTTAATAACGATCAGGGTGGGAACAACCATAAGAATAGTAAAAGGACTTGGATTTATAAGATTTCAGTGGTCGACTTATATCTCTGTATTGTGGATCTTGTTCTAGTGGAACTACTTTCCCCAATCATATTCTCAAATCAACCAAAGCTGTTTACTTTACTGTGTTTGATAATCAAAACCCCCCTTGTTACTTTGCATGCTTATAAACACATAGATTGATTACTTCCTCCCAGTGGGTTCGACCCTTGCTTGCTTGCTATATATCTGTTTAGTAGGTTTGTTAGGACTTTTACTTTGATTAGGCTATTCAACGATATTTGCATTGTATATTTTAGCCACGTCACCATCATAGAGACACGATCACCCTCCATCCCTTCTATGGAACATTTGATGTGGAAGAGTACTTGAGTTGGGAATCCACGGTTGAATATGTGTTTGGTTTCTATTGCCATACCAATGAGCAAAAGGTGGCCATTGCCACTAGCTATCATTATGACAACGCTTATTCTTGGTGGATGGAATATGATGAAGAGCTTGCCTATTTGGGGTTTCCCCTCTCAACACTTGGGAGGATATCAAAAAAACCCTAAGGCACTCGTTTGTTCCGAGAGGTATGTAATAACCAAGTTTTTCTTTGGTTTGGATCAAAACCTTGTTTATTTTGTTAGAGAAAGGCGCTTTGAGGATGGCACATCCATAGAGAATATCGTACATCTCGCTAATCAAGCGTACGAACTTCAACAATAAAGGAAGTCCACTAATGAATGTCGGCCAAGGAGTTTGAGCACCACTTCTACCTTGTCAATGCAACCTCCTAGAGGTCGAGATCCATGAAATGAGCCACCTAGAAATCCGCTAAGGCATGAGGCGTCACCAAGAATTTAACCCACATTTGATGAGCCACCAAGGATGTTTGAACTGCGGCACGTCATTGAGCCTCGATCAAGGTTGGTTGAGCCAAAGCAAGTCAAAGAGCCTCTCCCGATGGCTGAGCCACCCAAGTGTGATGAAGAGCCCAAGGTGAACCAAGTGAGCCCCCTCCTATGCCCATTGAAGCCAAACTAGAACCAAAGGGAAAATAGGAGGAAGTTGTACAACCATCTCGTTCTTCTACAAGAAACAAGCTTTGCCCGACCATCATGCATAGCTCCGTAAATTTTTTGATTCTTTCATGCTTTCCATTTTCACTCGAAGAAGAGGTCGATGCCATGGAAGTTGAGCATTCTTAGAAACCAACTTTTGACAATGAAGAGAAAGACGTTCCACTGAAGCCTAAACTCAGGGAAGTAACACTTGTCCCTACTTTGCTAATTCCTTACTCTTTGAATGAAACTGAGCATATAGAAAAGGGTAGAGGATGGCATCTGCTGACATTCGTTTTTGCATATAGAAGCTGAACTAGATACTCTTGTATGCACTATAGTTCTCTTTCTCAATACATGTTTTATGGAGTGCATATTGTTCATAGTATTCTCATCATGTCTCGGCTTGTGGGCTATGTTGGTAGTTGCATTTCTAAAGATGTACATAGGACTAGGAGGAAGAGTGGAATAGTTTGTGCATGCCTCCTTACATATCATGTAGTGATTGGAATTTTTGTTCATACATTCTCAAATTTTATTGGTGGAGTTTGAGAGCCTCATTATTCTGATTTTCTTGTAGGGCACTTGGATTCGAGGCCGGATCCCTTTCAAGGGAAGGAGGATGATGTGACTACGCTTCATCAATGCACCCTTGATAACCTAGCTGCGCAGGTCGTGCCCTCTTGCCAAGCCACTTGGAGTGTGCATTGACACTTAAATAATTTCTAGCTTATTTTATGCATTTTATTCAGCTTTTAAAGTTGTAATAAAGCAAGGTTAGGGGAAGTGTTTTGTGTTTAATAGCTAGCCATGTGAATTGTTACGCTTGTGTTTAATGACCAGCCATGTGAAAGGTTGGAGTGGCTGGTTTTTAAGCCTTTTTATAGGCATCCCTTTAATTTTTGTTTTCAGCGTAAAAAACTCTTTGAATTTGAGAGGTTGTTCGTGAGTAATATCGAACAAAAACCAATCTTCAACTTTGGGTGCGTAATTGATAAGGCGTTGTCGTGACACCTTAAAAAAAAAAAAAATCCTAACAAACCTAAACAAGTAGTAGAGGTAAGCAAGGGTCGAATCCATAGGGAGGAAGTGATCTTTCTAAGTATTTATGAGCATGTAAAGTAACAAAGGGGGGTTTTGATTATCAAATACAGAGAAGCAAAGATGCAGGCTTTAAAGAAAGAATAAATATGATAAGGAAAGTAGTTCCACTAAAACGAGATCCACAATACAGAGATATAAGTTGATCACAGAAATCTATTCAATCCAAGTTCTTTTACTATTCTTATGGTTGTTTCCACCCTGATCTTAAGTACTATCGATTCTCACAGTTGTCGATAGACTTATTACTATGCCAATGATAAAATACCACCAGTCACGCCTGTCACGTGGTACCAGACCGGGGTACTTTACCACCAACAAAGCAATAGCAATGCACACAAGGATATAGGATACATGCAAGTAGAAAGACGTATAAGTACTCACTCCCCTACTTAACATGCAACTGATTCTCACTCATAATTGTACGCTCGGAACCCCTATACGCACAATTGTGTTTGCCACTAGATATGCACTCGGAACCCCTATATGCAAATCCTAGCAATTGATAAATAGTATTCAACCTAGCTGGCCAGACTATGAAGAATAACGATAAATCAATATTAAATATATCCAAGAGAATCAAACCAACATACATAAGAATAAGAACAAGGAATAGAAATCTCACAACCAAATCGACTGTATTGCTTCAAACGTCTAGTAGAACAAAGGTGTTTAGTTCTCCATGGGTTGAAAACCCTGGAGGCAGAATGAAGAACGAACTAAGTCTCCCGAAGGGGAATTGTAACTTGAAATCTAATCTAATGGTGAATGGAGGCTGTGGGGATTAGGTTAAATAGAGTTAACCTAAAGCCCAAGATCACAAACCCTATCTTACAAGGAAATAAAATAATAATAAAGTAATAGTAAAATAAACAATCCAAATTTGGGAATTAATCTCGTGCTCTCGCGCAAGCCTCTCGTCTTCCCATCTCCAATTCCAGCTGATCGGCCCAACTCCATCACATGCTCCACTGATGTCATGGCGACATCATCTTCCAATTCTTCAGCTCACTTTCCCGCTTTCAATTCACGCGGCGCGGCAACTTTATCTGAGACCCACCGCCGGGTCGCGGTGGCTCTGGCGCGGGGCGGTGACTTTTTAGCTTCTGTGACACTTTAGTAAAAACGCCATAACTTTGGATTCCCAACTCGGATTGCGCTCATATTTTGAGGACTTGTAGTAGACTTCAATATCTAACTCCTCGAATTGGAATCACTTCATTTGGACATCTGAGTAGAGATAACGAACCATTTGAATTCAGAACATTGTTCTTCTACTCTTCAATACACTTCAAACCTCTATAAATCCCATGATTTCTTCACTTCTCCACTCTAACTCCATAATCCACGAATATGCTCTAAATCCATCCAAATGGTGCCTCAAACCTGGTAACAACCCTTAGATATGTGCTACAAAATAGCACTTATCAGTAATATCCCTTAGGCGTTGATAAAATTGATCTTCTTTGTGTGGTGCGTAACATCCACCTAGAGAAATTCACTTATCCCTTCAACTCCATTCCAAAATCATAATCATCAACGCCTCCTTCATCCATCCCCCCCCCCTTCATGTTATTCATCCAAAACAATCCTCTCGCGGATCTACCTTGCGGAACTCTCTGCGACCCTTCATGAGAATTGTCATAACATTCGATTCCCAGATTCGTTCATGATAAAATGTGGAGGACATAACCTAGACTTATAGATATAACTCCAGGCTTTGGAATCATCCAGTTTTGAGTTCGGAGCAAAAAGAACGAGCTCATAGAATACAGGACAAAATGCATGAGTTTCACATCATTTCTAGGAGATACGATCCTATCATGACCACCAAATTCTTTGTGGCTAACGTCCCGTCTTCGATGAGAGATGTACATTGAACCCTTCATCAACTCATTATTTTCTCGCATGAGCAATTGTGCGATTTAGGGGAGACCAGAGAGCTGCCATTAAGTGCCTTAGGGTGGAAGGAGAAAAGGTGATAATTCTAATTGTGCAAGCAACCCCAAGTGCTCAATTAGTGAGAATCTCTGTCGCGGAGACATTAGTGGAGGCCTTGTAATAAATCATGGTAAATAGCGCTACCTAGTTAAAGCTATCGACTATTTGACCAAGTGGGATGAGGAAAAGCCCTAGTCTGGCATAAGAGACAGCGACATGAAGAAGTTTATGTGGGAATCGCTTATCATTGCAATTCCTTATTCTTTTATATCTGACAATGGAAAAAATTTAGTAGTGCCTCGTTTAAAGCTTTTTATGCAGGATATGGCATCATAAACTTCTACTCATCTATAGCTTATCCGGAAGATAATGGCCAGGCTAAGGCCACTAATAAAGCAATACTTGACTGGATCAAGAAGAGACTAGACCAAGCTAATGGAAAATGGACGGATGAGGTGCCAATTGTGCTATGGGCGTTTCCAACCACGCCGATGAGGTCCATTGGAGAATCAACTTTTGCCCTGGCTTACGGCTAGAAAGCGGTCATCCCTCTGGAGATGGGACTCCTCACCATTCGCACCGCAACCTTCGATCATGGAGGCAACGATCAAGCGCTTGGGGTCAACTTTGACTTGTTGCACGAGATGAGAGAACCGTCTTCAGTTCGTTTGGCCGCCTAAAAGCATGAGCTAATTAAATAACATGGGAATTGGTTTAAACCACACAACCTTGAGGTTGGTGACTTTGTACTCTGAAAGGTCCTCACAAACACGAAGGTCCAATGGAAGGCAAATTGGGCCCGAACTAGGAAGGTTCATACCGAGTGGTGGCAAGCCCGGGTAATGGCTCATACAAGCTGGAGGATCTGAGTGCAAGGCAGTCTGGCGCAATTGGAATACTGCCAACTTGAAGAAATTCTACATCTGAATACGTACTAGGTTGGGGGCACATATTTTCTTCGATCGTCCTATGGTTTTTTTCCCACGAGTTTTCTTGCGAAGAGGTTATAACGAGGCCTCTGGGGTTTACCCACTGCTTCTTTTTCAACTTTGATGACATTCATTTTTGCACAAGATGAACCTTTGTTATTTGCAACTATTGTGCATTTTACATTTATAAGAGTACATGTTTCTAAAATCCATACTAGCCTAAGGGTATATACATACATGATGCATACTAGAACTAGTCTAAGAGCAAAACAACACAGGATGTTGAGGTTCTAGCTAGCCTATGGGCACATCAACACAAGTTGTTGAAACCACAAACTAGCCTAATTGGCATATAACCACGAGTTGCAATTGATCTAGCCCGAGGTATAAACAACAATGGTTGATGGGGTTCTGACTAACTTGTGGGCATAAGAGAAAAGGTTTCGAACTAGCCTAATGGAGAAACGATAGGGGATGCCGAAGTTCTGACTAACCTTAGGGAATAAATGCACATGTTGAAAATTTTGACTAGCCTCAGGGCATACAAGCACATGTTGCATAATTTGACTAGCCTTAGGGCATCAAAACATAGACAACATATTCTGACTAGCCCAAGGGCATGAATGTATAAATGGCACAACATGGTTGCTTAAGAACATGAGAAAAATATTAGTTTTGAGGCGAAGTATTATTTTATGACAAAGAAAATGCCAATAAAGGGGGAAAAAGACGTTGCAAGAAGCCCCATGATCAAAGGGCACGACCCCTAAGGCAAGGCTTATTAGCATGACGAAAGTCTCCACACTTGGGGACAAGGCACATGCACGGTACAAGAGAGTGCACCGACCATGCAGCCCATAAAGTAACCAAATTGGAAGCCAAGTCTGTGACACCCCTAATTTACCTTAGGAATATTACCGCCAGTGACCTCGGATCACATATCCAAAATCACCCAAGGTTTTACAGTATTGATTGCCAAATAATAACTTAAAATGAACAATAACATATATAAAATCAAAATAAACATTGTATTAAAAATCGACGTTGCAAAAACGACAACCCAATAATGTATATCAAAGTATTAGCGGAAGTCTTAAATATTCAAAACACAAACAATATCTAAACCTTGTTCAACAATTATTCAAACGACAAAGGAAATGCAGTTGCGTTCAACGTCTTTGTTCCATGGCTTCGATCTGAGAAGTTGTACTTGATGTGTCGTATATGACGGATGACACCAGCCAACCATGCAAGGAAAATGAAAGGTTGGTTAGTCTAATGAAAGACTAAACAAGGGCTCAAACAGAATGGTTCTTGTGATTGTATCTGGTTTGATGTGCGTAAGCACATGCCAGGACCCGTACAGTACAAGATGAAGGGCGCCAAGAACACGTTGTTTAGGAAACTCTTGGCTAGACTCTCAAAAGACGACACTCTAATGTGTTTTGGGTTGTTTTTGGGTTTTTGACTTGATGGAGATTGGACTACAAAGGGAAATGGATATAACTCGTCACGAAGGATTCAGGACGAGTTTGGGATAGGCATCTTATGAGTCTTGGATACAACTCACCAAGAAACACAAGACGAGATTGATTGATCATGGATGGAACGCACCATGACCAAACAATCACCTCTGGATGTGACACACCAAAGGGTGTTTTGGATGTAACTCACCAAAACACGACTAAGGATTCGAGGATACAACTCACCTCGGAAACCATCGTCATGAGACTTGAAATGTACTAAACACTCGTTTTTATCTCCATTCAAATCTAAGGAATTACAATGCATGGCCACCATTATATAGGTGCCAAAATACAAAATAAGAAAATCAACTAATTAACTCCACTAACCTACCCACTAACCTAAGCATGACTTAGGCCACTAGATAGGCCACTAATTAAAAAAACTACCTAGCTAATTAATTACGAAAATAACAAAAACAACAACTAACTAGTTAATTACCTAGTTAATTAACGAAAAGGGAAATAATAGCAAAACACATAAAATATCATCCCATAGCTAATCTTCACGTCCTTGCATGAGGCTCCACCGATCTTTGGACGATCTCGTCTTTCGTGAGGTTCTTGATGGGATCCGTGATCACATCATCCTCCTCTCCTTGAGGAAGATTCGACCTCGAATCTTTGTTGATTCTCCTCACCATTTCGATCATGTTGACGCTCTTCATTTGCTGCGGTGGAGTTGACGACGAGAGAGACGGGTGGTCGTCGGAGGGCACGTCGGAGGCTGCGCTTGGCGTCGCTGGATAGGATTTTTGTGGGCGTGCAGCAACTTAGTGTGAGCTGGGAGAGGGCTAATTAATTAGCACAAGGCAGCAGCTCAGGGGAAAGGATGGGTACGTGGTGAGGTTGATTGGTTAGAGGTGGGGAGGCTTTATAGGGATCGGTCAATTGGCTTCCACAAATCAAGGGGTTCGGTTGGGGTGGGGAAGTGAGGGCTGGTAGTGGGGTGTGTGGGAGGGAATGAGGCCGAATTTGAAAGGAGAGAAAATAGGGAGATTGGTTGTGGGTGGTTAGGATATGACTCACCCAACCGCAAGCCCTAAACCGCAAGCCTATTTGCTCTCTTCTCTTTTTTTTTTTTGTATTCCATACTTAACCAATTAATACTAATTAATTAAGTAGGAATAAGGCCTTGGACGTGGGCTAGTGTGGGAGATGGTGGGAGCTGATGTGTTTAGACGTGGGGATGGAGGCTAAGGTGGGTGATTTTGGGTTTAACCGTAAGCTAGCTGCCCTTTCCTTAGCCATGGTTTGGCTCCTCCTCTCCTTGACTGGCCCTTACTCCCTTGGGTCTCCTCATGATTAGAGAATCCACACAAGTAAGCTTCCGAGGCCGAGACGATGTGGCTGCGGCGATGGCGGCAAACCAAGCATCTCCTCGGTGCCAACTCGGCTTCTTTGACGAGCAACGAGCAGCCCTTTTGCCTTGAATGGCTCTGATACCAGATGATGTGCGTAAGCACATGCCAGGACCCGTACAGTACAAGACGAAGGGCGCTAAGAACTCGTTGTTTAGGAAACTCTTGGCTAGACTCTCAAAAGACGACACTCTAATGTGTTTTGGGTTGTTTTTGGGTTTTTGACTTGATGGAGATTGGACTACAAAGGGAAATGGATATAACTCGTCACGAAGGATTCGGGATGAGTTTGGGATAGGCATCTTATGAGTCTTGGATACAACTCACCAAGAAACACAAGACGAGATTGATTGATCATGGATGGAACGCACCATGACCAAACAATCACCTCTGGATGTGACACACCAAAGGGTGTTTTGGATGTAACTCACCAAAACACGACTAAGGATTCGAGGATACAACTCACCTCGGAAACCATCGTCATGAGACTTGAAATGTACTAAACACTCGTTTTTATCTCCATTCAAATCTAAGGAATTACAATGCATGGCCACCATTATATAGGTGCCAAAATACAAAATAAGAAAATCAACTAATTAACTCCACTAACCTACCCACTAACCTAAGCATGACTTAGGCCACTAGATAGGCCACTAATTAAAACAACTACCTAGCTAATTAATTACGAAAATAACAAAAACAACAACTAACTAGTTAATTACCTAGTTAATTAACGAAAAGGGAAATAATAGCAAAACACATAAAATATCATCCCATAGCTAATCTTCACGTCCTTGCATGAGGCTCCACCGATCTTTGGACGATCTCGTCTTTCGTGAGGTTCTTGATGGGATTCGTGATCACATCATGGTTACTATCATTGTCTCTCGAATAAAAGTCGATAGACGATACATAACTCATATACTCTCACTAAAACGATAGAAAAGGTATGAGACAAGAGAAGACTCCAAAGGAATGAGTCTTATGGTAAATTAATGAATTTGTTTGGGAACATTTTAATTCACACAAAGTTTGAAAACCGACATTAATTATTTGGGTCCACGACCAACCTTACCGCATAATGCGAATCCAGATTGGAAAGATAACTTACTTTAATACAAGAATCCGGGCGGGTTCCACATTGTACTTCTCGCCCGATGGTATATTAATTATGTGCAACAAGGCACTTATCTTGTTTAATTCCAAAACGTGCATTAACGTTGAAGCTTTTAATTTCCACAACAGATCTCGCAATTAGATATAGAATGGGAATAAATCCCGAAGATTGGCACTAGCTAAGTGCACCACCACCTATATTCGGATATGGGTAGGTCATGACCAAAAGCATTAGGGCATTTAACCTCCTAACACAAAGTTATAAAGAAACGACTAAACCTCACAAGGAAATAGTGTTCCTACGAATACTCGTGCTAAACTAGCATTTATATGTCCACCAATGCACAACAAATCCACAACAATCATAACTAGCACCCTATAATAATAATATATACTTCCTCCGTCTAAAATTACATGCCTTTCTAGCCATAAAATATTTTCTTGAAATAATTGTCTGTTAAGCTATTTTAACTACCTTTTTCCAACTTTACCCTTAATTATTAATGTGGTTTATTCACCCAGAAAATTGTAAAGTTATTTTTAAGCAATTTAATAGGGGTATATTAGACTAGTTTTTAGTTTCTTAAATATTGTGCCAAACTCTAAAAAGACATATAATAGTAGACAGAGGGAGTATATATATAAGGGTCGTAGCTAGCATATTATACAACCTAATAATAAGATTTAATTAATCACACCATTTATTCACACAAGTTCCCAAACAAGAAAAGAATTATTTATCCCAACTTAATAGCACAACCGATTCATTGGCAATTAAGATGAAAATGGATAAAATATGCAAGAGAAAACCGCCGCTTGCCTTGAATCATGGAGAGATGAACGGTATCACGAGGATGGTTGTTTTCGAGTAGCAACTTGAATCCCTACTCTATTTCCGTTCCGGAAGCAAATCCGAGACGTACCCAAATCACACACAAAAATAAATTATAGTTGGATAGTGTATTTAATTCTGAATTTTGAGGGTATATGTCTCAAGATTTAAATTGAATTAATTTATCCCAAACTAATTCAATTTTCAAGGCTTAATTGGTAGAATGATTATTTATACGATTAAAAATCAATTAGTCGTATATTCTAAATAATCTTTTCACGAATAAATAAATTTCATAATTAATTTATAAGTCTAGAAATTTTACTTCAAAATATTATCCAAATGAAATGTTAATATTTTAACCATTCATAGTATAAGATAATACCCAAAGTAATTTTAATTAATTTAATTCTAAATTTATAAAATCAAATTAATTCCATCTTATTATTCAGTAATTAAGATTATTTAATTAACCTTAATTAAGCCAAATAATATTCAAAGCAAATAAAAGAAAATGAAAATCGGACCGATAATCCGGAAAATACCCAATCGGTTCGACGCGGTGGAGCTGCTTGCGTTCTCCGGCGAAATCGGCGGCCGAAGGCGGCTGATTGGCGGCGGGACGTTAGGGTTTTTGATGTAGACTCCCAGGCGATCCTAGTGGTGGTGGAAATTGCGGCATTGGAGGACGGAGGTGGCCGGAATCGGATGACGAATAGTTGCAACCGAAATTCTAGGGCTATTGAGCTTCTATGGTGAAATTGGATGCCAAAACCACTACGATTGGACTCCTATTTATAGGGGTTGGATAGGTCTCGGAAAGATCTTCGACTCCATATAAAATACGGAAGGAAACGATCTCGGAATGAACCCGATTCCCCAAAGTTTCCAGAACTCCAAAAACGTTTATCCACTTGCCTTATATGTTAAAATTCAATCTCGTCTTTAATTGTTTTCTTTCGATTCCACCGGTATAATGTGTGTATGGACCTATACTAAAAGGCCATGTGTTACTTGGTCGAATCGAACCCGACATGAGGCTTGGAATGGCCAAAATCCACCATTGATGTCCACGGCCAAAAAGCTTGGAGGGGAAGATGAACAGTACCCTCCAACTTTTGGCATATTTGCACTTTTGGCCCCTTGAATAATTTTTGAAATAATTATAAAAATTACCCAAACTTTCCCAAACTTAATTATTTTAATAATTCTATGTTTCTAATATTATTTTAGGCCAAAATTAATATTTAGAAAAATTAACTTAGGCTAAAATAAGCTAAACTTAGGCTAAAGTAAGCTTATGTTACAATTCTTATGACTTTCACCTTATTCAAATCCTTTAACAAAAATTGTTAAACTTGATCTAATTGTTCTAGGTTAAATTTTATATGTTTTATTTAAATTTAGGATCAACATAATGTTAACAATAAATTTAAATAACTGACAACTGTAAAGTTGTACAACTTATATTAAGAATCTCCATTTCATTTCTATTTTTGGAATTATGAATTAAATACCAAAAAATCCTTTATTAGAAATAGAGTTGGGAAAATTACATAAATACCCTTACTAAAATTGACGGTTATTACATCACTACCCCCTTAAGAAAAAGTTTCAACCGTGAAACTAGGCCGAAAATAGCTTAGGAAAACGACTACGCATATCTGCTTCGGTCTCCTAGGTTTCCCAAGTTACTACCTCGGTTTCAGACTTCGACCAAAGAATCCTCACCAATGGAACCACTTTGTTCCACAGATGTTTCTCTCGACGCTCTAGGATACGCACCGGTCTCTCCTCGTATGTACCATTTGACTGAATCTCGATCTTGTCGTAACTCAGAACATGAGACTCATCTGGCACGTACTTTCTCAACAGAGAAAAATTAAACACATTATGCACATGATGTGCTGAAGGTGGTAACGCCAAACGATATGCCAAAGATCCGAATCTGTCAAGGATCTCAAATGGTCCAACATAGCGCGGATTGAGCTTCCTACACTTTCTGAACCTGAACACACCCTTAGTTGGCAACACCCTAACAAAGACCTTATCTCTAACGTCAAACTCAACATTCCTTCGCTTTAAATCAGCGTAAGACTTCTGTCGACTCTGTGCTGTAAGCATCCTTTGTCTAAATCAAAGCAATGTCTGAGGCAATTCTTTCGACTAACTAAGGTCCTAATAGAATCTTGTCGGCATTCTCATCCCAACAGATTGGAGATCTGCTCATTCGACCATACAAGGTGTGAAACGGAGCCATCTTGATGGTTGAATGCCACCTATTATTGTATGTGAACTCTATCAGACTCAAGCTGTTCTCCCAACTGGTCGGACGGTCCAACACACATGCTCTCAGCATGTCCTCGAGTGTCTGAATTATTCTATCTAATTGTCCATTCGTCTGAGGATGAAACGCGATACTGAATCATAACTCATTCCCCATGGACTTATATAACTCTTTCTAGAATCTTGACATGAAACGGCCATAACGATCAGATACAATGGTTTTGGGCGTACCATGCAGACGGACAATCTCATGTAAAACCACTTTAGAGAGCTTCTGTGTTCCCCAAGTTGACTTGATGGCCACAAAATGAGCACTTTTCGTGAGCCGGTCAATGATCACCCATATAGCGTCTTTATGGCCTTGTGTCTTCGGCAAACCCGTAACAAAATCCATTGCAATGTCCTCCCATTTTCATTCTGGCACCGGAAGAGGTTATAATTCTCCACCTGGTCTGCGGTGTTCAATCTTCACCTTCTGGCAAGTCAAGCATCTTGCCACAAATTCTGCCACATCCCACTTCATGTTGGGCCACCAAAATTTCTTTCTCAGATCCTTGTACGATTACTAGATCCTGGATGTACAGAATATGCAGAGGAATTAGCCTCTCTCATTATCAACTGACAAATGTCATCATTATCAGGCACAAAGATCCGACCAAAACTAGGTCATCAACTTGTCCTTCCTTAATCTGATCAAGCAATGTAGCCTGAATTTCAAGCATATTCAGATACCCTTGTCGATGAGCAAATAAAACCTCTGTTTTGCACAGTCTTTGCTGCAATTCCGTCTGGGCAGTGAGTAGAGCTACCACAGTCTCATGCGATGTTTTTCGGCTCAATGCGTCTACTACCACATTAGTTTTGCTCGGATGATACAATAGCTCAATATCATAATCCATGAGCAACTCCAACCAGCGTCGTTGCCTCATGTTTAACTCCTTCTAAGTAAAAACATACTTTAAACTTTTATGGTCGTTGAAGATCTGACATTTGACACCGTAGAGATAGTGTCTCCAGATCTTCAACGCAAAAACCACAACTGCTAATTCCAAATCATGGGTGGGGTAGTTCGCTTTGTAAGGCTTCAACTGTCGAGATGTGTATGCAATAACTTTCCCCTTATTCATAAATACACATCCCAAACCTTGTTTTGAAGCATCACCGTAGACCACATACCCATCAGTTCCTTTTAGTAGTGCCAGCAGATGTGTTGACGTCAGGCACTCTTTCAACTTTTGAAAGCTGGCCTCGCACTTTCCATCCCATACAAATTTCTTGTGGACCTTGCGGAGCAATTCGGTCATGGGTAAAGCGATTTTCGAAATTCCTTCAACGAACCGTCGACAATAACCAGCAAGTCCTAAGAAATTACGCACCTCCTTCACATTCCGAGGCCGCTTCTAGCCAGCTTCTGCTTCGATCTTTTAAGGGTCAACCATTACCCCATTCTCATTAATCACATGGCCTAAGAAAGCCACTTCCTTCAACCACAAGTCACACTTAGACAACTTAGGATATAGCTGATTTTGTCTAAGGATCGATAACGCGATGTGAAGATGCTCCTCGTGAACTTCTTCATTTGGCGAATAGATCATAATGTCATCAATAATTACCACCACGAACTTATCCCGATACTGATGAAAGCATATGTGCATCAAGTCAATAAAAACCGTTGGAGCCATAGTAAGTCCAAATGGCATGACTACGAACTCGTAGTGACCATATCTTGTCCGGAATACAGTCCTCGGAATGTCCTCCTCACGAATTCTGAGCTAATGATAACCAAACCTCAAATCAATCTTGGAAAAGACTTTAGCTCCCTCTAGCTGATCCAGAAGATCATCTATCTGTGGTAACGGGTATTAATTCTTGATGGTGACCTTGTTCACTTCCCGATAATCAATACACAGCCGGAATGAACCATCCTACGTGTTCGGTCACACGCGCGTCCACACAAAAGCAAGTCATACCACCCGGAGCTATTACTCATGCATGAGCTCGACAACTACTTCTAGAAATCCAAGACCATCTTTGGAACCATGGAGTTCCGAATCAAGAGGAGGTTAAACCGGTGATGATAATCCGAGGTCGTGTTGCGATGCCAACAACATTAGGGTTTCTCCAAACCTCCATACAACTAACTTCGACATTGAGCGCCAATGATGCCTATCCTTAAGATATGGCCAGTAAAGAACTTCCACCAAGTTTGAGGACAATTGGAGAGGAAGTGTCAGGAGGAATCCACAAGGGGAGAGGCTGCGGTTGAGCCAGTGTCGACACCTAAAACTGTCCAGAGGCACAATTAAGATTCCTTCGTGTGTTTGTGCGTTTGTGTTGTGTTTTGGATATATGTGATCTTTTGGGCTTATTCCGCTCTTGTCCAATTTCCAGGTCCAATGGAGTTATGTGGACGAAGATAGGCCTGTTTCAAGGATCTAGAGGATTAGGGTTTCGGGAGAACATTTGAGTTTCTAAATTAACTATGAGCTTCCCGGTCGTTTGCGTGTTTGAATCTTGGTGAGTAATATCCAAGTTTTCTTTCGCTTGTGTGTTTCGGGGCGTAATATCCAAAATAGGTTGATTGGGCTTTGTCGAGTAATATCCTTAGCTTGAATCATCATCTTCTTGAATCCCTTGGTGAGTCATATCCAAGAGAGGGGAGTTGCTTATCCTTTTATCTTTTTTTGCATTTCAAAAAACAAAATCCGACAAAAAGAACCAATCTTATTCCTATCTTGTCACTCAAGCAAGAACAATCAAGAACGCAACTTTGAACGTGACTTCTCCTCGAACCAAAGCACGAATCCTTAGGGGAAACGCATCATTTGGTATCAAAGCTTGCTCGAGGTAAGTCTAAAAATTTTTGCTTGTCTTGATTTCAAAATTTAGAGATTGTGTTGAACCAACCCTCTCGTGCGTGAAAGAGGCTGAATTTTCCTTTGGGAGAGGGGGTTGCGAAATCCCTTTCGTGGTCCTACAAAACATCGACCAAAGCCCTACAATGTAGGGAGATCCCAAGCCATGCAAACCAAACCCCCAACCAACTCACCTTAAAGGGTGTAGCCATGCCTTGCGCGCCAAGCCACCAAGCTAAACCGTCAACAACATACTTGAGCGTGAGAAAATGGGTGGAGTGGGCTGCAAAGAAAAAGAAAGAAGGCCAAGAGGGGAGAGAGAGGAGGAATTCCCTTGCCATGCCTTGCCCCCCAAGGAACAACCAAATCTTGGTAAATATTATCTTTTGTAACAACCTTATCTTATCTTTCTTGTCGTTAGCACTTTAAGATCAAGATTCAATCTTGTAGATTTGATTAGATAAGATTTTTTGGGGATTTAATTGTATCTTTTCGTAGTTGATATTTTCTTGTTACTTTTTGGATTAAAAATATTATCTTGATCATCCAAGATTCTATCTTATCCACTTGACAAAAAAAAGAGAAACACGGCCAAAGGCCGAATGGCTTAGTGGGCAAGGCCCTAGCCGTGCACAAGGGAAAGAAGAATAGGACCCTTGCCCTAAGGGACCCTTACAAAAAGCTTGAGAAAGCCCAAAGGGACCCTTGCTAGGGCTTGAGAAAGCCTTCTAATAAGATCAAGAAAGTTCATCTTATAGCAAGAATCTAGATAACTACATTAGTTTTCACGACCCTACCTTGGAGAGAAGCCAACCGTCCCCCAAACCCTCAACAACACTATCTTGTGTTTAATTTCAAGCACTGGCTTGGTCCTTATCTTGTGCTTGCAAGATCACCACGTGATTGCATTACCCTTAGGGAGAAAGCTAAGGTTCTTGGACAAGGAACCCTAGGATTACGGCTGACCACAAGAGGAAGAGGAGAGTGCGGTTCAAGAATGAGGTTCTTGATCCTTGAATATTTTTGTTGTTGTTGTTGTTTTCTCTAAATAACATCACCACTTGTTTGCTTTGAATAGTTTTAGTTCAGATTACTTGCATTCAAATGGTACTATGGCACGCCCTTCCCGCAAAACCCCAATCACCTTGGACGATGCGTTCTTGGGTTGGATGTGGCCAATTGTCGTCGATAGCGGCGGATCTAGGCCTTAAACTGAGTCGCATCATCTCGGATGTTGTCGTGGAATCCTTGGCTACAAGCCTTGTTGTCTTGCACGAAAACCACGAGAGTTGACGATGAAGATAGCCTCTACAGGACTTAGAGGTTATCACGCGGGGGCGGGATAAACGGACGCGGCGGCGAGGCGAGAGACTCGGCGCTATGCAATCGATGGCCGCAGGACTAGGCTATCGATGGCGTGAAGTGTCACGCGGCAAGATTGGCTCGAAGCGACTAGCCGGCGGTGGTGCAGTACCGTCTGCGGTGGTGGTGAAAGGGGAGAAGATAAAGGATAGTTTGGCGACGTCGGTCTAAGGAAGGAGAATTGTCTCAACTTAGGCTTAGATTCAATTATGACGTAACCTTACAAATGAAGCCGAAGTGGCCTTATAAAGGGGATGGGAAGCTCGGATGGGCCGAGACACGCACCAATGGGCTAGCCCACTCGACATGAGTGGAGCGCACGTCCAAAAATAGAAACCTTCTAAAAAATAGTAAGTTCTAACAATAGTAAGTGCTAAAAATAGAAAACCCTAAAAATAGAAAGTGCCAAAAGTGGGAACTTTCCAACAATAGAAAGTCCCAAAAATAGCAATGCCAAAAATAGAAAGTCTAGCTTAGGCAATGAACCTCTAAATACAAAATGTGGCTAAGTAAAGGATAGGCGCCGAGGAAGACGTTGGCGAAGTGGTGTGGGCGCGGCGATGCGGCAACGGGTGTGATGGCATGGCGCGCTATGGCATTGGTTGGGCGCGAGCCTGGTCTAGGCTTGGGGTAGCTCCTGGAGTGTCATGCATGTCTCGGATGGCAGTGTGCCCGGCTGGATCTCTTCTGGGCCATTGATGGTGGCGAGGAGGAAAAGTGGAGGCGCGGCTTCAGGCGCGCCTTGGCTGGCGACGAGGCGTGCGACGAGAGATTGCATGGCGTTGGCGATGGCTTTGGCACGCGACCTTGTCATGGGCCCCAGTGACTGCAAGCTCATGGAAGTCTCCTCCTCTACGACTGTCATGGAGGGCAGGGGTGCATCACCCTCCCCCACTTGGCTGTGAAGCGTCCCCGCTTCACCCTCATCAAACTTTGGCTCCACGTATGGCTGTAGGTCGGCGATGTTGAAGGTCGCGTGGACACCAAAATCCGGGGGCAAGTCAATTTTATAGGCGTTGTCGCCAATCGCTTTGACCACTCTGAATGGGCCATCTTCGCGCGGCGCTAGCTTGGATTTGCGCTTGTTAGGGAATCGATCCTTGCAGAGGTGGACCCAAACCATATCTCCCGGCGCGAAAATCATCTTGCGCCTACCCTTGTTGTGTTGAGCCTCATACTGGTGCTCACGGCGCTCGAGTTATGCTCTCGTCCGGCGATGCAGCTCTTGAATCTGTGCGGCGTGGCCGGCGGCGGTGATATGCTCATTGTCCTACAGCGGGCACATCAACATGTACAAAGGAGTCAATGGGTTGCGACCATAGATAACCTCGAATGGTGTGAGCCTGGTTGCCTAGTGTCTGGACCTGTTATAAGAGCACTCGACAAAAGAAAGTAAGTCCTCCCAACGCCTGTGATTGGCCTTGAGCATCGTCCTAAGAAGGCCCCTAGAGTGTGGTTCATGACCTAAGTTTGGCCATCTGTCTAGGGGTGGTAGCTAGTGGAAAATAGGAGTTTTGTGTCTAGCTTACCCCAAAGAGTCTTCCAAAAATTCCCTACAAACTTTGTATCCATATCACTCATAATAGATCTAGGAACAGCATGTAAACGAACCACATGCTCAAAAAATAAATCAGCTATGTCACTAGCATTATGGGTCATTTTGTAGGCGATAAAGTGGGCCATCTTGGAAAACTTGTCCACAACAACAAAAATAGAGTCCTTACCCCTACGAGAGAGAGGCAATCCTATAATAAAATCCATGGACAAATCTTCCCAAGGGTCGTGTGGAATAGGTAAGGGCGTGTAAAGGCCGTGAGGACTAGATCTCGCCTTACACCTCTGTCAACTCACACAACTCTTACAATACCTAGTCACGTGTGTTGCCATATGTGGCCAAAAGAAATGTTCCCTTAAGGCTGCCAACGTCCTAGAAATCCCAAAGTGGCCTCGGCCATCATGAGCCTCTTGATTGAGGAGGGTCCTAATGGAAGAGCTAGGGATACATAGACGATCGGCCTTATAGAGAAAACCCTCATGCACAAAATAAGACTCAAACTCTCGACTCATAAGGCATTGCTCGAAAATAGGCTTAAAGAAGGCATCAACCAAATATAAGTCTTTAATCAAAGCAAAACCAAGAACCTTAGTCTGGAGATGGGTAAGAAGATTATACCTGCGAGAAAGGGCGTCGGCGACCACATTCTCCGTACCTTTCTTGTAGACCACGACGTAGGGAAACGTCTCCATGAATTCGACCCATCTGGCGTGGCGGCGGTTGAGCATGGCATGTCCCTTCAAGTAGCTAAGGGCGGCATGGTCGGAGTGAATCACGAACTCACGAGGCCAAAGATAGTGCTGCCACGTTTTGAGGACTCGAACAAGAGCATAGAGCTCATTGTCATACGTCGGGTAGTTCAGGGTAGCCTCGGACAACTTCTCACTGAAGAAGGCAATCGGCCTCCTCTCCTGGTGTAGGACACCCCAATACCGACATTGGAAGCGTCGCACTCGATCTCAAAATGCTTGGAGAAGTCAAGAAGCTGTAGAAGAAGTGCGTGACATAGGGCTTCCTTCAAAGCTGTGAGAGCCTTCTCATGCTTTTCAAGCCACACCACTGTGGCCCCTTTCTTTGTGAGCTCGTGAAGGGGTACGGCAATGGAGCTAAAATCATGCACAAATCTCTTGTAAAAGCCAGCCAACCCTAGAAAAGATCGCACCATGGTAGGGTTGGTAGGAGTAGGCCACTTATGAATGGACTTCACCTTCTCTTCATCCACACGCAGCCCATCCTTGGACACAATGAATCCCAAAAAATTAGTAGTGTCACTGCAGAAACGACACTTCCCCAAATTAGCGTAGCGCTTCTCCTTGCGCAGAGTCTCCATCACAAGACGAAGATGCTGCACATGATCCTCCAAGCTATGTGAGTAGACCAATATATCATCAAAGTAAACCATAATAAAGTTCCCAAGAAACTCACGCAACACGTGGTTCATAAGACGCATGAAAGTGCTAGGGGCATTGATGAGCCCAAATGGCATAACAAGCCACTCATAGAGACCATACTTGGTCTTGAACGCCGTCTTCCACTCATCACCCTCCTTCATACGGATCTGGTGGTAGCAACTCTTCAAATCAATATTGGAGAACAAAGTGGCCCCATGCAGCTCATCTAGCATATCATCAAGGCGGGGAATGGGATAGCGGTACTTCACAGTGATTTGGTTGATAGTGCGGCAATCAACACATATATGCCATGAGCCATCCTTCTTGGGAACCAGAATCACATGCACAATGCAAGGGCTTAGAGACTCCCTCACGTAGCCTCGATCCAGCAACTCATGAACATGTCGATGCAGTTCCTTCATCTCCTCAGGGACAGCGCGGTAAGAAGCATGATTTAGGAGCGAAGCACCAAGCACCAATTTGATTTGGTGCTCAATGACACGGATAGGAGGCAAACCCTGTGGAAGCTCAGTGGGCAATACATCGCCGAACTCAAGAAGCAACGCGGCGATCGGCGATGGCAAAGCATCATGCTCGGCGGCGCGCGGCAGGCTGGGAGTGGGCACTGGCAGGAAACACGGCATGTGACCCTTCAGGGGCTTGGTCATGTCGTTGGGCCTTGATAAAAGTAGCATGTGTCACAACGGCCCTGCAACAGTGTCCGCATCGGCGATGGCGAGGCAATATGTGGCGACAGAGAGGCACTGGGCGGGGAAGGTGAGGCACTGGGGTTAGGGAACCCAATGCTCGAGCTGGATACAGTCGCGACTGGCCAAGCTTCGGTGGTCCATTGTTTTGCCTTGCACGCGGCGTGGTTCGCGGAGCTGTCAGCAGGCAGGCCATCATTGGAGTGGCCCGGAGTGGCGTTGGACTTTTTGGACCCAGTGCCCGACCCAGACCCGGAAACGCCGGAATTGGGGCCGTTTTGCCACGGCGTGGCCGTGGTTGTATCTGCGGCGGCCTCAATAGCCTTCTGGCGGTCTCGCTCCACCTGGTCCTATAATATCTCATGGGGAGACATCGGTAAGAGAGTGATGCGCTTCCCGTGGTAAGTAAACTCATAAGTGTTTAAATACACATCGTGAAGAACACGCCTGTCGAATTGCCATTGGCGGCCAAGAAAAAGATGTGTGGTGTCCATTGCAATGACATCACAAAGCACGGAATCGAAATATTGGCCTATGGAAAAGGAAATTAAGCATTGATGAGATACAGTGTTAACCGAACTCGAAGAAATCCATTGAAGTCCGTACGGCTGGGGGTGCGGCATCGTCGGCAAGTTAAAGTGCTTCACCACCTTCTCGTTGACGATGTTGCAGCAGCTTCCCCCCATCAATAATCACGCTCAAGGAAGCGGTCTTGACCAGGCAATGCATATGAAACAGCTTCTCACGCTGGTCCATCAAAGCGGCCTCCTTGACGGTGAGGACACGGCGCGTGACAAGGCTCAGTGGCGTGCCGGCATCTAGGGCAGTGGGCTTGCATGCATAAGCGTCCTCATCGACGTCCTCAAAGCCCTCCTCCATTGCCTCCAATCGAGGCTCATCTTCCTCATACGACTCATATCCAGTGTTTTGGGAGAAGAGGACCTTATTAGTGTTAGGGCAGTCTCGCTTGTAGTGTCCTCGGCCTCCACATTTGAAACACTCTAAATCACAGCCATGCTCATTCCCTAGCAGGGGGGCCTTAGGCGCGGCGACGCGGCCTTGTGTGGCGCCTGTCGGCACGGTCTTGGTGTTTCGGCTCTGGCTAGAAGCGGCGCTGGCTGCAGGGGCGGTACGCACATCAATAGAATAAGAAGATTGAGAAGGACGAGAGTCATACCTGCGTTGGCCCGGAGATTGCCAAGTGGATTGCCGGCGATGCACCAATTGATTGTGGATTTGCATAGCGGTGTGCATCAAGGTATTGAGGTCCTTAATTGGCAAAATCTTCAGTTGGTCCCGAATGGAGGGGTTCAAACCACTCAAAAACTTCGTCTGCATGGTGGACGGAGTGAAACTGACATTGGCTTTGTAGTACATGTCCTCTAGATTCGAAAAGAACTCAAGGGGCATGAGTGAACCCTAGCGATCCATGGCTATCTCCAAGTGCATTTGGTTCCTATAGTCACTGGGGAAATACTTCTGTGTCATCACGTAAAGGAGTTTATGCCACTGTGTGATGGGGCGAGGTTGCGTCGAATCCTATCATCAACGAACCGGTTCCACCAAACCCTAGCGGCGCCACGGAAATGGACTGTGGCTGCATTGACGCGCTCCTCCTCTGGGATGTTGCAGTATTGCAATGTATAACCTGTAGCCTGCATCCACTCAAGAAAAATAGTAGGATCATACTCGCCAAAGAAATGTTCAATTTTTACCTTAACTTCATGGCGATTGGTCAGTGCAAGTGCAGCAACGGGCACAGGCGCATGTGGATATGGAGGCGGGATGTCTAAGCCACCGAAAGCATCTGCTCGGTCCGCCGGCGGGTAGGCATAGCCAAGCTGGCGGCGTGCGCGTTCGTCATGGGCCCAAACCTCGGCATAGGCAGCGTGGGCCGCTGCATCGGTGGGGCGAAGGTGTTGTCGGGGCTCCACGTTGGCAACAGCGCGGCGGAAGTCACGTGCCATCATCTCTCGGCACGGGCCGCGAAAATCACGCCCAACGGCTGGTGGAAATGGCGGCGGGCCCTGCAGCGGGCGCGCCGGTGGTATCCAGTCGCCAGGCCTGTCTTGGTGCTCGACTGGATCGCCCAAGGGAGGGTGACAGGAGTCGGGGTTGATCATCCACGAGTCTTCAATCTCCTCGTCATCAAATTCTTCGAAGTCATCATGGATAGACGGCGTCGTAGAAGTATATCCATTTGAGCCATACCGGGGCGTATGAGCGCTTTGGTGGCCCAAATGGTTGTTGATGTCGAAGGTCACCGGTGTAGGAGCAGGGTGACGCGAACAGGGCTCATCGCCATGGGGGCGCCGATTTGGCCGGTAAAGCATGCTATATCCGCGTTCGTCTCGGCGTGCCCGGCTGGGTGCAGAGGCAGGCACTCGGCGGTGGTGGTCTCGTCTGGTGGCATACCTGTCATTAAAATCATAGGGGTCCGAATACTCACCTGGAGAGGCGTTGGCGCGATCGTAGTCGATGTCGTAGCCGACAGGCGTGGCTCGTGGCGCGTAGCGTTCGCGAGGAGAGACGTGACCTTATCAGCTCTCGATGACGGATTGAATGCATTGGAGGTGGGGCTATGGGTTCGACGTTGACGGCATCAAACCCTTGCTTTTGTCTACACGGGGGTTGCTTGGGCCAGCCACGGTGGGGCGAAGCAAGCCCGCTGCATCCATCTCAACTAACGGCGTCGGCGTAGGAAGCAAAGGTGCGGCGCGCTGTAGGCTTTGAAGGTGGGCTACCTGGCGTCGAAGTTTCATTAAATCCCTTTGCTCTGCCAAGAGCTCTTGCACTGGTGGGTCCTCAAGTGGTGGGACAATTTGTTGGGGGTTATGGCCAGCGTCTTGAACGTCGCCACTAGTGGTCGTTGGAGTCGTCATGCTACCTATAACAATGTGACCAGACATCGAAGTAAAGACGAACAAAGGCACAAGTAACTAGTAGCAAGCAAGCACGACACTCAAGAAACAAACGTTCATGTCGGACAGGGAAGTTTGGCTAGCCATGAGGGCGGCGCAGGCTAAGAAAAAGCAAGAATGTAAATATGCAAAGCAAGGCAAGACCAACGTAACCAAGCAAATTTTCCCTAACACATACGAACAATCACAAAATAAAATGCGAAACTTACCTCGTAGGAGTCAACCTAGACAGCGGAAGGGTGAAGAAGATGGACCAAGGCCGACGGCGGTGGGGGTTGTCTAGGGTTGCCTTATTTTGGCTTTCCCTCACAACTTCGAATGCCCTCTTTTTTTTCTTTTTTTAATTTCCGAGTTGGCTTTTTCTTCTTTTTTCTTTTTATTTGGAAACAAAAATATTATCCCGAAGATATGTTGTTGGACGCAATCTCGGGATTTATGGAAACAAATAACACAGCCTTAGCTAAATAATGAAAAGAAATCACAATAATATCTTATTTTGTGATAGGAGAGAGAAGATATGCATATTTTTGTGATTAACTAATAGGAAATAAATCACGCAAGATATTGTTGAGATATGCACACAAGATATTAGGAAATTAATCACGAAAATCACGCAGAATCTTATACTTACTCGCAATTCACACACAGGCTTGCTAGGGTTTCAAACAACATGTTTTGGCCAAGCAACTTGGCTTGTAGAAACCGAGTAGGTCATGCAACACACGAACACACAATCGAAAGGAAAAGAAAAAAAAATTGGTGATGGCGGCAGAAGAAGGTGGTGGTGGCGGTGAAAAACGCATTAACAATTTGCACTTAGGAGAAGCGACTTACAAGACCACTGAGCTCTGATGCCAGTTGATGCGTCCTTGGGTTGGATGCGGCCAATTGTCATCGGCAACGGAAGATCTAGGCCTTGTACTGAGTCAAAGCGTCTCAGAGGTTGTCGTGGAATCCTTGGCTACACGCCTTGTTGTCTTGCACGAAAACCACGAGAGTTGACGATGAAGATAGCCTCTACAGGACTTAGAGGTTATCACGCGGTGGCGGGATAAACAGACACGACGGCGAGGCGAGAGACTCGGCGTGATGCAATCGATGGCCTCAGGACTAGGCTATCGATGGCGTGAAGTGTCACGTGGCAAGGTTGGCTCGAAGCGACGAGCCGGTGGTGGTGCAGTAGCGTCTATGGCGGCGGTGAAAGGGGAGGAGATAAGGGATAGTTTGGCGACATCGGTCTAAGGAAGGAGAATTGTCTTAACTTAGGCTTAGATTCAATTATGATGTAACCTTATAAATGAAGCCGAAGTGGCCTTATAAAGGGGATGTGAAGCTCGGATGGGCCGAGACACGCACCAATGGGCTAGCCCACTCGACACGAGTGGAGCGCACGTCCAAAAATAGAAACCTTCTAAAAATAGTAAGTTCTAACAATAGTAAGTGCTAAAAATAGAAAACCCTAAAAATAGAAAGTGCCAAAAGTGGGAACTTTCCAACAATAGAAAGTCCCAAAAATAGCAATGCCAAAAATAGAAAGTCTAGCTTAGGCAATGAACCTCTAAATACAAAATGTGGCTAAGTAAAGGATAGGCGCCGAGGAAGATCCTGGCGAAGCGGTGTGGGCGCGGCGACGCGGCAACGGGGGTGATGGCACGGCGCGTTGTGGCATTGGTTGGGCGCGAGCCTGGGCTAGGCCTGGGGTAGCTCCTGGAGTGTCACGCCTGTCTCGGATGGCAGTGTGCCCGGCTGGATCTCTTCTTGGGCTGCTGATGGTGGCGAGGAGGCGAAGTGGAGGCGCGGCTTCAGGCGCGCCTTGGCTGGCGACTAGGCGTGCTACGAGAGATTGTGTGGCGTTGGCGATGGCCTTGGAACGCGACCTTATCACGGGCCCCAGTGACTGCAAGCTCATGGAAGTCTCCTCCTCTGCGGCTGTCATGGAAGGCAGGGGTGCATCACTGGACGACCTCACAAGATTGCGTTAACAACACTACAAAGAGCTATGGGAAGGCGCCAATGCTATAATAGAGAGAAAGCTAGGTGTGGACAAAGAAAGTTAGACCAAAGAAAGGCTGCACAACAGCCCCCTTGTGGGTTGGTGGCTTGTTTCCCAAGTTTGTAGCCTCCTTTTAATTCCCATAAGTAACTTATTTACTTCTAACGAATTGAGTGACATACCCCCTTCTATTGCTCACTTATTGCAGGATTTCCAAGACTTGTTTGAAGAAGAATTCCCTAATGGGCTGCCACCCTTTAGGGGCATTGAGCATCAAATTGACTTTGTCCCAGGAGCAACCTTACCAAACAGGGAATCCAATAGGACCAACCCCGAGACCAAAGAACTTCAAAGATAGGTTCAAGAATTGATGGAAAAAGGCTATGTTAGAGAAAGCTTGAGTCATTGTGGTGTGCCCGTGATCCTAGTCCCCAAGAAGGATGGAAGTTGGCGCATGTGTGTTGATTGCCGAGCCATCAACAACATTACAATCAAGTATAGAGATCCCATCCTAAGGATGGATGATATGCTTGACAAACTCCATGGATCCAACATCTTTTCCAAGATCGATTTGAAGAGTGGATACCATCAAATCCGAATGAAAGAAGGCGATGAATGGAAGACAGCCTTCAAAACAAAATATGGATTGTACGAATGGTTAGTAATGCCCTTTGGACTCACTAATGCTCCTAGTACCTTCATGCGCCTAATGAACCATGTCCTTAGAGAGTTCCTTGGAAGATGTGTAGTTGTTTACTTTGATGACATCCTAATCTACAGCAGTTCATTAGAAGAACATGTCAAACATCTTAGGCAAGTGTTAGAGGTCCTTAGGAAAGAAAAACTCTATGCTAATTTTAAAATGTGTAATTTTTTCTCGGACCATGTTGTGTTTCTTGGATTTGTTGTGTTCAACGCATGGCTGAAAGTGAATGAAGAAAAGGTTAAGGCCACAAGGAGTGGCAAACACGCATTGCAATGATGCAAGTAAGGAGCTTTCTTGGACTAGACGGCTTCTACCGAAGATTTGTGAAAGATTTCAGCACCATTGCCATACCCCTAACCGAGCTCACGAAGAAGATCGTGACATTCCATTAGAGTGAAAAATCAGCATTCCAAGTGCTTAATGACAAGCTGACACACACATCATTGATAGTACTTCTTGATTTTACCAAGACATTCGAGATAGAATGTGATGCCTCCGGAATCGGCTTAGGAGGATTACTAATGCAAGGAGGCCGTCCCATAGCATATTTTAGTGAAAAGATGAGTGAGTCGAAACTGAATTACCCCACTTATGACAAGGAATTGTACGCACTCGTAAGTGTATTGCAAACATGGCAACACTACCTCTTACCTAAGGAATTTGTCACCCATTCTGACCACGAAGATCTCAAGTTTCTCAAGGAACTAAGAAAGCTAAACAAGAGACATGCCAAGTGGGTCGAGTTCATTGATGCCTTCCCTTATGTTATCAAGCATAAGAAAGAAAAAGACAACATTGTGGGTAACGCCCTATCTTGAAGGTACGCCCTCATAACTTCCTTAGATGCAAAAATGCTTGGTTTTTCTCTCATCCGTGAATTATATGATCAAGATCCAGATTTTAGGGAAATGTTTCATATATGCCAATATAAGGGCAGTCAAGATCAGTTTTACATTCATGATGACTATATATTTAAGGGAACTAAGTTATGTATGCCTCAAAGTTCTATTCGTAAGCTATTTGTACAAGAAGCACATGGAGGAGGGTTAATGGGACATTTTGGGGTGACTAAGACATTGGCAACCCTAAAGCAACATTTTTATTGGCCACATATGTATGGTGAAGTAGTTAAGTTTTGTACCTCTTGTGTGACTTGTATACGAGTTAAATCAAAACTCAATCCTTATGGCTTATACACCCATTTACCTATACCTAGTGGTCCTTGGGAGGACATATCTATGGACTTTATGATGGGATTACCTAGGTCTAAGAGAGGGAGGGACTCTATATTTATGGTAGTTGATAGATTTTTGAAAATGGCACACATCATTGCTTGTCACAAGACTGATAATGCATCCCACATTGCTGATTTGTTCTTTGACGACATCATTAGATTACATAGGGTACCTAAGTCCGGAGAGTCTTCCAAAAGTAACTAAGAAATTTAGCATCTTTATGGGTACTAAACTCCTTTTCTCCGCGTCATGCCACCCACAAACTGATGGGCAAACATAAGTTGTTAATAGAACTTCTGATGCATACTACGTTCTTTGTTGAGTACTAACATGCATAGGTGGGAAGAATGTCTTGCCTTCATTGAGTTTGCTTACAATCGAACGGTATGTTCCGCTACCCAAAAGTCACCATTTGAAATTGTCTATGTGCGAAATTCTATCACACCTTTGGACATGATCCCGTATGCTATCAAGGACCGAGTGAGCCAAGAAGGATTTGACCATGCTAAGAATGATAAGGACATGCGTGAAGAAAGCAAGAAGAGGTTAGAGACACGAACAAAACAATATGTGAAGCAAGCCAATAGAGGAAGACGAGAAGTAATCTTTGAGCCCGGAGATCTGGTATGGATACGTGTTTCCCACAACAACGTAACTCCAAGCTGAAACCAAGAGGAGATGGACCCTTTGAAGTCTTAAGATGAATCAACCACAATTCCAATCAAGTTGATTTACCAGGTGAGTACGGAGTTTATGATGTGTTTAATGTAGCTGACTTAACTCCTTTTATTGTAGATGAAGAGGACTTGGACTTTGAAGAAGATTTAAGGTCGAATCCTTTTCAAGAGAGGGAGGATGATATGATCACGCCTGTATCACATCAAGGTCAAGAAGAGATAGCACCACAGGAAACACCATTAAGACCAACTACGCGTTCAGTCACACATGCGGCCACACAAGAACAAGTCATACCACCCGGAGCTATTACACATGCACGAGCTCGACAACTACTTGTAGACATCCAAGACCATCTTTAGAACCAACGAGTGTCGAATCAAGAGGAGGTTAAACCGGTGATGATGATCTGAGGCCGTGTCGCGATGCCAACAACATTAGGGTTTCTCCAAACCTCCATACAACTACCTTCGACATTGAGTGCCAATGATGACTATCCTCAAGATATGGCTAGTAAAGGACTTCCACCAAGTTTGAGGACAATTGGAGAGGAAGTGCCAAGAGGAATCCAAAAGAGAGAGGCTACGGCCGAGTCGGCGTCGACGCCTAAGACTGTCCAAAAGCACAATTCAGATTCCTTCGTGTGCTTGGGCTGAGTTTTGGATTTTTGTGAGATTTTTTGCTTATTCGGCTCGTGTCCATTTTTCAGGTCCAATTGAGTTATGTGGAGTCGTGGAGAGAGATAGGTCCCTTTCAAGAATCTAGAAGATTAGGGTTTCGGGAGAATATTTGACTATTTAAGTATTTCATTGTTTCATTTCTAAACTAAGCTTTGATTAATCTAAATACAGAACATTGAGTTTCTCAATTAACTCTGAGTTTCCCGGCCGTTTGAGTGTTTGAATCTTGGGGAGTAATATCCAAGTTTTCTTTCGCTTGTGTGTTTTGGTGTGTAATATCCAAAACAGGTTGGTTAGGCTTTGCTGAGTAATACCCTTAGCTTGAATCATCATCTTCTTGAATCCCTTGGTGAGTCATATCCAAGAGAGGAGAGTTGCTTATCCTTTTATCTTTTCTTGCATTTCAAAACACAAAATCCCACAAAAAGAACCAATCTTGTTCTTATCTTGTCGCCTAAGCAAGAACAATCAAGAGATCATCTTTGAACGTGACTTCTCCTCGAACTAGAGCACGGATCCTTAGAGGAAACGCATCATTTTCTCAACCTCAAGCGGCGACATGGTGATGCAAATCACTTGTCCCACTTTGATGTCCCATTTTGCTGTCCTATTTTCATTTTTTGGTTTTTTTCGAAACAAGTAAATGTATATTTTAATCATTATTTATTGTCTTTTCACCAATCAAAATGAATGGGACATCATTGGGACACTAAAATGGGACAAAGGATTTGGACAGGTGACATGGTAGCAGCTGTGTAGAGTCGACAATTGTTTTCATATATCTATATATTTATATCTATATTTATATATCTATATATTACTAAAGCGTTTTCTCACGTGAGCTATGCCATGTAGACAAATCTGCAAGTACAATTACAATTTTATCATTTTCTAATTCTGATATTTACATATTCTATTTCTTATCTACTTACTTTTTTTACCTAAAATAACTTACTTTAATTATATTGATAGTATCATCCCACAAATTATTTATATCGTTTTTCCTTATTAGTTTCTTCTTATTTGAAAATAAAATTATTTATAATATACTTTTACCTTATTCATTACATTGCTTCTTATAGATTTAATAGTTAAATTTATATCATTGGTAACATGCAATTGAACATAATTGATAATATATGATTCATGATGCAAAAGTGGTAATATATTTAAAATATTTGAAAAAAATATGTGATATAATTTAACCATTTTTTCCTTTTAATTATTTATACATAAATTAACATTCTCATTACTTAAATCAAAACTTATATGTTTTCTTATTCAGTTATTTGTATGAAATTGCTAATTTATTTTTCATTTTTATATACAAATCTGCGTATATATTGTCAATTCTAATCATACAAAAACCTTATAACCATATGTATCAAGATAATAACCTTATAACTTACTATATTAGTTTTTGTAAATATTTAATAATATTTCAATTTCAAGTTTTATTAACCAAGCCCGTGCAGGGCACGAGGACATATGCTAGTTTATATATCTATCTAGGAAATTACTTATGTGAGAATCACTCTTTTCACGAGAATAGTGGTTCCTGTGAGAACCAAAAGAAATTTGAGGGGCGATGACTTTTTGGTAATATTTGGCAATTTTAGAAAAATGTTCATTTACCACAAAAGCCTATCATCCCAAGACCAAATTTTTTCGCTTCATTAAATGGTCATGCGCGAAGAACATGACTCATTTAAATGAGTTGACCGGGGATTTCCGCATTGACTTCCCGGTCTCTAGCGTTAATTAGTCATTGATTGTTGGTCTTCGGCATTGAGCAACCAAATTTTACTTTTTATTTCGGGCCATTTTTTGGGCAATCATTTTTTGCATTTAAAGAACCCATTATGTGCATTTTGTTATAATGTGAATGTGCATTTAGTTATAACGTGATATATGATGTGCATTTGGCGAAAATCATTATATGCATTTTGTTATAGCGTGAATGGTCATTTGGTTATAACGTGAATGTGCATTTGGTTATAACATGAATGTGCATTTAATTATAACGTGACATTTTTTTAATTTTTTTGAACATTTTTTTTCGGGCCATTTCTTTGCGAATCAATTTGTGCATTTGGTAATAAAGTGAATGTGCATCTGGTTATAACGTAATGTGCATTTTTTGATAACGTGAATATGCATTTGGAAAACATCATTATGTGCATTTGGTTATAACATGAATGTGCATTTGGTTATAACGTGACTTTTTTTTTCGAGCAATTTTTTTTCCCAAACATATTTTTTTGGGCCTTTTTTTTTGCCAATCAAATTGTGCATTTGACTAACTTTTGTATGTGTATTTTGTTATAACATGAATGTGCATTTGGTTTTAACGTGAATGTGCATTTGGCGAACACCATTATGAGCATTTCGCTATAACATTAACATGCATTTGGTTATAACGTGCTATGTAAATGTGTGTTTGGCGAACATCATTATGTGCATTTGGTTATAATGTGAATGTGCATTTGGTTATACCGTGATGTGCATTTTGTTATAACGTGAATGTGTATTTGGTGATAACGTGATGTGCATTTGGTTATAACATGATGTGCATTTGGTTAGAACACGGTGTGAATTTGGATTTGTAGGATGTGCATTAGATTATAATGTAATGTGCATTTGGCGATAACGTGATGTGTATTTGGTTATAACGTAATGTGCCATTGCTTATAACATGATGTGCATTTGGATTTTAAAGGTTGTGCATCTGTATATAACTACATGTGCATTTGCTTATAACGTGAAGTGGATATGTATATTAGATGTGCATTTTAACTACATGTGCATTTTCTTATATTGTGAAGTGCATTTGAAGAAAATTAGGCCCGAAAAAATAAAATTGTTTGGTAAAATGCTAAAAAAAACTAGATGTGGATTGGATATACAAATTCATATCTTGTTATATACAAATGCACATTATATACAAATGCACATCTACTTATATACAAATGCACATCGTAAAAAAAACTCAACCAAGAAATAAAGTATACATCCTACAAAAAAAAAAAAGAAGCAATGCCTAGAAAAAGAAAATTCATTTGATATACAAGTGCATATGACACATGGCACAAGTGTCAACGCGGAAATGGTGAGAACCATTCTCGTGCAAACGCTCCCCTATGTATCTATGTATATACTATTCTAAAGCCTTAATTATCTCTCTTATGTATCAACCCAAGAATTATGCCATGTAAGCATATCTCAACATACAATTACAAATTTATCCTTTCCTAATTTTAATATTTATAAATTCTATTTTTTTATCTATTTAAATTTATACCTTTAATAAATTACGTTAGTTATACAAAAACTATCATCTAAAGATTAATTATATCTTTTACATGATCTGTTTCTTATTATTTATAAATAAATTTTTTTATAATATATTTTTACCTTATTAATTATGTTACTTCTTATAGTTGTAATACCTAAATATTTACAATTGGTAACATGTAAATGAACATAATTGGTTATATATGATTTATGATGTAAAAAGGGATTATATATATTTAAAATATTAAAACGAAATATGTGATATGAATTAGCTATTATTCCCTTTTAAATAATAATACATAATTAACGTTCTTATTACTTAACTCTAAACTTATATGTTTTCTTATTTAGTTACTTGTATGAAATTCCTATTTATTTTTCATTTTTGTATAGAAATTCGTGTATATATATATTGTCAAATCTAATCATATAAAAACTGTATCAACATATCTTTCAAGAAATTAAATTTCTAATTATAAAGTAAAAATTTAACCAGATTAGTTTTTTGTAAATATTTAATATTGTTACAATTTCAAGATTTATTAATCCAACTCATGCAAGACATGTTGACGTATATATGTTAGTTATGTTGCTATAAGCGATGACAGCTAACATGGTAATTGCATCACTTAGGAGCAAGTATAAGGGTAGACGGGTAGTGATGATTGTAGTTTAATGGTTTGTCTCCTTGTTGGTTTGTGGTGCGCTTCTTTCAAACACTTTGGCAGAACAAAGAATCACATCTACTCTCGTGTAAGGCCCCGGCTTTGTTGTTTCGTTGCAACATGTATCTGTTTGAGCGTGACGAGGACATATCACAAATAGAGAGGAGTGAACTACCAGCCGCTGGCGTCTAAGCCCGACCCCCAACTCCGAAGCCGATATATCATCCTTCATAGTTAAAGTTATCTGGTTAATTGAATCTCGTTCTTCTATGTTCCTCCCTGCTGTAATAAATTGTGTGGTAGCATGAATTTGTACCACTTGAATATTGAAAAATGAACGGTTGATCCCTGTAAAAAGGACTTACTAGGCCTTCGAATCGACGATCTGCAATCAAAGAATGTGTTAATAGGTAGGTTGGATCTCTCTTAAAGCCCCTCCGACACTCAAGTCAGTTGTGTGCTCTTAGGTTTCAATGGAGGCAGCCTCTTCAATCGTAACGAATAAGAATCAGAAAACAAAGGTAGGGTTTAGGAAAATAATAAATACCTCTTAATTATGAAAAGACATTGATTGGCCTATTATATTCAATGGTCTCATCATTATCTTTTAATAAAGTTGAGAATTATTTAATATATTAAATAATTTACCTCTTGGGTTCTCGAGGCATCAGTAGGCTTGAGAAGCCGAAAATTTTACAAGCTTCACATTCTTTCCTAGCTTGGACGAACTTGAATTTGCTCTTAGAAAGGCCCAACAAGAAAAAGGCCCAACTAAAAATGGACCGGTCACCTAGAATGGGGCACGCAAGGCCCGGGCGAAAAACGCACAGACAAATTTGTACTTTTTTTCTGGGTGAAAGGCACCGCATGGCCCGTGCGGCTGGTGATTTTATGAAAAAAATTTAACCTCGCATTTCTGCCCAAAGTCGAGGGAATCCCACGGCCCGTGCGGTGAAGTGCACGGTCGTGCAGTTCATCTATTTGTCTTGGATACCATTTTTTGCTCGATTTCTACTTGTGGTGGGCGTCTATTTGTCCCAATAATTCATCGCACTAAGTTTATCACTCAATTTGAATAGCTTTTCCGCTTTGAGCCATGCTCTTTTGCGCCTCATGGACTCTTTGTGTGTCTTTTTCCCTTGTTTGAACAAGCTCAATTGCTACTTAATGTATGCTCCGGGCTAATTTATGCATGCCTCCGGGCTACTTAGTTGCGTGTACACCCATGGCCTACTTGATGTACACATCTAGGCTACTCGGTTTTGTGTACACCCTTGGGCTACATGATGTATGCCCTTAGGCTACTCGGTTTTGTGTACACCTCTGGGCTACTTGATGTACGCCCTTAGACTACTCGGTTTTGTGTACAACCCTAGGCTACTTGGTGTACGCCCCTGGGCTACTCGGTTTTGTGTACACTCCTGGTCTACTTGATGTACGCCCCTAGGCTACTCGTTTTTGTGTACACCCCTTGGGTACTTGATCTACGCCCATGGGCTACTCGTTTTTGTGTACACCCCTAGGCTACTTGATGTATGCCTCTAGGCTACTGGTTTTTATGTACACCACTGGCAAGGGCTACTTGATTTACGCCCATGGGCTACTCGTATTTGTGTACACCCCTGGGCTACTCATTTTTGTGTACACCCCTGGGCTACTCGGTTTTGCTTACACCCATAGGCTACTTGTTGTACGCCCCTAGGCTACTCATTTTTTCCTCAACTTGTGTGAGGTTCTTTTTGTCAAATATGAATATCAGTAACTTGTGCTTGTATAATTGCAAATAACAATATTCGAGTTCATGTAACAATGAATGCCATTAAAATTGAACAAAAACGACATAGGGTGACCCCCGGGGGCCTTATTAAAACCTCTTCGTAGGAAAACCTCATGGAAAAAAACCATACGAAGAGGAAAGAGAGTACCCCCATACCTAGCTTATAGTCAGATGTGGAACCTCCTCGAGGGTATGTTACATCGTCTAGCATTTGTGGGGCAGCATGAACCATGTGCACGACTGCCCCTTCGCTCTCTACTTTGAGGCAGTGTGGAACTTCCCTTTGATCCCTCTAAACACGAACAACGTGTATTGCATGGGGAAAACTACGAGCTGATTAAGGATGGAGTGTACGTGTACGGTGTACAACTTCCATCAAATGCAACTAGCACCGACCTAGAATGACATTGTAGGAGGTGGAGACATTCACCACCAAAAACTCTGTCAGCATAAATTTTTCTCCCAATGTAACCGTCTCCCTCAGCATTCCCAAAGGCCACACCAGGAACGAACCAAGACCCATCAGTTGAGTTGAGATGAAGACTACATCTTCCTGAGTCTTTCCTAGATTTCTACACATTTCAGAATACAAGATATCAACAAAGCTCCCAAAGTCAATTAGAATTTTGCGTACATCGAAGGATCCAATATCAACGATAAGAACCAAGGGGTTATTATGTGGATTCTGCATACCCACCAAATTGCCGTCAGAGAAAAATAGTGTATGAGTATGCTGTAATAACCTTCAACTTTAGTAAGGGTATTTTTATGTAATTTTCCCAACTCTATTTCTAATAAATGAATTTTTGGTATTTAATTCATAATTCCAAAAATAGAAATGAAATTGAGACTCTTAATATAAGTTATACAACTTTAAAGTTGTGAGTTATTTAAATTTATTGTTAACATTATGTTGATCCTAAATTTAAATGTTTTTGGAGTTTTGGAAACATTAGGGAATCGGGGCCATTCCGAGATCGTTTCCTTGCAAATTTTATATGGAATCGAAGCTCTCTCCGAGACCTATCAAACCTATATAAATAGGACTCCAATCGTAGTGGCTTTGGCATCCATTTTTACTCTAGAATCTCAAGAGCCCTAGAATTTAGGTCGCAATTGTTCGTCGTCCGATTCCGGCCACCTCCGTCCTCCATTGCCGCAATTGCCACCACCAATAGGAACGCCTGAGAGTCTACTTAAAAATCCTTAAGGTCCCGCCGCTAATCAGCCGCCGATTTCGCCGGAGAATGCAAGGAGCTCCACCGCGTCGAACCGATTGGGTATTTTCCCCATTTTTTGTTCAATTTTCATTTTCTTTTATTTTCTTAGATTATTTTTTGGCTTAATTAAGGTTAATTAAATTAATCTTAATTACTGAATAATAAGATGGAATTTATTTGATTTTATAAAATTAAATTAAATAAAACTACTTTGGGTATTATCTTAGACTATGAATGGTTAAAATATTAACTCTTCATTTGGATAATATTTGGAGTAACATTTCTGGACAAATAAATAAATTATGAGGTTTATTTATTTATGAAAAGATTACTTAGACTATATGACTAATTGATTTTTAATCGTATAGATAATCGTTTTACCGATTGAGCATTGAAAATTGGGTTATTTTGAGATAAATTAATTCAATTTAAAACTTGAGACATATACCCTTCAAAATGCAGTTTTAAATAAATTATCTAATTATATGATTTATTTTTGTGTGTGATTTGGGTACATCTCGGATTTTCTTTTGGAACGGAAATAGAGTAGGGATTCAAGTTGCTACTCGGAGACAACCATCCCCGTGATACCACTCATCTCTCCGTGATTCAAGGCAAGTGTTGGTTCGCTCTTGCATATTTTTTCCATTTTCATCTTATTTGCCAATGAATCGGTTGTGCTATTAAGTTGGGATAAATAATTATTTTCTTGTTTGGGAACTTGTGTGAATAAATGGTGTGATTAATTGAACCTTATTATTAGGTTGTATAATATGCTAGCTAAGACTCTTATATATATATATATTCACTAGTACAAAAACGTGTTTTTAGCCCGAGCATTTTTTCACATATAGCCCGGATATACCATAAAATAGGTTCGGGCTTCAGGTTGGTGTGATAATAGAGTATTTAGCCCGGATGTTAAAAACACGCCCGGGCTAAAAAACCAAGACCTTTTAGCCCGGATCTGGGTAAGTCCGGGCTAAAAAGTCCCTTTGTTTAAACAAAAAAAATCTGGACTATTTAGCCCGGATCTCATACACAACCGGGCTAAAAAGTCCATTTTTTTGAAAAAAAAAGTACAATGCACCACGGTCCATGATTTGGAGTTAGCAGTTGTGGTCTTTGTGCTGAAGATTTGGAGACACTATCTCTACGATGTCAGATGTCAGATCTTCACCGGCCACAAGAGTCTGAAGTATGTTTTTACTCAGAAGGAGTCAAACATGAGGTAACGACACTAGTTAGAGTTGCTCAAGGATTATGACATAGAGTTGTTGTATCATCCGAGCAAGGCTAATGTAGTAGTAGACGCTTTGAGCCGAAAGACGCCGCATGAGTCGATAGTAGCCTTACTTACTGCCCAGACCGAATCGCAGCAAGGACTGTGTGAAATAGAGATCTTATTCTCTCATCGGCAAGGACATCTGAGCATGCTTGAGATTCAAGCTACGTTGCTTGATCAGATTAAGGCAAAACAAGTTGATGACTTGTTTTGGTGAAGTTGAGTACTGAAGTTCTGGATGGGAAAGCTCCAGGATTTGTGATTCAGGAGGATGGATCATTGTGGTTTCAGGACCTAATTTGTGTGCTTGACAATGTTGAGATTCAACAGTTGATAATGAGAGAGGCTCATTCTTCTGCATATTCTGTACATCCAGGCTCTAGCAAGATGTACAAAGATCTGAGAAAGAAATTCTGGTGGCCCAACATGAAGTGGGATGTAGCAGAATTTGTGGCAAAATGCTTGACTTGCCAAAAGGTAAAGATTGAACATCGCAGACCAGGTGGTGAATTACAACCTCTTCCAGTGCCAGAATGGAAGTGGGAGGATATTGCAATGGACTTTGTTACGGGACTGCCCAAGACGCGGAGTCAGAAAGATGCTATATGGGTGATCATTGACCGGCTCACAAAAAGTGCTCATTTTGTGGCCATTAAGTCAACTTGGGGAACCCAGAAGTTGTCTTGCAAAACCATTATATCTGATCGTGATGGCCGTTTCATGTCAAGATTCTAGAAAGAATTTCATAAGGCCATGGGGACTGAGTTAAGATTCAGTACCGCGTTTCATCTTCAAATGGATGGATAGTCAAAAAGGACAATTTAGACACTCGAGGACATGCTGAGAGCATGCATGTGTGTTGGATCGTTCGACCAGTTGGGAGTACAGCTTGAGTCTGATAGAGTTCTAGTACAATAATAGCTGGCATTCAACCATCAAGATGGCTCAGTTTGAAGCCTTGTATGGTCGAAAGTGCAGATCTCTAATCTGTTGGGATGAGAATGCCGACAAGATCATACCTTTTCGTATTTTTTAGTAGGAGTATGGTGGTTGACTATCGTCATTGACTTTTATTCGAGAAGCGATGAGTCTAACCTAATACGACTACTTAGAACCTTTCTGTTTTATCCTTGCATAGTCTTTCATTAGACTAACCAACCGGTTATATTCCCTTTCATGGTTGGCTGGTGTCATCCGTCTCATACGGCACATCAGATAAACTGCAGTTCCATGAAGGCTAGAAACGACGAGGAAGGCAGATGAAATTTTAAAGAGTTTTCTCAAGTTGAGATCCTAGGCGTGTGATCGCTAGATCAAGACCCTTGTGTTATTTATTTTAAAGACTTCCGCTGTATTAAACATGTCTTATGTTAAGACTACTCTGTATTTCTGTTGTTTTTGGATTATGGATGTAACTCCAAGACTTTGATTTAATACGAAATGTTATGATATTTCGTATTATAAAAGTTGTTTTATGTTTTGTATAAACTGGTTAAGCCTTGGATGACTTCAGATGTGGAATATGAGGTCACTGGCGGTAATGCTTTCAAGGAGATATTTGGGGGTGTTACAGTCGCACCCGCGGTGTGCCTGGGCATTCGCAAACATCAACCGCCATCTAAGTTTTCTTCTCCATCTTTTGATCTTTACGATAGAAGATAGAAAGTCTGATCCAACAGTCCATGTTGCTTCATATATGCATAAGATGGCTTTGAGGTTTTCTAATGACGCGTTGATGTTTAAAATGTTCCTTGCTAGCCTAGGAAAAATTGCTGCAAAGTGGTTTCATGCTTTAGAATCAAATTCAATTTATTTATGGAATCAATTAGGTAGGAAACTTGTGTCTCACATCATAGCTAATAGCAGAGAACCTACTACTGTGGATGCCTTACTTGACATGAAAATGCGCAGGGGTGCAAGCTTGAGGCAATTCGCTTCCAGGTTCATGGAGTGTTATGATGATATTGAGGATTGCGACAAGAGGGTTGCTCCCACAACCTTCCGTTTGTAATACCCCTCATTTTTAGTAAGGGCATTTTTGTAATTTTACAAACACTTGTACTGAAGTCGAATTAATTTAAGAGAAGTTCAGACATTCTGTTAAATGCTTGATCTCTGTAATAATTCCCTGAGTGGAATAAAATACATTCAACGTATTTTTGGGGTTTAGAATATTTGTTCGGATACGAATATATTTAACCCGGGGTTAAAAACCATGCCCATAATTCTTCCCGGACAAAAGGCACAGAAAATGGCCTTGACCGCACCCGCGGTCAGTCCACCGCACCCCGCGGTGAAAGGCCAATTTCTGAGGCGGTCAGGTGGGGGTTCACCGCACCCGCGGTGAGGCCACCGCACCCGCGGTGAGGCCACCGCACCCGCGGTGAGGCCACCGCACCCGCGGTGAGGCCACCGCACCCGCGGTGAGGCCACCGCACCCGCGGTGAGGCCACCGCACCCGCGGTGAGGCCACCGCACCCGCGGTGAGGCCACCGCACCCGCGGTGAGGCCACCGCACCCGCGGTGAGGCCACCGCACCCGCGGTGAGGCCACCGCACCCCGCGGTGTCATCATTTCTTCTCTGCAGCGCCAGACTTCAGACGTCGCGTCGTCTTCGCCTCTGCAACTGTCCCATCCGGTCGTTGTAGGCGCCTACCATGAGTCACCTGGTTGCTTGACCTCCTTGCTTGGGCTATAAAAGGAAAGGAGCTGGAGTGGAGTTGAATCACAGCTCTCAAACTCTCTCTCTCTCAAATCTCTCATTTCCATTGTTATCGGAAAGCTCAAGCTTTCGCCGGAGTGTCACCGGAGCTACCATAGGAGAAGAAGGTACTCTCCAAGTGGTGTTTGGAAGTGCAAGGAGTTGGGAAGTCGAAGCCCATCCTAATCGAATCCAAACGCGTCGATCACGGTGAGTTTTCGTCGTCGTCATGTCGCCGTTGTAGCTTGACCGCACCCGCGGTCAAGGCCGTCGCACCCGCGGTGTGCCTGGGCACTCGTGGTTGTGGCTTGGGCTTTGTGATCTCGTTTGGGATTTCCGTTCTTTCGATTTCGTTCGTCTTTCCTTAGATTCGTATATTTTATTATCGAATCTAACTTAGGGTTTCGTTATGGGTCGTTCCATAGGGATCTGAAATCCGAGTTCTGTCCTCGTTTCGGACCCGAAAACCCGTTGTCTTTGAGCTTCGTTGAGCTTCGTCTAATCTAAGGCAAGTGGCGGTTCGCTCTTGCTTATCATTCCATATTTCTATTAATTATCAATTGTTTAATTGTTAATTAAATTGGGATGAATTACTGGTTTCGTTGGGAACAGTTTTCTTAAAAGGATACGATTAAAATGAATATTATAATAGGTTGTATATATTGCTAGAAACAACGCTATTATATATGTTATTACCATGATGGTATTGTTGTGGATTTTTATGCAAACTCGAAATATAGTTAGTAGTGGATTTTATGTGCACTTGAGATATAGTTAGCACGAGTATTCGTAGGAGCGTTGCTTACCTTGAGAGGTAGCCGTTTCTTTATAACCCGGTGGATAGGATGTTCAAGCCCTAACACCGTTTCTCTAGTCATGACTATCCCCTATCTGAGTATAGGGGAGGTGCGCTTAGCCAGCGTCAAACCTTTAGGGATTTATTCCCGACTATATATCTCTATATCATGCGGGATAAGATGATTATGATAAAAGCTTATAACGTGAATATACGTTTTGGAATTAAATAAGATAAGTGCCGTTATGCACATAATTAATGAACCTTAGGGCGAGAAGTACAACTTGGAAACTCGTCCGGGACTTCGATTAGAGTAAGTCCACCTTCCAAATCTGAATTCACATTGTGCAGTGAGGTTGGTCGTGGACCCAAATAGTCAAGTCAGTTTTAAAACGCTTGTGTGAATTATAATGTTCCCAAACATTGTCATACTTTCCGATAAGACTCAATTCGTTGGAGTCTTCTCTTCTTATGTGTCCTTAAGACTCAATCTTTCAGAGTCTTCTCTTGATCATACCTTTTCATATTTTTCAATAGGAGTATGGTGGTTGACTATCGTCATCGACTTTTATTCGAGAAGCGATGAGTCTAACCTAATACGACTACTTAGAACCTTTCTGTTTTACCCTTGCATAGTCTTTCATTAGACTAACCAACCGATTATATTCCCTTGCATGGTTGGCTGGTGTCATCCGTCTCATACGGCACATCAGATAAACGTCCGTTCCATGAAGGCTAGAAACGACGATGGAGGCAAATGGAATTTTGAAGAGTTTTTATCAAGGTTAAGATCCTTGGCTGGTGATCGTTTCGATCAAGACCCTTGTGTCATTTATTTCTAAAGACTTCCGTTGTATTAAACATGTCTTATGTTAAGACTACTCTGTATTTCTGTTGTTTTTGGATTATGGATGTAACTCCAAGACTTTGATTTAATACGAAATGTTATGATATTTCGTATTATAAATGTTGTTTTATGTTTTGTATAAACTGGTTAAGTCTTGGGTGGCTTCAGATGTGGAATCTGAGGTCACTGGCGGTAATGCTTTCAAGGAGATATTTAGGGGTGTTACACCATTTGTCACTCCCGAAGTATAGTAGGCTGAGGGAAAGCCTTACCCTGAGAGCTTCAGCAAGGATTTAGGACCTCCAAGAGCGAGTAAGGTAGTACATGAAACTAGAAGATGACTTGAAGCCTTCGAAAGACAGGCGATCGCCTTCACCTATGGCATTTTCAGATGGCGGTGAGAAAACGAAACCCAGCCGAGGAAGACAAAAGGGGGTTGGCCCCTGTTTTAGAGCTTCAGGCGATACACACGGTGTTTAAGGAGCCCATATATCGCATCTTGCCTCAGATTAAGGGAAGGTCTTTCTTCACTTGGCCTTCTAAGTTTGTCGGGAGATCCTAAGGATATGGATATGACCAAATATTGTGCCTTTCATAAGGAAAAGGGCCATTTGACGGGAGAGTGCAAAGCTTTCAAGGCCATGCTTGATAAGTGGGTATCATAGGGCTTGCTGAATGAATTTATTGAGCAAGGGACAAATTTAGATGTTGGTCAAGCTGGGAAAACCACCTCGGATGATTAAGCTACAAGGGACAAAGACATTCAAAGGCAAGTGATCTATGTCATAGAGTCATCAGCAAAGTAGACTAGTACCATGAGACACGAGTATAGACGACGTTGTCATGCCTTGGAGGTCATGAAGACCGATTCTGCACCTGTTAAGAAGTAGAAGCTAGAATTGATGCAGCTGCTCACCTTCTCAGATGACGACCTGCAGGGTATGTAGCATCCGCACAACGATCCCCTGGTTCTTACAGTTGGGATGAGGTCTTTCGATGTCCGCCGAGTACTTGTTGATTCCGGGAGCTCGGTTGATCTTATGTTCTTTAAGATGTTAAAGAAGCTAGGAGGATTTGATCCCTATTTCAACACAACTTCTTGGCCTTGGTTCTTTTCCTGTTTGGCCTCTTGGCTTGCTTGGTGGGAAGTTAGGGACACTTGTCAAGTGAGTAAATCATACTCTTGATTTTTCATAGAGGTAATGGTCAAACTGTTTAATTATTGGCAGCAAAAGAAGCAAGCCCGATGCTCTTTTATTTTTTCATGTTTTCCTTTCTACCCTTTTGCAGCTTATATTCATACTTTTGTAGCTTGTGTTGTTGCTTTGTTAATTGTGTTTGATGTAACAGGTTGTTGGAATATTTAAGATGCTCGTGCTTCCGTTCTTGGGTCAGCTTGCTGATGACTATGGTCGGAAGCTGCTGCTCCTTATGACAGTTTCAACTTCCATAGTCCCCTTTGGTAAGTCAATATATGAACATGCAGTGGAAGGATGTGAGAGCATATCCTTGATTTAAAAACATGAGATAGTTGCTAATATGTTATCTAATCATAATCTATTATAACATATCTAAAGAATGTATTTTGGCCTTTGAGGTAAGTCAATATTTTGGCCTTTGAGATAGTTGCTAATATTTTCCATTGTTGTGCTTCAATTCTTTCACTTTGTGACTGATGTTGTTCACTTGTTCCTTTGAACATAATCCATCATATTTGTTTCGGTTTGGTATGTTTATGTGTATAAATTGTTATATGCAGAGAATCAGAGATGTGGCATGAATGTTTGTTGCTTAGGATGAAGAAAGTTGCATAAAGAACGACCGGATGCACTTACTTCTGTTTTTTTATTGTAAACTTGTAATGGATTTAATAACATTGTCATTTTGTATTCAAACTCTTCTTGTATGGATTTTAGCAGGTTTTGGGATTTAACTTGTAATGGATTTAAGCATGTTTTTGTATTTTAAACAGGTTTCTAAAAACAGGTTTTAAGCCAAATAGTAAAAACGGGCTGTCTGCGGGCCGGCCCAGCCCGGACTTGCGGGCGGGTACGGTTAGCAGTCTGGGCTCGACAAACGGGCCTGGCCCGTACTCGCAAAAACGGGCTTAAAATTTTGTCTAGGCCCGGGCCCGTGTTTGTACAGGTCTATAAGCAGCACACTGAGGCTGATGGATTACATTAGGGGACTTATTATGGGAGCAAAAGCTCACGGTCCATGTTAGATTATTACATTAGTAGTACCTCCCCATGTAGTATAATGGAGATTTTAGTGACCTATTTTAGAAACAAAAGATTGTGGGGGATTTCAGCTAAAAAATTAATATACATGTGACATATCCAACCCAAACACTACAAGGCTCTCTCGTGGCTGCTTCTTCTTCAATGTCTCCAACAATCTTCAAGTAAGCTCAAAACATCTCCAAAACACCAAGACTTCGCCTCCATACTCCATGCACAAGAATGTGTCTAAAACTACCCAAATGACACCAATAAATCCTCTAATGACTCTTAGTTAAGCTCTACAAAGTAGTTCTTATCAAATAGTAAGGGTGCGGGAGCAGGTTTGTTATTGAAATCCCCTACAGGGGAGATGATTCATACGGCAGTGAAGTTGGATTTTCCTTCTACAAATAACGAGGCAGAGTACGAGGCTCTGATTTTGGGTCTCACCACTGCGAGAAGTTTGGGGGCCATCGACTTGATCGTCTATTCAGATTCTCAGTTAGTGGTAAACCAGGTTACCGAGGATTATGGAGCTAAGTCTGTTCGAATGTTGGCGTATTTGGAGAAGGCAAGAAGTTTGTTATCAGAGTTCAGGGAGTTCAGGATGCATCAGATTCCTAGGGAGCAGAATGGGATTGTCGACGCCTTGGCAACATTGGCGTCTTCCTGTTCTAGCGTCGGTCATGTTACGGTGCAGTTAGATGTCTTGAAGGCCCCTAGACTCGAGACGACAGTGGCGCAGCTCGACGTCGAGCCCAATTGGATGGATCCCATCTTCGATTATCTATCTCGGGGCACTCTTCCAGATGACAGAAAGGAGGCGCGTCGGGTACGACTACAGGCATCCCGCTTTTGGGTGTCCCCGTCAGGTTCTTTGTACATGAAGTCTTTCTCGGGTCCGTATCTGAAATGCGTTTTTCCGTCAAGAGTGGAGAATTTTCTGTTTGAAATTCATGAAGGCGTGTGCGGTATTCACTCAGCGGGTAGAAGCATAGCGATGAGAGCCAGGGCTCAGGGCTATTGGTGGCCATACATGCAGAAAGACTCAGAAAGTTATGCCAGGAAATGCGAGAAATGCCAAAAGTTTGTTAAGATGATTCATCAGCCAGCCGGGGACCTGCATCCATTGACGAGTCCTTGGCCCTTCGCCCAGTGCGGTCTCGATTTGGTGGGAAAGTTTCCCAGGGCTCCGGGAAACAAGATGTATTTGGTAACAGCTACTGATTACTTTACAAAATGGGTTGAAGCTAAGCCATTATCCAGCATACATGATACTGAGATCATGAAGTTCGTCTAGGAGTGCATCATCACGCGCTTCGGAATTCCTTATGCTTTAATTTCAGATAACGGAACACAATTTACTAGCTCTGCGTTTAAGTCTTTTTGCACAGGTTATGGCATTAAGAATTTTTACTCATCCGTAGCGTACCCGCAGGCTAACGGCCAAGCTGAAGCCACTAATAAGGCGGTCTTGGATGGGATGAAGAAAAGGCTCGAGGACGCAAAGAAGGAGTGGGTGAACGAGCTCCCAGCGGTATTGTGGGGCTACCGCACAACTCCGCGGCGTTCAACGGGAGAGACCCCGTTCGCTCTTACATACGGAGCGGAGGCGGTGATCCCCTTAGAGGTCGGAATGCCTACAATCAGGACTGTAGCATTCGAGGCATGTGGAAACGACGAGGCACTCATGGCAAGCCTCGACTTCGTGCATGAGAGGCGAGAGGCCTCGACGATACGGCTCACAGAATACCAGCGAGAGTTGGTCAGGGCGCATGGGAAGAACATCAAGCCTCGCAGTTTCGACGTCGGGGACTTCGTGCTGAGGAAGGTCATGGCTAATACTAAAAACCCCAACGAAGGGAAGCTTGGGGAAAATTGGGAGGGCCCTTATAGAGTGACGGCGATTCTAGATAGAGATGCGTACAAGCTGCAAGATTTGGATGGAAGGGATATCCCGCACACTTGGAACACCTTCAATCTCCGGAAGTTCTATATTTGATCGGTTAGTTGACATGGGGGTACTCTTTTTCCTCTTTGTATGGTTTTTTCCCATGAGGTTTTCCTGCGAAGAGGTTTTAACGAGGCCCCCGGGTGCGTCTTTTCCACCAAATGGCATTCGCATTTGATTTATCAAGATTGTTGAACCTTTGTCTTTGACTCTATCAATATAGCATGCATTTGATTCATATATGCAACAAGTTGAATGTCGTAGGGATCATAGTCTCACGAAAATTAGCCTTTGGCCATGATGGGTACGAAATACCACATAAGCTATATGCCAAAAGCCTATTTATGTGACCAATGGGCAAGAATTGTCGGTAAAGCTTTAAGCCAAGCCTATAGGGCCACGACGGCACGATTATGCCAAAGGCGATGACGCCTAGCTACGAGCCATAAGAGTTAACCATAGCACATCTAAGGGACAATGCCCAAATGTGCAATGGTAGTCAAAATCCAGGAATTTTTACGAATGAAAGGCAGGTATAGCCGAGCAAGAACGAGAGAACAGAAAAATGCACACTCTGCGGGATGGCACGGTTTGCTACAAACTGTGCACATCAGTCGCAAACCGTGTGAATTCCCAGAAACAGAAACGGAGGCCCGTCAGTTGACAGGCACGGTCTGTGCTAAACCGTGCTCGGAGGTCCCGAACCGTGCCCACCAGATGTTAACCATGCGTCTCCTTCGATGTGTTGGTGTTGGTTCCAGGGACTACGTAGATCAAGTAACGATGGTGCGTGATGTTGTGAGAGCCAGGGTGCTCATTTCAATTGGATTCTCCTGATCTTCAGAGGCCCGGAAGAATCTGAGGGGCAATTGAGGAACATGAAGTTCAGATTTTAATTTTACTTAGGTTATTAACGCTCTTTTTCCTAAAAATCCCTACAATTGTATAAATAGGAGAAGGATATAATTAGCCTTTAAAGATAGAAATTAATTGATTATTCAATAGGATTCATTATTCTATTCCCTTAAATGATGTAATTCCTCCAAAAAGATAATTAATTAAGGAAAGTCAAAAGAGGAGGATTAGGGTTAGAAAGTGGTAATCGTTCATAGGGCAGAAAAAGAAGAAGAGAGTTTTTTGAGTTTTCAGCCATTGTTGTTCAAGATTGAAGGTTCTTTCGTTTTCCTTTATCAAATTCAATCGTGAACATAAATTTGTTATCACAATTATCATTTTTAAAGGCATTATTTGAGAATTGAGATTACTAACTAACAATTATGTCTCTACTTTTTACTGGCATACCCAATAAAATGCATTTTATGAAGTATTTTACTTATTTATACATGATTTTAAACTACAATTCTATAAGAAGTTAGAACTTCATGTATATATCTTTATTAAGATGTTCATACCTTTGTTTTATTGCTTGCATGTACATGTCAGAATCTAATAATTGAACTCATTTTTTATGATTAAGCTTGAACTTTTAACTTATTAAGGACTTCTTATTAAATGTTGTAAGATCTTATTAGCTTGGGTTAGCGACTCAAAAGCCTCCAGCCTTAGTCATGGACTTTTCTCCGTTCACTGTTTTTCGAGGATGTTATCTTTCACCATTTTTAAATATTTGTATGAGCATGTATCACCAAGAGACAACCATGGTCATCAATTATTCTATGTTTTGAAGGAGTTCACACTCGACCACTGTTAATTTCGTTTCAATTTATATATGAAATTTGGTGATTTATAGTTTAATTTTGTCAATTCAAATTTTGTATTTACTATTGTCATTGCTCATATTCAAAATTTTGTAGCGGTTAGCTCATTTTTCCGAATGTAACGGCTAACTCATTTACTAACTAATGAGTTGTATTCATATACAAGCGTCACACTAGTTATCTTTATTTTTATAAATGAAGAAAAACAATAAATTTCTCCATTGTAAATGGTCAAACACATCAAAAACTCTATTTAGAGTTCTTGTTTTCAATGAGTGTTGGTTTTGCCATATAAAAATGGTTCACGTCCATCCAATTTGCAACGAAGTTAAGATTAAAAAACTTGTTTTTGTTCATATTGATTTAAGGATAAGTGTCATATGAGAATATATATTAGGGTGAGAAATGAGAATAAATTCTACTCTTTGGATTAGAAATAAACCAAATGTTAGGATTAAATTTTCATTAAAAGGTCATGTACATGGCACATGACCTCATTTTTTAGAGTTTGACCGGTCAACGCCAGTCATCGGCGGTCAACGCCGGAGCTCCGGCGTTGACCGGTCAAAGTTTTTTTTTTTCAGGCATAATTTTTGGCTTGCGACTGTATGTGCATTGATTTTTGCTTGTATGTGCATCGATATTGACTTGCATGTGCATTGATATTGCATAAAATCTGTATAGGATTTTTTACTATATGTGTGACTTTGTGTATGTGAAAACTCATGCACTTCTCAGCATGTGCATATGGTTTAGCTTGTGTGTGCATAGATTTTGACATATATTTGCATCTAAATTCTACTTGTGTGTATTATTTTCTTGGGTTGAAATATTGTGCATGAGTTTTGGCTTGTATGTGCACCTAAATTACATAAATTTTGCATAGGATTTTTATTATATGTGTGACTTTGTGTATGTGAAAACTCATGTACATACATGCAAAACCTTTTGCATGCATTTCAGAGAATGTGCATATGTTTTGGCATGTGTGTGCATAGACTTTTGACTTGTATGTGCATCGAAATTCTACTTGTGTGCGTTGTTTTCTTGGGTTAAAATGTGCATGAGTTTTGGTTAATATGTGCATTGTCATTGAAGTGCATGTCTTTTTGCTTGTATGTGCATGTAAATTGAATTAGATGTGCATAGGGTTTGACTATATGTGTGACTTTTTGTAAGTGAAAACTTATGCACACACATGTAAAATCTTAAATACTTTACAGAATGTGTATAGGTTTTGTCTTGTAAGTGCATGAATTTTGAATTGTCTGTGCATCTAAATTTTACTTGTATGCATTGTTTTCTTGGCTTGATATGTGCATGAGTTTTTGACTTGTATGTGCATACCATTTGAAATACACGTCTTTTTGCTTGAATGTGCACATGTCAAAACTTATGCACATACAGTGTACAACTCATGCACATTTTCTCTAGAAAACAATGCATATTTTTTACAATCTTTAGATGCACATACATGTCAATGTTGATGCACATACAAGCCAAATTTATGCACATACAAGTCAAAATGTATGCACATGCCATCTCAAGCAAAAAATTAGTCTTGGAAAAAAGTTGGGCTGCGAAAAATTCAATGGAAAAAAATGACTGGACAACACCTTATAAAATTTTAATGCACATACAAGTCAATATTGATGCACACACAAGTAAAAAATGGTGCACATGCCAGCGCAAGCAAACAGTGGACCCGGAAAAAAATGGGCTGGAAAGAAAAAAAAAAACTTAGGTCGGACAACGCCTTATAAAATTTTGATGCACATATAGGACAATATAGATGCACACACAAGCCAAAATATATGCACATGCCATCTTTAATAAAAAAACTGACCCGAAAAAAAATAAAAAAAATTTGACCGATCAACGTCGGAGCTCCGGTGTTGACCGACTGATAACCGGTTTGACCGGTTAATTATCCATTTAAGTGGTCATGTGCATGGCACATGATCACTTAAATGATAGTCTAATCCTAGCCTTTGGATTTTTTCAAATCCAAAGACTATGAGCTATTCTCATTTCTAACCATAATGTTCATTCTCACCGGATCCGCATCCTTGATTTAAAATCTTTCTTTGGTAATATTAAAGATTTTGATTAGTCTATTTTAAGTTTCGTGTCATATTTCAATTAAATTGGATTTAGAATAAAGTGGAATTTCAGGTTATCTTGAAGGATTTGATTCGTCGGATTTTAACGAAGCCACATTCGAGTCCCTCTCTCCTGTTAATAAATAGAGAGTATATGATGACTTCATTGTTGTGTATTTGAACATTTATCTTTGCAATGAAATAAAATTGATTAATAATAAGCACATTACAATTTTTTTTACTCGTGAATTACAATTTTATTACTATTCTCATATGAGAAGCTTGGTATTCACTTTGAAAAAGCTTTAAGGATAAATTTTATTGAATTTATAATATAAATATATATAGTTGAATATTATAGTTTTTATAAAATGCTCTTGAGTATTTATTTTATCATTTCAGATATCTTCGAGTTTACGGAAGATTTCAGGTTTGCTGGCATCGGGCTTTTTGATGGCTTCGAGTTTGTTCGCTTTGTGTTTCAGTTGTATTCTTGGTTATGGTGATCTTTCCACCCTGGATTGTACGTGTTGGAGTACGGGTCATATCTTGGCCTCTGCGGACCAAAACCTCCTATAGTGTTCACTTCAACGGTGGGCTCTTACAGTGTTAGACACGCATCAGTAGGGTGCAGCGTGTCATAGCAGATGCCACAGGCCTTAACTTGTTGTTGATTGTCTTTCATCATAAACCTCTTCATCATCTCCTTCAACTCGTTCACATCAGATTGCAGTGAAGATGATGGATGGGACTCAACTGCTTTGGTTGCTTGAAAGCTTGCTCTCTTGCTGAACTGCCTTGAGCCCTCAAATAGCTCAGAAAACATCTCAAATATTGCAGCTGCAGTTTTGTTCAGAATGTTACCACCACAAGCTATGTTCACCATTCTACGCTCATCATCAAGAAGCCCGCCATACAGATATAGAATGAGATCTTGGTCAGAATAACCATGGTATGGACAACTTGAAATCAATCTCTTGAATCTCTCATAGTACTCGTACAAAGTCTCAGTAGCATGTTGTTCGATGTTGCTGATGTTCTTTTTCAGGCTATTGAGCTTTGTTGCAGGAAAGTACTTCTCCAGAAAGGCTTTCTTCATCTTAGCCCATGTATCTATGCTTCTTGGAGTTAGATAGTAGAACCAGTCATTGACCGAATCCTTCAGAGAGAAAGGAAAGGCCCTCAACTTGATTTGGTCCTCAGTGACTCCCCTTGGCTTCATGCTGGTGCAGACAACGTGAAATTCAGAAAGATGCTTGTTGGGGTCTTCTCCATTCATCCCATGGAAGTGGGGTAGCAAGTGAATTAGTCCAGATTTCAACTCAAAATTGACTCCATCAGCCAACTTGGGAAATTGCACAGCAAGCGATTGTTGTTCCAGATTCGGCGCAGTTAGCTGCCTCAAAGTCTCTTCTGCAGCCATCTCGAGTTGCTCACGCGCTTCTCTGCGATTCCTGGAAAGTGTTCGCTCAATTTCTGGATCAAGATCTAAAATTGGAGAATTAGTAGCACGGGTGTGGACCATAAGACAGGTCCACACAACAATTGCTAAACAATCACACAAACACGAAAATAATAAAACTTAGATTCCCCGGCAACGGCGCCAAATTTGATAGGCGTTTGTCGTATACACCTAACAAATAACCTTAAAAACCTAACTAATGTAGTTGGGTAAGTAAGGATCGATCCCATAGAGAATCAAGTTATCTATCCTATTTGCTAGAATCGTTCACCAACAGTAACAAAAGGGGATTTGAGTATTTGTAACAAGTAACAACTAAAACGAATGAAAAGAGTTTGTAAACAATGGATGCGAAATAGCTCAGCCAGACAGATATCCACACTTCAATTTGATTGATTGATCATTGATTATCTCAAGTTCTTTAGACCAATGAATATTCCTATTCCTTTTCTTAAGTTATTAACAGGACAACCAGACCTTCAGAATACTAACTATCAAATAACCAGGAAACCATCCAGATTCAATTCAATAGCAGCAGGAAGTGCAGGATTTTCAATAGATACATGCAACTAAAACAACCAGTTTTACTTAGCATGCAATCGATTCTCTCTACAATAAACTATTCTAACCAGTTCTAGAATATCGTAGTTGCTACTCTGAATTAGGTATTTCAACCAGAAACAATCTAACTCTAGCACAAGAATAATACCAATAACAACTAGTTAATCAGGCTAGTCAAATCAGCAAAACTCAAAGGGATGAAGCACAAGAGAATCAATACATTCAAAGGAATAGAATAAGAGTAATAACCTCACAATCAAACCAAACGAAGGCTTCAATCGTCTGACTAAGCAATGGAAACTCAGTTCTTCATAGTCTTCTAAAACACAAAACTCTAGGGAAAATAATGAACGATGATAAAAGTGATAATGCCAATCTGATGTAAAAGAAAGATAAAACCCTAGCGGAGCAAATCTTCCTAAGATAAGAAACATAATCTTCCTAAAATATAATAAACGAAATAATAAGAATAAAATAAAATAAAAACAAAGTCTTCGGCCGAAAAGCCCATCTTCTCCGCGCCTAGACCCGCGACCGCGGGTATAATACCGCGATCGCGGTTTTGCTTTGTCTTGTTCCCGCGTCTTGCCTTCCATCGCGGTTCCTCCCACGGCCTTCCTTCATGAGCCGCGATTGCGGCCATTTTCCCGCGCCCGCGGTTTTGCTTCTGCTGCGACTACTACTTCTCGCCTACGGTCTTCTCTTGTGGTGGCTTTCATTGCTCCTTAATGATTAATACTCCACTAAACTTCTCCTTTTCTCCACTTCTTCTCTACAAATCCAATGTCCTAAATTGTCTTCTAAACCCACACAAATGGTACCTAATATCCTAGTAACAGCTCCTAGTTACACACTACAAAGTAAAACGTATCAGTATTGCATAGTGTAGCGGCATCCCGAACTAGGGTCGTTGGAGTACGAGGATGTTGACCACATCTTCATCAACACATTTGTGAAGTGTTGGTATCTCGCGACCTACAGCTTCCACTTTCTATGGGGCGAGGTCACCATCACTCTACACGACATCCAAATGATTATGGGACTCCCCATCGACGGGGTCGAGATGACACAGCAAATGGATGGTAGCGATCTCAGGATCCGCATCTGCCACATATTTAACTTGTCCATGGACAACATGTATGAGTACAGCGGGGGCGACAGACTCCACGGGAAGCACATCGTGTCGTTTGTGGCGGATATAATACTGAGTGGACGGACTCAAGCGGAGATAGTGTCTGCCTATTTGTTTTTGTTGATTGGTTGTACTGTACTCTGTGACAAGAATAACGACTGAAGCTCCAATAAATTTAATTTATGCGATGTTTTAATATATTATACTAACTTTTTTTTTGTAAAATAGGTCCACCAACCGGGTGAAGCACAAGTTTATGTTGTTTGTGTTGGACCATGATAGAGCATGCAAATTCGCCTGGGGCGTCGGGGTTCTTGCGATCTTGCATTGCAACCTGGGAAGGCATCCCGGGCCTAGGCGGCCGGCATAGCGGGATGTTTTAGGCTTCTCCAAGTATGATTTATTTCTTGTTATTAATTAGAGTGTGTCCTTTTATTTTATTAATGCCTTATGTAATTATTGTAGTGATAGATATGGCGTTACTTCCAACGGTTTAGAGGACACACGTCATATGACCCGCAAAGACTGGCAGATCCGCGGGCCACAGCCGCATACGAGCTTGGGTCCATTCCCCACGTGGATGCGGCTAGGCTCGTCGTGTAATAACCCTAAATAATTTGATTTGTATAAAGGATATTTATGTTACAAAAAAAACTCATGGGCAAAACATAAATACTCGAGAATTTCAGATTTTGGGTTATAAACTAAAAAAGTTACTATAAATAGTAAGGTCCATGGTTGATGGATTACTAAAAATAGTATCTCTATCTTTAGCATGTTTCCGAATAAGGAAAGTATCGTGAATCGGGTAAGATCATTTGGAGTCCGAAGATGTAATCTGATAACTTAGACTCTTGGTGTATGGTGTGAATGAGCTACAAACATTTGTGGACATCTTTAATATTTATCCAAACAAGCCCTAGTTAATCTTGAGATAAAATAAATTAAAGAAACAGATCAAAACTCGGTGTTTTGATTAATGATGGACCAATTAGATTTGAGTTTAGAATTTTCGTTTGGATTCCCATAGGAATTGTTGTGTTCGAGATATCTTTGTAGTACGGGCGTATCTTTCTCCACAAAGCTCGGGTTTTCATGATTCAAGATGCATTGGAAACGAGACTCGAAGATCTACAATTCTTTAGTTTGCATAAAGATGTAATTTCAAGAGGAAATGGTTTGAAATTATGCGCCAATATGGGCCATTAAATAGTTTTATCCCACATTGGTCATCTTAGACATATTAATAAAACTCGCATCCCACATCTGAAAGAGAGAAGAAGAAGGGTTGGGGAAACAAGTATAAATAGAGGTCTAGACACTCTCTACCATTCACCCAAAGTTCATAATTGGTAAGATGTTTCGTTGTCGGCGGACTTAGTCTTTTTGGCGGGTCCACAAAAGCGAAACTCCTCAAATTTGGAAATTATTCGCTATGGCGAGTCCAGTCTTTTAAACGGGCCCACAACAGCAAAATAGTTGAATTTTTGGGACTCCTCGTTCAGTTCATCATCAGTCTTTAATGTTATATCTCCAAAGGTAGGAGATGAAGCCTTCTTCATTATCACATAAGTTTCTGAGTTTATTACTTTTCAGCTTTAGTTCTTTCAGGTATTTCAATTCTTTGAGGTGTAGTTTAATTTAGGGTTATGTTGGTCTTATACCACAAAACCTTATTTGGTTTCATGAAGGTTGGTGAAGCGCTGCATTGCCTCGACGCTCAACAAACCAAGCATTGTCTTGGTCTCGCGCGCTTGATGGTTCGACTGTCATCACTAGGATGGTTGATTGTGATGTGAGCGTGGTGTGCTCAGAAGGGATCCATGGTGGTTGACGTGTGCATTGTGTATACGTATGATCTTCATAAGTAAGGCAAGTGGTGGTTCGCTCTTGTCATTTCAGTTCGTTATTTGCCGACATATAATATTGAAATTAATTGTTAACTAATTGGGTAATTTCTAAAACCTAATTAAATTTTTAGGAACAATTGTGTGATTTATATGAATTTCATATCTAGGTGATAGTTATTATCGATATATATATATAGTTATATATAGGTATATACGATTAAGGTTATTATCATCTTAATGTCGATACTGATTGTGGACTTTAATAGTCGTGTGTGTCAGGGATATTATTGCCTTGTGAGGCGTAATGATCTCTTTATAACCTTGTATTAGGAGGATTAATTCCCTAATACTTTTTGTCATGACCGTACCCTTATTCGAATATAAGTGGTGGTGCACTTAGCTAATGTCGTTATTCGGGATTCGTCCCATGATATCTCTCGTATCAAGATGGTGTAGATTAAAAGTTGTAATGTAAATGTACGTCTTGGAAGTAATAAGATAAGTGATTATGCACATAATTAATAAACTTCGAGTGAGAAGTACAACTTGGAAACCGTCCGTCCTCCAGTTTAAGCGGGTCGTCTTTCCAATATGAATTCGCATTATGCGGTGAGGTTGGTCGGACCCAGTTTTTCAATGGAGTTTATATATGTTGTGTGTTGACTTAAAACGTTCCCAAGCCAATCATATATCCTTCCCATAAAACCCACAATCGTTCGGGTATTCTCTTGGTGCGTATCTCTTTTCTCTATCCTTTGTTTCAGTGAAAGTGTTTTAGTTATTTATCGTCTATCGACTTTTATTCGAGAGACAATGACAGTAACTGGATATGACCACAAAGAACATCTAGTAAAATACCTTTGCTTAGTCTTTTATTAGACTAATCAACCTTTCTTTTTCCTTGTATGGTTGGCTGGTGTCATCCATCTCATACGACACATCAGTCAATTTGCCTCAGGTTGTCTAAAAGTAACGAGACAAAAAAGAAGGCTTGCGGTTGAAGTTTAGTTTCAAAGTTGTTGGAATATATAATTTCATTTTCCTAATAGATGTAATAGGCAAACTTATTGGGTAATCTAGTCATGTAATTAGGATTTACTTAATGTCTTCCACTGCAATTTCAATACCATTTGTAAAACTTATCTTCTCAAATTAAGAGGGGAAAATTAATAAATTTTGACATTTATTTAAAAAGTCTTCCGCTACTCTTGTAATATTGAATGTTTATTTATTTTATGCATAAATTATTCGGATTAAGCCTGGGGTGGCTTTGGACTGTAACATCCCACTTAAAATAGAAGGGTAAAATGGTAATTTTAAAGTGAGAAAAAAATAGTTATGAAATTTTTGGTACAAATTATCATATGAATAATAATAATATGGTGTTAAAGTAAATAAATAAGTATAACAAAGAAGGTAATTTTAGAATTTTAAATAACAATAAAGGTCATAAGAATTATTATGTTGTCCATAAATGGATAAAATAATAATTGTCCTAAGTATGTTATTTCTTTAAGCTAAGGATGGTTTAAATTATTATTAACTTTATGTTAATTATAATTTAGATAAAACTTATCAATTTTGACTTGGAATATTTAAATCAAGTTTAATAAATTTTTGTTAAGGATTTAAGTATGGTCAAATTCATAAGAGATATAACTTAAGCTTATATTAACCTAAGTTAAATTTTTCTATACTTTAATTGTGGGTTAAAATAATATTATAAAATTAGAATATTAAAATAAATAAGCTTGGGTAAGTTTTATAATTTTTAAAAATTCAAATAAGGGCATTTTTGCCACAACTTAAGAAAGTTGGGGCAAAATATGCAAATAGGCTAAAATTAGGAGGGTCGTGTGCAAATTCAAATAAGGGCATTTTTTGCCACACCTCCATGGACATGCGCGGCTTCAAGCTTTTTAATGGCGTTTCTGGGCAAATTTGGAGCTTGATTAATTCAATTGATGATTGGGCATTAAAGGGCATGTTTATAACCATTGGATTCGAAAATCAATTTTCATAAAAAGATTTGCGGGAATTTGCATTGAATTCAACAGTGTCGTCCAATGAGCCGATTTGAACAAAACCAATATTGGATCAAATCGTTTTCAATTGGAGGGCATTAACCATGGGGGCATATTGACGGAATCCTAGGCTGCAAAACCTTTATAAATACCCTCTTAACCAGTTCCCCAATTCATCCAATTTTGCAATCCATTCTCAAGAACCCTAATATGCGCCAATCGTGTTCTTCCCCAAAATTCGATCTCGTTTGAGCTTTGTTTTGGCAATTGGATACACCCCTAGCTTCGTCTCCTTGTCCACTTCAAAATCTCTCACTTCCCGCCGTCGTCCCTCCGCCGACGAGCTCTGTAACACCCCCAAATCTTAACCCATTTGGAAAGGTATTACCGCCAGTGACCTCAGTTTTCCTCACCGAAGCCACCCAAGGCTTTACCGTTTGAAATACAATACATGAAATAATTATGATACAAAATCATCATGATATTCGATTAAAGCATGAGTCTCGGAATTACATCCCAATTCCGAATAGGACTAAATACAGAGTTAAACAAAATACAGCGGAAGTCTTTCTTAAAATATACAAAAAGGGGTTGTGATCGCCATGATCACATGCCCAAGGTTCTCAACCTGATTAAAACATTAAAAATATCCAAAAACCACCGTCGTCTTCATAGTCATTCTAGTCTCCTCATATCTGCGCTCTATCTGATGTGCCGAATCGAACGGATGACACCAGCCAACCATGCAGAGAACAATTTTGGTTGGTTAGTCTAATGAAAGACCAAGCAAGGGCACAAAGCAGAAGGTTCGAAGTAGTCGTATTAGGTTAGACTCATCGTCCCTCGAATAGCAGTCGAGTACGATAGTCAACCAGCATACTGCTACTGGAATAGAGCAAAAGGCATGCACGAGAGAAGATTCTGGAAGACCGAGTCTTCCCAGAAATCAACTCGAAAGAAGACTCCAATGAAATGAGTCTTATAGGAAGATATGACAAAGTCTGGAACATCACAGAATCACAGAATTACAGTATCGCATTCGAGCGACTAAAAGTTAAGACGAGCTTTCCTATCTGCACTAGCGCCTAGCTGCACTACTCGCCCAAGGTATATTAATTATGTGCGAAACGACACTTATCTTATGATATTCTCAAACGCACAACACGTTATATGCTTTTAGATATATGTTTCGTCATGAGGGACATATATCGAAGGGAATCCTTCCCAAGGTTTATGACACTAGCTAAGTGCACCACCTCTATACTCGTGTATCAGAGGTTGGGTCATGACCATCCATGTGGTATTAGGTGGGGTCTATCCACCTCTCTACCAAATTATAAAGAAACGACTGGATTCCAACGAGTCCAACGTTCCTAACTACTAGTGCTAACTAAACAGTTCAAGCACAACAATAGTCCACAAACATCAACATAACTGCCCTCAAGGCTAACAACATAAATATATATTCATAATAGCGTTGTTCTAACAGATATACAACCTATTATAATATAATATTTTAGTTTTCCAAAACAATTAACAAAACTGTTCCCAGACGAACACAGTATTCATTCCAAATTAATTACTCAATTAAACAATTGATAATTAATGGAAACATGGAATGATGAGCAAGAGAGAACCACCACTTGCCTTAAATCCGCAGAAGCTTAAACGAAGCTAGGTACGACGATAACTGGTTTCCGGGCTCGAAGCAGGGACAGATCTGGCAACACAGATTCCTTCGGATCGACCCATAAAGAAACCCTAAGTTAGATTCTACAACAACGAGTACGAATCTAAAGAATAACGAAAGGAATCGAAAGGAACGATGCCCGATCGAAAGCCACAGAAGCCAAGGCCGAAACAAGCCAAGAGCTTTTGGGCGGCGGTCGCCGCCTGCCTTACGGCGGGCGCCGCTATTCGTGGCGGCGGTCTCCGCCTGCCTTATGGCGGGCGCCGCTACGAACACTAGAAAATATACACGAGAGGCAAAAACTCACCGACTTCGATTGTGTTGCTTCTCCTTTCCTTTGCTTTGGATTCTAAGCTTCTAAGGGCCTTCAAAGCTTCACTTTGCAACTGGAATAACACCAAATGGAGCTCCGGCGATTGATTGTGAATTATCCGGCAAAACTTGAATTTTCGGCGAGATGATTGTGAGGGAGATTGATAGGTGTTATTTCATACACCTTTACTAGCAATTATTAGCATGATTTGGAGGAGTTTATGAGTAGTTTTTAGGCTAAGTCTGTGATCCAGAAGTTATGGAGAGAAGTGAAGATATCCCAGAATTTATAGCTTAGATGGAGACATGAGGATGGAGATGGAGCTGCTGAAGCATACTTGGTAGTAATGAAGAGCAGCAGAAGAAGAGGGTGAGCTAGCTCACCGCCCCGCGCCAGAGTCACCGCGGCCCGGCGGTGACTCTCAGAGAAGAATGAAGCCCCGTACCAGAGGATCTCACCGCCCCACGGTGGATCTCACCGCCCCGCGGTGGATCTCACCGCCCTGCGTTGGCCGTGTTAAATGCCGCGCGTCAGAAGACTTTTATTTCCTTTTATTGTTTTCAGATTTTGTTATTTTATTATTTTGTTTCCTTTATTATTTTCATTAGTTTAACCTAGTTTTCTTAAGACTATTTAAGCTCTCTTTCTAGGTTAAGAGAAAAGAGAACTCGTTACAACTGCTTTACACCAGACGTTATTTTCCTTAGTTTTCACTCTCGTTTGAATGGAGAACTAACTTCCCTTTGTTCTACTAGACGATTGAAGCAATACAGTTAATGTGTTTGTGAGATTTCTATTCCTTGTTCTTATCCTTATAAGTGTTGGTTTGATTCTCTTGGTTATATTGAATATTGATTTCTTGTTGTTCTTCTTAGCCTGATCAACTAGGTTGAATACTTTTTATCAATTGCTAGGATTGCATATAGGGGTTCCGAGTGCATATCTAGTGGCATACACGATTGTGCGTATAGGGGTTCCGAGCGTACAATCGTGAGTGAGAGTCAGTTGCATGCGAGTATTAATACGTCTTTCTATTTGCATGTATCCTATATCCTTGTGTGTATTGCTATTGCTTTGTTGGTGGTAAAGTATACCGACAACTGTGAGAATCGGTGGTACTTTATCATTGGCATAGTAATAAGTCTATCGACAACTGTGAGAATCGGTAGTACTTAAGATCAGGGTGGGAATAACTATAAGGATAGTAAAAGAACTTGGATTAAATAGATTTCTGTGATCAAATTATATCTCTGTATTGTGGATCTCGCTCTAGTAGGACTACTTTCCCCATTATATTTTCTCAACTCAACCAAACTTGTTTGCTTTGCTTTCTCGTGATAACTAAACCCCCCTAGCTTGTTACTTGTCATTCACGATTTCATACTGCATCAGATCTTCCCTGTGGGTTCGACCCTTGCTTGCTTACTATACATCTGTTTAGTAGGTCTGTTAGGACTTTTTACTTTGATAAGGCTAATCAACGATACTTGCATTGCGCACTTTTAGCACCGTCAAATTTGGCGCCGTTGCCGGGGAAGTTTTCTGTTTTTGTTGTGTGTTTTTGTGATTGATTTTTGGTGGAGACCTATCTTATGGTCGACACTCGTTCTACTGACTCCCCTCTAGCTGCTTTTGATCCAGAAGTCGACAGATCGTTCCGTGCAAACCTACGTGATCAAGGAGAAGAAGAAGTAGAGGTTGAGATCGTTGAGCCGACTGAGCCAGTTGACATCCCTGTTGCTGAAATGGCTGAGACTCTGAGAGAATTGACTGAGCCGAATATTGAAGCACAACCCCTGGCTGTCGTCATCCCTCCACTTGGCAAAGGGGTGAATTTTGAGCTGAAGTCTGGAGTTGTTGCTTATCTCCCTAAGTTCCACGGTTTGAGTGGAGAGGACCCGATCTCTCACCTGGGCAAGTTCCATAATGTCTGCATGACTATGAAGCCCATGAACGTGACGGAAGACCAAATCAAGATGAGAGCTTTTGGTTTCTCCCTGCTAGACTCTGCAAACGATTGGTACTATCACTTGCCACCAGGAACCATAGATACCTGGAATAAACTGCACAAGGCATTCCTGGACAAGTACTTTCCAACGAAGAAGGCGAATGATTTGAAAAAGGCAATTGCCAATATTGAGCAGGCTGGCGATGAGACGTTGTATGACTATCTTGAGAGATACAAGAGACTTTGCTCCAACTGCCCGTTCCATGGATACGCCAAGCAGGACCTTGTCCTCTATTTACACAATGGTCTACTGGACCAAGAGAGAAGGATGGTTGACGCTGCTTGCGGTGGAAGCATTCTGAATCTGAAACCGGATGCAGCCATGGAGAGATTCCAGGAGATGAGTGAGAGCACCAGGAGTTTTGGAAAGACATACCAGAGGAAGGCGGTCAATGCTGTGACCCCTGTAGGACCAAGCCCAGTGTTGGCTGAGTTAGCTGAGTTGAAGGAGATGGTGAAGAGGATGGCAAATCAAAACACTCCTCAACAAGTTAAAGCATGTGGGCTTTGCTCTGATCAATACCACCCCACCAACACTTGTCCTCAGCGGCAGGAGGAAGGTGTTGCTGAAGTTAGAGCTATAGGAGGTTATGGACCCCCTAGACCACAGTTTGGTGGACAGCCCAATTATAATACGAGAGGGCGAGACCACCCAGGTTTTAGATGGAGTGACCCTCAAGGTGGTCAACAGCCGGCACAACAGCAATACCAGCAGAGAGTCCCATACCAACAGCGGCCTCAAGGCCAAATCTCTGGTGCTTCGACTGAAGAGATGCTAAAGACACTAACTCAGCATTTCGCCACGCATGTGCAGGCGACTGAGTCAAGTATAAAGAACATGGAGAGACAGATTGGTCAACTAGCTGATGTTGTGACCAAACTTGACCAGAGGACATATAACTCCCTTCCATCCCAGACTACTGTGAACCCAAGGGAGAATGTGAGTTCTATTACCCTCAGAAGTGGTAAGAAGTTGGTCGTTGCTCCTAGTACTGAAGAGGAGAACGAAGCTGTAAAGGAGAAAACTGTTGACCGCCCCGCGGTGGATCCCACCGCGACCCGGCCAGAAATTAAAGAAGGAACCAGGAATAAAGTGTTGTTGCCACCGCCCCGCGGCGATCCTCACCGCGACCCGACGGCAGATCTCAGTAAACACACCACGACCCCACCGCCCCGCGGTGATGACCACCGCCCCGCGGTGGGCTTACCGCGACCCGGCCCCCAACAATCCAGCTCCGCTGAAGAAACTTGTGTTGATGACTACGTTCGCCCCGTGTTTCCCCCTCTGGGTTCTGAGAAGCCACCAGCACCCTTCCCTGAAGCACTGAAGGCCAAGAGAGTAGCCGAAGACAGTGATCTGTTCGAGACATTTCAGGACTGTGAGGTGAACATTCCCCTACTCAAGCTTATTAAGGCTATCCCTCGATATGCCAAGTTCTTGAAGGAGCTGTGCACCGTGATAGGTGTTATTTCATACACCTTTACTAGCAATTATTAGCATGATTTGGAGGAATTTATGAGTGGTTTTTAGGCTAAGTCTGTGATCCAGAAGTTATGGAGAGAAGTGAAGATATTCCTAGATTTACAACTTAGATGGAGACATGAGGATGGAGATGGAGCTGCTGGAGCATGCATGGAGAAGACTACCAACACTGGGTAGTAATGAAGAACAGCAGAAGAAGAGAGTGAGCTAGCTCACCGCCCCGCGCCAGAGTCACCGCGGCCCGGCGGTGACTCTCAGAGAAGAATGACGCCCCGCGGTGGAAAGCCTAACGCCCTGCCGTGGATCTCACCGCCCCGCGGTGGCCGTGTTAAGTGCCGCGCGTCTGAAGACTTTTATTTCCTTTTATTGTTTTTAGATTTTGTTATTTTATTATTTTGTTTCCTTTATTATTTTCATTAGTTTAACCTAGTTTTCTGAAGACTATTTAAGCCCTCTTTCTAGGTTAAGAGGGAGACACTTAGAACACAACTCGTTACTGCTTTATTTCAGTCATTATTTCCCTTAGTTTTCATTCTCATTTGAATGGAGAACTAACTTCCCTCTATTCTACTAGAAGATTGAAGCAATACAGTTGATGTGTTTGTGAGATTTCTATTCCTTGTTCTTATCCTTATAAATGTTGGTTTGATTCCCTTGGTTATATTGAATATTGATTTCTTGTTGTTCTTCTTAGCCTGATCAACTAGGTTGAATACTTTTTATCAATTGCTAGGATTGTATATAGGGGTTCCGAGTGCATATCTAGTGGCATACACAATTGTGCGTATAGGGGTTCCGAGCGTACAATTGTAAGTGAGAGTCAGTTGCATGCGAGTATTAATACGTCTTTCTATTTGCATGTATCATATATCCTTGTGTGCATTACTATTGTTGCGTCAGTGGTAAAGTATACCGACAACTGTGAGAATCGGAGGTACTTTACCAGTGACATAGTGATAAGTCTATCGACAACTGTGAGAATCGATAGTACTTAAGATCAGGGTGGGAACAACTATAAGGATAGTAAAAGAACTTGGATTAAATAGATTTCTGTGATCAAATTATATCTCTATATTGTGGATCTCGCTCTAGTAGGACTACTTTCCCATTATATTTTCTCAACTCAACCAAACTTGTTTGCTTTGCTTGCTTTGCTTTCTCGTGATAACTAAACCCCCCTGCTTGTTACTTGTCATTCACAATTGCATACTGCATCAAATCTTCCCTGTGGGTTCGACCCTTGCTTGCTTACTATACATCTGTTTAGTAGATCTGTTAGGACTTTTTACTTTGATAAGGCTAATCAACGATATTTGCATTGCGCATCTTTTAGCCCCGTCAAATTTGGCACCGTTGTCGGGGAGGTTTCTGTTTTGTTGTGTGTTTTTGTGATTGATTTTTGGTGGAGACATATCTTATGGTCGACACTCGTTCTACTGACTCTCCTCTCGTATCTTTTGATCCAGAAGTCGATAGATCGTTCCGTGCGAACCTACGCGATCAAGGAGAAGAAGAAGTCGAGGTTGAGGTCGTTGAGCCGACTGAGCCAATTAACATCCCTACTGTCGCAATGGTTGAGACTCTGAGAGAATTGACTGAGCCGAATATTGGAGCACAACCCCTGGCTGTCGTCATCCCTGCACTTGGCGAAGGGGTGAATTTTGAGCTGAAATCTGGAGTTGTTGCTTATCTCCCAAAGTTCCACGGTTTGAGTGGAGAAGACCCGATCTCTCACCTGGGCAAGTTCCACAATGTCTGCATGACTATGAAGCCCATGAACGTGACGGAAGACCAAATCAAGATGAGAGCTTTTGGTTTCTCCCTGCTAGACTCTGCAAGCGACTGGTACTATCACTTGCCACCAGGAACCATAGATACCTGGAATAAACTGCACAAGGCATTCCTGGACAAGTACTTTCCAACGAAGAAGGCGAATGCCTTGAAAAAGGCAATTGATGTAACACCCCCAAATCTTAACCCATTTGGAAAGGTATTACCGCCAGTGACCCCAATGTTCCTTACCAAGGTCACCCAAGGCTTTACCGGTTTAATTACAATTCATGGAATACGATTGATACATAATGATCAAAGTATTCAAATCAAAACATCAATCAAATGAAACATGAGGTACGGGATTACAACCCAATCCCGAATAGGCCAAACACAGACTTTAAACAAAGTGCAGCGGAAGTCTTTAAACAAGGTACAGCGGAAGTCTGATAAAAGATATTACAAAAAGGGTTGTGATCGTAATGATCACCTGCCCAAGGATCTCAACCTGATTAAAATAAATTATTAAAACATCCAAAAACCACCGTCGTCTTCATAGTCATTCTAGTCTCCTCATATCTTCGCTCTCTCTGATGTGCCGAATTGAACGGATGACACCAGCCCACATGCGGAGAACAATGTTCGTGGGTTAGTATACTTGAATAGACTAGCAAGGGTACAAAGCAGAATGGTTCGAGTGATCGTAACCGTTTACTATCATTGTCCCTCGAATAATAACCGAAGGAACGATACATAACGCGGCACTTTCACGGAATAACAACAAGAGGTATGCACAAGAGAAGATTCTGGAAGACTTAATCTTCACAGAAATCGACTCGAAAGAAGACTCCAAAGGAATTGAGTCTTAAGGAAATATGACAAATCTGGAATGTTACAGAAACATACAACAATGATTTAAAAGTTGACTGAGATGCTTCGGTTCACGACCAACCTCATCGCATACAACGAATCCAGATTGGAAAGAGAACGTACTATGATCAAAGTCGATACGAGTTTTCCTAGCTGCATTATAACTTAGCTGCACTACTCGCCGAAGGTTTATTAATTATGTGCGTCGAGTAGCACTTATCTGGTTTATATTACAAACCACACATCACATTATTAGACTTTTACATGTGTACCCCACCATTGGGACGACACATCTTAGTATACGTTTCATCGAGAGTGACGTACACCGGAAGGTTTGTGACACCAGCTAAGTGTCATGTCTCTATACACTTGTGAAAGAGACCGATCATGATCTTAGAATAGTACCAGATGGAGACAAGCCACCCCGATACCAGATTATAAAGAAACGACCGGACGAAGTCCGAGTACATTCCTAACAAACAGTGCTAACCACACAGATACAACACAATAACAGTTACAGGATAAATCCACATAAAGGCCCGAAAGGCGATCACAGATAATAGCGTTGTTCTAACAGATATACAACCTATTATATGATTTTCAAAACAGTTTATAAAACCATTTCCAGACAAACACAATAATCATTCCAAATTAATTACTCAGATAAACAACTGATAATTAATGTAAATATGGAACGATGAGCAAGAGCGAACCGCCACTTGCCTGGAATAGATTCGGCGATGAATCTGGACGAGACGACTACCGAAAATATCCTTGCCGAGGATATGGCTTAAGCTTCAGAATAATCCTAGTAGAGTACGAGTCCACACGCAATCCAGCCGATCACGTTCTAACTGACAAATTAATTATCTATCAATTAATATGACTGGACGAATTTAAGGAATTATATTTAATAAATTTCTATGATATTAAATCATAAAATATTTATTAAATTTTCCTAGGAAAATTATGGACGAAAGGGGATCGAAATTATACCGCTCGAATAATTTCGGGTTGAATTTGGACTGGATGGCTAAATGGGCTTTCGGACCATCAGAACAAAACAAAGGAAAGGGGGCCCCACCTCTATTGTTCACCTCCTTCACCACTTCGAACAAAACAGAGGAGCACAGGGGGGTCTCGTCGGCTTTCCTCGCTGACGCCGGGGAGGAAGGCAATGCCGGCGGTGACAAGGTTCCAACAGCGAGGCTTCGACTCCCTTCCCTACGGCGCTTCCGCGGCACCTCCACCACCTGGGCACACCGGCGAACTCGGAGAAGCAGCTCCCGATGAACCCGAGCAGGACCGGTGACGACGGTGATGGCGAGCTCGGCGGGAGAGACGAAGCACAGAGGCGAACAGGGGTTGGAGCAGGGGAGACCTCGGCAGAGAGCAGGAAGCTCGGAGGTCGCGTTCGCCGGGAAGCAAGCTGCGGAGCTCAGAGGTGGGAGCGATGCCAGCGGGAGTGGACTGAGAGAAAGACGAGAGCAAGAGGAGTGAGGCGGGAGAGATGAGGCGTGGTGATGCTGCACCCATCGAGCTCCATTTTTAGCCATGGAAGGGGCAAAGATCTGACCAACACGGGGCTCGAGCCAACGACAACCTTCCGGCGCATTTTCGGGGAGTGCTTACGGTGAGCTTTCGGCAGCTGCTTTCGGCGGTGCGTGAAGAATTGGTTTTTGGTATGGGTATTAAACCCCGAAAATTATATGTTTGTATCCAAACAAATATTCTAAGTCCCGAAAATACATTGAATGTATTTTATACCACTCATGGAATTATTTCGGATATCATGGATATTTTAGAAAATCCAAAATTCACTGAAAGCGAAATAATTAATTAGTGAAGGTTGGGAAAAATTACTCGAATATCCTTACTAAAAATTGAGGGATATTACATTATCTCCCCCTTAAAAGAAGTTTCGACCCCGAAACTTGGTCGAAAACAACTCGGGAAGGCGTCTAAGCATATCCGCCTCAGTCTTCCAAGTTTCCCTAGTCTCCTCTTCGATTCCTGACTTGGACTACAGAATCCTTACCAACAATACGATCTTGTTGCACAGTCGCTTCACACGGCGTTCGAGAATGCGCACTGGCATCTCCTCTCAAGTACCATTTGCTTGAATCTCGATGTCCTTATAGCATTTGCTTGAATCTCGATGTCCTTATAGCTCAGCATACGAGACTCATCTTGGCACGAACTTCCTTAGCCGGGATACATGGAACACATTATACACTGGGTGTGTTAATGGCGACAATGCCAAACGGTACGCTAGAGATCTTACTCTAACCAGAATCTCTAATGGTACCACGTAGCGAGGGTTAAGCTTCCCACGCTTACCAAACCTGAAAACTTCCTTGGATGGCGATACTCTGACAAGTACATTGCCACCAACCTCGAACTTGACAGTTCTATGCTTCTGGTCTGTGTAAGACTTTTGTCGACTTTGAGCAGTCAACAACCTCTGTCTAATCAAAGCAATTTCCGAAGCTGTCCTTTTTTACTAGCTCTGGTCTAAGCAGAATCTTGTCGGCGTTCTCATCCTAACGAATCGGAGATCTGCACTTTCGATCGTACAAAGCCTCGAATATATACTTAGAAATCAACAGTACTACAACTTAGTACCTCCATCTGTCATACAGACCTTACAAAAATGATTCACTTGTTACCTTAACCATCTTTGGCCCTAATGCCAAATCTCTATCTCACAATCTTTACTCATAAGATCCCACAAACAGCAATACCACAATCTATGTCTGATTACCTCAACATGATTTACTAATCCATTCCATAGGATTGTACTCTTGTCTCACCCGAACGTGTTGTATGATTACCTTAACCAACGTGGGTTACCTTTTTCCTCAAGTCCACTTGATCTCATCCGCAACCTTATCTCTATATATAATACCATGTAATCATTCTCACTATATCCACAAGGTTCTGGCCATTATATAATAATGGTCTCCAAAATTGTCATAACGACATTATTGTACCTTTAATAGGAGAACACGCATCTCCCTCACAATTTCCTTATATACAAAATTCCCATGTTCACATCTTAATTCCTTATAATCCCATTAGCAACTCTTAGTAACCTTGAAACATAACATCCTTAATTTCCTTAAAGGTATCTCTTACAATTCCATCATTTATCTGGAAGTAAGCTTGACCTTATGCCACTTCTAACTTAAATCCTTTAAGAATTCTATACTTTCTCCAAGAATAATCATAACATTTATTTGTATGTTCCCCAAACCAATCACATGAGAGCTTACTCCCATTTCCTCAAAGTATCATATTGCTAAATGATTCATTACCAACCGAATCAATCACTTGAGTCTTATTCCTTCAATAGATGTACACGAGTAACGTTGTTACCTTACTTCTTAAGCATACATAAACTTAACCTATGAACTAAATCATTCAGTTTATCGAAATCATCACTATGATCGATCCTTAAACTGTAATTCTTCCATTAAAGTGGCATCTTCCTAACACAGTAACTTCACAACCTACTCTTTCCAACAAGGTTGTACTATACGCCTTATGGATGACCCATTCACATAAAGTCCAAATATCGAATCTTGCAAATTCCCAAGTGCCATAACTCTTTATTCCCTGAAAGGACAACTTCTCAAATTCAATCATTTGGCCCTAAAGTTCACTGCCAACTCAGGCCTCTAGTTTCCTCGAAACAAGATCGCAATAAATCGATTAGCACTGTTGTGCCTAATCACTTAATTTCCCTAAATGTGACATCAAATCGCCATAATAGACATCAATCACTCTCTGTCTAATCCTTATATCGCTTCTCTTAAGGAAGCCTCATAACTGACCTCAAAACGAAACTTCGAATAGATCTTCCAAAATAATACCTATGACTTTGCACACTTGGCTTCTCAAAAGCAAACCTTAACCATTGTCCTACACTGGTCGTAATAGAGGAAACAAGTTTCCTATCAACTATCCCTCTTATACATCTCCTTCTTAGCAGTCTGTCCAAATCAATGCCTATAGCATGACCTTACAATGAGGCATTCTGATCCTTATATAGTTCATCCCTATATACTATATCAGAACAAATGTTCAGGGTACACATATGAGATTTTAGCCCTCAGATCCCATAGGGCATTTAACCACTCACGTGTGTTCAGACACTAAAAAAAAAATTCGGTAAAACTTAGCCTACGAGATAACACTCGCCAGTTCAGCTAAGGAAACGATTAAAGTCATATTGATGTATCGTTATTCTAGAGATGAAGAAAGAATCTTATGAATGGATCTAGAATTAAATAATAGAGTCGACCCTGGTGTTAACCATATAGGGAACGAACATCTATGCTACATACATTACCCCTCCTCTATGAGTCCTGACAGTCCTTATCCATACAGGAGCTATACTGTTTCCGGCACTCACGGGGTCTCGAATGAACAGACAAAATACGAAACTAGGGAGACTATTGACACAAGTCATCGCTCCCTATTTTAGAAACCTTGCTAAGTACTACCACTTGTACAAAGCTTCCCTTCCGTCGGGGTGACGTATCACAATTTCATAGGCGCCTTGCCTTAATCTGCCTCCAATTTTTCAGCGCAAACACTACCGCTGCTAATTCCAGCTCATGCGTCGGATAGTTCACTTCATAGGTTTTCAGTTGTCTAGATGCGTAAGCAATAACCTTGCCTCTTTGCATCAACACACATTCCAAACCACTCTTTGAAGCCTCACTATAGACCACATGACCATCATTTCCTTCCGGTAGTGATAATACTGGTGCGGAGGTCAGACACTGTTTCAGCTTCTGAAAACTGGCCTCGCACTTGTCATTCCAGACAAACCTCTTATGGACCTTGTAGAGCAGACCGGTCATAGGTAGAGCGATTTTAGAAAATCCCTCCATAAACCATCTGTAATATCCAGCAAGTCCAATAAAATTGCGCACCTCCTTCACATTCTGAGGCCGCTTCCAATTAGTTATTGATTCAATCTTCTAGGGATCAACCATAACCCCATTCTCATTGATCACATGGCCTAATAAAGCCATTTCCTTGATCCAAAAGTCACACTTAGACAACTTCACATATAGCTGATTCTGTCTAAGGACTGACAAAGTAATCCAAAGATGTTCATCATGAGCTTCCACGCTCGGGGAATAAATCAAAACGTCGTCGATGGAGACCACCACGAACTTATCCAAGTACTGTTGAAAACATCGATTCATCAGGTCTATGAAGACCGCTGGAGCATTAGTAAGTCCAAATGGCATGACTACGAACTCGTAGTGACCATATCTTATCCGGAATGCAGTCCTCGGAATATCTTCCTCACGAATCCTGAGCTGATGATAACCAGATCTCAGATCGATCTTGGAAAAGACTTTTGCTTCTTGTAATTGATCCAACAGATCATCGATCCTTGGCAAAGGATACTTATCCTTGATCGTTACTTTATTCAGCTCTCTATAGTTGATACAAAGTTGAAACGATCCATCCTTCTTCTTGACAACCAAAACCAGAGCACCCCAACGCGATGCACTCGGCCTTATGTAACTCTTGTCAAGAAGATCCTCAAGTTGCTTCTTCAACTCTTGCATCTCCACAGGAGCCATCCTGTACGGTGCCTTAGAAATCAGCGCGATACCAAGCTCGAGTACAATAGAAAATTCCACGACACGATGCGGGGGAAATCCAGGAATATTCTCCGGAAAACATCCGAGAATTCACAAATAACAGGAATATCAAGAACTGATGGTTCATCTTTCGTGGGCGGATCCAGGTAGCAAAGGTACCTGACACAACCTTGTCGAAGTAGCTTAAACGCAGCCATCGCATTGATAAGCCTGTCGTTATCAGCGTCATTTTGACACTTGAATTTGCACACACTGGCCCCCAGATGACACCGTCACAGTTCTTGAACTAAAATCGATCACCGCCTCATGATGCGTCAGCCAATCCATACCGAGAATAATGTCGTATGGAGTCATGGTAATACAAATCAAATCCGCTTCGAACTTCTTACCCTGAATGGTAATCGGAAATTCTAACAGACGTTTGGTGCCCATTAAATGTTCACCATTAGGAAGATTCACAACGAAAGGTTCACAAACCTCGTTGTAGACTAAACCTAACTTACTAACACAACTCTCTGAAACGAAAGAATGTGTAGTACCCGAATCAAACAATATACACACAGGAGTAGAATGAAGGTATAGAGTACCTTGAGCAATTGGAGCATTCGGTCCATCAGCCTTACGCATCTCGTAAAGGCGCTGACCTTGACCTCCAATCGTTCCTCTAGTACTTGGGGCCTTGGCCTGACTGGTTGAGTCGGGACCACAACTGGTGTACCCATTGACTCTCACGGCCTTGCCCTCCAATGAGCACACTCAACCGTCTCATCCACCTGGCGATGCGCTTCAGCACTAATCATCTTCCAAGTGGCAGGAGACAATGGCGAGTATTCCCGCTCAGGTGACAACACCGGACTTGGATAGATAAACTCCACTCCCGGGTCCTCGCTGCCCACCAAAAGCGCTCCAAGTCATCGGACTTGTGGCCCTACCCCTCGAGGTCTTCCTCGGGGTCCTTCTTCTCAGGATCTTCCTCAGGATTCTCTTACTCAAGGTCCTCTTCGGAAACCATCTTGATCATGAAATCGTCATTATAGTACCCTCTAGCGTACCTTGAAAACTCTTCTTCATCCTCAGTGTCCTCACCTGGCTCCTCTGTAGGCTCTTCCACAGGAACCACGACCTCGTCGGACACTAGCACTACCGACTCAGGGAGTACGGTCTTCACCTCCTCGGGTGGACTACTAGGTTCACCGACCTCAAAACACGACGAGGGAACCAAAAACTCAAGCCTATCTAGAGATGGCGGAGCCATCTCGGCTTCTTCCGAGTCCCTCTGAAGAGAAATGAATGCACCCATATCCTTCGGGAGACAAGGATAGAGTTAGTCTTTCTAGATATAGAAGCAAGCTTACTACATCAGACTATATAGAAGACATGACTATGAACGATGTTTTCAAAAAAAAAAATCACTTTGAAAATTCAGAGCCCTTTAAAAGCATTTTCAAAAACGGAAAATGGTTTATAAAATCCCCAAACCCGTTTTAAAACCTTAGTCTCTGATACCACAACTGTAACACCCCCAAATCTTAACCCATTTGGAAATGTATTACCGCCAGTGACCCCAGTGTTCCTTACCAAGGTCACCCAAGGCTTTACCGGTTTAAATACAATTCATGGAATACGATTGATACATAATGATCAAAGTATTCAAATCAAAACATCAATCAAATGAAACATGAGTTACGGGATTACAACCCAATCCCAAATAGGCCAAACACAGAGTTTAAACAAAGTACAGCGAAAGTCTTTAAACAAGGTACAGCGAAAGTCTCATAAAAGATATTACAAAAAGGGTTGTGATCGTAATGATCACCTGCCCAAGGATCTCAACCTGATTAAAAGAAATTATTAAAACATCCAAAAACCACCGTCGTCTTCATAGTCATTCTAGTCTCATCATATCTTCGCTCTATCTGATGTGCCGAATCGAACGGATGACACCAGCCCACATGCGGAGAACAATGTTCGTGGGTTAGTCTACTTGAATAGACTAGCAAGGGTACAAAGCAAAATGGTTCGAGTGATCGTAACCGTTTACTATCATTGTCCCTCGAATAATAACCGAAGGAACGATACATAACGCGGCACTTTCACGGAATAACAACAAGAGGTATGCACAAGAGAAGATTCTGGAAGACTTGATCTTCACAGAAATTGACTCGAAAGAATACTCCAAAGGAATTGAGTCTTAAGGAAATATGACAAATCTGGAATGTTACAGAATCATACAACAATGATTTAAAAGTTGACTGAGATGCTTCGGTTCACGACCAACCTCATCGCATACAGCGAATCTAGATTGGAAAGAGAACGTACTATGATCAAAGTCGAGACGAGTTTTCCTAGCTGCATTATAACTTAGCTGCACTACTCGCCGAAGGTTTATTAATTATGTGCGTCGAGTAATACTTATCTGGTTTATATTACAAACCACACATCACATTATTAGACTTTTACATGTGTACCCCACCATTGGGACGACACATCTTAGTATACGTTTTGTCGAGAGTGACGTACACCGGAAGGTTTATGACACCAGTTAAGTGTCCTATCTCTACACATTTGTGAAAGAGACCGATCATGATCTTAGAATAGTACCAGATGGAGACGAGCCACCCCGATACCAGATTATAAAGAAACGACCGGACGAAGTCCGAGTACATTCTTACCTAACAGTGCTAACCACACAGATACAGCACAATAACAGTTACAGGATAAATCCACAAAAGGCCCGAAAGGCGATCACAGATAATAGCGTTGTTCTAACAGATATACAACCTATTATATGATTTTCAAAACAGTTTATAAAACCATTTCCAGACAAACACAATAATCATTCCAAATTAATTACTCAGATAAACAACTGATAATTAATGTAAATATGGAACGATGAGCAAGAGCGAACCGCCACTTGCCTGGAATAGATTCGGCGATGAATCTGGACGAGACGACTACCGAAAATATCCTTTCCGGGGATATGGCTTAAGCTTCAGAATAATCCTAGCAGAGTACGAGTCCACACACAATCCAGCCGATCACGTTCTAACTGACAAATTAATTATCTATCAATTAATATGACTGGATGAATTTAAGGAATTATATTTAATAAATTTCTATGATATTAAATCATAAAATATTTATTAAATTTTCCTAAGAAAATTACGGACGAAAGGGGATCGAAATTATACCGCTCGAATAATTTCGGGTTGAATTTGGACTGGATGGCTAAATGGGCTTTCGGCCCATCAGAACAAAACAAAGGAAAGGGGGCCCCACCTCTACTGTTCACCTCCTTCACCACTTCGAACAAAACAGAGGAGCACAGGGGGGTCTCTCCGGCTTTCCTCGCTGACGCCGGGGAGGAAGGCAACGCCGGCGGTGACAAGGTTCCAACAGCGAGGCTTTGACTCCCTTCCCTACGGCGCTTCCGCGGCACCTCCACCACCTGGGCACACTGGCGAACTCGGAGAAGCAGCTCCCGATGAACCCGAGTAGGACCGGTGACGACGGCGATGGCGAGCTCGGCGGGAGAGACGAAGCACAGAGGCGAACAGGGGTCGGAGCAGGGGAGACCTCGGCAGAGAGCAGGAAGCTCGGAGGTCGCGTTCGCCGGGAAGCAAGCTGCGGAGCTCGGAGGTGGGAGTGATGCCAGCGGGAGTGGACTGAGAGAAAGACGAGAGCAAGAGGAGTGAGGCGGGAGAGATGAGGCGTGGTGATGCTGCACCCATCGAGCTCCATTTATAGCCATGGAAGGGGCAGAGATCCGACCAACACGGGGCTTGAGCCAGTGACAACCTTGTAACACCCCCAAATCGTAACCCATTTGGAAAGGTATTACCGCCAATGACCCCAGTGTTCCTTATCAAGGTCACCCAAGGCTTTACCGTTCGAATACAAATGATACAAAATGATAACATTTATTCATATAAAACATGAGTCTCATGATTATATCCCAATCCCGAATAAGACAAATACATAGTTTAAATAAGTACAGTGGAAGTCTTTTAAATACAATAAACAAGGATCTTGACCATAATGGTCATTTCCCAAGGATCTCAACCTGATTAAAAGAAATTATTAAAACGTCGAAAAGCCACCGGCGTCTTCATAGTCACTCTAGTCTTCGAAACTACACACTATCTGATGTGCCGAAACGAGCGGACGGCACCAACCATGACGATGCAGATAACAAAAATACCGTGGGTTAGTCTACTGAATAGACTAGCAAGTGACCAAAGCAGAAGGTTCGAAGTAGTCGTGCTAGGTTTAAACTCATCATCCCTCGAATAATAACCGAGTATGATAGTTAACCTTCACACTCTTACTGGAATACAACAAGAGATATGCAGAAGAGACGACTCTGGAAGACTGAATCTCCACAGAGACCGACCCGAAAGAGACTCCAAGAGATTAAGTCTTAAGGAAATATGACAAGTCTGGAACATTTAAAGAATCACTCAACAATGATTTAAAAGCTGACTGAGATGCTTCAGTTCACGACCAACCTCACCGCTTACAGCGAATCCAGATTGGAAAGAGAACGTACTACATTCAAGTCGAGACGAGCTTTCCTAGCTGCACTATTTACTTAGCTGCACTACTCGCCGAAGGTTTATTAATTATGTGCGCTCGGGCACTTATCTGATTTATGTTTCAAAACACACTCACATCTTGTTATAAGCTTTTAAATACATGCCCCGTCGCGCAGGACTCGTATCTAAGGAAATGGAACTCACAGGATCCAAACCTCTAAATCTACATCGAAAGAATGGACCTCTCAGAGCCCAAGCCTCTACTATCGTTGGGTCTTGTTTGCCCTTAAAAAGAATGAACCTCTCAGAGTCCAAACTTTTACTATCGCAGGGTCTTAATCGCCCTTTACAATTATAAAGAAATGCGCATGGACCTCTCAGAATCCATGCGTTCCTACAAATACTCGTGCTAACTAACAGTCATAGCACAATAATAATTTAGGATAAATCCACATAATGGCCCGAAAGGCGATCATCAATAATAGCGTCGTTCTAGAAGATATACAACCTATTATATGATTTTCCAAAACAGTTTATAAAACCTTTTCCAGACATGAACAATAATCAGTCTAAATTAATTAACAATTAAACAATTGATAATTAATGGAAATATGGAATGATAAGCAAGAGCGAACCGCCACTTGCCTGGAGTAGATTCGGCGATGAATCTAGACGAGATGGCTACTGATGATATCATTTCCAAGGATATGGTCTATGCTTCAGATAGCTCCAAAAGATTACGAGTCCACACGCGATCCAGCGAATCACGTTCTAACGCTCGTATAATTTCGGGTTAAATCTGGACTGGATGCTTAAATGGGCTTTCGGTCCAACAACCAAAACAAAGGAGAGGGCCCACCTGGGCACTATTTATCTCCTTCAACCTCCCAAAATCACGTAACCAAAACAGAGCAACAGCACACAACAACAGGGAGCTCGGCTTCCACCATGGACATGCCGGGAAGGTTCTCGTCGTCGGCGATCTCAGCCACCACAACCACCACACCACAACCACCACCCTGTAGCCACGCAGCACCCGCAACAGGAAGGCTGGGCTGGGCAGAGGAAGAGAGGCAACGGTGGTCCGGGTCTATCCGGGCTTCCACCGTCTTCGACACCGGGAGGTTCTCGTCATCGGCGATCTCAGCCACCACAACCACCACACCACAACAGAGGAGGAAGGCTGGGCTGAGGCGTGAACCAGAGGAGACGAGAGGAACAGGGGAGCTCGTGAGAGAGAGAATATGAGAGGAAGATAAAGTGCCCCAACTCTCTGATTTCGGTCCCTTAAATAGCTTCACCTTTGATCAAGCTTGGAGAGCAAGGAAGGGAGCAATTGGATAAGCCAACCAGCCACTTGCCTGCCCATCTGACACGCCGGAGGATAAGAGTTGCACTTGGAGGGCAAGTTTAATCAAGATAAATCTTGTACGTGGAGTACAAGTTGCACAGGATAAGATTGGTATGGGCTTTAAATCCCGAAAATTATATGTTTGTATCCAAACAAATATTCTAAGTCCCGAAAATACATCGAATGTATTTTATACCACTCAAGAAATTATTTCGGAGATCATGGATGTTACGGAAAATCCGAACTCCACTAAAAGCGAAATAATTAATCGAACGAAGGATGGGAAAATTACCCAAATACCCTTACTCAAATTAAGGGGTATTACAAACCTTCCGGAGCATTTTCGGGGAGTGCTTTCGGCGAGCTTTCGGTAGCTGCTTTCGGCGGTGCATGAAGAATTGGTTTTTGGTATGGGTATTAAACCCCGAAAGTTATATGTTTGTATCCAAACAAATATTCTAAGTCCCGAAAATACATTGAATGTATTTTATACCACTCATGGAATTATTTCGGATATCATGGATATTTCATAAAATCCAAATTTCACTAAAGCGAAATAATTAATTAGTGAAGGTTGGGAAAAATTACCCGAATATCCTTACTAAAAATTGAGGATTATTACAATTGCCAATATTGAGCAGGCTGGTGATGAGACGCTGTATGATTATCTTGAGAGGTACAAGAGGCTTTGCTCTAGCTGCCCATTCCACGGATACGCCAAGCAGGACCTTGTCCTCTATTTACACAATTGTCTGCTGGACCAAGAGAGAAGGATGGTTGACGCTGCTTGTGGTGGAAGCATTTTGAATCTGACACCGGATGCAACCATGGAGAGATTCCAGGAGATGAGTGAGAGCACCAGGAGTTTTGGGAAGACATACCAAAGGAAGGCGGTCAATGCTGTGACCCTTGCAGGACCAAGCCCAGTGTTGACTGAGCTAACTGAGCTGAAAGAGATGGTGAAGAGGATGGCGAATCAGAACGCCCCTCAACAAGTTAAAGCATGTGGGCTTTGCTCTGATCAATATCACCCCACCGACACTTGTCCTCAGCTGCAGGAGGAGGGTGTTGCTGAAGTTAATGCTATAGGAGGTTATGGACTCCCTAGACCACAGTTTGGTGGACAGCCCAATTATAATCCGAGAGGGCGAGACCACCCAGGTTTTAGATGGAGTGACCCTCAAGGTGGTCAATAGCCTGCACAACAGCAGTACCAGCAGATAGTCCCATACCAACAGAGGCCTCAAGGCCAAAGCTCTGGTGCTTCTACCGAAGAGATGCTAAACACTCTGACTCAGCATTTCGCCACGCATGTGCAGGCTACTGAGTCAAGTATTAAGAACATGGAGAGACAGATTGGATAGCTTGCTGATGTTGTGACCAAACTTAACCAGAGGACATCTAATTCCTGCCATCTCAGACTACTGTGAACCCAAGGGAGAATGTGAGCTCTATTACCCTCAGAAGTGGTAAAAAGTTGGACGTTGCTCCTATAGCTGAGAAGGAAAACGAGATCGAGAAGGAGAAAATCACCGGACGCCCCACGGTGGATGTCACCGCGGCCTGGCCAGAAATTAAAGAAGGAGCCAAGAAAGAAACACTGAAGCCACCGCCCCGCGGCGACTCTGGCCACGACCCGGCGGCTGAACTTAGTAAACATACCGCGACCTCACCGCCCCGCGGTGATGATCGACGCCCCGCGGTGGACTTACCGCGACCTGGCCCTCGAGAACCCGACTCCGCTGAAGAAACTTGTATTGATGATTACGTTCGCCCCGTGTTTCCCCCTCTAGGTTCTGAGAAGCCACCATCACCTTTCCCTGAGGCGCTGAAGGCCAAGAGAGTAGCTGAAGACAGCGATCTGTTCGAGACATTTCGGGACTGTGAGGTGAACATTCCCCTGATCAAGCTTATCAAAACTATCCCTCGATATGCCAAGTTCTTGAAGGAGCTGTGCACCGTGAAGAGGACTCAGAAGCAGAAGGCTCAAAAGAAGATTTCAATGAGTGAACATGTGTCAGCAGTAGTTCAGAGACGCATGCCTGAGAAGTGCAAGGATCCAGGTACATTTATTATTCTTATCACTATAGGTGAGCATTGATTTGAGAAAGCCTTGTTAGACTTGGGTGCCTCAATTAATGTGTTACCCTATTCTTTGATTGAGGATTTAGGAATAGGACCCTTGCATGATTCTAACATTGTTATACAACTTGCTGATGGTTCTTGTGTACCCCCTAAGGGTGTTGTGGAAGATGTTCTTGTGAGGATAGGCTCTTTGATTTTTCCTGCTGACTTCTTTGTTATGGATATGGACTATGATGAGCAGGTTGCTCCAGTTATGCTAGGGCGACCTTTTATGAAAACATCCATGACAAAGATTGATGTAGACAGTGGAATTTTAACTATGGAATTTGATGGAATAATTTTTGAACATAATATTCATAAAGCCAACTCTATTGAATTACCTGCTCCTTGCTGCATTAGCGATATTGATGATCATGTGCATGACAATGTTAAAACTAGTGCAGTAGAGACCGTAGTTAAGTGTTCTACTATTGATGAACCTATTGAGTCGCATGAGTTACATGTTGGTGATGTCTTGTTGGATGACATAGGAGATTCCATTCCCTCCATTTTGGGCACTCGCCCCCCTACACTAACCATACAAGGCTGTAAGCCTTTATCCAGTGATGTGCAGCATATTCAGATTGAGCCATATCGGCCTCCACATCGCTCTAAGTATGGGGGAGATACTCCAAAGGAAGTAAGCATGGAGTCAATGGCAAAGAGGAAACATGGCTTAAGGTCTAAACCTTTCCATGGGAAGTCTCAACAGGAAGAGACGAGTAGGAGGATTTCGAGGGGATCCTATTCCAGGTGGTAATTGATCTGCAGTACGTCGAGCCAACGACGTTAACGAAGGCGTTGTCCGGGAGGCAACCCGTGGTAATTATTCTCTGAGTTTTCTTTAGATTATTTTCGTAATTTATTTTGCTTTGTTTCGTTCGCCTATTACTCACATTTCAGGTACAAAAGTAAACAGAGAGGAGACAGTGTCCCAGTTCCTCTCACCGCCCTGCGGCGATCCTCACCGCCCCGCGGTGGAGCCCACCACCCCGCGGTGAATGTCTGGTATACCTTCTCAACTCCGGAAAAAAAAACAAGAATAAAGGGCCCGAAAAAACTTTAAACGGGTGCGTAAAATTTTTATTTCTTGAGTTGTTATGAAGGATTTGACGGATTGGGCCCCTTTGGGCCAAGATTTTTCTTTGGGTCATGGTACATACCCGGCCCCATCATCCCTTTCACTTTCCCTTCCCTGACCTAGCCCCCATACTCACCAACACTCCATTCCCAGCACACCTCTCGAGCTCCCAAAAGCCAAATCCCCAATTCTCCCTCAAATCTCTCTCGACCTTGATCCGAATCTAGCCCCCAATTCACCAATTGGAAGTCTAGCCTCACAAACCAGCCAAACACAACCCCACCGCATCGCTTCAGTCCCGCCTCGCTGTCGCTCCGCCTCGCGCTGCCACCGCCCTGCGTCGACTCCACCGTGACCCGGCCAAAGCTCCCAGTTTTCCCACCGCGACCCGGCGACTCGTTCACCGCCCCGCGGCGAGACCACTTGGTTGCGTGTTTGCTCGTTTGTAAGTTCTCTTGGTTGCCCTTCGTTTTGAAATTCTACATTCATTACTTATGGCACCTATGGGTCGGAAGCAAGTGTCTACGAGGGATGAGAATGAGGTCTACAATGTGGTGAAAGAAAGGAAGGTGTTGGCGACAAAATTCTTTGACAAGCCGACATTGGCTGAGTTTGGTTTGTTGGCATGTGTGTCCCTGTGCTTAGCACAGTGCGGTTTGGGGACGTTTCTGAACTTAGTTGCCCCTGCGTATCCCGAGCTTTGTTACCAGTTCATCGCCTCCTTCAAGGGGTACTCTGATGGCTCAGACGACAAGAGGATGATGAGGGTCACGTTCACTTACAACGGGCGTGATTATTCGTTGTCCCCTAAGGTGGTGCGTGCTACCCTGGGCATTACAAAGCTGCCAACTGATGGGTGGTCTGGTGGCATTCTAGAGTCTGATATGATGGAGTTCTGGAAGGCTGCTACGAGCAGGACATTCAGGAAGGGTCAGGAGGTGAACTCGAAGCTGGTGAACCCGTGTCTACGGTTGATCTACAAAGTGATGATGAGAGACTTCTTTGGCCATGCTGATGATGGTAAGGTCCCTCTGAAGGATTTATAGTGGTTTATGAGCATCTTGGAGGTTGTCACGTACACGCCATGTTGGGCTACCCTCTTTTTGGGTTCCTTGAAGAGGATTCGTGATGGTGAGCCACGTGATATTTGTGGGCGTGGTCTGATTACCCTCCTTTGTGTTGGAGTGATAGCTTGTGATCAGATTCCTTGGCTTGTTGCCTACATGGTGTATGATATGGCACACATGAAGGTGTGTTCGATGCTGAAGCCATTGGGAAAGGATGGTGATTTAGTCTGGTCGTCATATGATGGCCACATTCTGATTCTTCCACGGGAGTTGGCCTATTCACTTTCATTTGCGGATTGGTGGATCTCCAATGATAGCAGAATGATGACTGATGATACCCCTGCTGCTTCTCCTTCAGGCCCGTATGGAGAGGGCCCTAGTGGTGCTGCTGCTGCTGCTGAGTTTGCGGGCAAGGACACTCCTATGCCTACACTTTATCATGCGCCTTCGTCTTCTTACGGTCCTACCACACCTTGGCATGAGTTGTATTCGAGATTTGATGCATTCTCAGTGCAGCAGATGCACTGGAACACCCGAGTAGAGACTGGTCTACAGACTTGGCAGACTCAGCTCCATGATGATTTAGATGAGCGTCTGGACGGTATGTACGCTCATATGAGGGACTACTTCAGGAGGTTCCCACCACCACCACCATTAGGCCCGCAGTGAGTTTATTTTCTTCTTCCCCTATTTCCTTTGATGTTCTATTTTCTACATTGAGGACAATGTTCGGTTTAAGTATGTGGGAGGGATTTAGACTTGCTATCTGTCTATCTTTTGTACATATTGTTTTCTTTTCGTGTGCTGTATTTCCCATTTGAAAAAAAAAATCGAAAAAGCCAAAAAGAAGTAAAAAGGCAATCAAAATCCTAGGATGAGCTGAAAACCCGAAAGGGCAATTCAGGTAAAAAGCAGGTAGTCCGGCTGGTATTGACCAGGGCAAAAGTGGACTGGAGTGATGTGAGTATATGTGAGATATCTAGCAAAATGAAATGAGTGGCTTGGTGAAAACCCGAAAGGGCGCCTTGGCAAGATGAGCGGAAAAAAAAGTGATTTTCGGATTTCTCTCTATTTCTTGGCAAGGTGTCATAAGAAGAGGTGGTATAAGGAGTTCAGGTAGGCCATTCTGGAGTGATAAGGAGCTAGATTGGAGTTAGGATTAGAATTATCTTTGCATCCCTTGTTTTGGTTGTCTGGAGCTTATTGTTGATATGTTGTAATTGCTAGTGTCTTATTTTCTTGTACTTCCTCAGGCCTTGGTGTTTGATTGAGAGAGTAGGTTTTTCTTTAGCTTACTCGAGACGAGTAAAGGTCTAAGTATGGGGGAATTTGATAGGTGTTAGTTCATACACCTTTACTAGCAATTATTAGCATGATTTGGAGAATTTATGAGTGGTTTTTAGGCTAAGTCTGTGATCCAGAAGTTATGGAGAGAAGTGAAGATATTCCTAGATTTACAGCTTAGATGGAGACATGAGGATGGAGATGGAGCTGCTGGAGCATGCATGGAGAAGACTACCAACACTGGGTAGTAATGAAGAACAGCAGAAGAAGAGAGTGAGCTAGCTCACCGCCCCGCGCCAGAGTCACCGCGGCCCGGCGGTGACTCTCAGAGAAGAATGACGCCCCGCGGTGGAAAGTCTGATGCCCCGCGGTGGATCTCACCGCCCCGCGGTGGCCGTGTTAAGTGCCGCGCGTCTGAAGACTTTTATTTCCTTTTATTGTTTTCAGATTTTGTTATTTTATTATTTTGTTTCCTTTATTATTTTCATTAGTTTAACCTAGTTTTCTAAAGACTATTTAAGCCCTCTTTCTAGGTTAAGAGGGAGACACTTAGAACACAACTCGTTACTGCTTTATTTCAGTCGTTATTTCCCTTAGTTTTCATTCTCATTTGAATGGAGAACTAACTTCCCTCTGTTCTACTAGACGATTGAAGCAATACAGTTGATGTGTTTGTGAGATTTCTATTCCTTGTTCTTATCATTATAAATGTTGGTTTGATTCTCTTGGTTATATTGAATATTGATTTCTTGTTGTTCTTCTTAGCCTGATCAACTAGGTTGAATACTTTTTATCAATTGCTAGGATTGCATATAGGGGTTCCGAGTGCATATCTAGTGGCATACACAATTGTGCGTATAGGGGTTCCGAGCGTACAATTATGAGTGAGAGTCAGTTGCATGTATCATATATCCTTGTGTGCATTGCTATTGCTGCATCAGTGGTAAAGTATACCGACAACTGTGAGAATCGGAGGTACTTTACCAGTGACATAGTGATAAGTCTATCGACAACTGTGAGAATCGATAGTACTTAAGCTCAGGGTGGGAACAACTATAAGGATAGTAAAAGAACTTGGATTAAATAGATTTCTGTGATCAAATTATATCTCTGTATTGTGGATCTCGCTGTAGTAGGACTACTTTCCCATTATATTTTCTCAACTCAACCAAACTTGTTTGCTTTGCTTGCTTTGCTTTCTCGTGATAACTAAACCCCCCTGCTTGTTACTTGTCATTCACAATTGCATACTGCATCAGATCTTCCCTGTGGGTTCGACCTTTGCTTGCTTACTATACATATGTTTAGTAGGTCTGTTAGGACTTTTTACTTTGATAAGGCTAATCAACGATATTTGCATTGCGCATCTTTAGCCCCGTCACACCGTGAAGAGGACTCAGAAGCAGAAAGTCCAGAAGAAGGTTCCAGTGAGTGAACATGTGTCAGCGGTAGTTCAGAGACGCATGCCTGAGAAGTGCAAGGATCCAAGTACATTTACTATTCCTATTACTTTAGGTGAGCATCGATTTGAGAAAGCCTTGTTAGACTTGGGTGCCTCTATTAATGTGTTACCCTATTCATTGATTGAAGATTTAGGAATAGGACCCTTGCATGATTCTAACATTGTTATACAACTTACTGATGGTTCTTGTGTGCCCCCTAAGGGTGTTGTGAAAGATGTTCTTGTCAGGATAGGTTCTTTGATTTTTCCTGCTGATTTCTTTGTTATGGATATGGACTATGATGAGCAGGTGGCTCCAGTTATGCTAGGGCGACCTTTTATGAAAACATCCATGACAAAGATTGATGTAGATAGTGGAACTTTAACTATGGAATTTGATGGAATAATCTTTGAACACAATATTCATAAAGCCAACTCCATTGAATTGTCTGCTCCTTGCTGCATTAGTGATATTGATAATCATGTGCATGAAAATGTTAAAACTGGTGGAGTAGAGACCGTAGTTAAGTGTTCTACTATTGATGGACCTATTAAGTTGCATGAATTGCATGTTGATGATATCTTGCTGGATGATATAGGAGATTCCATTCCCTCTATTTTGGGCATTTGCCCCCATGCACTAACCATACAAGGCTGTAAGCCTTTATCTAGTAATGTGCAGCATATTCAGGTTGAGTCATATCGGCCCCCACATCGCTCTAAGTATGGGGGAGATACTCCAAAGGAAGTAATCATGGAGTTGATGGACAAGAGGGAACATGGTCTAAGGTCTCAACCTTTCCATGGGAAGGCTCGACAGGAAGAGACGAGTATGAGGATTCCAAGGGGATCCTATTCCAGGTGGTAGTTGATCTGCAGTACGTCGAGCCAACGACGTTAACCAAGGCGTTGTCTGGGAGGCAACCCGAGGTAGTTTTTCTTTGATCTTTCCTTTCCCTTAGATTAATTTTATAATTTCTTTTGTTTTGTTTCGTTCGCTTGTTACTAACATTTCAGGTACAAAAGTAACTGGAGAGGAGACGGTGTTCTCAGTTTATCTCACCGCCCCGTGGCGATCCCCACCGCCCCGCGGTGGATCTCTGGTATATCTTCTCAACTCCGAAAAAAAAAACAAGAATAAAGGGCCCCGAAAAAACCTTACACGGGTGAGTAAAATTTTTATTTCTTGAGTTGTTACGAAGGATTTGACGGATTGGGCCCCCTTTGGGCCAAGATTTTTCTTTGGGCCATGGTACATATCCGGCCCCATCATCCCTTTCTTCCCTTTCACTTCCCCTTCCCTGACCTAGCCCCCATACTCACAAACCCTCCATTCCCAGCACAGCTCTCCAGCTCCCAAAGCCAACCCCCCCCCCCCCCATTCTCCCTCAAATCTCTCTCGACCTTGATCCGAATCTAGCCCCCAATTCACAAATTGGAAGTCTAGCCTCACAAACAAGCCAAACACAACCCCACCGCGTCGCTTCAGTCCCGCCCCACTGTCGCTCCGCCTCGCGCTGCCCCGCTTCGCGTCGCTGTTGCCACCGCCCCTCGCCGACTTCACCGCGACCCGGCTAAAGCTCCCAGTTGTCCTACCGCGACCCGGCGACTCGTTCACCGCCCCGCGGCGAGACCTCTTGGTTGCGTGTTTGCTCGTTTGTAAGTTCTCTTGGTTGCCCTTCGTTTTGAAATTCTACATTCATTACTTATGGCACCTAAGGGTAGGAAGCAAGTGTGTACGAGGGATGAGAATGAGTTCTACAATGTGGTGAAGGAGAGAAAGGTGTTGGCGACTAAATTATTTCACAAGCCTACATTGTCTGAGATGGGTTTGTTGGCGTGTGTGTCCCTGTGTCTGGCACAATGTGGTTTGGGGACGTTTCTGAACTTGGCTGCCCCTGCATATCCCGAGCTTTGTTACCAGTTCATCGCCTCTTTCAAGAGGTATTTTGATGGTTCAGACGACAAGAGGATGATGAGGGTGACGTTCACTTACAATGGGCGTGATTTTTCGTTGTCCCCTAAGGTGGTGCGTGATGCCCTGGGCATTACAAAGCTGCCAATGGATGGGTGGCCTGGTGGCATTCTTGAGTCGGATATGATGGAGTTCTAGAAGGCTGCTACAGGCAGGACGTTCAGGAAGGGGCAGGAGGTGAACTCGAAGCTGGTGAACCCGTGTCTACGGTTGATCCACAAAGTGATGATGAGAGACTTCTTTGGCCATGCTGATGATGGAAAGGTTCCTTTGAAGGATTTCCAGTGGTTTATGAGCATCTTGGAGGTTGTCACGTACACGCCATGTTGGGCTACCCTCTTTTTGGGTTCCTTGAAGAGGATTCGTGATGGTGAGCCACGGGACATCTGTGGGGGTGGTCTGATTACCCTCCTTTGTGCTGGAGTGATAGCTTGCGATCAGATTCCTCGGCATGTTGCCTACGTGGTGTATGATATGGCGCACATGAAGGTGTGCTCGATGCTGAAGCCATTGGGAAAGGATGGTGATTTAGTCTGGTCTTCCTATGATGGCCACATTCTGATTCTTCCCCGGGAGTTTGCCTATTCCCCTTCATTTGCGGATTGGTGGATTCCCAGTGATAGCAGGATGATGACTGATGATACCCCTGCTGCTGCTCCTTCAGGCCCGTATGGAGAAGGCCCTAGTGGTGCTGTTGTTGCTGCTGCTGTTGAGTTTGCAGGCGAGGACACTCCTATGCCTACACTTTATGATGCGCCCTCATCTTCATACGCTCCTGCCGCACCTTGGCAGGAGTTGTATGCGAGATTTGATACATTCTCAGTGCAGTAAACGCACTGGAACACCCGAGTAGAGACCGGTCTGCAGACTTGGCAGACCCAGTTCCATGCTGATGTAGATGAGCCTCTGGACGGTATGGACGCTCATATGAGGGACTACTTCGGGAGGTTCCCACCACCACCATCAAGCCCGCAGTGAGTTTATTTTCTTCTTCCCCTATTTCATTTAATGTTCTCTTTTCTCCATTGAGGACAATGTTCGGTTTAAGTATGGGGGAGGGATTTAGACTTGCTATTTGTCTATCCTTTGTACATATTGTTTTTCTTTTCGTGTGTTATATTTCCCATTCGAGTTTTAGATTTCTAAAAAAAAACGAAAAAGCCAAAAAGAAGTAAAAAGGCAATCAAAATCCTGGGATGAGCTGAAAACCCGAAAGGGCAGTTCAGGTAAAAAGCAGGTAGTCCGACTGGTATAGACCAGGGCAATATTGGACTGGAGTGATGTGAGTATATGTGAGATATCTAGCAAAATGAAATGAGTGGCTTGGTGAAAACCCGAAAGGGCGCCTTGGCAAGATGAGCGAAAAAGAAGAAGAGTGATTCTAGGATTTCTCTCTATTTCTTGGCGAGGTGTCATAAGAAGAGGTGGTATAAGGAGTTCGGGTAGGCCATTCTGGAGCGATAAGGAGCTAGATTGGAGTTAGGATTAGAATTATCTTTGCATCACTTGTTTTGGTTGTCTGGAGCTTATTATTGATATGTTGTAATTGCTAGTGTCATGTTTTCTTGTACTTCCTGAGGCCTTGGTGTTGGTTGAGAGAGTAGGTTTTTCTTTAGCTTACTCGGGACGAGTAAAGGTCTAAGTATGGGGGAATTTGATAGGTGTTATTTCATACACCTTTACTAGAAATTATTAGCATGATTTGGAGGAGTTTATGAGTAGTTTTTAGGCTAAGTCTGTGATCCAAAAGTTATGGAGAGAAGTGAAGATATCCCAGGATTTACAGCTTAGATGGAGACATGAGGTTGGAGATGGAGTTGCTGAAGCATACTTGGTAGTAATGAAGAGCAGCAGAAGAAGAGGGTGAGCTAGCTCACCGCCCCGAGCCAGAGTCACCGCGGCCCGGCGGTGACTCTCAGAGAAGAATGAAGCCCCGCGCCAGAGGAAGCCACCGCCCCGCGGTGGCCGTGTTAAATGCCGCGCGTCAGAAGACTTTTATTTCCTTTTATTGTTTTCAGATTTTGTTATTTTATTATTTTGTTTCCTTTATTATTTTCATTAGTTTAACCTAGTTTTCTTAAGACTATTTAAGCTCTCTTTCTAGGTTAAGAGAAAAGAGAACTCGTTACAACTGCTTTACACCAGACGTTATTTTCCTTAGTTTTCATTCTCGTTTGAATGGAGAACTAACTTCCCTTTGTTCTACTAGACGATTGAAGCAATACAGTTGATGTGTTTGTGAGATTTCTATTCCTTGTTCTTATCCTTATAAGTGTTGGTTTGATTCTCTTGTTATATTGAATATTGATTTCTTGTTGTTCTTCTTAGCCTGATCAACTAGGTTGAATACTTTTTATCAATTGCTAGGATTGCATATAGGGGTTCCGAGTGCATATCTAGTGGCATACACGATTGTGCGTATAGGGGTTCCGAGCGTACAATCGTGAGTGAGAGTCAGTTGCATGCGAGTATTAATACGTCTTTCTTTTTGCATGTATCATATATCCTTGTGTGTATTGCTATTGCTTTATTGGTGGTAAAGTATACCGACAACTGTGAGAATCGGTGGTACTTTATCATTGGCATAGTAATAAGACTATCGACAACTGTGAGAATCGGTAGTACTTAAGATCAGGGTGGGAACAACTATAAGGATAGTAAAAAAACTTGGATTAAATAGATTTCTGTGATCAAATTATATCTCTGTATTGTGGATCTCGCTCTAGTAGGACTACTTTCCCCATTATATTTTCTCAACTCAACCAAACTTGTTTGCTTTGCTTGCTTTGCTTTCTCGTGATAACTAAACCCCCCTAGCTTGTTACTTGTCATTCACGATTTCATACTGCATCAGATCTTCCCTGTGGGTTTGACCCTTGCTTGCTTACTATACATCTGTTTAGTAGGTCTGTTAGGACTTTTTACTTTGATAAGGCTAATCAACGATACTTGCATTGTACACTTTTAGCACAGTCAGAGATTGAGCTTCAGATTTGTGCTCAATTCAGCTCCCAAATCCTCCTTTAAATAGCCAAAACTCCAGGGGACAACCAAGGGCACGTGGAGGGCTAAGATCGGAGGTCACCCGATTCACCGACCATCACAGAGTCAAACCGGCGAGGCAGGGCTAGGCCTGCATCTAGGCGGCGATCGCTTCCCATATTGGCCGACGGCGGTCGCTGTTTTTGGCGCCACTTGCCAACTTGTCGGGAAGAGGATGACGATGTCAGAGCCTGTCAGGCGGCGGTCGCCGCCAAGCCCATTTTTCGTCCGTTTAAGCTTGGAACAATAAGGTTTTAATCCGGGATAAATAATAATCGTACACGAACGAGTTTTAAGTCCCAAAATACGTCGATTGTATATTATTTCACTTAGAAAAATATTACAGAGATTAAGAACATTACAGAATGTCTTTCTGTCTCCGAAATTAAATCTACGTACACAACAGACGTTCATGTAATTTCCAAAATACCCTTACAGAAATACGGGGTATCACATCACCTCCCCCTTAAAAGAAGTTTTGACCCCGAAACTTGGGTCGCAAATAACTCGGGAAAACGTCTGAGCATATCTGCTTCAGTTTCCCATGTTTCCTAAGTAACTTCTTCAGTCCCTGACTTGGACCACAGAATTCGTACCAACGGTACGATCTTGTTGCGCAATTGCTTTTCAAGACGCTCGAGAATGCGCACAGGCATCTCTTCGTAGGTACCATTTGTCTGAATCTCGATGTCCTCGTAGCTCAGCACATGAGACTCATCTGGTATGTATTTCCTTAGCAAGGATACGTGGAACACATTATGCACTAGGTGTGCCGATGGCGGCAATGCCAAGCGGTACGCTAGAGATCCCACTCTATCAAGAATCTCGAATGGTCCCACGTAGCGAGGGTTAAGCTTCCCACGCTTACCAAATCTGAACACACCCTTGGATGGGGATACTTTGACAAATACTTTGTCACCAACCTCAAACTCGACAGTTCTACGCTTTCGATCTGCGTAAGACTTCTGTCGACTTTGGGCGGTCAACATTCTTTGTCTAATCAAAACAATGTCCGAAGCTGTTCTCTCGACCAACTTTGGTCCGAGTAGAATCTTGTCGGCATTCTCATCCCAACAAATCGGAGATCTGCATCTGTGACCATACAAAGCTTCGAACGGAGCCATCTTGATAGTAGCATGCCAGCTATTATTGTATGTGAACTCAATCAGACTCAGGCTGTCTTCCCAGCTAGTCGGACGATCGAGTACAGATGCTCTTAGTATATCCTCCAAGTACTAGATAGTCCTTTCAGACTGTCCATCCATCTGAGGATGAAACGCTGTACTGAATCTCAATTCAGTTCCCATGGCCTTGTGAAGTTCTTGCCAAAATCTTGACATAAACCAGCCATCTCGATCCGATATAATGGTCTTGGGGATACCATGCAAACGGATAATCTCCTTGTGGTAAACTTCTGCTAACTTCTGGGTTTCCCATGTGGTCTTGATGGCTATGAAATGAGTACTTTTCGTAAGCCGGTCCATAATTACCCATATAGCATCTTTTTGACTTCGAGTCTTTGGTAGCCCAGTGATGAAGTCCATGGCGATGTCCTCCCATTTCCATTCTGGCACGGGGAGATGCAGCAACTCACCACCTGGTATGCGGTGTTCGATCTTGACCTTTTGGCAAGTTAAGCATTTTGCCACGAAGTCGGCTACATCCCACTTCATGTTTGGCCACCAAAACTTCTTCCGAAGATCCTTGTACATCTTGCTAGATCCAGGATGTACAGAATAAGCTGAAGAATGAGCTTCTCTCATTACTAACTGACGAAGACCTTCTATGTCAGGCACACAGATCCAGTCTTGAAACCAGAGTGATCCATCATCCTGAATCACAAAACTGGGAGCCTTCCCATCCATTACTTCACTGCTTAACTTCACCAAGAACCTGGGCCGGTTATTCTGATTAACTGACCCATATTGTGACTCCATTCCCCTCTGCTTTCCCTGCTGACAGAATTTCTGCATATGGCCTCTATGACCACATTCAAAGCATAACTTCTTCTCCTTTGGGCACACAATGCTCTTGTGCCCCTCAACACCACAATTATAGCACTGGACTGGATTCTTGCTCTGGGCCGTCTGCTGCGTTGACCCTCCTTGAGTTGTGTCCGTCTTTGCTCGACCAGACTTAGCAAAGTTAGACGGTGGCGCAGGTCGCTTGAATCCACTCCCTTGATTCTGCATCGATCTTAGCCGATTGCGTCTTTTGGTTGACTCCTCTAGAGTCACCTCCAATTTGTAGGATGCATTCACACACTGCTCCAGAGTAGAGCATGTGTGGTGCACCATCAGTGGCTTGATATCTGGGCTCATCCACTCGTGGAAATACCAGATTTTCTGTGCCTCGTTGGATATCTCAGGTCCAGCGTACTGTAATAGGTGATTGAACTTGGTCGCAAGCTCGGTTACCTTTAATCCATACATTTTAGGGTACAGAAACTCCTTGTGTTTCTCCTCCCTCATAGCACGAGAGAAGAAACGGTCTGTCATGTTTGTCTTGAACATCTCCCAGTTCAAAACAGGACTTTCAGCTAAGCCGGTACTCTCCCACCACTCGCTAGCCTCTTCCTTCAACTGAAGAGAAGCTATATGTACTTTCTCAGCTTCAGTACAATCCACATTGCGGAACAGCCGCTCCATGTGGGAAAACCAATGGGTCACCCTGACCGGTTCTCCTTTTCCGTTGTAGCTGTCAAGCCTCATGGAATTAATGGTCTTCAGTGCACGGCCATAATTGTCCCGAGTCCTGACTGCATTCTCTTGGAATACACGATTCACTGGCTCCTCAAATCTGGGAACCGGTGGAGGTATTGGCACACCTTGTGCCTGCGGCACACCTGGTCACAGTATATCAGTTACTGCCTACATAATCATTCCTCGAAATGCTTCCATTGCAGCAGCATTTAATACTATTGGAGCGTTGGTCTGACCTTGACCATTGCCCCTAGGATGATTGTTGGAACCTGACTCATGCTCGTCTTGTCCAACATTTCCTACAGTTGGTCTGGGGTCATTGCTTGTCCCAGCACCAGCTCGAATTGTGTTCCTCGTGTTCACCATCTGTTTACCGATCCAGTTCCAAGTATTTTATACATTAATATTATTCAATATACTTAATGTAGCAAAATCACTCAGAGTAGATCAACTTTGTATTTTTATAGATGAACTTGAACTATTTTACAACTGCACATTAGCCGATCTCTCGAGCGTCAGGTCAAAATTGCTCGGAGATTGTAGTATTTCACAAAGTACATGCTGTAATACTAGAATATTTACACGGTACATGCTGAAATACTAAGAAAAGGAAACTACTGCTACAGGCAACGTCGGTCCTTATCACGGTGCTCCGAAACGTTTCTTATACGGTAGACTTCCCATGCAAGGCTTCTTCGGACGGGGTTCTCCATCGGATTCTGACGATGGACTATGCACACTGCTTGGCCCTGGAACACATGATCCTGGTGTCCCTGGCCTTATCTCAGTCATGGTGAAGTATGGATCATCCAAGTTTGGCTCTCCTAGCCCAGCCCTTCTCTGAGCACTGGCGATCATTTTATCCATCTGGTATTGTTGTTCAGAAGAGATCATCTCGTTGTGGCGAAGGATCTCTCGTAGTTCAGATTCCGTCCTCCTTCTCCTTTGAGTAGGGATAGGCTGAGATTCCCTGCCACTTCTTCCAATACCGTACTCGGTATAAAGTGTTTCCCAGTCAGTATCAGACATGAGTGCGTACTCTGGCACTGGTGGCAATTCTTGCACAGGTGGTAACTCTGAACTGGGGTGAATAAATTGCATCCTCGGTTCCTGACTATCCACCAGCAAGTGCCTCAAGTCATCGGACTCCTGGTTCTGCCCGTTGAGGTCCATCTCGGTATCCTCCTTGGGATCATCCTCGATGGGGTCCTCTTCCTTGTCGGGGTCTTCCTCTATGGGGTCCTCTTCTTCATCTTCCTCCTCGCTCCCTTCAGGAATCATTTCTATTCGGCAATCGTCATTATAGTACCCTCTCGCGTACCTAGACGATTCATCTTCTTGCATTGCTTCCTCCCTTGGTGGCTCAACTGGTGCTGCCACAGGAACTACAGCGTTCCTTGACACCGGGACTACCGACTCAGGAAGCACATGCTTGATCTCCTCAGGTGGGCTGCTTGGTTCTCCAACCTCGAAGCACCCCTAGGGTATTGGGAAGTCGAGCCTTCCTGGAGATGGTGAATCCATCTCGGCATCTACCGAGTCCCTCTTATGAGAAAGGCACGCACACATATCCTACAGGATAACGAGAAAGGAATTAGTCTTTCTAGACATAGAAGCAAGCTTACTACATCAGACTATAGATAGAAGACATGACTATGAACGGTGTTTTATTTTCAAATTCTTTTCATTTTGAAAATTCAGAGCCCTTTTGAAAATACTTTTCAATTGAAAACGAGTAATTGGTTTTCAAATACACAACCCGTTCTAAAACTTAGGCTCTGATACCACAACTGTAACACCCCCAAATCTTAACCCATTTGGAAAGGTATTACCGCCAGTGACCTCGGTTTTCCTCACCGAAGCCACCCAAGGCTTTACCGTTTTAAATACAATCCATGAAACACTTTGATACAAAATCATCATGATATTCGATTAAAGCATGAGTCCCGGAATTACATCCCAATTCCGAATAGGACTAAATACAGAGTTAAACAAAATACAGCGGAAGTCTTTCTTAAAATATACAAAAAGGGGTTGTGATCGTCATGATCACCTGCCCAAGGTTCTCAACCTGATTAAAACATTGAAAACATCCAAAAACCACTGTCGTCTTCATAGTCATTCTAGTCTCCTCATATATGTGCTCTATCTGATGTGCCGAATCGAACGGATGACACCAGCCAACCATACAGAGAACAATTTTGGTTGGTTAGTCTAATTAAAGACCAAGCAAGGGCACAAAGCAGAAGGTTCGAAGTAGTCGTATTAGGTTAGACTCATCGTCCCTCGAATAACAGTCGAGTACGATAGTCAACCACCACACTGCTACTGGAATACAGCAAAAGGCATACATGAGAGAAGATTCTGGAAGACCGAGTCTTCCCAGAAATCAACTCGAAAGAAGACTCCAACAAAATGAGTCTTATAGGAAGATATGACAAAGTCTGGAACATCACAGAATTACAGTATCGCATTCGAGCGACTAAAAGTTAAGACGAGCTTTCCTAGCTGCACTAGCGCCTAGCTGCACTACTCGCCCAAGGTATATTAATTATGTGCGACAACGGCACTTATCTTATGATATTATCAAACGCACAACACATTATAAGCTTTTAGATATATGTTTCGTCATGAGGGACATATATCGAAGGGAATCTTTCCCAAGGTTTGTGACACTAGCTAAGTGCACCACCTCTATACTCGTGTATCAGAGGTTGGGTCATGACCATCCATGTGGTATTAGGTGGGGTCTAGCCACCTCTCTACCAAATTATAAAGAAACGACTGGATTCCAACCAGTCCAACGTTCCTAACTATTAGTGCTAACTAAACAATTCAAGCACAACAATAGTCCACAAACATCAACATAACTGCCCTCAAGGCTAACAACATAAATATATATTCATAATAGCGTTGTTCTAACAGATATACAACCTATTATAATATCATATTTTAGTTTTCCAAAACAATTAACAAAACTGTTCCCAGACAAACACAGTATTCATTCCAAATTAATTACTCAATTAAACAACTGATAATTAATGGAAACATGGAATGATGAGCAAGAGCGAACCGCCACTTGCCTTAAATCCGCATAAGCTTAAACGAAGCTAGGTACGACGATAACTGGTTTCCGGGCTCGAAGCAGGGACAGATCTGGCAACACAGATTCCTTCGGATCGACCCATAAAGAAACCCTAAGTTAGATTCTACAACAACGAGTACGAATCTAAAGAATAACGAAAGGAATCGAAAGGAATGAAGCCCGATCGAAAGCCACAGAAGCCAAGGCCGAAACAAGCCAAGAGCTTTTAGGCGGCGGGCGCCGCTGTTCATGGCGGCGGTCGCCGCCTGCCTTATGGCGGGCGCCGCTACGAACACTAGAAAATATACACGAAAGGCAAAAACTCACCGACTTCGATTGTTTTGCTTCTCCTTTCCTTTGCTTTCGATTCTAAGCTTCTAAGGGCCTTCAAAGCTTCACTTTGCAACTGGAATAACACCAAATGGAGCTCCGGCGATTGATTGTGAATTATCCGGCGAAACTTGAATTTCTGACGAGATGATTATGAGGGAGATTGAGCTTCGGATTTGTGCTCAATTCAGCTCCCAAATCCTCCTTTAAATAGCCAAAACTCCAGGGGACAACCAAGGGCACGTGGAGGGCTAAGATCGGAGGTCACCCGATTCTCCGACCATCACGGAGTCAAACCGGCGAGGCAGGGCTAGGCCTGCATCTAGGCGGCGGTCGCTGCCCATTTTGGCCGGCGGTGGTCGCTGCTTTTTGGCGCCACTTGCCAACTTGCCGGGAAGAGGATGACGATGTCAGAGCCTGTCAGGCGGCGGTCGCCGCCTGCCTTACGGCGGTCGCCGCCAAGCCCATTTTTCGTCCGTTTAAGCTTGGAACAATAAGGTCTTAATCCGGGATAAATAATAATCGTACACGAACGAGTATTAAGTCCCAAAATACGTCGATTGTATATTATTTCACTTAGAAAAATATTACAGAGATTAAGAACATTACAGAATGTCTTTCTGTCTCCGAAATTAATTCGACGTACACAACAGACGTTCAGGTAATTTCCAAAATACCCTTACAGAAATACGGAGTATCACATCACCTCCCCCTTAAAAGAAGTTTTGACCCCGAAACTTGGGTTGCAAATAACTCGGGAAAACGTTTGAGCATATCTGCTTCAGTTTCCCATGTTTCCTAAGTAACTTCTTCAGTCCCTGACTTGGACCACAAAATTCGTACCAACGGTACGATCTTGTTGCATAATTGTTTTTCACGATGCTCGAGAATGCGCACATGCATCTCTTCGTAGGTACCATTTGTCTGAATCTCGATGTCCTCGTAGCTCAGCACATGAGACTCATCTGGTACGTATTTCCTTAGCAAGGATACGTGGAACACATTATGTACTGGGTGTGCCGATGGCGGCAATGCCAAGCGGTACGCTAGAGATCCCACTCTATCAAGAATCTCGAATGGTCCCACGTAGCGAGGGTTAAGCTTCCCACGCTTACCAAATCTGAACACACCCTTGGATGGGGATACTTTGACAAATACTTTGTCACCAACCTCGAACTCGACAGTTCTACGCTTTCGATCTGCGTAAGACTTCTGTCGACTTTGGGCGGTCAACATTCTTTGTCTAATCAAAACAATGTCCGAAGTTGTTCTCTCGACCAACTTTGGTCCGAGCAGAATCTTGTCGGCATTCTCATCCCAACAAATCGGAGATATGCATCTGTGACCATACAAAGCTTCAAACGGAGCCATCTTGATAGTAGCATGCCAGCTATTATTGTATGTGAACTCAATCAGACTCATGCTGTCTTCCTAGCTAGTCGGACGATCGAGTACAGATGCTCTTAGTATATCCTCCAAGGACTGGATGGTCCTTTCAGACTGTCCATCCATCTGAGGATGAAACGATTTACTGAATCTCAATTCAGTTCCCATGGCCTTGTAAAGTTCTTGCCAAAATCTTGACATGAACCAGCCATCTCGATCCGATATAATGGTCTTGGGGATATCATGCAAACGGATAATCTCCTTGTGGTAAACTTCTGCTAACTTCTTGGTTTCCCATGTGGTCTTGATGGCTATGAAATGAGCACTTTTCGTAAGCCGGTCCACAATTACCCATATAGCATCTTTTTGACTTCGAGTCTTTGGTAGCCCAGTGATGAAGTCCATGGCGATGTCCTCCCATTTACATTCTGGCACGGGGAGAGGTAGCAACTCACCACCTGGTCTGCGGTATTCGATCTTGACCTTCTGGCAAGTTAAGCATTTTGCCACAAAGTCGGCTACATCCCACTTCATGTTTGGCCACCAAAACTTCGCATGACATTTGATTTAGTTTAGTCTGCGTAGTAAGTAGAGCAACTACTGTCTCGTGCGTTGTCTTCCGTCTCAGTGCATCGGCTACCACGTTAGCCTTGCACGGATGATACAGCAACTCGATGTCGTAGTCCTTAAGCAACTCTAGCCAGCGGCGTTGTCTCATATTCAACTCCTTCTGAGTAAATATATATTTGAGACTCTTCTGATCCGTGAAGACTTGGCATTTCACCCCATAGAGATAATGCCTCCAAATCTTCAGTGCAAAAACTACCGCTGCTAACTCAAGATCGTGTGTCGGATAGTTTTCTTCATAAGTCTTGAGTTGTCTGGATGCGTAAGCAATCACCTTGCCTCTTTGCATCAATACACAACCCAAACCACATTTTGAAGCATCACTATAGACCACATAATCGTCGTTCCCTTCTGGAAGTGCTAACACTGGTGCCGAAGTCAGACATCGTTTCAATTCCTGAAAACTGGCCTCGCACTTGTCATTCCAGACAAATTTCTTGTGGACTTTGCGGAGCAGACCGGTCATAGGTAGAGCGATCTTTGAAAATCCCTCTACGAACCGTCTATAATATCCGGCAAGTCTAAGAAAATTGTGCACCTCCTTCACGTTCTGAGGCTGCTTCCAATTAGCCACAGCTTCAATTTTCTGGGGATCAACCATAACCCCATTTTCATTGATCACATAGCCTAGGAAAGCCACTTCTCTCATCTAGAAGTCACACTTAGACAATTTAGCATACAACTAATTTTGTCTAAGGACTGATAAGGCAATCCGCAGATGTTCCTCGTGAACCTCTTCATTCGGAGAATAGATCAGAATGTCGTCGATGAAGACCACCACGAACTTATCCAAGTACTGGTGAAAACATTGATTCATCAGATCCATGAAGATTGTTGGAGCATTCGTAAGTCCAAAAGGCATTACTACGAACTTATAGTGACCATATCTGGTCCAGAACGCAGTTCTAGGAATGTCTTCCTTACGAATTCTCAGCTGATGATAACCCGATCTCAGGTCGATCTTGGAGAAAACTTTTGCTCCTTGTAATTGATCCAACAGATCATCAATCCTTGGAAAAGGATATTTACTCTTGATCGTGACTTTATTCAACTCGCGATAGTCGATACAAAGTCGAAACGATCCATCTTTCTTCTTGACAAATAAAACCAGAGCACCCCAAGGCGATGCGCTCGGCCTTACATAACCCTTGTTGAGAAGATCCTCGAGTTGCTTCTTCAACTCTTTCATCTCTGCAGGAGCCATCCAGTACGGTGATTTAGAAATCTGCGTCGTATCAGGCTCAAGATCAATAGAAAATTCCACATCACGCTTTGGGGGTAATCTAGGAATTTCTTTCGGAAAGACATCCAACAAATCCCTAACCACAGGAATATCAAGAACTGAAGGTTCATCTTTCGCGGGCGGATCCAGGTAGCAAAGGTACCCGACACAACCTTGTCGTAGTAGCTTAAACACAGCCATCGCATTGATAAGCCTGCCGTTATCAGCGTCATTCTGACCCTTAAACTTGCACACGAACTGGCCCCCAGATGACACCATCACCGTCCTTGAACTAAAGTCGATCACCGCCCCATGACGCGTCAGCCAATCCATATCGAGAATAATGTCGTATGGAGCCATGGCTATACAAATCAAATCTGCCTCGAATTTCATACCCGGAATGGTAATCAGAAATTCAGATAACCGCTTTGTCCCAACCAGACGATCACCATTAGGAAGACTTACAATGAAAGACTCACAAGCTTCGTCGCACACTAATCCTAACTTACTAACACAACTATCCGAAATAAAGGAATGGGTAGCACCCGAATCAAACAGAATGCATACTGAAGTAGAATAAATGTATAAAGTACCTTGTGTAATTGGAGCGTTAGGTCCATCCGCCTCACGCATCTCGTACAGGCATTGACCGTGACCTCCAGAAGCAGCTAGGGTTTTCCCCTTATTCTGAGCAGTTGTTTGCATTGACGAACTAGGAGTCTCAGCTGGCTTGAACCTGGGCCGGTTATTCTGATTAACTGACCCATATTGTGACTCCATTCCCCTCTGCTTTCCCTGCTGACAGAATTTCTGCATATGGCCTCTATGACCACATTCAAAGCATAACTTCTTCTCCTTTGGGCACACAATGCTCTTGTGCCCCGCAGCACCACAATTATAGCACTGGACTGGATTCTTGCTCTGGCCCGTCTACTGCGTTGACCCTCCTTGAGTCGTGTCCGTCTTTGCTCGACCAGACTTAGCAAAGTTAGACGGTGGCGCAGGTCGTTTGAATCCACTCCATTGATTCTGCATCGATCTTAGCCGATTGCGTCTTTTGGTTGACTCCTCCAGAGTCACCTCCAATTTGTAGGATGCATTCACATACTGCTCCAGAGTAGAGCATGTGTGGTGCACCATCAGTGGCTTGATATCTGGGCTCATCCACTCGTGGAAATATCAGATTTTATGTGCCTCGCTGGATATCTCAGGTCCAGCGTACTGTAATAGGTGATTGAACTTGGTCGCAAGCTCGGTTACCTTCAATCCATCCGTTTTAGGGTACAGAAAATCCTTGTATTTCTCCTCCCTCATAGCACGAGAGAAGAAACGGTCTGTCATCTTTGTCTTGAACATCTCCCAGTTCAAAACAGGACTTTCGGCTAAGCCGGTACTCTCCCACCACTCGCTAGCCTCTTCCTTCAACTAAAGAGAAGCTATATGTACTTTCTCAGCTTCAGTACAATCCACATTGCGGAACAGCCGCTCCATGTGGGAAAACCAATGGGTCACCCTGACCGGTTCTCCTTTTTCGTTGTAGCTGTCAGGCCTCATGGAATTAATGGTCTTCAGTGCACGACCATAATTGTTCCGAGTCCTGACTGCATTCTCTTGGAATACACGGTTCACTGGCTCCTCAAATCTGGGAACCGGTGGAGGTATTGGCACACCTTGTGCCTGCGGCACACCTGGTCGCAGTATATCAGTTACTACCTACATAATCATTCCTCGAAATGCTTCCATTGCAGCAACATTTAATACTATTGGAGCGTTGGTCTGACCTTAACCATTGCCCCCAGGATGATTGTTGGAACCTGACTCCTGCTCGTCTTGTCCAACATTTCCTACAGTTGGTCTGGGGTCATTGATTGTCCCAGCACCAGCTCGAATTGTGTTCCTCGTGTTCACCATCTGTTTACCGATCCAGTTCTAAGTATTTTATACATTAATATTATTCAATATACTTAATGTAGCAAAATCACTCAGAGTAGATCAACTTGGTATTTTTATAGATGAACTTGAACTATTTTACAACTACACATTAGCCGATCTCTCGAGCGTCAGGTCAAAATTGCTCGGAGATTGTAGTATTTCACAAAGTATATGCTGCAATACTAGAATATTTACACGATACATGCTGAAATACTAAGAAAATGAAACTACTGCTACAGGCAACGTCGGTCCTTATCACGGTGCTCCGAAACGTTTCCAATACGGTAGACTTCCCATGCAAGGCTTCTTCGGACGGGGTTCTCCATCGGATTCTGACGATGGATTACGCACCCTGCTTGGCCCTGGAACACATGATCCTGGTGTCCCTGGCCTTATCTCAGTCATGGTGAAGTATGGATCATCCAAGTTTGGCTCTCCTAGCCCAGCCCTTTTCTGAGCACTGGCGATCATTTTATCCATCTGGTATTGTTGTTCAGAAGAGATCATCTCGCTTTGGCGAAGGATCTCTCATAGTTCAGATTTCGTCCTCCTTCTCCTTTGAGTAGGGATAGGCTGAGATTCCCTGCCACTTCTTCCAATACCGTACTCGGTATAAAGTGTTTCCCAGTCAGCATCAGACATGAGTGTGTACTCTGGCACTGGTGGCAACTCTTGCATAGGTGGTAACTCTGAACTGGGGTGAATAAATTGCATCCTCGGTTCCTGACTATCCACCAGCAAGTGCCTCAAGTCATCGGACTCCTGGTTCTGCCCGTTGAGGTCCATCTCGGTATCCTCCTCGGGATCATCCTCGATGGGGTCCTCTTCCTTGTCGGGGTCTTCCTCTATGGGGTCCTCTTCTTCATCTTCCTCCTCGCTCCCTTCATGAATCATTTCTATCTGGTAATCGTCATTATAGTACCCTCTCGCGTACCTAGACGATTCATCTTCTTGCATTGCTTCCTCCCTTGGTGGCTCAACTGGTGCTGCCACAGGAACTACAGCATTCCTTGACACCGGGACTACCGACTCAGGAAGCACATGCTTGATCTCCTCAGGTGGGCTGCTTGGTTCTTCAACCTCGAAGCACCCCTGGGGTATTGGGAAGTCGAGCCTTCCTGGAGATGGTGAATCCATCTCGACATCTACTGAATCCCTCTTATGAGAAAGACACGCACCCATATCCTACAGGATAACGAGGAAGGAATTAGTCTTTCTAGACATAGAAGCAAGCTTACTACATCAGACTATAGATAGAAGACATGACTATGAACGGTGTTTTATTTTCAAATTCTTTTCATTTTGAAAATTCAGAGCCCTTTTGAAAATACTTTTCAATTGAAAATGAGTAATTGGTTTTCAAATACCCAATCCGTTCTAAAACTTAGGCTCTGAAACCACAATTGTAACACCCCCAAATCTTAACCCATTTGGAAAGGTATTACCGCCAGTGACCTCGGTTTTCCTCACCGAAGCCACCCAAGGCTTTACCGTTTTAAATACAATCCATGAAACACTTTGATACAAAATCATCATGATATTCGATTAAAGCATGAGTCCCGGAATTACATCCCAATTTCGAATATGACTAAATACAGAGTTAAACAAAATACAGCGGAAGTCTTTACAAAAAGGGGTTGTGATCGCCATGATCACCTGCCCAAGGTTCTCAACCTGATTAAAACATTGAAAACATCCAAAAACCACTGTCGTCTTCATAGTCATTCTAGTCTCCTCATATATGTGCTCTATCTGATGTGCCGAATCGAACGGATGACACCAGCCAACCATGCAGAGAACAATTTTGGTTGGTTAGTCTAATGAAAGACCAAGCAAGGGCACAAAGCAGAAGGTTCGAAGTAGTCGTATTAGGTTAGACTCATCGTCCCTCGAATAACAGTCGAGTACGATAGTCAACCACCATACTGCTACTGGAATACAGCAAAAGGCATGCACGAGAGAAGATTCTGGAAGACCGAGTCTTCCCAGAAATCAACTCGAAAGAAGACTCCAACGAAATGAGTCTTATAGGAAGATATGACAAAGTCTGGAACATCACAGAATTACAGTATCGCATTCGAGCGACTAAAAGTTAAGATGAGCTTTCCTAGCTGCACTAGCGCCTAGCTGCACTACTCGCCCAAGGTATATTAATTATGTGCGACAACGGCACTTATCTTATGATATTATCAAACGCACAACACGTTATCAGCTTTTAGATATATGTTTCGTCATGAGGGACATATATCGAAGGGAATCCTTCCCAAGGTTTGTGACACTAGCTAAGTGCACCACCTCTATACTAGTGTATCAGAGGTTGGGTCATGACCATCCATTTGGTATTAGGTGGGGTCTAGCCACCTATCTACCAAATTATAAAGAAACGACTGGATTCCAACCAGTCCAACATTCCTAACTATTAGTGCTAACTAAACAATTCAAGCACAACAATAGTCCACAAACATCAACATAACTGCCCTCAAGGCTAACAACATAAATATATATTCATAATAGCGTTGTTCTAACAGATATACAACCTATTATAATATCATATTTTAGTTTTCCAAAACAATTAACAAAACTGTTCCCAGACGAACACAGTATTCATTCCAAATTAATTACTCAATTAAACAACTGATAATTAATGGAACCATGGAATGATGAGCAAGAGCGAACCGCCACTTTCCTTAAATCCGCATAAGCTTAAACGAAGCTAGGTACGACGACAACTGGTTTTCGGGCTCGAAGCAGGGACAGATCTGGCAACACAGATTCCTTTGGATCGACCCATAAAGAAACCCTAAGTTAGATTATACAACAACGAGTACGAATCTAAAGAATAACGAAAGGAATCGAAAGGAACGAAGCCCGATCGAAAGCCACAGAATCCAAGGCCGAAACAAGCCAAGAGCTTTTGGGCGGCGGTCGCCGCCTGCCTTACGACGGCCTAGGAAAGCCACTTCTCTCATCTAGAAGTCACACTTAGACAATTTAGCATACAGCTCATTTTGTCTAAGGACTGATAAGGCAATCCGCAGATGTTCCTCGTGAACCTCTTCATTCGGAGAATAGATCAGAATGTCGTCGATGAAGACCACCACGAACTTATCCAAGTACTGGTGAAAACATCGATTCATCAGATCCATGAAGATTGTTGGAGCATTCGTAAGTCCAAAAGGCATTACTACGAACTCATAGTGACCATATCTGGTCCGGAACGCAGTTCTAGGAATGTCTTCCTTACGAATTCTCAGCTGATGATAACCCGATCTCAGGTCGATCTTGGAGAAAACGTTTGCTCCTTGTAACTGATCCAACAGATCATCAATCCTTGGCAAAGGATATTTATTCTTGATCGTGACTTTATTCAACTCGCGATAGTCAATACAAATTCGAAACGATCCATCTTTCTTCTTGACAAATAAAACCGGAGCACCCCAAGGCGATGCGCTCGGCCTTACATAACCCTTGTCGAGAAGATCCTCGAGTTGCTTCTTCAACTCTTTCATCTCTGCAGGAGCCATTCGGTACGGTGATTTAGAAATCGGCGCCGTATCAGGCTCAAGATCAATAGAAAATTCCACATCACGCTTTGGGGGTAATCCAGGAATTTCTTCCGGAAAGACATCCGAAAAATCCCTAACCACAGGAATATCAAGAACTGAAGGTTCATCTTTCGCGGGCGGATCCAGGTAGCAAAGGTACCCGACACAACCTTGTCGTAGTAGCTTAAACGCAGCCATCGCATTGATAAGCATGCCGTTATCAGCGTCATTCTGACCCTTAAACCTGCACACGAACTGGCCCCCAGATGACACCGTCACCGTCCTTCAACTAAAGTCGATCACCGCCCCATGACGCGTCAGCCAATCCATACCGAGAATAATGTCGTATGGAGCCATGGCTATACAAATCAAATCTTCCTCGAATTTCTTACCCTGAATGGTAATCGGAAATTCAGACAACCGCTTCGTCCCAACCAGGCAATCACCATTAGGAAGACTTACAACGAAAGACTCACAAGCTTCGTCGCACACTAATCCTAACTTACTAACACAACTATCCGAAATAAAGGAATGGGTAGCACCCGAATCAAACAGAATGCATACTGAAGTAGAATAGAGGTATAAAGTACCTTATGCAATTGGAGCGTTAGGTCCATCCGCCTCACGCATCTCGTACAGGCGTTGACCGTGACCTCCAGAAGAAGTTGGGGCTTTCCCCTTATTCTGAGCAGTTGTTTGCATTGACGGACTAGGAGTCTCAGCTGGCTTGAACCTGGGCCGGTTATTCTGATTAACTCACCCATATTGTGATTCCATTCCCCTCTGCTTTCCCTGCTGACAGAATTTCTGCATATGGCCTCTATGACCACATTCAAAGCATAACTTCTTCTCCTTTGGGCACACAATGCTCTTGTGCCCCGCAGCACCACAATTATAGCACTGGACTGGATTCTTGCTCTGGCCCGTCTGCTGCGTTGACCCTCCTTGAGTCGTTTCCGTCTTTGCTCGACCAGACTTAGCAAAGTTAGACGGTGGCGCAGGTCGCTTGAATCCACTCCCTTGATTCTGCATCGATCTTAGCCGATTGCGTTTTTTGGTTGACTCCTCCAGAGTCACCTCCAATTTGTAGGATGCATTCACATACTGCTCCAGAGTAGAGCATGTGTGGTGCACCATCAGTGGCTTGATATCTGGGCCCATCCACTCATGGAAATACCAGATTTTATGTGCCTCGTTGGATATCTCAGGTCCAGCGTACTGTAAGAGGTGATTGAACTTGGTCGCAAGCTCGGTTACCTCCAATCCATCCGTTTTAGGGTACAGAAACTCCTTGTGTTTCTCCTCCCTCATAGCACGAGAGAAGAAACGGTCTGTCAACTTTGTCTTGAACATCTCCCAGTTCAAAACAGGACTTTCAGCTAAGTTGGTACTCTCCCACCACTCGCTAACCTCTTCCTTCAACTGAAGAGAAGCAATATGTACTTTCTCAGCTTCAGTACAATCCACATTGCGGAACAGCCGCTCCATGTGGGAAAACCAATGGGTCACCCTGACCGGTTCTCCTTTTCCGTTGTAGCTGTCAGGCCTCATGGAATTAATGGTCTTCAGTGCACGACCATAATTGTCCCGAGTCCTGACTGCATTCTCTTGGAATACACGGTTCACTGGCTCCTCAAATCTAGGAATCGGTGGAGGTATTGGCACACCTTGTGCCTGCGGCACACCTGGTCGCAGTATATCAGTTACTGCCTACATAATCATTCCTCGAAATGCTTCCATTGCAGCAGCATTTAATACTATTGGAGCGTTGGTCTGACCTTGACCATTGCCCCAAGGATGATTGTTGGAACCTGACTCCTGCTCGTCTTGTCCAACATTTCCTATAGTTGGTCTAGGGTCATTGCTTGTCCCAGCACCAGCTCGAATTGTGTTCCTCGTGTTCACCATCTGTTTACTCATCCAGTTCTAAGTATTTTATACATTAATATTATTCAATATACTTAATGTAGCAAAATCACTCAGAGTAGATCAACTTGGTATTTTTATAGATGAACTTGAACTATTTTACAACTGCACATTAGCCGATCTCCCGAGTGTCAGGTCAAAATTGCTCGGAGATTGTAGTATTTCACAAAGTACATGCTGCAATACTAGAATATTTACACGGTACATGCTGAAATACTAAGAAAAGGAAACTACTGCTACAGGCAACGTCGGGGTTCTCCATTGGATTCTGACGATGGACTACGCACCCTGCTTGGCCCTGGAACACATGATCCTGGTGTCCCTGGCCTTATCTCAGTCATGGTGAAGTATGGATCATCCAAGTTTGGCTCTCCTAGCCCAGCCCTTTTCTGAGCACTGGCGATCATTTTATCCATCTGCTATTGTTCTTCAGAAGAGATCATCTCGCTTTGGCGAAGGATCTCTCGTAGTTCAGATTTCGTCCTCCTTCTCCTTTGAGTAGGGATAGGCTGAGATTCCCTGCCACTTCTTCCAATACCGTACTCGGTATAAAGTGTTTCCCAGTCAGCATCAGACATGAGTGTGTACTCTGGCACTGGTGGCAACACTTGCACAGGTGGTAACTCTAAACTGGGGTGAATAAATTTCATCCTCGGTTCCTGACTATCCACCAGCAAGTGCCTCAAGTCATCGGACTCATGGTTCTGCCCGTTGAGGTCCATCTCGGTATCCTCCTCGGGATCATCCTCGATGGGGTCCTCTTCCTTGTCGGGGTCTTCCTCTATGGGGTCCTCTTCTTAATCTTCCTCCTCGCTCCCTTCAGGAATCATTTCTATCTGGTAATCGTCATTGTAGTACTCTCTCGCGTACCTAGACGATTCATCTTCTTGCATTGCTTCCTCCCTTGGTGGCTCAACTGGTGCTGCCACAGGAACTACAGCATTCCTTGACACCGGGACTACCGACTCAGGAAGCACATGCTTGATCTCCTCAGGTGGGCTGCTTGGTTCTCCAACCTCGAAGCACCCCTGGGGTATTGGGAAGTCGAGCCTTCCTGGAGATGGTGAATCCATCTCGGCATCTACCGAGTCCCTCTTATGAGAAAGACACGCACCCATATCCTACAGGATAACGAGGAAGGAATTAGTCTTTCTAGACATAAAAGCAAGCTTACTACATCAGACTATGGATAGAAGACATGACTATGAACGGTGTTTTATTTTCAAATTCTTTTCATTTTGAAAATTCAGAGCCCTTTTGAAAATACTTTTCAATTGAAAACGAGTAATTGGTTTTCAAATACCCAACCCGTTCTAAAACTTAGGCTCTGATACCACAACTGTAACACCCCCAAATCTTAACCCATTTGGAAAGGTATTACCGCCAGTGACCACGGTTTTCCTCACCGAAGCCACCCAAGGCTTTACCATTTTAAATACAATCCATGAAACACTTTGATACAAAATCATCATGATATTCGATTAAAGCATGAGTCCCGGAATTACATCCCAATTCCGAATAGGACTAAATACAGAGTTAAACAAAATACAGCGGAAGTCTTTCTTAAAATATACAAAAAGAGGTTGTGATCGCCATGATCACCTGCCCAAGGTTCTCAACCTGATTAAAACATTGAAAACATCCAAAAACCACTGTCGTCTTCATAGTCATTCTAGTCTCCTCATATATGTGCTCTATCTGATGTGCCGACTCGAACGGATGACACCAGCCAACCATGCAGAGAACAATTTTGGTTGGTTAGTCTAATGAAAGACCAAGCAAGGGCACAAAGCAGAAGGTTCGAAGTAATCGTATTAGGTTAGACAAACCGTCCCTCGAATAACAGTCGAGTACGATAGTCAACCATCATACTGCTACTGGAATACAGCAAAAGGCATGCACGAGAGAAGATTCTGGAAGACCGAGTCTTCCCAGAAATCAACTCGAAAGAAGACTCTAACGAAATGAGTCTTATAGGAAGATATGACAAAGTCTGGAACATCACAGAATTACAGTATCGCATTCGAGCGACTAAAAGTTAAGACGAGCTTTCCTAGCTGCACTAGCACCTAGCTGCACTACTCGCCCAAGGTATATTAATTATGTGCGACAACGGCACTTATCTTATGATATTATCAAACGCACAACACGTTATAAGCTTTTAGATATATGTTTTGTCATGAGGGACATATATCGAAGGGAATCTTTCCCAAGGTTTGTGACACTAGCTAAGTACACCACCTCTATACTCGTGTATCAGAGGTTGGGTCATGACCATCCATGTGGTACTAGGTGGGGTCTAGCCACCTCTCTACCAAATTATAAAGAAATGACTGGATTCCAACCAGTCCAACGTTCCTAACTATTAGTGCTAACTAAACAATTCAACCACAACAATAGTCCACAAACATCAACATAACTGCCCTCAAGGCTAACAATATAAATATATATTCATAATAGCGTTGTTCTAACAGATATACAACCTATTATAATATCATATTTTAGTTTTCCAAAACAATTAACAAAACTGTTCCCAGACGAACACAGTATTCATTCCAAATTAATTACTCAATTAAACAACTGATAATTAATGGAAACATGGAATGATGAGCAAGAGCGAACCGCCACTTGCCTTAAATCCGCATAAGCTTAAACGAAGCTAGGTACGACGACAACTGGTTTCCGGGCTCGAAGCAGGGACAGATCTGGCAACACAGATTCCTTCGAATCGACCCATAAAGAAACCCTAAGTTAGATTCTACAACAACGAGTACGAATCTAAAGAATAACGAAAGGAATCGAAACGAACGAAGCCCGATGGAAATCCACAAAAGCCAAGGCCGAAACAAGACAAGAACTTTTGGGCGGCGGTCGCCGCCTGCCTTACGGCGGGCGCCGCTACGAACACTAGAAAATATACACGAGAGGCAAAAACTCACCGACTTCGATTGTTTTGCTTCTCCTTTCCTTTGCTTTCGATTCTAAGCTTCTAAGGGCCTCCAAAGCTTCACTTTGCAACTGGAATAACACCAAATGGAGCTCCGGCGATTGATTGTGAATTATCCGGCGAAACTTGAATTTCTGACGAGATGATTGTGAGGGAGATTGAGCTTCGGATTTGTGCTCAATTCAGCTCCCAAATCCTCCTTTAAATAGCCAAAACACCAGGGGACAAACAAGGGCACGTGGAGGGCTAAGATTGGAGGTCACCCGATTTGCCGACCATCACGGAGTCAAACCGGCGAGGCAGGGCTAGGCCTGCATCTAGGCGGCGGTCGCTGCCCATTTTGGCCGGCGGCGGTCGCTGCTTTTTGGCGCCACTTGCCAACTTGCCGGGAAGAGGATGACGATGTCAGAGCCTGTCAGGCGGCGGTCGCCGCCAAGCCCATTTTTCGTCCGTTTAAGCTTGGAACAATAAGGTCTTAATCCGGGATAAATAATAATCGTATACGAACGAGTATTAAGTCCCAAAATACGTCGATTGTATATTATTTCACTTAGAAAAATATTACAGAGATTAAGAACATTACAAAATGTCTTTCTGGCTCCGAAGATAAATCGACGTACACAACAGACGTTCCGGTAATTTCCAAAATACCCTTACAGAAATACGGGGTATCACATCACCCCCCCCCCCCCTTAAAAGAAGTTTTGACCCCGAAACTTGGGTCGCAAATAACTCGGGAAAATGTCTGACATATCTGCTTCAGTTTCCCATGTTTCCTAAGTAACTTCTTCAGTCCCTGACTTGGACCACAGAATTCGTACCAACGGTACGATCTTGTTGCACAATTGTTTTTCACGACGCTCGAGAATGCGCATAGGCATCTCTTCGTAGGTACCATTTGTCTGAATCTTGATGTCCTCGTAGCTCAGCACATGAGACTCATCTGGTACGTATTTCCTTAGCAAGGATACGTGGAACATATTATGCACTGGGTGTGCCGATGGTGGCAATGCCAACTGGTACACTAGAGATCCCACTCTATCAAGAATCTCGAATGGTCCCACGTAGCGAGGGTTAAGCTTCCCACGCTTACCAAATCTGAACACACCCTTGGATGGGGATACTTTGACAAATACTTTGTCACCAACCTCGAACTCGACAGTTCTACGCTTTCGATCTGCATAAGACTTTTGTCGACTTTGGGCGGTCAACATTCTTTGTCTAATCAAAACAATGTCCGAAGTTGTTCTCTCGACCAACTTTGGTCCGAGCAGAATCTTGTCGGCATTCTCATCCCAACAAATCGGAGATATGCATATGTGACCATACAAAGCTTTGAACGGAGCCATCTTGATAGTAGCATGCCAGCTATTATTGTATGTGAACTCAATCAGACTCAGGCTGTCTTCCCAGCTAGTCGGACGATCGAGTACAAATGCTTTTAGTACATCCTCCAAGGACTGGATGGTCCTTTTAGACTGTCCATCCGTCTGATGATGAAACGTTGTACTGAATCTCAATTCAGTTCCCATGGCCTTGTGAAGTTCTTGCCAAAATCTTGACATGAACCAGCCATCTCGATCTGATATAATGGTCTTGGGGATACCATGCAAATGGATAATCTCCTTATGGTAAACTTTTGCTAACTTTTGGGTTTCCCATGTGGTCTTGATGGCTATGAAGTGAGCACTTTTCGTAAGCCGGTCCAGAATTACCCATATAGCATCTTTTTGACTTCGAGTCTTTGGTAGCCCAGTGATGAAGTCCATGGCGATGTCCTCCCATTTCCATTCTGGCACGGGGAGAGGTAGCAACTCACCACCTGGTCTGCGGTGTTCGATCTTGACCTTCTGGCAAGTTAAGCATTTTGCCACGAAGTCGGCTATATCCCACTTCATGTTTGGCCACCAAAACTTCTTCCGAAGATCCTTGTACATATTGCTAGATCCAGGATGTACAGAATAAGCTGAAGAATGAGCTTCTCTCATTACTAACTGACGAAGACCTTCTGTGTCAGGCACACAGATCCGGTCATGAAACCAGAGTGATCCATCATCCTGAATCACAAAACTGGGAGCCTTCCCATCCATTACTTCACTGCTTAACTTCACCAAGATTATGTCATCGACTTGCCTTTCTTTGATTTGATCTAGTAGCGTAGCCTGAATTTCCAGCATAGTCAGGTACCCTCTACGTTGATCATACAAGACTTCAGCTTCGCATGACATTTGATTTAGTTTAGTCTGCACAGTAAGTAGAGCAACTACTGTCTCGTGCGTTGTCTTCCGGCTCAGTGCATCGGCTACCACGTTAGCCTTGCACGGATGATACAGCAACTCAATGTCGTAGTCCTTAAGCAACTCTAGCCAGCGGCGTTGTCTCATATTCAACTCCTTCTGAGTAAATATATATTTGAGACTCTTCTGATCTTTGAAGACTTGGCATTTCACCCAATAGAGATAATGCCTCCAAATCTTCAGTGCAAAAACTACCGCTGCTAACTCAAGATCGTGTGTCGGATAGTTTTCTTCATAAGTCTTGAGTTGTCTGGATGCGTAAACAATCACCTTGCCTCTTTGCATCAATACAAAACCCAAACCACATTTTGAAGCATCACTATAGACCACATAATCGTCGTTCCCTTCTGGAAGTGCTAACACTGGTGCCGAGGTCAGACGTCGTTTCAATTCCTGAAAACTGGCCTCGCACTTGTCATTCCAGACAAATTTCTTGTGGACTTTGCGGAGCAGACCGGTCATAGGTAGAGCGATCTTTGAAAATCCCTCTATGAACCGTCTATAATATCCGGCAAGTCTAAGAAAAATGTGCACCTCCTTCACGTTCTGAGGCTGCTTCCAATTATCCACAGCTTCAGTTTTCTGGGGATCAACCATAACCCCATTCTCGATGATCACATGGCCTAGGAAAGCCACTTCTCTCATCTAGAAGTCACACTTAGACAATTTAGCATACAGCTCATTTTGTCTAAGGACTGATAAGGCAATCCGCAGATGTTCCTCGTGAACCTCTTCATTCGGAGAATAGATCAGAATGTCGTCGATGAAGACCACCACGAACTTATCCAAGTACTGGTGAAAACATCGATTCATCAGATCCATGAAGATTGTTGGAGCATTCGTAAGTCCAAAAGGCATTACTACGAACTCATAGTGACCATATCTGGTCCGGAATGCAGTTCTAGGAATGTCTTCCGTACGAATTCTCAGCTGATAATAACCCGATCTCAGGTCGATCTTGGATAAAACTTTTGCTCCTTGTAATTGATCCAACAGATCATCAATCATTGCCAAAGGATATTTATTCTTGATCGTGACTTTATTCAACTCGCGATAGTCGATACAAAGTCGAAATGATCCATCTTTCTTCTTGACAAATAAAACCGGAGCACCCCAAGGCGATGCACTCGGCCTTACATAACCCTTGTCAAGAAGATCCTCGAGTTGCTTCTTCAACTCTTTCATCTCTGCAGGAGCCATCCGGTACGGTGATTTAGAAATCGGCGCCGTATCAGGCTCAAGATCAATAGAAAATTCCACATCACGCTTTGGGGGTAATCTAGGAATTTCTTCCGGAAAGACATCCGAAAAATCCCTAACCACAGGAATATCAAGAACTGAAGGTTCATCTTTCGCGGGAGGATCCAGGTAGCAAAGGTACCCGACACAACCTTGTCATAGTAGCTTAAACACAGCCATCGCATTGATAAGCCTGCCGTTATCAGTGTCATTCTGACCCTTAAACTTGCACACGAACTGGCCCCCAGATGACACCGTCACCGTCCTTGAACTAAAGTCGATCACCGCCCCATGACGCGTCAGCCAATCCATATCGAGAATAATGTCGTATGGAGCCATGGCTATACAAATCAAATCTGCCTCGAATTACTTACCCTGAATGGTAATCGGAAATTCAGACAACCGCTTCGTCCCAACCAGACGATCACCATTAGGAATACTTACAACGAAAGACTCACAAGCTTCGTCGCACACTAATCCTAACTTACTAACACAACTATCCGAAATAAAGGAATGGGTAGCACCCGAATCAAACAGAATGCATACTGAAGTAGAATAAAGGTATAAAGTACCTTGTGCAATTGGAGCGTTAGGTCCATCCGCCTCACGCATCTCGTACAGGTGTTGACCGTGACCTCCAGAAGCAGATGGGGCTTTCCCCTTATTCTGAGCAGTTGTTTGCATTGACGGACTAGGAGTCTCAGCTGGCTTGAACCTGGGCCGGTTATTCTGATTAACTGACCCATATTGTGACTCAATTCCCCTCTGCTTTCCCTGCTGACAGAATTTCTGCATATGGCCTCTATGACCACATTCAAAGCATAACTTCTTCTCCTTTGGGCACACAATGCTCGTGTGCCCCGCAGCACCACAATTATAGCACTGGACTGGATTCTTGCTCTGGCCCGTCTGCTGCGTTGACCCTCCTTGAGTCGTGTCCATCTTTGCTCGACCAGACTTAGCAAAGTTAGACGGCGGCGCAGGTCGCTTGAATCCACTCCCTTGATTCTGCATCGATCTTAGCCGATTGCGTCTTTTGGTTGACTCCTCCAGAGTCACCTCCAATTTGTAGGATGCATTCACATACTGCTCCAGAGTAGAGCATGTGTGGTGCACCATCAGTGGCTTGATATCTGGGCTCATCCACTTGTGGAAATACCAGATTTTATGTGCCTCGCTGGATATCTCAGGTCCAGCGTACTGTAAGAGGTGATTGAACTTGGTCGCAAGCTCGATTACCTTCAATCCATCCATTTTAGGGTACAGAAACTCCTTGTGTTTCTCCTCCCTCATAGCACGAGAGAAGAAACGGTCTGTCATCTTTGTCTTGAACATCTCCCAGTTCAAAACAGGACTTTCAGCTAAGCCGGTAATCTCCCACCACTCGCTAGCCTCTTCCTTCAACTGAAGAGAAGCTATATGTACTTTCTCAGCTTCAGTACAATCCACATTGCGGAACAGCCGCTCCATGTGGGAAAACCAATGGGTCACCCTGACCGGTTCTCCTTTTCCGTTGTAGCTGTCAGGCCTCATGGAATTAATGGTCTTCAGTGCACGACCATAATTGTCCCGAGTCCTGACGGCATTCTCTTGGAATACACGGTTCACTGGCTCCTCAAATCTGGGAACCGGTGGAGGTATTGGCACACCTTGTGCCTGCGGCACACCTGGTCGCAGTATATCAGTTACTGCCTACATAATCATTCCTCGAAATGCTTCCATTGTAGCAGCATTTAATACTATTGGAGCGTTGGTCTGACCTTGACCATTGCCCCCAGGATGATTGTTGGAACCTGACTCCTGCTCGTCTTGTCCAACATTTCCTACAGTTGGTCTGGGGTCATTGCTTGTCCCAACACCAGCTCGAATTGTGTTCCTCGTGTTCACCATCTGTTTACCGATCCAGTTCTAAGTATTTTATACATTAATATTATTCAATATACTTAATGTAGCAAAATCACTCAGATTAGATCAACTTGGTATTTTTATAGATGAACTTGAACTATTTTACAACTGCACATTAGCCGATCTCCCAAGCGTCAGGTCAAAATTGCTCGGAGATTGTAGTATTTCACAAAGTACATGCTGCAATACTAGAATATTTATACGGTACATGCTGAAATACTAAGAAAAGGAAACTACTGCTACAGGCAACGTCGGTCCTTATCACGGTGCTCCGAAACGTTTCCTATACGATAGACTTCCCATGCAAGGCTTCTTCGGACGGGGTTCTCCATCGGATTCTGACGATGGACTACGCACCCTGCTTGGTCCTGGAACACATGATCCTGGTGTCCCTGGCCTTATCTCAGTCATGGTGAAGTATGGATCATCCAAGTTTGGCTCTCCTAGCCCAGCCCTTCTCTGAGCACTGGCGATCATTTTATCCATCTGGTATTGTTGTTCAGAAGAGATCATCTCGCTTTGGCGAAGGATCTCTCGTAGTTCAGATTCCGTCCTCCTTCTCCTTTGAGTAGGGATAGGCTGAGATTCCCTGCCACTTCTTCCAATACCGTACTCGGTATAAAGTGTTTCCCAGTCAGCATCAGACATGAGTGCGTACTCTGGCACTGGTGGCAACTCTTGCACAGGTGGTAACTCTGAACTGGGGTGAATAAATTGCCCCGGTTCCTGACTATCCACCAGCAAGTGCCTCAAGTCATCGGACTCCTGGTTCTGCCCGTTGAGGTCCATCTCGGTATCCTCCTCGGGATCATCCTCGATGGGGTCCTCTTCCTTGTCGGGGTCTTCCTCTATGGGGTCCTCTTCTTCATCTTCCTCCTCGCTCCCTTCAGGAATCATTTCTATCTGGTAATCGTCATTGTAGTACCCTCTCGCGTACCTAGACGATTCATCTTCTTGCATTGCTTCCTCCCTTGGTGGCTCAACTGGTGCTGCCACAGGAACTACAGCATTCCTTGACACCGGGACTACCGACTCAGGAAGCACATGCTTGATCTCCTCAGGTGGGCTGCTTGGTTCTCCAACCTCGAAGCACCCCTGGGGTATTGGGAAGTCGAGCCTTCCTGGAGATGGTGAATCCATCTCGGCATCTACCGAGTCCCTCTTATGAGAAAGACACGCACCCATATCCTACAGGATAACGAGGAAGGAATTAGTCTTTCTAGACATAGAAGCAAGCTTACTACATCAGACTATGGATAGAAGACATGACTATGAACGGTGTTTTATTTTCAAATTCTTTTCATTTTGAAAATTCAGAGCCCTTTTGAAAATACTTTTCAATTGAAAACGAGTAATTGGTTTTCAAATACCCAACCCGTTCTAAAACTTAGGCTCTGATACCACAACTGTAACACCCCCAAATCTTAACCCATTTGGAAAGGTATTACCGCCAGTGACCTCGGTTTTCCTCACCGAAGCCACCCAAGGCTTTACCGTTTTAAATACAATCCATGAAACACTTTGATACAAAATCATCATGATATTCGATTAAAGCATGAGTCCCGGAATTACATCCCAATTCCGAATAGGACTAAATACAGAGTTAAACAAAATACAGCGGAAGTCTTTCTTAAAATATACAAAAAGGGGTTGTGATCGCCATGATCACCTGCCCAAGGTTCTCAACCTGATTAAAACATTGAAAACATCCAAAAACCACTGTCGTCTTCATAGTCATTCTAGTCTCCTCATATATGTGCTCTATCTAATGTGCCGAATCGAACGGATGACACCAGCCAACCATGCAGAGAACAACTTTGGTTGGTTAGTCTAATGAAAGACCAAGCAAGGGCACAAAGCAGAAAGTTTGAAGTAGTCGTATTAGGTTAGACTCATTGTCCCTCGAATAACAGTCGAGAACGATAGTCAACCACCATACTGCTACTGGAATACAGCAAAAGGCATGCACGAGAGAAGATTCTGGAACACCGAGTCTTCCCAGAAATCAACTCGAAAGAAGACTCCAACGAAATGAGTCTTATAGGAAGATATGACAAAGTCTGGAACATCACAGAATTACAGTATCGCATTCGAGCGACTAAAAGTTAAGACGAGCTTTCCTAGCTGCACTAGCGCCTAGCTGCACTACTCGCCCAAGGTATATTAATTATGTGCGACAACGGCACTTATCTTATGATATTATCAAACACACAACACGATATAAGCTTTTAGATATATGTTTCGTCATGAGGAACATATATCGAAGGGAATCTTTCCCAAGGTTTGTGACACTAGCTAAGTGCACCACCTCTATACTCGTGTATCAGAGGTTGGGTCATGACCATCCATGTGGTATTAGGTGGGGTCTAGCCACCTCTCTACCAAACTATAACGAAACGACTGGATTCCAACCAGTCCAACGTTCCTAACTATTAGTGCTAACTAAACAATTCAAGCACAACAATAGTCCACAAACATCAACATAACTGCCCTCAAGGCTAACAACATAAATATATATTCATAATAGCGTTGTTCTAACAGATATACAACCTATTATAATATCATATTTTAGTTTTCCAAAACAATTAACAAAATTGTTCCCAGACGAACACAGTATTCATTCCAAATTAATTACTCAATTAAACAACTGATAATTAATGGAAACATGGAATGATGAGCAAGAGCGAACCGCCACTTGCCTTAAATCCGCATAAGCTTAAACGAAGCTAGGTACGACGACAACTGGTTTCCTGGTTCGAAGAAGAGACAGATCTGGCAACACAGATTCCTTCGGATCGACCCATAAAGAAACCCTAAGTTAGATTCTACAACAACGAGTATGAATCTAAAGAATAACGAAAGGAATCGAAAGGAATGAAGCCCGATCGAAAGCCACAGAAGCCAACGCCGAAACAAGCCAAGAGCTTTTGGGCGGCGGTCGCCGCCTGCCTTACGGCGGGCACCGCTGTTCGTGGCGGCGGTCGCCGCCTGCCTTACGGCGGGCGCCGCTACGAACCTAGAAAATATACACGAGAGGCAAAAACTCACCGACTTCGATTGTTTTGCTTCTCCTTTCCTTTGCTTTCGATTCTAAGCTTCTAAGGGCCTCCAAAGCTTCACTTTGCAACTGGAATAACACCAAATGGAGCTCCGGCGATTGATTGTGAATTATCTGGCGAAACTTGAATTTCTGACGAGATGATTGTGAGGGAGATTGAGCTTCGGATTTGTGCTCAATTCAGCTCCCAAATCCTCCTTTAAATAGCCAAAACTCCAGGGGACAACCAAGGGCACATGGAGGGCTAAGATCGGAGGTCACCCGATTCGCCGACCATCACGGAGTCAAACCGGCAAGGTAGGACTAGGCCTGCATCTAGGCGGCAGTCGCTGCCCATTTTGGCCGGAGGCGGTCGCTGCTTTTTGGCGCCACTTGCCAACTTGCCGGGAAGAGGATGACGATGTCAGAGCCTGTCAGGCGGCGGTCGCCGCCTGCCGTACGGCGGTCGCCGCCAAGCCCATTTTTCGTCCGTTTAAGCTTGGAACAATAAGGTCTTAATCCGGGATAAATAATAATCGTACATGAACGAGTATTAAGTCCCAAAATACGTCGATTGTATATTATTTCACTTAGAAAAATATTACAAAGATTAAGAACATTACAAAATGTCTTTCTGTCTTCGAAATTAAATCGACGTACACAACAGACGTTCAGGTAATTTCCAAAATACCCTTATAGAAATACGGGGTATCACATCACCTCCCCCTTAAAAGAAGTTTTGACCCCAAAACTTGGGTCGCAAATAACTCGGGAAAACGTCTGAGCATATCTGCTTCAGTTTCCCATGTTTCCTAAGTAACTTCTTCAGTCCCTGACTTGGACCACAGAATTCGTACCAACGGTACGATCTTGTTGCACAATTGTTTTTCACGACGCTCGAGAATGCGCACAGGCATCTCTTCGTAGGTACCATTTGTCTGAATCTCGATGTCCTCGTAGCTCAGCACATGAGACTCATCTGGTACGTATTTCCTTAGCAAGGATACGTGGAACAGATTATGCACTGGGTGTGCCGATGGCGGCAATGCCAAGCGGTACGCTAGAGATCCCACTCTATCAAGAATCTCGAATGGTCCCACATAGCGAGGGTTAAGCTTCCCACGCTTACCAAATCTGAACACACCCTTGGATGGGGATACTTTGACAAATACTTTGTCACCAACCTCGAACTCGACAGTTCTACGCTTTCGATCTGCGTAAGACTTCTGTCGACTTTGGGCGGTCAACATTCTTTGTCTAATCAAAACAATGTCCGAAGTTGTTCTCTCGACCAACTTTGGTCCGAGCAGAATCTTGTCGGCATTCTCATCCCAACAAATCGGAGATATGCATCTGTGACCATACAAAGCTTCGAACGGAGCCATCTTGATAGTAGCATGCCAGCTATTATTGTATGTAAACTCAATCAGACTCAGGCTGTCTTCTCAGCTAGTCGGACGATCGAGTACAGATGCTCTTAGTATATCCTCCAAGGACTGGATGGTCCTTTCAGACTGTCCATCCATCTGAGGATGAAACGCTGTACTGAATCTCAATTCAGTTCCCATGACCTTGTGAAGTTCTTGCCAAAATCTTGACATGAACCAGCCATCTCGATCCGATATAATGGTCTTGGGGATACCATGCAAACGGATAATCTCCTTGTGGTAAACTTCTGCTAACTTCTGGGTTTCCCATGTGGTCTTGATGGCTATGAAATGAGCACTTTTCATAAGTCGGTCCACAATTACCCATATAGCATCTTTTTGACTTCGAGTCTTTGGTAGCCCAGTGATGAAGTCCATGGCGATGTCCTCCCATTTCCATTCTGGCACGGGGAGAGGTAGCAACTCACCACCTGGTCTGCGGTGTTCGATCTTGACCTTCTGGCAAGTTAAGCATTTTGCCACGAAGTCGGCTACATCCCACTTCATGTTTGGCCACCAAAACTTCTTCCGAAGATCCTTGTACATCTTGCTAGATCCAGGATGTACATAATAAGCTGAAGAATGAGCTTCTCTCATTACTAACTGACGAAGACCTTCTGTGTCAGGCACACAGATCCGGTCTTGAAACCAGAGTGATCCATCATCCTGAATCACAAAATTGGGAGCCTTCCCATCCATTACTTCACTGTTTAACTTCACCAAGATTATGTCATCGACTTGCCTTTCTTTGATTTGATCTAGAAGCGTAGCCTGAATTTCCAGCATAGTCAGGTACCCTCTACGTTGATCATACAAGACTTCAGCTTCGCATGACATTTGATTTAGTTTAGTCTGCGCAGTAAGTAGAGCAACTACTGTCTCGTGCGTTGTCTTCCGGCTCAGTGCATCGGCTACCACGTTAGCCTTGCACGGATGATACAGTAACTCGATGTCGTAGTCCTTAAGGAACTCTAGCCAGCGGCGTTGTCTCATATTTAACTCCTTCTGAGTAAATATATATTTGAGACTCTTCTGATCCGTGAAGACTTGGCATTTCACCCCATAGAGATAATGCCTCCAAATCTTCAGTGCAAAAACTACCGCTGCTAACTCAAGATCGTGTGTCGGATAGTTTTCTTCATAAGTCTTGAGTTGTCTGGATGCGTAAGCAATCACCTTGCCTCTTTGCATCAATACACAACCCAAACCACATTTTGAAGCATCACTATAGACCACATAATCGTCGTTCCCTTCTGGAAGTGCTAACACCGGTGCCGAGGTCAGACGTCGTTTCAATTCCTGAAAACTGGCCTCGTACTTGTCATTCCAGACAAATTTCTTGTGGACTTTGCGGAGCAGACCGGTCATAGGTAGAGCGATCTTTGAAAATCCCTCTACGAACCGTCTATAATATCCGGCAAGTCTAAGAAAACTGCGCACCTCCTTCACGTTCTGAGGCTGCTTCCAATTAGCCACAGCTTCAATTTTCTGGGGATCAACCATAACCCCATTCTCATTGATCACATAGCCTAGGAAAGCCACTTCTCTCATCTAGAAGTCACACTTAGATAATTTAGCATACAGCTCATTTTGTCTAAGGACTGATAAGGCAATCCGCAGATGTTCCTCGTGAACCTCTTCATTCGGAGAATAGATCAGAATGTCGTCGATGAAGACCACCACGAACTTATCCAAGTACTAGTGAAAACATCGATTCATGAGATCCATTAAGATTGTTGGAGCATTCGTAAGTCCAAAAGGCATTACTACGAACTCATAGTGACCATATCTGGTCTGGAATGCAGTTCTAGGAATGTCTTCCTTACGAATTCCCAGCTGATGATAACCCGATCTCAGGTCGATCTTGGATAAAACTTTTGCTCCTTGTAATTGATCCAACAGATCATCAATCCTTGGCAAAGGATATTTATTCTTGATCGTGACTTTATTCAACTCGCGATAGTCGATACAAAGTCGAAACGATCCATCCTTCTTCTTGACAAATAAAACCGGAGCACCCCAAGGCAATGCGCTCGGCCTTACATAACCCTTGTTGAGAAGATCCTTGAGTTGCTTCTTCAACTCTTTCATCTCTGCAGGAGCCATCCGGTACGGTGATTTAGAAATCTGCGCCGTATCAGGCTCAAGATCAATAGAAAATTCCACATCACGCTTTGGGGGTAATTTAGGAATTTCTTCCGGAAAGACATCCGAAAAATCCCTAACCACAAGAATATCAAGAACTGAAGGTTCATCTTTCGCGGGCGGATCCAGGTAGCAAAGGTACCCGACACAACCTTGTCGTAGTAGCTTAAACGCAGCCATCGCATTGATAAGCCTGCCGTTATCAGCGTCATTCTGACCCTTAAACTTGCACACGAACTGGCCCCCAAATGACATCGTCACCTTCCTTGAACTAAAGTCGATCACCGCCCCATGACGCGTAAGCCAATCCATACCGAGAATAATGTCGTATGGAGCCATGGCTATACAAATCAAATCTGCCTCGAATTTCTTACCCTGAATGGTAATCGGAAATTCAGACAACCGCTTCGTCCCAACCAGACGATCACCATTAGGAAGACTTACAACGAAAGACTCACAAGCTTCGTCGCACACTAATCCTAACTTACTAACACAACTATCCGAAAGAAAGGAATGGGTAGCACCCGAATCAAACAGAATGCATACTGAAGTAGAATAAAGATGTAAAGTACCTTGTGCAATTGGAGCGTTAGGTCCATCCGCCTCACGCATCTCGTACAGGCGTTGACCGTGACCTCCAGAAGCAGCTGGGGCTTTCCCCTTATTCTGAGCAGTTGTTTGCATTGACGGACTAGGAGTCTCAGCTGGCTTGAACCTGGGCCGGTTATTCTGATTAACTGACCCATATTGTGATTCCATTCCCCTCTGCTTTCCCTGCTGACAGAATTTCTGCATATGGCCTCTATGACCACATTCAAAGCATAACTTCTTCTCCTTTGGGCACACAATGCTCTTGTGCCCCGCAGCACCACAATTATAGCACTGGACTGGATTCTTGCTCTGGCCCGTCTGCTGTATTGACCCTCCTTGAGTCGTGTCCGTCTTTGCTCGACCAGACTTAGCAAAGTTAGACAGCGGCGCAGGTCGCTTGAATCCACTCCCTTGATTCTGCATCGATCTTAGTCGATTGCGTCTTTTGGTTGACTCCTTCAGAGTCACCTCCAATTTGTAGGATGCATTCACATACTGCTCCAGAGTAGAGCATGTGTGGTGCACCATCAGTGGCTTGATATCTGGGCTCATCCACTCATGGAAATACCAGATTTTATGTGCCTCGCTGGATATCTCAGGTCCAGCATACTGTAATAGGTGATTGAACTTGGTCGCAAGCTCGGTTACCTTCAATCCATCCGTTTTAGGGTACAGAAACTCCTTGTGTTTCTCCTCCCTCATAGCACGAGAGAAGAAACGGTCTGTCATCTTTGTCTTGAATATCTCCCTGTTCAAAACAGGACTTTCAGCTAAGCCGGTACTCTCCCACCACTCGCTAGCCTCTTCCTTCAACTGAAGAGAAGCTATATGTACTTTCTCAGCTTCAGTACAATCCACATTGCGGAACAGCCGCTCCATGTGGGAAAACCAATGGGTCACCCTGACCGGTTCTCCTTTTCCGTTATAGCTGTCAGGCCTCATGGAATTAATGGTCTTCAGTGCACGACCATAATTGTCCCGAGTCTTGACTGCATTCTCTTGGAATACAAGGTTCACTGGCTCCTCAAATCTGGGAATCGGTGGAGGTATTGGCACACCTTGTGCCTGCGGCACACCTGGTCGCAGTATATCAGTTACTGCCTACATAATCATTCCTGCTCGTCTTGTCCAACATTTCCTACAGTTGGTCTGGGGTCATTGCTTGTCCCAGCACCAGCTCGAATTGTGTTCCTCGTGTTCACCATCTGTTTACCGATCCAGTTCCAAGTATTTTATACATTAATATTATTCAATATACTTAATGTAGCAAAATCACTCAGAGTAGATCAACTTGGTATTTTTATAGATGAACTTGAACTATTTTACAACTGCACATTAGCCGATCTCCCGATCGTCAGGTCAAAATTGCTCGGAGATTGTAGTATTTCACAAAGTACATGCTGCAATACTAGAATATTTACACGGTACATGCTGAAATACTAAGAAAAGGAAACTACTGCTACAGGCAACGTCGGTCCTTATCACGGTGCTCCGAAACGTTTCCTATACGGTAGACTTCCCATGCAAGGCTTCTTCGAACGGGGTTCTCCATCGGATTCTGACAATGGACTACGCACCCTGCTTGGCCCTGGAACACATGATCCTGGTGTCCCTGGCCTTATCTCAGTCATGGTGAAGTATGGATCATCCAAGTTTGGCTCTCCTAGCCCAGCCCTTCTCTGAGCACTGGCGATCATTTTATCCATCTGGTATTGTTATTCAGAAGAGATCATCTCGCTTTGGCGAAGGATCTCTCGTAGTTCAGATTCTGTCCTCCTTCTCCTTTGAGTAGGGATAGGCTGAGATTCCCTGCCACTTCTTCCAATACCGTACTCGGTATAAAGTGTTTCCCAGTCAGCATCAGACATGAGTGCGTACTCTGGCACTGGTGGCAACTCTTGCACAGGTGGTAACTCTGAACTGGGGTGAATAAATTGCATCCTCCATCCCTGACTATCCACCAGCAAGTGCCTCAAGTCATCGGACTCCTGGTTCTGCCCGTTGAGGTCCATCTCGGTATCCTCCTCGGGATCATCCTCGATGGGGTCCTCTTCCTTGTCGGGGTCTTCCTCTATGGGGTCCTCTTCTTCATCTTCCTCCTCGCTCCCTTCAGGAATCATTTCTATCTGGTAATCGTCATTGTAGTACCCTCTCGCGTACCTAGACGATTCATCTTCTTGCATTGCTTCCTCCCTTGGTGGCTCAACTGGTGCTGCCACAGGAACTACAGCATTCCTTGACACCGGGACTATTGACTCAGGAAGCACATACTTGATCTCCTCAGGTGGGCTGCTTGGTTCTCCAACCTCGAAGCACCCCTGGGGTATTGGGAAGTCGAGCCTTCCTGGATATGGTGAATCCATCTCGACATCTACCGAGTCCCTCTTATGAGAAAGACACGCACCCATATCCTACAGGATAACGAGGAAGAAATTAGTCCTTCTAGACATAGAAGCAAGCTTACTACATCAGACTATGGATAGAAGACATGACTATGAACGGTGTTTTATTTTCAAATTCTTTTCATTTTGAAAATTCAGAGCCCTTTTGAAAATACTTTTCAATTGAAAACGAGTAATTGGTTTTCAAATACCCAACCCGTTCTAAAACTTAGGCTCTGATACCACAACTGTAACACCCCCAAATCTTAACCCATTTGGAAAGGTATTACCGCCAGTGACCTCGGTTTTCCTCACCGAAGCCACCCAAGGCTTTACCGTTTTAAATACAATCCATGAAACACTTTGATACAAAATCATCATGATATTCGATTAAAGCATGAGTCCCGGAATTACATCCCAATTCCGAATAGGACTAAATACAGAGTTAAACAAAATACAGCGGAAGTCTTTCTTAAAATATACAAAAAGGGGTTGTGATCGCCATGATCACCTGCCCAAGGTTCTCAACCTGATTAAAACATTGAAAACATCCAAAAACCATTGTCGTCTTCATAGTCATTCTAGTCTCCTCATATATGTGCTCTATCTAATGTGCCGAATTGAACGGATGACACCAGCCAACCATGCAGAGAGAAGATTCTAGAAGACCGAGTCTTCCCAGAAATCAACTCGAAAGAAGACTCCAACGAAATGAGTCTTATAGGAAGATATGACAAAGTCTGGAACATCACAGAATTACAGTATTGCATTCGAGCGACTAAAAGTTAAGACGAGCTTTCCTAGCTGCACTAGCGCCTAGCTGCACTACTCGCCCAAGGTATATTAATTATGTGCGACAACGGCACTTATCTTATGATATTATCAAACGCACAACACGTTATAAGCTTTTAGATATATGATTCGTCATGAGGGACATATATCGAAGGGAATCATTCCCAAGGTTTGTGACACTAGCTAAGTGCACCACCTCTATACTCGTGTATCAGAGGTTGGGTCATGACCATCCATGTGGTATTAGGTGGGGTCTAGCCACCTCTCTACCAAATTATAAAGAAACGACTGGATTCCAACCAGTCCAACGTTCCTAACTATTAGTGCTAACTAAACAATTCAAGCACAATAATAGTCCATAAACATCAACATAACTGCCCTCAAGGCTAACAACATAAATATATATTCATAATAGCGTTGTTCTAACAGTTATACAACCTATTATAATATCATATTTTAGTTTTCCAAAACAATTAACAAAACTGTTCCCAGACGAACACAGTATTCATTCCAAATTAATTACTCAATTAAACAACTGATAATTAATAGAAACATGGAATGATGAGCAAGAGCGAACCGCCACTTGCCTTAAATCCGCATAAGCTTAAACGAAGCTAGGTACGACGACAACTGGTTTCCGGGCTCGAAGCAGGGACAGATCTGGCAACACAGATTCCTTCGGATCGACCCATAAAGAAACCCTAAGTTAGATTCTACAACAACGAGTACGAATCTAAAGAATAACAAAAGGAATCGAAAGGAACGAAGCCCGATCGAAAGCCACAGAAGCCAAGGCCGAAACAAGCCAAGAGCTTTTGGGCGGCAGTCGCCGCCTGCCTTACGACGGGCGCCGCTATTCATGGCGGCGGTCGCTGCCTGCCTTACGGCGGGCGCCGCTACGAACACTAGAAAATATACACGAGAGGCAAAAACTCACCGACTTCGATTCTTTTGCTTCTCCTTTCCTTTGCTTTCGATTCTAAGCTTCTAAGGGCCTCCAAAGCTTCACTTTGCAACTGGAATAACACCAAATGGAGCTCCGACGATTGATTGTGAATTATCCGACGAAACTTGAATTTCTGACGAGATGATTGTGAGGGAGATTGAGCTTCGGATTTGTGCTCAATTCAGCTCCCAAATCCTCCTTTAAATAGCCAAAACTCCAGGGGACAACCAAGGGCACGTGGAGGGCTAAGATCGGAGGTCACCCGATTCGCCGACCATCACGGAGTCAAACCGGCGAGGCAGGGCTAGGCCTGCATCTAGGCGGCGGTCGCTGCCCATTTTGGCCGACGGCGGTCGCTGCTTTTTGGCGCCACTTGCCAACTTGCCGGGAAGAGGATGACGATGTCAGATCCTGTCAGGCGGCGGTCGCCGCCTGCCTTACGGCGTTCGCCGCCAAGCCCATTTTTCGTCCGTTTAAGCTTGGAACAATAAGGTTTTAATCTGGGATAAATAATAATCATACACGAATGAGTATTAAGTCCCAAAATACGTCGATTGTATATTATTTCACTTAGAAAAATATTGCAGAGATTAAGAACATTACAGAATGTCTTTCTGTCTCCGAAATTAATTCGACGTACATAACAGACGTTCAGGTAATTTCCAAAATACCCTTACAGAAATACGGGGTATCACATCACCTCCCCCTTAAAAGAAGTTTTGACCCCGAAACTTGGGTCGCAAATAACTCGGGAAAACGTTTGAGCATATCTGCTTCAGTTTCCCATGTTTCCTAAGTAACTTCTTCAGTCCCTGACTTGGACCACAGAATTCGTACCAACGGTACGATCTTGTTGCATAATTGTTTTTCACGACGCTCGAGAATGCGCACAGGCATCTCTTCGTAGGTACCATTTGTCTGAATCTCGATGTCCTCGTAGCTCAGCACATGAGACTCATCTGGTACGTATTTCCTTAGCAAGGATACATGGAACACATTATGCACTGGGTGTGCCGATGGCGGCAATGCCAAGCGGTACGCTAGAGATCCCACTCTATCAAGAATCTCGAATGGTCCCACGTAGCGAGGGTTAAGCTTCCCACGCTTATCAAATCTGAACACACCCTTGGATGGGGATACTTTGACAAATACTTTGTCACCAACCTCGAACTCGACAGTTCTATGCTTTCGATCTGCGAAAGACTTCTGTCGACTTTGGGCGGTCAACATTCTTTGTCTAATCAAAATAATGTCCGAAGTTGTTCTCTCGACCAACTTTGGTCCGAGCAGAATCTTGTCGGCATTCTCATCCCAACAAATCGGAGATATGCATCTGTGACCATACAAAGCTTCGAACGGAGCCATCTTGATAGTAGCATGCCAGCTATTATTGTATGTGAACTCAATCAGACTCAGGTTGTCTTCCCAGCTAGTCGGACGATCGAGTACAGATGCTCTTAGTATATCCTCCAAGGACTGGATGGTCCTTTCAGACTGTCCATCCATCTGAGGATGAAACGCTGTACTGAATCTCAATTCAGTTCCCATGGCCTTGTGAAGTTCTTGCCAAAATCTTGACATGAACCAGCCATCTCGATCCGATATAATGGTCTTGGGGATACCATGCAAACGGATAATCTCCTTGTGGTAAACTTCTGCTAACTTATGGGTTTCCCATGTGGTCTTGATGGCTATGAAATGAGCACTTTTCGTAAGCCGGTCCACAATTACCCATATAGCATCTTTTTGACTTCGAGTCTTTGGTAGCCCAGTGATGAAGTCCATGGCGATGTCCTCCCATTTCCATTCTGGCACGGGGAGAGGTAGCAACTCACCACCTGGTATTCGGTGTTCGATCTTGACTTTCTGGCAAGTTAAGCATTTTGCCACGAAGTCGGCTACATCCCACTTCATGTTTGGCCACCAAAACTTCTTCCGTAGATCCTTGTACATCTTGCTAGATCCAGGATGTACAGAATAAGCTGAAGAATGAGCTTCTCTCATTACTAACTGACGAAGACCTTCTGTGTCAGGCACACAGATCCGGTCTTGAAACCAGAGTGATCCATCATCCTGAATCACAAAACTGGGAGCCTTCCCATCCATTACTTCACTGCTTAACTTCACCAAGATTATGTCATCGACTTGCCTTTCTTTGATTTGATCTAGTAGCGTAGCCTGAATTTCCAACATAGTCAGGTACCCTCTACGTTGATCATACAAGACTTCAGCTTCACATGACATTTGATTTAGTTTAGTTTGCGCAGTAAGTAGAGCAACTACTGTCTCGTGCATTGTCTTCCGGCTCAGTGCATCGGCTACCACGTTAGCCTTGCACGGATGATACAGTAACTCGATGTCGTAGTCCTTAAGCAACTCTAGCCAGCGGCGTTGTCTCATATTCAACTCCTTCTGAGTAAATATATATTTGAGACTCTTCTGATCCGTGAAGACTTGGCATTTCACCCCATAGAGATAATGCCTCCAAATCTTCAGTGCAAAAACTACCGTTGCTAACTCAAGATCGTGTGTCGGATAGTTTTCTTCATAAGTCTTGAGTTGTCTGGATGCGTAAGCAATCACCTTGCCTCTTTGCATCAATACACAACCCAAACCACATTTTGAAGCATCACTATAGACCACATAATCGTCGTTCCCTTCTGTAAGTGCTAACACTGGTGCCGTGGTCAGACGTCGTTTCAATTCCTGAAAAATGGCCTCGCACTTGTCATTCCAGACAAATTTCTTGTGGACTTTGCGGAGCACACCGGTCATAGGTAGAGCGATCTTTGAAAATCCCTCTACGAACCGTCTATAATATCCGGCAAGTCCAAGAAAATTGCGCACCTCCTTCACGTTCTAAGGCTGCTTCCAATTACTCACAGCTTCAATTTTGTGGGGATCAACCATAACCCCATTCTCATTGATCACATGGCTTAGGAAAGCCACTTCTCTCATCTAGAAGTCACACTTAGACAATTTAGCATACAGCTCATTTTGTCTAAGGACTGATAAGGCAATCCGCAGATGTTCCTCGTGAACCTCTTCATTCGGATAATAGATCAGAATGTCGTCGATGAAGACCACCACGAACTTATCCAAGTACTGGTGAAAACATCGATTCATCAGATCCATGAAGATTGCTGGAGCATTCGTAAGTCCAAAAGGCATTACTACAAACTCATAGTGACCATATCTAGTCCGGAACGCAGTTCTAGGAATGTCTTCCTTACGAATTCTCAACTGATGATAACCCGATCTCAGGTCGATCTTGGAGAAAACGTTTGCTCCTTGTAATTGATCCAACAGATCATCAATCCTTGGCAAAGGATATTTATTCTTGATCGTGACTTTATTCAACTCGCGATAGTCAATACAAATTCGAAACAATCCATCTTTCTTCTTGACAAATAAAACCGGAGCACCCCAAGGCGATGCGCTCGGCCTTACATAACCCTTGTCGAGAAGATCCTCGAGTTGCTTCTTCAACTCTTTCATCTCTGTAGGAGCCATCTGGTACGGTGATTTAGAAATCGGCACCGTATCAGGCTCAAGATCAATAGAAAATTCCACATCACGCTTTGGGGGTAATCCAAGAATTTCTTCCGGAAAGACATCCGAAAAATCCCTAACCACAGGAATATCAAGAACTGAAGGTTCATCTTTCGCGGGCGGATCTAGGTAGCAAAGGTACCCAACACAACCTTGTCGTAGTAGCTTAAACACAGCCATCACATTGATAAGCCTGCCGTTATCAGTGTCATTCTGACCCTTAAACTTGCACACGAACTGGCCCCCAGATGACACCGTCACAGTCCTTGAACTAAAGTCGATCACCGCCCCATGACGCGTCAGCCAATCCATACCGAGAATAATGTCGTATGGAGCCATGGCTATACAAATCAAATCTGCCTCGAATTTCTTACCCTGAATGGTAATCGGAAATTCAGACAACCGCTTTGTCCCAACCAGACGATCACCATTAGGAAGACTTACAACGAAAGACTCACAAGCTTCGTCGCACACTAATCCTAACTTACTAACACAACTATCCGAAATAAAGGAATGGGTAGCACCCGAATCAAACAGAATGCATACTGAAGTAGAATAAAGGTATAAAGTACCTTGTGTAATTGGAGCGTTAGGTCCATCCACCTCACGCATCTCGTACAGGCGTTGACCGTGACCTCCAGAAGCTGTTGGGGCTTTCCCCTTATTCTGAGCAGTTGTTTGCATTGACGGACTAGGAGTCTCAGCTGGCTTGAACCTGGGCCGGTTATTCTGATTAACTGACCCATATTGTGATTCCATTCCCCTCTGCTTTCCCTGCTGACAGAATTTCTGCATATGGCCTCTATGACCACATTCAAAGCATAACTTCTTCTCCTTTGGGCACACAAGGCTCTTGTGCCCCGCAGCACCACAATTATAGCACTGGACTGGATTCTTGCTCTGGCCCGTCTGCTGCGTTGACCCTCCTTGAGTCGTGTCCGTCTTTGCTCGACCAGACTTAGCAAAGTTAGACGGTGGCGCAGGTCGCTTGAATCCACTCCCTTGATTCTGCATCGATCTTAGCCGATTGCGTCTTTTGGTTGACTCCTCCAGAGTCACCTCCAATTTGTAGGATGCATTCACATACTGCTCCAGAGTAGAGCATGTGTGGTGCACCATCAATGGCTTGATATCTGGCTCATCCACTCATGGAAATACCAGATTTTATGTGCCTCGCTGGATATCTCAGGTCCAGCGTACTGTAAGAGGTGATTGAACTTGGTCGCAAGCTCGGTTACCTTCAATCCATCCATTTTAGGGTACAGAAACTCCTTGTGTTTCTCCTCCCTCATAGCACGAGAGAAGAAACGGTCTGTCATCTTTGTCTTGAACATCTCCCAGTTCAAAATAGGACTTTCAGCTAAGCCGGTACTCTCCCACCACTCGCTAACCTCTTCCTTCAACTGAAGAGAAGCTATATGTACTTTCTCAGCTTCAGTACAATCCACATTGCGGAACAGCCGCTCCATGTGGGAAAACCAATGGGTCACCCTGACCGATTCTCCTTTTCCGTTGTAGCTGTCAGGCCTCATGGAATTAATGGTCTTCAGTGCACGACCATAATTGTCCCGAGTCCTGACTGCATTCTCTTGGAATACACGGTTCACTGGCTCCTCAAATCTGGGAACCGGTGGAGGTATTGGCACACCTTGTGCCTGCGGCACACCTGGTCGCAGTATATCAGTTACTGCCTACATAATCATTCCTCGAAATGCTTCCATTGCAGCAGCATTTAATACTATTGGAGCGTTGGTCTGACCTTGACCATTGCCCCCAGGATGATTGTTGGAACCTGACTCCTGCTCGTCTTGTCCAACATTTCCTACAGTTGGTCTGGGTCATTGTTTGTCCCAGTACCAGCTCGAATTATGTTCCTCGTGTTCACCATCTGTTTACCGATCCAGTTCCAAGTATTTTATACATTAATATTATTCAATATACTTAATGTAGCAAAATCACTCAGAGTAGATCAACTTGGTATTTTTCTAGATGAACTTGAACTATTTTACAACTGCACATTAGCCGATCTCCCGAGCGTCAGGTCAAAATTGCTCGGAGATTATAGTATTTCACAAAGTACATGCTGCAATACTAGAATATTTACACGGTACATGTTGAAATACTAAGAAAAGGAAACTACTGCTACAGGCAACGTCGGTCCTTATCACGGTGCTCCGAAACGTTTCCTATACGGTAGACTTCCCTGCAAGGCTTCTTCGGACGGGGTTCTCCATCGGATTCTGACGATGGACTACGCACCCTGCTTGGCCCTGGAACACATGATCTCGGTGTCCCTGGCCTTATCTCAGTCATGGTGAAGTATGGATCATCCAAGTTTGGCTCTCCTAGCCCAGCCATTTTCTGAGCACTGGCGATCATTTTATCCATCTGGTATTGTTGTTCAGAAGAGATCATCTCGCTTTGGCGAAGGATCTCTCGTTGTTCAGATTTCGTCCTCCTTCTCCTTTGAGTAGGGATAGGCTAAGATTCCCTGCCACTTCTTCCAATACCGTACTCGGTATAAAGTGTTTCCCAGTCAGCATCAGACATGAGTGCGTACTCTGGCACTGGTGGCAACTCTTGCACAGGTGGTAACTCTGAACTGGGGTGAATAAATTGCATCCTCGGTTCCTGACTATCCACCAGCAAGTGCCTCAAGTCATCGGACTCCTGGTTCTGCCCGTTGAGGTCCATCTCGGTATCCTCCTCGGGATCATCCTCGATGGGGTCCTCTTCCTTGTCGGGGTCTTCCTCTATGGGGTCCTCTTCTTCATCTTCCTCCTCGCTCCCTTCAGGAATCATTTCTATCTGGTAATCGTCATTGTAGTACCCTCTCGCGTACCTAGACGATTCATCTTCTTGCATTGCTTCCTCCCTTGGGGGCTCAACTGGTGCTGCCACAGGAACTACAGCATTCCTTGACACCGGGACTACCGACTCAGGAAGCACATGCTTGATCTCCTCAGGTGGGCTGCTTGGTTCTCCAACCTCGAAGCACCCCTGGGGTATTGGGAAGTCGAGCCTTCCTGGAGATGGTGAATCCATCTCGGCATCTACCGAGTCCCTCTTATGAGAAAGACACGCACCCATATCCTACAGGATAACGAGGAAGGAATTAGTCTTTCTAGACATAGAAGCAAGCTTACTACATCAGACTATGGATAGAAGACATGACTATGAACGGTGTTTTATTTTCAAATTCTTTTCATTTTGAAAATTCAGAGCCCTTTTGAAAATACTTTTCAATTGAAAACGAGTAATTGGTTTTCAAATACCCAACCCGTTCTAAAACTTAGGCTCTGATACCACAACTGTAACACCCCTAAATCTTAACTCATTTGGAAAGGTATTACCGCCTGTGACCTCGGTTTTCCTCACCGAAGTCACCCAAGGCTTTACCGTTTTAAATACAATCCATGAAACACTTTGATACAAAATCATCATGATATTCGATTAAAGCATGAGTCCCGGAATTACATCCCAATTCCGAATAGGACTAAATACAGAGTTAAACAAAATACAGCGGAAGTCTTTCTTAAAATATACAAAAAGGGGTTGTGATCGCCATGATCACCTGCCCAAGGTTCTCAACCTGATTAAAACATTGAAAACATCCAAAAACCACTGTCGTATTCATAGTCATTCTAGTCTCCTCATATATGTGTTCTATCTGATGTGCCGAATCGAACGGATGACACCAGCCAACCATGCAGAGAACAATTTTGGTTGGTTAGTCTAATGAAAGACCAAGCAAGGGCACAAAGCAGAAGGTTCGAAGTAGTCGTATTAGGTTAGACTCATCGTCCCTCGAATAACAGTCGAGTACGATAGTCAACCACCATACTGCTACTGGAATACAGCAAAAGGCATGCACGAGAGAAGATTCTGGAAGACCGAGTCTTCCCAGAAATCAACTCGAAAGAAGACTCCAACGAAATGAGTCTTATAGGAAGATATGACAAAGTCTGGAACATCACAGAATTACAGTATCGCATTCGAGCGACTAAAAGTTAAGACGAGCTTTCCTAGCTGCACTAGCGCCTAGCTGCACTACTCGCCCAAGGTATATTAATTATGTGCGACAACGGCACTTATCTTATGATATTATCAAACGCATAACACGTTATAAGCTTTTAGATATATGTTTCGTCATGAGGGACATATATCGAAGGGAATCTTTCCCAAGGTTTGTGACACTAGCTAAGTGCACCACCTCTATACTCGTGTATCAGAGGTTGGGTCATGACCATCCATGTGGTATTAGGTGGGGTCTAGCCACCTCTCTACCAAATTATAAAGAAACAACTGGATTCCAACCAGTCCAACGTTCCTAACTATTAGTGCTAACTAAATAATTCAAGCACAACAATAGTCCACAAACATCAACATAACTGCCCTCAAGGCTAACAACATAAATATATATTCATAATAGCGTTGTTCTAACAGATATACAACCTATTATAATATCATATTTTAGTTTTCCAAAACAATTAACAAAATTGTTCCCAGACGAACACAGTATTCATTCCAAATTAATTACTCAATTAAACAACTGATAATTAATAGAAACATGGAATGATGAGCAAGAGCGAACCGCCACTTGCCTTAAATCCGCATAAGCTTAAACGAAGCTAGGTACGACGACAACTAGTTTCCGGGCTCGAAGCAGGGACAAATCTGGCAACACAGATTCCTTCGGATCGACCCATAAAGAAACCCTAAGTTAGATTCTACAACAACGAGTACGAATCTAAAGAATAACGAAAGGAACGAAGCCCGATCGAAAGCCACAGAAGCCAAGGCCGAAACAAGCCAAGAGCTTTTGGGCGGCGGGCGCCGCTGTTCGTGGCGGCGGTCGTCGCCTGCCTTACGGCGGGCGCCGCTACGAACACTAGAAAATATACACGAGAGGCAAAAACTCACCGAATTCGATTGTTTTGCTTCTCCTTTCCTTTGCTTTCGATTCTAAGCTTCTAAAGGCCTCCAAAGATTCACTTTGCAACTGGAATAACACCAAATGGAGCTTCGGCGATTGATTGTGAATTATCCGGCGAAACTTGAATTTCTGACGAGATGATTGTGAGGGAGATTGAGCTTCGGATTTGTGCTCAATTCAGCTCCCAAATCCTCCTTTAAATAGCCAAAACTCCAGGGGACAACCAAGGGCACGTGGAGGGCTAAGATCGGAGGTCACCCGATTCGCCGACCATCACGGAGTCAAACCGGCGAGGCAGGGCTAGGCCTGTATCTAGGCGGCGGTCGCTGCCCATTTTGGCCGGCGGCGGTCGCTGCTTTTTGGCGCCACTTGCCAACTTTCCGGGAAGAGGATGACGATGTCAGAGCCTGTCAGGCGGCGGTCGCCGCCAAGCCCATTTTTCGTCCGTTTAAGCTTTGGACAATAATGTTGTGCTCTGGCACACGCCAGGATCCAAAACAGTACAAGGTGAAGGGCGTTGAGATTATGTTTTGTGTTTCTTTGTGGAAAGGGAAAGATATAACTCTTCTAGACGGATCTAGACGAGTTTGGGATATAACTCATCAAGTATGACTCGAAGAGTTTGGGATAAGCAACTCATAACCCTCAGATGAACTCACCAAGAAATATGAGAAGATATTGATTGACCATGGATGTACGATTTGGAGAAGGTGAAGGGTAGAAAGGCTAAGAAGTGAGACCCAGACGAAAGGATAAGAAAACCAGACGAGGACCCAAATGTACTCACCCATATCAAACAACCTTCTTTGGATATACGCACCAAAGGTTGTTTTGGATATACGCACCAAAACAAGAACTTTAAGCATTCATGGATATACACACCAAGAAGCCATCATTCAAGTGAAGCTTGGAATTCAAACAAATATGTTTTCTCTCAATTCAAGCTTTTAAAATAACAAAGGAAGAGGTGGCCTTTTATAGATCCTATGGCCGGCCCCTTAAGCTAATTTATAAGGCTTTCAAAGCCTGATTTAATTAGCAATTAAACGTCCAAATTAAGTACTAAAACGGCCTGCCTTGAAAGTAATGCCATACATGGTAAAAATGCATAAAAGGAATGCTATTTAATCTAGTGCCTTGGATGCTCTTCAATTTAGCTGTTTTGTTGACCCGAATTTGAGGAAGACCTTCACATCAGAATTGTAGATAATTTCCTTAGCTTTCCAATGACTACTCATGGGCCTCCATTGGACTTTCGTAGCTCCGGATATGGCCAGAATACTGAGAAGATGTCGACGAGACAGATTCTTCGCTTTTGACTCCTTCCAAGTTTCGAACCATTTGTTTTGGATAAGTGTTTGATCTTCTTCAAAAATGGTGGTTCCCATAGTCACATCAAATAAGGTCTTAATCCGGGATAAATAATAATCATACACGAACGAGTATTAAGTCCCAAAATACGTCGATTGTATATTATTTCACTTAGAAAAATATTACAGAGATTAAGAACATTACAGAATGTCTTTCTGTCTCCGAAGATAAATCGACGTACACAACAGACGTTCAGGTAATTTCCAAAATACCCTTACAGAAATACGGGGTATCACATCACCTCCCCCTTAAAAGAAGTTTTGACCCCAAAACTTGGGTCGCAAATAACTCGGGAAAATGTCTGAGCATATCTGCTTCAGTTTCCCATGTTTTCTAAGTAACTTCTTCAGTCCCTGACTTGGACCACAGAATTCGTACCAACGGTACGATCTTGTTGCACAATTGTTTTTCAAGACGCTCGAGAATGCGCACAGGCATCTCTTCGTAGGTACCATTTGTCTGAATCTCGATGTCCTCGTAGCTCAGCACATGAGACTCATCTGGTACGTATTTCCTTAGCAAGGATACGTGGAACACATTATGCACTGGGTGTGCCGATGGCGGCAATGCCAAGCGGTATGCTAGAGATCCCACTCTATCAAGAATCTTGAATGGTCCCACGTAGCGAGGGTTAAGCTTTCCACGCTTACCAAATCTGAACACACCCTTGGATGGGGATACTTTGACAAATACTTTGTCACCAACCTCGAACTCGACAGTTCTACGCTTTCGATCTGCGTAAGACTTCTGTCGACTTTGGGCGGTCAACATTCTTTGTCTAATCAAAACAATGTCCGAAGTTGTTCTCTCGACCAACTTTGGTCCGAGCAGAATCTTGTCGGCATTCTCATCCCAACAAATCGGAGATATGCATCTGTGACCATACAAAGCTTCGAACGGAGCCATCTTGATAGTAGCATGCCAGCTATTATTGTATGTGAACTCAATCAGACTCAGGCTGTCTTCCCAGCTAGTCGGACGATCGAGTACAGATGCTCTTAGTATATCCCCCAAGGACTGGATGGTCCTTTCAGACTATCCATCCGTCTGAGGATGAAACATTGTACTGAATCTCAATTCAGTTCCCATGGCCTTGTGAAGTTCTTGCCAAAATCTTGACATGAACCAGCCATCTCGATCCGATATAATGGTCTTGGGGATACCATGCAAATGGATAATCTCCTTGTGGTAAACTTCTGCTAACTTCTGGGTTTCCCATGTGGTCTTGATGGCTATGAAGTGAGCACTTTTCATAAGCCGGTCCACAATTACCCATATAGCATCTTTTTGACTTTGAGTCTTTGGTAGCCCAATGATGAAGTCCATGGCGATGTCCTCCCATTTCCATTCTGGCACGGGGAGAGGTAGCAACTCACCACCTGGTCTGCGGTGTTCGATCTTGACCTTCTGGCAAGTTAAGCATTTTGCCACGAAGTCGGCTATATCCCACTTCATGTTTGGCCACCAAAACTTCTTCCGAAGATCCTTGTACATCTTGCTAGATCCAGGATGTACAGAATAAGTTGAAGAATGAGCCTCTCTCATTACTAACTGACGAAGACCTTCTGTGTCAGGCACACAGATCCGGTCTTGAAACCAGAGTGATCCATCATCCTGAATCACAAAACCGGGAGCCTTCCCATCCATTACTTCACTGCTTAACTTCACCAAGATTATGTCATCGACTTGCCTTTCTTTGATTTGATCTAGTAGTGTAGCCTGAATTTCCAGCATAGTCAGGTACCCTCTACGTTGATCATACAAGACTTCAGCTTCGCATGACATTTTATTTAGTTTAGTCTTTGCAGTAAGTAGAGCAACTATTGTCTCGTGCGTTGTCTTCCGGCTCAGTGCATCGGCTACCACGTTAGCCTTGCACGGATGATACAGCAACTCGATGTCGTAGTCCTTAAGCAACTCTAGCCAGCGGCGTTGTCTCATATTCAACTCCTTCTGAGTAAATATATATTTGAGAATCTTCTGATCCGTGAAGACTTGGCATTTCACCCCATAGAGATAATGCCTCCAAATCTTCAGTGCAAAAACTACCGTTGCTAACTCAAGATCGTGTGTCGGATAGTTTTCTTCATAAGTCTTGAGTTGTCTGGATGCGTAAGCAATCACCTTGCCTCTTTGCATCAATACACAACCCAAACCACATTTTGAAGCATCACTATAGACCACATAATCGTCGTTCCCTTCTGGAAGTGCTAACACTGGTGCCGAGGTCAGACGTCGTTTCAATTCCTGAAAACTGGCCTCGCACTTGTCATTCCAGACAAATTTCTTGTGGACTTTGCGGAGCAGACCGGTCATAGGTAGAGCGATCTTTGAAAATCCCTCTACGAACCGTCTATAATATCCGGCAAGTCTAAGAAAATTGCGCACTTCCTTCACGTTCTGAGGCTGCTTCCAATTAGCCACAGCTTCAATTTTCTGGGGATCAACCATAACCCCATTCTCATTGATCACATGGCCTAGGAAAGCCACTTCTCTCATCTAGAAGTCACACTTAGACAATTTAGCATACAGCTCATTTTGTCTAAGGACTGATAAGGCAATCCGCAGATGTTCCTCGTGAACCTCTTCATTCGGAGAATAGATCAGAATGTCATCGATGAAGACCACCACGAACTTATCCAAGTACTGGTGAAAACATCGATTCATCAGATCCATGAAGATTGCTGGAGCATTCATAAGTCCAAAAGGCATTACTACGAACTCATAGTGACCATATCTGGTCCGGAACGCAGTTCTAGGAATGTCTTCCTTACGAATTCTCAGCTGATGATAACCCGATCTCAGGTCGATCTTGGAGAAAACTTTTGCTCCTTGTAATTGATCCAACAGATCATCAATCCTTGGCAAAGGATATTTATTCTTGATCGTGACTTTATTCAACTCGCGATAGTCGATACAAAGTCGAAACGATCCATCTTTCTTCTTGACAAATAAAACCGGAGCACCCCAAGGCGATGCGCTCGGCCTTACATAACCCTTGTCGAGAAGATCCTCGAGTTGCTTCTTCAACTCTTTCATCTCTGCAGGAGCCATCCGGTACGGTGATTTAGAAATCGGCGCCGTATCAGGCTCAAGATCAATAGAAAATTCCACATCACACTTTGGGGGTAATCTAGGAATTTCTTCCGGAAAGACATCCGAAAAATCCCTAACCATAGGAATATCAAGAACTGAAGGTTCATCTTTCGCGGGCGGATCCAGGTAGCAAAGGTACCCGACACAACCTTGTCGTAGTAGCTTAAACACAACCATCGCATTGATAAGCCTGCCGTTATCAGCGTCATTCTGACCCTTAAACTTGCACACGAACTGGCCCCCAGATGACACCGTCACCATCCTTGAACTAAAGTCGATCACCGCCCCATGACGCGTCAGCCAATCCATATCGAGAATAATGTTGTATGGAGCCATGGCTATACAAATCAAATCTGCCTCGAATTTCTTACCCTGAATGGTAATCGGAAATTCAGACAACCGCTTCGTCCCAACCAGACGATCACCATTAGGAAGACTTACAACGAAAGACTCACAAGCTTCGTCGCACACTAATCCTAACTTACTAACACAACTATCTGAAATAAAGGAATGGGTAGCACCCGAATCAAACAGAATGCATACTGAAGTAGAATAAAGGTATAAAGTACCTTGTGCAATTGGATAGTTAGGTCCATCCGCCTCACGCATCTCGTACAGGCGTTGACCGTGACCTCCAGAAGCAGCTGGGGCTTTCCCCTTATTCTGAGCAGTTGTTTACATTGACGGACTAGGAGTCTCAGCTGGCTTGAACCTGGGCCGGTTATTCTGATTAACTGACCCATATTGTGACTCAATTCCCCTCTGCTTTCCCTGCTGACAGAATTTCTGCATATGGCCTCTATGACCACATTCAAAGCATAACTTCTTCTCCTTTGGGCACACAATGCTCTTGTGCCCCGCAGCACCACAATTATAGCACTGGACTGGATTCTTGCTCTGGCCCGTCTACTGCGTTGACCCTCCTTGAGTCGTGTCCGTCTTTGCTCGACCAGACTTAGCAAAGTTATACGGTGGCGCAGGTCGCTTGAATCCACTCCCTTGATTCTGCATCGATCTTAGCCGATTGCTTCTTTTGGTTGACTCCTCCAGAGTCACCTCCAATTTGTAGGATGCATTCACATACTGCTCCAGAGTAGAGCATGTGTGGTGCACCATCAATGGCTTGATATCTGGGCTCATCCACTCGTGGAAATACCAGATTTTATGTGCCTCGCTGGATATCTCAGGTCCAGCGTACTGTAAGAGGTGATTGAACTTGGTCGCAAGCTCGGTTACCTTCAATCCATCTATTTTAGGGTACAGAAACTCCTTGTGTTTCTCCTCCCTCATAGCACGAGAGAAGAAACGGTCTGTCATCTTTGTCTTGAACATCTCACAGTTCAAAACAGGACTTTCAGCTAAGCCGGTACTCTCCCACCACTCGCTAGCCTCTTCCTTCAACTGAAGAGAAACTATATGTACTTTCTCAGCTTCAGTACAATCCACATTGCGGAACAGCCGCTCCATGTGGGAAAACCAATGGGTCACCCTGACCGGTTCTCCTTTTCCGTTGTAGCTGTCAGGCCTCATGGAATTAATGGTCTTCAGTGCACGACCATAATTGTCCCGAGTCCTGACTGCATTCTCTTGGAATACACGGTTCACGGGCTCCTCAAATCTGGGAACTGGTGGAGGTATTGGCACACCTTGGGCATGCGGCACACCTGGTCATAGTATATCAGTTACTGCCTACATAATCATTCCTCGAAATGCTTCCATTACAGCAGCATTTAATACTATTGGAGCGTTGGTCTGACCTTGACCATTGCCCCCAGGATGATTGTTGGAACCTGACTCCTGCTCGTCTTGTCCAACATTTCCTACAGTTGGTCTGGGGTCATTGCTTGTCCCAGCACCAGCTCGAATTGTGTTCCTCGTGTTCACCATCTGTTTACCGATCCAGTTCAAAGTATTTTATACATTAATATTATTCAATATACTTAATGTAGCAAAATCACTCAGAGTAGATCAACTTGGTATTTTTATAGATGAACTTGAACTATTTTACAACTGCACATTAGCCGATCTCCCGAGCGTCAGGTCAAAATTGCTCGGAGATTGTAGTATTTCACAAAGTACATGCTGCAATACTAGAATATTTACACGGTACATGCTGAAATACTAAGAAAAGGAAACTACTGCTACAGGCAACGTCGGTCCTTATCACGGTGCTCCGAAACGTTTCCTATACGGTAGACTTCCCATGCAAGGCTTCTTCGGACGGGGTTCTCCATCGGATTCTGACGATGGACTACGCACCCTGCTTGGCCCTGGAACACATGATCCTGGTGTCCATGGCCTTATCTCAGTCATGGTGAAGTATGGATCATCCAAGTTTGGCTCTCCTAGCCCAGCCCTTTTCTGAGCACTGGCGATCATTTTATCCATCTGGTATTGTTGTTCAGAAGAGATCATCTCGCTTTGGCGAAGGATCTCTCGTAGTTCAGATTCCGTCCTCCTTCTCCTTTGAGTAGGGATAGGCTAAGATTCCCTGCCACTTCTTCCAATACTGTACTCGGTATAAAGTGTTTCCCAGTCAGCATCAGACATGAGTGCGTACTCTGGCACTGGTGGCAACTCTTGCACAGGTGGTAACTCTGAACTGGGGTGAATAAATTGCATCATCGGTTCCTGACTATCCACCAGCAAGTGCCTCAAGTCATCGGACTCCTGGTTCTGCCCGTTGAGGTCCATCTCGGTATCCTCCTCGGGATCATCCTCGATGGGGTCCTCTTCCTTGTCGGGGTCTTCCTCTATGGGGTCCTCTTCTTCATCTTCCTCCTCGCTCCCTTCAGGAATCATTTCTATCTAGTAATCGTCATTGTAGTACCCTCTCGCGTACCTAGACGATTCATCTTCTTGCATTGCTTCCTCCCTTGGTGGATCAACTGGTGCTGCCACAGGAACTACAGCATTCCTTGACACCGGGACTACCGACTCAAGAAGCACATGCTTGATCTCCTCAGGTGGGCTGCTTGGTTCTCCAACCTCGAAGCACCCCTGGGGTATTGGGAAGTCGAGCCTTCCTGGAGATGGTGAATCCATCTCGGCATCTACCGAGTCCCTCTTATGAGAAAGACACGCACCCATATCCTACAGGATAACGAGGAAGGAATTAGTCTTTCTAGACATAGAAGCAAGCTTACTATATCAGACTATGGATAGAAGACATGACTATGAACGGTCTTTTATTTTCAAATTCTTTTCATTTTGAAAATTCAGAGCCCTTTTGAAAATACTTTTCAATTGAAAACGAGTAATTGGTTTTCAAATACCCAACCCGTTCTAAAACTTAGGCTCTGATACCACAACTGTAACACCCCCAAATCTTAACCCATTTGGAAAGGTATTACCGCCAGTGACCTCGGTTTTCCTCACCGAAGCCACCCAAGGCTTTACCGTTTTAAATACAATCCATGAAACACTTTGATACAAAATCATCATGATATTCGATTAAAGCATGAGTCCCGGAATTACATCCCAATTCCGAATAGGACTAAATACAGAGTTAAACAAAATACAGCGGAAGTCTTTCTTAAAATATACAAAAAGGGGTTGTGATCGCCATGATCACCTGCCCAAGGTTCTCAACCTAATTAAAACATTGAAAACATCCAAAACCCATTGTCGTCTTCATAGTCATTCTAGTCTCCTCATATATGTGCTCTATCTGATGTGCCGAATCGAACGGATGACACCAGCCAACCATGCAGAGAACAATTTTGGTTGGTTAGTCTAATGAAAGACCAAGCAAGGGCACAAAGCAGAAGGTTCGAAGTAGTCGTATTAGGTTAGACTCATCGTCCCTCGAATAACAGTCGAGTACGATAGTCAACCACCATACTGCTACTGGAATACAGCAAAAGGCATGCACGAGAGAAGATTCTGGAAGACCGAGTCTTCCCAGAAATCAACTCGAAAGAAGACTCCAACGAAATGAGTCTTATAGGAAGATATGACAAAGTTTGGAACATCACTGAATTACAGTATCGCATTTGAGCGACTAAAAGTTAAGACGAGCTTTCCTAGCTGCACTAGCGCCTAGTTGCACTACTCGCCCAAGGTATATTAATTATGTGCGACAACGGCACTTATCTTATGATATTATCAAACGCACAACACGTTATAAGCTTTTAGATATATGTTTCGTCATGAGGGACGTATATCGAAGGGAATCCTTCCCAAGGTTTGTGACACTAGCTAAGTGCACCACCTCTATACTCGTGTATCAGAGGTTGGGTCATGACCATCCATGTGGTATTAGGTGGGGTCTAGCCACCTCTCTACCAAATTATAAAGAAACGACTGGATTCCAACCAGTCCAACGTTCCTAACTATTAGTGCTAACTAAACAATTCAAGCACAACAATAGTCCACAAACATCAACATAACTGCCCTCAAGGCTAACAACATAAATATATATTCATAATAGCGTTGTTCTAACAGATATACAACCTATTATAATATCATATTTTAGTTTTCCAAAACAATTAACAAAACTGTTCCCAGACGAACACAGTATTCATTCCAAATTAATTACTCAATTAAACAACTGATAATTAATGGAAACATGGAATTATGAGCAAGAGCGAACCGCCACTTGCCTTAAATCCGCATAAGCTTAAACGAAGCTAGGTATGACTGGTTTCCGAACTCGAAGCAGGGACAGATCTGGCAACACAGATTCCTTCGGATCGACCCATAAAGAAACCCTAAGTTAGATTCTACAACAACGAGTACGAATCTAAAGAATAACGAAAGGAATCGAAAGGAACGAAGCCCGATCGAAAGCCATAGAAGCCAAGGCCGAAACAATACAAGAGCTTTTGGGCGGCGGTCTCCGCCTGCCTTAAGGCGGGCGCCGCTGTTCGTGGCGGCGGTCGCCGCCTGCCTTACGGCGGGCGCCGCTACGAACACTAGAAAATATACACGAGAGGCAAAAACTCACCGACTTCGATTGTTTTGCTTCTCCTTTCCTTTGCTTTCGATTCTAAGCTTCTAAGGGCCTTCAAAGCTTCACTTTGCAACTGGAATAACACCAAATGAGCTCCGGCGATTGATTGTGAATTATCCGGCGAAACTTGAATTTCTGACGAGATGATTGTGAGGGAGATTGAGCTTCGGATTTGTGCTCAATTCAGCTCCCAAATCCTCCTTTAAATAGCCAAAACTCCAGGGGACAACCAAGGGCACGTGGAGGGATAAGATCGGAAGTCACCCGATTCGCCGACCATCACGGAGTCAAACCGGCGAGGCAGGGCTAGGCCTGCATCTAGGCGGCGGTCGCTGCCATTTTGGCCGGCGGCGGTCGCTGCTTTTTGGCGCCACTTGCCAACTTGCCGGAAAGAGGATGACGATGTCAGAGCCTGTCACGCGGCGGTCGCCGCCAAGCCCATTTTTCGTCCGTTTAAGCTTGGAACAATAAGGTCTTAATCCGGGATAAATAATAATCGTACACGAACGAGTATTAAGTCCCAAAATACGTCGATTGTATATTATTTCACTTAGAAAAATATTACAGAGATTAAGAACATTACAGAATGTCTTTCTATCTCCGAAATTAAATCGACGTACACAACAGACATTCAGGTAATTTCAAAAATACCCTTACAGAAATACGGGGTATCACAAGCTCCAATTTGAGCCATTTCCGACGAGTCTCAAAACGCGAATCCGGGGAGGTTTGGTTGATCCGATTTTTGAATTTGGGTTTTATTTTAGTTTATTTTTGGCTTTAATCTTAGTTAATTTAATTAATCCATATTAGTGATTTTATATAAAATTAAATTAAATTAATTAAAATATTGTTATATTATGAATGGGTAATTTATGACTTTTCATTTAGATAATATTTTGACTTAGAAAATTTTAGGATTATAAATAAATTATTTTATTATGATTATTCAGAATATACGACTAATTAATTTCTAATCATATAAATAATCATTTAATAAAATTAACTTGGAAATTGACTTATTTACGAGTTAAATAAATTCAATTAGAAACCGAGACATTGTATCCTTCAAATAATGATATTGAATAAATTATCTAATATAATTTATTCATTGTGTATGATTTGGGTACGTCTCGGAATTGCGTTTGGATTGTGAATAAAGAAGGGAGCCGTTTTGCTTTTCAAAAGCAACCATCTCCAAGACGACGTTCATTTTCTTCGTGATTCAAGGCAAGTGGTGATTCGCTCTTGCTAATTTATTCCATATTTTTCTTAATTTACAATTAATCTATTGTCTTAATTAAGTTGGGATAAATATTCTTAATTTCTCGTTTGGAAACTTGTGTGTTAAAGTATTGTGTAAAATGAACCTTTTTTATTAGGTTGTATATATGCTAGATATAACCCTTATACATATGTTATTATAATAGGGTGCTAGACGTAATTTGGTGTGGATTGTTGTGCATTCGTGTGGATTTAATTGCTAGTTAGCACGAGTATTCGTAGGAACGTTATTTACCTTGCGAGGTTTAGCTGTTTCTTTATAACTTGACATTAAGAGGATAATTGCCCTAATATTTTGTTCATGAACTACCCTTATTTTATATAAGTGGTTGTGCACTTAGCTATTGTCGAAATTCGGGATTCGTCACATGTTATATATCTCATTGCGAGATTAGTTTGGATTAAAAGTTTGGCAGAATTTCAGTAAACCACCCCTTAAATAGGGCACTTTGCCCACAACCACCCCTTATATACGAAATTACTTACAACCACCCATTAAACACATTCCGTTAGCAACGAGCCACCCATTTACTGTTTCGTCCATTTTCTACCGTTATCTCATGCGAAATTACAAATATGCCCCTCATTTTAATTTTTCCCAAATTGTTTTTTATTTTAATAACAAAATATATTATAATATTTAATATATAAAATAAAAACACATTTGTAATGATCCAACCTAAAAAATTTCGAGTCGAACGGGTCGGGTCACTTTTAACCCAATACTATTTTGGGTCGGGTCTCGACCTAGAAAACGCGGATCGGGTCGGTTTTGCAGGTCAGGTAAAATATTGATAGCTTTAAATCGGACCAAACCGATTTTAATATTATGAATGGTTAGGTACAGGTTCGGGTTGACCCAGCGGGTCGAGAGCGCCATTACAAAATTTTATAAAATAATTATTAAAATAATATTTTAATTAAAACAAAAAAATAAATAACAAAGATTATTATATAATATTTTAATAACAAAATATATTATAATATTTAATATATAAAATAAAAACACATTTGTAATGACCCAATGGGTCACCCAACCCAGAAAATTTTGGGTTGAACGGGTCGGGTCACTTTTGACCCAATATATTATAATATTTAATATATATAATAAAAAACACATTTTGTTATTAAAATATTATATAATAATCTTTGTTATTTATTTTTTGTTTTAATTAAAATATTATTTTAATAATTATTTTATAAAATTTTGAAATGGCGCTCTCGACCCGCTGGGTCGACCCGAATCTGTACCTAACCATTCAAAATATTAAAACCGGTTTGGTCCGATTTAGAGCTATCAATATTTTACATGACCTGCAAAACCGACCCGATCCGCGTTTTCTGGGTCGAGACCCGACCCAAAAAGTATTGGGTTAAAAGTGACCCGACCCGTTCGACCCAAATTTTTTTTGGTTGGGTCATTACAAATGTGTTTTTATTTTATATATTAAATATTATAATATATTTTGTTATTAAAATGAGGGGCATATTTGTAATTTCGCATGAGATAACGGTAGAAAATGGACGGAACAGTAAATGGGTGGCTCGTTGCTAACGGAATGTGTTTAATGGGTGGTTGTAAGTAATTTCGTGTATAAGGGGTGGTTGTGGGCAAAGTGCCCTATTTAAGGGGTGGTTTACTGAAATTCTGCCTAAAAGTTTTAACGTTAATACAAGTTTTGGAATTAAATAAGATAAGTGTCATTTTGCATATAATTAATATACCCTCGGGCGAGAAGTACAATATGGAACCCGCCCGGTCTCTTGTCCAAAGTAGGTCCCCTTTCCAATCTGGATTCGCATTATGCGGTAAAGTTGGTCGATGACTCAAATATTCAATGAGGCGTTTTCAAAACTTTGTGTGATAATGTTCCCAAATAAATTCATGTAATGTCCCATAAGACTCAATTCATTGGAGTCTTTTCTTTAATCATACATCTTCATTCTTTTCAGTAGAAGTCTATAGTCATATACCGTTTACCGAGTTTTATTCAGGAAACAAGGGTAGTGATTATATACGACTACGAGAACCAATCTGTTTTCACCCTTGCATAGTCTTTCATTAGAGTAACCAACTGTTTCTATTCCTTGCATGGTTGGCCGGTGTCATCCGTCCTATACGGCACATCAGAGGTTGGTCCCCGACGATTTGAAGTAATCGATCGAAGAAGAAGAAGAAGGCTTGTAGTTGAAGGTTGTGTACCAAAGTAATATTTTTGAGTATGTTTTTAAGTAAATGTAATACGTATATAAATTAGTCATGTAATTAGGGTTTATTTATACAGTCTTCCTTTGTAATTTCACTTTGTTTGTATTACCGTTCTTCTTAATTTACGAGAGGAAACTTTAATAAAAGTATTGAGTATTCACTATAAAAGTATTCTGCAACTCTATCATTATTTAATGTGTATGTGTTTATTTAAGCGTAATTGGTCTGATTAAAGCCTAGGGTGGCTTTGGACTTTACAGTCTGAGGTCATTGGTGTATGGTACTACCGACATAAGTCGGAGGTGTTACAATTATGGTATCAGAGCAATGGTTGTAAAATTCTTGGCCTATTGTTAGGTTTGAGAATTTTTAAAATTATTTTTGAAACTATTTTATTTTTATTAATGAATGTTTGAAAAATTACACTGTTAGCATTAAGTTTAAGGTTTTATAATTTCTTAAAGTTTAGAAAAATTTAAAAGTAATGGTTTAATTATTATGACTTTAATAGGTATTTATATAGTCCTTTATAAAATGACATTATAACAGTTCACTTTAGGAGCTTATGATTATAATTTTGAATGTATAGTTTTCGGTGTGGTAAAGTTTGTAAATATCGCTAGTTTAAGAAATTAAACATATAAATAATCATTCTAGTATATTAAAGTTTGAAAGTATAAAGTTTAAATAATAAGTGGTTTTCAAAATTCTACAAGCTTCGATTTTGTTACTTATTCCGTAGATACATTCGTCAGGTTATCGTCTATTCATAGGTTTAATGTCATTCTAAGGTTGACATTTCTCCTATTTGCTTCATTCTAGTAAGCAAATAATATCATTTTAAGGGTAATAGTGGAAGGCCAGTCAATCTATTATAAGTTATTGGTTTGGACCCTTATAATTCGTATCATAACGTAATTGATTTAAGTATCATGTACAAGTTGGAAAAATTCTAAATTGACATTATGGTTCATCAACAGATTGTAAACACCCGATCCACCAACCGAGCGGATAATGAAGGTCCTAGCAATGGTTCTCGAGTTCAGCTGAGAAATGCTGCTCAACAAAGGGATGATGCGGGATCTGGCTCGCATAACAATAACCCGCCCCTGCGGGAAGAAGTTCATCAAGGACAAGTGGACCCTCAAGTTGTGAGGGAAGTTCCACTCAATCCACCTCCTGCCCTGATCGTGTTGGATGCGACGGTCATTGGGCAGATAGTGAGGCAAATGGTCGAGGTATTGACGGCCCACGGGATACCGCAAGCTCAAGCGGCTCCCATTCCTCAGGTCATAACTGATATTTGAGGACGTGAAGGTCATGTACCTCCAGTGATTCCCGAAAGAAATGACTGGAACTACAACCGAGCGTCGAAGACGATCAATTCATTGTGCCCGAATAGCTATGATGGAACTGGGAAACCAGTTAAGGTTGCATATTGGTTCTGTCATATGGAGCGACTATTTCGAAACATGGTCTGCACCGAGGCTAAACAGGTGCACATAGCTTCGTTACATCTGAAAGACGGAGCAAGTGAGTGGTGGGAAGGAACCGGGTTGGATGACCACCCAAATTTGAGTTGGGCAATGTTCAAAGCCAAGCTCACTGATCGATTCTTCTCTCGTGCTATGAGAGAAGAAAAGTTGAAAGAGTTCCTCTACCTAGAAACTGATGGACTGAAGGTGACTGAGCTGGCGGTAAAATTCAATCATTTGATGCATTATGCTAGTTCCGAAGTGCATACTGAAGAACAAAAGATCTGGTACTTCCATGGATGGATGAGCCTAGAAATCAAACCTCTAATGGTGTGTCACGGTTGCTCTACTTTGGAGCAGTATGTGGATGCGGCCTACAAAATAAAGGTTACGCTGGAAGAATCCGCCCGAAAGAGGGATGAACAGAATAAGGCAAAGGGTAGGCAACAGAATCGAAAGGCTAGTACATTTAAGCGGCCGGCATCGCCTACCAAGTTTGAGAAGTCTGGTCGTGCTAAGACCGAAACGACTCAGTCTGACTCCACCAAAGGCTCAGGTTGGAGTAGCGGTACAATTCTATGCCACAACTGTGGTGAAGTTGGGCATAAAAATTTTAATTGTCAAAAGAGAAGTGGGTATGCTATAATTGTGGGAAAGAAGGCCACATGAATACATACTAATAGGAAAAAGGTTCAAGGGCCAACACAATCATACCAGGCATCTGTTGTTGGCAGTAAGCAGATTCCAAAGCCAAAAGTGTCCGCTTCTGAGCAATCTGCTGCTCGGAATAAAGGCAATGCGCCTATTGAATCTTCGAGTCAGGGGCAATGACTCTTCGTGATGTGTCAATCCGACGAGAAGGAAACCCTGAACGATTAGTTTAATCTTGTTAAGCCTTTTTAAGAATAAGGAGCGATAACTTGTGTGTCTAAAGTCTCCATAGTTTAGTATTTTGACTGTGTGACATCTTTTTAATTGCTTTAATGTAATGTTTTGAATAATAAAGAATTATTTCCTTATTTTGGGAAATTACTAAATTCATTACTACTTCAAGTTATGTGTTCATACGAGGATCCTTGAGTGCCAAAAACAGTTCAGGTTAAGTGTTGATAAAGATTTTTTGGACTCATAAAGGATAGTGTTGGATAGGGACATGTGTGATTGTTCCCTACCTTGTTAGCGCTAGTTTCGGGGTCGAAACTATTTTTAAGGGGGTAGATTGTAATATCTCACTTAAAATAAAAGGGTAAAGTTGTAATTTTAAAGTGATAAAAATAAAAGTTATGAAATTTACTTTATTTCTTTTAGAGGAATAATTTAAACTTCAGAAATTTCGCCTGGTACCCTCAAGGTTTTGCATAATTCGCGAAATACCTAGAGGTTTGAACATTTTCGCGTGATATCCCTAAACTATTGTCAAAATTTTGCCAAATACTCTTCCGTCTTATTATCGTTACCAAAACGTTAAATCATTTTTATAAAAAAAAATCCGTCGCCGGTGTGTCCCTCCACTTCCATGGCTCCATTCCACAACCCACTGTGTGAAAGCATTGACTTGTTAGGCGACTTTTGTGCACTCATCTCATCATTATACCCCACCGGTGAACTCCAAATCAATCACTACTTCCTTCGCCCGCCTTCACGGCATCTCCACCACCTTCGCCGCATCTCTCCCGCCTATGGCGGTAGCCGACCTCCTCACCGGTAAGATCACCACCGAGCTCCTCAGACAACTCTTCTCCATCGCTCAGAATCCTCCCTCTGTAGAGATAGCGCCGAGGGCCTCATCAACCATGTCAACGAGCTCTTCCCTATCATTCAAGAGATCAAGAAAACCGGCGTCGAGCTCCCCCAATTCCGCCAGTTCCAGCTCGAGCGCCTCTCCAAACTCCTCCTCGAAGGCTGCGACCTCTCCGAAGAAATCCTCAATTTCGGCCGATGGAACGTCTACAGAAACCTCCAATTGGCGAGGAAGATGGAGAAATTGGAGAAGAGAGTGGCCGCTTTCGTCCAAGGTCCACTACAGGCCCACCTTTTAGCCGATGTTCATCACTTGAGGTTCGATACCGCCGAGCGATTCGATCGGCTCGAAGAATCGGTGCGCCGGATCGAGCACCGGCTTGGCGCTGTGCAGGTCGGGGTTGCGGTTGGGGCTGTGGCTGGAGGCGGGGGGTGGTTGGAGGAGGAGATTAAGAGGATGGAGGAATTAGGGCAGAAATCCGAGGGGAATTTGGGAAATATTGGCGCTGCTCTCGAGGTTGGCTTGAAGAAGGTGAAGCAGGTTCTGATGGGAAAGGAAGATAGCGTTGTTGGTGTTTGTGGAATTTGTGGAATCGACTCCTTCTCGATGGCCATGGCGGAGGGCGGCGGAGGGAAAAGAGAGAGACACCGGCGAGGGAAGGAGAGGGGTTTGGGAGAGTGGAAATTGGGGAAACTGGCGACTGAGCTCGGGAGAGATGGTTTTGGGGATGTGGCTGGGATTGCGAGAGACAGAGGAATGGTCGCCATTGTTGGACAGAGAGAGCTCGGAATTCAAGGGATTTTTTTTTTAATGATTTAACGTTTTGGTAACGATAATAAGACGGAAGGGTATTTGGCAAAATTTTGACAATAGTTTAGGGATACCACGCGAAAATGTTCAAACCTCTGGGTATTTCGCGAATTATGAAAAACCTTGAGGGTACCAGGCGAAATTTCCGTTTAAATTTTCATGAACTTAGGTTCAAAGGTTGGGTTATGATAATTTTTTGTACAAATTATCATATGAGTAATAATAATATGGTGTTAAAATAAATAAATAAATAAGTATAACAAAGAAGGTAATTTTAGAATTTTAAATAACAATAAAGATCATAAGAATTATTATGTTGTCCATAAAGGGATAAAAAATAATTGTCCCAAGTATGTTATTTCTTTAAGTTAAGGATGGTTTAAATTATAACTAATAATGTTAATTATAATTTAGATAAAACTTATCAATTTTGACTTGGAATATTTAAATCAAGTTTAACAAATTTTTATTAAGGATTTAAGTATGGTCAAATTCATAAGAGATATAACTTAAGCTTATCTTAACCTAAGTTAAATCTTTCTATACTTTAATTTTGGGTTAAAATAACATTATAAACTTAAAATAATTAAGTTTGGATAAGTTTTGTAATTTTTAAAAGTTCAAATAAGGGCATTTTTGCCACAACTTAAGAAAGTTGGGACAAAATGTACAAATAGGCTAAATCTAGGAGGGCCGTGTGCAATTTCTGGGAAGTGGTCATCCCCTACCTCCAGCCTCCATGGACGCGCGAGGCTTCAAGCTTTTTAATGGCGTTTCTGGGCAAATTTGGAGCCCGATTAATTCAATTGATGACTAGGCATTGAAGGGCATGTTTATAAGCATTGGATTCGACAATCAATTTTGATTAAAAGCCAAAAGATTTGCGGGATTTTGCATTAAATTCAACTGTGTCGTCCAAGGGGTCGATTTGAACAAATCCAAAATTGGATCAAATCGTCTTCAATTGAAGGGCATTAACCATGGGGGCATATTGAGGGAATCCTATGCTGCAAAACCCCTATAAATACCCTCTCAATCGGTTCCCCAATTCATCCAATTTTGCAATCCATTCTCAAGAACCCTAATATGCGCCAGTCGTGTTCTTCCCCAAAATTCAATCTCGTTTGAGCTTTGTTTTGGCAATTGGATACACCCCTAGCTTCGTCTCCTTGTCCACTTCAAAAGCCATCACTTCCCGCCGCTATCCCTCCGCCGACGAGCTCCAATTTGAGCCATTTCCGACGAGTCTCAAAACGCGAATCCGGGGAGGTTTGGTTGATCCGATTTTTGAATTTAGGTTTTATTTTAATTTATTTTTTGCTTTTATTTAATTTAATTAATGTAACAGTCTCAAATCGAGGTGTTACAGTACCGTGAATCCTGAAGGGTTCCACAAGGCGTTAGGTGATAAAATATCAAAACAATATCTAATAGAAGGTAAATCAGATATATAAAACATAGATGTGGTAGTCATGCATAAAGCATCATTTCTAAATTCATTATAAACCAAGTTTTGGTCATACAAAATACAATTTTAAATGAATAAAACTCTACAGTGGTTAAGACCCTAAAAACTGATAATTTAGATCTCGAGTATAAAACAATTTAACAAGGATGGTATTTTTACAGCGAAAATTATATAATTAAACAACTCTAAAATGTTAAAAATAGAGTTGACCCAGAACACTCACATAATTAGCCCTAGTATCGTGTTCACCCTACTTGACGTCCACGTTGATCCAGCCCCCACGATAATGGGGATTAGTCTCCAACCAGACTAGCAAGTTATATAAGCAATTTAATGTGTGTCATAGTGCAAGCAAGGGATCACAGATACACATGCAAAGACACAGATGAACATGTTACAACAAAAATGTATTATGTACACACATACAAATATGCAAGAAATATAACAACTAGACATGATACATTGATAAAGTATTCTCTACAAATTTACGGATATGCGAGATTGATGACAATAAATGCAAAACAAGAAAGGTACAAACAATCATGACATACAATAGAGTGTTACTTTACATACACATAGATATGCAGGAAAAGTTACAGCTAGAATAGTTGCAATACCAGATCTTCCAAGCATACATATCATACTCACAGTGAATACAACATTAGATCACATGAACTTCACTCAATTCCTAATCAAACCACAAGTTCCAAACTTTTAAGAAATCATTCAAAAACCATATACTCGAGTATATTTTTCTTGTAAAGAAAACTCATTTGCAAATCCAAGTACGAAAATGTTTCGAAAACATGTCCAAGCTTGTCTTGGACACAAAGGTATCTTCTGAACCCGCATAACGGGTATTATCACCTCTACCAACGGATCGGAACGGCATCACTAGCTAGGTGACCCGACCTCCCCTAAAATGGTAGAGCATTCTCTCAAACCGCTCCACCCGGATGGAGCCCTCTGTCGAGGAGCGTATCAGTAGAAAACAGTTTAAAACCATTTGGGATCAGAACCATCCTTACCCACATATATCATACCACATTTTAATCAACATATCATTTTGCTTCAAATCAACCGTACAACAATATTCATCCATATGATCATCATATCATCACCAACATCTTGTGTTAACACAATCAACATCCATTCATTGACACGTCACACCATATCAAGACAATGTAGTACTCGATACGCATATATATGCACATGTTTAAGATACGACCAACTATCTAATCATTCATCCATAATTCAAACCTCAAATACTCAAGTATGATCTAAGACTCTATAAATATGCACATTCCAAGGTTATATATTCATACATAATTTCATATTTAATACTCATGCATAAACTAAGATATAAAACTCATGCATAGTCCATGACTTTAAACCTAAACTGCAACATGTAAGTCCAAAACATCCAACAAGATTCATACATATCGTCACTCTTTTATAACCAACTATTATTGGCACAAACATTCATCATTCATTTATCAACATATCATGACTATATAATAAGGCAGCTACTATATATACTACGTTTTTCGTCCTTTCGCACTACATTTCTCTATGCAGAAACCTGGCGTACGCCAGATACCTGCGTAGATGAGGAAATTTTTTTACGCAGGTATCTGGCGTACGCAAGATACCTGCGTAGAGCTAAAATATGATTGTTGGAGATATGGGAGTTGGGTTTTTTTTTTAAATTTGCCTCATACGCCAGGATCTGGCGTACAAAAAAAAATCTAAACGCAACCAAGTGAACATATTTTTTTAAATCTGCATTTGACTCTAGTAATAGACGTTATCAAGTAATCAATATTACATGGCAATAAATTCGTTTGTATCATGAGGTTTCAATATACTTTTATTCATGTACATTTCTCCATCAATTTATTTGATATTAACTATTTGTTATTATTATTCTCGAAAATCATATATAACTATGGTTATATCTTATAGTTATATCCAATTTGATTATATCTTATAGTTATATCCAATTTGGTTATATCCTATAGTTATATATTATGGTTATATCCTATGATTATATTTTATTCTTATATATTATGGTTATATCTTATAGTTATATCCAATTTGGTTATATCTTATGGTTATATCTAGACCTGTCAATTGGGTCGGGCGGATCGGATTCAGGTTCGGGTCATGTCGGGTTCGGGTCAAATCGGGTTCGGGTCGATCGGGTTGATAAAATTTCAGGGTCGGGTTCGGGTTGTCCCAACGGGTCGAACATGTTTTTTATGATTATTATTATGATTTTTAACTTTAATAAAATAATTATAATAATATAATTAATATTATATTATTATTTAATAAAATATATTAAAATATTTAATATAAATGAAATAAAATATACAAAATAAAGGGGACCCGCGAGCTCGGATTTGCGTTCGGGTCGAGTCAGGTCGGGTCGGGTCGGGTTTGGGTTCGGGTTCGGGTTCGGGTCCTACTTGACCCAGTGATGTTCGGGTCGGGTTCGGGTCCTTTCGGGTCGGGTCGGGTTTTCGGATTGGGTCGGTTTTTAACATGTCTAGTTATATCCTATAATTATATACTATGGTTATATCTTATAGTTATATCCAATTTGGTTATATCATATCGTTATATCTTATAATTATATATTATGATTATATCTTATAGTTATATATAGGGGTTCTATCTTTTGGTTATATTCTATAATTATATATTATGGTTATATCCTTTAGTTATATCCAATTTGGTTATATCATATCGTTATATTCTATAATTATATATTATGATTATATCTTATAGTTATATCCAATTTGGTTATATCTTATGGTTATATCCTATAGTTATATACTATGGTTATATCATTTAGTTATATCCAATTTGGTTATATCTTATGGTTATATCCTATAGTTATATATTATGGTTATATCTTATAGTTATATCCAATTTGGTTATATCATATCGTTATATCCTATAATTATATCATATCGTTATATCCTATAATTATATCTTATGGTTATATTCTTTAGTTATATACTATGGTTATATCGTATAGCTATATACTATGGTTATATCTTATAGTTATATCCAATTTGGTTATATCTTATGGTTATATCCTATACTTATATACTATGGTTATATCCTTTAGTTATATACAATGGTATATCCTATAGTTATATATTATGGTTATATCGTATAGTTATATTCAATTTAGTTATATCTTATGGCTATTTTCTATAGTTATATACTATGGTTATATCGTATAGTTATATCCAATTTGGTTATATGTTATGGGTATATCCTATAGTTATATACTATGGTTATATCATATAGTTATATCCAATTTAGTTATATCCAATTTGGTTATATCATATCGTTATATCCTATAGTTATATACTTTAGTTATATCCTATATTATATTCTATAGTTATATACTATGGTTATATCATATAGTTATATACTATGGTTATATCATATAGTTATATACTATGATTATATCTTATATTTATATATTATGGCTATATCATATATTATATTTTATAGTTATATCCAATTTGGCTATATCATATAGTTATATAACTATAAGATAGATGATAGAACCATAGTATATAACTATAGAATATAATCAAATTGGATATAACTATAAAATTGTGATACCCCGTATTTTTGTAGGGTTATTTTGGGAATATTTTTGGAATTTTTCCGAACACCCGTTTTGTACGTCGGATTTAATACAGAGAGTTTAAGACATTCTGTAATGGGCTATATCTCTGTAATATTTTTCTCAGTGAAATAATATACAGACGACGTGATTTGGATGTTAATACTCGTTCGCGTACGATAATTTTATCCCGGATTAACTTCGTTTTCGTCTAAGAGCTGAGGAGGCGGCAAAGCCAAGGGCGGCGCCCGCCGTACAGTGGCGGCGCCCGCCGTCGCAAGGCTCGAGGAGCAGACGGGTCTTCTCCTAGCTGGGGACGCCAGGCCTATGGCGGCGCCCGCCGCATTGATGACGACGCCCGCCGCATTTATGACGGTGCCCGCCGTCGTTGTTGTCCGGAGGTCTTTGCCCGATGGTCGCCGGCGAGCGTCTGACGACGCCGAACTAGCCCCGCCACGCCTCCATTTAGGCCATCATTATGCTCCCTTGTGATCTGGCTATAAAAGGAGAGGCTTGGGGATCGGATTTCACACAAAAATCAGAAGCTCAATCTCAAAATCTCCCTCGCCGGAGTTTGGTGCCCTCGCCGGATTTCTGAAGCAATCGCAGGGGTGTTGTTTGGTGTGTTTCCAGTGGCCTTTGTGAAGCTTTTGGTAGCCCTTGGTGGTTAGAAACCAAAGCAAGTCGAAGGAGGCCGAGTCGCTCGTGTTCTGGGTGAGTTTCTTCACCGATTATGTCGTCTGAGTTCTTCACGGCGACCGCCGTGATGAACTGCAGCGACCGCCGCTAGTGTCCAGAATGCCTTTTTTGGCTTTTGGCTTTGGTGGTCGTCGTTGTAGCATCGTTCCTTTCGATTTCTTTCGTTCGTGCTTGTTTATGTCGGATCTAACTTAGGGTTTCTTTATGGGTCGACTCGAAGGTCGTTGTGCTATCGAAGTTATACATGTGTCGAGCCCGGAATCCCGTTGTCTCTGCTTTGTTCCAACTCTGCGGATTAAGGCAAGTGACGGTTCGCTCTTGCTTAATCATTTCATTTTTCATTAATTATCAATTATTTAATTGTTAATTAAATTAGAGTGAACTGTTGTTTTGTTTGGGAACTAATTTCATAAATAAACGTGATTAAAGTAATGTTATGATAGGTTGTATATCTGTTAGAACAACGCTATTATATGTGATAATTACCGTGATGGTATTATTGTGAATTTAATCTTAATGCTAGAATAGCATGTGGGTTAATAGGAAAACTAATCCAAGTAAGGATTAGCCGTTTCTATTATCTCTATGTTTAAGTTGATTGCCTGGATGACTTTAATGTGAATGATTGTTGTGTTAGACTGTTTAGTTAACACGAGTGTTCGTAGGAACGCTAATCCAAGTAAGGATTAGTCATTTCTTTATAACTTAATGTTCGTAGGAACGCTAATCCAAGTAAGGACTTGTCGTTTCTTTAAATCGTAATACTCCTCGGGTTAATTTCCGGATAATAATTTAAGGGTCATGACCTATGCTTCTTATCCACCGTTAAGGATCTGAAGTGTTTTAAGCGTCATTGGATGAGCATAATTGCAGTCCTGTGTATTAAGCACTTAGCTAGTGCAATTGGGGTGGACGTAACTGTCATCCTGTAAATTAAAGTGTAAGCACTGTGACAGTGTAATCTGGATGAACGTAAGATCACCCTGTGTAATAATAACTCCGTTGTTCTCGGAATAATGTTAAGTCTCGTGTGTGTGTTTGTGTGTTGTGTTAATTTGGGTCGACATGATTGTCACCCTGAGATTTAAGCTTTGTGCCGCTCTTAATAACATTAACGTGTTTTCAGTAAAGTGTGTTTGGTAATTAAATAAGCTATGTGCCCGAGTGCACATGATTAATAAACCTTCGGCGAGTAATACAGCTAAGTTATAGTGCAGCTAGGAAAACTCGTCTCGACTTTGATCATAGTACGTTCTCTTTTCAATCTGGATTCGCTGTATGCGATGAGGTTGATTGTGAACTGAAGCATCTCAGTCAACTTTTAAATCATTGTATGTGTAACTTTAATGTTCTCTAGCAGTTGTCATAATTTCCTATAAGGCTCATTTCAATTGGAGTCTTCTCTTCAGTGCATATCTTAATTGTTAAATCATTCCGTAAAAGTGTCGGGTTATATATCGTTCCTTCGGTTTTTATTCAAGGGACAATGATAGTAAACGGTCACGATCACTCGAACCACTCTGCTTTGTACCATTGCTAGTCTATTCAAGTAGACTAACCCATGAACTTTATTCTCTGCATGTGGGTTGGTGTCATCCGTTCGATTCGGCACATCAGGAATTGATTCCCGGAGTTTAAGTAACCTATTGAAGGATAAGAAGCTTGCAGACGAAGATTTAAAAGTCAGTGTTCTAAGCTGTTAAGTGTTTTAAGATTGTTAAAGTATTACTTCAATGTATCTTCATAATTTAGCCATGTTATAAGTTGGCTCTTTAAAGTCTTCCGCTGTGTAATTTAAAGTCTTCCGCTGTATACTTTAAAGTCTTCCGTTGTTTAATATTTTCATTATTATGTTATGTATTTAAGTTTAATCGTTCTGAAAAAGTCTGGGGTGACTTTGGACGGTAAAGTCTGAGGTCACTGACATGTAATATCTCCGATTTAAATTGGGGGTGTTACAAAAATATGATCATAGTATATAACTAGATGATACAACCATAGTATATAACTTATATATACTATGATTATATCTTATAGTTATATCCAATTTGGTTATATCATCATATAGTTATATAACTATAAGATATATGATATAACCATAGTATATAACTATAGAATATAATCAAATTTGATATAACTATAAGGTATAATCATAGTATATAACTATATAATATAACCATAGTATATAACTATATGATATAATATAGGATATAACTATAGTATATAACTATGAAATATAACCATAAGATAGAACCAAATTGGATATAACTATAAGATATAACCATAATTATATGTGATTTTCGAGAATAATAATAACAAACAGTTAATATCAAATAAATTGGTGGAGAAATGTACATGAATAAATATATATTGAAACCTCATGATACAAACGAATTTATTGTCATATAACATTGATTACTTAATAACGTCTATTACTAGAGTCGCAGATTTAAAAAAAATATGTTCACTTGATTGCGTTCAGGAAAGAAAAAAAAAATTTGCGCCAGAATCTGGCGTACGGAGGCAAATTTCTAAAAAAAAAACAACTCTCATATCTCCAACAATCATATTTTAGCTCTACGCAGGTATCTGGCGTACGCTAGATAACTGCGTAGAGAAATTTTCTCCTTTGTACGCCAAGTTTCTGCGTAGAAAAATATAGTGCGAAAGTTAAAAAAAACATAATGTATATAGCGGAGGCGTATAATAAATACGAGTAATTCAATATAGATAAAGTCATGCTTGAAACACGATCAAACAATTCGATATTCATACGACATCAAGACCCTTAAACTTAGACTATAACACGTAAATGCTCACAAATAACTTGCCATAAATAACTTCAATGCCATATATAAGTTTCTCCCGAAATTGCAGATTGGTCCCAAACATTGTAAACCTTCACAAAATCACACGAAAGCACACAACTGTTCACATATATGTCCAAATCGAAATCCGTAAAATTTCTCATGCTCGTGGAAGTAAGCCTCACCTTAAGAACTCAGCCACAACTTTCCAGAAATTACGCAAATTGCCCAGAATTTTCAGAAGTGCATAAAAATGCCCAAATCTACAATCATCAAACTCCAACCTCCAAATTTGATCAACCTAATCATCCAAAGCATCAATTAACATCTAATTAAGAACCAATTGCACCTAAGCTACTCAATTGAACATAAACACCCAAATCTACCAAGCTAGGGTTAAGAAATTGGGGGGAAACTCACACAAGAGTAATTGGAAGGAGATGGAGGTACAAGAGGCTTGATGGAGGTTCAAGGGGCTTCATTGGCGACGGGAGATGAACCGACGGCCTGAGCTTGGTGGAGGATGAAGGTCCGCAGCTGTGCGCAGCAAGGGCGCGCGGGATGTCATGGCGAACTCCTTGCTCCGGCGATGGCCCTCCGACGGGGGAGAGGGATGTTGTGAGATGGGGCTGCGAAAGGAGGGGTGAGGTGAGGAAGAAGAGTGCCAGAAAGGGGGAGAAATGGGTATCGGGTTAGATGGTGAGAGAATGTGAGAGACTAAAAGAAAGTTTATTAAATTGGGTTGAAAAAGAAAAAGGGTAAAATAAAAATAAAAGAATTTCTAGGTATACAATATCTAAGAATAACTATAGTAACTCTAATTTTATACGAGACAATATTCAAGAGTCGTACCCTAATCCTATCAGAACCGCTTCTCAAGCGAAATGGGTCAAATCCGAATTTTACGCAACATGTAATTAAATGATGAGCATAAAAATGAAACTAAAATATGATAAGCTTTCAAAATAAATTAATACGAATCTTATAACTGTTGACATCTAAAAAGAAAAAATCCCGAGTATTACAATTAATCCAGATTAGTGAAAAATATTTTAGGATTAATTTGATTTTATAAAAACTAAATTAATTAAAATATTGTAATATTATCTTATATTATGAATGAATAATTTATGACTATTCATTTAGATAATATTTTGACTTAGAAAATTGTAAGATTATAAATAAATTATTTTATTAATTTATTTATGATATGATTATTTAGAATATACGATTAATTAATTTTTAATCATATAAATAATCATTTAATAAAAAAAACCTTGAAATTTATTTATTTATGAGTTAAATAATATCAATTAGAAACCGAGACATTGTATCCTTCAAATAATGATATTGAATAAATTATATAATATAATTTATTCATTGTGTATGATTTGAGTACATTTCGGAATTGTGTTTGGAACGAGAATAAAGAAGGGAGTCGTTTTGTTTTTCGAAAGCAACCATCTCCAAGACGACGTTCATTTTCTTTGTGATTCAAGACAAGTGGTGGTTCGCTCTTGCTAATTTACTCCATATTTTCTTAATTGACAATTAATATATTGTCTTAATTAAGTTGCGATAAATATTCTTAATTTCTCGTTCGGGAACTTGTGTGTTAAAGTGTTATGTAAAATGAACTTTTTTATTAGGTTGTATATATACTAGCTATAACCCTTATATATATATGTTACTATAATAGGGTGCTAGATGTAATTTGGTGTGGATTGTTGTGCATTGGTGTGGATTTAATTGCTAGTTAGCACGAGTATTCGTAGGAACGTTATTTACCTTGCGAGGTTTAGTTGTTTCTTTATAACTTGGCATTAAGAGGATAATTGCCATAATACTTTTGGTCATGACCTACCCTTATTTTATATAAGTGGTTGTGGACTTAGCTATTGTCGAAATTCTGGATTCGTCACATGTTATATATCTCATTGCGAGATTAATGTGGATTAAAAGCTTTGACGTTAATGCAAGTTTTGGAACTAAATAAGATAAATGTCATTTTGCACATAATTAATATACCCTCGGGCGAGAAGTACAATGTGGAACCCACCCGGTCTCTTGTCCAAAGTAGGTCTCCTTTCCAATCTGGATTCGTATTATGCGGTGAGGTTGGTCGATGACCAAAATATTCAATGAGACGTTTTTAAAACTTTGTGTGATAATGTTCCCAAACAAATTCATGAATTTCCCATAAGACTCAATTTATTGGAGTCTTCTCTTTAATCATACATCTTCATTCTTTTCGGTAGAAGTCTATAGTCATATACCATTTATCGAGTTTTATTCGGGAAACAAGGGTAGTGATTATATACGACTACGAGAATCAATCTGTTTTCACCCTTGCATAGTCTTTCATTAGACTAACCAATTGTTTATATTCCTTGCATGGTTGGCTGGTGTCATCCGTCCTATACGACACATCAGAGGATGGTCCCCGACGATTTAAAGTAATCGAACGAAGAAGAAAGCTTACAGTTGAAGGTTGTGTACCAAAGTAATATTTATGAGTTTGTTTTTAAGTAAATGTAATACGTATATAAATTAGTCATGTAATTAGGGTTTCTTTAAAAAGTCTTCCGCTGTAATTTCACTTTGTTTGTATTATCGGTCTTCTTAATTTACGAGAGGAAACTTTAATAAAAGTATTGAGTGTTCACTCTAAAAGTCTTCTGCAACTCTGTCATTATTTAATATTTATGTGTTTATTTAAGCGTAATTGTTTCGATTAAAGCCTAGGATGGCTTTGGACTTTACAGTCTGAGGTCACAGATATGTGGCACTACCGACATAAGTAGGGGGTTGATGAGACTTGGACTCCACAACCCATCTCGGTGGGCCCCATGTCGGGCCTGTAGGCCGGGGGTCCGGCTAGCCAACCCATGGCTAGACCGACAGGAACAGTCCAATCCCATCAGGCCTGCAGGCCACACACCCCAACCCTTTCACATGGTGTTAGCCTATAGGTTGTTGGAGGTGGGATTCGAACTCACAACCTCCCTTTAACAAGTGGCTTTATCACCACTTGTTAACCAATTACACTTAACACTCTGTGAAAGGGTTGGGGTGTGTGGCCTGCAGGCCTTATGGGATTGGACTGTTCCTGCCGATCTAGCCATGGGTTGGCTAGCCGGACCCCCGGCCTACAAGCCCGACGTGGGGCCCACCGAGATGGGTTGTGGAGTCCAAGTCTCATCAGGGGTGTTACATGGACTAAAGTCTGAGGTCACTGGCGTGTGGCACTACCGACATAAGTTAGGGGTGTTACACGCCAAGCTCAGACGGGCACTAGATAGGGTTATGGCTGATGAGGTAAAATCTACAAATGAATCTAATTTACTTTTATGGTAATTTTTTAGGGTATGAAAAAATACTAAGCCAATGTAATTTCAGGTATGTTAGATGCCTTGGAGAATATGCGGAAAACACTTGGAGATGGATTTCAGGATTACCCATCGGGGATCCAGGTTCGACGGTATCATCTGTTGCCTTGATGTCTAGGAGGCATACATTGCAAGCCATGTGCTACGCCAGTTTGGTCTGAGGCAGGTGATTCCTCCAGCTCCATTTGAGTCGAGTAGGGCAACCAAACTGGTATCCTTGTCGGACTACAAGGTGAAGTTCCTCGGGCCGGATTACCCTACTTGGGCAGAGCAACAACCATCTCTTCAATATTGATGCGTTTGAGCGGTGTAGGTGGGCCTGGGATTGTGACCTCCACTACATGTACTATTTCATGGAGATCACTCACCCCTACGTGAATCCTACCTCCCCGCCACAAGATGGACCTGTCATCCGCGACCTCTCATAGTTAATATCGCTACGATATATATTCTCTTATTTTTTTAAAGTGTACTATATTACTTATGTATTATCATACATTATATTAACATTTTTGAATTATGCAGCGGGCCCAGATGGTGCTCGGGTTGACACGGGCCCGATTGGATACCAACGAGATCATTGATGGAAAGAGGGTGCCACATTCTCAATGTCATCCAGATATTGGTGGGGGACGCTCACCCGATGCTGGATCCATCTCAGCGCGCATTGCACATTTCTAGGGACTCACAGTATGAGTATGGCCAGGGTAGCAGTGCAGGGGGAGATGAGAGAGTCAAACCGACCATGCACTTGATTAGTTTTATTTAGGGTCCGTTTTCGTATTTTGGATCTGATACATATATTTTGTATGAATTTTGTAGTCTATTTTGGACATACGGATTTGATTGCCTATATAGCCTACTTAATTTTCTTACTTCATTTTTTTGATGAGGAAAGAATTCGAATTACCCGACATAACAACGTCGGGTAAATCGAGAGGCCGATAAATTGGCGTCGGTCAAAACCGGACAATAAGAACAATAAATCAAACATGGAAATTACAACAAAGCAATTATAGAGCAAAAATGACCTAGAGCGAGTGGTGATCAAAGCACAATCAGACGAAAGCGTCATCGGAAGACGAGTCAAACAAGAGCAATCATGCGGAAGTGTTGAATGGACTACCATGACGTTGCCCTCTCTTCTAGGAGGGATCTTCAGGAGCCTCAATCATGACATTGCCCTCATTCAAGAGATATCTTCATTGATCCATAGACACGACCATGACTGGACACTCAAGCATCACCCTAGTTCAGCTCCACAAATGCATCGAAGAATTTGACACTCTTACTCGAAACAAACGGAATCACAATAGATAAACAAGGATAAAAATTGATGTGAAAACATATCATCAATTAATCTTGCTATTTGATAATAGTGAATGTATTCTTTTGTTAGAGAAGTTCGATATAAATTTATATTTGGTATGAGTACTTGGTAAAGGATTTGAGTCTATTTTTTATAAAGATTTTATTGTTTGAACAAATTAATTTGTTTTTGGGTATTGGTAGACCTTGAGATTCTTTTAGTCTAGATTGATAGACTTTGAATTGTATTATATTAAATTAAATTATGAGATATACTAAAATAAACATTGCATTTGGGGGAGTAGGGTTGGGGCTTGCGAAGAAACCCACATGCCTACAGACTTGGGGGAGTGGCCTACTTGATAAGTCACAATCAAGAATTGCATTTCTTTATCTTTTTATTTTCCAAGACTTCTCCACAAACTTGAGGAGCAAGCTTGGAGGGCAGCTACCCCACACAATTTTATCACCTATTGTAAACCGGCGAGGAAAGTGGCAGGTGGACGACCCCAGAAGGTGGTGATGGACCTAGCAGTGAGCTTGTGGAAAAGGAGGTGTGAGTCAATTTGGGATAAGTTTTGCCTGTGTTTCCTCAGACTTGGTATAAGTTTTGCCTGAGTAGATCAATAGTGAAAGAGACAGATCTCTCACTTTGTTGAAATAGTTTCATAGGAGTTGTTGAATAAAACTCTGGTATGATGTTATGACCTTCTTGGCTCTTATAGGACCAAAGCCAAGATGCTTAGATCTCACAGCAGGGGTACATAGTAAGTATTCTAAATTTTAATTACATATAAGAGAAACTCAAAAATGATGGAGGAAACCCAACAAAACAGGTTTACCAATTTTTAGTGCTTTTGAGCGCAGATCGGTGAAGAAGCGTAGAAGCAACAAAAAAGGATTGTGTTGCAGAGGATTAAGGGTTGGGCGGGTTAAGCTTGCCAGCTGAGTACGCCGGTGAGTTGTTGCATATTAGATTAAACTTCCCGCTTTGATTGACGGGTGGGGTTCTCTTGATGTGTTGTTAATTAAGTTTTGTTGGTTTGTTATCGGTTGATCATTGTTGTTGGGGACTCTTTTTGAGATTGGATTTCAGTAAAATCCCTCTTGTTGTTAGTTGTGGTTAGAGAGAGTTTATCTCTTTTATTGGGTGGAGATTTTCCAAGTAGTTTTTGGGGTTTTTAGAGAGAACCAAATAAACTTAGTTTTTGGGGTTTTCAGTAAAATCCCTGGGTTTTTGTATTACTTAGTTTTCCTACCAAAGAGAACCAAATAAACTTCCATTGAAATTAATTACCATCAAACTGAAACGTACTTCAACAAGCAAATATTGAGAGAAATTGTTAAAAACTGAAACTTGACAAAACTAAAGTTTTTTAATAATACAAAAATAATTATTTTTTATTTTTATCAAATAATAAATTTTTTAAAATGCAACATAATATTTTTTTTTCCAGTTATATAAATCATTATTTTCATTTTTATAGCATAAGCTTTTTGCAACATAATTCAAATTCAAATTGCGTGAGCGTGTTCAAGTTTATCTCATTAAATCTTATGGAAAATACTAACTGACACCATTAATTTTTGGGTCCGAATCATTACTGAAAAATATCTTATATCTATAAATATTTTCTCTTACCGTAAGAAGACCAAACCGTCGTGACAGTTTTCACGACTACTCCACCTCCGCAATGATTTCAACAAAGGCTTTCCATAGGAACTAGGAAATGGACATACAATTAAATTCTGATCGGATTTCTGGATTCCAAACTGTGATTTTTTTCCATTCTTTCACAACAACATTGCACCAAACGTTATGATATCTCACTTTATTACCCCATCTCGACAATAGGATCTCCCTTCTCTGCAAACTTTAGTACTTCCGCATATCATTGACAAAATAACCAATATCCACATCCCGTTAGTACCCATGGACGATCGACTTATTTGGAGATTTAATACTGATGGGAACTTCACCGTTTCGTCCACTCACCAGCTCAACCGATGTGCCATTTTTAACCAAAGACTACAATCTTATTCTTGGATTTGGAAACTCAAGATTCTGCCAAAAATTAAGACTTTCATTTGGAAGACCATCCGTGGTGGCCTCCCGACCACGGAATGACTTAACCGTCATTATCACTCGGTTTATTCGACCTGTCAACTTTGCCAAGATACAGATGAAGATACCAACCATTTATTCTTCAAATGCTCCTTTACTCAACTAATGATATCTAACCTTGAATCAAAACTTCAAACATCATTCTCTCTACAATTTACGTCAAATTTTCAATACAACTTCGATTACTTTCGACAGTTCAATGCCAACCCCATTCCCTTGTTATTTCTTTGGTGGTGCATCTGGAATTACCGCAACAACCTGATCTTCAGGCAATACACCCCCCCCCCCCCCCCCCTAAATTCCAACCCCTCAGAACAAGCCTGGATACTGTTTCGAGAATGGATATTATCCAATGAACCCACAAAACCTGTTGCCATCAGAAGAAACCGTGAACTAATTACTAATAAAATCTAGAACAAACCACCACAAACATGGGTTAAACTTAATTTTGATGGTTCAAAAAAATCTGACAACACTTCACACATCAGATATATTCTCCGAGACCACAATGCAAAAATCTTGTTTTTCCATCGACAACAAATTCCATCAACTTATATACTCCGCACTAAAGCCCTAGCAGCTCTTTCCGGCATTCAGTATGTTGCTAGGCATAATATCACACAATTAGTTATCGAAGGCGATAATCTACTTGTCATTAATTCCATTCGACATACATGGAAAATTCCATGGGAAATTCAGTCCATTATTATGGATATTTCGACTCTATTGTCTTTTTTTCCTTCTTCGCAGGTGTTTCATTGCTTTCGTGAAGCTAACCGAGCAGTTGACTTTCTGGCCACACGCCTTATTCCGTTGCATGCACTCCACAGATTCCAACATCTTCTGTGTCCCACCGACACCCATAGTAGTCCAATTACCAGTGATATATATGAATTCTTATAATTTAACTCTACTTTTCAATTTTTTGAAATCAAATTTGTAAAGATAGGACAATCATCTGTTTAGTTGATGAATCCTAATGTTTAAGTTGTATAAAAAAAAATCTCAAGGTTCCAATTGTCACACGTTCCAATGCACATTCACAAATCTTTCAGTTGTTATTTTGATGAAATCAGCAAATCATTCAGATCTACGCATCCCACTCCACTATATATACGGGCAGAGGAGCCGAAGGCGAAAATGGCTGCCATAATAGTTCTACTCTCTCTCACGGCAGCATAAAAAAATCCTTGCTGCTCCATCCTCAGAAAACTCTCACCAATCCCTATTCTTGAACTTGGATTTCCTTCCTTACACCGATCGACGTTCTACACACCGAGATCCAAGTTTCTCGCCATGGCTGCCCACACTCTCGCTCGGACCTCTCTCGGTCTCACAAATCCCGCTAACATTGACCCTCTCAAGGTTCGTTCTTCGTTTCTTCCGACTCTCAGTTTCGTTTGCTTTGAATTTTGCCTCAATTAATTGTTCAAATTTTGTTTGCTGTGTGTGTGTTTGAAATTGGGGATTCGCGTTCTATTAGATCTCTCTTGCTGCGAAAGACATCGACGTGGTGGAATGGAAAGGGGATATTCTCGCCGTAGGAGTTACGGAGAAAGACATGGCCAAGGACGCTAACATGAAATTCGAAAACTCCACTCTTAGGAAATTGGATTCGCAGTTGGGAGGTCTGTTGTCCGAAGCCTCTTCCGAAGAGGATTTCACTGGCAAGGCTGGCCAGTCTACTCTTCTGAGACTTCCTGGATTAGGTTCCAAGAGAGTAGGTCTGATTGGACTCGGATCCCCATCTGGTGGACCTGCCGCCTATAAGACACTTGGTGAAGCTGTCGCGTCTGCTGCAAAGACGGCTCAGGCAAACAACGTTGCTGTCACTCTTGCTTCATCTGACAAGCTTTCTGCACAATCCAAGCTTAGCACTCTCCATGCTATTGCCTCTGGTATGTATTTCTTCGCCCCTTGTTCTTGTCATACATCTACTTCTTCCATGTAGCTTGAATTCTTTGATTGGTTTTGTTGTTGTAGGCACCATCCTCGGTATATATGAAGATAGTAGGTTTAAATCAGAATCAAAGAAGCCAGTGCTCAAGTCACTTGATATTATTGGTCTTGGAGCTGGGCCTGATTTGGATAAGAAGCTTAAGTATGTAGAAGATGTTTGCTCCGGTGTCATATTTGGGAAAGAGCTTGTAAATGCGCCTGCAAATGTACTGACCCCAGGTTTGTTGTCCTTTATATTCTTATGTATTAAGTTCCCATCTAAAATTGCTTATAGATTGTATGAGATCAGGAACATGATTGTAACATGGAAGTAAAATATTGAATAAGTACCCATATTTATGCCTCAAATAGCTATTTTGCCTGCTTTGTTCCTAAAATAATGTTAAAGTGACCTTGAATGATCACTTTATCAATAGAGATAATACAGTTTGTCATGGTTTTTGAAAGTTTTCCATTGACATTTCAGGAGTGCTTGCTGAAGAGGCTTCAAAGATTGCTTCTTTGTATAGTGATGTTCTTTCTGCAAAAATTTTGAATGAGGAGGAGTGTAGAGAATTGAAAATGGGCTCCTATCTAGGAGTTGCTGCAGCTTCCTCCAACCCACCTCATTTTATCCATCTGTGTTACAAACCTGCATCTGGACCAATTAAAGCCAAATTGGCTCTTGTCGGAAAAGGTTTGACTTTTGACAGGTGGGTACGTAATTTATCAAATTTTTTACCTGTATGAAAGAAAAACATTTTATTCCCAAACTGCCTCTCTTTGTAGCTAGTAATCACGACAATTCCTTTGCAATTAATCCTGGCAAGTGTATCTGCTTTGCATAGGCTTTCTTTGCAACACTTAATTTTCTTGACTAATTATGTGTAATATATGCAGTGGAGGCTACAATATTAAAACTGGACCAGGCTGTTCAATTGAACTTATGAAATTTGATATGGGTGGTTCTGCTGCAGTTCTTGGAGCAGCAAAAGCCATTGGTCAGATCAAACCTCCTGGAGTTGAGGTAGGTGTTGCTATATCTAGTCGTGTTTTTCTGTGTTTATCAATATGTTAGAAACATGTCACACACAGAGGTCTTGCTATGCAGGTTCACTTCATTGTTGCTGCTTGTGAGAATATGATCAGCGGAACTGGTATGAGGCCTGGAGATGTTGTTACTGCTTCAAATGGCAAGACAATTGAGGTGCTTATGCATTTTAAGAAATGGTCTTTTCTATTATGGGTTCTATCTTGCTAATGACTTGCTGTTGGCCACAGACACCATTCTTTGCACTTTATGGATGTGCTTGTTCAATATGCAACTATACGCCCATCCCAAAATACATAGGCATACGTGTTAATTCTTTGAAGTTTCGACCTGTCATCTGTTTGATATTGAGCACCTCCCTACAAATTTTCCCAGGTGAACAATACTGATGCAGAAGGGAGACTTACACTTGCAGATGCTTTGGTTTATGCGTGCAAACAAGGAGTAGAAAAGGTGACTCTAGCAACCCTGTACTTAAACATATATTTCTTATTTATTTGGTGCCAAGATAATATAAAATAGACATTATATTTATAAATAAGTAAAAAGGACACTGAGTCAGGACATGGGGATCACTTCAGTTCCTTTGTCTACCAATGCTTGTAGATAAAAATCTTTTCTTGACATTTTGAAAAATCTAGTTGAATACTACTTAATTATTAAATGTCTTGACACCTCTAATAGCTATAATCTTCAATCCTTGACATATAGAAAACAAATTTATCTCTATATGCATCGTTTGTGTTATGTATTTTACCCATTCCAAGTCTAATGTATTTCTTTCAATGTTTACCCTTCTTTTAGTAGACTCATTCTGGAAGAGTAATTTTGTTATTTTTAATCTATTATCAAATGTTCTGAAACCTCTTTTCGTGCACAAAATAATAACCGGGTGATGGAGGAAAAAGGATCACAATTCCGCAAAATCTTTTGTTATAGACTCGTTTGTGTTATGTATTTTACCCATTCCAAGTCTAATGTATTTCTTTCAATGTTTACCCTTCTTTTAGTAGACTCATTCTGGAAGAGTAATTTTGTTATTTTTAATCTATTATCAAATGTTCTGAAACCTCTTTTCGTGCACAAAATAATAACCGGGTGATGGAGGAAAAAGGATCACAATTCCGCAAAATCTTTTGTTATAGACTCTTGTCCCCCCCCCCCCCCCAAACATTTTAGGAATTAAGTTGTTACATGAAAGTTGCTTTGCGCAGATTCTTGATGCCCTTCTTTCTAGTGATGGGAATTGTGAGGTGTCATTGCCATCATTTTCCTCTTAATCACCTTAGGTGTATACTATGTTGGGGAATCCTTCTAACATTTACGTTCAACCATTTTGCAGGTTGTGGATCTGGCAACATTAACTGGAGCTTGTGTCGTGGCTCTGGGATCTTCTATCGCAGGTAGAGCACATGTAATTTGTCTGTGCCTAACATATATATAAAGACGAAATCTGTATTTTCATAGGAAGATCGATCAAGTATACCACTTTATCGAAATGTGATAGAAGAGGTGAAGTTCTTGGTACATCTTAGAAGTAACCAGTCCTGGTACAGTACACATTGCACTATTTTTTCTTTTTTCCCCTGGTTGATTCTGTGGTTGTCTGCTGTGCCCTATCTTTTCTAACACGAATAAAGCTAACATGAAATATATAGTATGTGATGAATTTTCTAACATTTGACTCCGTACCACGGACGGTATCATCTTATGATGTGCTCAGTGGCATGCTCTATACTTTATAGAATTACCCAATGAAGATTTAGCTACATTCTTTCTTGTTTAGGTTAAAATTGTACGCTCTTTCACATGTGAATGTTAATTTAAACCCACCAATCTTTTTCTTCCCTTACTTGTATAGGTGTCTTTACACCCAGTGATGACCTTGCTAAAGAGGTACTAACTGCATCCGAAACCGCGGGAGAGAAACTATGGAGGATGCCCATGGAAGAAAGTTACTGGGAGGGCATGAAATCAGGCATTGCTGACATGGTTAATACTGGCCCTCGCCAAGGTGGCTCAATCACTGCAGCTCTATTCTTGAAACAGGTGAGCAATTTCCAATAATTGCTATCAGCTTTTTTTGTTCTTTCTTCAAAAAAACAAAAGCCACTCAATTACAACATCATTACATGGTCACTGTGGTCATACTCCTTTTAATAACAAGAGTGAATCATCGTGAAATCAAATGCAGTTGATATATGCTGCAATCTAGATATATGCACAGATGAATCTCACATTACAAACTCATTGCTGACTTGTGGCTTTTGCAGTTTGTGGATGAGAAAGTCCAGTGGATGCACATAGACATGGCTGGACCTGTTTGGAATGACAAAAAACGCACAGCAACTGGGTTCGGTGTGTCGACTTTGGTGGAGTGGGTGGTCAAGAACTCTTCTTGAATTGATTTCCTTGCTTTGGCTTTGGGTTTTTGACAAAATAAAAATTACTGCTTCGAGAGAAGAGAACTCACCACATGTCTTTCTTGTTCCTGTATGAAGAACATATTCGGTAAAATAATGCAGACTGGTCACGTTTTAATCTAGTTTCTGTTGTGACATTATTCGTGAAGGATGGCAAGCTCTAATTAGCTATTTTGCTTCCTAATAATTATTCCATATCACTTGTGAGTATTTAGACCACTATGAACTCTTGGTTATAGGAACATCGTCTGTTTAGAATAAGCATACAAACAAAACAGTAGCAAAAGGAAGTCAAAGTGGAAGAGAAAGGAAAGAGTCTCAAACTGCACAAACAAGATAAAAGCCTTGTGACGGGAGATGTGGCGATTCTCAGATATGTACATGATCAAAGCCAAGTTCGTGATTCTTAGGATATGTACACGACAAAAGCACTTGTGAACAAACTAGTTAATTGTCATCCGGCGCTCCAGGACCATCAGAGGATGATGGTGATGGGGATAGGGAAGATGAGAATGCATTCAGAGGCCAAGGTAAGGGACCTGCACCTTGTTCCTCCATCCTGTGATGATTGTCAAGCTTGGATCCGTCAGCAGGCAACTGAAACCGACACACAGGACAGGAACTATGAAGCTCAAGCCACGGCAGTAGACAGCCGGAATGGAACTTGTGCTTGCAAGGCATCTCTTTTGCTTCAGCATCAAGTTCAAAATCATCCAAGCACACAGGACACTGCATACTGTCTCCAACTTTGACAGTAGACAGGGCGTCAACTGCCTCCTTTTGGGCAGGAGGGGTCCCATACCTATTAGGATCATTCTCAGATAGATGGTGTAGCAACAAGTCTAGACCGGGGCCGACGAAGTAGTCACCGAGTGACCCAAATGGGTTCTGACCGTGGCTATAGTTTTCAGATTCAGCAGAGATTCCTGCAGTAATACCTTGAAGCAACTGGAGAACAGCAGCAGAGCTTCTCCTCCTCCTCCTGATAATAGCATTGAGCTCCCTGTCAAGCTCAGTCTCTCCCTCCCTAGGCCTCTCCTCATCTTCATTCTCATCATCCACACTGTTTTCGTCAAGAAAACGTGGTCTAATGCTTGTCCTGTTATGCGGATTGCTCATCATGCCAAGCAGTATAGGAGCCCAGAGGGCCAGAGCACGATCAGATGCTACTTCAGATTCATCAGGCCTTCTCCACGGGGAATCCATTTCTTCAACGAATCCGCTCAGACAAAAGGGACACTGGAGCGCAACTTCTCCTACAGGGTTCACCGTTTGCGAGCACATATGACACCAGTACCTTTCTCCCACACCTCCCTCCATTTTCTGTATTTGTCAATCACGGCGGTTGGCCTAGTTTATCTGTCACAACCAAAGCAATTTATCTCCACACAAATTTACAAACAAGAAATTCAAACAGCCTATTGTGTAGCAGCCCTTTTCTTTCTTTCTCTTGTTTTGGGGAACACAGGGCGGGCGGGGGCTTCAAGCCTAGATCAACTGCTAACAGATCCGGCAGAACCCCACCACCGTTGCCACAATCAAAAGCAGGCAATACACATACGCAGTGCAGGGGGGTATTTGTTGGTAAAATAAATTAAAAGTTATGATCTCCGGAGAAAAGATTTGGCCGGCGGGGAAGGGGGGAAACTGTTGGTGTCTCATTAATGATGCATAAACAGATTTAACAACCGAAAACGAAGCAAAATCAGAACCAGCGGATTCGCCACAAAGACAGGAAATTAATTAGGGCAATCTATAAAAAGGATGTCAACTACAAAGTTGAAATTGATCCCTGAATCCAGAGAAGAAACCGGAACCAGAAAGAAAAAGACAGCGCAAATTTAGCCGATAATCTATTGAATACAGTATAATCTACAAATCAACACGAACGCGAATCCAGACCAGTTTCCAGTTTCTACTACTCATATGCAAGAAATTTTCCAAGAAAAAGATCAATCAGAAATTCCAGCCAATCAACTAAATTCAAGAACAAGGATTGTATAAAATCGGACAAGAATGTGGCCAAACTTTCTTTACAAACCAAATTTGACTTTGTTCCACAAAAAGAAAACAAATTTGAATGTTAGATACGCAGTTCCGGGTATACCAGGTTGCCAGAAACAAACACCGGCCGAGCAAATCGGATCCATGTAAGAAAAGGAAAGAGAGAAGAAAGATATTTGTTACCAGCGAGAGGGAAATTCACGATGGATCGTCGCTGTTTGCACAAGTATCAGCAAAAGTGCGTCCCAACGAATTTCGGAAAATTGAGAGTGCGACGAGAGGGAAAATCCTTCGGGAGGAGATTCCAAGCATACAACGCGGGTCCACTCAAGATAGGGAAAAGGAAAATTTTCTATTAGCCCGATCCAACGGCCTCAAACAACAAAACAGTCAAACCTCACGGTCATTAAATTTAACATAAAATGCAACAAAAATATAATTAATTAACTAGAAATTCGCACGGGCCTTTTGTGTATATGTAGTGTTGCGGTTTAAATGTGAGTTTATAATATATAGATTGTTGATGCATGTTTTATCTTAAACGATATATTGTTTGATATGTATTTAAATTTAATATCTAAGTATTTTAGGTATAAAATGTTATGATTGTACGAAGTACAATTTTTTTAATTTATTTCGGTCAAAAGTTCACTTTAAATTTTACATTAGGTGATAGTTGTGTTTTGTAGGAATCCGAATTTTTTCTTTGCAAATATTTGGATAATATTTTAGAAATGTCTATCTAATTATATGTTATGCAACTTTGTCCTTGAGCACCTCTCTTCAGTTTGGGGTCGAGTGGTAGTATTTTGTAAATAAGAAACGGGTTATTTTATTTTTTATACTTTTGGTTAGAAGTATAATTTTAATTTTGAATTAAAGTAAAAGTTTCTTTTTGTAGGGATGTGCTTTTATTTTGATAAAAAAATTTGTGAATATTTTAGAAATCTATATCTAATATGAAGTTTGCAATTTTGTGCATAAGTGTGTTCATTCAATACCATATAATTTTGAAAGTATTAAATCGGCTCTAGCTCTAGCAGGTGGAGCAACCATGAATGTTTCCCTCTCGAGTTGTTTGATCTTCTACGATCTATTGAACCAAAAGTCAACGGATGAAATGATACAAACCCTAAAAAGATAACAGGTTACGAAAAAGACAAGGGATATAGATATAAAAGAATAATGCCCAAAAGGAGAAAAAACCTATACCAGATTATTTTTAAAATAAAATTAAAAATAATAACATTATCTAAATTGTATTCTAGTTTTTTGTTCTTAGTTTTGAGAAAGTAAGAAATTCAAAAATTTGTTGTTTTTTATTTTAAAAAATTGAGGAATTGACAAAGGTATTTCTTAAGGAAAAATATTTTCAGTGTTTTAAAAGTTGTGTAAAAGTAAAATTTTCTACGCATTTTTCTCACAGGCCTTTTGTGTATATGTAGTGTCGCGGTTAAAATATGAGTTCGTAATATATGAATTATTATTGCATGTTTTATGTTAGACAAAAATAACATTTTGAAATGAGCTCGTCGTTCTTCAATATAAACTTGGCAGGCAACAAAGAAGCCACTTAAATTAAAATACTATCCAAGTATTTGCCTTGGAGAATAAAATACACATGTTTAAGGATGAGCATCAATGGGCTCACTGCACTTAATTGCTAGGATGTGCACAATCGTTGATAAAAAAGGAATATCAATTATTTTAGAATAGCTAGATGCAGGTAGAAAGGAGACAAAGGAAATGCGATAGCAAATGACATTAGAATAGCTAGAGCTTCTCTTGAACTAATACGACTAATACGAGAGCATCGCAAACGGAAGTCCTATGTAATTTCTTCACTCTAGGTGATGTGGGTGCACGTGTGGTTGATGATAGTTAAAGTGCAAGGAAGAGAGCGGATTACATTTCTTAAGATAGAATGGTTGCTTCCCCTGCTTTGCTGCTACTCTTTCTTTCTTCTTGTGTGCAGTCAAAATATGTGATTCTACATTCTTTGTTGAGGCTGTTTTCAGCTGCTTCTCCTGAAAAATGAATAGAAGGGGAGAGAGAGAAAAATATTTCTTCAGAACATGGGAGTTCACAAAGATCATTTTAAACAAATAAGATACTGTGTCTTTCAACGTCTTAACATATATCAAATGAATGCACTTACAATTTCAGAGATGCATGATTTCAATTGCGCAATGACTTCTGGGTCTTTAGATTTCTTCAACTGCTTTTGCAACTCCTGCCAAAACCAGAAAGAGCACAAATGACTCGAACCACATTATTTATAAGCAAACATCAGATTGACAAACACTGAATATAGTTACCTCTTTTTCAGTAGGAAGTTGCTCTTCATATAAAAAATTGTATCTTTTCTTGAACCTAAAATGTACAATGATAAAGAAGATTATTTATGTGGAACATAGATTGCAACACGAGTAGCTTGTCGTTTAGATATTTCATGATCAAACTGTTTTCTACATCACATCATAAAAAAGAGATTATGACATTATGCAATTCACACATGAAAAAATGCAGAAAACTCCAGACATTGCAATTTAAATTGTGCAATGTACATGCATTGCAATATAAATTTGTCTAAAGAGCACGTACCCCTCTGAATCAAATTTACCACAGAGAGCTTCAAATTGTGGATCTCGGGCTATATGTACATGAAATTAGTAGAGGAAATCATTAGTTATTGGAAAAGCAATTTTATGCCCCAATTATCTTCTCCAAAATGCAACTTAAAAGTAATATGGTGTTGCCCCAGAAATTCGATGAACATAAAATATTTTCAATAGTAAGAATTAACAAATTCAGAAAATTTTCCAAACAGGACCACCCTAAGTATAACCGCACAAGTACAAACCCAGCTTATTCATGTTATGAATAACCCAAATTGGAGATGGTAGGATGTTAAGAACTCAACTAATTTCTATGTCCATACTCTGAAAAGAAAAAAGCAAAGAACAGTTAAAAGTTCATAATAACCTTCTTAGGAGCTTGGATTACTTCTCTAAATCTACCAACTGGCTTCTTGCTGCTCATTTCCATTGGCCATAAAAATTCCACTAACAAACATTAGACCTCAGTGAAGAAACAAAAAAGTACGGGGTTCCCGAACATATTAACAAAACATACCTGTTTTTGTTAGCTCTTGCAAGCTTTTACTGTGGGTTAGAATTTTGGTGCAATGAAAGAGTGCCATCAGATCGTGCCTTTTGCAGTTCTCCAAAAGGAATGTCAGCGAGTCCACCCTCTATCTCAGCCTCCTATATGAATCCATACCCTAATAAGTATGGCAAAAAAAAACTTCTACTGAAACTAAAACCATTAACTTGGGTTATGATAGTTTCTAACTTCATCAGATGATGAATCATCCTCTTCACTTTCATCAAATATGATTTTGCTTGAAGTAGGCATTGTTGTTTCACTGTTCTTCATAATGGAACAACTACCAACCTGGAATAAAGAAAACATGTGAGATTAAGAAATTTTGATGCAGTGCACCCCTTTTCTCTTTTTCTGTTACATTCTCGTCTGTAACAACTCAAAAAGTGACACAACAACACATCTGAATCAACTCACTGTATGTTCTAATAACATATAGCAATCAAACTCCAATTTAACACAATGTGTCGAACATCATAGGAGCTCAATACCTGATTGCAGTCTACTACCAAATTCCAGGGCCCAAACAACGATCTACAACAAATACATCAACAGAGCTCTCCTCAAACCCTAGATACCTAGTTTCAACCAAAGAAAAACTAACAAATTACTATCTTGTTTTCACAGGCTTGAGTTATTCAAATCGCTATCAAATAAAACCCGAAGCAATCAATCAACAAATATAAACGGCAAGAAGAGATAAGCAAAGAGCGAGCGAATTACCTTATCTACGACAACAAGAGCAACTTCGATGCTGCTTCAGATGAAGTTTTTGACATGGCTGCCTCATCCTCGTGAGACAATCTACTATATATATGAGAGCACTAAAACAACTTGATTACTCTTGTTACATTAGTAAAGTCATCATATCACCACCAGTTAGAATTCAATGACCTACTTCGCTTAACATATTCTTCAAAATTATGAAAACACAGCCAAGGCCTGAACTTTCAAGCAACTAATCTCACGACGAAGCAAATCCTGGATCTAAATATGTTTGGACGGATCACATCAAACCTTATGTAGCTTAGGGGAAGGGAAAGAAAAAGCATTCAAATGAAACTGCTAGAAAACATCGTTCAAACTATAACAATAATGGAAGATGTACATAGGATAAATTAAACCAGCGTTCAATTAAAGGGATAAGGAGAAGAAGAAAAAGGTGAGAGATCGCACCATTGCTGCGGCTTCGAGCTCTTCGTCTGGAGCGGTTGAGAGAACATGCTTGCGAGGGAAATGGGAGGTATATACTATATATACGGCTGAGACTGGCTTTCCCCAAGGGAACGGGCTAGGGTTATGTGCTCATTTGATGGGATGCAGGGTCCAAAGCGCCTGAGGGCCTGAGGCCCAAGCCGGATGTGAAGAGTATTCAAAGTTCTTTAGGCCCCAACTAAGGAACAACATGCAGTTTTCATTTAGAGCATTCAAAGAGCAGCATTTAAGTGGGCATGAAGCCAACTTTTAAATATATATTGATTGATGGTTGCTATAATAACCCTTATTTTATCATAAATGTATTAATATAATTTCTTTATATTTTATTTTAGTAATAATAAAATTTATGAAATTTATTTTATTTCTTATAGATGAGTAATTTAAAATTTCATTAACTTAAGTTCAAAAATTATGATAAGATAATTTTTGTACAAATTATCAAATGGGTTATTATAATAGTATGGTGTAGAAATAATTAAATATTTATAACTATGTATGTAGTTTTAGAATTTTTAAATATTATAATAAAGGTTATAAGAATTATTATGTTATTCCATCAAGAAATAAAATAATTCTTAACTACCTTTTTAAGTAATGAATTATTTAAATTATGTTAATGTATGTTAATTTTAATTTAAATAAAATTATCTTGTTAAGCATAAAGTATTTAAAGTAAGAATAATAGAAGGTTAACTAAAAATATAGTTAAATTATGATAAAATGTAACTTAAGCTTAGAATAAACTTAACTTAAAATTTCATTCATCATAAATTTGGGTTAGAATGTATATATAAACTTTGGATAAGGTTTATATATAAGTTTGGGCAATTTCCATAAATTCTGAAAAGTAAAATAAGGGCATTTTTGTCACAAATGAAAAAGTTGAGCAAAAATGTGCAATTAAGCCAAAAAATAGACAGCCACGATCAACCTTCTTCCTCCTTGCTCCAACCATGTCTCCAAGCTCCATCAATGGAGTTTTTGCTCCAAATTTCGGCCCATTCCTTACAATTAACCCTTGGGCATAGCACCAAGATAAGATCGAATATTCCCAAAAGGCGAGAAATATTTCGGACATGTCCTTGCTTTTTTTTTTGGCAATTTTGCTCCGATTTTGGATCGTTTTAGCCCAAACTTGACACCATTGTGTAGGGTTTTCTAAGACCTATCCAACCCTTATAAATACTCCTTAACCAATGAATTAAATTCATCCAATTTTGGAAGTTAAGGTTTGGCGTTCTAGAAAAATTTCATGAGCTTCCAGGGTAAAATTCTCCTTCGTTAGGGAACCTCCAGTTACGATTCAAGTACCAAAATATTCGTCTTGAAGTCACGAATCCAACTACACCAACCATGATCCATTTGGTGGTCAGACGAGTTCGAATCGAGACTTTGAATGCACGTCTGTTCATTCGCGGTTTGGGTAAATCTCCAATTCGTGTTTCTGGTATTTTCGGGGGTTAATCTTGATTAATTTGGCCAATTAAAATTACTTAGGGATAATTTGTGTTAATTTAAATTTAGGAGTGTTAAAATTTAATTAAACATATTTTAAGTATTATCTTATATTATGAATTGTTAAATTATAACATTTCATATAGATAAAATCTTGGGTTAGAAATTCATTAGAAGTTGTAAATAAATTATTTGATTAATTTATTTATATTATGATTATTTAGAATATACGACTAAAAGAATTTTTAGTATCGTATAGATAACCGTATATCATGTAGCCTCGATAATTGATTTATTTAGACATAAATAAATATAATTAGAAACCGAGACAAGCATCGTTCAAATTCAGTTATCGAATAAATTATCTAATTAGAATTTATTTTTGTGTGAATTGGGTATGTCTCGGAATCGTCTTCAAATCAAGAATCTAGTTTGTTGGTCAAGAGCGACTTTCTTCCGAACGACATTACGCCGTTCAACCGATATCTTAATCTGAGGCAAGTGGTGTCCGCTCTTGCAATTTATTGCATATTAATCTTAATAGACAATTTATCAATTGTGCTAATTAAGTTGGGATAAATAATCTTCTTAATTGTGTTTGAGAACTTGTGTGTTAAATTGATGTGAAAATGGACCTTATATATTAGGTTATATATTTTGCTAGCAATGACCCTCATATATAAATATATATATATTTATATTTGTTATCATAGGATGTTAGATGAACTTTGGTGTGGACTTGTATGCTTAGTTAGCTCGAGTATTCGAAGGAACGCTAATTACCTTGCGAGGTTTAGCTGTTTCTTTATAACATGGTATTAGGAGGATTATTGCCCTAATACTTTTTGGTCATAGCCTACCCTTATACGAATATAAGTGGTGGTGCACTTAGCTAGTGCCGTTTTACGGGATTCGTCCCATGATATATCTCGTTTCGAGATTGGTGTGGATTAAAACCTTTAACGTAAATGCACGTTTTGGAATTAAATAATATAAGTGCCCTTTTGCACGTAATTAATATACCTTCAGGCGAGAAGTACAACATGAAACCCGTCCGATGTCTTGTCTAAAGTAAGTCACCATTTCCAATCTGGATTCGCATTATGCGGCGAGGTTGGTTAAGGACCTAAATATTCATTGAGTTGTTTTCAAAACTTTGATGTGATATCTATAAACGTTCCCAAACAAACTCATTTAATTCTCATAAGACTCAGTTCGTTGGAGTCTTCTCTTGAAGATGTCTTTTCTTTTGTTTCAGTAGGAGTATAGTAGTCATATACCGTTTACCGAGTTTTATTCGAGAAACAAGGGTAGTAACTATATACGACTACAAGAACCATTCCGTTTTTCACCCTTGCATAGTCTTAATTTCATTATGTAACACCCCCGACTTATGTCGGTAGTGCCACACGCCAGTGACATCAGACTATAAAGTCCAAAGCCATCCTAGGCTTTAATCGGAATAATTAAGCTTAAAATAGACAGATAAACGTTAAAAAATAGTAGAGTGAATAGCGGAAGATTTTTAAATGAAACTCAATTCTTTATTAAAATTCCTCTCGTAAAATGAGAAGGAGGGTTTTACAACAAAGTGAAATTACAGCGGGAGACTTTTATAAATTACAACGAAAGACTTTTTAAAGAAACCCTAATTACATGACTAATTTATAAAAGCAGTACATTTAATTAAGAATATCAAATCGATACTAAACACTTTCGAGTAATGTTACTTAAGAATTCAACCTTCAACTACAAGCCTTCGTATTTGATTGGTTAATTCAAATTGATTAGTCGTATATTCTAAATAATTATATTATAAATAAATTGATAGAATAATTTATTTATAATCCTAAAATTTTCTAACTCAAATATTATCTAAATGAATAGCCATAATTTATCCATTCATAATATAAGATAATATTATAAAAGTTATAATTAATTTAGTTTTAATTTCCATAAAATGAAATTAATCCTAACATATTTTTCACTAATCTAGATTAATTAATTTAATCAAGATTAGGCCCAAATAAAAGTAAAATTAACTAAAGTACCCAAATTTAATACAAATGGCAAATATTACGAAATTGCTATTGCCATCAACCTTGGGACCGGTACTGTTCACGCAGACACAAATTGGCTCGGCGGTGGCTCGGCGGCCGCGTCTCCGGGTGCGGTGTCAAGGGGATTTTAAAGGTACGACAAGGCGGAGCTGATGGTGGCGGTAATTGCACAAAACAAGCTTCGAGGTGGTTAAATTAGGCTGAAGAACAACCACATACTCGGGAATTACGGTTCTTCAAATTTCGAGTGAAATTGGGTGATTTGGGAGTCTGATTAGGAGGGTTTTTATAGAGTTTTTGTTGGTGTGAATGCGTAAACATTAACCCTCTCATTAATCCCTCCAATTCATACCCTATCGGATCAATTTTGCAACGAAGTGAATCGGCCCTAAAAATGACGCAAATACAAGGGACAAATCCCGTCAAATTCGTCGTCATTGAATCCAATTGAATGAGGGGTTACGTGAAGTATCGGGTCGTATTCAATGCCCAATGAGTAATGGCTTCAATCGGATCCGAGGGAGCTGCAATTTCCGCCATGAAAGGAGCTTGAGCTGCGCGTGTTTAATGGTTGCTGGAGGGGGAAGAAGACTACTTTCAGTATTTGCACACGGGCCCCCTCTATTTTGGTTTGATTGCACATTTTGCCCAACTTGCTTAAGTTGTGGCTAAAATGCTCCTATTTTGACTTTTAAAATTTACAAAATTTACCCAAACTTATTTATTTTAATATTATTAGTTTATAATAATATTTTAACCCAAAATTAAAGTATAGAAAAATTTAACTTAGGTTAAAATAAGCTTAAGTTATTTTTCTTATGAATTTGACCATACTTAAATCCTTAATAAAAATTTGTTAAACTTGATTTAAATATTCTATGTTAAAATTTATAAGTTTTATATAAATTATAATTAACATAAGGTTAATTATAATTTAGACCATTCATAGCTTAAATAATATACTTAGGACATTTATTATTTTTACCCCTTATGGATAAACATAATAATTCCTATGACCTTTATTATTATTGTTAAAATTCTAAATTTACATTCCTTGTTATACTTATTTAACTAATTTAACACCATACATTATTACTTATTTGATAATTTGTATCAAAAATTATCATAATTTATCCTTTGAACCTAAGTTCACGAAAATTTAAATTACTCCTCTAAAAAAATAAAATAAATTTCATAACTTTATTTTTATCAAATTAAAATTACTATTTTACCCTTCTATTTTAAGTAGGATATTATAATACTACCCCCTTAAAAATAGTTTCGACCTCGAAACTAGCGCTAACAAGGTAGGGAACAATCACACATGTCCCAACCAACACTATCCTTTATGAGTCCGAACAGTCTTTATCAACACGTGATCTATACTGTTTTTGGCACTCAAGGATTCTCGTATGAATGAATAACTTGCAATAGTACCAAATTTAGTAATTTCCGAAACAAGGAAATGCTTCTTTATTATTCGAAACATTACATCAAAACTGAAGGAATGTCAAATATACAGATTATGAAACTATGGAGACAATACACATACAAGTCATTGCTCCCTATTCTTAGAAAGATACTCAACAAAGTACAACTACTCGTTCAAGGTTTCTTTCTCGTCGGATTGACGCATCACGAAGAGTCGTTGCCCCTGACTCGAAGATTCAATAGGCGCATTGCCTTTATTCCGAGCAACAGATTGCTCAGAAGCAGACACTTCCGGCATCGAGTTCTGCCTACTACCAACAACAGATGCCGGGTATGATTGTGTTGGGCCTTGACCCTTTCGTCTACGGTATGTTTTCATGTGGCCTTCTTTCCCACAATTATAGCATACCCGCTTCTCTTTTTGTAACACCCCCAAATCTTAACCCTTTTGGAAAGGTATTACCGCCAGTGACCCCAGTGTTCCTTACCGAGATCACCCAAGGCTTTACCGTTTAAATACAATTCATGAAATATAATGATACAAAATGATAACCTTATTTATATAAAACCTGAGTCCCGGGATTACATCCCAATCTCGAATAGGACAAACACAGAATTTAAATAAATTACAACGGAAGTCTTAAACAAAGTACATCGGAAGTCTTATAAAAGATATTACAAACAAGGATCTTGACCACAATGGTCATCTCCCAAGAATCTCAACCTGATTAAAAGAAATTATTAACAACGTCGAAAAACCACCGTCGACTCCATAGTCCTTCTAGTCTTCTCATCTACACTCTATCTGATGTGCCGAATCGAACGGATAACACCAGCCCACATGCAGAGAACAAAGATCGTGGGTTAGTCTACTTGAATAGACTAGCAAGGGTAAAAAGCAGAATGGTTCAAAGCAGTCGTATTAGGTTAGACTCATCGCTTCTCGAATAATAATCGATGACAATAGTCAACCATCATACTCCTACTGGAATAAACAAGAGGTATGCACACGAGAAGATTCTGGAAGACTTAATCTTCATAGAAATCGACTCGAAAAGAGACTCCAAGAGATTGAGTCTTTAAGGAAATATGACAAATCTGGAATGTTTAACAGAATCAAACAACAATGATTTAAAAGCGATTGAGATGCTTCGGCTCGCAACCAACCTCACTGCTTACAGCGAATCTAGATTGGAAAGAGAACGTACTACATTCAAGTCTGGATCTTACAGAACCACATAACGATGATTTAAAAACTGACTATGATGCTTCGGTTCACGACCAACCTCACCGCTTACAGCGATTCCAGATCGGAAAGAGAACGTACTATGATCAAAGTCGAGACGAGCTTTCCTAGCTGCACTATTTACTTAGCTGCACTACTCGCCAAATGTTTATTAATTATGTGCACTCGGGCACATATCTTATTTAATTATAAAACACACATTACTGAAGTATATTAATATTATTAAGAGCGGCACAAAGTTTAAATCACAGGGTAACAATTATGTCGACCCAAATTAATACAACACACAAACACACACACACACACGCACACACGAGGCTTAATATTATTCCGAGAACAACAGAAGTTATTGTTACACAAGGTGATCTTATGTTCACCCATATTGCACTGCCATAGCGCTTACACTTTAATTTACAGGGTGACAGTTACGTCCACCCCAATTGCACTAGCTAGGTGCTTAATACACAGGACTGCTATTAAGCTCATCCACTAGCGCTAGCAAGGCGCTTAAACACTTCAGATCCTTAAAGGTGGATAAGAAGCATATGTCATGACCCTTAAATTATTATTCGGAAATTATCCCGAGGAATATTATGATTTAAAGAAACGACAAATCCTTACGTGGATCAGCGTTCCTACGAACATTAAGTTATAAAGAAACGACTAATCCTTACTTGGATTAACGTTCCCACAAACTCTCATGTTAACTAACAGTCTAACACAACAATTATTCACATTAAAGCCATCCAGGCAATCAACTTAAATACAGAGATAATAGAAACAGCTAATCCTTACTTGGATTAGTTTTCCTATTAACCCACATGCTATTCTAGCATTAAGATTAATTTCACAACAATACCATCACAGTAATTATCACATATAATAGCGTTATTCTAACAGATATACAACCTATCATAACATTACTTTAATCACGTTTATTTATGAAATTAGTTCCCAAGCAAAACAACAGTTCTGGATAAATCCACATAAATGCCCGAAAGGCGATCACAGATAATAGCGTCGTTCTAACAGATATACAACCTATTATATGATTTTCCAAAACAATTTATAAAACCAATTCCAGACAAACACAATAATCATTCCAAATTAATTACTCAGATAAACAACTGATAATTAATGTAAATATGGAACGATGAGCAAGAGTGAACCGCCACTTGCCTTAGTCCGCAGATCTGGAACAAAGCAGAGACAACGGGATTCCGGGCTCGACACAGGTATAGCTCCGACAGCACAACGACCTTAGAGTCGACCCATAAGGAAACCCTAAGTTAGATCCGACATAAACTAGTACGAATCTAAGGAAAGATGAAAGAAATCGAAAGGAACGAGTCCATAACGACGACCACCAAGACCAAGCCACAAAGGGGCTTCTGGCCACTAGCGGCGGTCGCCGTGTTCATCACGGCTGGCGTCGTGTTCATCACGGCGGTCGCCGCCACGAACACGGCGGTCGCCGTGAAGAACGGCGGCCAACAGAACGGTGAGAAAACTCACCAATACACACACGAGGGTCACTCCTTTGGCCTGGCTTTGGGTTCAGACCTCCACTAAGCTTCCAAAGGGACCTCTAGGCTACAAGAAAACACACCAAACAACACCGGCGATTGCTCCAAAGAACTCCGGCGAGGGCAAGCTTTTCCGGCGAGACAAATTCTGAGATTGAGCTTCTGATTTTGTGTGAAATCTGATCCCCAAGCCTCTCCTTTTATAGCCAGATCACAAGGGAGCATAATGATGGCCTAAATGGAGGCGTGGCGGGGCTAGTTCGGCGTCGTCAGACGTTCACCGGCGACCTTCGGGCAAGGACCTCCGGACAACAACGACGGCGGGCACCGTCATAAATGCGGCGGGCGCCGCCATCAATGCGGCGGGCGCCGCCATAGGCCTGGCGTCCCCAGCTAGGAGAAGACCCGGCTGCTCCTCGAGCCTTGCGACGGCGGGCGCCGCCATACCCACGACAGGCGCCGCTACCCTGGCTTCGCCGCCTCCTCAGCTCTTAGACGAAAACGATGTTAACCCGGGATAAAATTATCGTATGCGAATGAGTATTAACATCCAAAGCACGTCGTCTGTATATTATTTCACTGAGAAAAATATTACAGATATAGAGCACATTACAGAATGCCTCCAACTTTCTGAATTAAATCCGACGTACTAAACGGGTGTTCGGGAAAATTCCAAAAACTTTCCAAAATAATCCTTACAGAATTACGGGGTATCACACTTTTTGGCAATTAAAATTTTTATGTCCCACTTCCCCACAGTTGTGGCATTGAATTGAACTGCTACTCCAACCTGAGCCTTTGGTGGAGTCAGACTGAGTCGTCTCGGTCTTAGCACGACTAGAGTTCTCAAACTTGGTAGGCGATGCCGGCCGCTTAAATGTATTAGCCTTCCGGTTCTGTTGCCCACCCTTAGCCTTATTCTGTTCCTCCCGCTTTCGGGCGGATTCCTCCAGCGTGACCTCTATTTTGTAGGCCGCATCAACATACTGCTCCAAAGTAGAGCAACCGTGATGCACCATCAAAGGATTGATTTCTGGATTCATCCATCCATGGAAGTACCAGATCTTTTGTTCTTCCATATGCACTTTCGAATCAGCATAATGCAGCAAATGATTAAATTTTTCCGCTAGCTCGGTCACCTTCAGTATCTCAGTTTCTGGGTAGAGGAACTCTTTCATCTTTTCTTTTCTCATAGAACGAGAGAAGAACTAATTAGCGAGCTTGGCCTTGAACATTGCCCTAACTCAGATTCAGGTGGTCATCCAAACCAATTTCTTCCCACCACTCACTTGCTCCGTCTTTCAAATGTAACGAAGCTATGTGCACCTGTTCAGCCTCGATGCAGACCACATTTCGGAACAGTCGCTCCATATGGGAGAACCAATAGGCAACCTTGACTGGTTCCCCGATCCCATCGTAGCTATCCGAGCGCATTGAATTGATCGTCTTCAACGCTCAGTTATAATTCTCTTCATTTCTCTCGGGAACCACTGGATATGCAAGACCTTCACATCCCCCAACATTAGTTACGACCTGAGGAACGGGAGACGCTTGAGCTTGCGGTATCCCCTGGGCCGTCAGTAACTCGACCACTTGCCTCACTATCTGCCCATTGACCGTCGCATCCAACACGATCGGGGTAGGATGTGGATTAAGTGGAACTTCCCTCACAGCTTGAGGGTCTACTTGTCCCTGATGAACATCTTCCCGTAGGGGCGGGTTATTGTTATGCGAGCCAGATCCCGCATCATCCCCTTGCCGAGTAGCACTTCTCAACTGAACTCGAGAACTATTGCTAGGACCTTCATTATCCGCTCGGTTGGTGGATCGGGTGTTCACCATTAGTTAATGAACCATAACGTCAAATTAAAATTTTCCAACTTGTATATGATACTTAATCACTTACGTTATGATACGAATAGTAAGGGTCCAAACCAATAACTTATATTAGGTTGACTGACCCTCCACCATTACTGATAACAGGAATTTTGTCGTTCTAATTCCTACTATGCAAGAAATCCAAACAAAACCTAAAACGCAGTCTTAGGCAAGTAAGGGTCGATCCACAGGGAAACACAATCTATCGTAGTATGTAAAGTGTATGTCAATTGAAGTAACCAAAGGGGGGGATTTTGTTTGTTTGTAGAGTAACCAAGCATGCAAAAGTAAGTAAGCAATTAAAGTGATGAAATCAAGTATGGGGAAGGCACTTAGTCAAACAATATCCACTAATCGAATGACAAGTTGATCATAGAAACCACTCAAAATCGCATGCAATGGCAATTCCAATTCCTTTTCAAAAGTATCTAATAGCACAACCAGATACTATTAGAACTAACTAATTAAACAACCCTGAAACTATCAAGATTCAATTTAACAGCAGCTTTATGGATAGGAATATAGTTGGATACAACCTAGAATAAAACAATCAGTTTTTACCCTAAGATGCAAATCAATTATCTTCTGCATAAGATTAGCACAACCAGTTACTAACACGATGCAGTTGCTACTAAGGAATAGATATGCTCAACCAGTAACAATGTAGACCTAGCAATATATAAATACCAACAAACCCTAGTTGATCAGACTAGAGATTACCAATATCAATCATAAGATTCAAGCAAGAGAAAAGATAAAAGCCAAAGCAATAGATTAAACGTAAGAAACTTACAACTGAATCAAACGAAGAGCTTCAATGTCTGACTAAGCAAGAGAGGCTTAGTCCTTCATAGCAAGGGAAATACGTAAGAAATAAAACTAGGGTTCCGAGATAAGAAAAGAACAAGTCTTCTCAACCCTTAAATACCAAAGGGAATTTAATATGAAAATAACTTAAAATAAAAACAAAACGTAATAAAATAAAATAACTAAAACCGAAAAGGAAAATCGGCTCGGCGCTTCGTCCAACAGCGGCGGCGGCCGCTGCTTTTCCCACGGCGATCGCCGTAATCGAGGCGGTCGCCGCAATTACACGGCGGTCGCCGTTTCAATGTCGTAGCTGAGGTTCTCCAGGGAGAATTAACGGCGATCGCCGTTGTTATGCGGCGGTCGCCGTAATTCTGCTTCTTCATACTTCGCTCCTCAGCTCCAAAAGCTCCAAAAACGCAACTTCCGCGCCTCCTTACCAAGTCTCCAAATCATCACTAGAGCATCCTAAAATACCACTAAAATCATGCCAAAACTCTGTCAATACACGCAACATAATTGTGTGTATCAAACTCCCCCACACTTGAATCTCTACTCGTCTCGAGTGGATAGAGAACTACCACCCATCACCAATAAGCACCTAGATCATCAACATGCAAGGAAAGCCCACAACCAAGAGTAACAGCATGTACATGAAAGCTCAACATCCTTCAACCAACCAATCACAACACAACTACACCCTCAACACCAGCATCATAATCAGCACAACATCAACACAAACATATGCAATATCCACAACCTCAACCACAACAGCCAACTCAATACACATCCAAGCTTAAGGGCAAGCAGAATACTTTCCCCAAGCTTATCCCGGTCATCCAAAAATAAAAGTAACCACTAGTCCTAACCTCCATCTATGACTCCTTATGTCTCCCTCAATGGCCTACCCGACAATCCTTCTTTGTCTCCTCATCTTATGTCGCCCCGCCGGTAAAATGAGATCCTAGAAAACACTCCTTTTCTTTTCACTCATTTTGCCTAGGAGTCCTTTCGGGTTTTCATCCTAGCCACTCATTTCATTTTATCATAGATGGACTCACCGCCTCACATCACTCTGAATCCACTTTTGCCCAGGCCTAGTGCCTGTCGGATTACCTGCTTTTTACCTGGACCGCCCTTTCGGGTTTTCAGCCCATCCCAGGTTTTTTTTTTTTAATATACTAGCAATAATAAATACATAATCCACTCCCCCACACTTAAAATAAGCATTGTCCTCAATGATATCAGACATAATAACAGAGGAGAAGTGAAGAATGTACCTACTACTGCGGCGGTGGTGGGAAATCGGGATATTGGGAACCCATGAAAAGGTTCCACTGCCTCATCTGTTCCTCCAGGGCTTGAATGTCCTGGGCTTGCGTCGCGTAGTGATCCCTGGACTCCTGGCGGAAGTCAATGAACTCCTGGTGGTAGGCAGCAAAGTCCGACTGCATAGACTGCTGGCGAGAGTCAATCCCCTAGACCATTTCCCAAGTCTGTCTCTGGTAATCCTGAGACGGTCCAGCAGCAGCGGTAGCCTGTACCGCAGGCATAGCAGTGTCCTCATCGTCATTGGCATCATCGTCCTCATCCTCGCTGTCATCATCATCCTGAGCAACACTTCCAGCTGGCACGGGACGCACCCCAGGGGCTCCCACCCGGTAACTGCTCACATCAAAGTCTCTGTAACGCGGGCCACAGGCCACCTCAAACGGAAAAGGGATGGGGATTTTGTGGATACCCCGCGTGCCATACAGCCAGAACTTCGGGTTAGACCCGGTCCCGGATATCACAGTGGAAGTCCTGAGCTGCTTACAATCATATGTAAAAGCAGGAGAGAGTTGCTGGGAAGGGTCGGGTTGCTCGAGACCCAGGTGGCGGCCTATCAAAGTGATCATGTCCCCAATGACGATCTTCTGCCCCTTGTTATCCTGAAATTTTCTGCACGCAGCAATAAAATGGGTGCGCCAATCCCACACCAGAGGGCACTCGGGGGTCATACTCCATACAGCATACAAATCGTCGTACGGGAGCTTGTTCAATTCGGACTGGCCATGGAAGGCCATCCGCACTACTTTATGTGCTAGCCGCAGGCCCGGATGCGACCACTTGTAATTGTACTCCCCATCCTGCGGGTTGTAAACATTGGACCATGTGGAGTGGTACCAAAAGGGGAAGTAACCATTGGCGGCGTTCCACGCCTGCACAGAAGATGGTGGCCTGGTAATCCCAAGCGCTAGATCAAGGTCCGTCCAGGACATAGAGTGCCTGCTACCACCCAAACTAAATGTGATCCTCTCCTCATCGCAATGACTATCAAAGCTGGCCAGAAACTCCACAGTCCAGCTGGGGAATGTGGGCGCCGCAAAATGGAAGAAACTACCCAGCCCACCATTGACAAAAAGCTCCTGCGTACTCTCATATATTTGCAACTCCCGCAGAGTTTGGATCAAAGAATAATGTGGACTGAAAAGCCCTCTCCTGCAAAAGCCTCCTACGAGCCTCCTCAACCTTGTTACGGGAGGCCTCAACCCCCGATGATTTTTTTCGAGAGGGCTCACCTCCCGTTGATTTCTTCCGGGAAGACAATGAGCGTTTCAAAAATCCCGACATCTCAATAATCCCAACTACTAGCAACAGCAAAAAGCAGAACATGGAGAGAATAAAAATAAAATCACCAGATTCGACGAAACGGCGGTCGCCGGGTTGAGCGGCGGTCGCTGCTAAGAACGGCGGTCGCCGTGTTGAATGCGGCGATCGCCGTTTTCAATTTTCACAGATTCTGCAGATTTCCGAAACGGCGAGCGACGACGGCGACCTTGGCTGGCGGCGGGCAAGCGGCGAGCGAGGTTGGCGGCGAGCTGGCGCGGCGGTCGCCGGATCTGGGGTTGAGGGGGCGTGGCGAGAGAGAGAGAGAGGGGAATGGGGAATGGGAAAGTGAGGGAGAGGGTAGGGGGTAGGTTAGATGATAGGTCTGGGAAGGGGGGGCCCATTTTTTTTTTTTTTTTGTGTGGCTTTTACCCCCGTTTGGTTTTAACGGGTTTCTTTTTATGCCTTTTGCACCCTGTTTAAGGTTTTCTCAGGGTCTATTTTTATTGGATTTTTGACTTTTTCTCCCCGTTTAAGGTCTTTTCGGGGATTTATTTTATGTCTTTTGCGCTCCGTTTAGGGTTTTTTCGGGGCCCATTTTTTTTTTTTTGCGAAAATTAAAAGAAAAGGAAGAAAAGAATCGAACCTGAAACGGCGGCGGTCGCCGTGATTAAACGGCGGTCGCCGTCATTTGATGCAAACAGCGTGATCGAGGAGGGGTGAAACGGCGGGCGCCGTATGGAGGGAGGCGGTCGCCGTAATTGCGGCGGTCGCCACAATTAAACGGCGGTCGCCGTTTTGAAGTCGTAGGCAACCTCCATGGTGAGAAATTAACGGCGGTCGCCGTAAGTTACGCGGCGGTCGCCGTGAACACCTTCTTCGATTTTTCACGTTTCTGCAAGTGAGTTCGACACAGAAATACAGAAACAAAAGGGAAATAACTAGAATTTGACTAAGGGAAAGGAAAAGAAATTACCTAATCATCGGGTTGCCTCCCGAGAAGCGCCGTAGTTAACGTCGTGGCTCGACTCAGTGTAGGTTCAATCACGTTTCAGCTTCGGGTTCCTTCAGGAACGCCTCCTCAATGGTGTCTTTGGTGAAGCCTTCATGGTATTTCTTTATCCTCTGCCCATTCACCTTGAACAAAGTCTGTGATGTCGAGTCAAACAGCTCTACGGCACCATGTGGGAAGACTTTGGTCATATAATATGGTCCTGCCCAGCGCGATCTCAGCTTGCCTGGGAAAAGTCTAAGGCGTGACTGGAATAAGAGGAATTTGTCTCCAACCTTGAAGTCCTTCCTCAGTATGATCTTGTCATGCCAGGCCTTAGTCCTTTCCTTGTAGTGAATGGCATTGTCATAAGCCTCGATCCTGGCCTCCTCCAGCTCTTGTAGTTGGAGCTGTCTAAGCACTCCAGCCTCATCCATCTGCAAGCTGCAATTCTTTACAGCCCAATATGCCTTGTGTTCTAGCTCCACTGGAAGGTGACAAGCCTTACCAAACACCAACCGAAAGGGTGACATACCAATTGGTGTTTTGTAAGCTGTCCTGTATGCCCAGAGTGTGTCATCAAGCCTCAAACTCCAGTCTTTTCTATTGGGAGACACCGTCTTCTCCAAGATGGACTTTATCTCCCGGTTGGACACTTCAGCTTGCCCATTCGTTTGAGGGTGATAGGCGGTAGAAACTCACTGCGTGACATGATATTTCTTTAACAGCGCAGTAATTGTCCTGTTGCAGAAGTGAGTTCCTCTATCACTAATGAGAGCCTTTAGCACTCCAAACCTGGTAAATATGTGGAACTTCAAGAATTCTGCAACAACTTTAGCATCATCAGTCCTGGTGGCCTTCGCTTCCACCCACTTGGAAACGTAGTCCACCGCAAGCAAAATATATATGTTACCGCAAGAGGATGGAAACGGTCCCATGAAGTCAATACCCCAAACATCGAAGATTTCACAGAAAATCAACCCTGTTTGTGGCATCTCATCCCTCTGAGATATATTTCCGACCCGTTGACACTTGTCACAGGATTTACAGTGGTTATGCGCATCCTTGAAGATGGAAGGCCACCAAAATCCTGCTTCAAGTACCTTTCTTGCGGTTCGTTGTACCCCAAAGTGCCCACCACATGCCTCAGAATGACAAAAAGTAAGGAGAGAATTTACCTCATTTTCTGGGATACACCTACGAATTACCTGGTCAGAACAATGTTTCCATAGGTAGGGGTCGTCCCAGACAAAAAATCTGGCTGAACTGCGCAGCCTGTCCCTCTGAGCCTTGTTGAAGGGTGGAGGAAAGTCACCCGTGGTGAGAAAATTCACCAAATCAGCATACCAAGGCTCTACAGTAGTGAGCCGGAATAGAGACTCATCAGGGAATCTCGTCTGAATCTGGGGTTGTGGGGTGTTATCTTCCTGGACAATTCGGCTGAGGTGGTCAGCAACAAGATTCTCAGCACCCTTCTTATCCTTGATCTCCACATCAAATTCGCTGAGTAATAGGATCCACCGGATCAGCCTTGGCTTGGCTTCCTTCTTCGTCATGAGGTAGCGCAGAGCAGCATGGTCGGAGTAGACAAAGACCTTTGTACCAAGCAGGTACTGCCTGAACTTCTCAAGGGCAAACACTACTGCCAGCATCTCCTTCTCTGTGGTGGAGTAGTTCCTCTGCGCACCATTTAGCGTCATAGATGCATACTGGATCACATGGGATGCTCTTCCATCTTTTTGGCCCAGCACAGCCCCCACAGCATAGTCACTGGCGTCGCACATGATCTCAAAGGGCTTAGACCAGTCAGGCGCCTGGATGATTGGGGCACTTGTCAGGCGAGCCTTCAGTTCATCAAAGGCTGCCCGACACTCAGCTGTAAACTCAAATCCAATCTCCTTCTTCAGCAGGTCACATAGAGGTGATGAGATCTTGGAAAAATCTTTAATGAACCTGCGATAGAAACCTGCATGGCCCAGAAAAGAACGAACTTCGCGAACATTAGTAGGATATGGCAAAGACTGAATTACTTCAATCTTTGCCTTTCGACCTCAATACCCCTAGACGACACAATATGACCCAAAACAATGCCCTGCTCAACCGTAAAGTGACACTTCTCAGAATTCAGCACTAAATTGGTGTCAACACACCTTGCAAGCACAAGTGATAGATGGTGCAAGCATGCATCAAAGTCATCTCCATAAACAGTAAAATCATCCATGAATACCTCTATGAAGTTCTCAATGTACTCAGAAAAAATGCTTACCATACACCGCTGAAAGGTACCTGGAGCATTGCACAATCCAAATGGCATCCTGCGATAGGCAAAAGTGCCAAAGGGACAAGTGAATGTCGTCTTCGCTTGGTCTTCAGGTGCAATGGCTATCTGGAAATAGCCTAAGTATCCATCCAGGAAGCAGTAGAATGCACGACCTGACAGTCTCTCGAGCATCTGGTCAATGAATGGTAGAGGGAAGTGGTCCTTCCTGGTCACCGCGTTCAGCTTGCGGTAATCAATGCACACCCTGTTGCCTGTCTGCAGTCGTGTAGGGACTAACTCTCCATGTTGGTTTTCCACAACTGTGATCCCTCCTTTCTTTGGGACGACCTGCGTAGGACTAACCCACTTACTGTCAGAAATAGGAAAGATCATACCTGCCTGCAGAAGCTTCAGAACTTCCTTCTTGACAACATCCATCATAGGTGGATTCAGGCGCCTCTGGGGTTGTCGCGAAGGCTTCTCTTCGCCTTCCAGCAGAATTCGGTGCATGCATGTGGTGGGGCTGATTCCCTTGATGTCAGCAATGGTCCAACCAATTGCCGTCTTGTGTTCCTTGAGAACCACCACCAACTTGTCTTCTTGTTCCTTGGTGAGCTTATTAGAGATGATCACTGGCAAGGTCTCCTCGTCTCCAAGAAAGACATACTTGAGGTGCTCGGGAAGTTGCTTCAACTCAATCACTGGTGCCTGCACAATAGAGGGTAAAAGTTTCTCGCCAGGCAGGGTTAGTGGCAGAGGTGCTTTACCTGGTAGCTCAGTAGGACGCTTATAGTAAGAATCCAACTCATTGACAACTTCCTGCACGTTAGCAGATAGAGTAAAATCTAAACTAGAATCAACAATCATGGATTGCATAGAATCTAATTGGTCATCATCAAAGACATCTTGTACTACAGGCTCAAGCACATCAATAGCACACAAAGAGTGATCATCAGCAGGATATTTCATGGCTTCATATATGTTATAATTAATAGCCTGGCCATCAAACTCCATAGTTAAAGAACCTGTGCTCACATTGATCTTAGTATTAGCAGTTTTGAGAAAAGGTCTCCCTAACAGAATAGGGGCTGCATGCTTGTCATGTTCCATATTGAGCACATAGAAATCAACAGGGAACGTAAGATCACCAACCATAACCAAGACATCCTCCACAATCCCTATAGGACGCACACTAGACCTATCAGCCAATTGAATGGAAATATTAGTTGCATGCAAAGGTCCTAATCACAAGGATTCACAGAGAGAGGAAGGTAAAACATTGATAGAAGCACCCAAATCCAGCATAGCCTTATTAAACTTGGTTCCTCCAATGGTGATAGGGATAGTAAACATACCTGGGTCACCACACTTTTTGGGTAAGCGTTTTTGAAACACAGTAGAGACATGTTCGCTTACCTTTACCTTCTTCTTGCTATTCCGGTCTTGGTTCCTTTTTGTGGTGCACATCTGCTTCAAGAATTTGGCATAACGGGGGACGGACTTGATCAGATTGAGAAGAGGTATGTTGACCTCGACGTTCCTGAACATCTCGAACATGTCCTTGTCCTGCGCAAGTGGCTTGGTGCGCTTCAGAGCAGATGGGAAGGGCGCAACCGGCTTCCACTCAGGAAAAATCAGAGAGTCAGACTTCTTTTCAGCCTCAGCTTCGACTCCAGATGAACGGCGGGCGCCGCAATTGTCACGGCGATCGCCGTGATTTTCTTCGGATAAGTCGAGAGCTACTTCAGTTTCGCGGCGGGCGCCGTAAGTTTCGCGGCGGTCGCCGTGGACATCATCAGAAACTTCGGAAATTGGAACACCGTCACGGCGGCCGCCGCAATTGATACGACGGTCGCCGTTGTTTTCATCACAAAAGTCGAGAGCAGACTCCTCCTGACGGCGGGCGCCGTAGTCGTCACGACGGTCGCCGTCACTGTTCTTGGCCAAATCCTCAGTTTCTTCCTCGTTAATCTCAGAATTATTTTCCCCAAGCTTCTTCCCACTTCTCAAAGTCACAGCACTGACATTTCGAATGTTTGGGTTCACCTCAGTTTGAGACGGGAGTTTACCGGAATCCCTGACATCCAGTTTATTCACCATCTGAGAAATCTGACCAAACTGTCTTTCCAGATTCTGGATGCTGGACTGTGTATGCTCCTGGAATTCCTTTTGATTCTTGCTCATTTGGACAACATTCGCAGTCAATGTTTTCATCATGTCCTCCATGGATGATGAAGGATTCGAGCTCTGCCCTTGGGGTCTCGGTACATAGGGTTGTCTAGACTGTTGTAGGTTACCCTGTTGTTGCGTTTGACCTTGATCCTGTTCCGGGTCTCTCCATCTGAAGTTGGGATGGTTCCTCCAGCCAGGATTGTATGTACTAGAATAGGGATCATTCCTGGGCCGCTGCTGATATCCTCCTACTGTATTCACCTCCTCTTGCATAGTAGGACATGCATCAGTAGGGTGTAAGTCGTCATGACAGATCTCGTAGGCCTTAACCTGTTGAGGCGTACCCTTCAACTTCAGACGCCTCACCTCCTCTCGCAGCAAATCAAAATCAGCTTGATCATACTTAGACTGAGAGCTTGCAGCAACCAAGCTTTGAGAGCCTCTCCCACTATATTGTCTCGCATCATCAGCTAGAGTGGCAAATATCTCCAGGGCCTCTTCATAGGTCCTTTTCAGAATATTATCGCCACAAGAGGAATTCACCATCCGACGGTCATCTTCACGGAGTCCTCCATGCAGATAAATAACAAGATCATGCTTTTCATACCCATGGTAGGGGCAGCTCTTCACTAGCTTCTTGAAGCGCTCATAATACTCATAGAGGGACTCATTAGACTGCTGCTCAATGTTGCATATCTTCTTCTTCAGCTGATTAGATTTGATTGCTGGGAAGTACTTGTCTAGGAAAACTTTCTTCAGGGCAGTCCAGGTGGTGATGCTTCCTGGGGCCAAAGTATGGTACCAGTCTTTCGCAGAGTCCTTCAGTGAGAAGGAGAAAACTCTAAGCTTCATCTGATCTTCAGTGATCTCAGATGGCCTCATACTGGTGCAGACCTCAACGAACTCATCCAAATGTTGAATAGGGTCTTCAAGGGGAGTTCCGCTGAATTTCGGGAGTAAGTGAACTACTCCTGTCTTAAGCTCAAATTTTACTCCTGCACCAAGAGCGGGAAATTCCACAACACGAGTTGGTTGGTCTAAGTTGGGAGCCGTCAAGGACTCAAGAGTAACACGTTGATCAACCATCGTATCAGTATCCTGCAGTAATGCACGCGCAGCCCTGATAGCCTGGTGAAAAGTCCTTTCGATCTCTGGATCAAAATCAAAAAGTGGAGCATTAGTAACACGGGTGGTGTGAACCATAAGAGATGTTCACACCAAAATTGGCACACAAATCACACACACAAGATAGAATTGTATATTTCCCCGGCAACGTCGCCAATTTGATAACAGGAATTTTGTCGTTCTAATTCCTACTATGCAAGAAATCCAAACAAAACCTAAAACGCAGTCTTAGGCAAGTAAGGGTCGATCCACAGGGAAACACAATCTATCGCAGTATGTAAAGTGTATGTCAATTGAAGTAACCAAAGGGGGGGATTTTGTTTGTTTGTAGAGTAACCAAGCATGCAAAAGTAAGTAAGCAATTAAAGTGCTGAAATCAAGTATGGGGAATGCACTTAGTCAAACAATATCCACTAATCGAATGACAAGTTGATCATAGAAACCACTCAAAATCGCATGCAATGGCAATTCCAATTCCTTTTCAAAAGTATCTAATAGCACAACCAGATACTATTAGAACTAACTAATTAAACAACCCTGAAACTATCAAGATTCAATTTAACAGCAGCTTTATGGATAGGAATATAGTTGGATACAACCTAGAATAAAACAACCAGTTTTTACCCTAAGATGCAAATCAATTCTCTTCTGCATAAGATTAGCACAACCAGTTACTAACACGATGCAGTTGCTACTAAGGAATAGATATGCTCAACCAGTAACAATCTAGACCTAGCAATAGATAAATACCAACAAACCCTAGTTGATCAGACTAGAAATTACCAATATCAATCATAAGATTCAAGCAAGAGAAAAGATAAAAGCCAAAGCAATAGATTAAAAGTAAGAAACTTACAACTGAATCAAACGAAGAGCTTCAATGTCTGACTAAGCAAGAGAGGCTTAGTCCTTCATAGCAAGGGAAATACGTAAGAAATAAAACTAGGGTTCCGAGATAAGAAAAGAACAAGTCTTCTCAACCCTTAAATACCAAAGGGAATTTAATCTGAAAATAACTTAAAATAAAAACAAAACGTAATAAAATAAAATAACTAAAACTGAAAAGGAAAATCGGCTCGGCGCTTCGTCCAACAGCGGCGGCGGCCGCTGCTTTTCCCACGGCGATCGCCGTAATCGAGGCGGTCGCCGCAATTACACGACGGTCGCCGTTTCAATGTCGTAGCTGAGGTTCTCCAGGGGGAATTAACGGCGGTCGCCGTTGTTATGCGGCGGTCGCCGTAATTCTGCTTCTTCATACTTCGCTCCTCAGCTCCAAAAGCTCCAAAAACGCAACTTCCGCGCCTCCTTGCCAAGTCTCCAAATCATCACTAGAGCATCCTAAAATACCACTAAAATCATGCCAAAACTCCGTCAATACACGCAACATAATTGTGTGTATCAATTACCCTTAAAACGATCTTATCCTCTTACTTGAGAATAAGGCACATAGGAGAAATGTCAACCTTAGAATGACATTAAACCTAAGAATGTACGATATCCTTACAAATGGATCTAAGGAATAAGTAACAAAATCGAAGCTTACAGAAGTTTGAAAACCACTTATTATTTAAACTTTATACTTCCAAACTTTAATTTACTAGCTAGAATGATTATTTATATATTTAATTTCTTAAACTAGCGATATTTACAGCCTTAAACTTAATCCTAACAATGTAATTTTTCAAACATTCATTAATAAAAATAAAATAGTTTAAAAATTAATTTTGAAAATTCTCATACCTAACAATAGACCAAGAATTTTAAAACCATAGCTCTGATACCATAATTATAAAATCCCCGATATATTTCGGTAGTGTCACACGCCAATGACCTTAGACTATAAAGTCCAAAGCCACCCTAGGCTTTAATCGGAACAATTAAGCTTAAAATAGACAAATAAACGTTAAATAATAGTAGAGTGAATAGTGGAAGACTTTTAAATGAAACTCAATTCTTTATTAAAATTCCTCTCGTAAAATGAGAAGGACGGTTTTAGAACAAAGTGAAATTACAACGGAAGACTTTTATAAATTACAGCGGAAGACTTTTTAAAGAAACCCTAATTACATGACTAATTTATATAAGCAGTACATTTAGTTAAGAATATCAAATCAATACTAAACACTTTTGAATAATGTTACTTAAGAATTCAACTTTCAACTATAAGCCTTCGTCTTTGATTGGTTAATTCAAATCGTCGGGGACCAACCTCTGATGTGTCGTAATGTTACTTAAGAATTCAACCTTCAACTACAAGCCTTCGTCTTTGATTGGTTAGTTCAAATCGTCGGGGACCAACCTCTGATGTGTCGTATAGGACGGATGACACTAGCCAACCATGCAAGGAATAGAAAGGTTGGTTAGTCTAATGAAAGACTACGCAAGGGTGAAAACAGATTGGTTCTTGTAGTCGTATATAATCACTACCCTTGTTTCCCAAATAAAACTCGGTAAACGGTATATGACTATAGACTTCTACCGAAAAAGATTGAAGATGTATACTTAAAGAGAAGACTCCAATGAATTGAGTCTTATGGGAATTACATTAATTTGTTTGGGAACATTATATTATCACACAAAGTTTTAAAAAACATCTCGTTGCATATTTGGGTCATCGACCAACCTCACCGCGTAATGCGAATCTAGATTTGAAAGGGGACTTACTTTAGACAAGAGACCGGGCGGGTTCCATGTTGTACTTCTCACCTGAGGGTATATTAACTATGTACAAAACGACACTTATCTTATTTAATTCCAAAACTTGCATTAACGTTAATGCTTTTAATCCACACCAATCTCGCAATGAGATATATAACATGAGACTAAAATAAGGGTAGGTCATGACCAAAAGTATTAGGGCAATTATCCTCCTACTATCAAGTTAAAAAAAAACAGCTAAACCTCGCAAGGTAAATAGCGTTCCTACGAATACTCGTGCTAACTAGCAATTATATCCACACCAATGCACAATAATCCACACCAATTATTATCTAGCATCCTATAATAATATATATAAGGTTTATAGCTAGCATATATACAACCTAATAAAAAAGTTCATTTTACACAATATTTTATACACACAAGTTCCCAAACATCAAATTAAGAATATTCTTCCCAACTTAATTAAGACAATAGATTAATTATCAATTAAGAAAAATATGGAATAAATTAGCTTGAGTGAACCGCCACTTGCCTTGAATCACGAAGAAGATGGAATAGTGTTTCAGAGATGGTTGCTTTTGAAAAGCCAACCAGCTCCCTTCTTTAATCCCATTCCAAACGCAATTCCGAGACGTACCCAAATCATACACAATGAATAAATTATATTAGATAATTTATTCAATATCAAAATTTGAAGGATACAATGTCTCGGTTTCTAATTGAATTTAATTAACTCATAAATATTAAATGATTATTTATATGATTAAAATTGATTAGTCGTATATTCTAAATAACCATATTATTAATAAATTGATAAAATAATTTATTTATAATCTAAAAATTTTCTAACTCAAAATATTATCTAAATGAATAGCCATAATTTACCCATTCATAATATAAGATAATATTATAAAAGTTATAATTAATTTAATTTTAATTTCCATAAAATCAAATTAATCCTAACTTATTTTTCACTAATCTAGATTAATTAATTTAATCAATATTAGGCCTAAATAAAAGTAAAATCAACTAAAATACCCAAAATTAATACAAATGGCAAATATTACGAAATTGCCATTGCCATCAACCTTGGGACCGATACTGTTCACGCGGACACAAATTGGCTCGGCGGCGCGTCTCCGGGTGCGGTGTCAAGGCTCTTTTGAAGGGGAAGATAAGGCGAAGCTGATGGTGGCGGTAATTGCACAAACCAAGCTTCGAGGTGGTTGAATTTGGCTGAAGAACAACCGCAAACTCGAGAATTAGGGTTCATGAAATTTCGAGTGAAATGGGGTGATTTGGGAGTCCGATTGGTAAGGTTATTATATGGTTTTTGTAGGTGTGAATGCCCTAAACATTAACCCTCTCATTAATCCCTCAAAGTCAATCCCTATCGGATCAATTTTGCAATGAAGTGAATCGGCCCTAAAAATGACGCAAATACATTTGGGGACAAATCCCGTCAAATTCGTCGTCATTGAATCCAATTGAATGAGGGATTACGTGGAGGATAGGGTCGTCTTCAATTCACAATGAGTAATGGTTTCAATCGGATCCGAGGGAGCTAAAATGTCCGCCATGAAAGGAGCTTGAGCTGCGTGTCTTTAATGGTGGCTGGAGGAGGAAGAAGACTACTTTCAGTATTTGCACACATGCCCCCTCTATTTTGGCTTAATTGCATATTTTGCCCAACTTTCTTAAGTTGTGGCTAAAATGCCCCTATTTTAATTTTTAAAATTTACAAAATTTACCCAAACTTATTTATTTTATAATTATAAGTTTATAATATTATTTTAACCCAAAATTAAAGTATAGAAAAATTTAACTTAGGTTAAAATAAGCTTAAGTTATTTTTCTTATGAATTTGACCATACTGAAATCCTTAACAAAAATTTGTTAAACTTGATTTAAAAATATTCTAAGTTAAAATGTATAAGTTTTATATAAATTATAATTAACATAAGGTTAATCATATTTTAGACGATTCATAGCTTAAATAACATACTTAGGACATTTTATTATTTTATTCCCTTATGGATAAACATAATAATTCCTATGACCTTTATTATTATTGTTAAAATTCTAAATTTACATTCATTGTTATACTTATTTATTTATTTGAACACCATACATTATTACTCATTTGATAATTTGTACCAAAAATTATCATAATCTATCCTTTGAACCTAAGTTCATGAAAATTTAAATTACTCCTCTAAAAGAAATAAAAATAAATTTCATAACTTTTATTTTTATCAAATTAAAAATACTATTTTACCCTTCTATTTTAAGTGGGATTTTACAGATTAGACTAACCAACCGTTCATTTTCCTTACATGGTTGGCTGGTGTCATCCGTCCTATACGACATATTAGTGGTTGGTCTTAGACGATTTGAAGTAACAATCGAAGATGAAGGCTTGCAGTTAAAGATTGTGATTTAAAGTAATATTATTTTAAAAGTTGTCTAGTATTGATTTAATCTTCTTAAATAAATGTGATACTTTATTTCCGATGGAAAATAAATGTAATACTTAGATAAGTTAGTCATGTGTTTAGGGTTTATTTAAAAAGTCTTCCACTGTAATTTCAATATATTTTATAAAACTTATCTCCTCAATTTACGATGATTTTTTTTAATGAAGGATAAGTATTTCTTTTTAAAAAGTCTTCCGCTATTTACTATTTATTATTTAATGTTCATTTATTTGTATTTAAGCATAATTGGTCCGGTTAAAGCCTAGGGTGGCTTTGCAATTTAAAATCCGAGGTCACTGGCGTGTGACACTACCGACATAAGTCGTGGGGTGTTATAGTTGCTTAGAAACCTTCAAGAACTCCTAAAGTCACCGTCTTCTCTTAGCTCATTTGGTGATCCTATTTTTCTCTTAAAAGCATGCCAAACTAGGTTTATAAAGCCTTGTGTTTAGGGCATCCAAAGGATGACAAACATATAATAAATTTATGGTCCAATATGATATATATTTTTATAAATAATATTATAACTTTCCATCAAACACTTGCATTAAATACCACACATGTCTTCCAACTTGGCAATATCTCTTTTCATAAATTGATATTATCTCTCCTAGATAATTCTGATCCATTCACTTTGAGATATAATCTTCTTTGTCCATGTTTCAATGTCTCTTTGTGCTCCAAGCAAATATTTAAACTCCTACATGCAAGAACTATCGATTTGCCTCTTCAATGGGAATTGTTCCCCTCTCCACGAACAACTCACAATTTCTCTGTTCTTCGAACTGTAGTGCTTTGTTTTCATTGTTCCCTGGAATCTCACACTTCTTCCTTCCTATTATTCCTTGAAATGTACATGACTCATCCTTCGCCACAACTAGTGTTCCTTGGAACTCTACGAACAACTCTCGTGCTTTCCACTATACCATCAAACATGACTTACAAACACACATAAAATGCATGATGTTTATCATCATCAAAACCCACAAGGGGACTCTATTTCAACAAAAATAATATATGCTATTAAAGTAAGAATTTAGATGTTGAAGAAATTAAGTATCGTTTTGCACATATGAGAAAGATTTTTTCCATATAAGGTAAGGTTTTGGTGTCATATAAAGCATTGATATTATTATTGTAAAAAAATATGCTCCTTATCATCTAAAATCGAATTTTTGAAAATATATTATACATAAGATAAAGTTAATATGGACAAATAATGTGATGAAAAGGTAAAATAATATACAATAAATGTGAAGGGTGAAAAGCTAGTTGGTAAGAAAAAATTGCCTATAAGATATAGCTAAATGGACGACGCATAGGATAAATTAGTTCGGCTTTGGTATTATATATAGACAAGTTATTTCGGCTTTATTATTGTACATTGACAAATTTTGAGAAAGTATATAATAGAAACACGAACTCTAAGATGAATCTAATGTATAAAAATGAGTAATGATTGTTGCGATAAAAACTAAATTATATAAAATTGCAAATATAAAAAAAACTGACGTATTATATCTTATCGCTTATGACTTATTTCATATAATTTTATTTTGTTGAATTTGTGTATTTTTATTCACTATAAAAATTAACAAAAAGAGCCATATCTAATAAAAAATTGTATCTTTACAAGATATACATTTTTATTATATTTTGCTTAACAAATATCTCATAAAATATATAATTATTTATAGTTTTCTTTATATCTAATTGGGTCAATTACCGGAAACCACCCGTACAATAGGCCATATTGCTAGAAACCACCCGGATAACGACTATTTACCGTAAACCACCCGTATATCCATCTCCGTTACACTGTTACCACCCAACTCGTCATTCCGTTTAAAATTCCGTTAAGTAATTATAGATTTAAGCCGAACTTTTTATTTTCATTCAATTTCTCCACAACTTCAAAACTTGGGTAAAAATTGTAATTAAGCTAAAATAATATTACAAAATTAATATTAATTTGGGCAACTTTTGTAATTTTTGCAAAGTAAAAAAAGGCATTTCTACCACAAGCCCATAACATTGGGCCATTTTGTAATATTATTTTAGCTTAATTATTTTAGCTTAAATATTATAATTCTTATAAATTATATGAGCTAAAGTTGTAATTTATTAATTTTGGGGAGGGCAGATTTGCCACAAATTAGAAACTAGAGGGCCACACTCGTAATTTCCGAAGAAGTCTTTCTTCTTCTTTCGCGCGGACAAGCAGAAAGCTCCGTTTTTTTAGCTTTAATGGCGGATCTGGGCATGGATTCGAGCCCAAAAAATTTCTTTAACCCATGTCCATTTAAGAATAGAAGATTACGCATCTAATGGTGGGATTTGATCGAATTAAAAGACCGAAATATTCTTCAATTTGATCCGTAATCATCCGAACGTCATTTAGGGTTCTTGAGCTTTTGGGATTAAATTGGATACTGAAAACTCATTGAAAGGTGCCCTATTTATAGGGATTGGAAAGGTCTCGGGGAGAGCTTCGAAATCGTATAAAGTTTGACCTAAAACGATATCGAATTGGCCCCGTGATGCGACCCTACCCACGATGACGGCCACCGAGGAGGAAGAGGCCATGTCCGTGAGAAGTGATGGGCCTGTCACAAGGGCTCGTGCCAAGGCCATCTCCAAGGCCACACAGTCGCTTATCACTCGCCTAGTCGCAAGCCAAGACGCCCCGGAGTCGGTGCCCTGTCTACGCCTCCTCCTCACCCTTGAAGGCCAAGATCCGATCCAGCCGGGCACTTCTGCATCTGGCTCGAGCATTCTTCATGAAATACCTCTAGGAGACTAAGCCAAGAGCGCGTCACACTTTGCTCCAGCGAGCCGCCCCAGCGCCTTCGTCGTCGCCTTCACCGCCGCCGCCGAAGCCTTGCAAAGGCACAAGTGTTGGCTTTAGCTATTTCTGGACTTAGAGGTTTATTACATGTATTTTGAGACATTTTTGGATACCTTCCCGTTTTAGCAACTTTCTATTTTTAGACTTGCTAGTTATGGAACTTACTATGTTTAGTAGGTTTCCATATTTAGACATTTCCATTTTTAGTACTTTCTTTTATTAGTAGTTTCTATTTTTGACAAGTTACTATTTCTGGACGTGTGCCCACAATTGCATTGTGGGCTAGTCCATTAGGGTTGTTCGGCCCATCTAGTGCCGATGGCCTATATAAGGCACACTTAGTCTTTGTAACTAGGTTACGCACATTATAATCCTAAATCATTTGTTGAGAGCCAACGCCTCCACTTTAGGGTTTGCGTCACCAACTTCTATCTTCTCACCACCTTCACCCGCGCCGACGCTACGGCAACCCCAAATCGGAGCCCTCCGATTATATCCCTCCGCCGTCTCTTCGGCCATTGCTCGATCACTTTCGAGCCACCTCTACCCTCGAGTCCATCGAGCCCATCCGCTGCCGACGCTACGGCTTCCTCCGCCTTCGCCAACACCATCGCCTTCACCACCGCCCTCGACATCGCAGTCGCCGCCGCCCTCGCCGACGCCTTCGTTGTCAAGGTCTTCGCTGTCGCCGACGCTCTCGCTGTCAAGGCACTCGCTGTCGCCGACGCCTTCGCTGTCACGCTCATCAGTGCGCTCGCCCTCGCCCTCGCTATCGCTAGCGACGCTGCCTTTGTCGTTGCCTCGGACACTCACCGTGTCACTAAACCTCTAAAGTCACTATTCACTCCACAGTCCCGAAAGCCATTCGTGCAATACATCAAGGCCGGAGCCAAGGGTTCCACGGCAGGCCTTCAAGTTCCGAGCAAAGCGACCCACTACAAGACGGGATCCTCGCCTTCACGACCTTCGGGCCATCATCCGGAGATAGGGACGCATCAACTGGCATCAGAGCCAAAGGTCTTGTAAGTCGCTTCTTGTTGCTCTTGTTCACGATTTTTTTTTCTTTACCATCATCAAAGCTTCCGCCATTGTTACATATTTTTCTTGTCGAAAATTTTGCTTGTCCTAATCGGTTTCCAAAGAGAATCTCTTGCCGATCTTACAAAATCACCCTAGCGAAATTTTAGGGATTTGCTTGCTTGAGATTTGCCGAGATTTGCTTGCCTGATTTGTTAATTAATTGCGTGATTTGTTACTTACCATATCTTGCTAATTGACTAGTCATAACCGCAAAATCTCAATCATATCTCTCTCTCCTATCACCGAAATTTGTGGTGATTTCTTTCCTAACTTAAGTTACTTAGCCGATTTTTGCTTTAATTGTTTGTTATCCATATCCGAATCACATCAAATATATTCGGATTTCAAAATTCAAAAAATAAAAAAGTCAAAGTCGAATTACACAAAAAAAAAAAGACAATCGACTTTCAAAAAAAAAGAAGCATAGCCAAAATAAGGTAACCTTCTTCCCTATTCGGCTAGGCTCATTTCTCAATCTCTCCATTGTCTAGGTTCATGCTAGAAGGTTTGTCTTGTATGTTGAGTGATTAGTTGCGTAGGTAATTAAGAAATTTGCCAAGTTGTTTCGTTGATTTCTTGCTTGCTTATCTCAATTATTTCGCTTGCCTTAAGCCGCCCTCACGGCTAAAGACCTTTCCTTTCCTTCGTGAACTTTTGTGGCTTGTAAGTGCTTGCTTGTATTTGGTTGTTTTGTTAAGTGGTGCATTTTTACTTCGATGGCTGGCCCTATTGTGATAGGTAGCTTATCGGTTCCCACCGGTGGCTCTGGCAACAGAGATGGCACCCACGACATCCAACCCAACCCGGCACTTCAACAGCAAGAAGATCCTATTCCACAAGATCCACTCGTGGAGCTCTCGGCTGAGCAAAGAGAGATCCAAGAACTTCGCCGACGTGTGGCCCAACTAGAAAGTGAGAAGGCCGCCAACCCTACACCATAAATTGAGATGGTGCAACAACAAGAGGCCCATCCCACGGTGGCCGGCCCCAGCACGGCGCGCCTTGACAAAGGCAAGGGCATCATGACCTCAACATCTCAGCACCAACCGCGCCTCAATCGCATCCAATCGATCATAGAGAGCCGGCAAGGCCAAACCTCACCGCAAGGCCAACTAGCGACCACCGCGCCGCCACTTGACTACTACCCCGACGACGACGAGGCTCGCGACTACCCCGGTGAGTTTTCTGAACCCTATGTGTTTGATGACAGGTATGCACCTGACAAGACGGATCGCCGCCGCCAAAGGGCCGCCGAGCTTCAAGCTAGCCAAGCCCACACCGCCGCGCGCGATTCTAGCCGCAAGCGCCGAGACCAAAGGCGCCAGAGGGGCACTGCAGACGGCAATAGGCCTGTCCACACCACACCAGTCCCATTTCATGTGGAGGACTACTTGGTGCACCAATCTGCTCGGACGCCGAGATATGGGTCAGAGGGTTACTACTCCACAACGCCCCTCGTCCATGATGACTTCGATGAATTTGATGATGAGGAGATGGAAGATTCTGGCATGCTGAACCCAGGCAATTTCCATCCTCCCCTCGGCGATCCGGCCGAGTTGCAAGATCACCCCGAAGGCTGGATCCCGGCCCCATTGCTTCCCCAAGGCGCAACGCCAACAACGATGGCCAACCACATGCGCGATGATGGCTTCCAGCGGCATGACATGCCATATGATGTCCGCCAGCCCGCGCCCAGAAATGGCCTACAGTGCCAGCAATGCGCCCAATTCCAGGCTCCTTTAGCCCCGGTAGCCGACTACCGCGGCCATAATCATGGACGAAGGCGCCAGCTAGGGCACCAGGTGCCTTACCCTGCCCAGGGCCATGCCTATGGCCCGTATGACGTGCCTCCGCCGCGCGCGCCGCAACCTCCACCAGCCGTGCCTCCGAGGACCTTTCACCATGAGTTTAAGGTAAAAATTGAATTCTTTCATGGTGAATACGATCCGGCTATTTTTCTTGAGTGGTTGCAGGCAACAGAATATACATTGAGGTCATGCCAAATTCCAGCGAGCGAGTGGGTGGCTGCCGCCACCATCAACTTCTGCGACGCCGCCCGGACATGGTGGCATCGCCTAGTGGATGACCGAGCACGGCGCCATTTCATGCCTATCACCGAGTGGCATCAATTGAAGCACATTATGACGCAGCAATATGTTCCCACGGGTTATAGGAACCAAATGCGCCTCGACATAGCTATGGCTCGACAAGGCTCCCAAAATCCCTTGGAGTTCTTTTCCCGTCTTGAGGACATGTACCACAAGGCTTCGATTAGTGTGGCACCTTCAACATTGAGGACCAAATTTCTGAGTGGCCTCAACACTTCTATTCGAGATCAATTGGAGGTGCTTCCCATTATCAACCTCAACCAGCTTACGCATGCAGGCATGCAATTGCATAATCAACAAATGCGCAAGCGACAAGGCTCCTACTCTTCTTATGGATCACAGAGGTATGTTCCTAACTCTAGTACTTTGCCTTCCACTAATGTGCGCTCCAATGCCGTAGGATCGACCGCGCCTACACAAGGCCGCCATGCCAAGGCCCCGGTGCCAACATCAAGTTCCAAGGCCCCCGTGGCGCCAAAGCAGAATTCTGCGGGCCCCCAAAGGCCCTCCCAGCAGGAGTACTACAAGTGTGGTGGCCGGGGTCATTACATGCGTGATTGCCCCAACGCCAAACGAGTGCTCTTCTCCACGGCCACGACCGGCTATGAGACGGTGGACGACGAGGAGGAGCCCGCCTTGGAAGGCATTGAAGAAGGTTTGGAAGAGGAAGAAGAGGAGTACACCTGCGAGGCTGCTGGGCTCCATGCAGGAACGCCCCTTAGCCTTGTGACTCACCGAATCCTCACGGTGAAGGAGGCTACCCTTGGCCATCAACGTGAAAACCTATTTCACACAAGGTGCATCATCAAAACTGCCTCCCTTAGTGTCATTATTGACGGTGGTAGCTGCTGTAATATTATTAATGCAAAGGTCGTCAAGCACTTCAACTTGGAGACGACGCCACATCCGCAGCCCTACGGCCTTCAATGGATAAGCTCCACTTCAGGTAACACTGTCTCACGACAGTGCCTCATACCCTTTTCCATTGGTCAATACAGTGACACAATTTTGTGTGATGTGATTGCTATGGACGCCACCCATCTCTTGCTTGGGCGCCCATGGCAATTCGATCGTCGCGTGCTTCACGACGGGTATCTAAATACCTATGTGTTTACCTACTACGGGAAGCGCGTGACCCTCTTACCTATGTCTCCCCATGAGATTTTGCAGGATCAGGTAGAACGGGATCGACAAAAGGCCATCGAAGCCGCCGCGGCTAACCCTAAAACGCCTCTGACAGGCCCACCGAAGCGGATCGACCCCAATCCTGGCCATACTGCATTTGGGACGGGCACTGGCTCTAGAAAGTCGAGTGCCACAGCCACTGCACCCAGTGCCTCTCTGCAGAACCATAGCGCCGAGCACGCTGCCGGAAAGAAGGGCAAACAGAGGCCCCAGGAGAACTGGCCGGGCGATTCCAGATCTGGCTCAAGCACTGGCCCTTATACATCCAGTGGAGACAATCAGGGGTCCAGTGTCCGCACGAAGTCGCCAGTGGCTAGGAGTTCGCCGCCGACGCCGGGTTTACAAGGGCGCTGCGAGCAAAGGCTGCTTCTGGCGAGGCCCAGCGACATGACGCCGGCGCTCAAGGGTCATAGGCCATGTTTTCTGCTTGTGCCTACCTCCAGACCTGAGAGTGCCGAGGAGAAGCCATTGCCGCCGGCCGTCGCCTCCTTGTTGCTTGAGTTCGCCGATGTGATACCCGAGGAGTTGCCACAGGGCTTGCCTCCTGTTCGTGGGATAGAGCATCAGATTGACTTGGTTCCTGGGGCTTCCTTGCCTAATAGAGCTGCCTACAAAGCTGGCCCAGAGGAAACCAAAGAGCTCCAGCGCCAAGTCTAGGAGTTGCTTGACAAGGGCTACGTCAAGGAGAGCTTGAGCCCTTGTGCTGTGCCCGTGATATTGGTGCCAAAGAAGGATGGCACATGGAGGATGTGTGTGGACTACCGCGCCATCAACCAGATCACGGTGAAGTATCGCCACCCGATTCCCCGCTTAGATGACATGTTGGATGAGCTCCATGGCGCTTGTGTCTTCTCCAAGATTGACTTGCGTAGTGGATATCACCAAATCAGAATGAAGGAAGGGGACGAGTGGAAGACTGCTTTCAAGACCAAGTATGGTCTATATGAGTGGCTTGTGATTCCCTTCGGCCTCACCAATGCGCCTAGCACATTCATGTGCCTCATGAACCACGTCTTGAGGGAGTTTCTAGGTGAGTTTGTTGTGGTTTATTTTGATGATATTCTTGTGTTTTCTCGTAGCTTGCAGGACCATGTGGAGCATCTTAGAAAGGTGTTCGACACACTTGGAAGGGAGAAGCTCTATGCCAACCTCAAGAAGTGCAGTTTTGTCTCGGAGTCCACCAATTTTTTAGGGTTTGTGGTCTCCAAGGAAGGGCTACGTGTAGACGCCGAGAAGGTCAAGGCGATCAAGGATTGGCCCACCCCTACCACAGCCACCATGGTGCGATCATTCCTAGGGTTGGCCGGGTTATATCGCCGCTTTGTCCGAGATTTTTCCTCCATTGCCGCACCGCTGCACGAGTTGACAAAGAAGGGAACTATTGTGGTTTGGCTCCCTAAGCATGAGGCGGCGTTTGAGGCATTGAAGGCGGCGCTGTGCCAAGCACCATTGCTCCAGTTACCTGACTTCTCCAAGCACTTTGAGATTGAGTGCGATGCTTCTGATGTTGGCATTGGCGGCGTCCTCCACCAGGAGAAGAGGCCCATAGCATTTTTCAGTGAGAAGCTCACAGGTGCAACTCTTAACTACCCTACTTATGATAAAGAATTGTATGCTTTGATTAGGGTCCTCAAGACTTGGCAGCACTATCTGTGGCCAAGAGAGTTCGTGATTCACTCGGATCACTCCGCACTGAGCTTCCTCAAGGGGCAAACGACACTCAACAGGCGCTATGCTAGATGGGTGGAGTTTATGGAGACATTTCCCTATGTGGTGGTACACAAGAAGGGAAAGGAAAATGTTGTGGCCGATGCTCTCTCTCGTAGGTACTCTCTTCTCACTCATTTACAAACTAAAGTACTTGGCTTTTCTTTGATTAAAGACTTGTATTTGAGTGATGTTTTCTTCAAGCCTATCTATGAGAGATGCCTTGAGAGCCGTGAGTTTGAGTCTTATTTTGTGGATGAGGGGTATTTGTACAAGGCAGGGCGATTGTGTATCCCTAGTTCTTCCATTAGGCACCTCCTCATTCAAGAGACACATGATGGCCGAGGCCACTTTGGGATTGCTAAGACCTTGGCCGCATTAAGGGAACACTTCTTCTGGCCATACATGGCTAGGCAGGTTAGGCAGTATTGTGGGGGTTGTGTGAGTTGTCAAAGGGGCAAGGCTAGATCGAGTCCCCAAGGTTTGTATACCCCCCTACCCATTCCTTATGGCCCTTGGGAAGACTTATCCATGAATTTTATTATGGGTTTGCCTAAGTCTAGGAAAGGCCATGACTCTATATTTGTGGTTGTGGATAGGTTTTCCAAGATGGCCCACTTTATACCTTGTAGGACCACACATGGTGCTAGTGAGATAGCCGAGCTATTCTTTGAGTTTGTGGTTCGATTACATGGTGTGCCTAGGAACATTATGAGTGATAGAGACTCGAAGTTTGTTGGGCACTTTTGGAGGACACTTTGGGGAAAGCTTGGGACAAAGCTTCTATTTTCCACATCTGATCACCCCCAGACCGATGGCCAGACTGAGGTCACCAATAGGACCCTAGGAGCCCTCCTCCGTACCATGCTCAAGGCCAATCCCAGGCGTTGGGAGGACTTACTTCCATTTGTTGAGTTTGCATACAACAGGTCCAAGCACAGTGCTACACGCCTCACTCCATTTGAGGTGGTGTATGGGAGGAACCCCTTGACGCCCATGGATATGCTGCCAAGGCCGCTGAAGGATGGCGAGAATGTCATGGCGGCCAACCGAGCACATCAAATCCAAGAGCTACATCGGCGCACCCGTGAGCAATTGGAGCGGCGCTCGGCGCAATATGAGGCGCAACACAACAAGGGAAGGCGCAAGGTGATCTATGCCCCTGGAGACCTTGTTTGGGTTCACCTATGCAAGGAAAGATTTCCAAGCCGCCGCAAGCACAAGCTCTCGCCGCGTGGAGATGGTCCATTCCGGATTGTCAAAGCTTTCGGCGACAACGCATATGAGGTGGAGTTACCCCCAGATTTTGGAGTCCATGGCATTTTCAATGTTGCAGATCTCACACCATACATGGCTCCTGAGTTCGAGGACAGTGAAGCGGGGATGCTTCACCCCCAAGTGGGGGAGGGTGATGCGACCCTACCCACGATGACAGCCACCGAGGAGGAAGAGGCCATGTCCGTGAGAAGTGATGGGCCTGTCACAAGGGCTCGTGCCAAGGCCATCTCCAAGGCCACACGGTCGCTTGTCACTCGCCTAGTTGCAAGCCAAGGCGCCCCGGAGTCGGCACCCAGTCTACGCCTCCTCCTCACCCTTGAAGGCCAAGATCCGATCCAGCCGGGCACTTCTGCATCTGGCTCGAGCATTCTTCATGAAATACCTCTAGGAGAATAAGCCAAGAGCGCGCCACACTTTGCTCCAGCGAGCCGCCCCAGCGCCTTCGTCGTCGCCTTCACCGCCGCCGCCGAAGCCTTACAAAGGCACAAGTGTTGGCTTTAGCTATTTCTGGACTTAGAGGTTTATTACATGTATTTTGAGACAATTTTGGATACCTTCCCGTTTTAGCAACTTTCTATTTTTAGACTTGCTAGTTATGGAACTTACTATGTTTAGTAGGTTTCCATATTTAGACATTTCCATTTTTAGTACTTTCTTTTATTAGTAGTTTCTATTTTTGACAAGTTACTATTTCTGGACGTGTGCCCACAATTGCATTGTGGGCTAGTCCATTAGGGTTGTTCGGCCCATCTAGTGCCGATGGCCTATATAAGGCACACTTAGTCTTTGTAACTAGGTTATGCACATTATAATCCTAAATCGTTTGTTGAGAGCCAACGCCTCCACTTTAGGGTTTGCGTCACCAACTTCTATCTTCTCACCACCTTCACCCGCGCCGACGCTACGGCAACCCCAAATCAGAGCCCTCCGATTATATCCCTCCGCCGTCTCTTCGGCCATTGCTCGATCACTTTTGAGCCACCTCTACCCTCGAGTCCATCGAGCCCATCCGCTGCTGACGCTACGGCTTCCTCCGCCTTCTCCAACACCATCGCCTTCACCACCGCCCTCGACATCGCAGTCGCCGCCGCCCTCGCCGACGCCTTCGTTGTCAAGGTCTTCACTGTCGCCGACGCTCTCGCTGTCAAGGCACTCGCTGTCGCCGACGCCTTCGCTGTCACGCTCGTCAGCGCGCTCGCCCTCGCCCTCGCTATCGCTAGCGACGCTGCCTTCGCCGTTGCCTCGGACACTCACCGTGTCACTAAACCTCTAAAGTCACTATTCACTCCGTAGTCCCGAAATCCATTCGTGCAATACATCAAGGCCGGAGCCAAGGGTTCCACGGCAGGCCTTCAAGTTCCGAGCAAAGCGACCCACTACAAGACGGGATCCTCGCCTTCACGACCTTCGGGCCGTCATCCGGAGATAGGGACGCATCACCCCGATATTGCCCAATTTCCATAAAGCTAAAAACCGAAATTCTCTTTCCATAAATACTCAAATTCGATCTCGTCTTTGATTATTTCCATCCGAAATCACTTGGGTTGGACGAGTTTAATCCCCTACTAAAAAGCCCATGGGATAATTAAACCAAACGAGCCCATATGGAGGTTCGACTCGGCGAAAAACCTCCATTGGAGAGCTTTCCAAGCTCGACTGGGCTGAAGCTTGGGGGTGATGAACAGTACCCAATCGGGGTCCCCCGATTTTAGCTTAATTGCATTTTTTACCCAAGTTTTGAAGTTGTGGAGAAATTGAATGAAAATAAAAAGTTCGGCTTAAATCTATAATTACTTAACGGAATTTTAAACGGAATGACGAGTTGGGTGGTAACAATGTAACTGACATGGTTTAACGGGTGGTTTACGATAAATAGTGATTATCCGGGTGGTTTCAGGCGATGTGCCCTATTGGACGGGTGGTTTTCGGTAATTGACCCTATCTAATTTGATATCTTCTAATAAATTTTGGAGAAGATAATATATATAATTAAGGTAAGTTGTATAAAATTTGGAAAGTCTAAATAATAAGTTTTAAGTAAATATTAAAAAAATGTGGATGGTGAAAGAGTAATTGGCTAAGACAATTTGCTTACATGACATAACTAATTCAACGGCACGTAAAAATAATAATTAGGGCTTTATTATATATATAGGGGGTTGATCAAATGCGGATTGTCATTCCTATGCGGATGGTTGTTCCCGTGCCGACGATCGTTCTCGTGCGGACTGTCGTTCCCATGTAGACAAAGGTGCACAATTTAGTCAACACTTGTGAACATCCAACTCTATTGCGCATTTTAGTGTAACTCGATGCACATTTTTTTGTAACATGGTGGACACAAGTTTTTTTTAATTATGTGCACATTTATTTGGAAGACGATGCCATTCATATGCTGGTGCACACTTATTTGTAACTCTAGTGCACATTTTTTTGTAACATGGATCACATTTTAGTATGACATTGGTGCATATCCATATCATAGTACATTTATTTATAACATGATACACATTTATCTCTAAGCACATATATTTGTAACATGGTGCACATTCAAAAACGGTGCACAAGTACATGTAACTCTGGTGCACTGTCCAGTCAACATCGGTTAATGGTCGATCAACATCAGTCAATGACCAGTCAATGACAGTCAACATTAGAGACCAGTGAGTCAATGTCGAAGACTAATATAGTGGTGCACATGTGTGCACCACATTATACATAAAATTTGCACCACATTACCCTTAAGCACCACATCACACATAATTGTGCACCTTGTCCGAACGGGAACGTTGTCCACACCTAATGAAGCATCCACACCTGACATAGTTCCTATGTATATATATTAAATTTTCAAACACTTTTTTACTGTTTGCAACCCGTTAGTTCAACTCTGAGACATTTTATTATTCCGCTGCCGAGTGAATTGTTTGATGGACAAGTTTTCTTATAGTAGGAACCTTTGACAACCAAATTAGTTATCCAAGATAAAACCTATTACCTTATTAGTTTTACGTATGAAGGATTTCAAACAAGTATACTTCTTTTATTTAATTCATGACCTACAAGAAAGTAAAACTTCAAAGTATACTAGACACACTAGTCAACTCACCTATAACGTAAAGTGAAAGATCCAAGCAAGTAAAACCTCAAAGTTTCCTAGACACACTAGTGAACTCACCTATAACGTAAAATAAAAGATCCAAGCAAGTAAAACTTCAAAGTTTCCTAGACACTAGTGAACTCACCTATAACTTAAAGTGAAAGATCCAATAAGTAAACTTAAAATCAACCCGATAACACCACGTACAACCTCTAAATCTTGATCTCAAGCTTCTACATACAATACCTTACACAAATGCTCTTGTTGACCTTGGAAACACATACTTAACCTAGTGAATAAAGTGTTGCTGAAAACGCATCTTGTAAACATAATCATTGAAATGATATATTTTTTTAATCAATTATAGAAAGATAACATTTGATATCCACACTCTCTCACCAATCACGAACTACCAAGATACTCTAGATACAAAAGGATATGTTTCCTTCAATAAGAAATCTATTCCAATCTACCAAATCTTCAACTCTTGTGCGTCAATCCTTGGCATTCTCTCACAATATGGTGGATAAGATCTTTGAAGAAGTCAACAATCAATCTCTCTTTCCTTATTTGTCAATCGAGCTTGTTTGCATTATGCATGAAAACTTTCAAGGAATCGTTCCCTTGCATTGCTTCAATGTAACTCTATTTTGCTTCTCACTGGGCAACACTTCCATGTTTTCTCTGTTTTGCTTCTCCATTGTTCCTCCTTAGTTTAGAACCTGAAACACTAAAGGAATAATAAACTACATAAAATCCATGGTGCTTGTTATCATTAAAACTCGAAAGGGTCTTCCAACAATTCCCCCTTTTTGATGATGATAAACCCCATTAACAAGTATACTTTAAAACAAAGCTTAATTCCCCTAAAATGGAAAATCATATAACATATTTCAATTATGCAGGAAGATTCAACTAATAATAAAAAGTTGGGCATTGTGTATGGCAATATTTCGTCAAAGAACCTTACTTTTGTCTTGGTCACTGCTCTTCCCTCTTTTGGGATCATCAAATGACCAAACAACTATTTAGAATTAGAATAGATAGCATAATTAAACCATTAAAAGGTAATTCATTAATCTTTTCATTGAAAATGAACTACATAACATAAGGGAAATAAGCATAAAGTTGAAGAAATATTAGGAAACAAAGCAAAGACATAGAAACATAAAAACACAAAAGCATTGGCAAGACAACTAAGGAAACAAGAGGGTTTTTTAATCAAGTATGAGCATCAAGGGTCACATTTCCACCCAAGTTTTCTTGTAGATGTAAAACATGATCAACCTTTTTAGATAAAGCTACCAACTCTTTCATAATTGTCCCAGACGACGTTCCTAGCCCTAGATCTTTGGTTGCCTCTTGGTACTTCATTTTCCCAATGTTGGTCATGTCCATCTCCTGACGTCCAATTAACTCTTCTTGCATTGTGTTGGATCGTTAACGTTACCTCTAAAGGAACAAAAGCTTTGTTCTCACAAAATATACAGCGGAATAAAAACAAGAAATAGATGAACTTGAACACACGACTTAGAGTGGAGACCTCCAATAGCCTACTAGTTATTTAGAGAAAAACCACTACCTTCTAGATTTCACTAGAAAGGATTTAAAGAGGTCTACTTATCTTATTAATTTTTGTTCGAGTAGAAGTGTAGCTTGGATTTAAACCCCTAGACTTCCCACATAGTCTTAAAACTCTCATACCACTTCGAACCACGAACTCAACAACAAAGACTTGTAGACTTCTTCTCGATCGGTTACAGCATGCACACGTGCTTGCGTTCAACGTCGTAACTACCTAAATGGAAAACCCACCACTTATATTGTCTCCTAAAACCCTAGCATGTAAAATGAATAATATTCATACTTTCCCAGTAATAATATAATCTTCCTATAACCGAAAAAATGCTACCTTATACAAAAGATTATATCTAGAAAACTCTATCTCTTTTTTGGTTGAAGGAGAGACGATACTCTGTGAAATATATAAATGCAAAGGACTACTTAACAACAAAGCGGGGTGTAGTTCGACCTCTAACATCGTCCGAAACTAAAAGTGAAGCCCCATCTGGCAGAGTAACAAAAACATGAAATCCTACAAGAAAAGAAAAAGCAAGCGAGGCCAAGTGGTCGACAACCATGTTGGACTCTCTAATAAGTGAAGGATATGGATATTCCAATCCCTACATAAGGTGCCCTGCGCCCGAGAGACAAGACTAGATAATGGGTGACAACAATCTATAGGTTTGTCGAGCAACAAAATTGCCAATTGCGAATATGTTTCTAAGTAAACCCTCCTATATCCCCTAGTCCAAGCAAGCTCTCGACCATGAATAATACCCCACAACTCCGCCATAGGAACCGAACAAGTGCACATGTTGGGCAAAAATCCACTAATCCAGTCCCTCTTGTGATCCCGGAGGACCCCATCCGTCGTAGCATGTCCTTCAGCGATCAACCCATTCGTATTGAGTTTTACCCATCTTTTAGGAGGAAAATTCCATATGATCAGGATTTTTTTTCTATCAATATGTTCCCTTCCAGTGGAGTTTTTAGCCTAGGACAATCTGTATTCTTTTGTTCGCTGCTTGGTGAAAGTCGGTTTGTCGCCTTGGAATTCCTCTTCGTTGAAGGCCCATAGGTTATGCCATTTTCAAATCCACCACAAGGCCATGGAAAAGGTACCCGACCAATCCTTACTTGTTGGATTCAGAGAGCACCAAGAGAGGTTAGTCCTGAACTAGCTAGGATAATTAATATTAGTGAATTCCAAATGAGTGAACGGCGGCTGAAGCGAGGCCCATATTCAGTTGGCACATCAACAATTTCAGAAAAAAATGGTGGAGAGTTTCAGATTAGTTAACGCATATAGGACAATCTTCATTCACACTGATGTGGTGCCTTATCCTTTAGGTAATAGATAGAATACTGTCATGAAGATAGAGCCATATGAAATGGCAGACTCGTTCCAAAACCTTCAACCGCCATATGCTTTTGTATTTGGGGGTGTCAATGTCATGGATCATGACCTGGTGCTTCAACATGTTGTGGGCGGTGGCTACAAAATAGTTGTCATCAACAGAGAGGTTCCAGTTAAGGAAAATAGGGTGATCATCGTCATCCATAACAAAACTGGTCATAATTTTGAGTATAATGGAGGTGGGAAGGAGGCTGGCAAATAGGTCCCACTTCCAGACCATATGTGGGTTCCAAAAGAAATCGTCTATAACTGACAGACAATTTCCAGGAATGAGTCCGAGTGCACAAACATTTGGAGGATGATAAGTGATCCAAATATCGAGCCAAAAATGATTGGCTTTTCCATTGCCAAGCAACCATTTAGTACCTGAGATGATAACATCATTGATACCTTTGTGGATGTTGCGCCAGACTAGCTAGAGAGCGTGCGACACAGGTCGAGAGAGAGGATCTCACATACTTCTTGCAAATAACCTCACCTGATAAGCTATTTTGATTGTGGAGAAATCGCCACCCGAGTTTGCCTGTTAGGGCCTTGTTTTTATCCTTCGTGCTTTTGAGACCCATATGCCCTTTATCTTTGGGATTGCACATCTCCTCCCACTTCACAAGGCGGATTTTCTTCCTTTCACCACAATGACCCGAAATAATGATATGTCCTCTTGATCAATTTTGTTGCAAACCGAAACGGGAAGGGAAAGTGTAGCCATTGTGTACACCGACATAGAACATATGAATGATTTAGCCAATGTAACTCTACTCGTAAAGCTAAGATGAAGAATTTTCCAACCAGTGAGCCTCACAGTGATCTTCTAGAGGAGCATATCAAATGTGTCTTTATCAATCGGTTTATGTAATAGGGGGATACCCAAGTAATTAACGATATCGTTGGCGAATGTGAATCTACTTTCCCTCTGAATCTGCTAGACCAAATCATCTCCAGTGTTAGGAGAAACAAAGAGTTTGGTTTTTCCCGGATTGATTCTTTGCCTAAAGGCCCTTCAGAACATTGCTAAGCAGTTCTTGATGACTCGAATTTGAGCGTCTGAGGCTTCAGCACAAAGGAGGATGTTGTCCGCTAAGAGGACATGGGCAAATGGGGCCCTCCTCTTGATATGCGGATAGACTTCCAACTTCGATCTTCCACATTCATTTGACCGAGCCTCTTAATACAATATGAATAAATAAGGCGAAATGAAATCATATTGCCTGATTCCTCTGGAAGTAGTGAATTGTTCAGTGACTTCTCCATTCAAGAGAATCTGCATTGTCATGGAATAGATGCCTTCAGCTATCCATCCAACCCAACAACTCGGGAATCCGGCATCATGCAAAGTGTCGACGATGAAATCTCAACAGAGTCAATTATAGGCTTTCTCTAAGTCAATCTTGAGAATCATCTATCCCTTGGCTCCTTGTTTGCGCTTAATAGAGTGGGTGATCTCTTAAGCTACAACAACATTGTTGGCAATCAACCTACATGGGAGAAAGCTTCCCTTCATAGGACATATCAAATCTGGGAGAATAGGTTGCATTCTATTGACAAGCTTTTTCGTAATGATTTTATACAAGACATGACTCAAACTAATCAGACGAAAGTGACTAACCTTTTTTAGAGTTCCCACCTTGGCTATTAGAGTTATTAACGTCTCGTTCAGTCCAACATGGAGGGAGGAGTTGGAGAAGATGTCTTGCACAACATTAATGATGGAAGGACCAATCGTAGGCCAACATTTTTTGTGAAGGATGATTTGAAAGCCATCCGATCTTGGTGCTTTGAAAGCACCTATGTTTTTCCCGGACACTCGAGCTGGATCTAGGCCGAGCCATGGAAATGGGCTGGGGAAGGTGTTTGGATCCGCTCAAACATCCGGACCGGGGCAGCCCGCGAGTCCCAAATAGCTCGCATAACATTAAAAACCTGTAAAATATCACACAAATTTGTCCAACATGTACAATACCCATAAAAAAATAATATATAACAGTACAAGTTGCTCAATACCCTTAAATAAAAGACATAAAAAATAATGTTATTAACATAATAGTGTACACAAATCATAGACATTCATAACAAATTTGACCCACAACATGATACACCATAAACGGGCGGGCCAAAAAAACATAACATGGAAGCAAAGAGGAACAAAATATTTGATTAGAGTTAGGTTAAATCTATTTATATTAATATATATAATTTTATATGTTATATTTGATATATAAACACATATTTTATTTATATTTATAAATTAATTATCCGGGCTAAATGAGAAATTATCAGTGTTCGCGTCCCACTCGCATAAACGGGTGGGCCGGGTTAAGCGGGCTAAATGGACTAAATATAGTGGCCATATCCGCCCGTTTATACGGGCGGGTCGGCCCGCGTTTGCTTAGGCCTAGTGGTTGCCGAGGCTTCCACCTTATCATATTTCATGACTTCATCAATTGATTGGAAACTCTGGGCAATAAGAGCCATGTCATCATGGATCAATTGTCCTCTCCCTCAGCATCTTCTCTAGTTGTTGACAGAGATTGGGGGCGGGCAATAGGGGTGGGATTTCCACCAACGAGGCGCCACAAGATAGATTAGGATCATCGACAATGTTATCAGCGATATGGGGACGAACTTGAGGGCGTACTGGTTCTTGGTTCATTTTAGTCTTTAGGGCATCAAAGTGGGCTGGCTCAAACGCCGATCGTGGCCTTTTATCGGGTTGGCTCTATTTAGTTGGCCAAACTGGCAGTCATAGCTACCTTTTTTTTTTTTTTTTTTCCTTTTAGCGTATCAGAAGCCACAACTTTAGGACTTCATGACATTTGACTTGCCCTATCAGTCCTATAGACTTCCCCAACCGTAGGATTACCATTCTCCTTCCAAGGGAGCTTTGAAGACTTCACCCTTGCTTCCGCCATCAAGACACTTCAAGATCTCCTCAAGAACACCATTGAAGATTCCTTTGCTGCCCAAGAGAAGGAGACCAAGCTTTCTTAGCCACGATCGAGCAAATCCGTGAAGAAAGGCCTCCTCTTGGAGGTTTGATTCACATCACAAGCTCTACACAAATTCTTGCGAATCATATACGGTTAGCATAGAGGGGCTTTTGGTCCACCTTAATCGGTCTTCCTATACATGCTGCCAGGTGGAGTAGGACGTTCTCTTCATACAAGATTGTTGTGAGGTTTGTGAGACGGATCCAAGCTGGTGTGGTAGCGATAATGTCTGTGAGGACTATGAAGTTCAAGATCCATGGCTTGAAGATGCAGTAGTGGCCAAAAACTCTCCATGGACCACTGATGAGAGTGTTCATGTAATCCTGCTCCATTGAGAATTTAACCAATTTGGGAGGTCACTGAGCCTTATCTTACCTTTGGGTCTCCATAGCTCTTTCAGTTTTTTGCCCATAATCTCATAGGGGGTCGTAGTGCACATAACCTTGATAATGAGTGAAGAGCTCCAAACAAAAGTCAAGTTCTCTATCCTCACCTTCTAGAAGAAACATTGATTTTACTTAGAGAAGGATATCTGGTAACATAACACAATCTTTCTCAGTTATTGATACAATCTCTTTCCAAGATTTTTGCTTATCTAGGTGATCTCCCTGTGGTTGGGCCCAATGATGGTCTTAGAGATCAATGCTTCTCCATCACGTTGCAACTCCAGGAATAGATTTGAGGTTGGAAAAGGTGAGTATATGGCCTCATCTAGAGCTAGGGAAAAAAACTTTCTCACTCAAGAAAGTTAGAAAAAGGTCAAAGCAGTTGTTAGTGTACTATTACTTAGGAAACTCTATTCTAAAATACAATCAAAATATAAGATACACTCTTTTTTCTCCACACTAATCCAAATCCACCAAGATCACGATCTTCATCCTTCCCAGGTCTTCAAATCATAATCTCCTTCTTATCTTAACGAGATCTTATTAGTTTAATAACTGTCATTTTGATCAATACCTCCGTCAATGAATCAACACAATTGTTCCTCTTGTGGTAACATTACATCAGGTGGGGAGCAACATTCCCTCTCAATTCACAATGCGCCATTGCCTCTATTCCCTGTGACATATCTACACTTCCTGAGAGAACTCAACAAACACATTAGTTGGATGTTTGTTATTATCAAAACTCAAGGAATTCAATAAATTCCCCCTTTTATAGTGACAAACATTCGTGTCGACAAATGACATAACATAGATAAAGACATAAATCTAGAGAAAGGTTCCCCCTCAAAGCATGCATAGTTCCCCCTATGAACATGAATAAATCTAAGTGTGTTACCCCTCAAATTAAACGTCCCATCATATTCCCCCTTTTGACATCATCAAAAACAAATTAAAATAGGAGTTACTGAAGCACACATCTAAGAAAGCAACTGACTAATAGTTTCTCATTAAAAAATAATGTGCCTACTAATTTTCAACATGCTAACATCTAATGAAATTTTAACCGACATATACAACTTCCATAAAAAAATAACAAAAACAAACAGCATTGCCACACATGAAAATCACATGGAACAGTCAAACAAAAAGATCAAGCAAAAACAGGCATATTGAGGAAGGAAAACAAAAAGAGGGGTTCTGTTAGTCGGAGAGAAACTGATCAAACATCTTCAGTTCATGTAGAAAGAGTGGACTGTGATTTGCATAACTTACGCACTACAGCCCCCGGAGAGCTTAGTTCCTCCCACATCCGCCTCTATTGCAAAGTTAGCATCTCAACCGATTTATACAACTTCTTAACAACCTCAGTTGTGATTTGTTCCCCTAGAACATTTTTAGAGTTCTCTTACTCATTTTCCTCTTCTTTACTTTCCTCAGCTTTCGGGATCTTTACCCAACCAACCCCTTTGACCAGATCAAACATCATCTTTTTGAGATTGCTCTCACCTAGGCTCCTACTAGAAACGACCTCACCTTCCACTAAAGAGTACAGTTCATGGTACTTCAGAATTTTCTTCACAACACTTGGAAATGGAAGGGTGTGCTTGGCATTTTTCCTGGCATGAGCCATGTGCTGCATCATGGTCTTTGGCAAGTTCTTAGGAACCTTTTTGAACAATTTGATCGAGGAGGAGGATGTCCAAGATCAAGAGAGTGTTATGTTTCTGCTCCCTTGGTGTAACGTTACGTATCAAGTAATGCAACAACACTTTGTTGACACCCCCCATTGAAGTTGTATTCACCTCTCCAAATGGTGAGGGATTGGGATCCTCTGACACACAATCTATATCACCTCATCGTAATCGTAATCCTTTGGCCACTTCCCTTTAGGGTATTCCTCACAACCTTCATGTGGTACACCAAGAATGATGCTTAGCTCCAAGCTGGAGAAAAAGTGAGTCACCCAATATATTCCATAGCTCCGACAATTCTGTAAGATCGCACCTCATTTACAAGGGTGGCAAAGAACTCCCTTCGTTGTTCATCATCCAACAACTCTTCCTTAACAAACATCTTTTCCAATTTTGTGTCTTCAAACAGGACAAAATTTGTCCAAGAGCATTGTCCTTCAAGACCTTCTGGTCCAACATTAGTTCCCTCACAAAGCCTTATCCTTTATGTCCTTGTACTCCCCAGAGTCCTTCTTGGATGGAGCCTTCACCGCCACTTTCCTAGCATTCTTCCTCGTTGCACTAGGAACAACATTGGCCTTTTTCCCCTTGGGAGCTTTTTCTCCTTTTTTTTCATCGGAGCTAACTGGAATTGCAGAATCGATCTGAGAGCGGATTTACCTCTTAATCACTGCTATTGACTTCTTCCTTCCTCGAGAAGTCGATCCCCTTGTTAGCATTCTTTTTGAGACCTCCTCAACAATTGTGGTATCAAACTCCTTTTACAAATTTCTCACCACAAACTCCACCTTTTTTTTTGTGATGGCCATTACATCTCAGGCTCATATCCGCCTTGTTTTTCTCCCAATTTATGAATCGGCGATGGTGGCGACTTCTTGTCAGCACTCAAAATTGTCTCCTTTATACTTGGTTCCACCACCGGGGGTTTAGTCGTGGCATCGCCAAATACATTCTTGAAGTGAACCAGGCCCACATCAAACACCAATACAACGTCAAACCCTTCACCTCGTGCACAACCACGCCTAAGCTAGGATTTCAAAACCCCTACACCAACATCTACAAATTTGAGCCATAGTTCCATTCTACTACTACTCACTCAATATCATGGGTCCATGCCAATTTTGATGTCAATCAGAGGAGCAACACCTGGAGAAGTGCGAGAAGAGTATACCTATGTCGGCCTCGCCCCTCACCCTACAAGCAAGCAGTTAAGGAATCCAATTGTCCCCGCAGAAACCAGCGAGAACCTAAGCCATGACGACACCCTGGACCATCTTGGCACCCAAGGAGGAGTTCCTCAATGTTTGGTTCAATATTGGAGAACATTTGTCGGGCCATGTTTTTGAGGGTTCTAGGGTGCGCGCTAGAGATGGAGGCCACCACACATCGATTTGATCGAGACACTTTGCCCATACACTTGTGGGTCAATTTGTGGAGTTAGGCCATGTGAGACACTCTGGCCAAGTTTCATCCAAAAGGCACCAACAGATTGTCAAATGGGTCGAGGAAGCCATCATTGTCGCCCACGTCGAGGCTTCGGGCTGTGAAGTTGACGATGAGTCCTAATGAGATCTTCTTAGGCCTTTTGTTGCTGCTCTTATGCTTGGGTTTAGTTCCGTTTTATGAAGCCCATGTATGTGAGGCCCATTATGTCTATTTTTGTAGTAAATAAACTTGTTTTGTCTTCATTTTCAGGGTTACCCAAGATTGAGAAAAACCCCAAGTGTTCACTTTGTTTAAGTGTTTTTCAGTTCAGTTTATTTGTTCATCTTCTCCATTTGATTGTTCTTTTGGTGGTACCAATCCGATTAAACAAATCAAACTCTAACTCTCATCGTTGAAGGTGGTACCTAATGTGATCATGTCCACCATAGTTGCTCAAGAGGACCAAGAGCTTGTTTCGAAGAAAGTGTTCAAGAGTTGGAAGATGTCAAAATCGTATAATTTGGCCCTCATACACCTGCTCAGTATTTTAGCTCATTCTGGAGCTACAAAAGTCCAATGGAGGTCCATGAATAGTCGTTGGAAATATAAGAGAAAGGGCTACGACTTTCATGATATGTTCATTCACCAAATCTGCATAAAACATGTATGAAAGTACCAATCAATACAGAAGCTTAAATATGGATGGGAACAGTCACCACCAACTTCAAAGCAAAGAAGACCAAACAACTTCACCACCTCCAAGGATTTCAAGGAACATCCTCAATTTATTTTGGATGAATTATTTTATGGTTCAATTGCATTTGATGCAACAATAAAAGGAGAAACTCTTCCTCTGCCACGACATCAAGACAAGGCCATATCAAGAGTCGTTTTTCTTCCTATTTTCTTTCTCTTTAAATAACCTTATTAGCCATTGTTGAGGCAAGTGGATTTGAGATTAAAACTGAGTGTTTTGTGTTCTTCTTGGTGAAGATTGTCTTAGATTTAAGTTAGCTTTCGTGAGTCATATCAAGAGCTTTTGATCCTTTACTTAGGGTGAGTTTATCCCTTTGTAATTGATCTTTGTTCAAGGCTTCATGGTGAGTTTATCCATGAGATCTTGATCACTTTTCCATCTAAATTTTTGAGATTCAAATCCATATTCATCTTTGAGTCTCTTCATCAATTCCACCAAAAATTCTTTCGAAAACACATAAAATTCACTTGTTTGTCTCCACCGGTCGGATCTTCATTTTGGAGGCTTGCAAAGGGAACTTGTCTTGTACCTGAGGAGTTGTTCGTGGCTGGGCATTCATATTATTTGGTATCAGAGCCAAACCACGAGACAAACAAATGGAAGCCTTGACAAGAACGAAAGAGGAAGCCAAGCATCTCACCATGGCTGGCGATGGAAATGAAGAAAAACATAGTGGCTCTAGAATTTTTGACATTCATGATGAGCCACAGCTTTGGAATGACTCATATTTTGAAGAGGTGATGCCTCAATGGGATGGACCACCCATCTATGATGAAGAGCCAAAGGAAGGGGATCTGATGCTTACTTCCCGTGAAGATGAGGCACTAGAGTTTATAGAAACAAATGAGGTTACTTGTCCCATGAGACGCGAGGATCGTCCCACCATCAAGTGTATCTCTCTATGTTCACTTGTTACTCTATGGATGGATGCTACACCTATGATTATATCATGCTTTCCGTTTCTACCTCAAGACAAGGAGGTCGTCGTGCCTATGTTTGTGAAGCCAACTGTTATGGAGGAATGAGAAGCTGCTTCATCTCTCGCATCTCTTAATGTGTATCAATCAGATTCGAGGACAAATCCTTTCAAATGAGGAGAGGATGATGTGATCATGGCTACCACAATTGCTCAAGAGGACCAAGAGCTTGTTTCGAAGAAAGTGTTCAAGAGTTGGAAGATGTCAAAGTCGTATAATTTGGCCCTCAGACAGCTGCTCAGTATTTTAGCTCATTCTGGAGCTACAAAAGTCCAATGGAGGTCCATGAATAGTCGTTAGAAAGATAAGAGAAAGGTCTACGACTTTCATGATATATTCAGTCACCAAATCTGCATAAAACATGTCTGAAAGTACCAATCAATACAGAAGCTTAAATCTGGATGGGAACAATGACCACCAACTTCAAAGCAAAGAAGACCAAACAACTTCACCACCTCCTAGGATTTCAAGGCACGTCCTTAATTGATTTTGGATGAATTATTTCATGGTTCAATTGCATTTGATGCAACAATAAAAGGAGAAACTCGTCCTCAACCACGACATCAAGAAAATGCCATATCAAGAGTCGTTTTTCTTCCTATTTTATTTTCTATTTAAATAACCTTATTTGCCATTGTTGAGGCACGTGGAGTTGAGATTAAAACTGAGTGTTTTATGTTCTTCTTGGTGGAGATCGTCTTAGATTTAAGTTAGCTTTCGTGAGTCATATCGAGAGCTTTTGATTCTTTGCTTAGGGTGAGTTTATCCCTTTGTAATTGATCTTTGTTCAAGGCTTCATGGTGAGTTTATCCATGAGACCGTGATCACTTTTCTATCTAAATTTCTTAGATTCAAATCCATATTAATCTTCGAGTCTCTTCATCAATTCCACCGAAAATTCTTTCAAAAATACCTAAAATTCACTTGTTTGTCTCCACCGACCAAATCTTCATTTTAGAGGCTTGCAAAGGGAACTTGTCTTGTACCTGAGGAGTTGTTCGTGGATGGGCATTCATATTAGTACCTATCCTTCTACAATATGGGTTTAACCTTAAAGTCATTGGTGGTGCATATCCAAGATACGTTGAGGTCGCTCAAGGTTTTTTTGTGGACATATCCAAAGAGACGTTGAGTGCTTATCCTCCAAGTTCCACTTTGTCGCCTCCAATCCGCCTTAACGCAAGAAGATCCCACTTGGATCATACTTTCGGTCTACTTCGAAGCACTGATGCATTAAGGATCCTACGAATCACAACATTTGGTATCAGAGAAAAATCTTTGAAGTAAGTTCCTTAAGACTAATTGATACAAATTAGTGCCAACTTGTTTACCTTTACTTTTCTCTTGTGGGAACTGTTGGACCTAGAATTTTCTAGATTAAGGCCCATAAAGAAATCCTTGGACTAGCGGCCCAATTCTCTAGAAAAAGAGCCCAAGTCAATCGATTAGAACGAGATCCCGTGATACGACCAGACGACACCAACGGTCGAGTGCTCGAAGAATTAATTCCAAGGAGAAGATCCAACAAATGATGAGATTCTAGGAACTTTTATTTAATGGAGCAATAGTCATGGGATTATGGAAAAAATGACCATTACATGGTTCTTTGTATATAATCTTATGAATAATTTGACACGACACGAACATTCGAGTTATCCGAAATACAAGCGATTACTTAACATTAAGCCTTGAAAAGCAGTTCTTACTATTGGAATTGTATACGATCAATATATCTTAGCACATCGATGGAGATAAGTTGTAACTTGTTTCGATGATTCAATCTTATTGTTAATATTATTTTCTTGCCATCGATTCTCTCTTATTGGATCACATTGCTTCAACTAGTTGTTCCTCAATTCAGCAAATTGAGATCTAGTGATCTTTTTTGCCCAAAACAATTTGGCGCCCACCGTGGGGCACCTAACCTGTTAGTAAATCAATCCGACCCACCCTGTTACAATGGACGAGATTACTAACCCTGTTGTTGAAACTCAAACCGAAAATCAGATCTAGATCAATGTTACGGATCAAGATAGCAGCCAAAACCCTACCAATAACACCACAACCGACCAAACTAGCCAAGTCCAACAACTTATGAGCATGATGGAAACTCTTAGGAATGAGATCGACCAACAACAAATCCGCACTGAGGCCCTTAGCCACCAACGAACCCAGTCCAACGCGGAGGTTTCACTACTAATCCGTGAGAATGAGATTTTGAAATTGCATGTACAATCGGTCGGATTTGTTCCAGGAAACACCAGACACACTTTAAACACCAAAGGTATTCAAGTGTGACTCATCCTAGACAACAAGACGATGACGCCACTAGTTCCACCGATGCAAGGCCATAATATCTCTACGAATGACAATATCTTCCATACCCTACAAGTTAATTCTTTTGTGACTAATACTGTTGTCCTGCCACAATTCAATGCCACCGAATCGACCTTGGTTTGAGTAGCACTAATGCAGGTTGATCAAGCTAACGTCGCTCCTATAAGCATGGAATCACTCGTTAAGCGGAAGATTCAAGAACAACTCAGGGCCTTGGACGACAACATCGCCCGAATCCCTTGCATCCCGCAATCGATCGAAAAGGAATCTGTCGATGGCTAAAAGAAGTTGTGCGCTTGCTAGGACAAGAAGTCAGATGGTATCGAAAGAGCGACAAACTAGAATCGATACAAAATATTTCCAAATGGTGAAAATTCCATGGAGACCAAGGCCACAAAACGGATGAGCGCATATCATTGCTAAAAGAAGTTGCGCACTTGCTAGGACAAGGACTCCTATCTGATGTGATATCGGACAAGGCAAAATTGACGCTTGAACAGAGAGATCAAGTAACCACAGACAAACCCCATTCTCATGTACATGCAAAAATTATTAATACTATTGCAAGAGGATCAGACATATGTAGAAACACATATTCGGCTGCCAAATGCCATGCTAAAGAGAGAAGATGAGATCGACCCATGATATCGACAAAGCGAGGAGTTGACAATAGGCACATCCCGACCATCCCCTTCGACAACTTAGAAGCAGATGAAGTCGGTCCTCATCACGACGGTTTGGTCATCTCCTTATCTATTGGAAATTGTTTAACTTGCATAATACTAATCGACGCTGGCAGCTCCACGAAGTTGTAAACACTAGATGCTTTAGTAAGCATGTGGATCAGTGAGGACGACCTCCTCAAGAAGTCGACTCCACTGGTTGGGTTCAGTGGAGAAGTCAAGCATACTTTAGGCAAAATAGTGTTAACAACATACACTAGAGGCGTCAACCTAAATGTTAAATTTCTAGTACTCGATTGCCCATCCCTATATAATGTCATCTTTGGAAGACTGTGGATACATTCCATGAAAGTTGTACCATCCACTTATCATTAGTCGATTAAGTTCCCGACAAAGATGACATTATAATGGGATGGGACATACATAGAAGTTACAGAACAATGAAGGGTCTACGTGATAAATTGAACCCGAAGTGGAATTTTTAGATGAAATCGTGTTAGACCCCTCAAAACCAACATGGGTGGTAAAGATCGGAACAAATTTGAGTAACGAAAACATATCACGTTTGGTTGAATTGTTACGATAATAATATTGACTGCTTCGCGTGGTCACACGAAGATATGGTCGGAATAAGCCCAACGTGATCACCCATAAGCTAAATTTTGATACATCATTCACACCCGTGAAGCAGAAAAGACGCATACTCATGCCTGAGCGGAACAAGATTGTCGACGACGAAGTCATGAATCTTCTCGAAACAGGTAAAATCAAAGAAGTTAAATACCCAAAATGGTTTGCTAACGTTGTTTTGGTACAAGAAAAAGAACAACAAATGGAGAGTCTGCATCGATTTCACATATCTAAATAAACCATGTCCAGAAGACTACTTTCCTTTACCCCACATAGACGCAATGGTGGATGCGACACCAGGACACGAAATGCTCACATTTAAGAATGCCTTCAGCGGATACAATCAAATCTTAATGGATCCTGACGATCAAGAAAAAACCGCATTCATCACAAGCGAAGGTACGTAATGTTACAAAGTCATGCCTTTCAGACTAAAAATACAGGGCAACCTACCAGAGACTAGTAAAAAAAATGTTCAAAGATCAGATTGGGGACACCATGGAGGTATACATCGACGACATGCTAGTTACCTCGAAGATCTCCTCGGATCATATCAAACATCTAGAAGATGCCTTTCTTGTGCTTAGAGAATACAACATAAAGCTCAACCCGACCACATGCTCCTTCGGAGTATCGTCAAGAAAATTCTTAGGATACATGGTAACACAAAGAGGGATAAAAGCTAGTCCTGACCAAGCCAAGACAATTATGAATCTAAAATCGCCTCAATGCGCTAAAGACATGCAACGACTAACTGTTCGAGTAGCGGCTCTCAATAGGTTTATTTCCAAATCATGTGACAAATGTAAACTGTCTTACGACGTCCGCAAAAATAAACAAAGGCTTCGGATGGAAATGAGAGCACGAAAAAGCATTCCAAGACATGAAGGCTTATCTAGCCAATCTACTATTGATGTCCAAGCCAAAAGACAACGAGTCGTTGCCATTATACTTAGCAGTATCCGACACGATGGTAAGTGTCGTTCTAATTAGAAAAGAAGAAGGCAACCAACTGCCAGTTTGTTACATAAGTAAATCTTTGTTACCCGCTGAGACACGCTATTCGTCTCTTTAGAAACTTGTGCTTGCATTAGTTATGGCTTCAAATAAGTTACAACCATATTTTGAATCCCACACTATCATTGTACGCATTAACTATCCCATGAAGACAGTCATGAGAAAGCCATAATTTACAGGTCTGATAGCAAAATGGGCGATACATTTGAGTGCATACGATATCTAGTACGAACCTGTAACGCCCCCGATTTATACCGGTAGTGCCACACGCCAGTGACCTCAGACATTACCTTCCAAAGTCACCCCAGGCTTTAATCGGAACAATTAAACTTAAATACGTAAACATATTAAATGAAAGATTAAACAGCGGAAGACATTTGGATTAGAAACTCAACCTCTTATTAAAAGATCTCTCATCAAACGAGAGTAGCATTTTTACAACAGAGTAAACTTTTCAACGGAAGACTTGTAAATTACACAACGGAAGACTTTTAAGAATCAACCTAAAACATGGCTAGGTTATAAAGATATATTAAAGTAATAACTTAAAACACTGACACTTAAATCTTCGTCTGTAAGCCTCTTCTTCTTCAACTGGTTACTTTGACTTCGGGAACCTACCACTGATGTGCCGTATAGGACGGATGACACCAGCCAACCATGCAGTGGAAATTAACCGGTTGGTTAGTCTAATGAAAGACTATGCAATGGTGAAAACAGAATGGTTCTAGTGATTGTAACCGTTTACTATCATTGTTCCTCGAATAATAACCGAAGGAACGATATATAACCCGATACTTTCACGAAATGATTTATTATTATGATATGCACTGAAGAGAAGACTCCCAAAGGAAATGAGCCTTATGGAAAACGTATGAAGAGAAGACTCCAAAAGATTGAGTCTTACTGGAAATTATGACAACTGTTTGGGACCGTTAAAGTTTCACACAAGCGTTTAAAAGCGACTTGACTATTTGGGTCCACGACCAACCTCACCGCTTACTGCGAATTCAGATTAGGAAGGTGGACTTACTCTAATCGAAGCCCAGACGAGTTTCCACGTTGTACTTCTCGCCCAAGGTTTATTAATTATATGCTTAACCGCACATATCTTATTTAATTACAACACGTACATTAATGTTAAGACTTTTAATATTATCTCGAGTAACTACGAGAAGGTTAACAAGCTTTTAATATTATCTCGAGTAACTACGAGGATTTTAATACACATGGTGATAATTATGCCAACCCAAATTGCACTAGCAGAGTGCTTAACACCTCCTACCTTAACGGTGGATAGGAAGCAATGGGTCATGACCTTTAAGAGCATTAGGAAATTATTCCGACTAGTACCAAGTTATAAAGAAACGACTAATCCTTATCCGGAATTAGCATTCCTATGAATACTCGTGCTAATCTAGCATTTAAAGTTTACATTTAAATCCACAACAAAACCATTACGGTAATTAACAAATATAATAGCGTTGTTTCTAGCAATATATACAACCTATCATAATATCACCTTTTAATCACGCTATTTATAAAATCTGTTCTCAAACGAAAACAACAGTTCAATCCAATTTAATTAACAATTAAAAGCAATTGATAATTAATAGAACATGGAATGATTAAGCAAGAGCGAACCACCACTTGCCTTAGATTAGACGAAGCTCAACGAACCTCAAAGACAACGGGTTTCCGGGTCCAAAACGAGGGCAGAACTCGGATTATAATTTCCTACGGAATGACCCATAACGAAACCCTAAGTTAGATTCGACAATAAATAGTACGAATCTAAAGAAAGACGAACGAAATCGAAGGAACGAAGCCTCGATCGAAACCACAAAGCCCAAACCACAACCACGCGTGCCCATGCATACCGCGGGTGCGGCGCCCTTGACCGCGGGTGCGGTCGTCGGGGATGAAGAACTCCGATGACACGACGAGAGGGAAAACTCACCGGGGAAGACGACGGGGCTCGATTCGTAATGGTTCCGACTTTTGGATTCCTTGGACCTCCAAAGAACCTCCTTGAGAGCACCACCAACACCAACGAGAGCTCCAACGACGACCTTGAAGAACTCCGGCGAGAGCTTGCACTTTCCGGCGACAATGGAAGTAAGAGGGAGAGAGAGAGATTGGATTGGAGTGCCCAACACCTCAGATCTTCCTCCTTAAATAGGGCCCAAGCAAGTAGGAGAGTCACCCGGACCAAGGAGCAGGCGACCGCCACGACGAAGGACACGCGGCACCCATGCCGGCGAGCCTCGTCCAGCACACGACCGCCACTGCGGGGTGCGGCAGCCTCACCGCGGGTGCGGTCAAGGCCAATTTCGGCCTCTTTTGCCCATTTTTGTCCGGGAACATGTATGGGCATGATTTTAACCCCGAAAATTATATGTTTGTACCCAAACAAATATTCTAAGTCCCGAAAATACATCGAATGTATTTTATACTACTCAAGGAATTATTTCGGATCTCATAAACGTTACGGGAAATCCTAACTTCTCCGAAAACGAAATAATTACCGAACGAAGGTTAGGAAAAATTACCCAAATATCCTTATAGAAATGAGGGGTATTATAGAACCAAGAACTTCCATAAAGTCTCAAGCTTTGGCCAATTTTGTTGTCTACTTCAGTCCATCGTTAGAATAGGAACCTGCCAAAGAAGCATTACAGTTATCCAATGCTCTAGACGAAGGAACTTGGGAATTGCACACAGACGGAGCATCGAATGCAAGAGGAGTAGGAATCGGCGTCGTACTAAAATCACCACAAGGGGACAAGATAGCCCAAGGGGTTCACTGCGAATGAGAAGCTACTAATAACGAGGTGGAATACGAAGCTTTCATTTTTGGGCTCATGCTATCACAAGATCAGTCAATACAAAACATCACAATGATATGAGATTCACTCCTGATTGTTAACCAAGTACGAGGATTATATGCAGCCAAAGATGACAGGATGATGGCTTATCTGCAGATCGTAAAAGACCTAGTGGCAAAATTCAAGACCTTTGGCATTAAGCAAGTCCCTCGTGACTCTAATGCCCAAGCATATGTTCTAGAAAATCTAGGATCAACCATCAATCCATATGACTTCCCTACAATCCCGTTGGCTCATATCACGACCCTTGCAATCGCCAAACTCCAAAAACACCCTGTAAATGCCGACCCACCTACAAACACATAAAACCTATCCTTGGAAGAGCTAGGATCAGAAGAAGTGGGAAACACCACAGAAGATGACATCATCTCAGACAAACACGACTGGACACTTCACTATATAAGGTGGCTTAAAGAGGGCATCCTATCAACCGACAAAATGGAAGTCAAACGACTTAAGGTACAATCTGTTTTGGGGCAAAAAGATCGAATCGACCTAACTTGCCTATGACGGGGTAACTAGACAACAAAGAGATCAAAATATCAAAATAATCTAAATACATAAATAATGAAATGAATGAAACTAAGAAATTCAAGAACAGACTTATCTCCTTTGGGCAAGAAGATTATTGAATCGAATACTTTCTTCGTTAATCGTCCAGATCTCAGACGTATAAATTGATGAGAAACTCGTGCTTTGATCAATACTAGAGAGTACACCAGTGTTCTATTTTTCAAGAATGAGTGCAACGTACTTTTTACATAACGAGTGTTTAGGGTATTTATATTAACAACTAATTAACCAAACCAAAAATCAAATAAAATCCGAGTTGATGTCATGTGGGACGTTAGTCGTCCGTGACTCTCTCCATCGGCCTAACGTCTTGAATCCTCTTTGTTTTCTCCGCCCATATCTTCAACGTTTCTTTCCCTTGATCTACTGGGCTGGCCTGATAGACTTCTGCGGAAATTACAGGCCCAACAATTACCCTAAAGTTAACTGGGTCGAAAAGCGGTTTCAAGGGGCAGTTAACTTTCTTCCCATTCTCTTTCCTAAAGTAATCTTTTTTTGCCGATTTCCTTGCAGGAGAAGATGACGTGGTGGATTCTTATTAGACCATAGTTTTGGCCGTATTATCAATCGGTTTCACCTCTTTAAATTGGCAACTACCCGCACCTATCTCTCACGATCTTCTTCTTTGTAAAAAGTTCTATCCTTTCAAGGTGAAAATTTGAATTTTTACCGTTGCTTATTCTTGTTCTCCCATGGCGTCATCTAGATCCAAGAAGAGTCGGGTCGCATCTTGCAGTTCCAGCGAGGAAGATGACGGCTTCGCCCCCTTGAGGTTCTGAGTTTGGAGGACTCCATGGCCGGAACCGTGACCCAGCCGGAGCTAGATAGAATCCTGAAAGTTGGGCAATTTCCTCCCGGGATGGAAGCGCATCTTCCACGTCCTCATGAACGCACAGATTGGCGTCAGGAAGGTTGGATTTGTTTTTTCAAATACCCTTTTAGGATTGGGCACTCTTTCCCTTTCAAACCTTGTCCGCAGTTTTTTGGCCATTCTGAGTCTTGCTCCTTGCCAAGTCATGCCGCATGCTTGGTGTCTTTTGAGGGTAGTTGATTTGTTAGTTTCCAATGTCGATGTCGATTTTGATTTCGACGCTTTGTGGTACTCCTACTATCTGAGCACTTAGGGGTCTTCTAGATTTCAATTACGTCTTTGGCCGGGTAGGTCGCCAATCGCTTTGAACCTCAACATTAACAACCGTAAATGGAGGTCTCACTCTTTTTTGTGAAGTGGAAGTTGCTTGAGGGGGGCGTCGACTGTTCTTTCTTGCTGGACAATTGGAAGATGACAGGTAGGGTATTTGTCTTCTCTAGATTTTCGTTGGATGCTCCTTTAACCTCTGCTCACGTGTTTCTTGTTTTAGTTCCCGATCTAGAAGATTTTATTGAAGACTCCAACTTTGAGGAGGTGACGCTTGCTTTACTTTTTCTCCCCGAATCGCAGAGATCCTTTATGAACATCAACTTTCTAATGTCCAACCCTCTCAGCCAGACTAGCATGTCGACACCTTCAACCTCTTTGACCAAAGGCACCTTTTCGTTCCTACAAGTATGCGTCTAGGTGGTTTTTGGAATGGTCGTGTTTTTACCGTGTAGTGCTTACCTGACAACATCTCGCGGCGAGAGGTCTAGCGCGCGCCTCTTGGGAAAGTGTCTTCTGTAATAAAAGATCTCGGCTGCGAAGGCATCTCCTCATGCCAAAGTCATCTCCTTTGACTCGCCATCATCCAAGACGTCCGAGCCAAAAGGAAGATGATTATGGCTGCTGAACTAGTGAGAGTCGACCTTGAAGATAGGTCTCTGTCCGACCTCCTCTACGCCCAAGATCCCATTGCCAAGAAGGAGATCGGGGATCTCTATCCGATTGATTGCATTGATGAGGCGGACGTCCTGGCTTGGTAGGAATGTACAAATGTGTGTTTACAATTTTTTTTTGTACAATGGATGTATACATGATTTTTCTTTCCATATGTAGTCGTTTCAGCATGCTTTGGTGGCCTTTTTGATGGTGAAGGACTTGAGTGATAGGGAGGATAAGTGTGATGCTCATGCCGAGGCCCATCTTGCTGTTGCCAATAGTCGCATGAAGATAGCTGAGAGCAAGCTTGCCCACGTCCATAGGAACTTGAAGGAGGCCTAGGCTCGCATTGAAGAAGTCGAGAGCAATGTTGAGGAGCTTCAGGTGAAGGATGCTCACATTACAAGCGACTTCGGCGCTTACTATTGTCTTAAGTCTCGTATTGAGATGATCGAAGAGTATGCTGCCAGGAAACATTCACCTTGGAGTGTGGACAATGAGAGGGTGAGCATGGAGCTCCATTATCCCAATGGGAATCCTGGTGTCGAGCTCTTAAAAATCATTGGCTTGGGTGAAGAGGAGAAGAAAGGTGAAGGCGATCGTGAGGCGGAATAAGTCATGGACGAGGAGATCCCGAAGACATCTTTTCCTGCCCCTAAAGATCAAGTGTATGCCTCTGCAAGTGTTGCCGAGAAGTAAGGTGAATCCTGAATACTTTAATGATTGTGTTTTTAGATGATGTTGGTTTTGTCGTGTCGTGTGTTGACGCGTTAAACTCTGTGATACTTGCGTGTGAATGTTGTGCCCCATCGTGGAGATGGGATGGATAATGGCTTTTGGCGACCCGTCTAGCATCGTGGGTCGCATCTTTAATATGAATGCTTCAGTGTTTGCATACCTTGTATGTCTTTTTTTGTTTTGTGTAGGTGGACTCGTCAGTCGTTTCCTGGATGAATAGTTTAGTTTGGTCGCGTAGACCTATTATTGTAACATTTAGTTTGTATGACATGTCATGTAGTTCCGGGGAGGAGTGCATTTGCATTTTTGTAGAATGTGTACCTTCGTAGTATTGGGACAAGTCTTGTAAGGATGCGTTTGTATTGTTCCTCCACTCCTCGTGTACTGATCGATCGTGTAATGTGTAAGCGCTTTTTATTGCAATGTTTTTGTGTTGATCAACTTGATTTTGTCTTGAGGCCTCTTGTTGAGTCCCCATCTAAAATGTTTGGAAAAGAAAAGGTTAAGTGGTGATCGTTGGGTGTGAGCCCAATGACCCTACGATGCTTAAGTCAGTATATGGTCGAATAAATATAATTGAATGAATTAGAACTAAACGTAAAGTATAGGATTTATAAGTGATACAACTTTAGATGGGTCGTGTTCCAGCCGTGGGAACGAGATGACGTGTTTGTCTTTTACTTCTCGATATGACATGTTTGTCTTTTACTTCTCGATACGCTTCAACGTCAATCCATTTAAAAAAGTAACCAGTCATAGCAATAATGAAAACGCGTTGCCCTGATGCTGTTGGTAATTTTCCGACGATGTCCATTCCCCATCTCATGAATGGCCAGGGTGCGTGCCATTGACATGCGTCGCACTTCTTAACATATTATGTTGTGTCTCTATTCATTGTTGGCCAGTAGTACCCCGTCCTCAGGGCTTTACCAGACAAGCTACGTCCATCGGTGTTGTTGTCGCATTCTCCGTCGTGTAGGGATTATAGGACGCGTTAAAATTTGATTGTGTTTAAGCATCACAAGTATAACCCTGTGACATATCATTTGAACAAGACATTATCTTTTAGATCGAAGGTTAATACTTGTACCTTTAGTCTTTTGGCTTCTATCTTGTCTGTTGGAAGTATGCCATCTTTTAGCCATTTGATGTAAGGTTATGTCCAATCATCTCGATCATTTATGATGTCATCTTCTATGTTGTCGCCTACTTCTGCTGAGACTACTTCTTCTAAGGGTGGGTCATCTGTCTGTCGAGTGTCATCGTTGTTGGTTGTTTTGTGAACTTTGGGGGTTGTTGGAGTCATAATGTGTGCTAGGGGGATGTTGTGGAAGTCGTTAGGGTGGAAGGCCAAACCAAGGTTTGCTAGGGCGTTGAGGTTGTGCAGGACTTGCCTGATGGTGAAATTTTGGAATTTCTCTGCCAGTTTTTTGACAACATCTAGGTAGGCCATCATTATGTCATCTTTAGCAGCGTATGAGCCTTGTACCTGGTTGACGATTAGAAGAGAGTCGCATACCACTTCGATGTTTTGGATTTCGAGATCTTGCACAAGCATTTTGTTAGGATTCAAACGCAGTAATGAGAGAAATTAGAACAGAGAACACGAGATTTTTTAACCCAGTTCGTCACGAGATTTTTTAACCCAGTTCGTCAAGAAATTGACTACGTTTGGGGGTGCTGCCAAGCCAGGGTTTTTTCCACTATTTTTGTGATAACGACTACAATAATCAAGCAAGTATTTTACCTAATTAGCGAAACCCTAATCAGACCCAAAAGAACCTTGTACGGACGGGCCCATCAGGCTCCATAACCCAACACGTTAGTCCGAATATGAGTGCCTCGTACTCTGCTTCATTATTGGTCACATCCCGTTCACATCTTATGGCTTGGGCTATCTTGTCCCCTTGTGGCGATTTTAGTACAACTCCTAGGCCGACGCCTCTTGCGTTCGATGCTCCGTCTGTATGGAGTTGCCATGTGCCCCTGTCTTCTTCGGATGTCAACTGAGTGGCCTTCTTCACGGCTTCTTGTTCTAGTGTTGGACTGAAATCAGCCACAAAGTCTGCCAAATCTTGAGATTTGATCGATGTCATGGGTTCGTATTCGATGTCGAAACCACTCAAGTGTATTGCCCATTTTACTATTCGACCTATGAATTCTGGTTTCCTCAGATAGCTTTCATGGGATGGTTAGTCCATACAATAATAACATGTGAATCAAAATAAGGTATGAGTTTGATTGATGCCATTACCAAGGATAGGACTAGTTTTTCAAGTGACGTATACTTGGTCTCTGCTTGGAGTAAGGAGCGGCTTACATAGTAAGTTGGAGATTTCTTTCCGTCTTCTTCTCTTGTCAGGACTGCACATACCGCTGACTCCGATACTGCTAGGTATAGTGGTAGTGGTTTGTCGTCTTTTGGTTTTGCTAGTAGTAATGGACTTGCTAGGTACGTCTTCAGGTCTTGAAAGGCTTGTTCGTGTGCTGCCGTCCACTCGAACGACTTGTTCTTATTTGGAGCCTTGTAGAAGAGTTTGCGCTTGTCTGAGGATTTATATATGAACATATTGAGCGCTGCTATCCGCCCTGTTAGCTTCTGAACGTCTTTGACGCATCTAGGGGATCTCAAGTCGACGATCACTTTGATTTCATCTGGGCTAGCTTCTATTCCTTTTTGGGTTACCATGTATCCTAGGAACATGCTTGAAGACACTCCAAAAGAGGATTTAGTAGGGTTTAATTTCATATTGTACCTTTTCAATACCTCGAACGCTTCCTTCATGTGTTCAATGTGATCCTGGGCTGCTTTCGACTTGATGATGACATCCATTTTATACATATTTAGGACATGCATTTAGGCTATAGTTTAGGCATTTCCACGTTTATTATCTTGCATTTTTAGCTAGTTGCATCAATTTTTTTACTTTAGAGGTCTACACGAGTCTTTGCATGTTTTCAGGTACTTTAGCGGGCAAATGAGGCGCGTTATGAGGCATGGACGTCACAGGAGATATGAAAGGTCGAACACAAAGACGAACGACGACAAAGAACTCACCTTGGCACGCAAGAGATCTCTGTTTTCTGTCCCGTCTTTGAAGAAGTATAACTTTCCCTACATAACTCCGAATTGAGTGATTCGAATTCCAGATTAAAGATCACGATGTCAAATACAACTCCTCCAAATTTCAGCGCGTTTGGACCATGGAATCAAAGGTTATGACGATTACAAAATCGTGTCGCAGTTCTGCACGATTTGCGATAAACCGTGCCGGATGCTGCTAATCGTGCGGGCCTCCAAAACAAAGGAAAACACATTCTGTAAAGAAGCACGGTTTGTGACAAACCCAGCCACAAACCGTGCCACCTTCCCCTCGCATTCTGTGAACTTGCACGGTTTGTGACAAACCGTGCGGGTTTTGTCACAAACCGTGCGCTTCTCCCGCGGACCCGAAATGTTATTTTTTTGAACCCTTTTATTTTAGAACAATATAAATACTTTCTAGGGTTTTTTTTGGCATGCCTCTCCTCGGCCACTTTTTCCACTCTCTAGCCCTAATTGTGTTTTGGAGTTCCTTTGAAGATTTCTGAAGATTGGAGATTGTTTCCCTGAATTTGATCAAGTATTTCTCTTCTTCTAATCTAGTTGAATGATTTCTATTGTTCAGATGATGTTTTTGATTGTTTCTCCAAGCATGTCTGGCTAAATCTCTTAATTCTATGGTTGGGGTGATCCCAACAATGGATTGGTAGACTTGTGTATGATATTTGCCTGAATTGAAATTTGGAACCTTGTCTGATTCAATCCTAGAGTTCTTAATGCAATTAATGAATGTTGATTAGGTTTCTATTAGGTTTGAGTCTGAAAGGAGATAACCTTAATAGATAACTTAGATAGGGTATGAGTCTGAAAGGAGATTACTTTATCAGATTACTATGTATTGTGTGATACCCCGTATTTCTGTAAGATTTATTTGGGAATTTTGGAACTTTTCCCGAACACCCGTTTTGTACGTCGGATTTAATTCAGAGAGTTTAAGACATTCTGTGATGTGCTCTATCTCTGTAATATTTTTCTCAGTGAAATAATATACAGGCGACGTGCTTTGGATGTTAATACTCGTACATGTACGATTATTTTTATCCCGAGTTAAGTCGATATCATCCTAAAGCTGAGAAGGGCAAAGCCACGGTGGCAGAGACCGCCGCAATTAAGGCGGCGACCGCCGCGAAGGGATCGAGGCAACAGTGCCCTCGTCTTCTAGCTGGGCGCGAAGACCAGAAAATGGCGACCGCCGCATTAAGGGCGGCGACCGCCGCATTAAGGGCGGCGACCGCCGCATTAAGGGCGGCGACCGCCGCCAGTTGCCCGCCGCAATTGTTTTGTTCAGCGGCGACCAGGCTGAGACGCGGCGCCCGCCGCAAGCTAGCGGGGGCGTAGACCTGCGAATCGTCGGCGACGTCTGACGACGCCGAACTAGCCCCACCACGCCTCCATTTAGGCCATCATTGTGTTCCCCTGGGCTTTGGCTATAAATTGGAGCCTTTGGTGAGCGGATTTGGCACACAATCAGAAGCTCAATCTCAAAATCTCTCTCGTCGGAGTTTTGTGCCCTCGCCGGATTTCTGAAGCAATCGCCGGGGTGTTGTTTGGTGTGTTTCCAGTGGCCCTTGTGAAGCCTTTTGGTTGCCTTTGAAGGTCAGAACCCAAAGCAAGGCAAAGGGGGTCGAAACGGGTACCAATTGGTGAGTGTTCTCGCCGTTTCTGTTTTCTGGGTTCACCGCGGCGCCCGCCGTGTTAATGGCGGCGACCGCCGTGATGAACAGCGGCGCCTGCCGTAAGGCCGCCAGCGACCGCCGCCAGAAGGCTGATGACCTAGTTAGGCGTCGGCTTTGGTGGTTGTCGTTCGGACGTCGTTCCTTTCGTATCCTTTCGTCTTCCTTTAGATTCGTACTGTTGTTATGTCGGATCTAACTTAGGGTTTCTTTATGGGTCGACTCGAAGGTTGTTGTGCTGTCGGAGCTATACCCGTGTCGAGCCCGGAATCCCGTCGTCGTTAGGCTTGTTCCAATTCAGTGGATTAAGGCAAGTGGCGGTTCGCTCTTGCTCATCGTTCCATATTTACATTAATTATCAGTTGTTTATCTGAGTAATTAATTTGGAATGATTATTGTGTTTATCTAGAAATGGTTTTATAAACTGTTTTGGAAACTGTAATAATGATATTATAACAGGTTGTATATCTGTTAGAACAACGCTATTAATTATGTTCGCCTTGAGGGCATTTATGTGGATTTATCCTGAACTATTGTTGTGCTAGGACTGTTTAGTTAGCACTAGTGGTTAGGAACGCTATGTACCTTGTGGGGGTTTAGCTGTTTCTTTATAACTGGTACTTGGTGGATTTTCCCCAGTACTTTCTCTCTGGTCATGACCATACCCTTACTTGGGGTTGGCGCACTTCGCTAGTGCCAAATCTTCTAAGGTTCATCCTTTCTATATCTCTTGTGAGGAGGTCTGATATCTCTTGCGGGGAGATCCGATATCTCTCGAGTGGAGATTTAAAAGCTTATAACGTAATGCTCGTTTTGGGAATTTAATAAGATAAAGTGCCCAAGTGCACATAATTAATATACCTTTGGCGAGTAGTGCAACTAAGTAAATAGTGCAGCTAGGAAAGCTCGTCTCGACTTTTTGATCAGAGTACGTTCTCTTTCTAATCTGGATTCGCTGTAAGCGGTGAGGTTAGTCGTGAACCAAAACATCTAAGTCAGCTTTTAAATCACTGATGTCTGATTCTTAAACGTTCCAGATTTGTCATATTTCCTTAAAGACTCACTTCCGTTGGAGTCTTCTTTCGGGTCGATTTCTGTGAAGATTCAGTCTTCCAGAATCTTCTCTTGTGCATGCCTTTTGTCATATTCAAGTATAGTATGATGGTTGACTAACATACTCGACTTTTATTCGAGAGACGAGGAGTCTAACCTAATACGACTGCTTTGAACCACTCTGCTTTGTTTCCTTGCATAGTCTTTCATTAGACTAACCAACCGATAATTCCCTTGCATGGTTGGCTGGTGTCATCCGTTCGATTCGGCACATCAGATAGAGTGAAGATATGAGGAGACTAGATTGACTATGAAGACGACGGTTGTTTTTGGATATTTTAATAATTATCTTTTAATCAGGTTGAGATCCTTGGGAAAATGATCATTGCGATCACAATCCTTGTTGTAATATCTTTTATAAGACTTCCACTGTAACTTATTTACTCTGTTATTTGTTTATCAAGACTTCCGCTGTATTTGTTTTAACTCTGTGTTTGTCCTATTCGGGATTGGGATGTAATCCCATAACTCATGTTTCTTTGACAATGTTATATTTTGGAATTGAATGCTTTGATCATTATGTATCATTTGTATTTCATAAATTGTATTTAAATGGTAAAGCCTTGGATGATCTCGGTAAGGAACACTGGGGTCACTGGCGGTAATACCTTTCCAAAAGGGTTAAGTTTTGGGGGTGTTACATATTGAACCTGAGTGTTATTTGTACGACAGCAAATTGAATACTCTTGTGGAGTCCTAAGCTATCATAGAAACCCTAGGTTTGCCTAGACTTAGCGGAGCACGACAACGAATGTTAACCCAGTTTGATCCTAGATTCTAAGTGCCCAAAGGGTCTAGATTTGATTAGATTTGCACGACATCGATTGTTAGTTACAATTTAGGCACATCTATTATCGTCTAAAAGGAGTTAGTAGAGACATTAGATAACTTACCTTCAAACAAGTTTAGACTAATTTCAGGCGGATATCTGTATGTTTACCAAGACATTGTTGTGGGGATCCCTGGTCCTAGGATCTTCTCCCTAATTGTTTACAACCATCTTTTGCAATTCTGTTTCTTGTTTTCTTATTTCCTTAGTTATTAGACAAACGCATCTTCCTTTCTTATGGCTTAGCTTATCAGTTTAAGTTTACAAAAGGTACTACATATTCCTCGTTGGGAACGACACTTGAAAAGCTACAACTGAACCCATACGCTTGTGGGTAGGTTTTTGTCCTATCAAGTTTTTGGCGCCGTTGCCGAGGACTATTACTAGTATCAGTTGTTTTCCTACAACTGGTTCGACTAAGTCTTTGTTTTATTTTTGATTTTGTTTTTTTGTTACTTTGTTTTCAGGCTTGTTTTCTACAGATGCGAAGAGCCCAAAGCGTTGGTAATCTCAATGACTACGATCCCGAACCTGAGCGTACTCTTCATGCTAGAAGAAGACAACTACGCAAAGCCAGAGAACAAGTAATGGGTGACAACAGAGTGGTAAACGATCCTGCTCTGGAAGTTCATAAGCCACATATGACGCTTGGTGATTATGTGATGCCAAATCACCTCGGTCCTATTTTTGGTATGGTCCGACCTCCTGTGCAAGCTCGTAACTTTGAGCTGAAACCTTCCCTGCTCAACATGGTTTAGCAGAATCAGTTTGGAGGTCTACCTTCTGAGAACCCACACCAACATTTGGCTACCTTTATTAAGCTGATAGATACATTAAGTATCCATGAAGTGTCCCAAGATGCACTTTTCCTGCGAGCCTTCTCATTCTCTCTGTGGGACAGGGCCAAAGCTTGGTTCAAGGCCCTACCTTTTGGCTCGATAACAACTTGGGATGAGTTAACAAAGGCATTCCTCAACAAATACTTTCCACCAAAGAAGATTGCTGAGATGAGGAATCAGATTCTTGCATTCAAGATGAAGGATGAAGAGTCTCTCTATGAGAGGTGGGAAATATACAAGGAATTGCTAATGTTGTGCCCCCACCATGGGCAACAACAATAAACTCTATTGCATGTCTTCTACAATGCTACTGACAGTTCTACCAGGCTAATCATTGATGCTTCAGTGGATGGTAGAATCACGAGTATGGAAGTTGATGATGCTTGGGACTTGATTGAGAGTACTGCTCAACACTCTCATTATTACAGTGATCCTTGCTCTACTTACAGTGATCCTCACTCTATTTGAGGTTAGCTCTGAGACGCACCAACATGCTCAAATAGATGCTATGGCATAAGAGATCAAGAGGCTGAATGTGTTAGTGCAAAAGTCTCAAGCACAAGGTGTAGGGCAATCCATACAATATGTTTCTGGTGTAGCCTGTCAGTTTTGTGGAGAGGGTGACCATACTATATCATCTTGTCAACTCTTCGCTTCCCAAAACGAGTCTCGGAGAGAAGTGAACTACATGAATAACTTCAACAGAGGCCCTAGGAATGATCCGTATTCCAATATCTGTAATCCTGGGTGGAGGAATCATCCAAAATTCTCCTACAAGAATGACGATGCTCAGCAAAGACCACCTCCTGGGTTCCAACCGAGAGTCTCTCCATCGCATAATCAAGCACCCGCTCAGACTTCTGATAGCTCCGCACTTGAGTCAGTGTTGAGGGAAATGGCTAAGATTTAGGAGACCATGGATTCTTAGTTAGAAGCCCTATCTAAGAAGGCTGACAACTTCGAGAGATTGCCTAAGAGGATGGACCAATTGGAGAGTCAGTTGGCCCAAATTGCTATGAATGTTCCTAGGCCTTCTAGTCAACTTCCTGGTCAACCTGAAGTCAACCCTAGGGAGCATTACAGGGCTATCTCTCTGAGTAAAGAAAAATAGTTGGAGGAGAATAGTCCAAGAGAAAAAGAAGCGACAAAGGAGCTTGTGGAGAAGCCACAAGAAGAAGAACCCAAGTATGTTGCTCCCCCGCCATATAGGCCACCTCTACCTTTTCCTCAGAGAAGGATTCAGATACAGCTAGAGCACCAATTTGTGAAGTTTAAGGAGATGAAGAAGAAGCTGTATGTTGACATACCTTTCACAGATGTCCTCACTAAAATGCCTGCGTATGCTAAGTTCCTGAAAAGGCAGAGAAGGCTGGAGGACTATGAGACTGTGGCCCTGACAATGGATTGTGCTGGGAAGATGCCAAAGAAACTACAAGATCCGGGTGAATTTTTTATCCCTGCATATTTTGGCAATCTGACTTATAATTGTCTTTTTGATCTCGGGCCTAGTGTCAATGTTATACCTTTGTCAATCTGCAAAGAACTGAAATTGGGTGAGCCTGTTCCATCCAAGATGCATATCCTTATGGCTGATAGGTCTGTTACTCATCCTGTTGGCATAATAGAAAATGTCCCTGTGAAAGTGGGAAAGTTCCTCATACCAAGGGATTTTGTGATACTTGACATGAAGGTTAGTGTTAAAACTCCCATCATCCTTGGGAGACCATTTTTAGCCACTGTTGAGGCTAATATTGATGCCAAGAATGGGAAGCTTTCATTCACAATAGGGGAAGAGAAGATTGAGTATGAATATTTCAAGGATTACTTCCTTGAGATATACAAAGACACTCTACCAACTCCTATCACAGGTGCCTCCTGTAAGATTGAGGTTGATCCCGGGCAAGATGAGATCATATCTGACATTGCTTGTCTGCTGGATTTGTCTTTGGGAGATCCGGACCTGGATGGTGGTGAAACTGCTAAAGCAATGAAAAGGCAAACTCCCAAGACAAGGAAGAAAGCTAGAACAAAGGTTGAGTTCAAGTGTGGAAATACAGTTTTATTACTTCATGAGAAATCTGCCATGTTTCCAAGAACTAAAGGAACAAGATGGTCTAGACCATATCGGGTGACTCGAGTTCTAAGAGGTGGGACAGTTGAGTTATGGCATAAAAACTCAGGAAAGTTCAAAGTGCAAAGTCATTGACTGACGCCTGTTGTCACGCCTGATCCGATCAAGCAGGGTACGACCGACCCTCCCAATCCAAGTACTTGAAAGTGGTGGGAGGTCAAGCTAATGACCCAAAAGAAGCGCTGCTTGGGAGGCAACCCAAGACTCTAGATGTGAGTTTCCTCTTCTTTTGTTCTTTTTCTACATTGGGACAATGTAAGGTTTAGCTTGGGGGAGCAATTCACATGTAGACTTGCATGATCATCTTAGTTCATCCTAGATTTAGTTGTCTTTGCATTTGTTTTTCATCATTATGAACTTGTTTCCATGCATTGCATTATGGATGTTGGATTTGACCCTTTTTGCTTGATTCCCTCTGGTTGTTTTTCTTGTAATGCATGAGTTATGAATCCTCTTAATTAATTTGGTTGTTGATATTGCAATTGCATTATGAGCATGACTATGAGGGTTTGAACTTTAGACAATTGGCTTGAGCATGTGATATTTGATTGGGATGTGTTAGGACCGATAATCTAGACAAAACGCCGATGATATTTTGGCCTTTTAGGACTATTTATGTGCAAGTCCTCTCTTTTTCTCTATGTGTGTGAATCTCTCTCTGATTGCTAACTCCATAACTCCATAACTTGCATTAATACCTTTTTCAAGGCTGCATTTATGATTTATGTATGTGACATTAATATGATTGATGCACTTTTTCATTTTAACCCCTTATCCTTGGCCACCCTATATATGTTTTCCTCTTCTTGAAGCCCCTCTGTGCCTTAATTGCCTTTCTCTTTGGAAGCTTCACAAAAGCATACCAAGCCTACTTATTCTTCCTACCCATCCGGGGATTAGGATAGCTGATTTGTTTTGCTAGTGTGGACTTGAGCCAAGCAGCTTGGGGGAGGTTGTGTATGCTAGTGGTTGGATATGACTAAGCCTTGTAATGCTCTCCTTTCTTTTTCCCTTTTTCTTCCTTGCTAAAAAAAAAGGAAAAAAAGAAAAAAAAAAGCAAGGAAGAATAAGCAAACAAAGCAAGGAAAGGAGACAATTTAGCATCAAAAGGGTTTTGTTGTATGGGTTTGAAGAATAAAATTGGATGTGAAGGATCGTTACAAGCTTGGTGTCGTCCTGGTAATTCTTTTCCCCGGATTTAGCACCACATGGCCTAAATATATCCTTACCTTAATCCTATACCATGGCCCCATTACAACCCTGTAAAGTCCTCATGATTTTTGTTATGTATATGGTCTTCCGTAGTGGAGATTTAGGACACTGTTGCAAGCCTACGGTAGTTTAGCATTCAAAGTAGAGAATTGAGCGAAATACAAACCTAAACACATGAGTGGAGTGACTTCATTTCTTCATCCTTGTGAGGTTTAGAGTAGAGGAACTATCTACATCTCTATCATTGGTTGCAAAGCATGCTATGACTACACTTGTCTTTTGTTTGGACTCTCATGATCATTGTTCACTTGTCTCTTGGGTAAAAACAACCTTGACACGTTTTGTAGATTTATAGATTGTGTACTTGCTTGAGGACAAGCAAGGGTTAATCTTGGGGGAATTTAATGACATCCATTTTATACATATTTAGGACATGCATTTAGGCTATAGTTTAGGCATTTCCACGTTTATTATCTTGCATTTTTAGCTAGTTGTATCAATTTCTTTAGTTTAGAGGTCTACACGAGTCTTTGCATGTTTTCAGGTACTTTAGAGGGCAAAGGTGGTGCATTATGAGGCATGGACGTCATAGGAGATGTGCACGGTCGAACACAAAGACGAACGACGATAAAAAACTCGCCTTGGCGCGCAAGAGATCTCTATTTTCTGTCCCGTCTATGAAGAAGTATAACTTTTGCTACGTAACTTCGAATTGAGTAATTCCAATACCAGATTAAAGATCACGATGTCAACTACAACTCCTCCAAATGTCAGCGTGTTTGGACCAGGGAATCAAACTTTATGATGATTACAAAATCGTGTCGCAGTTCTGCACGATTTGCGACAAACCGTGCCGGATGCTGCTAACCGTACGGGCCTTCAGAACAAACAAAAACGCATTCTGTAAAGAGGCATGGTTTATGAAAAACCGTGCCACCTTCCCCTTGCGTTCTGTTAACTTGCACGGTTTATGACAAACCGTGCGGGTTTTGTCACAAACCGTGCGCTCCTCCCGCGGACCCGACACGTTATTTTTTTGACACCTTTTATTTTAGGACAATATAAATACTTTCTAGGGTTTTTTGGCACGTCTCTCATCGGCCACTTTTTGCCACTCTCTCTAGCCCTAATTGTGTTTTGGAGTTCCTTTGAAGATTTCTGAAGATTGGAGATTATTTCCCTGGATTTGATCAAGTATTTCTCTTCTTCTAATCTAGTTGAATGATTTCTATTGTTCAGATATTGTTTTTGATTGTTTCTCCAAGCATGTCTGGCTAAATCTCTTAATTCTATGGTTGGGGTGATCCCAACAATGGATTGGTAGACTTGTGTATGATATTTGCCTGAATTGAAATCTGGAACCTTGTCTGATTCAATCCTAGAGTTCTTAATGCAATTGATGAATGTTGATTAGGTTTCTATTAGGTTTGAGTCTAAAAGGAGATAAACTTAATTTATAACTCAGATAGGGTATGAGGCTGAAAGGAGATTACTTTATCAGATTACTAGGTATTGAACATGAGTGTTATTTGTGCGACAACAACCTAGCTACTCTTGTGGAGTCCTAAGCTATCATAGAAACCCTAGGTTTGCCTGGACTTAGCGGAGCGCGACAACGAATGTTAACCCAGTTTGATCCTAGATTCTAAGTGCCCAAAGGGTCTAGATTTGATTAGCTCTGCGCAACAACGATTGTTAGTTACAATTTAGGCACATCTATTATCGTCTGAAAGGAGTTAGTAGAGATATTAGATAGCTTACCTTCAGACAAGTTCAGACTAATTTCAGGCGGATATCTTTAAGTTTACCAAGACATTGTTGTGGGGATCCCTGGTCCTAGGATCTTCTCCCTAATTGTTTACAACCATCTTTTCCAATTCTGTTTCTTGTTTTCTTATTTCCTTAGTTATTAGACAAACGAATCATCATTTCTTACGGCTTGGCTTACTAGTTTAAGTTTACAAAAGGTACTACATAGTCCTTGTTGGGAACGACACTTAAAAAGCTACAACTAAACCCATACGCTTACGGGTAGGTTTTTGTCCTATCACTTGACCATCATATGGCCTATGTATACCTCCATGGTGTCCCTAATCTGGTCTTTGAACATCTTGTTGACCAATCGTTGGTATGTTGCTCCTGCGTTTTTTAGTCCAAAAGGCATTACTTTGTAACAATACGTACCTTGGCTTGCTATGAAAGCCATTTTTGCTTGGTCTTCTGGGTCCATTAGGATCTGGTTGTAGCCACTGAACGCGTCCATGAGTGTGAGCATTTCATGGCCTACAGTCGCGTCGAGCATTGCATCGATGTGTGGCAGAGGATAAGAGTCTTTTGGACATGCCTTGTTTAGATCTATAAAGTCAATGCAGACCCTTTCCATTCTTCTTTTGTACTACAACGATGTTTGCTAGCCATTCTGGGTACTTGACCTCCCGGGTTTTGCTCATTTCTAGTAAGTTTTTAACCTCGTTGTCTACAATCTTGTTTCGCTCTGGCACAAATTTTCTTCTTTTTTGTTTGACTGGAGGGTAAGCTGGATCTATATTTAGCTTATGAGTAATAATGTTGGATGCGATTCCTACCATATCCTCATGTGACCATGCGAAGCAGTCGGCATTGGACCATAAGAATTTCACCAGATTAGCTCTAGTCGAGTCATTTAAATCCGACCTCACACTTACCCTTTGGTTTTTTTAAAGGATCCAATATGATCTCGTCTAGTTGTTCCATTTCTGGTTCAACGTATCGTTTGGACCCTTCGCCGACCTGTAGTTGCTATGCCAATTTTTGTTCGACCGCCCCTTTCATCGACGTAACATAGCATTGCTTGGCAGCCCACTGGTCGCCCTTTATTTTCTATACCCCCACTTTGTTGGAAACTTGATAGTTTGATGGTAAGTGGATGGTACAACTTTCATGGAGTGTATCCAGGGTCTACCAAGGATCGCATTAGAAGGCAACGGGCAATCGAGTACTAAGAATTTTACCTGTTGGTTGATACCGCCATCATACGTTGTTAGAACTATTTCGCCAAGGGCATGTTTACATCCCCACTGAAACCGACCAATGGAGTCGACTTTCGGGTTACTCGGCGCATAAGACGATTACCAATTGACAAAGAGATTACTAGAACGTCATGGTGGTCGCCTAGTTCTTCGGCTTCAGAGTCGTCGAAGGTGATGACAGGCGTGTCCACTGTACTTGATCGTCTCGCTTCCGACCGGGCTGGTCTGTCGCCCTTGCTTTCTTTGGCATATCACTTAGTGGTAGAGTATGTGTTTCCACACACGTCTGACCCTCGTGAAATGGTGTTAATAATTTTTGTATGTACTGGAGATGAAGATCGATCGGTTGTTACCTGGTCCCCTCGTTCCAGGGTGGCTTTTGCCTTGTCAAAGATTACGTTGCGTATGAGTCCTTATGCAAGGAGCCTTGTAACCTCCTTGCGTAGCGCAATGCATTTGTCCGTCGTGTGACCGTGATGTCTGTGAAATTTGCACCATCTGCTCATGTCTTTCTTGGAGTCCGGCTTGTGACTCTTTCGGGGCCATCTTACGACTTTTTCATATTTGGCAAAACTCTTGACGAGTTCCGACACGGAAAAGTTGAAGTTAAAAGAGTGGAGCTTCGGAGGTAAGGCCGGGTTGTTTTTCCAGTCTTGGTTCCTGTCATAAAAGTTGTTTAATTGACCCTGGTCGTTTCGTCCCTTAGGATATGGTTGGTGTTGTCTGTCGCGTCGATGATCCGAGGATGACCTTCGGTCGACTCGATCCAGGCTCTTGTTTTCTTTTGTAGGTTCTTCATCCTCCTCTAGCCTGACTTGGGCCATGGTCTTTGTTTGTACGTCTTCGAAGCTTCGGCACGGGTACTTAGTCAACTCACGATAAAATTCACTGCCCCTGATTAGTCCCCGACAGAAGGCCTTAATAGATGTCAGAATGTCGCAATGCGGGATCGCAACCTTCTCTTTGTTGTACATGTCAAGATAATCCTATAAGGGTTCGCCATACCTTTGTACGATCCTGTGTAAGTCACTTGACTGTTTTTCTAATCTTTTACTATTGGCAAATTAGATTTTGAATGAATTGACCAGATCAGCGAAAACGCGATTGGACCCTGAGGCAAATGCATGAGCCAGGTTAGTACGGGTCCAGTGAGGTTCATGCCAAAGCTCTTGCACATGACCTCTTTGCGGTTCCCTCTTAGAATAAAGATAGTCATTAGTTTCTATTTATATATAGAAATGTGGTAGTCAGGGTCCCTAGTCCTGTCGTAGTTGGGCGTGTTAGGGACGTTGAACTTCTTTGGGATTTCGATGCATGCAATGGCCTCTATGAAGGGCGAGTCTTTGTATCAATCAACTGCTTCCTTTTCGATCGGTTGTGGGACTCTTGGAATTTCGGCGATGCGATCGTCTAGAGTTTTCATGCTCTCGTCGACAGCCTGTTGTATGAGGGCTTGGAGGCCCATTGGTACAGCGACATGTGGAGGGATTACTCGAGTCTCAATAGACCGGTTGCAATAATAGGAACGTTAGTTGTAAATGTATTAACGGGTGGAGTTTGAAACATACCAGTGGGATGAACGATGCTTTGCGTCAATGGTGATATGGGCGTTGCGATCGCTCCGTCCATGTTAATACGCGTCTGAAGGCCCTCGGTATTGACCGTGTGCCTTGATCCTCCTGGGGCCGATGCGGCCGAATAAACTTGAGATTTCAAGAGCTCATTTTCACGATTTAGTCACGCGATTTTGGCTTCAGATTGGGCGCTTAAGGCTTCGGTTCTGAGGCTTTGTTGGATCAGTTCCTCTAGGAGGGCGCTTATGTTTTTTGCTAGCTCTTGGATTTGGTCGACTGGGATAGGAGGGTTGGTGACCAAATCCTAGGTTTGATGGGCGACGTGCGTTTCCGTTTGGTTTTTGACCAGGGCATCAGTTTGGGTTTGGTTGTTGACAACAATCATGGGGATTTCAGAATCAGTCATGGTGATGAGGAATGGGTGATTGGATTAGTAGTTGGCTAGATGCCTCACGGTGGGTGCCAAATTGTATTGGGGCAAAAAGATTGAATCGACCTAACTTGCCTAAGATGGGGTAACTAGACAACAAAGAGATCGAAATATCAATATAATTGTAATACCCCCAAATTTATCCTTGAAAGTATTACCGCCAGTGACCTCAAATTACCCATTTGAAGTCACCCAAGGCTTAACCATTTCATAATGTAATATCCGGGTCTTTATTATGTTTCTTATATAGAGAGTCTTCATATATTATAAGGTTCTATAGTTTACGAAATTATCCTTAAGGTAATTTTAATCTTTAGCATTGAGGCTAGATTTGATAGAGTTAAATTATTTGGAAATTTGTAATAATTATTGTAGAATAACTAATTAATAATTAGTAGGTATTTTGTTATTATATCTTTTTTCTTTTAATCCTACCCAACCGACCTATCTAAGTATATATATATACTTCTAATCCTAAATTACCCTAGATTGTTCATTCCTATGCCGCACCGTACTCAACCTCATCCTCCAATCTCCAATTCCTCAATCTCCAATTCATCCTCTGTTTTTATACTCCTTGGTAAGCTATCTATATATTATTCTTGTATATAGTTAGCTTGATTATAACTAGTTTAGGTGTTTGATAATAGATTAGATCTTATTTAGTTTTATTCAATGAATCTGGAATTATAGACTGATGGGGCTTATTTGTTATTCAGATTTATCGGACTACGTTACTGAGCATGGAAATTAATGAAAATTTTACATGTGATATAGGTCTTATAGAATAACATCTCTGTAAAGTTTGGGATAATATGGATGCGTGGATTGATAATTAAAATTCAGATAAGTAGATTCAGTTTGTTTTGAATTTCTGGATTAGTGTTGAACTTTGAAAATTCATAACTATGTGTGTAGAAGGAGTTACTGAATCCATGAATAGTCATTAGAAAGCTTATGTTATGTACTGTATCATGGTATTTTGGTAGAATTTTATAGAACCTTCGGAATTATATGAAACTGGTGACACTGGATAGATAATGAAGTTAGGATTATGGTAAAATTAGTTATGTAATTTTTGGAGTTCATTAGATAATTGTTTGAGAATTCATAAAGAACTTGCAGTGCTCAGAAATTCAGGATCTTAGCTTATTTCTTAGCTTTTGATTAGTTGTTCATGTTTGGGTGTCCTAAGTATTTTGTGATTAATTGTTATTGATTTCTATTCGTTAGGTTCCTAATCTTGTTCATTCCTACTCCGTTTCTTTTGGTGTCGGAAGTTTCTTCCTTGAGGTAAGTTCTTCTGGACTTACTTAGCTTTCGATTCTTATATGCGCTAGATTTGTAGACGGGGCATGTGGGCCGTATTTTGGGAGACGACCCTAATTGTTAAGTGTGTTCTTTTAAATAATTTTTTTTGTAATGTTTTCAATTTGGTTTCCACCGGTATGGTTATGGGCATGGGGTAAGTAGTCGAGGAAGTGACCCCCAGGCATAACCATGCGGCGAGGTGGGGCCCCTTCTCAAAAGGTTAAATGTTTTGGCAAGTGCTCTAGTAGGGACTTAGCCGGGGTTAGAAGTTTAATGGTTGAAAATGGACAACGAGTAGAGTTGCGCACTGACCGTTGTGCCGAGATTGAGGCCGGAGGGTGCCAGGATTGGTGATCGTTCTGAGTTTTGAGATGATTGTTGAATGATCTAACTTACGATGTAATTATAGATCAAGTTGTGTTATGATATGATTGTTAAATGATTGGAGATGGGATATATTGTTGATGAACTCGAATTGATGGCTTCGTGAGTTCATCTACTTAAAGCTTCCTTTCTTCACGGGAGGTCATGGGAAGGATGTGGAGTTGTGGTTGAGACAGGTCGCCTCTACTCTTAATACGATCAGGGCACCAGAGAATCGGAAGGTGTCGCTAGCTCAGAGTTTGCTTAGGGATAATGCTTTTGACTGGTGGTCCTTACAAACTATGGATCATGACGTGAGTTTTGAGGAGTTCTCAGAGATGATGAGAGATGAGTATTGTCCCAGTGCTGTCAGGGATGCTCAAGTTCAGGACTTCTACAATGTAGAGTGGGCGAACGCATCGGTTGCGGAGGCTGCCATAAATTTTAAGAGAGAACTGACGTATGTAGCTGATGTTGTGAAATCAGAAAAGCAACGTATTCATGCATTTTCTAAGAGGATTAGACCAGATATCCATCAATATTTGGCTGGATTCGGGTGCTCCACACTGAGAGAGTACCAGAATAAAGCTATGGCATATGAGATGGCGAACCCATAGTATAGGCGTCCTAATGCTACTCAAGGAAATGACAAGAGACAGAAGACGCCGTCAGGATTCAGAAGTGATGGGAAACCGAGTTTCACGCCACAGGGAGGCGGAAACCAAGGGCAAAGACAGGGACAGTCTCAGGGTCAGCAGAGCCAATCCCTTCACCATGGGGGTTTTGGTGGACAAAGGCGATGCTATAATTGTGGTAGTTCAGATCATCTAAGAAATGCTTGTAATAAGCCACCGATCACTTGCCATACTTGTGGGAAAAAGGGACACCGAGCTGTTTTCTATCGCAACAAAGGAGTTGCTCAGTCTCAGGGTTCATCACCAGCTCCAGGGGTAGCAGGAGGATTTAGACCACCACCACCTCAGACTTTTGTTCCTCCAGGACAGGGTCGTGGCCGAGGACGGGGAAATGGAGCTGGGAATTCAGGAGCTAACCCACCCCGAATATTCGAGATGAGAAGGATCGATGAGCCCAACGCACCTACAGCTACAGGTACAATTTGGATCCGGTCTGAACCGGTGAAGATTCTTTTTGATACTGGTACTACCCATTCATTTATTGCTACATCATGTGTAGATAGATTGCATTTGACTTGTTCTATTGGTACACCATTTGTTGTGGGTCTACCCGATGGTAGTAAAGTGGGTGGGGATAGAGAGATCCGACAATGCCCGATACATATAGGAGATCGAGATTGGTTGGTCGATTTTATCGTGATGGCACTGCCAAATGATGATGTGATTCTGGGCATGGACTGGATGACAACATATAGAGCAGTCCTTGATATTAACAATCATACAGTGACTGTGATAGCTGATAATGGGACCCAACATGTATTCTGGGGACGTGATCCCAAGAAGTTAGGAGCGGTGATTAGTGCTATGACAGCGGTCAAGCTGTTAAACGAGGGATGTATTGGTTATTGGTGTTATGCCCTCCAGGAGAACAAGGAGACCCCGAGACTCACAGACATTCCGATGGTACGAGAGTTTGAGGATTTGTTCCCTGATGAGCTTCCAGGACTCCCACCTCGAAGAGAGGTAGATTTCAGCATCGAGTTAGAGCCGAGGACCCGACCAATTTCTCGAGCCCCATACCGTATGGCATCGGTGGAGATGCAAGAGTTGAAATCGCAACTGGAAGAGTTGGCAGAGAAAGATTATATTCGCCCAAGTGTATCACCTTGGGGCACTCCGGTACTATTTGTGAAGAAGAAAGATGGGTCGATGAGGTTATGCATCGATTACCGAGAGCTTAATCGAGTCACCATCAAGAACAAGTACCCGCTTCCTCGCATTGACGACTTGTTCGATCAACTTGAAGGGGCAGTGGTGTTTTCCAAGATTGATCTAAGATCTAGATATCACCAATTGAGGATTCGCGAGGAGGATATTCCAAAGATGACTTTTCGAACCAGATACGGACACTATGAGTTTATAGTGATGCCGTTTGGATTGACAAATGCACCAGCTGTGTTCATGGAGTTGATGAATCAGATCTTTATTGAGTATTTAGACCGATTCGTAGTGGTGTTCATTGATCACATCTTGGTCTACTCTCGGAGTCGTGAGGAGCATGCTGACCATTTGAGAATTGTATTAGGAGTTCTAAGACAACACCAGTTGTTTGCTAAGATTTCCAAATGTGACTTTTGGATGATTGAGATTACATTTCTAGGTCACGTGGTCTCGGTCGAAGGAGTGAAAGTCGACCCGATGAAGATCGAGGCAGTGGCGTCATGGGTACCTCCGAAGAACGTGAAGGAGGGGCATAGCTTCTTGGGCCTAGCGGGTTATTACCGACGGTTTGTGGAAGGGTTCTCTAGCATAGCCCAACCACTGACCAACTTGCTTCGCAAGACCACAGAGTTTATTTGGACTGAGGCTTGTCAACGGAGTTTCGAAGAGCTGAAAAGAAGGTTGACTTCTGCACCTATTTTGGCTCTCCCACAGGGTTCCAAGGGATATGTAGTTTACAGTGATGCCTCGAAGCTAGGGTTAGGCTGTGTTTTGATGCAGAGAGATCTAGTAATTGCTTATACATCTCGTCAGCTAAAGCCGTCTGAGCAGAATTACCCGACCCATGACTTGGAGTTAGCAGCTGTGGTTCACGCATTGAAGGTATGGCAACACTACCTGTATGGGATGACCTGCCAGATCTTGACGGACCATAAAAGTCTCAAGTACATTTTCACTCAACGAGAGTTGAACCTAAGGCAGAGAAGATGGCTTGAACTAATTAAGGATTATGATTTGGAGATTCTTTATCACCCTGGCAAAGCAAATGTTGTAGCTGATGCACTTAGTAGAAAGACGACCCAAGAGCGTATGTTATCACATCTTACCACTCAACCAGCTTTACAACAAGATCTACTTAGGAATGGAATTGAGGTGAGGATTCAGAGATATCAGGGTGAGTTGCGTTCCTTAGAGATTCAGTCTACTCTAGTAGAAGAGATCCGCCAAAAGGAGAGGACATGTCCGATGATTCAGGGGATAAGTCAAAAAGTGCACCAAGGAGAGACTTCAGAGTATGCGATTCATGATGATGGAATTTTGAGGCTTCGAGGGTGGATTTGTGTACCTCGAGATCATGATCTCAGACATAGGATTTTACAGGAAGCTCATCCTACACTTTATTCGATCCACCCAGGGTCGAGTAAGATGTACAAGGATCTCAGACAACATTTCTGGTGGGAGTGTCTCAAGCTCGACGTGGCTAAGTTCGTTGCGAGATGCCAAATCTGTCAACGGGTCAAGATTGAGCACCAGAGGCCAGCAGGAAAGCTACAACCACTTCTTATTCCTGAGTGGAAGTGGGAGGATATATCCATGGATTTCGTTACGGGACTGCGTAATAGTCGCGGGCATGATGCTATCTGGGTTGTGGTGGACAGATTGATGAAGACCGTGCGTTTTCTTCCGATTAATGAAACGTGGCCGGTGGGTCGATTAGTTGATGTATTTGTGAGGCAGATTGTGAGATTACACGGGGTTCCAAAGACCATCGTATCTGACAGAGATGGCCGATTCACATCGAGATTTTGGCACCAGGTGCACGAGGCTTTGGGCACCAGACTCCACTTTACTACAACTTACCACCCATAGTCTGATGGACAGTCAGAGAGGACGATTCAAACACTTGAGGATATGTTAAGAGCTTGTGTTATGGATTGGGGTGGAGGATGGTCGGAGCACCTAGAGTTAGTGGAGTTTGCGTACAATAATAGTTGGCACGCATCGATTCAGATGGCTCCTTATGAGGCATTGTATGGTCGAAGATGTCGGACTCCTTTATGTTGGGATGACCCGTCCGATAAGGTCAGTGAGAGACCTCAGGTGATTCAAGAGACTATAGAGAGGGTAGCCTTGATTAGAGACCGGATGTTAGCAGCTCAGAGTCGTCAAAAGTCATATGCTGATAAGAGACGACGACCCTTGGAGTTTGAGGTGGGAGCACATGTTTGGTTGAGGGTATCTCCTACTCGAGGAGTTCGTAGATTCGGGATTAAGGGAAATTTGAGTCCTCTCTACATCGGTCCGTTTGAGATCTTAGAGAGAGTTGGGGAACTTGCGTACCGATTGGCACTTCCCCCGTCATTAGAGGGAGTTCATCCAGTGTTTCATGTGTCTCAATTGAGACAATATATACCAGACCCCAGTCATATACTCAGTTATGATGAGTTGAGGGTCGAGCAAGACCATACGTTTGTTGAGCAGCCGATAGCGATTCTTGACCGCCGAGTCAAGAAGCTGCAAAACAAGGAGATTCCATTGTTATTGATTCAGTGGTCTCGACGTGGGGTCGAGGAGGCCACTTAGGAGACTGAGATGAGTATACATGAGAATTATCCTGAGTTATATCCTAGCTTATTGGCAGCTTTTAGATAGACGGTTAGTATTTTAGTCTTGTGTGAAAGTTTTTATTTCGCTGCATGTTTGTTTGATGTTATGCTTTATGATGTTATGCCTTTTCGGTCGATCTTGTTGATGGAGGATGGTTGACGAAAGTTGATGGTATGATGCTCAAGGATCACTTGGATTTGATTATTTCAATGAGGTTCGAGGACGAACCTGTTTATTAGAGGGGGTGTCTGTGAGAACCTCTAAATTTTTTGAAACTACTCTATAATTTTGAATTTTGATAATTTCATTGCTTGTCTTTAGTTTCGGGGACAAAACTATTGTTAAGGGGAGGTATATGTAATATCCGGGTCTTTATTATGTTTCTTATATAGAGAGTCTTCATATATTATAAGGTTCTATAGTTTACGAAATTATTCTTAAGGTAATTTTAATCTTTAGCATTGAGGCTAGATTTGATAGAGTTAAATTATTTGGAAATTTGTAATAATTATTGTAGAATAACTAATTAATAATTAGTAGGTATTTTGTTATTATATCTTTTTTCTTTTAATCCTACCCAATCGACCTATCTAAGTATATATATATATACTTCTAATCCTAAGTTACCCTAGATTGTTCATTCCTATGCCGCACCGTACTCAACCTCAACCTCATCCTCCAATCTCCAATTCCTCAATCTCCAATTCATCCTCTGTTTTCATACTCCTTGGTAAGCTATCTATATATTATTCTTGTATATAGTTAGCTTGATTATAACTAGTTTAGGTGTTTGATAATAGATTAGATCTTATTTAGTTTTATTCAATGAATCTGGAATTATAGACTGATGGGGCTTATTTGTTATTCAGATTTATCGGACTACGTTACTGAGCATGGAAATTAATGAAAATTTTACATGTGATATAGGTCTTATAGAATAACATCTCTGAAAAGTTTGGGACAATATGGATGCGTGGATTGATAATTAAAATTCAGATAAGTAGATTCCGTTTGTTTTGAATTTCTGGATTAATGTTGAACTTTGCAAATTCATAACTATGTGTGTAGAAGGAGTTACCGAATCCATGAATAGTCATTAGAAAGCTTATGTTATGGACTGTATCATGGTATTTTGGTAGAATTTTATAGAACCTATAAGGTGGTGAAATCTGAGAAAAACCGTGAGCTATGGTTGTATGCTGAATCCTGAAAAATCCTGATTTGCATGAATTTATGGGTATTATGTAGAACTCAGAATTATATGAAACTGGTGACACTGGAAAGATAATGAAGTTAGGATTATGGTAAAATTAGTTATGTAATTTTTGGAGTTCATTAGATAATTGTTTGAGAATTCATAAAGAACTTGCAGTGCTCAGAAATTCAGGATCTTAGCTTATTTCTTAGCTTTTGATTAGTTGTTCATGTTTGGGTGTCCTAAGTATTTTGTGATTAATTGTTATTGATTTCTATTCGTTAGGTTCCTAATCTTGTTCATTCCTACTCCGTTTCTTTTGGTGTCGGAAGTTTCTTCCTTGAGGTAAGTTCTTCTGGACTTACTTAGCTTTCGATTCTTATATGCGCTAGACTTGTAGACGGGGCATATGGGGCCGTATTTTGGGATACGACCCTAATTGTTAAGTGTGTTCTTTTAAATAATTTTTTTTGTAATGTTTTCAATTTGGTTTCCACCGGTATGGTTATGGGCATGGGGTAAGTAGTCGAGGAAGTGACCCCCAGGCATAACCATGCGGCGAGGTGGGGCCCCTTCTCAAAAGGTTAAATGTTTTGGCAAGTGCTCTAGTAAGGACTTAGCCGGGGTTAGAAGTTTAATGGTTGAAAATGGACAACGAGTAGAGTTGCACACTGACCGTTGTGCCGAGATTGAGGCCGGAGGGTGCCAGGATTGGTGATCGTTCCGAGTTTTGAGATGATTGTTGAATGATCGATCTAACTTACGATGTAATTATAGATCAAGTTGTGTTATGATATGATTGTTAAATGATTGGAGATGAGATATATTGTTGATGAACTCGAATTGATATGTGCTTATGTACTTCTGTATATTTAATGTTCGTCTTTGTTATCGCAATTCGGTTATTGAGTATATTGATAGCTTTACTACTACTACTACTACTCCTAAAAGATATATATATGTTCACATAGACATCTTGTATTTTGGTTTTACTTCGCATGCTTTCTTATGCTTGTTTGGTTCATATTAGAATCGTTAGCTAATGTGATAATTGTTGTGGTTTTTAGGTAATGTTACGGGCGTGTTTGGCGCGCCAGAGGGACCCTTTCCGAATGATGGTGGCCCACCTCAACATGATGTGCCTTAGGATGGTTTCATCGGTTCGTTTGAGTTTGTTAGAGTTTACTTCTAGGAACCTTTCATTGGTCCTAGGAATAGTTGATATATTACTATAGTTTCAGACTTCCGCATCGTCCTTCTAGTTGTACTTTGGGTATTGCATACATGCTGGTTTTCATCGACACTATTTAATAATTATAAGTTTGATAGTTTTCATTATTTTCTCGTCGTGCCTTTGTTGGAAGGTCCAATTTAGTGATTTTGTTGTCAGACTAGGTCTGGTGGACCCATGTGTGGAACACTACCATGTAACTCCCTGGGTGTTTGGACGGAGTGTTACACATAATAACCATAAAATAACACTAATCATATCAAATATAATAACATTTATTCAAACCAAAGTCACGGATTACATCTGTAAATCCCAAATACATCCAAAATACAGAATTGTTTCAATACAGCGGAAGTCTTTTAAATAATAAATATCATAATGGTCTTGATCGGAGCGCGCCTAGGATCTTCAACCTTGGAAAACTCTTAAAACCTCCATCTGCCTTCAACGTCGTGTACTAGCCTTCACGGAAAGGAAGTTTACCTGATGTGCCATATGAGACGGATGACACCAGCCAACCATGCAAAGGAAAATAACCGGTTGGTTAGTCTAATGAAAGACTATGCAAGGGTACAACAGAAAGGTTCTAAGTATTCGTATTAGGTTACACTTGTCGTTTCTCGAATAATAACCGATGACGACAATGAACCTCAACACTTCTACGGGAATATACGAAACAATATGAACAAGAGAAGACTCCAAAAGATCGAGTCTTACGGGAACGAATGAAGAGAAGACTCCAAAAGATCGAGTCTTATCGGAAAGTATGACAAGTGTTTGGAAACGTTATAATTTCACACAAGAATTTAAAATGACTTGACCATTTGGGTCCACGATCAACCTCACCGCGCAATGCGAATTCAGATTTGGAAGGAGAACTTACTCTAATCGAAGTCCGGGCGGTTTCCACGTTGTACTCCTCGCCCGAGGGTATATTAATTATGTGCAAAATCACACTTATCTTATTTAATTCCAAAAACGTATATTCACGTTACAACTTTTATCATATAAATATATCATCTCGATATGAGAGATATCTTGGGAGCATTTCCCGAATGTTTGGCACCAGCTGTGTGCACCACCTCTATACTCGGATAGGGTTAGGTCATGACCAAGAAAGGGTGTTAGGGCTTGGACATCCTACGCACCACGGTTATAAAGAAATAGCCAGCACTCACAATGAGATACATAGCGTTCCTACAAATACTCGTTTTAACTATATATTAAGTTCACACATAAAATCCACACCAATACCATCATGGTAATAACATATATAATAGCGTTGTTTCTAGTAGTATATACAACCTATAATAATATCGCATTTTAAATCACACATTTATAAAATCTGTTCCCAAACGAAAACAACACTTCATCCCAATTTAATTAACAATTAAAATAATTGATAATTAACGAAAACATGGAATGATAAGCAAGAGCGAACCGCCACTTGCCTTAATCAAGACGAACATAGATTGTCCGGTTCCGGGTATCTGGGAACTAGAAACGAAATCTGGTTACGGGTTCCTACGACGACAACGAACCCACGACGAAACCCTAGGTTAGATTTGATACGAATAATAATACGAATATAAAGAAACGAACGGAAACGAAAGGAACGAGGGTCCTATCCATGACCGGCTCGTCCAAATCCACGATCGCGCTTGCTAAGGCAAGCCGCGGTCGCGGTTTTTGGATTCCACGGTCGCAGATTTCTGGGCACCATCCGCGGTCGCGGTGTTCATAGCCGCGATCGCGGATCCTTCCCAGATGCGACTCGGAAAGACGAAACGAGGCTCACCAGCGACGCGAGCGAGGGCTGCTTGGCTGCAAACGATGCTCACCACCTTCCCAAGCTTCCAATGCACTAGGACAACCACCAAGGACTCCAGCGCGATCAAGAATTCCGGCGAAGAAAAAACGAGGCAACAAAGAGCGAGAGGGAGATCGGAAATGTGGATGAAGAATTCCACACGCAGAAGCCTCCCTTATATAGGCCACCGAGGAGCTCAACGTCGAGAAGGCGAATCACTCGGCCTCCCCTCGGCGAAACGGCGGAGCTCCAACCGGCGTAACGCGAAGGGAAGACGAAGACGATGCTGAGTCAGTTTCCGCGATCGCGGAAGTTCTTCCGCGGTCGCGGAAATGCCGCGTTTGCATTCGCTTGCCCTGGGAAAGGTTTTACTCGCGGATTCAACCCCTTAAATGAATACTCGTATTCATAAAAATATTCCAAGCCTCGATAATACATCGAATGTATATTACAACGCTCAAAGGATTAATACAGAGATTATATGAGTTACAGAAATTCCAAATTTCGCCAAACGTGTCACAATTACAGAACGAGGGTTGGGAAATTACCCAAATACCCTTACTAAAATGAGGGGTATTACATCACTACCCCCTTAAAGAAAATTTTCGACCCCGAAACTTGGCCGATAACTAGAAAAAATATGGGATCCTCAGTACCCCCTTATGGGTATTACATCACCGCCCCCTTAAAAAAGGTTTCGACCTTCAGATCCCGACTTGGACCAAAGAATCCGTACTAATGGTACCATCTTGTTTCGCAAGTGCTTCTCGCGACGTTCGAGAATACGCACAGGTATCTCCTCGTAGGTACCATTTGCCTGAATCTCGATGTCTTCATAACTCAGCACATGAGACAGATCTGACACATACTTTCTCAGCAAAGACACGTGGAACACGTTATACACTGGATGCCCCGATGGAGGCAATGCTAAACGATACGCTAGAGTCCCCACTCTGTCAAGGATCTCAAACGGTCCCACGTAGCGAGGGTTAAGCTTCCCACGCTTGCCGAACCTGAACACACCCTTGGATGGTGACACCCTGACAAACACCTTATCACCCACCTCAAACTCGACATTCCTGCACTTCAGATCTGCGTAGGACTTCTGTCTACTCTGAGCTGTCAACATCCTCTGTCTGATCAAAGCAAAGTCCGAGGCAGTCCTTTCGACTAACTCCGGTCCGAGTAGAACCTTGTCGGCATTTTCGTCCCAACAAATTAGAGATCTGTACCTCCGACCGTACAATGCCTCGAATGGAGCCATCTTAATGGTAGAATGCCAGCTATTGTTGTACGTGAATTCAATCAGACTTAAGCTGTTCTCCTAACTAGTCGGACGATCAAGTACGCAAGCTCTTAGCATATCCTCCAGGGTCTGGATGGTCCTCTCAGACTGTCCATCCGTCTGAGGATGAAACGTAGTACTGAACCTCAACTCGGTTCCCATGGCCTTGTGGAGTTCTTTCCAGAATCTCGACATGAATCGGCCGTCACGATCCGATACAATGGTTTTTGGTGTACCATGCAAACGGACAATCTCGTGTAGGAAAATGATCAGCTCTACTTTGTAGTGCTTATCTTGTTACCAATGTTTAGGGTGCCATTTGTAGGGATTTAGAGCACAACGGTGGAGTATATAGTTGGAGAGATGAAGTGTGGATATGGTGGTTTGGAGAAGATAATTGAAGACATTAAGAAGAGGAGGAGAAACCACCTGATGAGACCAAGGAAATAGAAGGGAGAATCCACACAAAGAAGGAGAAGAAGGTCTGCCGCGACCAACCGCGACCAAGGGCGAAGACACAAGCAGCCGCGGCGAGAGGCGAAGCGCGGAGCAACGAAGGTCATGGCCGCGACCGCGGAATTTCCACCGCGCCCGCAGAATATTCGGAGCTATGCAAAGTCGAGAGCAAACCTCTATTTTCCCCGACCACGGAATGACACGGGAGCGAGCCCGCTGAGATTTCCGAAGTTTTTGTTATTTTTCCTTTTTTGATTATTTTCGTTTATTTTATTTCGAACTTTATTCTATTATTTCCTTTTAGATGAGGTTTGTGATCTTGGGCTTTAGGTTACGTCTATTTAACCTAAATTCCATAGCCTCCATTCATTCATCATCGACATTCAACATCGAATTTCTTACCATTGAGTATTATTTTTCCTTTGAACTATGAAGAACTAAGCACTTTTGCTTAGTCCGACGATTGAAGCCTTCGTTTGAATAATGGTTGTAAGATTCTAATTCTATTTCTTTTCCTTTGAATGTATTGATTCTCTTGTGCTTCATCTCATTGATTATTATTGATTTTGCTTGTTGGACGCAACTAGTTGTTACTGGTAATTGTCTATTGCTAGGGTTTGGTAATTACTGTTTGAGTTACCTAATTCATGTGTAGCAACTGTAATATTCTAAGAACTGTTTGGGACTAGTTTATTGTAGGGAGAATTAATTGCATGCAATAGTATGACTGTTTGCTACTCTTGCATGTATCTATCGAAATTCATGTGCTCATTGCTGCTATTGAATTGACGCGTGAGGTTTTCATAGTTATTTAATAGTTAGTATTCTCAGGGTCTGTTTGTCCTGTTTATAACTTACGTAAAGGAATAGGAACATTCATAGGAAGGAATTAGAGAGAATCTAGGATCAACCAATTAAATGAATGGTGGATATTTGTTTGGCGAAGTGTTTTTCCCTATTTGATTTCAAACTCTTTGCTTTTTGTTTCCCTTGTTTACTTGTTTGACAACCAATCAACCAAACCCCCCCTTGTTACCTTTGACATACAATTGTGCACTTAGAAAGATTACTTCCTCCATGTGGGATTCGACCCTTGCTTGCCTTTGCTAATTGTTTAGGTTTGTTTAGGATTATTTTGTTTAGGCACCTCGACAACGCCTATCAAATTGGCGTCATTGCCGGAGAGGCAAGTTTTAATTTTTCTTTGTGATCGTTTGTGTGTCAACTTTTGTGTGGATCTATCTTACGGTCCACACCCGTGCTACTAAGTTTTGTTTTTCCTTTTTGATTTTGATACAGAGATGGATAGGTTGTAACACCCCCAAAACATAACCCTTTTGGAAAGGTATTACCGCCAGTGACCCCAGTGTTCCTTACCGAGATCACCCAAGGCTTTACCATTTAAATACAATTTATGAAATACAAATGATACATAATGATCAAAGCATTCAATTCCAAAACATAACATTGTCACATAAACATGAGTTACGGGATTACAACCCAATCCCGAATAGGCTAACACAGAGTTTAAACCAAATACAGCGGAAGTCTTATAAAGTAGGGTACAACGGAAGTCTTACAAAAGCACATTACAACCAAAGTCATTGTCCAAAAGATCTCAACCTGATTAATGAAATAACTTAAACATTCGAAAACCACTGTTGACTCCATAGTCCTTCTATTCTTCTGAGCTACTTTCTATCTGATGTGCCGAATCGAACGGATGACACCAGCCCACATGCAGAGAACAAAGCGCGTGGGTTAGTCTACTTGAATAGACTAGCAAGGGTACAAAGCAGAAGGTTCGATGTAGTTGTATTAGGTTCGCCTTATTGTTTCTCGAATGATAACCGATAACGATAATCAACCTTCATACTTCTACGAAATAATAACAAGAGGTATGCACAAGAGAAGACTCTGGAAGACTGAATCTTCACAGAAATCGACTCGAAAAGAAGACTCCAACGGAAATGAGTCTTTAAGCAAATATGGCAAATCTGGAATGTTTATAGAATCATACAACAATGATTTAAAAGTTGACTGAGATGCTTCGGTTCACGACCAACCTCATCGCATACAACGAATCCAGATTGGAAAGAGAACGTACTATGATCAAAGTCGAGACGAGTTTTCCTAGCTGCACTATAACTTAGCTGCACTACTCGCCGAAGGTTTATTAATTATGTGGGTTGAGTAGCACTTATCTGATTTATATTACAAACCACACATCACATTATTAGACTTTTACATGTGTACCCCACCATTGGGACGACACATCTTAGTATACGTTTCGTCGAGAGTGACGCACACCGGAAGGTTTATGACACCAGCTAAGTGTCCTGCCTCTACACACTTGTGAAAGAGACCGATCATGATCTTAGAATAGTACCAAGTGGAGACGAGCCACCCCGATACCAGATTATAAAGAAACGACCGGACGAAGTCCGAGTACATTCCTAACTAACAGTGCTAACCACACAGATACAACACAATCACAGTTACATAATAAATCCACATAAAAGCCCGAAAGGCGATCACAGATAATAGCGCTGTTCTAACATATATACAACCTATTATATGATTTTCAAAATAGTTTATAAATCACTTCCAGAAGAACACAGTAATAATCGTTACAAATTAATTAATCAATTGAAATAACTGATAATCAATGTAAATATGGAAACGATAAGCAAGAGCGAACCGCCACTTGCCTTAATCCGCATAATAGAAACAAGCCTAACGACAACGACGGGATTCCGGGCTCGACACGGGTATAGCTCAGACAGCACAACGACCTTCGAGTCGACCCATAAAAGGAACCCTAAGTTAGATCCGACATAACCACAATACGAATCTAAAACGACGAAAGAAAATGAAAGGAACGACGCCACAACGACGACCACCAAAGCCAAAAGCCAAAAGCCAAAGAGGCATTCTGGGCTCTGGCAGCGGTCACTGTTCTTGGCGGCGGTCACCGTAGTTCATCACGGCGGGCGCCGTGAAGAAAGCGGCGGTCGCCGTGAAGAACGCGGTGGTCGCCGTGAAGAACGCGGCGGTCGCCATGAAGAACGCGGCGGTCGCCGTGAAGAACTCAGACGACAGAAGCGGCGAGAAAACTCACCCAAAACACGAGCGACTCGGCCTCCTTCGACTTGCTTTGGTTTCTAACCTCCAAGGCTACCAAAAGCTTCACAAAGGCACTCAGGAAACACCACCAAACGACACCGGCGAAAGCTCCAGAATTCCGGCGAGGCACAATTCCGGTGAGGCAAGAATTTGGGAGAGCTTGGGCTGTGGATTGAGCTCCAAAACCCCTCCCAAACACCTCCTTTTATAGCCAAATGCCAGGAAACACCATCATTGCCCTACGAAGAGCTACTCCGGCGCTGCCAGAGCCACGCCGACGACCTCCGGGCAAGGACCTCCAGACAACGATGACGGCGGGCGCCGCCATAAATGCGGCGGGCGCCGCAATAGGCCTGGTGTCCCCAGCTTGGAGAAGACACAACTGCTCCTCGAGCATTGCGACGGCGGGCGCCGCCACTTCACGGCGGGCGCCGCCCTTGGCTTTGCCGCCTCCTCAGCTCTTAGAAGAAAACGATATTAACCCGGGATAAAGATATCGTACGCGAACGAGTATTAAAATCCAAAGCACGTCGTCTGTATATTATTTCACTGAGAAAAATATTACAGATACAGAGCACATTACAGAATGTCTCCAACTTTCTGAATTAAATCCGACGTACATAACGGGTACTCGGGAAAAATCCCAGAACTCCAGAAATAGCTTACAAAAATACGGGGTATCACATCTCCTCCCCCTTAAAAGAAGTTTTGACCCCAAAACTTAGGTCGAGAATAACTCGGGAAAACGCCTGAGCATATCTGACTCGGTTTCCCACGTTTCCCAAGTAACTTCCTCCGATCCAGACTTGGACCACTGAATCCGTACCAACGGTACGATCTTGCTATGCAGCTGCTTCTCACGATGCTCCAAAATGCTCACCGGCATCTCTTCATAGGTACCATTCGTCTGAATGTCGATGTCCTCGTAGCTCAGCACATGAGACTCATCTGGTACGTACTTCCTGAGCAAAGAGACGTGGAACACATTATGCACTGGGTGAGCCGATGGCGGCAACGCCAAGCGGTACGCTAGAGATCCTACTCTATCCAGAATCTCGAATGGTCCCACGTAGCGAGGGTTAAGCTTCCCACACTTACCAAACCTGAAAACTCCATTCGAGGGCGACACCTTGACAAACACCTTGTCACCGACCTCGAACTCGACATTCCTACGCTTCTTGTCTGCATACGACTTTTGTCGACTCTGAGCGGTCAACATCCTTTGTCGAATCAAGGCAATGTCAGAAGCTGTCCTCTCGACTAACTCTGGCCCAAGCAGAATCTTGTCGGCGTTATCATCCCAACAAATCGGAGATCTGCATCTGCGACCATACAAAGCTTCGAACGGAGCCATCTTGATTGTAGCATGCCAGCTATTGTTGTACGTGAACTCAATCAGACTCAAGCTGTCCTCCCAGCTAGTCGGACGATCGAGTACACAAGCTCTAAGCATATCCTCCAGAGTCTGGATGGTCCTTTCAGACTGGCCATCTGTCTGAGGATAAAACACTGTGCTGAACCTTAACTCGGTCCCCATAGCCTTATGAAGTTCTTTCCATAACCTTGACATGAAACGGCCATCTCGATCCGATACGATTGTTTTAGGGATACCATGTAAACGGACAATCTCTTTCTGGTAGACCTCTGCTAACTTCTGGGCTTCCCAAGTGGTCTTAATGGCTAGAAAATGAGCACTATTTGTAAGCCGATCCACAATTACCCAGATAGCATCTCTCTGACTTCGAGTCTTCGGTAGCCCCATGACGAAGTCCATGGCAATGTCCTTCCATTTCCATTCTGGCACTGGGAGAGGTAGCAACTCACCACCTGGCCTGCGGTGTTCGATCTTGACCTTCTGGCAAGTTAAGCACTTTGCCACAAAGTCTGCTACGTCCCACTTTATGTTTGGCCACCAAAACTTCTTCATGAGATCCTTGTACATATTGCTAGAGCCTGGATGCACAGAATATGCTGAGGAATGAGCTTCCCTCATCACCAACTGACGAAGGCCTTCTGCGTCTAGCACACACATCCGATCCTGAAACCAAAGTGATCCATCATCCTGAACCACAAAACTGGGAGCTTTCCTGTCCATCACTTCACTGCTTAACTTCACCAAGATGATGTCATCGACTTGCTTTTCTTTGATCTGATCCAGAAGTGTAGCCTAAATTTCCAACATACTCAGGAAACATCTACGCTGATCATACAGAACTTCAATGTCGCATGACTCTCGGTTCAGCTTGGTCTGAGCAGTAAGTAAAGCAACTACCCTCTCGTGCGTTGTCTTCCGGCTCAATGCATTAGCTACCACATTAGCCTTGCCCGGATGATACAGCAACTCCATTTCGTAGTCCTTGAGCAACTCTAGCCAGCGGCGTTGTCTCATATTTAGCTCCTTTTGAGTAAATATATACTTGGGACTTTTGTGGTCAGTGAAGACTTGGCATCTTATACCGTAGAGGTAATGCCTCCAAATCTTCAGCGCAAAGACAACCGCTGCTAGCTCAAGATCATGTGTCAGATAGTTTTCTTCGTATGTCTTGAGTTGCCTGGATGCATAAGCAATGACTCTACCCCTCTGCATCAAAACACAACCAAGACCACACTTTGAAGCATCACTATAGACCACATAATCGTCGTTCTCCTCTGGGAGTGCTAACACGGGTGCCGAGGTCAGTCGTTGCTTCAACTGCTGGAAACTGGCCTCGCACTTGTCATTCCAGACAAACTTCTTGTGGACCTTGCGGAGTAGATTGGTCATAGGTAGAGCTATCTTTGAAAATCCTTCTACGAACCTTCTGTAATACCCGGCAAGTCCAAGAAAACTGCATACTTCTTTCACATTCTGGGGCTGCTTCCAATTAGCCACCGCTTCAATCTTTTGGGGATCAACTATAACCCCATTTTCATTGATCACGTGGCATAAGAAAGCCACTCCCTTTATCCAGAATTCACATTTAGACAATTTAGCAAAAAGCTGATGTTGTCTAAGGATTGACAAGGCAATCCGTAGATGTTCCTCGTGGACTTCTTCACTCGGAGAGTAGATCAGAATGTCGTCTATAAAGACCACTACGAACTTGTCCAAGTACTGGTGAAAACATCGATTCATCAAATCCATAAAGACAGCTGGAGCATTTGTAAGCCCAAAAGGCATCACTACGAACTCGTAATGACCATATCTGGTCCTAAACGCAGTTCTAGGAATGTCCTGCTCACGAATTCTGAGTTGATGATATCCAGATCTCAGATCGATCTTGGAGAAAACCTTTGCTCCCTACAACTGGTCCAACAGGTCGTCAATCCTCGACAATGGGTATTTGTTCTTGATCGTCACTTTGTTCAACTCTAGATAGTTGATACAAAGTCAGAACGATCCGTCCTTCTTTTTGACGAACAATACCGGAGCACCCCACGACGATGCACTCGGCCTGACATAACCTTTGTCAAGAAGATCTTCAAGTTGATTCTTCAATTCTTGCATCTCAGCTGGAGCCATCCGAGACGGTGATTTGGAAATCGGCGCCGTACCAGGCTCAAGATCAATTGAAAACTCTACGTCACGGTTTGGGGGTAATCCAGGAATTTCTTCCGGAAAGACATCCGAAAACTCCCTAACCACAGGAATATCAATAACCTCATGTCCATCCTTCGCGGGCGAATCCAAGTAGCAAAGGTACCCGACACATCCTTGTCGTAGTAGCTTAAACGCAGCCATCGCATTGATCAGCTTGCCGTTATCAGCGTCATTCCGACCTTTGAACTTGCACACGAACTGGCCCCCAGATGACACCATCACCGTTCTTGAACTGAAGTCGATCACCGCCTTGTGACGCGTCAGCCAATCCATACCGAGAATAATGTCGTATGGAGCCATGGCTATACAGATCAGATCTGCCTCAAACTCCTTACCCTGAATGGTAATTGGAAAGTCGGACAGATGTTTGGTTCCCACCAAACGTTCTCCATTAGGAAGACTAACGACGAAAGGGTCGCACGAATCCTTGCACACTAAGTCTAACTTGCTAACACAGCTATCCGAAATAAAGGAATGCGTAGCACCAGAATCAAATAGAATGCACACTGAAGTAGAGTGAAGGTATAAAGTACCTTGAGCAATTGGAGCATTGGGTCCATCTTCTTCACGCATCTCGTACAAGTGTTGCCCCTGACTTCCGGAAACAGCTGGGGCCTTTCCCCTGTTCTGAGCAGTCGTCTGAACTGACGGGCTAGGAGTCTCGGCAGGCTTGAACCTAGGTCGGTTGCTCTGATGAACTAACCCTTGTTGCGACTCTACTCCCTTCTGCTTCCCCTGCTTGTAGAACTTCTACAGATTACCATCACGTCCATACCCAAAGCACGATCTCTTCTCCTTCTGACACTCATTGCTCTTGTGCCCAACAACACCACAGTTATAACACTGAACTGAACTTCTGCTCTGACTGGACTGCTGCATTGACCCTCCATGAGTCATGTCCGTCTTTGCTCGGCCAGACTTGGCAAAGCTAGACGGTGGCGCAAGTCGCTTGAATCCACCACCCTGATTCTGATTCTGATTCTGCATCGACCTCTGTCGGATGCGTCTCTTTGTTGACTCCTCCAGAGTCACTTCCAGCTTGTAGGCAACATCCACATACTGCTCCAGAGTAGAGCATGTGTGGTGTACCATCAACGGCTTGATATCTGGACTCATCCACTCGTGGAAGTACCAGATCTTTTGTGCCTCGCTGGTTATCTCAGTTGGGGCGTACTGCAGAAGATGATTGAACTTGGTTGCCAGCTCAGCTACCTTCAATCCATCGGTCTTGGGGTACAGAAACTCCTTGTGTTTATCCTCTCTCATAGCACGAGAGAAGAAACGGTCGATCATTTTGGTCTTAAACATCGACCATGTCAATACAGGGCTATCAGCTAGGCCTGTACCCTCCCACCATTCACTAGCATCCTCTTTCAGCTGCAGAGAAGCTATGTGGACCTTTTCAGCCTCAGTACAATCCACATTACGGAACAACCATTCCATGTGAGAGAACCAATGGGTCACCTTGACTGGCTCCCCTTTTTCGTTGTAGCTGTCAGGCCTCATAGAACTGATGGTCTTCAGAGCACGACCATAGTTGTCCCTAGTCCTGACTGCATTCTCTTGGATATCATGGTTTCTTGGCTCCTCAAATCTAGGAACCGGTGGGGGAATCGGCGCACCTTGTGCCTGAGGCACATTTGGTCGCATAGCATCAGGGATAGATTGCATGACAATTCCTCGAATTGTCTCCACTGCTGCAGCATCAAACACCACTGGTGCATTACTCTGATCCTGATCATTGTCCCTGGATTGATTATGGGATTCAGATACACGCTCACCTTGGCCAACATCTCTTATGATTGGTCTGGGACCCTGACTAGTCCCAACACCAGCTCGAACCGTGTTCCTTGTGTTCACCATCTGTTTACCGATCAAATTCCAAGTTATTTATACATTAATATCATTCAAACATGCTTAATGTAGTAAAATTACTCAGAATAGATCAACTAGGTATTTTATAGATGAACTGGAACTGTTACACAAGCTACACATAAGTCTATCATCCGAGCGTTAGGACAAAAATTGCTCGAAGATAAAAGTGTTTCACAGAGTACTTGCCACAATACTGAAATATTACACAAAGTACATACTGAAATACTAAGAAAGGAAACTACTACGACATGCAACGCCAATCCTCATCAAGGCGTTCCAAAATGTCTCCTATAAGACTGGCTACTCGTGCAAGGTCTCTTCGGACTAGGCTCACCATCGAGCTCTGGCGATGGGTTTCGCACCCTGCTCGGTCCTGGGTCACATGGCTCTGGTGACTCAGACCCAATCTCAGTCGTGGAAAATAAAGGATCGTCCATAAGAGATCCTCCTATTCCAGCCCTCCTCTGAGCGCTAGCGATCGCCTGATCCATCTGCTACTGCTACTCCATATGAGAGCTCATTTCGCTCTGGCGAAGGGTCTCTCTCAACTCAGCCTCTAATCTCCTCTTAATACCGTGCTCAGTGTACAGTGCCTCCCAATCAGCATCAGTCGTGAGTGCATAAGCCGACACTGGTGATAGTTCTGGACTGGGGGGAATAAACTGCACCCCCGGCTCTTGACTGTCCACTAGCAAGTGCCTCAATTTGTCTGGCTCCTGGCTCTGCTCTTCCAGGTCCATCTCGGGGTCCTCCTCAGGATCATCTTCGATGGGATCCTCATCCTCGGGATCAATCTCGATCATATCCTTGTCCTCGACAGGATCTATCTCTATCTGGTAATCGTCATCGTAATGCCCTAAGGCGTATCTAGATGACTCACCCACTTCCTGCACTGCTTCCTCCCTGAGTGGCTCTACAGGTGCAGCTACAGTGAGCACTACATCCCTAGGCGTAAGGACAATAGACTCGAGAATCCCATACTTGATGTCTTCGGGCGGGCTACTCGGGCCTCCAACCTCGAAACATCGCTGAGGGATCGGAAAATCTAGCCTGCCTGGAGACGGCGGGTCCGTCTTGGCGTCCTCCGACCCCCTATCAAGAGAAAAACACGCACCCATTCTACAGGATAACGAGGAAGGAGTTAGTCTTTCTAGACATAGAAGCAAGCTTACTACATCAGACTATATAGAAGACACGACTATGAACGGTGTTTTGAAATTCTTTTCACTTTGAAAATTCAGAGCCCTTTAAAAGCATTTTCAAAAACGGATAAATGATATAAAAATCCCAAACCTATTTTAAAACCTTTGGCTCTGATACCACAACTGTAACACCCCCAAAACTTAACCCTTTTGGAAAGGTATTACCGCCAGTGACCCTAGTGTTCCTTACCGAGATCACCCAAGGCTTTACCATTTAAATACAATTTATGAAATACAAATGATACATAATGATCAAAGCATTCAATTCCAAAACATAACATTGTCAAAGAAACATGAGTTACGGGATTACAACCCAATCCCGAATAGGCTAACACAGAGTTTAAACCAAATACAGCGGAAGTCTTATAAAGTAGGGTACATCGGAAGTCTTACAAAAGCACATTACAACCAAAGTCATTGTCCAAAAGATCTCAACCTGATTAATGAAATAACTTAAACATTCGAAAACCACCGTTGACTCCATAGTCCTTCTATTCTTCTGAGCTACTTTCTATCTGATGTGCCGAATCGAACGGATGACACCAGCCCACATGCAGAGAACAAAGTTCGTGGGTTAGTCTACTTGAATAGACTAGCAAGGGTACAAAGCAGAAGGTTCGATGTAGTTGTATTAGGTTCGCCTTATCGTTTCTCGAATGATAACCGATAACGATAATCAACCTTCATACTTCTACGGAATAATAACAAGAGGTATGCACAAGAGAAGACTCTGGAAGACTGAATCTTCACAGAAATCGACTCGAAAAGAAGACTCCAACGGAAATGAGTCTTTAAGGAAATATGACAAATCTGGAATGTTTACAGAATCATACAACAATGATTTAAAAGTTGACTGAGATGCTTCGGTTCACGATCAACCTCATCGCATACAGCGAATCCAGATTGGAAAGAGAACGTACTATGATCAAAGTCGAGACGAGTTTTCCTAGCTGCACTATAACTTAGCTGCACTACTCGCCGAAGGTTTATTAATTATGTGCGTCGAGTAGCACTTATCTGATTTATATTACAAACCACACATCACATTATTAGACTTTTACATGTGTACCCCACCATTGGAACGACACATCTTAGTATACGTTTCATCAAGAGTGACGCACACCGGAAGGTTTGTGACACCAGCTAAGTGTCCTGCCTCTACACACTTGTAAAAGAGACCGATCATGATCTTAGAATAGTACCAGGTGGAGACGAGCCACCCCGATACCAGATTATAAAGAAACGACTGGACGAAGTCCGAGTACATTCCTAACTAATAGTGCTAACCACACAGATACAATACAATCACAGTTACATAATAAATCCACATAAAGGCCCGAAAGGCGATTACAGATAATAACGCTGTTCTAACAGATATACAACCTATTATATGATTTTCAAAACAGTTTATAAATCACTTCCAGAAGAACACAGTAATAATCGTTCCAAATTAATTAATCAATTGAAATAACTGATAATCAATGTAAATATGGAAACGATGAGCAAGAGCGAACTGCCACTTGCCTTAATCCGCAAAATAGAAACAAGCCTAACGACAACGACGGGATTCCGGGCTCGACACAGGTATAGCTCCGACAGAACAACGACCTTCGAGTCGACCCATAAAGGAAACCCTAAGTTAGATCCGACATAACCACAGTACAAATCTAAAACGATGAAAGAAAACGAAAGGAACGACGCCACAATGACGACCACCAAAGCCAAAAGCCAAAGAGGCATTCTGGGCTCTGGCGGCGATCGCTGTTCTTGGCGGTGGTCGCCGCAGTTCATCACGGCGGGCGCCGTGAAGAACGTGGCGGTCGCCGTGAAGAACGCGGCAGTCGCCGTGAAGAACTCAGACGAGAGAAGCGGCGAGAAAACTCACCTAAAACACGAGCGACTCGGCCTCCTTCGACTTGCTTTGGTTTCTAACCTCCAAGGCTACCAAAAGCTTCACAAAGGCACTCAGGAAACACCACCAAACGACACCGGCAAAGCTCCAGAATTCCGAAGAGGCACAACTCCGGTGAGGCAAGAATTTGGGAGAGCTTGGGCTGTGGATTGAGCTCCAAAACCCCTCCCAAACACCTCCTTTTACAGCCAAATGCCAGGAAACACCATCATTGCCCTATGAAGAGCTACTCCGGCGCTGCCAGAGCCACGCCGACGACCTCCGGGCAAGGACCTCCGGACAACGACGACGGCGGGCGCCGCCATAAATGCGGCGGGCGCCGCAATAGGCCTGGCGTCCTCAGCTAGGAGAAGACCCAGCCTGCTCCTCGAGCATTGCGACGGCGGGCGCCGCCACTTCACGGCGGGCGCCGCCCTTGGCTTTGCCGCCTCCTCAGCTCTTAGAAGAAAATGATATTAACCCGGGATAAAATTATCGTACGCGAACGAGTATTAAAATCCAAAGCACGTCGTCTATATATTATTTCACTGAGAAAAATATTACAGATACAGAGCACATTATAGAATGTCTCCAATTTTCTGAATTAAATCCGACGTACATAACGGGTACTCGGGAAAAATCCCGGAACTCCAGAAATAGCTTACAAAAATACGGGGTATCACATAGATTTCCGCATTTCCGTCAGGAGCCGCAATATGACCCATACTCCTACGCATACACTCTAGGGTGGAGAGATCACCTTAATTCGAGTTATGGGAACCAGCACTACCCTCTATATGGTCATGACTACCAGGAGTTCTACCCGGGGCCATAGTCGTTCTATCAGCAGGGCACTCCACAGCAGTACATTCCAGCCTACGAGCATAGACCATCGGTGACCAATCCAAGTTCCTTCGATCTGCTTACGCAAAGCATCCAAAACCTAGAGAATCAGACTAGGCAAACGGATCAAGCAATAAGCAGATTGAAGGCCATGGCGTCGTCCAGTAACCAGAACTTGGAGAGTTAGATGGAGAATATGGTTCAAGCGGTGAGCAGAACGGACGCCATGATAACAACGCTATCTCACCCAGTAGTGCGCCAGGAGGAGAATGCCTTTTCGATGGCTATACGAAGGATTGAGGAATTGCTTGTCACCCCCTTAGTTGAAAGGGAACAACAAATTTGTGAGATGGGTGCAGAGCACAGCGAGATGTCTGCGAAAGAGAACCCGAGACCGCGGGAGGTGTACCTCAACCACGGTCCAACCACTAAGGAGATGGGCATTCCAAACGATATTTTGGATCGCGGGGTGCTTTATGAAGAAGCTTATTTTCTGGAACTGGAGGAAATCGACGCTATTCCGCGACCGCAGATGGATTCCCGCGATCGCGAGATAATCTGCCACGAGGAGGAGCAGGTCGAGAGTTTTCCGCGACCACGGATGGAATTCCGCTATCACGGAAAATCCGCTGAAGACAAAGCACTGTTTGAGAATATTCCGTGACCGCAGACACCAAACCGCGATTGCGGAAATGACCCTGCGACGCCCGTTCCTCTCGAAAACGCCCCGGCAGCCCTCGACCCTCTCCCGACTGCCTATGATGAAAATGTGCGTCCCAACTCCTCTCCACTTGTTTTGCTGCACCCCGTCACACCCTTCCCTGAGGCATTACAAGATACTCGAAGGCTGAAGAACAACAAAGAACTCTATGACACCTTCAATATCTGTGAAGCAACCATCCCTTTGGTCAAACTGGCACACAACAACCCTCGCTGTACAAAATTTTTAAGGACACTGCGCAAGATCAAGAAGAAGCCGAATGAGAGGCATAAGAAGGAGCTCGGGATTCAAACGGCGAATTTCTCCACGTTGGACACGGGGCAGGACAAACATGCAGCCCCTGAGATATTGGGTAGGCCATTTTTGAAGATGGCAAGTGCAATCATTAATGTGAACAGCGGTCTACCAACCATGAAGTGCGGGAGAATCAGGGAGAGGCTCAACATAGAGCACATAAAGAGGCATCCACCTGATATTGATCTCAGGAGTTCAGTTGCTGTGAGCAACCCGAGTTGATGTGGAAGAGCAGTATGTCGAGCCACGACAATAACTAAGGCGCTGCTCGGGAGGCAACCCGACGTATGTATTTCTTTCCAGCCTTGCTTTTCCTTGTTTTTTTTAGTTATTAGTGTGTTATTTTGTTTTTGTTTTTGTTTTTTTCAAACTAACCTGCAGGGAGGAGGCCCAAACCATATTGAAGATGGTGTTACCTACACCATTGTAAGTCCTCCTATTACCCTGTTCAAGAAAAAAATATAATAAAAAAAAGTTCTACCGAAGGCTAGTTGTCCGAGTTACCCATGGAGAGAAGGTGCGCATCATGTTGCCAAGGAGGAGACACTCGCCCCACATTTGTATTTGACAACGATGATGGCCCTACAGTCGACAACTGAGGAGGAGGAACACCAAGGCTCACACCACGATTACATCTGGGCCTATTTTTTTGTGTTCGTTAAAGGCCATGCAACCCCTTTCCCTTGATTTACCACTTCTCACCACAGTGATTCCTTTTGGTTGCATGGTAGGAGTTGATTGAGTTGAAGGCCATGCAGCCCTAATTTCCTTGATGACCACTACACATTACAGTGGTTCCCTTTGGTTGCACGGTAGAGATGAGTTGAATACCGCCTCAACACCAGAGACCTGAGCTTATATGGTTTATCGCCAGTAACAACGTTCTTGTCCAAGCCAACTCGGCGACGGTTGTGAGTACCTTTCCGCTTCTCCCTATGCTTCATTCTTTTTTTCTTTCATTACATTGAAGACAATGCAATGTTTAAGCATGGGGGAGTGTTCTATACTTGCCGGTCGTTTGAGGATAAAAGAAAAAATAAAGAAAAAGAAAAAGCCAAATATTTGAAAAAAAGACAAAAATATAAATCCTGGGATAAGTCAAAAACCCGAAAGGGTGGCTTAGGTAATAAGCATGTGGCTTGGACCAGCATTAGGCTGGGGTAATATGAGGTCAAGAGTGATGTGAGATATATTGTGAGCCCATCTATTGAAAAATGAAATGAGTGGCTTGGTGAAAACCCGAAAGGGCACATTGGCAAAATGAGTGAAAAGAAGAAGAGTGATTTTTAGGAATCATCATTTTACCTGGCGTAGTGACATAAGAAGAGGTGATATAAGGAGAATTTGGGTAGGTCACTCTGGGAGGCATAAGAAGATAGATGGAGGTTAGGATTAGATTTTTATTCACTCTATGGTGTTCGGGATAAGCTTGGGGGAAGTACTCTGCTTCCGTTTTAGCTTAGTTGTGTGTGGTGTTGATTGGTGTTGTGTTGTATGTTGTGTTGTGCATATTGTATTGGTGTCTTGGAGTTCATTGTTAGGTGCAGTTCTTAGAGGAGATGATTTTTCTATGCTTCCTGAGACCTTGGGGATTGATTGGAGGAGTAGGCTTCTTTTAGCTTACTCGAGGACGAGCAACGTTTAAGCATGGGGGAGTTTGATCAGCTCTACTTTGTAGTTCTTATCTAGGAGTTGTTACCGGTGTTTAGGGTGCCATTTGTAGGGATTTAGAGTACAACGGTGGAGTATGTAGTTGGAGAGATGAAGTATGGATATGGTGGTTTGGAGAAGATAATTGAAGACATTCAGAAGACGAGGAGAAACCACCTGATGAGACCAAGGAAATAGAAGGGAGAATCCACACAAAGAAAGAGAAGAAGGTCTGCCGTGACCAACCGCGACCAAGGGCGAAGACACAAGTAGCCGCGGTGAGAGGCGAAGCGCGAAGCAACGAAGGTCACGGCCGCGACCGCAGAATTTCCACCGTGCCTGCGGAATATTCGGAGCTGTGCAAAGTCGAGAGCAAACCTCTATTTTCCGCGACCGCGGAATTGGTGCCGCGACCGCGGAATGACACGGGAGCGAGCCCGCTGAGATTTCCGAAGTTTTTGTTATTTTTCCTTTTTCGATTATTTTCGTTTATTTTATTTCGAACTTTATTCTATTATTTCCTTTTAGATGAGGTTTGTGATCTTGGGATTTAGGTTAAGTCTATTTAACCTAAATTCCATAGCCTCCATTCATTCATCATCGACATTCAGCATCGAATTTCTTACCATTGAGTATTATTTTTCCTTTGAACTATGAAGAACTAAGCACTTTTGCTTAGTCCGACGATTGAAGTCTCCGTTTGAATAATGGTTGTGAGATTCTAATTCTATTTCTTTTCCTTTGAATGTATTGATTCTCTTGTGCTTCATCTCATTGATTATTATTGATTTCGCTTGTTGGACGCAACTAGTTGTTATTGGTAATTGTCTATTGCTAGGGTTTGGTAATTACTGTTTGAGTTACCTAATTCATGTGTAGCAACTGCAATATTCTAAGAACTGTTTGGGACTAGTTTATTGTAGGGAGAATTAATTGCATGCAATAACATGACTGTTTGTTACTCTTGCATGTATCTATCGAAATTCTTGTGCTCATTGCTGCTATTGAATTGACGCATGAGGTTTTCATAGTTATTTAATAGTTAGTATTCTCAGGGTCTGTTTGTCCTGTTTATAACTTACCAAAATTAATAGGAACATTCATAGGAAGGAATTAGAGAGAATCTAGGATCAACCAATCAAATGAATGGTGAATATTTGTTTGACTAAGTGTTTTTCCCTATTTGATTTCAAACTCTTTGCTTTTGTTTCCCTTGTTTACTTGTTTGACAACCAATCAACCAAAACCCCCCTTGTTACCTTTGACATACAATTGTTCACTTAGAAAGATTACTTCCTCCCTGTGGGATTCGACCCTTGCTTGCCTTTGCTACTTGTTCAGGTTTGTTTAGGATTATTTTGTTTAGGCTCCTGGACAACGCCTATCAAAAAACTTCCGATAGCTTCTGGGTTCCCATGTTGACTTGATAGCCACGAAGTGAGCACTCTTCGTGAGCCTGTCAATAATCACCCATATAGCATCCTTCTAATTCTAAGTCTTTGGCAACCCCGTGATAAAGTCCATAACAATATCCTCTCACTTCCACTCTGGCACTGGGAGATGTAGCAATTCACCACCTGGTCTACGGTGTTCTATCTTGACCTTCTGACAAGTCAAGCATTTCGCCACAAATTCTGCTACATCCCACTTCATATTAGGCCACCAGAATTTCTTTCCGAGGTCTTTGTACATCTTACTGGAGCCTGGATGTATAGAATAAGCTGACGAATGGGCCTCCTTCATCACCAACTGGCGAAGGCCGTCCATGTCAGGCACACAAATCCGGTCCTGAAACCAGAGTGATCCATCCTCCTGAACCACGAATCCGGGAGCTTTCCCGTCCATCACTTCACTGCTTAACTTCACCAAGACCACATCATCAATCTGCCTTTTTTTGATCTGGTCTAGTAGTGTAGCCTGAACCTCCAACATACTCAGGCATCCTCGACGCTGATCGTACAAGACGTCAATCTCGCACAATCCTTGGCTTAGCTTGGTCTGAGCAGTGAGTAGAGCTACTACAGTCTCGTGCGGCGTCTTCCGGCTCAATGCATCGGCTACCACGTTACCCTTGCCCGGATGATACAGCAACTCGATGTCGTAGTCTTTGAGTAGCTCTAACCAGCGACGTTGTCTCATATTCAACTCCTTCTGAGTGAACACATACTTGAGACTCTTATGATCGGTGAAGACTTGGCACCTAACACCATAGAGATAGTGCCTCCAAATATTCAACGCGAAAACCACAACCGCTAACTCCAGATCATGCGTCGGATAGTTTGCCTAATAGGTTTTCAACTGTCGAGATGCGTACGCAATAACCTTCCCTTTTTGCATCAGTACACATCCTAACCCATGCTTTGAAGCGTCACTATAGACCACATAACCACCGGTTCCCTCCGATAGCGCCAAAACTGGTGCGGAGGTCAAGCACTTCTTCAACTTCTGAAAGCTTGTCTCACACTTGTCGTCCCAGATAAACTTCTTATGGACCTTGCGGAGCAAACCGGTCATGGGTAGAGCGATCTTAGAAAATCCCTCCACAAACCGTCTGTAGTATCCTGCAAGTCCCAAGAAACTACGCACCTCCTTCACATTCTGAGGCCGCTTCCAGTTGGCTACCGCTTTAATCTTCTGGGGAACGACCATAACTCCATCCTCGTTGATCACATGGACTAAGAAAGCCACTTAGACAACTTCGCATACAACTGATTTTGTCTAAGGACTGACAAGGTGATTCGAAGATGTTCCTCGTGAGCTTCCTCACTCGGGGAATAGCTCAGAATATCGTCGATGAAGACCACCACGAATTTATCCAGATATTGGTGGAAACATCAATGCATCAGATCCATGAAGACTGCCGGAGCATTAGTAAGCCCAAATGGCATGACTACGAACTCGTAGTGCCCATACCTCGTCCAAAAAGCAGTCCTCGGAATATCTTCCTCACGAATCCTGAGCTGATGGTAACTAGATCTCAGATCGATCTTGGAAAATACTTTTGCTCCCTGCAGTTGATCCAACAGATCATCAATCCTAGGCAACAGATACTTATTCTTGATCGTGACCTTGTTCAACACACGATAGTCGATACAAAGTCGAAACGAACCATCCTTCTTCTTGACAAACAAGACCGGAGCGCCCCAAGGCGATGCACTCGGCCTTATGTATCCTTTCTCAAGAAGGTCCTCGAGTTGCTTCTTCAATTCTTGCATCTCAGGTGGAGCCATCCGATACGGTGCCTTAAAAATTAGCGCGGTACCCGGCTCGAGATCAATGGTGATCTCCACGTCACAATTCGGGGGTAACCCGGGAATCTCCACCGGAAAGACATCCGGAAACTCGTAGATGACGGGATCATCAAGAACTGAAGTCTCATCTCTCTTGGGCTTATCTAGATAGCACATGTACCCGACACAACCTTGTCGAAGTAGCTTACCCACAGCCATCGCATTAATGAGCTTGCCGTTATTAGCGTCATTATGACCCTTAAACTTGCATACAAACTGGCCCCCAGATGACACTGTCACAGTCCTTGAGCTAAAATCGATTACCGCTCCATGACGCGTCAGCCAATCCATCCCGAGAATAATGTCGTATGGATCCATGGCTATACAGATCAAATCTGCTTCGAACTTCCTACCCTGAATGATAATTGAAAATTCTGACAAACGCTTGGTTCCTACCAACTGCTCATAATTGGGAAGTCCTCCGAAATGAAAGAATATGTAGCACCCGAATCAAACAATATACACACGGAAGTAGAATGAAGGTATATAGTACCTTGAGCAATCGGAGCATTAGGTCTGTCAGCCTCACGCATCTCGTAGAGTCGCTGACCTTGACCTCCTAAAGCAGTTGGGGCTTTCCCCTTGTTCTGAGCCGTTGTCTGCGTCGAAGGACTAGGAGCCTCCATTGGTTTGAATCGGGGTCGGTTGTTATGACTAATAGACCCTTGATGTGACTCAGCTTCTTTCTGTCTCCTTTGCGGACAAAACATCTGCAAGTGCCCTTCCTTCCCACAGGCAAAACACGTCCTCTTATCCTTCGGACATTCATTGCTCTTGTACCCCAGCGTGCCACAATTGTAACACAGGATCGGGTTCTTGCTCTGACCCGGGCGTTGCATAGACCCTCCCTGAGTAACCTCCGTTCTAGCCCGGCCAGACTTGGCAAAGTTTGACGGTGGCGCGGGTCGCTTGAACTCACTTGCCTGAGGCTGGCTCTGCGCCGGTCTCTGGCGATTGCGCTTTCTCGTCGACTCCTCCAGAGTCACCTCCAACTTATAGGCAACATCCACGTACTGCTCCAAGGTAGAACATCTGTGGCGTACCATCAGTGGCTTGGTATCTGGATTCATCCACTCGTGGAAATACCAGATTTTCTGCTCCTCACTGGACACTTCCGGCCCAGTGTACTGCAATAGGTGATTGAACTTGGCCGCAAGCTAAGTCACTTTCAATCCATCCATCTTCGGATAGAGAAACTCCTTATGCTTCTCTTCCCTCATAGCACGGGAAAAGAAACGATCGGTCATCTTCGTCTTAAACATTTCCCAATTCAAACCGAGATGATCAGCTAGACCGGTGCTTTCCCACCATTCGCTAGCCACCTCCTTCTGTTGAAGGGAAGCAATGTGCACTTTCTCAGCTTTAGTGCACTCGACATTTTTGAATAACCTCTCCATGTGTGAGAACCAATATGCCACTTTGACTAGTTCTCCCTTTCCATCATAGCTGTCAGGCCTCAGCGCTCGACCATAGTTTCCTCTATTCCTGACGACATCTTCCTGAGGCACATGAACCACTGGCTCCTCAAATCCAGGAACCACCTGAGGAATTGGCACACCTTGTGCTTGTGGTGCGATTGGTCGCATAATGTCGGTGACCGCTTGCATAACGATCCCCCAAATAGCTTCAATAGCCGCGGCGTCAAATAGCACCTGAGGATTGGCCGGAACCTGGCCACTGCCTTCGGGGTTGTTGTGAGAAATCGACTCGTTCTCATCCCCTTGATTTACGGCACTCCTGAAAATGGAATAGATCAAACTGGTAAACTTTTCATTGATGATAGAACTGAAACTGAGTCTGATAAGCTACACATAGAAAAGCCCTCCCAAGCGAAAAGACAAAATTGCCAGAAGGCTACAACTATAACGAAACGAAATGAAATGACTAGAAAAAGAAACACTAAAGCTCAACACTGGCCTACATCATGGTGCCCTGAAAAGTTTCCTATACCCAGTGGCCATCATACATATCCTCTTCGTAATGGGTCTATCCTCAGGGTCTGGTGTTGGACTCCTCGACCTACTTGGGCCCAGAGCACACGGCTCATCTCTAGGCCTCGGTATCCTCAGTCTTTCTCTAGACACGGGAACACTTGGCCCTGCCCCGTCAGATCCTGGTGGGTAGCAAAACTCTTCAAGAAACCCTGGTTGAAAGTCTGCCTTGTTCACCTCGTACTGAGGGTTGAGTAGCAACTTTGCCTGATGGATGTACTCCTGGAGCTCGTGGACGTCCCCAAGCATTCGGGAGAGACCGAGTTCTGTCTCGTATGTCCTCTCCTCCATGTCATATAAGGCATTCAACCACTCCTCCAGGCTCTCCTCAAGCATTCGGGGCCTCGGCCTGGCCTGTTGAGTCGGGATCACCCTCGGTGTACCCATCGCCTCCCAAGACCTTGCCCTCATTTGAGCATGCTCGACCGCCTCATCCACCTGGCGACGCACCTCAGAGGAAGCCATCTCACTCTGATGAAGCACATGCCGTGAAGCAGGACTCACCATCGGCCTCCTCGGAGTAGGGATAATCTGCGGGTCCTCTGGTGCATCTAGCGGCCCACTTCTCCTCCTGACGGTACCCGAAATCCCAAGCGCCTCCCAAGCGGTAGGGGATAACGGTGTATAATCCTCCTCAGTCGGAAACACTGGACTCGGGAAAATGAACTGCATCCCCAGGTCCTCGCTGTCCTCCAGCAAGTGCTCCAAGTCGTAACCATGTTCCTCGAGGTCCTCCTCAGGGTCCTCCTCCTCCGGAACCTCCTATTCCGGGTATTCCTCTGGATCCTCCTCTAGATCCTCCTTGGGATCTTCTTCTACCTCGAAGTCATCGTCGTAGTACCCTCCAAGGTACTCCGACGGCTCCTCCTCTGGACACTAGCACTACCGACTCTGGAAGTACGGTCTTCACCTCCTCGGATGGACAACTTGGCTCCCCAACCTCAAAGCACAGAGGGGGAATCGGGAACTCAAGCCTGACTGGAGATGGCGGAACCACCTCGGCTTCCTTCTTGTTCCTAAGTTGTGAAACGAATGCGCCCATATCCTGCGAGGCGACGAGAAAAGAATTAGTCTTTCTAAATATAGAAGCGAACTTACTATATCAGACTAGAAAGAAGGCACGACTTGAATGGCAGAGATTTGAAAATGCACCTCTTATTCTAGTGCGATTTTATTCAAAATTTTCAACTTTTGGATTTAACCAACAACTTTTCACAATACGAGCGGGTAAACGGTTTATAAAACTTTTGTTTTAGGTAAAACGATTTCAAACCCAACCCGTTTTAAAAACTTTCGGCTCTGATACCAAATTTGTAACACCCCCAAATTTATCCTTGAAAGTACTACCGCCAATGACCTCAGATTACCCATCTGAAGTCACCCAAGGCTTAACCATTTTATAATAACCATAAAATAACACTAATCATATCAAATATCATAACATTTATTCAAACCAAAGTCACGGATTACATCTGTAAATCCCAAATACATCCAAAATACAGAATTGTTTCATTACAGCGGAAGTCTTTTAAATAATAAATATCATAATGGTCATGATCGGAGCAATCACACACCTAGGATCTTCAACCTTGGAAAACTCTTAAAATCTCTATTAGCCTTCAACGTCGTCTACTAGCCTTCACGAAAAGGAAGTTTACCTGATGTGCCGTATGAGACGAATGACACCATCCAACCATGCAAAGGAAAATAACCGGTTGGTTAGTCTAATGAAAGACTATGCAAGGGTACAATAGAAAGGTTCTAAGTAGTCGTATTAGGTTACACCTGTCGTTTCTCGAATAATAACCGATGACAACAGTGAACCTCAACACTTCTACGAGAATATACGAAACAATATGAACAAGAGAAGACTTCAAAAGATCGAGTCTTACGGGAACGTATGAAGAGAAGACTCCAAAAGATCGAGTCTTATCGAAAAGTATGACAAGTGTTTGGGAGCATTATAATTTCACACAAGCATTTAAAATGACTTGACCATTTGGGTCCACGACCAACCTCACCGCGCAATGTGAATTCAGATTTGGAAGGAGGACTTACTCTAATCGAAGTCCGGGCAGTTCCCACATTATACTCCTCGCCCGATGGTATATTAATTATGTGCATAATCGTACTTATCTTATTTAATTCCAAAAACGTATATTCACGTTACAACTTTTATCATATAAATATATCATCTCGATACAAGAGATATCTTGGGAGCATTTCTCGAATGTTTGGCACCAGCTGTGTGCACCACCTCTATACTCGGATAGGGGTAGGTCATGACCAGGAAAGGGTGTTAGGGCTTGGACATCCTACGCACCACGGTTATAAAGAAACAGCCAACACTCGCAATGAGATACATATCGTTCCTACGAATACTCGTTCTAACTATATATTAAGTTCACACATAAAATCCAAACCAATACCATCACGGTAATAACAGATATAATAGCGTTGTTTCTAGCAGTATATACAACCTATAATGATATCGCGTTTTAAATCACACATTTATAAAATCTGTTCCCAAACGAAAACAACACTTCATCCCAATTTAATTAACAATTAAAATAATTGATAAATAACAAAAACATGGAATGATAAGCAAGAGCGAACTGCCACTTGCCTTAATCGAGACTAACGTAGATTGTCGGGTTCCGGGTATTTGGGAACTGGAAACGGAATCTGGTTACGGGTTCCTATGACGACAACGAACCCACGATGAAACCCTAGGTTAGATTCGATACGAATAATAATACGAATCTAAAGAAACGAAAGGAACGAGGGTCCCATCCGTGACCGGCTCGTCCAAAGCCACGATCGCGCTTGCTAAGGCAAGCCGCGGTCGCGGTTTTTGGATTCCGCGGTCGCGGATTTCTGGGCACCATCCGCGGTCGCGGTGTTCATAGCCGCGATCGCGGATCCTTCCCAGACGCGACTCGGAAAGACGAAACGAGGCTCACCGGCGACGCGAGCGAGGACTGCTTGGCTGCGAACGATGCTCACCACCTTCCCAAGCTTCCAATGCACTAGGACAACCACCAAGGACTCCGGCGAGAGCTCCAGCGCGAGCAAGAATTTTGTCGAAGGAAAAACGAGGCAACAGAAAGCGAGAGGGAGATCGGAAATATGGATGAAGAATTCCACACGCAGAAGACTCCCTTATATAGGCCACCGAGGAGCTCAACCCCGAGAAGGCGAATCGCTCGGCCTCCCCTCGGCGAAACGGCGGAGCTCCAACCGACGTAACGCGAAGGAAAGACAAAGACGATGCTGAGTCAGTTTCCGCGATTGCGGAAGTTCTTCCGCGGTCGCGGAAATGCCGCATTTGCATCCGCTTGCCTTGGGAAAGGTTTTACTCGCGGATTCAACCCTTTAAATGAATACTCGTATTCATCAAAATATTCCAAGCCTCGATAATACATCGAATGTATATTATAACGCTCAAACGATTATTACAGAGATTATATGAGTTACAGAAATTCCGAATTTCGCCAAATACATCACAATTACAGAATGAGGGTTGGGAAATTACCCAAATACCCTTACTAAAATGAGGGGTATTATAATAATCCAAATCGTTAAATAATGAAACGAATGAAACTAAGAAATTACAAGAACAGACTTATCTCTTTTGGGCAAGAAGATTATTGAATCAAATATTTTCTTCGTTAATCGTCTAGATCTCGGACGTATAACTTGATGAGAAACTCATGCTTTGATCAATACTAGAGAGTACACCAGTGTTCTATTTAGCAAGAATGAATGCAACGTACTTTTTACATAACGAGTCTTTAGGGTATCTATATCAACAACTAATTAACCGAACCAAAAATCTAATAAAATCTGGGTTGACGTCGTGTGGGACGTTAGTCGTCCGTGATTCTCTTCACCGGCCTAACGTCTTGGATCCTCTTTGTTTTCTCCGCCCATATCATCAAAGTTTCTTTCCCTCGATCCACTGGGCCGACCTGATGGACTTCTGTGGAAATTATAGGCCCAACACAATCCATATCCTTTCACTTGATAGAAGGTGAATTGCTCAAAAAATATGTCACATGCCTACTACTACAATGCCTAGAAGGGAACCAAATACAACCCATCCTACAATCTCTACACGACTGTGAATGTAACAACCATACAGGAGGACGTAGCTTGTCTGTCAAAGCATTAAGAATAAGCTATTATTGGCCAACAATGAATCGCGACGCAACACATTACGTCAAGAAATGCAACACTTGTCAGTGACACACTCCAATTCCTCATCAACCGTTAGAACTGCTGCACCCGACACTATCCCCTTGGACATTTGTGCAATGGGGCATGGACATCATCAAAAAAATACCACCAACATCGGGACAATGCATGTTCTTTCTAGCTATGACGGATAATTTTTTAAAGTGGATCGAAGCTAAAGCATATCGAGAGGTAAAGAATAAGCATGTCGTAGCTAGCATTCATAAAGCATAGTATCTTGTGCAGATTCAGCGTGCCTTCAGAAATCGTATGCGACAATGGCTCCTAATTCATTAGCCATAGAACAAGATCTTTTTGCAAACAGTGGAACATCAGTTTAGTCCCGTCGACCCCACGTTTCCCGCAGTCCAATGGACAAGCAGAGTCATGCAATAAGATTATCATTAATAACCTCAAAAAGCAACTCGTAGGAGTAAAATGGAAGTTGGTCGACGAACAACCTCTCATACTATTGAAGATAGGACCACACCCAAGACAGCTACGGACAATCCCCTTTTCTCACTAGTGTACGAATCATAGGTTGTAATTCCAGCCAAAATCCTAGTCCTAACGGCCCGATATGGCATACAAACGGAAGATTAGAACATAATCGAGTTGTCATATAATCTTGACACCATCGATGAGCTTCGTGAAGGAATATGTGTCCTTTAATCAAGATGGCAATTACTAATGATAGAATAGAATTAATAATGGAGATTTATAATCCGGATATTTTAGGTAGTCAAGTGCTTTGCTAGAAGCCAACTATGACTTATGGGATAAATTAGATTTAGCCCGCCGCTATTATATCTATGTCCTATAAGGTCACACACATTAGAGTTATTGGGATAGATCAAAGCAACTCGAGGCCCATATTGGGACAAGGAAATTTCGACTATATGGTAATATTGGAAGAGTGGATTATTCATCAAGCAATAATAAAGTGTTATATATTTACTTAATGACATAAGGAAAGTTATATTTTGGAAAGATAAGATATTGTATCTACAATAAATATCTCTCTCTAATTAAAAGGAGATTTGTCTTATGATATGATATATGATAAGATAATAAATATATATATATATACATATATTATATATGTCTTCCAAAATATATAAAATATATGTCATCTTAACGTAAGAGACATGAAAATCAATTTGTGTGGCTTTTGATTTGAAGAACCGAAGCCACAAAATTAGTCTTGCTTGGCCGAGACTCCAACTGGGTGGGTGTTTCTAGTTTGTTCGTTCTAGCAAACGAAGGACATGCGTATCATTATTATTTTCTTGTACACGATCTGTGTATCGTTATGTATTTTTGTAATTTAATTTTCAAGTAATTAGATTAGATTTACATTATGTAATACAAGAGAAGATGATCCTATGAAGATTCCATGAAGGAGATCCAAAGGAGAATCAAGGATGGAGATCCAAGAGACAAGAAAAATCTATGAAGATTAGATCTTATGTGTTCTTTGGGGCCATACTAGGATCACATTTATTTATTGCATTTATTTTGCTTTAAATATCTATAAGTTTATGCTTGCTTATTTATTTATGCTATTTAGTTCAATAGTAAATAGACTTGTATGATAAACATAGTTCCCTTAAAACAAAATTGAGATTTTGCCTTTCCAAATCATAATCTATGATTCCCTTGGAATTTGATCAATATGTTTTGCCAAAGCAAGGTGTTCTTCTTTGACCTTGAGATAGTACGGGTAAATCTGTATAAGGGTTTTCAACCTTGATTTGGTTATACTCAACAAAAGACCGAAAGATAATGTTTTGGATTTTAAGCATGGAATAGATTTGACATAAGATGTAATCTATCAACCAAGAGTTATATATGTTATAACTAATTAAAGTTACTTACCTTGATCACATAGGATTTCGGGAAGTGTCAAAGTACGCCTAAAGTCTTATTTGAAATAGGATCTTGGAATCATTTTATTCAAAGTGAAAATATAAAAGAATAAAATGTGCATTAGCTTATTTATGTTTAAAGCATGTTAAATTTTTGTAAGCTCTTGCATGACAAGCATGATTTATATTTTGTATGTTATTTCTATTGTAGATATCATGTCTAGAAACGATAATTCAACAATCATCTACTTACGTTCGATTCTTGAGAAGACCAAAAGATAATGTTTTGGATTTTGAGGCATGAGATAGATTTGACATAAGATGTAATCTATCAACCAAGAGTTATAAATGTTATAACTAATAAAAGTTATTTACCTTGATCACATAGGATTTCGGGAAGTGTCAAAGTACGCCTAAAGTCTTATCTGAAATAGGATCTTGGAATCAATTTATAATGAGGAAAAATATAAATGAATAAATGTGCATTAGCTTATTTATGTTTAAAGCATGTTTAAATTTTTTAAGCTCTTGCATGACAAGCATGATTTTAATTTTGCATGCTATTTTTGTTCTAGATATCATGTCTAGAAACGATAGTTCATCAATCATCTACTTACGTTCGATTCTTGAGAAGAATAAGTTGAACAAAAACAACTTCCTCGATTGGGAAAGAAATCTGAGAATTGTTTTCATGTCTGAAAGAAGAGAGAATGAGCATACTAATATGAGAACTGTGGTAAAAGTACCATAAATTTACCTCGATTCGGAAATAAATTACCACGAACTAACGCGAGTCCGCGTTATTTCGTGGTAATTTTACATCATTGGTTTTTTTTACCACGGTTCAACAAACAATCGAGATAAATTTGTGGTACTTTTACCACAATTAAGTGTATGACCGGTGTATTTAAGAATACTAATTTACTACGACAGTCAACTAACCACAGTCCGTAAGAGAACCACCATAATTGTGTATTTTGTTTTACTACGGGTCGTATTATTTCGTGGTAATTATACATCATTGGTTTTTTTACCACGGTTCAACAAACAACTGAGGCAACTTTGTGGTACTTTTACCACAGTTAAGTGTATAACCGGTGTATTTAAGCACACAAATTTACTACGGCAGTCAACATACCACGGTCCGTAAGAGAACCACCATAATTGTGTAATGTGTTTTACTACGGCTCTGCGTTATTTCGTGGTAATTTTACATCATTGGTTTTTTTTACCACAGATCAACAAACAACCAAGGTAAATTTATTTTCCCCATTTATAAACCCTAAACACACTTTTTTGTTTGTCGCCCCTCTCGTTCGTCTTCTTCAATCTTCGTTGAGCAACTGGACAAATATTGTCGCCTCCCTCATTCAGATTATAGTCGGGTCAAAAGTTTGTATTGATGTGCAGTGGCCTCGGAGAAACCGTTTTGCGAGAAATCGGTAAGCGTATTTCACAACGTCTAGATATCTATGTATATACAGGTTGATTTTGCTTCTTTTGTTTTTTCTATTTTTTCATTGTATTTGTTGTTATCAATTGCTACTAGACTTGGCAATCGGGTCGGTCGGGCGGGTTCGGGTCTGAGTACTGTCGAGTTCTGGTTGTTTCGGGTCGGGTCATTTCGGGTCTAAAATTTACCGGGTCAAACCAGGTCGGGTTATTACGGGTTTATTGCCGGTTCGGGTCAACCAATGGGTCGAGTTATGCAATTTTTTCCTTCTTTTTTTGTTAATTTAATTTGCTTTAATTTACGAAATATTTATATTAAGTTTTTTTTCCGCATGGCTATCTATCGTTCAATTTTAATCCCGGTAAAAATAATGTTATCATAATGCCTTAACTCTTAATTTTAACATCTTAGTTCTATTTGATTAAAACTATCTTATAAATTTATACAGTTATACAACTTATACACTTATAACTACGCAATAGAACTTCGGCATAAGATTTAGGTTTGTAATAGCTTATATATATAATATATTCCAAGATTTCTTCTCCCAAACAAACACTTGAGCTATCTCATATTGGACAAGTGGGCAACCACATGCTTATTAATGATTACAACTTAACTGGTTGAGCTACCTTATATAGTCATATTACTCATATAGTGATATAGTCATATATATAATGAATTAATGATGATGCTGAATCAGTAAATCCTCTAGTATTCTTGTCGTCTTATTATTCCTGCATCAAACAAGGAACAAACAAACATGTAAAAAAAGTAGTGTTGAATCATGTTATACTATCACTCAGCTGAGTGCCTGGATCAATGCTTTCTAGATACCAGTTATTTCTAATGTTCTTCATATGTAGAGAATGTTCAAAAGTCAAAACACAACACCCTAAACAAAACCATAATCAAGCCATCATCCAACGACGTTTCAAGTTCGATAAAGTAGCAAATTAGTAACAAAATAACAACTTAGTCATAATTCAAAACACAACAAAATATCTAAAACAATTAAACAAGTCCTTAATAGTTATGTCAATCCTCCATCTCCACTGTTTCATCACCATTGTCAACGTGCAACATTGTAAATTGGACTTCTAATCCTTCTTCTAGATTCTCCTCCGGGCCTGGACAATTAAACTTCGAATTCAACTCAAATATATAACATTAAAATGTCATACCAAGGTGAAACAAAACAATAACTTACCTTCTTCGATATCCAATCCATAAAACCTATGATATCAAAATATAAGACTAGATACCCAAATTTGGAGCGGGTGATGATGCTGATGCTGATGGGGCTATGGATGCAGATTCAGATGCGGATCCTGATGCAGATGCGGATGCAGAACTTCCAGTCCGAAATGGCAACGGAGGTCGATCTCCTCTTTTGGATTTTCGAGTTGCAGAAATATCTTTTCGTGGCGGCATGTTCTACCCTAATAGAAAAAATAAGTTAATAACCTTAAATTTAGATTTTAATTAGCAGTAGAGTTCTAAGTTGATATAACTTTTGATTCAAAGTGAAAAAAAGAAGAGGATCCCTCTCCCTACGAAGACAAGAAATCTTACATTTCAGAACAAGATTTTGCAATAGAGTTCTTGAGGATTAGTATGTCGGCCCCATGCCCCCATAGCATTAGTAGTGACTTCAAAGGGGAGTCTTAAGAATCTTAACCAAAATATAACAAATTATTTGTAAATTGCCCCTCCCTAAGAATTTCCAATTGGATAAATATGTCCAAAGAAATTGCCATGAAGGATGACTACTGCTCACTCTTTCTCTCTATACTTGGTAGAGATGTTCAGTGTTCACTGGTATAAACCCGACCAGAATCAAAGTACTGGAGCAGGAATTTCAGAAAAAACAAGAAGCACAAACTAGAAAAGATCTATTCTGGTTCTGGGCCGAACTGAACCTCTTTCTATTCTATGTAAACTAAGACCAAACTGAAATATCCACAAGTTCAGTATTCTTGATTTGTTTTCAGGGGACAATACATCAAACTCGAAATCAAACCAAAACTTTTTAATCATTGCTGATGATGAATCACTAGTTACTGGATAAAATCTAAAAATGAACATTATGCAATTAAACCCAATTTTACTAGGATATAGTCAACTAAGTCAAGGCATTAGTTTAGGTATACAATCAAACTGAAATAAAAGGATGCACACAAAGTGAGGAAGATGACGAGAGGTATAAGAAAGATGAAGAAAAAGAATTGATCCAATGGGAAGATGACGAGATGAAGGAGAGAATTGAGAATCAAAGTACCTACTACCTAGGCGAGGCGACTGGCGAGGTTGGAGGAGATCAGCAGATTGGACGAGGCAAGGTGCCGCCGCCGGCGAGGCGAGCCAAGGAGCTGTGCAACCTGCGTTGAACTTGTGAAAGAATGGAGGCAAGCCGCCGGCGAGGCGAGGTTGGAGGAGTGAGGTCCCAGGAGAGCTGCGGATAGCACCGGATACCTAAGCAGGCAAGCAACTTACCGTCTGAACCTGTGAAAGAAAAGAATGGAAACAATAAACCCTAAAAAATTTTAGGGTAGAATTTTAGAATAGTTTTTTTTTCAATTTCCTGCCTTTTTCTTTTATCCATCGGTTTGACCCGACCCGACCCATTTTTGACCCAAAAATTTTCCGGGTCATCGGGTTTGATTGAAAACGGGTTTCGGGTTCAACTTTACGGGTTATGACCCACAAAATTTCGGTCGGTACAGGTCGGGTTACCGGGTTGGGTCATATTTTGCCAGGTCTAATTGCTACTGAATGTAGCTTGCGTCCAATTGGAGTTTGGTTTTATTAGTTTGTTAATGGAAGTTGTCACTAATTCAAATCTTATTCCTAGCATGCCCAATTTGATGTTGCTCTAGTTCTTGTGATCCAGTGTGTGGCTGCTCTCATGTTAACACTTCACAACCTTCTCTTATGTTTGTGACCTAATTTTCATATTGAGTTATTAGAGTACCTAAATTATTAAACTTAAATATTTTAAAAATATATATTCTTATCATGTATGAGACATTGGATGCTATGTGTTACTCATCATGTTAAGCAAATTGTATTTTGGCTTGACCTAGTTGGAGGAAAAGTAAGGGATGATATAAAACTTGTAGTTGAAATGTAAGTATTTATGTATTTATATGTTATACTTAGTAGTTGTTGATGATAGCATGCCCAATTTGATGTTGCTCTAGTTATTGTGATAGTCATTTAATTGTATCTACATAGGTCTTTAAAAATATGGATTGCTGGAAACAATGCAAACAAACCTAACATGCCGACAAAATGGGTTGAGATAAAGGTTAGTTTCATATGAATTTTTACAACAAATAATACATTGCTCTTTGCAGCATGCCTGATATATCTAATGATTGTTTGCTTTGTAGTGCCCTAAACAGACCAATAATGTAGATTATGGATGTTATGTTCTTTGATTTATACACGAGATCATCCGTAAAGGACATGACTTTATCCCTGAAAAGGTATATCCAAATATTTTTAATAATTAATTTTATATTAATCTTGTAAATTATTTCTGATCTAAGTTTATTTATCACAGTACTATCTAGTGTTTGGTGGGTCCAATCCATATTCAGAGGACAAGATAGATGAGATTCGAGATTAATGGGCAACGTTTGTGCAAAGCTTCATAGATTAGTTAGTACGTAGAATATTCATACTTTATTTGCAACATTTTGCACTTAACTTAGTAGCATATATGACTAGGTTTTCCAACTTATGTTTGTGAGACTTCAACCTTTTGAATTTATGACAATATATTAATGTTTGCTATTTTGACATTATTTGAACTATTTTGGTGATTGACGATTATGTGTATGGTATAATATATACTATAAAGTAGGAACTAATTAAAAGAGGTGCACATTTACCTCTGTTTATGCGGTTCGATCAAATTTACTACGATTTACCATGGTTCGATCAAATTTACTACGATTCAATTTTATCATTGTTATACATTTTTACCACGGTTGAAAAAATTTACCACGATTACAATTTTACCACAGTTGTCCCATGGTTACCACGGTTGGTGAACCGTGGTAAATGGGACAACCGTAGTAAAATTGTAACTATGGTAAACATGTTTACCACGGCCAAGTTTACCATGGTTCACAACCGTGGTAACCTTTGCAAAATAACCGTGGTAAAAAGTATTTTTTTCCACTAGTGAGAGATAGAAGAAGAAAAGCAGATTAGAGATAAGTTAGTGATTGTCACTTGTCTTATGCTGGCTTCCATGGAATTGAACCTTTAAAAGAGGTTTGAGAGGATGGATGCCTACACTATCATTCACAACCTGAAAGTTATGTTTCAGGAGCAAGTAAGGATGGAGAGATATGAGACTCATAAGGCAATTCTTGATTGCAAGCTTGAGAAAGGCAAGCTAGTTAGTGCTCATGTGTTCAATATGATTGGACATTTTCAGAACATGGAATGACTTGGTTCCCCTATTGTCAAAAGTTGGCTACAAACATCATACTCCATTCTCTGCATGATGGATTTGCTCAATTCAAGCTGAACATGAATATGAATAGAGTTGGAAAAAACACTTGAAGAGCTACATGGGATGCTCAAAACAGTTGAGCAAAATCTCTCTGTTGACACAAAGAAAGAGATTATGATGGTCAATAAGGGAAAATGATTCAAGAAAGGGGCACTTGGACAACAGAAGTAGAACATGCAAGGGAAGAGCAAGCAAGTTACTAAACCCAAGAAGACTTCTGAAAAAGCTAAAGTAGTTGCTGACCATGATTGTTTCTACTGCCATGCCAAGGAGCATTAGAAGAGGAACTGCCCGAAATACATGAAGATAAGAAGAATGGAATTGTGAGTTCCAATTCAAGTACGGATGTTATAGAAGTCCTAACAGCTAAAGCTTCAAGTTGGGTATTTGACTCATACTGTGGTTCTCACATTATTTCAAATATGCAGGGACTAAGAAGAAGTAGAAGCTTAGCTAAGGGAGAGGTAGACCTACGGATTGGAAATGGAGCAAGGGTTGCTGCACTTGTCATTGGAGATTATAGTCTACCTTTATCTTCTGGTTTAGTATTAGTGTAATAATCCTCATGTTACCATATGGGTAATATGATAGAATGTATGTCTGGTGTAAGCAAGTTATAGAATTCTCTTAGGTTGTGAAGGGTCTAAAATATGGTTAATCTTACGTTAACTGTAATTTGAACCAACTTATAAATTTTAACTTAGAAATGCCTGAACCAATTTACAAAGTGTGAAATGGGTTAGGCATTGTTAAACTTATATGGTTGGGTAACTTAGTATAAGGTCGCATCTCCGAGTTGTTATCAGCCAAGTTTCGGGGTCAAAACTTCTTTTAAGGGGGTAGTGATGTAATACCCCTCAATTTTAGTAAGGATATTTGGGTAATTTTACCAACCTTCGTTCTGTAATGATATTTTTGAACGTAATAAAATACGTTGGTATGCTTTGGGTCTTAGAATATTTTTAAAGTATTTAAAAATAAGATTCTAGCAAGAACCGCGAGAGGACAACCGCGACCAGAGACCCAGAGGCGCGACCGCTAGTACGCCGCGACCGCGATTTTGACACCACGGCCACGGTTTTGTACGTGGACAACCGTGATCGCGGTTTTGAACCCGCGATCGTGGGCCTCTGTGAAGCATCGTCTTCTTTGTTCTTATCCGAGAACGACGGTCGGAATTTCTTCGTTTCTGTAACGATGCCGTTGGGGAACTCGGATCGTTTGGATTGCCCGACGTTGGAGCTCGCCTTCCCCTATAAAAGGAGGCCTCCAGCTCTTGGATTCTCCATCCAAATCCCGATCGATCTCTCTTTCTCTCGTTCTTGCTTTCGCCGGTATTTTTCGTGTTCGTCGGAGTTTCTCGCAGGAGCTTTTGGTTGTCGTTGTGGTGGCTTTGGAGTCTGTGGAGGTAGTATCGCAGAGGAGGAGGCTAGGATCGTCGTCTCGTCATCGGTGAGCCTCGTTTCATGTTTTTGAGTCGCGTCGGGAGGGAGGACCGCGACCGCGGCTATGAACACCGCGACCACGGGTTTGTATACCGCAACCACGGCTTTGCCGAGCAAAGCCACGATTGCGGCCATACTCGTCGCTCGCGGCTTAGCCCGTTTTCTCTTGTTTTCGTTTAGTGTTGTAATGAACCTAATTAGGGTATTATACCTCGTTTTGCGTGCGTCATCGGAATGGACCTAGGAACGTCGGTGGGCTTCGACGGGATCTTCAGTTGTTAGTGTGTGTGTGTGTCCAGATTGTGCCCGTTACCAAATCAAACTTCGTTCGTCTAATTCAGGCAAGTGGCGGTTCGCTCTTGCTTATCATCCCATGTTTCCAATAATTATAAATTATTTTAAATTGTTAATTAAATTGGGATGAAATTTTGTTTTCGTTTAGGAAAAGATTTTATAAATGTGTGATTAAAATATGATATTATAATAGGTTGTATATATTGCTAGAAACAACGCTATTATATCTGTTATTACCGTGATGGTATTGGTGTGGATTTGATGTGTGAACTTAGATATGTAGTTAGAACGAGTATTCGTAGGAATGCTATATACCTTACGAGGTCTAGCCGTTTCTTTATAATCGTGGTGCGTAGGATGTTCAAGCCCTAACACCCTTTCCTGGTCATGACCGTCCCCTATCCGAATATAGGGGTGGTGCACTAAGCTGGTGCCAACAATCGAGATTTATTCCCCAAGATATCTCTCGTGATGAGATGATATTCTTTAAAAGCTTTAACATGAAATGTACATTTTGGAATTAAATAAGATAAGTACGATTATGCACATAATTAATATACCCTCGGGCGAGGAGTACAACGTGGAAACCGCCCGGACTTCGGTTAGAGTAAGTCTTCTTTCCAATCTGGATTCGTATTGCGCGGTGAGGTTGGTCGTTGACCCAAATGATCAAGTCATTTTTAAACGCTTGTATGAAAACTATAACGTTCCCAAACATTTGTCATACTTTCCCATAAGACTCAATTCCTTTGGAGTCTTCTTTTCAGTGCATGTCTAAATTCTAATCATTCTGTGAAAGTTCCGGGTTATATATCGTTCCTTCGGTTATTATTCGAAGGACAATGATAGTAAACGGTTACGATCACTAGAACCATTCTGTTTTCACCCTTGCATAGTCTTTCATTAGACTAACCAACCAGGTTTTATTCCTTGCATGGTTGGCTGGTGTCATCCGTCCTATACGGCACATCAGTGGTTGGTTCCCGAAGACTCGAAGTAACCAATTGAAGAAGAGGCTTGCGGTTGAAGATTTAAGTGTCGGTATTTCATGGTTGTTAAGTGATATTTTTATATATACTATTATAAGCAAGTCTTGTAGTAGGTTTATTATATAAGTCTTCTGCTGTAATTTCACTCTGTTGTAAATCGTTATTGAGAAATCGTTTAATAAAAATGGTTGAGTTCCATTTAAAAATGTCTTCCTCTGTTTAACCTTTCGTTATTTAATATGTTTATTTAAGTTTAATTGTTCCGATTAAAGCTAGGGTGACTTTGGACAGTAACATCTGAGGTCACTGGCGTGTGGCACTACTGACGTAAGTCGGGGGTGTTACAATTAGAACATAATAATTGTTATTTTGTCCTTTCTATTTCTAGAAACCTTATTGCGACTTGTGATTTGGATATTGAAGGCTATGATTTTAGACTCAAATATCAACGTTTTTCTATTTACAAAGATAACGTTTTTTATGTCGATGCACTACTGAGTAATGGACTCTATGTGCTGGAACAAGGATCCAGAATCAATAACATAAGCACCAAAAAAGCAAAAATCAAATGATTCTGACACCACCTATCTATGGCATTGTCGATTAGGTCACACTAGCTTAAATCGCATGAAAAAGCTCCAAATGGATGTACTTCTAACCTCATTTGATTTTGAATAATTTGAAACATGTGAATCTTGCCTAATGGGAAACATGACAAGGTCACCTTTTACCGTAGTAAGTGAAAGGGCAACTAAGCTTTTGGCCCTAATATATACAGATGTATGTGGACTAATGAGCACATAAGCTAGAGGTGGTTACAAATACTTCATAACCTTTACTAATGATTTAAGTAGATATGGATCCATATACTTAATGAAACATAAGTCTGAATCTTTTGAAAAGTTCAAAGAGTTTCAGAATGAACTTGAAAATCAACTTGGCAAGAAAACTAAAGCACTACGATCTGATCGTGATGGTGAATATTTGAGTCAAGAATTCGATCATCATTTTAGAAGTTGTGGGATCCTCTCATAACTAACTCCACCAGGAACACCACAATTGAATGGTTTGTTTGAAAGGAGGAATAAGACCTTGTTGGACATGGTTCTGTCTATGATGAGTTTTGTTGATCTTCCAATATCTTTCTAGGGATATGCTCTCACACCTACAGTGTTCACGCTAAACAGGACTCCGTCTAAAGCTATAGATAAGACACCATATGAGTTATGGACTGGAAGAGTTCTAAGCTTGTCTTTTCTAATGATCTAGGGATGTGAAGCTTATGTAAAACATTTACTAGCAAACAAGCTTGCACCCAAATCAGATAAGTGTTTCTTTGTAGGGTATCCTAAGGAAACTAAAGGATACTACTTCTATAAGCTCAGTGAGCACAAAGTGTTTGTTGCTAGGGATAGTGTCTTTATGGAAAAAGAATTTATTTCCAAAAAGTCAAGTGGGAGAAAGGTTGATCTCGAAGTAGTTCGAGAAGAGCAACAAACTGAGCAACAAGATGACATGGATTATACTATGTTAGAGACGACAGTATTTGGGGACCTAATCCTGCAAGGGGAGGGAACCCATACACCGGAGGTAGTGGAGTCGCAAGATTCGATTCCTATCGTTCCTCCAGAATCTGATTCTAATGAGATTCCACAAAATGTTGTGGAAAATCCTCCTGTTGTTCATCCTACAAGTAGATCATATAGGCTTAGAATGCAACCAAAGAGATATGGTAATTTCATATTGACTGTGAGTTTGGATATCATGCTTTTAGAAAGCGAGGAGCCTACTACATACAAGCAAATTGTGGCGAGTCTAGACTCCAAAAAATGGCATATAGCCATGAAGTATGAAATGGATTCGATGTGTGAGAATCAAGTATAGGACTTGATAGAATGCCAGATGAGGTAGTACCTGTTTTGGGGCGAAAAGATCTAACTGATCTAAATCGCCTTAAGGAGGGCAACTAGACAATTATAGAACATATTATATCTAAAAGATCCAAATCAAGTAAAGAGCTAGACGAAACAAGATTAATTAGATAGAAAGACAAGCTTATCTCCCTCGAACAACAGGCTGGTCGAGTAAGATAATTCAAACGTCGGTCGCTTCAAAGTTGCAATAAGGAATCAGACTTATGGTAATAATCACAGAGCCAGAGAATTGTAAACGATAGCTGATAATATTGATAATGATCTCGCGTACCTGTTTATTTACTTCATCGAACATTTATACATAGATTACATGGTTGTTTTAATCTAGCCGTTATTCCCCAGATTTTGTGGGAATCGTTGAACAGAACACCGAGATTCTTGCCAGCGTCCCTTGCGTTTGGGTCGAGTATGTTCTATCTTCAGCTGAACCGATTCTCACTCTGTCCTGGATCCATGGGCCAAGCAATTTGGGCTTCAGAATTCTCAGGCCCAACAATTGCCCCAAGATCAAAGTGGGCTAGAAAGGGAACGGTTTCTTGAGCGGTTTGATCTTCTGCAGAGAATCTTTTCTTGCCAATCTCTTCAATAGACGTGGTGTCTTGCGATTGGTTCAGCGTTTTTGACCACAGAGGAGGCGGTTGGCTTCTTTAAATCACCCTCAATTACCTCTATTCACTGCAAGTTCCGCATCTTGTCAAGGTAATTTCTCTTTCTTTTTCAAATTTTCACCGTCTCTTTTCTCTCCTCTTTCATGACGTCTTCTAGATCAAGAAAAGGCAAAGCTCTCATCAGGGATGTAAGCGAGGAAGATGATGCCTTTGTTTCTCTGAACCTTTTAAACTCGGAAGATTCCTTGCGAGGAACTATGACCCAACTCAAACTTGAGAGAATTTTAGAGGTCGGAGGGTTCCCTGAGGGGACCGTAGCGCGTCTTCCTTCATCTTGTGAGCGAGCGGACTGGTACAAAGAGGGTTGGGTATGCTTCTTCGAGTATCCCTTTAAAATCGGTCACTCCTTTCCTTTTTCTCAACTTGTCCAGAACTTCTTAGCCGTGTTAAAGCTTGCACCTTGTCAAGTCATGCCCCACACACGGCGTTTGCTCATGGTGGTTGACCTCTTAACTGCGGATAAGAACTTGGAATTTTATTTTGATGCTTTGTGGTACTCGTATTACCTGAGTAGTCGAGGTTCTTCGAGATTCCAATTACGTCTTCGTCGGGGTAGAAATCCAATAGCTTTGAATTTAGATGTCAATGACCGTGGATGGAGATCCCAGTTTTTCTTCGTAGAACGTAAATCCCTTGAAAAGGGTTTCGATTGTTCTTTCCTTCTTTCCAACTGGAGAACAACAGGTATCGTGTCTCCTTCTTCAATTTGTTGGTCGAACAACTTCTAAAGTTTTGCTTACATGTATTTCTTTGCAGCGCCTAATCCAAGAGATCACAGTGGATTTGAAGAGGTGACTGCCACCTTGCTTGCTTTTCCTGAGGCAGAAAGATCCTTCAAAAACACCAATCTTCTTTTATCTGAGCCCATGGATATGTCGACCCCGTCCGTGTCTGTGACCAAAGGCACATGTTCGTTCCTACAGGTATGCATCTGGCTGGTTTTCGGAGTGTTTTTGTGCTTATTCTGTTGGTTTTCGGAGTCTTCGGCAAAGGCTCCGACTAAGGCTCTTCTGTCTGCTGGAGTCATTGCTCTTGATTCTCTTCATCGAAGGCGTCTGGGCTAAGAGAAAGGCGATGGTGGCTTTGAGTCTTTCGCCGGGCATGTTGAGGGAGAGATCGATGAGCGATTTGCTTCGATTTGTGGATTCGGAGGCCAGAAATGAGATTGGCGACCTCCAACCTAGTGATTGTATGGACGAAGCCGCCATCAATGCTTGGAAGGTTAGTAATAAGACAAAAAGTTCTCTTTTCTTATACATATTTTTTTAAGAGACTAAGCTACACAATGCTATGTAGGTCTTTCAATATTCCATGGTCGCTTCTTCGACTATCCAAGAGTTAAGTGACAGGGCAGATAAGCGGATTGCTCGAGCGGAGGAGCAACTGAAGGTCTCTGAAGGTCATGTAAAAGCTTTGGAGCGTGAAATTTCATTGACCAAGTAGAGCTTTGAGGCTCGTCTGGAAGATGTGAAGGCTGAGATGAGGGCTGAGGCCGAGAGGCTCCGTGAAGAGGATGCTCGTACTGCTGGAGATGTGGGGGCGTATTACTGCCTCAAGTCTCGTATCGAGATGATGGAGGAGTACGCTGCGGGTGCCCATGTTGATTGGAAGATCGATGACGCGAGGGCTGACATGGAGCTTCTGTATCCCAATGGCAACTCGGGAGATGAGCTCTTCAAACTTGTTGGCTTAGGTGGAGAGGATGAGAATGAGGAGGCCGATCCTGAGGCTACAGGAGAAGCTGTTGAAGATGTGTCCAAGGATGGCCTTGAAGTGACCACAGGTAAGGAGCTTGTGCTTGTAGATGTGAACGAGAAGTCCGGTGAATCTTAGGAGAGTGTAAAGAAATTCGTGTAGGGGGGAATCCCATGAACATTCTGTTTTTTTTTTCCAGAAGTTTTAAGTGACATGTTATGCCCCGTTGAAGAGACAAGATGTATAATGTTTTGGCGACCCGTCCACCATCGCGGGTCGCGTATTTTGTAGAATGTTTTTATGTTGCGTACCTTGTGTTTGCCTTGTGTGTTTCTTGCAGGTGGATTTTGTCGACTGTGGTTTGGCCGTGAGGCGTATTGTCTGGTCGAAGCGACCTGTAATTTGTAGTTGTTAGTGTAGCATGCTATGTATGTTAGGGAAGAGTAGTTTTGTATTGTATAGCAAGGACGTGTACCTTTATAAAGGTCAAGTCTTTTTGCGTAAGATGGTGTCCTGATGTTTGTTTCCTCCATTCCCCATGTGTCGATCGATTTGTGAATGTTGTAAGCGCTTTGTGTTGTTAATGAGAAGGATATCCGTTTGATTGTCAACCTTTGTCTTCGAGGCCTCTTGTTTTCCTGTTTTAGATTATGTCAAAAAAGTACAAAAAAGGAAGATCTTGGGGCGACCGTTGGGGGGTGACCCAACGGCCCTCCGATGCTTGAGTCAGTGATCGTTATATAAGTGAATATGATTTGAATGGATGTAAAAAAGTACAGAGTAAAAATGAAAGAAGGTTTATAAATGATACAACTTTAAGTGGACTGCGTTCTAACTTCGAGGGATAGGTTGTCCGTCTTTTGTTTCTAGTCGGTATGCTCCTTGTCCAACGACTTCTTTAATGAGGTAACGTCCTTCCCATTGGGGTGCCAACTTCTTATCGGCTGGATCTCTGGTATTTTGAAACGTCTTCCGTAGGACACAGTCTCCTAATTTAAAAGCTTTGATTCAGACATTCTTGTTGTAGCTCCGGGCGACCTGCTATTGGTAATGGACCATTCAGATTCTGGCTTTTTCTCGGTTCTCGTCGATGGTGTCGAGGTTGTGAGCTAACTCGATGTCGTTTTGCTCTGGAGTCTAGAGTCCGTATCCGGCAGTCGGGACGAGTAACTCAGCAGCGATGACTGCCTTGCTTCCGTATACCAACGAGAAAGGGCTGTGACCCGTTGCATTTTTTGGTGTCGTCCTGTCGGACCATAGTATCAAGGGAAGTTCGTCGGCCCATTTGCCTTTTGCCCCAGTGAGGCGTCTTTTGAGATTGTTGATGATGATTTTGTAACTGGATTCTGTTTGGCCGTTAGATTGTGGATATCTTGGCGTGGATGTGACTAATGTGATGTTCCATTGCTTATAGAAAGATCGTGTCTTGCTACCGATGAATTGGGAGCCATTGTCGCATACGATTTCTGAAGGGATGCCAAATCTGCATAGAATGTTACGTTTTATGAATGAGATGACATGTTTTTCTTTTACCTCTCGATATGCTTCAACTTCTATCCATTTAGAGAAGTAATCGGTCATGGCTAAGAAAAAGACGCATTGTCCTGACGCCGGTGGCAGTTTTCCAACGATGTCCATTCCCCATCGCATGAAAGGCCAAGGGGCTAGGGTCGGATGGAGCATCTTAGACGGTTGGTGTGTGATGGGTGCATGTCGTTACCAGGCATCGCACTTTTTGACGTAATCCGTTGGGTCCTTGTTCATTGTGGGCCAGTAGTAGCCTGCTCTAAGAGCTTTGCCGGACAGGCTGCGTCCTCCAGTGTGATTTCCACATTCCCCGTCGTTTAAGGATTGTAAGATGCGATGTACTTCCGTTGTTTTGAGGAAACGTAGTAGTAGGCCTGTGACAGATCGTTTGAACATGATATTATCTTTTAAATCAAAAGTTACTGCTTGTACCTTGAGTCTTTTAGCTTCTGTCTTGTCTGCTGGGAGTGTTCCGTCCCCAAGCCATTTGATGTAGGGGATGGTCCAGTCGTCTAGGTCACCTACCGGGTCTTCTTCTATGCAGTCGCTTGCTTCCGCTGAGACGACTTCTTCTAGGGGTGGTTCGCCTACTGCCTGAATGTCGTCTGGATTAAAGGCTGTGAAGGTTCTGGGTACGGCTAGAGTGGTGATATGTGCTAAGGGAATGTTGTGGAAGTCGTTGGGATGTAGGGTTGAGCCGAGATTTGCTAGGGCATCTGCCTATGTGTTAAGGTCACGTGGGACTTGTCGGATAGTGAAATTCTGGAATTTGCTTGCCAACTTTTTGACGATGTCTAGATATGCCATCATTCTGTCGTCTTTGGCGGCGTATGATCCTTGTACCTGGTTGACAATTAAGAGGGAGTCGCATGTTACCTCTATGCTTAGGATTGCGAGGTCATGTGTAAGTGTTAGTCTGAACATGAGAGCTTCATATTCCGCTTCGTTGTTGGTCGCATCCCATTCGCATCTCACAGCTTGGGCTATATGGTCCCCTTGTGGTGATTTTAGTACGACACCTAGGCCGACTCCCCTCACGTTTGATGCCCCATCTGTATGGAGTTGCCATGTGCCTTTGTTGTCTTCGACCTTTAGCTGTTCGGCCTCCTTTGCGGCTTCTTGTTCTAGTGTCGGGCTGAAATCGGCCACAAAGTCGGCTAAAGCTTGAGATTTGATTGCTGTCCTTGGTTCGTACTCGATGTCGAATCCGCTGAGATGTATGGCCCACTTGGCCATTCGTCATGTAAATTATGGTTTCCTCATGATTGCTTTCATGGGATGGTTACTTCTCACAATAATAGCATGCGATTCGAAGTAGGATCGTAATTTATTTGAAGCCAAAACCAATGCCAAGACTAATTTTTCAAGGGATGTGTACCTTGTCTCCGCTGGGAGTAGCGAACGGCTTACATAGTAGACTGGTGATTGTTTGCCATCTTCTTCCCTTGCAAGGACCGCGCTGACGGATTATTCTGAAACAGCTAGATACAACGGCAATGGCTCGTCATCTTTTGGTTTAGCCAATAGGAGCGAGCTTGCTAGATATGCCTTTAGATCTTGGAAGGCTTGCTCGTGTATAGCTGTCCAGTCGAATGATTTGTTTTTCTTCAAGGCTTCGTAGAAGATTTTACACTTATCCGATGACTTGGAATGAATCTGTTCAATGTTGCTATCCATCCTGTTAATTTCTGGACGTCTTTGACGCATCGAGGGGATCTGAGGTTGACGATGGCCTTGATCTAGTCGGGACTAGCTTTTATCCCTCTTTGAGTGACCATGTATCCTAAATTTTTTTCCTGAAGACACTCCGAAAGAACACTTAGTCGGGTTCAATTTCATGTTATATCTTTTTAGTACCTCGAAGGCTTCCTTTAAATGTTCGATGTGGTCCCCTTCTGTTTTGGATTTGACGAGCATATTGTCGATGTAGACTTCCAATGTATCTCCTATTTGGTCTTTGAACATCTTGTTCACCAGCCTTTGGTATGTGGCCCCTGCATTTTTTAGTCCAAATGGCATTACTTTGTAACAATACGTACCTTGGCTTGTTATGAAAGCCGTTTTCTCTTGGTCGTCAGGATCCATGAGGATCTGGTTGTAGCCACTAAACGCGTCCATGAATGTTAGCATTTCGTGTCCTGCGGTCGCGTCGACCATAGTGTCGATATGTGGTAGGGGGAAGGAGTCTTTTGGGCAGGCTTTGTTTAAGTATGTGAAGTTGATGCACACTCTCCATTTCCCGTTCTTCTTTTGAACCACTATGACGTTTGCTAGCCAGTACGGGTATTTGACTTCCTTTATTTTACCTGTCTCAAGTAGATTTTTTACCTCGTGGTCTACAATTTTGTTGCGTTCTGGTGCGAACTTTCTTCTCTTTTGCTTGACTAGAGGATGTGTGTGATGGGCTAAAAGTGCGCAATGCAAGTATTGTTGATTAGCCTTATCAAAGTAAAAAGTCCTAACAAACCTACTAAACAGATGTATAGTAAGCAAGCAAGGGTCGAACCCACAGGGAATATCTGATGCAGTATGAAATCGTGAATGACAAGTAACAAGCAAGGGGGGTTTAGTTATCAAGAAAGAACAAAGCAAGCAAAGAAAACAAGTTTGGTTGAGTAGAGAAAATATAATGGGGAAAGTAGTCCTACTAGAGAGAGATCCACAATACAGAGATATAATTTGATCACAAAAATCTATTAAATCCAAGTTATTTTACTATCCTTATAGTTGTTCCCACCCTGATCTTAAGCACTATCGATTCTCACAGTTGTCGATAGACTTATTACTATGCCAATGATAAAGCACCACCGATTCTCACAGTTGTCGGTATACTTTACCACCAACAAAGCAATAGCAATACACACAAGGATATAGGATACATGCAAATAGAAAGACACCTTACTACTTAACATGTAACTGATTCTCACTCACGATTGTACGCTCGGGACCCCTATATGCACAATCGTGTATGCCACTAGATGTGCACTCGGAACCCTTATATGCAATCCTAGCAATTGATAAAAAGTATTCAACCTAGTTGATCAGGCTAAGAAGAACAACAAGAAATCAATAATCAATATAACCAAGAGAATCAAACCAACATTTATAAGGATAAGAACAAGGAATAGAAATCTCACAAACACATCAACTGTATTGCTTCAAACGTCTAGTAGAACAAAGGGAAGTTAGTTCTCCATTCAAACGAGAATGAAAACTAAGGGAAAAATAACATCTTATGTAAAGCGAAGTTGTCCTTGCCTCTTAACCTAGAAAGAGGGCTTAAATAGTCTTAAGAAAACTAGGTTAAACTAATGTAAACAATAAAGGAAACAGAATAATAAAATAACAAAGTCTGAACGAAATAAAAGGAAATAAATGTCTTTGGGCACGCGGCATTTAACACGGCCACTGCGGGGCTTCAAGCTTCTCTGGGAGTCACCGCCGGGTCGCGGTGAGGATCGCCGGGGGGCGGTGAACTCGCTCACTCTCTCCTTCAGCTTCTCTTCCTCTCTTCTGCTGCTCTTCATTACTACCAACTATTGGTAGTCTTCTCCAAGTATGCTCCAGCAGATCCATCTCCATCCTCATCATCTCCATCTAAGCTGCAAATCCTGGGATATCTTCACTTCTTTCCACAATGTCGGGACTGCAGACTTAGCCTTAAAACTACTCATAAACTATTCCAAATCATGCTAATAATTGCTAGTAAAGGTATATGAAATAACACCTATCAAATCCCCCCATACTTAGACCTTACTCGTCCCGAGTAAGCTAAAGAAAAACCTACTCTCTCAATCAACACCAAGGTCTCAGGAAGTATAAGAAAATATGACACCAGCAACTACAACATATCAACAATAAGCTCCAGACAACCAAAACAAGTGATACAAAGATAATTCTAATCCTAACTCCAATCTAGCTCCTTATCGCTCCAGAGTGGCCTACCCGAGTCCTCCTTATGACTCATCTTCTTATGACGCCTTGCCAAGAATAATGAGAAATCCTAGAATCACTCTTCTTCTTTTATGCTCATCTTGCGTAGGCGCCCTCTTGGGTTTTCACCTAGCCACTCATTTCATTTTGCTAGATATCTCACATATACTCGAATCACTCCAGTCCACTTTTTCCCTGGTCTATACCAGCCGGACTACCTGCATTTTACCTGAACTTCCTTTTCGGGTTTTCAGCTCATCCCAGGATTTTGATTGCCTTTTTCTCATCTTTTTGGCCTTTTTTTTTCCAAATAAAATACTCGAACGGAAATTACAGAACACAAAACAAAACAACGCTATATACACTAGCTAGACAGATAGAAAGTATAAATCCTTGCCCCATACTTAAACCGAACATTGTCCTCAATGTAGAAAAGAGAACAAGCAAATGAAATAGGGGAAGGAGAAATAAACTCACTGCGGGCCTGATGGTGGTGGTGGTGGGAACCTCCCAAAGTAGTCCCTCATATGAGCGTCCACAGCGTCCAGACGCTCATCTACATCAGCAAGAAACTGGGTCTGCCAAGTCTGCAGACCGGTCTCTACTCGGGTGTTCCAGGGAGTCTGTTGCACTGAGAACGCGTCAAATCTTGCATACAACTCCTGCCAAGGCGTGGCAGGACCATAAGAAGATGAGGGTGCATCAAACTGAGTCGGCATAGGAGTATCCTCACCCACAAACTCATCAGCAGCAGGAGCAACACCAGCACTAGGGCCCTCTCCAAACGGACCCGAAGGAGCAGCAGCAGGGGTAGCGTCGGCCATAACTCTGCTATCACTGGGAATCCACCAATCCGCAAATAAAGGAGAATAAGTGAAAACCCGGGGAAGAATCAGAATGTGACCTTCGTATGAAGACCAAACTAAATCACCATCCATGCCCAGTGGATTCAGCATCGAGCACACCTTCATGTGTGCCATATCATACACCGCACAGGCAACATGCCGAGGAATCCGATCGGTAGCTATCACTCCAGCACAAAGGAGGGTAATCAGACCACCCCCACAAATATCACGTGGCTCACCATCACGAATCCTCTTCAAGGAACCCAAAAAGAGGATAGCCCAACACGGCGTGTACGTAACAACCTCCAAGATGCTCATAAACCACTGGAAGTCCTTCAGAGGAACCTTACCATCATCAGCATGGCCAAAGAAATCTCTCATCATCACCTTGTGGATCAACCTTAGGCAAGGGTTCACCAACTTCGAGTTCACCTCCTGACCCTTCCTGAACGTCCTGCCCGTAGCAGCCTTCCAGAACTCCATCATATCCGACTCAAGAATGCCACCAGACCATCCATCCGTTGGCAGCTTTGTAATGCCCAGGGCATCACGCACCACCTTAGGGGACAAAGCATAATCATGCCCATTGTAAGTGAACGTGACCCTCATCATCCTCTTGTTGTCGGAACCATCAGAGTACCTCTTGAAGGAGTCGATGAACTGGTAACAAAGCTCGGGATACGCAGGGGCAGCCAAGTTTAGAAATGTCCCCAAACCACACTGTGCTAAGCACAGGGACACACACTCTAGCATTCCAAATTCAGCCAATGTTGGCTTGTGAAAGAATTTAGTAGCCAACACCTTCCTCTCCTTCACAACATTGTAAACCTCATTCTCATCCCTCGTAGACACTTGCTTCCTACTCTTAGGTGCCATAAGTAATGAATGGAGAAACTCAAAACAAAGGGCAACCAAGAGTACTTACAAACGAGCAAACACACAAAGCCAAGATGCCTCGACGCGGGGCGGTGGACGAATCGCCGAGTCGCGGTGAGACAACTGGGGGCTTTGGCCGGGCGGCGGTGGAGTCGGCGCGGGGCGGTGACAGCCGCGACGCGAGGGAGTGCAACGCGAGGCGGGGAAGCGCGAGGCGGGGCGATAGCGGCGCGGTGGGGTTGTGTTTGGCTTGTTTGTGAGGCTAGACTCCAAATTAGACAAGGGACTCAAGGTTTAGGCAATTGGAGACTAGATTTGGGTCAAGGTCGAGAGAGATTTGTGGGAGAATGGGAGATTTGGCTTGGAGAGCTTGAGAGGGGTGTTGGAAATGGAGGGCTTGAGAGAGTGGGGCTAGGTTAGGGAAGGGTGAAAGGGAAAGGTGAAAGGGAAGAAAAGGATGATGGGCCGGCGGGTACAAGGCCCAAAGAGAGAAATCTCGGCCCAAAAGTGGGCCCAATCCATCAAAACCTTAGTTACCACTCAAGAAATAAAACTTTTACTCACCCGTTTAAGGTTTTTTCGGGGCCCTTTATTCTTGCAAAATAATAATTTTTTTTCCGGAGAGGGAAAATATACCAAAAATCCACCGCGGGGCGGTGAGCTCCACCGCGGGGCGGTGAGGGTCGCCGCGGGGCGGTGACATAGCTGAGTACACCATCTCTCCATTTACTTTTGTACCTGAAATGTAAGTAACAGGAGAACGAAACAAAGCAAAAGAAACTACTAAAAATAATCTAAGGAAAATAAAAGAAACAAAGAAAAACTACCACGGGTTGCCTCCCGGACAGCGCCTTAGTTAACGTCGTTGGCTCGACGTACTGCAGATCAACTACCACCTGGAATAAGAACCCCTCGGAATCCTCCTACTCGTCTCTTCCTATCGAGACCTCCCATGGAAAGGTTTAGACCTTAGACCATGTTCCCTCTTTGCCATCAACTCCATGCTTACTTCCTTTGGAGCATCTCCCCCATACTTAGAGCGATGTGGGGGCCGATATGGCTCAACCTGAATATGCTGCACTTCACTAGATAAAGGCTTACAGCCTTGTATGGTTAGTGCAGGGGGGCAAGTGCCCAAATTAGAGGGAATGGAATCTCCTATGTCATCTAGCAAGACATCATCAACATGCAACTCATGCAACTCAATAGGTCCATCAATAGTAGAACACTTAACTACGGTCTCTACTGCACTAGTTTTAACATTTTCATGCACATGATCATCAAAATCACTAGTTTTAACATTTTCATGCACATTATGTTCAAAAATTATTCCATCGAATTCCATAGTTAAAATTCCACTGTCTACATCAATCTTTGTCATGGATGTTTTCATAAAAGGTCGCCCTAGCATCACCGGGGCAACCTGCTCATCATAGACCATATCCATAACAAAGAAATCAGCAGGAAAAATCAAAGGACCTATCCTCACAAGAACATCCTCCACAATACCCTTAGGGGGTACACAAAGAAATCAGCAGGAAAAATCAAAGGACCTATCCTCACAAGAACATCCTCCACAATACCCTTAGGGGGTACACAAGAACCATCAGCAAGTTGTATAACAATGTTTGAATCATGCAAGGGTCCTATTCCTAAATCGGCAATCAAAGAGTAAGGCAACACGTTAATAGAGGCACCCAAGTCTAGCAAGGATTTCTCAAATCGATACTCACCTATAGTAAAAGGAATAGTAAATATACCTGGATCCTTGCACTTCTCAGGCATACGTCTCTGAAACATCGCCGATGCGTGTTCACCTACAGGAACCTTCTTCTGGACCTTCAGCTTTTGTGTCCTCTTCACGGTGCACAACTCCTTCAAGAACTTGGCATATCGAGGGACAACCTTGATAAGCTTGATCAGGGGAATGTTTACCTCACAGTCCCGAAATGTCTCAAACAGATCGCTGTCTTCAGCTACTCTCTTGGCCTTCAGCGCCTCCGGGAAAGGTGCTAGTGGCTTCTCAGAACCCAAAGGAGGAAACACGGGGCGAACATAGTCATCAACACAGGCTTCCTCTACAGAGCTGGGACTTAAGAGACCGGGTCGCGGTAGGCTCACCGCGGGGCGATGGTCATCGCCGTGGGGCGGTGAGGTCTCGGTGGGATTACTGAGATCAGCCGCCGGGTCGCGGTGAGGATCGCCGCGGGGCGGTGGCAACAACACTTCATTTCTGGCTCCTTTTTTAATTTCTGGCCGGGCCGCGGTGGGATCCACCGTGGGGCGGTGCGTGATTTCTGCCTTCTCGATTTTGTTCTCCTCTTCAGCAATAGGAGCAACGACCAATTTCGTACCACTTCTGAGAGTGATATCACTTAATTCTCTCTTGGATTCACAGTAGTCTGAGAGGGCAGGGAGTTAGATGTCCTCTGGTCAATCTTGGTCACAACATCAGCTAGTTGACCAATCTGCCTCTCCATGTTCTTAATACTTGACTCAGTAGCCTGTACATGTGTGGCGAAATGCTGAGTCAGAGTCTTTAGCATCTCTTCAGTAGAAGCACCGGAGCTTTGGCCCTGAGGCCTCTGTTGGTACGGGAATCTCTGTTGGTATTGTTGTTACACCGGCTGTTGACCGCCTTGAGGGTCACTCCATCTGAAACCTGGGTGGTCACGCCCTCTCTGATTGTAATTGGGTTGTCCACCGAACTGCGGCATAGGGGGTCCGTAACCTCCTACAACATTTACTTCAGCAGTACCTTCCTCTTGCAACTGGGGACATGTATCGGTATGGTGAAATTTATCAGAACAAAGCCCATATGCCTTGACTTGTTGAGGAGTGTTCTGATTCGCCATTCTCTTCACCATCTCCTTCAACTCAGCTAGCTCAGTCAGTACTGGGCTTGGTCCTGCAGGGGTCACAGCATTGACCGCCTTCCTTTGGTATGTCTTCCCAAAACTCCTGGTGCTCTCACTCATCTCCTGGAATCTCTCCATGGCTGCATCCGGTGTTAGATTCAGAATGCTTCCATCGCAAGCAGCGTCAACCATCCTTCTCTCTTGGTCTAGCAGACCATTGTGTAAATAGAGGACAAGGTCCTGCTTGGCGTATCCATGGAATGGGCAGCTAGAGCAAAGCCTCTTGTACCTCTCAAGATAATCATACAACGTCTCATCACCAGCCTGCTCAATATTGGCAATTGCCTTTTTCAAGGCATTCGCCTTCTTCGTTGGAAAGTACTTGTCCAGGAATGCCTTGTGTAGTTTATTCCAGGTATCTATGGTTCCTGGTGGCAAGTGATAGTACCAGTCGCTTGCAGAGTCTAGTAGGGAGAAACCAAAAGCTCTCATCTTGATTTGGTCTTCCGTCACGTTCCTGGGCTTCATAGTCATGCAGACATTGTGGAACTTGCCCAGGTGAGAGATCGGGTCTTCTCCACCCAAACCGTGGAACTTCGGGAGATAAGCAACAACTCCAGACTTCAGCTCAAAATTCACCCCTTCGCCAAGCGCAGGGATGATGACAGCCAAGGGTTGTGCTCCAATATTCGGCTCAATCAATTCTCTCAGAGTCTCAGCCATTTCAACAGCAGGGATGTTAATTGTCTCAGCCTCAACGGTCACAACTGTCTCAGCAGTCTCAACTATCTCAACCTCTTCTTCTTCTTCTCTTTGATCGCGCAGGTTCGCACAGAATGATCTGTCGACTTCTGGATCAATAGCAGCTAGAGGGGAGTCAGTAATACGGGTGTTGACCATAAGATAGGTCTCCACCAAAAATCAATCACAAAAACACACAACAAAAAAACAGAAAACTTCCTCGGCAACGGCGCCAATTTTGACGGGCAAAAAGTGCGCAATGCAAGTATCGTTGATTAGCCTTATCAAAGTAAAAAGTCCTAACAGACCTACTAAACAGATGTATAGTAAGCAAGTAAGGGTCGAACCCACAGGGAAGATCTGATGCAGTATGAAATCGTGAATGACAAGTAACAAGCAAGGGGGGTTTAGTTATCAAGAAAGAACAAAGCAAGCAAAGCAAACAAGTTTGGTTGAGTAGAGAAAATATAATGGGGAAAGTAGTCCTACTAGAGAGAGATCCACAATACAAAGATATAATTTGATCACAAAAATCTATTAAATCCAAGTTCTTTTACTATACTTATAGTTGTTCTCACCCTGATCTTAAGCACTATCGATTCTCACAGTTGTCGATAGACTTATTACTATGTTAATGATAAAGCACCACCGATTCTCACAGTTGTCGATGTACTTTACCACCAACAAAGCAATAGCAATACACACAAGGATATAGGATACATGCAAATAGAAAGACACCTTACTACTTAACATGCAACTGATTCTCACTCACGATTGTACGCTCGGGACCCCTATACGCACAATCGTGTATGCCACTAGATGTGTACTCGGAACCCCTATATGCAATCCTAGCAATTGATAAAAAGTATTCAACCTAGTTGATCAGGCTAAGAAGAACAACAAGAAATCAATAATCAATATACCCAAGAGAATCAAACCAACATTTATAAGGATAAGAACAAGGAATATAAATCTCACAAACACATCAACTGTATTGCTTCAAACGTCTAGTAGAACAAAGGGAAGTTAGTTCTCCATTCAAACGAGAATGAAAACTAAGGGAAAAATAACGTCTGATGTAAAGCGAAGTTGTCCTTGCCTCTTAACCTAGAAAGATGGCTTAAATAGTCTTAAGAAAACTAGGTTAAACTAATGTAAACAATAAAGGAAACAGAATAATAAAATAACAAAGTCTGAACGAAATAAAAGGAAATAAATGTCTTTGGGCGCACGACATTTAACACGGCCACTGCGGGGCTTCAAGCTTCTCTGGGAGTCACCGCCGGGTCGCGGTGAGGATCGCCGCGGGGCGGTGAACTCGCTCACTCTCTCCTTCAGCTTCTCTTCCTTTCTTCTGCTACTCTTCATTACTACCAACTATTGGTAGTCTTCTCCAAGTATGCTCCAGCAGATCCATTATCATCCTCATCATCTCCATCTAAGCTGCAAATCCTGGGATATCTTCACTTCTTTCCACAATGTCGGGACTGTAGACTTAGCCTTAAAACTACTCATAAACTCCTCCAAATCATGCTAATAATTGCTAGTAAAGGTGTATGAAATAACACCTATCAAATTCCCCCATACTTAGACCTTACTCATCCCAAGTAAGCTAAAGAAAAACCTACTCTCTGAATCAACACCAAGGTCTCAGGAAGTATAAGAAAATATGACACCAGCAACTACAACATATCAACAATAAGCTCCAGATAACCAAAATAAGTGATACAAAGATAATTCTAATCCTAACTCTAATCTAGCTCCTTATCGCTCCAGAGTGGCCTACCCGAGTCCTCCTTATGACTCCTCTTCTTATGACGCCTTGCCAAGAATAATGAGAAATCCTAGAATCACTCTTCTTCTTTTACGCTCATCTTGCCTAGGCGCCCTCTCGGGTTTTCACCTAGCCACTCATTTCATTTTGCTAGATATCTCACATATACTCGCATCACTCCAGTCCACTTTTGCCCTGGTCTATACCAGCCGGACTACCTGCTTTTTACCTGAACTGCCTATGGGGTTTTCAGCTCATCCCAGGATTTTGATTGCCTTTTTCTCATCTTTTTGGCTTTTTTTTTTCCAAATAAAATACTCGAACGGAAATTACAGAACACAAAACAAAACAACGCTATATACACTAGCTAGATAGATAGCAAGTCTAAATCCCTCCCCCATACTTAAACCGAACATTGTCCTCAATGTAGAAAAGAGAACAAGCAAATGAAATAGGGGAAGGAGAAATAAACTCACTGCGGGCCTCATGGTGGTGGTGGTGGGAACCTACGAAAGTAGTCCTTCATATGAGCGTCCACAGCGTCCAGACGCTCATCTACATCAGCATGGAACTGGGTATGCCATGTTTGCAGACCGGTCTGTACTCGGGTGTTCCAGTGAGTCTGCTGCACTGAGAACGCGTCAAATCTTGCATACAAATCATGCCAAGGCGTGGCAGGACCATAAGAAGACGAGGGCGCATCAAACTAAGTCAGCATAGGAGTATCCACACCCACAAACTCAGCAGCAGCAGGAGCAACACCAGCACTAAGGCCCTCTCTAAACGGACCCGAAGGAGCAGAATCAGAGGTAGCGTCGGCCATAACTCTGCTATCACTGGGAATCCACCAATCCGCAAATGAAGGAGAATAAGTGAAAACCCGGGGAAGAATCAGAATGTGACCGTCGTATGAAGACCAAACTAAATCACCATCCCTGCCCAGTGGCTTCAGCATCGAGCACACCATCATGTGTGCCATATCATACACCGCGCAGGCAACAGGCCGAGGAATCCGATCGGTAGCTATCACTCCAGCACAAAGGAGGGTAATCAGACCACCCCCACAAATATCACGTGGCTCACCATCACGAATCCTTTTCAAGGAACCCAAAAAGAGGGTAGCCCAACACGGCGTGTACGTAACAACCTCCAAGATGCTCATAAACCACTGGAATTCCTTCAGAGGAACCTTACCATCATCAGCATGGCCAAAGAAATCTCTCATCATCACCTTGTGGATCAACCTTAGGCAAGGGTTCACCAACTTCGAGTTCACCTCCTGACCCTTCCTGAACGTCTTGCCCGTAGCAGCCTTCCAGAAATCCATCATATCCGACTCAAGAATGCCACCAGACCATCCATCCGTTGGCAGCTTTGTAATGCCCAGGGCATCACGCACCACCTTAGGGGACAAAGCATAATCACGCCCATTGTAAGTGAACGTGACCCTCATCATCCTCTTGTTGTCGGAACCATCAGAGTACCTCTTGAAGGAGGCGATGAACTGGTAACAAAGCTCGGGATACGCAGGGGTAACCAAGTTCAGAAACGTTCCCAAACCACACTGTATTAAGCACAGACACACACTCTAGCATTCCAAATTCAGCCAATGTTGGCTTGTGAAAGAATTTAGTAGCCAACACCTTCCTCTCCTTCACAACATTGTAAACCTCACTCTCATCCCTCGTAGACACTTGCTTCCTACTCTTAGGTGCCATAAGTAATGAATGGAGAAACTCAAAACAAAGGGCAACCAAGAGTACTTACAAACGAGCAAACACACGAAGCCAAGATGCCTCGACGCGGGGCGGTGGACGAATCGCCGGGTCACGGTGAGACAACTGGGGGATTTGGCCGGGTCACGGTGGAGTCGGCACGGGGCGGTGACAGCAGCGACGCGAGGGAGTGCAACGCGAGGTGGGGCAGCGCGAGGCGGGGCGACAGCGGCGCGGTGGGGTTGTGTTTGGCTTGTTTGTGAGGCTAGACTCCAAATTAGACAAGGGACTCAAGGTTTAGGCAATTGGAGACTAGATTTGGGTCAAGGTCGAGAGAGATTTGTGGGAGAATGGGAGATTTGGGTTGGAGAGCTTGACAGGGGTGTTGGAAATGGAGGGCTTGAGAGAGTGGGGCTAGGTTAGGGAAGGGTGAAAGGGAAAGGTGAAAGGGAAGAAAAGGATGATGGGCCGGCTGGTACAAGGCCCAAAGAGAGAAATCTCGGCACAAAAGTGGGCCCAATCCGTCAAAACCTTAGTTACCACTCAAGAAATAAAACTTTTACTCACCCGTTTAAGGTTTTTTCGGGGCCCTTTATTCTTGCAAAATTTTATTTATTTATTTTTTCGGAGAGGGAAAATATACCAAAAATCCACCGCAGGGCGGTGACATAGCTGAGTACACCATCTCTCCATTTACTTTCGTACCTGAAATGTAAGTAACAAGTGAACGAAACAAAGCAAAAGAAACTACTAAAAATAATCTAAGGAAAAGAAAAGAAACAAAGAAAAACTACCACGGGTTGCCTCCCGGACAACGCCTTAGTTAACGTCGTTGGCTCGACGTACTGCATATCAACTACCACCTGGAATAGGATCCCCTCAGAATCCTCCTACTCGTCTCTTCTTGTCGAGACCTCCCATGGAAAGGTTTAGACCTTAGACCATGTTCCCTCTTTGCCATCAACTCCATGCTTACTTCCTTTGGAGCATCTCCCCCATACCTAGAGCGATGTGGGGGCCGATATGGCTCAACCTGAATATGCTGCACGTCACTAGATAAAGGCTTACAGCCTTGTATGGTTAGTGCAGGGGGGCAAGTGCCCAAATTAGAGGGAATGGAATCTCCTATGTCATCTAACAAGACATCATCAACATGCAACTCATGCAAGTCAATAGGTCCATCAATAGTAGAACACTTAACTACGGTCTCTACTGCACTAGTTTTAACATTTTCATGCACATGATCAACAAAATCACTAATGCAGTAAGGAGTAGGCAATTCAATGGGGTTGGCTTTATGAATATTATGTTCAAAAATTATTCCATCGAATTCCATAGTTAAAATTCCACTGTCTACATCAATCTTTGTCATGGATGTTTTCATAAAATGTCGCCCTAGCATCACCAGGGCAACCTGCTCATCATAGTCCATATCCATAACAAAGAAATCAGCAGGAAAAATCAAAGGACCTATCCTCACAAGAACATCCGCCACAATACCCTTAGGGGGTACACAAGAACCATTAGCAAGTTGTATAACAATGTTTGAATCATGCAAGGGTCCTATTCCTAAATCGGCAATCAAAGAGTAAGGCAACACGTTAATAGAGGCACCCAAGTCTAGCAAGGCTTTCTCAAATCGATGCTCACCTATAGTAATAGGAATAGTAAATATACCTAGATCATTGCACATCTCAGGCATACGTCTCTAAAACACCGCCGATGCGTGTTCACCTACAGGAACCTTCTTCTGGATCTTCAGCTTTTGTGTCCTCTTCACGGTGCACAGCTCCTTCAAGAACTTGGCATATCGAGGGACAGCCTTGATAAGCTTGATCAGGGGAATGTTCACCTCACAGTCCCGAAATGTCTCGAATAGATCACTATCTTCAGCTACTCTCTTGGCCTTCAGCGCCTCAGGGAAAGGTGCTGGTGGCTTCTCAGAACCCAAAGGAGGAAACACGGGGTGAACATAGTCATCAACACAGGCTTCCTCTACAGAGCTGGGACTTAAGAGACCGGGTCGCGGTAGGCTCACCGCGAGGCGGTGGTCATCGCCGCGGGGCAGTGAGGTCTCGGTGGGATCACTGAGATCAGCCGCCGGGTCGCGGTGAGGATCGCCGCGGGGCGGTGGCAACAACACTTCATTCCTGTCTCCTTTTTTAATTTTTGGCCGGGCCGCGGTGGGATCCACCGCGGGGCGGGGCGGGGCGTGATTTCTGCCTTCTCAATTTCGTTCTCCTCTTCAGCAATAGGAGCAACGACCAATTTCGTACCACTTCTGAGAGTGATAGCACTTACATTCTCTCTTGGATTCACAGTAGTCTGAGAGGGCAGGGAGTTAGATGTCCTCTGGTCAATCTTGGTCACAACATCAGCTAGTTGACCAATATGCCTCTCCATGTTCTTAATACTTGACTCAGTAGCCTGCACATGCATGGCGAAATGCTGAGTCAGAGTCTTTAGCATCTCTTCAGTAGAAGCACCAGAGCTTTGGCCCTGAGGCCTCTGTTGGTACGGGAATCTCTGCTGGTATTGTTGTTGCACTGGCTGTTGACCGCCTTGAGGGTCACTCCATCTGAAACCTGGGTGGTCATGCCCTCTCTGATTGTAATTGGGTTGTCCACCGAACTGTGGCCTAGGGGGTCCGTAACCTCCTACAGCATTCACTTCAGTAGTACCTTCCTCTTGCAACTGGGGACAAGTATCGGTATGGTAGAATTGATCAGAACAAAGCCCACATGCCTTGACTTGTTGAGGAGCGTTCTGATTCGCCATTCTCTTCACCATCTCCTTCAACTCAGCTAGCTCAGTCAGTACTGGGCTTGGTCCTGCAGGGGTCACAGCATTGACCGCCTTCCTTTGGTATGTCTTCCCAAAACTCTTGGTGCTCTCACTCATCTCCTGGAATCTCTCCATGGCTGCATCCGGTGTTAGATTCAGAATGCTTCCACCGCAAGCAGCGTCAACCATCCTTCTCTCTTGGTCCAGCAGACCATTGTGTAAATAGAGGACAAGGTCCTGCTTGGCGTATCCATGGAATGGGCAGCTAGAGCAAAGCCTCTTGTACCTCTCAAGATAATCATACAGCGTCTCATCACCAGCCTGCTCAATATTGGCAATTGCCTTTTTCAAGGCATTCGCCTTCTTCATTGGAAAGTACTTGTCCAAGAACGCCTTGTGTAGTTTATTCCAGGTATCTATGGTTCCTGGTGGCAAGTGATAGTACCAGTCGCTTGCAGAGTCTAGCAGGGAGAAGCCAAAAGCTCTCATCTTGATTTGGTCTTCCGTCACGTTCCTGGGCTTCATAGTCATACAGACATTGTGGAACTTGCCCAGGTGAGAGATCGGGTCTTCTCCACTCAAACCGTGGAACTTCGGGAGATAAGCAACAACTCCAGACTTCAGCTCAAAATTCACCCCTTCGCCAAGCGCAGTGATGATGACAGCCAAGGGTTGTGCTCTAATATTCGGCTCAGTCAATTCTCTCAAAGTCTCAGCCATTTCAACAACAGGGATGTTAATTGTCTCAGCCTCAACGGTCACAACTGTCTCAGCAGTCTCAACTATCTCAACCTCTTCTTCTTCTTCTCTTTGATCGCGCAGGTTCGCACGGAACGATCTGTCGACTTCTGGATCAAAAGCAACTAGAGGGGAGTCAGTAATACGGGTGTTGACCATAAGATAGGTCTCCACCAAAAATCAAACACAAAAACACACAACAAAAACAGAAAAATTCCCCGGCAACGGTGCCAAATTTGATGGGCTAAAAGTGCGCAATGCAAGTATCGTTGATTAGCCTTATCAAAGTAAAACGTCCTAACAGACCTACTAAACAGATGTATAGTAATGCAGTATGAAATCGTGAATGACAAGTAACAAGCAAGGGGGGTTTAGTTATCAAGAAAGAACAAAGCAAGCAAAGCAAACAAGTTTGGTTGAGTAGAGAAAATATAATGGGGAAAGTAGTCCTACTAGAGCGAGATCCACAATACAGAGATATAATTTGATCACAAAAATCTATTAAATCCAAGTTCTTTTACTATCCTTATAGTTGTTCCCACCCTGATCTTAAGCACTATCGATTCTCACAGTTGTCGATAGACTTATTACTATGCCAATGATAAAGCACCACCGATTCTCACAGTTGTCGGTATACTTTACCACCAACAAAGCAATAGCAATACACACAAGGATATAGGATACATGCAAATAGAAAGACACCTTACTACTTAACATGCAACTGATTCTCACTCACGATTGTACGCTCGGGACCCCTATACGCACAATCGTGTATGCCACTAGATGTGCACTCAGAACCCCTCTATGCAATCCTAGCAATTGATAAAAAGTATTCAACCTAGTTGATCAGGCTAAGAAGAAAAACAAGAAATCAATAATCAATATAACCAAGAGCATCAAACCAACATTTATAAGGATAAGAACAAGGAATATAAATCTCACAAACACATCAACTGTATTGCTTCAAACGTCTAGTAGAAGAAAGGGAAGTTAGTTCTCCATTCAAACGAGAATGAAAACTAAGGGAAAAATAACGTCTTATGTAAAGCGAAGTTGTCCTTGCCTCTTAACCTAGAAAGAGGGCTTAAATAGTCTTAAGAAAACTAGGTTAAACTAATGTAAACAATAAAGGAAACATAATAATAAAATAACAAAGTATGAACGAAATAAAAGGAAATAAATGTCTCTGGGCGCGCGGCATTTAACACGGCCACTGCGGGGCTTCAAGCTTCTCTGGGAGTCACCGCCGGGTCGCGGTGAGGATCGCCATTGGGCGGTGAACTCGCTCACTCTCTCCTTCAGCTTCTCTTCCTCTCTTCTGATGCTCTTCATTACTACCAACTATTGGTAGTCTTCTCCAAGTATGCTCCAGCAGATCCATCTCCATCCTCATCATCTCCATCTAAGCTGCAAATCCTGGGATATCTTCACTTCTTTCCACAGTGTCGGGACTGCAGACTTAGCCTTAAAACTACTCATAAACTATTCCAAACCATGCTAATAATTGCTAGTAAAGGTCTATGAAATAACACCTATCAAATTCCCCCATACTTAGACCTTACTCGTCCCGAGTAAGCTAAAGAAAAACCTACTCTCTCAATCAACACCAAGGTCTCAGGAAGTATAAGAAAATATGACACCAGCAACTACAACATATCAACAATAAGCTCCAGACAACCAAAACAAGTGATACAAAGATAATTCTAATTCTAACTCCAATCTAGCTCCTTATCGCTCCAGAGTGGCCTACCCGAGTCCTCCTTATGACTCCTCTTCTTATGACGCCTTGCCAAGAATAATGAGAAATCCTAGAATCACTCTTCTTCTTTTATGCTCATCTTGCCTAGGCGCCCTCTCGGGTTTTCACCTAGTCACTCATTTCATTTTGCTAGATATCTCACATATACTCGCATCACTCCAGTCCACTTTTGCCCTGGTCTATACCAGCCGGACTACCTGCTTTTTACCTGAACTGTCCTTTCGGGTTTTCAGCTCATCTCAGGATTTTGATTGCATTTTTCTCATCTTTTTGGCTTTTTTTTTTTCAAATAAAATACTCGAACGGAAATTATAGAACACAAAACAAAACAACTCTATATACACTAGCAAGATAGATAGCAAGTCTAAATCCCTCCCCCATACTTAAACCGAACATTGTCCTCAATGTAGAAAAGAGAACAAGCAAATGAAATAGGGGAAGGAGAAATAAACTCACTGCGGGCCTGATGGTGGTGGTGGTGGGAACCTCCCAAAGTAGTCCCTCATATGAGCGTCCACAGCGTCCAGACGCTCATCTACATCAGCACGGAACTAGGTCTGCCAAGTCTGCAGACTGGTCTCTACTCGGGTGTTCCGGTGAGTCTGCTACACTGAGAACGCGTCAAATCTTGCATACAACTCCTGCCAAGGCATGGCAGGACCATAAGAAGATGAGGGCGCATCAAACTGAGTCGGCATAGGAGTATCCTCACCCACAAACTCAGCAGCAGTAGGAGCAAAACCAGTACTAGGGCCCTCTCCAAATGGACCCGAAAGAGCAGCAGCAGGGGTAGCGTCGGCCATAACTCTGCTATCACTGGGAATCCACCAATCCGCAAATGAAAACCCGAGGAAGAATCAGAATATGACCGTCGTATGAAGACCAAACTAAATCACCATCCCTGCCCAGTAGCTTCAGCATCGAACACACCTTCATGTGTGCCATATCATACACCGCGCAGGCAACATGCCGAGGAATCCGATCGGTAGCTATCACTCCAGCACAACGGAGGGTAATCAGACCACCCCCACAAATATCACACGGCTCACCATCACGAATCCTCTTCAAGGAACCCAAAAAGAGGGTAGCCTAACACGGCGTGTACGTAACAACCTCCAAGATGCTCATAAACCACTGGAAGTCCTTCAGAGGAACCTTACCATCATCATCATGGCCAAAGAAATCTCTCATCATCACCTTGTGGATCAACCTTAGGCAAGGATTCACCAACTTTGAGTTCACCTCCTGACCCTTCCTGAACGTCCTGCCCGTAGCAGCCGTCCAGAACTCCATCATATCCGACTCAAGAATGCCACCAGACCATCCATCCGTTGGCAGCTTTGTAATGCCCAGGGCATCACACACCTCCTTAGGGGACAAAGCATAATCACGCCCATTGTAAGTGAACGTGACCCTCATCATCCTCTTGTTGTCGGAACCATCAGAGTACCTCTTGAAGGAGGCGATGAACTGGTAACAAAGCTCGGGATACGCAGGGGCAACCAAGTTCAGAAATGTCCCCAAACCACACTGTGCTAAGCACAGACACACACTCTAGCATTCCAAATTCAGCCAATGTTGGCTTGTGAAAGAATTTAGTAGCCAACACCTTCCTCTCCTTCACAACATTGTAAACCTCACTCTCATCCCTCGTAGACACTTTCTTCCTACTCTTAGGTGCCATAAGTAATGAATGGAGAAACTCAAAACAAAGGGCAACCAAGAGTACTTACAAACGAGCAAACATACGAAGCCAAGATGCCTCGACGCGGGGCGGTGGACGAATCACCGGGTCGCGGTGAGACAACTGGGGGCTTTGGCCGGGTGGCGGTGGAGTCGGCGCAGGGCGGTGACAGCAGCAACGCGAGGGAGTGCAACGCGAGGCGGGGCAGCGCGAGGCGGGGCGACAGCGGCGCGGTGGGGTTGTGTTTGGCTTGTTTGTGAGGCTAGACTCCAAATTAGACAAGGGACTCAAGGTTTAGGGAATTGGAGACTAGATTTGGGTCAAGGTCGAGAGAGATTTGTGGGAGAATGGGAGATTTGGCTTGGAGAGCTTGAGAGCGGTGTTGGAAATGGAGGGCTTGAGAGAGTGGGGCTAGGTTAGGGAAGGGTGAAAGGGAAAGGTGAAAGGGAAGAAAAGGATGATGGGCCGGCTGGTACAAGGCCCAAAGAGAGAAATCTCGGCCCAAAAGTGGGCCCAATCCGTCAACACCTTAGTTACCACTCAAGAAATAAAACTTTTACTCACCCGTTTAAGGTTTTTTCGGGGCCCTTTATTCTTGCAAAATTTTATTTTATTTAATTTTTTTTCGGAGAGGGAAAATATACCAAAAATCCACTGCGTTGCGGTGAGGGTCGCCGCGGGGCGGTGACATAGCTGAGTACACCATCTCTCCATTTACTTTCGTACCTGAAATGTAAGTAACAGGCGAACGAAATAAAGAAAAAGAAACTACTAAAAATAATCTAAGGAAAAGAAAAGAAACAAAGAAGAACTACCACGGGTTGCCTCCCGGACAGCGCCTTAGTTAACGTCGTTGGCTCGACGTACTGCAGATCAACTACCACCTGGAATAGGATCCCCTCAGAATCCTCCTACTCGTCTCTTCCTGTCGAGACCTCCCATGGAAAGGTTTAGACCTTAGACCATGTTCCCTCTTTGCCATCAGCTCCATGCTTACTTCCTTTGGAGCATCTCCCCCATACTTAGAGCGATGTGGGGGCCGATATGGCTCAACCTAAATATGTTGCACGTCACTAGATAAAGGCCTACAGCCTTGTATGGTTAGTGCAGGGGGGCAAGTGCCCAAATTAGAGGGAATGGAATGTCCTATGTCATCTAGCAAGACATCATCAACATGCAACTCATGCAACTCAATAGGTCCATCAATAGTAGAACACTTAACTACGGTCTCTACTGCACTAGTTTTAACATTTTCATGCACATGATCAACAAAATCACTAATGCAGTAAGGAGTAGGCAATTCAATGGGGTTGGCTTTATGAATATTATGTTCAAAAATTATTCCATTGAATTCCACTGTCTACATCAATCTTTATCATGGATGTTTTCATAAAAGGTCGCCCTAGCATCACCGGGGCAACCTGCTCATCATAGTCCATATCCATAACAAAGAAATCAGCAGGAAAAATCAAAGGACCTATCCTCACAAGAACATCCTCCACAATACCCTTAGGGGGTACACAAGAACCATCAGCAACTTGTATAACAATGTTTAAATCATGCAAGGGTCCTATTCCTAAATCGGCAATCAAAGAGTAAGGCAACACGTTAATAGAGGCACCCAAGTCTAGCAAGGCTTTCTCAAATCGATAGTAATAGGAATAGTAAATGTACATGGATCCTTGCACTTCTCAGGCATACGTCTCTGAAACACCGCCGATGCGTGTTCACCTACAGGAACCTTCTTCTGGAACTTCAGCTTTTGTGTCCTATTCACGGTGCACAGCTGCTTCAAGAACTTGACATATCAAGGGACAACCTTGATAAGCTTGATCAGGGGAATGTTGACCTCACAGTCCCGAAATGTCTCAAACAGATCGCTGTCTTCAGCTACTCTCTTGGCCTTCAGCGCCTCAGGGAAAGGTGTTGGTGGCTTCTCAGAACCCAAAGGAGGAAACACGGGGCGAACATAGTCATCAACACATGCTTCCTCTGCAGAGTTGGGACTTAAGAGACCGGGTCGCGGTAGGCTCACCGCAGGGCGGTGGTCATCGCCGCGGGGCGGTGAGGTCTCGGTGGGATTACTGAGATCAGTTGTCGGGTCGCAGTGAGGATCGCCGCGGGGCGGTGGCAACAACACTTCATTCCTGGCTCCTTTTTAAATTTCTGGCCGGGCCGCGGTGGGATCCACCGCGGGGTGGTGCGTGATTTTTGTCTTCTCGATTTCATTCTCCTCTTCCGCAATAGGAGCAACGACCAATTTCGTACCACTTCTGAGAGTGATAGCACTTACATTCTCTCTTGGATTCACAGTAGTCTGAGAGGGCAGGGAGTTAGATGTCCTCTAGTCAATCTTGGTCACAACATCAGCTAGTTGACCAATCTGCCTCTCTATGTTCTTAATACTTGACTCAGTAGCCTACACATGCGTGGCGAAATGCCGAGTCAGAGTCTTTAGCATCTCTTCAGTAGAACCACCAGAGCTTTGGCCCTGCGGCCTCTGTTGGTACGGGAATCTCTGCTGGTATTGTTGTTGCACCGGCTGTTGACCGCCTTGAGGGTCACTCCATCTGAAACCTGGGTGGTCACGCCCTCTCTGATTGTAATTGGGTTGTCCACCGAACTGTGGCCTAGGGGCTCCGTAACCTCCTACAACATTCACTTCAGCAGTACCTTCCTCTTGCAATTGGGGACAGGTATCGGTATGGTGGAATTGATCAGAACAAATCCCACATGCCTTGACTTGTTGATGAGAGTTCTGATTCGCCATTCTCTTTACCATCTCCTTCAACTCAGCTAGCTCAGTCAGTACTGGACTTGGTCCTGCAGGGGTCACAGCATTGACTGCCTTCCTTTGGTATGTCTTCCGAAAACTCCTGGTGCTCTCACTCATCTCCTGGAATCTCTCCATGGCTGCATCCGGTGTTAGATTCAGAATGCTTCCACCGCAAGTAGCGTCAACCATCCTTCTCTCTTGGTCCAGCATACCATTGTGTAAATAGAGGACAAGGTCCTGCTTGGCGTATCCATGGAATCAGAAGCTAGAGCAAAGCCTCTTGTACCTCTCAAGATAATCATACAGCGTCTTATCACCAGCCTGCTCAATATTGGCAATTGCCTTTTTCAAGGCATTCGCCTTCTTCGTTGGAAAGTACTTGTCTAGGAACGCCTTGTGTAGTTTATTCCAGGTATCTATGATTCCTGGTGGCAAGTGATAGTACCAGTCGCTTGCAGAGTCTAGCAGGGAGAAACCAAAAGCTCTCATCTTGATTTGGTCTTCCGTCACGTTCCTGGGCTTCATAGTCATGCAGACATTGTGGAACTTTCCCAGGTGAGATATCGGGTCTTCTCCACTCAAACCGTGGAACTTCGGGAGATAAGCAACAACTCCAGACTTCAGCTCAAAATTCACCCCTTCGCCAAGCGCAGGTATGATGACAACCAAGGGCTGTGCTCCAATATTCGGCTCAGTCAATTCTCTCAGAGTCTCATCCATTTCAACAACAGGGATGTTAATTGTCTCAGCCTCAACGGTCACAACTGTCTCAGCAGTCTCAACTATCTCAACCTCTTCTTCTTCTTCTCTTTGATCGCGCAGGTTCGTACGGAATGATCTATCGACTTCTGGATCAAAAGCAGCTAGAGGGGATTCAGTAATATGAGTGTTGACCATAAGATAGGTCTCCACCAAAAATCAATCACAAAACACACAACAAAAACAGAAAACTTCCACGGCAACGGCGCCAATTTTGACGGGCTAAAAGTGCGCAATGCAAGTATCATTGATTAGCCTTATCAAAGTAAAAAGTCCTAACAGACCTACTAAACAGATGTATAGTAAGCAAGCAAGGGTCGAACCCACAGGGAAGATCTGATGCAGTATGAAATCGTGAATGACAAGTAACAAGCAAGGGGGGTTTAGTTATCAAGAAAGAACAAAGCAAGCAAAGCAAACAAGTTTGGTTGAGTAGAGAAAATATAATGGGGAAAGTAGTCCTACTAGAGCGAGAACCACAATACAGAGATATAATTTGATCACAGAAATCTATTAAGTCCAAGTTCTTTTACTATCCTTATAGTTGTTCCCACCCTGATCTTAAGCACTATCGATTCTCACAGTTGTCGATAGACTTATTACTATGACAATGATAAAGCACCACCGATTCTCACAGTTGTCGGTAGACTTTACCACCAACAAAGCAATAGCAATACACACAAGGATAGGATACATGTAAATAGAAAGACACCTTACTACTTAACATGCAACTGATTCTCACTCACGATTGTACGCTCGAGACCCCTATACGCACAATTGTGTATGCCACTAGATGTGCACTCGGAACCCCTATATGCAATCCTAGCAATTGATAAAAAGTATTCAACCTAGTTGATCAGGCTAAGAAGAACAACAAGAAATCAATAATAAATATAACCAAGAGAATCAAACCAACATTTATAAGGATAAGAACAAGGAATAGAAATCTCACAAACACATCAACTGTATTGCTTCAAACCTCTAGTAGAACAAAGGGAAGTTAGTTCTCCATTCAAACGAGAATGAAAACTAAGGGAAAAATAATGTCTGATATAAAGCGAAGTTGTCCTTGCCTCTTAGACTAGAAAGAGGGCTTAAATAGTCTTAAGAAAACTAGGTTAAACTAATGTAAACAATAAAGGAAACAGAATAATAAAATAACAAAGTCTGAACGAAATAAAAGGAAATAAATGTCTCTGGGCGCGCGGCATTTAACACGGCCACCGCGGGGCGGTGAGATCCACCGCGGGGCTTCAAGCTTCTCTGGGAGTCACCGTCGGGTCGCGGTGAGGATCGCCGCGGGGCGGTGAACTCGCTCACTCTCTCCTTCAGCTTCTCTTCCTCTCTTCTGCTGCTCTTCATTACTACCAACTATTGGTAGTCTTCTCCAAGTATGCTCCAGCAGATCCATCTCCATCCTCATCATCTCCATCTAAGTTGCAAATCCTGGGATATCTTCACTTCTTTCCACAATGTCGGGACTGCAGACTTAGCCTTAAAACTACTCATAAACTCCTCCAAATCATGCTAATAATTGCTAGTAAAGGTGTATGAAATAACACCTATCAGTGTGGGATCTACATTAAATTTGTGAGTAATAATATCTGGGGAGATCCCCACCATGTCTTCGTGTGACCAAGCAAAACAGTCAGAGTGGGATCATAAAAAAGAAATTAAATCCGCTTTGGTCGAATCACTTAGATCTGATCCGACCCTTACCGTCTGTGTTGGCTTTGAAGGATCCAGTGCGATCTCGTCGAGTTGTTCCATTTCTGGGTCGACGTATCGTGTGGTTCCTTTGCCGTACTGTGATTGCTATGCGAAGGATTTGTCGACTGCCCCTTTCATCGAAGTGACGTAGCATTCCTTGGCAGCCCGTTGGTCGCCTTTTATTTCTTGTACCCTCCACTTAGTAGGAATCTTTATCGTCTGGTGGTAAGTGGAAGGTACAACTTTCATGGCGTGAATCCAAGGTCTGCCAAGGATCGCATTGTATGGAGATGGGCAGTTGAGAATTATAAATTTTACCTGTTGGTTGACTCCATCTGCGTACGTCGTTAACACGATTTGGCCTTGGGTATACTTAACTTCCCCACTGAACCCGACTAATGGGGTGGAGTTTCTGGTTAAGTCGTCCTTGCTTAAACCCATACCTTTTAAGGCGTTAGTGTCAACAAGTTAGTGTAGCTACCTATATCGATTAGTACACGACGGATAAGGCAATTACCAATTGAGATTGAGATTACCAAACCGTCGTGATGATCGCCTAACTCTTGAGCCTCCGAATCGTCGAAAGTGATGGCTGGAGCGTCGAAGATCTGTGGCTGTATTGTTTCTGCTAGGATGGGTTTGTTGCCTTTGCTCTCTCGAGCATGCCTCTTGGCAGCCGAGTATGTGTTTCCACACACAGCTGATCCTCCTGAAATGGTGTTAACAATTTTAGTAGGAATTGGAGAGGATGGTTTGTCGGACGCTACCTGGTCCCTTCGATCTAGGGTCGCTTTGGCCATGTCAGAGATGACGTCGCGTAATAGCCCCTGCGCGAGGAGTCTTGCGACTTCTTTACGAAGGGCTATGCACTCGTCCGTCGAGTGTCCGTGGTCTCCGTGGAACTCGTACCACCGATTCATGTCCTTCTTGGCATCTGGTTTGTCGCTCTTTCGAGGCCACCTTACTTCTTTTCCATATTTGTCAAAACTCTTTACGAGTTCTGATATGGAGATGTTGAAGTTGTAAGAGTGTAGCTTTGGAGGAAGAGCGGGGTTGTTTCGCCAGTCTTGGTTCCTGTCACAAGAGTTATTTACCTGACCGGGATCATTTCGTCCTTTGGGATATGGTTGAGGTCGTCGATCGCGTCGATAGTCCGAAGAGGCTTTTCGGTCGACTCGATCGGGACTCTTGTTTGCTTTGAAGGGTTCTTCATCTTCTCCGAGTCTTACTTGCGCCATGGTCTTGGCATGAACGTCTTCGAAGCTTCGGCACAAATACTTGGTCAGTTCACGGTAGAGTTCACTGCCCCTGAACAAGCCTTGGCAAAACGCTTCGATTGACGTCAAAATGTCGCAGTATGGGATCGCGACCTTCTCCTTATTGTACCTGTTAAGATAATCCCTTAGAGGTTCGCCATACCTTTGTACGATCCTGTACAGGTCGCTTGATTGTTTTTCCAATCTTCGACTGCTAGCGAATTGGATTTTGAATGAGTTGATCAGGTCGGCGAAGGAAGCGATGTATCCCTGTGGTAAGTGCATAAGCCAAGTTAGTGCAGGTCCCCTGAGGGTCATGCCAAAACTTTTGCACATGACCGCCTCACGGTTCCCTCTTGGGATCGAAATAGTCATTAACTTTTCCTTATAAATTGAAACATGATCGTCGAGGTCCCCAGTCCCATCATAATTGGGCATGTTAGGGATGTGGAACTTCTTAGGGATCTCGATGCGTGCGATCGCCTCCGTGAAAGGTGAGTCTTCGTATCCATTGATCGCTTCTTTCTCGATCGGTTGAGGGACTCCCGGGATTCGTGCGATACAATCATCCAAGGCCTTCATGTGCTTGTTGATAGCCTGTTGTATGAGGGTCTGGATGTCGGCTGGAGCCGTTACCTGTGGAAGGGTCGCTCGAGCTTTTGGGGGCCCGACTACAAGACTTGACACGTTAGTTGTTGTGAAAGTGACTGGGGGAGTTTGGAATATACCAGGAGGTAGCGAGGCATGAGTTGTCGTTGCAGGAGTCACATCTATCCCATCCATGTCGAGTCGGGTGGATAATCCTTCAGTGTTAACTACACGCCTTGAACCTCCGGGTTTGATGCGGCCGAATGTACCTGAGATTTCAATAATTCGTTCTCACGAGTTAGTCGAGTAATTTCTTATTCAGATTGGGTACTTAGCGCTTCGGTTCTAGCGCGTTGCTGGGCTAGTTCTTCTTGGAGGACGCTCATGGCTTTTGCGAGCTCTTGAATTTGTGAGTTCACGACCGGTTGGATATTGGCGTCTCCTGCTTGGTTTGCGGCTAGGATGTCGGTTTGGACTTGATCTTCGACGAGGATTGCTGGGTTTCCGACTTCGGCCATGATGGGATGAATGCTAGATTTGATGGTTGGATCGATTGATTGACTAGATGCCCCACGGTGGGCGCCAAATTGTTTTTGGGGGAAAAGATCTAACTAAACTAAATCGCCTTAAGGAGGGCAACTAGACAATTATAGAATAGCTTATATCTAAAAGATCCAAATCAAGTAAATAGCTAGATGAAACAAGATTATTTAGATAGAAAGACAAGCTTATCTCCCTCGAACTACAGGCTAGTCGAGTAAGATAATTCAGACGTCAGTCGCTTCAAAGTTGCAATAAGGAATCAGATCTATGATAGTAATCACAGAGCCAGAGAATTGTAAACGATAGTTGATAATATTGATAATGATATCGCGTACATGTTTATTTACTTAATCGAACATTTATACATAGATTACATGGTTGTTTTAATCTAGCCGTTATTCCCTAGATTTTGTGGGAACTATTGAACAGACCATCGAGATTCTTGCCAGCGTCCCTTGCGTTTGGGTCGAGTATGTTCTATCTTCAGCTGAACCGATTCTCACTTTTTCCTGGATCCATGGGCCAAGCGATTTAGGCTTCGGAATTCTCAGGCCTAACAGTACCCCTAGGGTACAAATGGATTTACAAACTCAAAACAGACAAGGATAGAAACATCATAGTCTTCAAAGCGAGACTTTTGCAAAAAGGTTTTAAGCAGATTCATGGTATTGACTATGATGAAACTTTTCAGTTGTCATGATCAGATCCATTCGGATAATCCTAGCAATTACAGATCATTATGATTCTGAGATCTGACAAATAGATGTCAAGACCGCTTTTCTAAATGAGTATTTAGAAGAGGATGTGTACATGACACAACCTGAGGGTTTATGGATCCACATAATCCTAGGAATGTAACACCTCATATTTTTAATCCTTTATAAGGATTAGATTGCTACTCATGTCCACAAGAGCTCTTTCTTTTCATTGTTCAAGTGAGGACAAAGAACTTTGAAGTTAAGCGTGTTAGGGCGGGAGTAGTACCAGGATGGATGACCTCCTGGAAAGTCCCCGGGTTGGCATGGGATAGCGCTTCTAAGGCCCGGGGTCTTTCAAATGGTATCAGAGCCGACTCTGGGTTACGAGTAGACCTGGCCTGGATGGCGGTCACCTGACCCAGAGGGTGGTCTTTGGGCTTGACGAGGTCGTCAAGGGTTTAAGTGGGGGTGATTGTAACACCCCAAATTTGTAATCCTCTATAAGGATTAGAGTGCTATCCATGTCAACAAGAGCTCTTCCTTTTCATGTTTCAAGTGAGCACAAATAACTCTGAAGTTAAGCGTGCTAGGGCAGGAGTTGTATCAGGATGGGTGACCTCTTGGGAAGTCCTCGGGTTGGCATGGGATAGCGCTTATAAGGCCTCAGGTCTTACAAGGAAAGTATGCAAGCTTAAGAAGTCCATTTATGGACTTAAGCAGGCATCAAGGAGTTGGAACCTTCAATTTGATGAAGCGGTCAAACAATTTGATTTCATCAGATGTGAAAAAGAACCTTCTGTTTACAAAAAGTTTAGTGAGAGCAAAGTGGTCATCCTAGTCCTGTATGTGGATGACATACTACTCATTGGAAATGACATTCCTATGATGGAGTCCATTAAGGACTAGCTTAAGAAATATTTCTCAATGAAAGACTTAGAAGAGACCGAGTACTTATTAGGCATCAAGATCCATAAAGATAGATCTAAGAGACTGATTAGACTAAGTCAATGAACTTATGTGGATAAGATTCTTGATAGGTTCAATATGAAGAATTCCAAGAAGGGATTCTTGCCTATGCAACATGGCTTACATCTCAGCAAGAAGCAGTTCCCATTGACACCTGCTGAGCAAGAGAGAATGACTAGGATTCCTTATGTATCATCAGTAAGGTCCATCATGTATGCCATGGTCTATACTCGCCCATATGTTGCATTTTCTTTGAGTATGTGCATCAGTTACTAATCGAATACAGGTGAAGCACACTGGAATACAACTAAGAATATCCTAAAGTAATTGAGAAGCACGAAAGATGATCTCTTGGTGTATGGAGGAGATGATGAGTTAGTCAATAAGGAGATGTGAAGTTTGGCAAAATACATATGGATGACAACATTGTAGATCCATTGACTAAACCTCTTCCCAAGCCCAAGCATGACAGTCACACTAGGGTTAAGGGACTCAAGCACATTGGAGAATGACTTTGAAATTGTATTGTTTTGAGTATATGTATGTTAATTTCATGATTGTTAAAACATTGCATCATGTTGGTTTTTGAAATAAAGTCTCATTATTATTTCATTGTGTTTTAGAATTAAATAAAATGTCCTAATAATTTATAATCACAAAATAGGATCATCATAAAAGTTATGGTTGATGAAACCCTATCAAGTGAACTTATATTATGAATTATGAGTTGTCTGTAGTCTAAGTCATTAAATTGTACATAAATGAATCAATACAGGCTGTTTTGTAAATTGATTGATAGCGCCAAGTTTAACGGGCTATAAGGACATGGAGATGCCTAATCAATTACATGGACATGTATGGTGGATAAATGTTGGGCAGACTTACCCTTAGATTCTTCAAATGAGTTGTAAAATTTTAAGTTGAACTATGATTAGTAGATTCCTCAGACATGAGTGCGATATACCGATTGCTTGGTGATGGGTAGTCTTTGACATTGTCAAACATTGTTGCGTAAAGGGCGGCTATAAAGGCAGTGATCGGGATTGCTGAAAATTGAGTAGGAGCTATAGTCACACAAGATTGGAGAAGTACTCCTATTTATATATCTGTATATATATGGATAGGAACAGTTTATTGGCCACTTGAAGAGTAAGAACTGAAAATGCATGGTCGTGCTTAAATGGATTAATAGTAATAATTTGTTTTGACAGTTCAAGATCGGAGTTCAAGAAACAATTTGAATATTGATATGGATTACATATGATGTTATCATATCATCAAGGATATTTTAGGTAGTCTTAGTGCTTTACTAGAAGCCAACTATGACTTATGGGATAAATTAGATTTAGCCCATTGCTATTATATATGGGTCCTATAAGGTCTTACACAATAGAGTTATTGTGCTAGATCAAAGCAACCCGAGGCCCATAGTGGGACAAGGAAATTTTGGCTATATGGTAATATTGGAGGAGTGGTTTATTCATCAAGTAGTAATAAAGTGTTATATATTTACTTGATGACATAAGGAAAGTTATCTTTTGGAAAGATAAGATATTATATCAACCATAAATATCTCTCTCTAATTAAAAGGAGATTTATCCTATGAGATTTATGATATAAGATAAGATAATAAATATATATGTACATATATTATATATGTCTTCCAAAATATATAAAAGATATGGCATCTTAACATAAGAGACATGAAAAGCAATTTGTGTGGCTTTTGATTAGAAGAACCGAAGCCACGAATTAGTCTTGCTTGGTCGAGACACCAACTGGGTGGGTGTTTCTTGTTCGTTCGTTCTAGCAAATGAAGGCAAGGCAATCTAGTATCGTGCTCGTGTGGACTAAGTAGAGGAGTCACAATTGAGGCTCTATTCTCCAGGGTGATCCCAGAAACAAGTTTTGCATCAAAAGGTATGTTACTCTTTCATATGTGATTTGTATCAAGTTTATGCATAAGATCCAAAGTTAGATGTTAGAAAAATGTTTTATGAAATTACGCTTAAAGCATCAAATTCCCTACACTTCGGGAGCAAGCAAGGATAAGGATAGTGAAATACCAACAACAAGCCGCGAGAAGTTACAACAAAAACATATGGATCAAAGTTTTCAAAATTGGAGATTGGGTACTGTTGGGCCATGTTCTTATTGGACCTTTGGAAGAGGCGGCCCAGTAAGCGGAGTTATTTTTTCTCTTTGAAGCGACCAAACAGAGAAGCGACTAGACGAGGAGGCAATCAAAGGCCAGACGATAAAAGCCGGGGTCAAGACAATGACACGATTGGAAAATGTTACGAGAAATCCAGATCTCATACAACGGTTACAAGCCCGCGAAATCAAGACATAAATGCCATAAGATCATGGCAATCCGACAATTAAAGCTAATAGGTGAAGATCACGGACAAGGAAACGGCTAGATCTTTTCGGAGATTAAATGTATATAAAGGGTTTTAGAAATCATTGTAAGAAACACAAGTACTCTCGGATATAACACAGACAACGATTCTCCCATTTCTATACTCATCTAAGCTCATCAGGTCGAAATCGGTGTTTTAGTATTTAAACGATCGACGACCTTCCCCTTTGGTTCGACCGACCTCTTACTCAAAAGAGATATGCCAGTCTTCGCGTTATTTTAAACTTATTACGATCTTGTTTCTAGTTGATTTGGATTATCTAGATATTATCAATCTAATTGTTGTCTAGTTGCCCTTCTTTAAGCGATTCATGTCGGTTCGATTTTTTTCTCCCATAACAATTTGGCGCCCACCGTGGGGCATCTAGCCAATCAACGATCCAATCATCAAAACCGAAGCTTGTTCCATCATGACTGGCTCAGAGAACGCCATGATCCCCATCGAAGATCCAACCCAGGGCAATGTTCAAATCGAGAATCAGGAAGAGAACGTCAGCGCCCAACCTGTTGCGGAATCACAGATACAAGAGCTTGCAAAAGCCATGAACGTCCTTCAAGAAGAACTAGTCCAACAACAGACCAGGACCGAAATGCTAAGTACCCAATCTGAATCTGAAATTGCTCGACTAACCCGTGAAAACGAATTTCTAAGATCGCAGGTACAATCGTCCTCATCGATTCTTAGAGGATCGAGACGTCTAGTCAATACGGAAGGACTATCCACGCAACTCGATTTAGATGGAGCAGACGTAGCACCCACAATAGAGACCAATGCTTCCCAGCACACTGGTATGTTTCAGACCCCTCCGGTCACCCTTGTTACGACTAACATGCCAAATTCTGTAGCCGAGCCCCTCGGGACTCGAGCGGCCCATCCGCAGGTAACAGGACCAGTCGATCTCCAGGCCCTCATACAACAAGCCGTCAACGAGCACATGAAGATTCTAGACGACCGTATCGCACGGATCCCAGTAGTTCGCAAACCAATCGAGAGAGAGACAATCGACGGATACGAAGACTCGCCTTTCACAGAGGCGATTGCATGCGTCGAGATTCCAAAAAAGTTCCACGTCCCTAACATGTCCAACTACGATGGGACCGGGGATCCAGACGATCATGTTTCAATTTACAAGCAAAAATTAATGACTATCTCGATCCCTAGAGGGAACCGCGAGGTGGTCATGTGCAAAAGTTTTGGCACGACTCTCGCAGGACCCGCACTAACTTGGCTTATGCATTTACCATAGGGTTCCATCGCTTCCTTTGCCGACCTGGTCAATTCATTCAAAATTCAGTTCGCCAGTAGTCGGCGACTAGAAAAGCAGTAAAACGACCTGTACATGATCATGCAAAGATGTAACGAACCTCTGAGGGACTATCTTAATAGGTACAACAAGGAGAAAGTCGTGATCCCACACTGCGACGTCCCAACATCGATCGAAGCATTTCGTCGGGGCCTGGTCAGAGGTAGCGAACTCTACCGCGAGCTGACCAAGTATCCATGCCGAAGTTTTGAAGACGTACAAGCTAAGACCATGGAACAAGTCAGACTCGAAGAAGACGAGGAACCCTCCAAGACAAACAAGAGTCCCGATCGGGCTGACCGAAAGGCATCCTCGGACAATCGGCATGATCGGCGGTACCAACCATACCCAAAGGGACGAAACGACCACCGTCAGGTAAATAGATTTTATGACAGGAACCAGGATTGGCGAAACAACCCCGCTCTCCCACCAAAGCTTCATCTTACAACTTCAACATATTTGTATCGGAGCTCGTAAAAAGCTTTGACAAGTATGGAAAGGAAGTGAGATGGCCTCGGAAGAGCGACAAACCAGACGCCAAGAAAGACATGAACCGGTGGTACGAGTTTCACGGAGATCACGGACACTCGACGGACGAATGCATAGCCCTTCGCAAAGAAGTCGCGAGACTCCTCGCACAAGGGCTACTATGCGATGTCATCTCAGATAGGGCCAAGGCACCCTCGATCGAAGAGATTAGGTAACATCCGACAAACCGTCTTCTCCGGTTCCTACAAAAATTGTTAAAACCATTTGAAGAGGGTCGAACGTATGTGGAAACACGTACTCAGCCGCCAAAAGACATGCTCGAGAAAGTAAAGGCAACAAACCAACTCAGATAGAGATAAGATAGTTGCAAATCTCCGACGCTCCAGCCATCACCATTGATGATTCGGAGGCTCAAGAGCTGGGCGATCATCATGACGGTTTGTTAATCTTACTCTCAATTAGCAACTGCCTTATCCGTCGTGTTCTAATCGACATAGGCAGCTCTACCAACTTGTTGACACTGGACGCCTTAAAGGGTATGAGCTTAAGCGAGGACGACTTAACCAGAAACTCCACCCCATTGGTCGGATTCAGTGGGGAAGTTAAGTATACCCAGGGCAAAATTGTGTTAACAACGTACGCCGGTGGAGTCAACCAACAGGTAAAATTCTTAATACTTGACTGCCCATCCCCATACAATGCAATCCTTGGTAGACCCTGGATCCACGCCATGAAAGTTGTACCTTCCACTTACCACCAGACAATAAAGTTTCCTACCAAGTGGGGGGTACAACAAATAAAAGGCGACCAGAGAGCCGCCAAGGAATGCTACGTCACTTCAATGAAATGGGCAATTGACAAATCGTCCGCATAGCAATCACAGTATGGCGAAGGGACCCCGCGATACGTCGAACAAGAGATGGAACAACTCGATGAGATTGCGCTGGATCCTTCAAAGCCAACGCAGACAGTAAGGGTCAGATCAGATCTAAACGATTCGACTAGAGCAGGTTTAATTTCCTTTTTGTGATCCAACACTGACTATTTTGCCTGGTTGCACGAAGACATGGTGGGAATCTCCCCAGATATTCTTACTCACAAGTTAAATGTAGATCCCACGTATCCTCCAGTCAAACAAAAACAAAAAAAAGTTCGCGCCTGAGCGCAACAAGGTCGTGGACGATGAGGTGAAAGACCTACTCGAGACAGGTAAAATAAGGGAAGTAAAGTACCCCGACTGGTTAGCAAACATCGTCATGGTTCAAAAGAAGAACGGGAAATGGAGAGTATGGATCGACTTCACGGATCTAAACAAGGCATGTCCAAAGGATTCATTCCCATTACCACACATCGACGCGATGGTCGACGCAACTGCCGGGCATGAAATGCTGACATTCATGGACGCATTCAGTGGATACAACCGAATCCTCATGGATCTCGACGACCAAGAGAAAATAGCCTTCATAACAAGCCAAGGTACGTACTGTTACAAAGTAATGCCCTTCGGGCTAAAAAATGCAGGGGCCACATACCAAAGGCTGGTAAACAAGATGTTCAAAGACCAGAGATCGGAGACACCATGGAAGTCTACATCGACGACATGCTCGTCAAATCCAAAGCAGTAGGGGACCACATCGAACATCTTAAGGAAGCCTTCGAGGTACTGAAAAGGTAAAACATGAAGTTAAATCCGACTAAATGTTCTTTCGGAGTGTCCTCAGGGAAATTCTTGGGCTACATGGTCACTCAAAGAGGGATCGAAGCTAGTCTCGACCAGATCAAGGCAATCGTCAACCTCAGATCCCCCTGATGCGTTAAGGAAGTCCAAAAGCTAACAGGACGGATAGCAGCATTGAATAGGTTCATATCCAAATCATCGGATAAATGCAAGCTCTTCTACGAGGCCTTGAAAAAGAACAAATCATTCGACTGGACAGCTACACACGAGCAAGCGTTCCAAAACCTAAAGGCATATTTGGCGAGTCCACTCCTACTAGGCAAGCCAAAATACGACGAGCCATTACCGCTCTAAGAAGGGAAGAAAATGGTAAGCAATCGCCGGTTTACTACGTAAGTCGCTCCTTACTCCCCGTCGAAACCAGGTACACACCGCTTGAAAAGCTAGTCTTAGCATTAGTCATGGCCTCGAATAAGTTATGACCCTATTTCGAATCACATGCTATTATTGTAAGAACTAACCATCCCATGAAGGCAGTCTTGAGGAAACCAGAATTTACAGGATGAATGGCCAAATGGGCCATACATCTCAGCGGATTCGACATCGATTACGAGCCAAGGACGACGATCAAATCTCAAGCCCTAGCTGACTTTGTGGCCGATTTCAGCCCAACACTGGAACAAGAAGCTGCGAAGGAAGTCAAACAGCTAAAAGTCAAAAAAGACAGGGGCACGTGGCAACTCCATACAGACGGAGCATCAAATATAAGAGGAGTTGGTCTAGGTGTCGTGCTAAAATCGCCACAGGGGGATCATATAGCCCAAGCTATGAGATGTGAATGGGACACGACCAATAACGAAGTAGAATATGAAGCTCTCGTGTTTGGATTAATGCTCGGACACGACCTCGCAATCCTGGACCTAGAGGTGACATGCGATTCTCTTTTAATCGTCAACCAGGTACAAGGTACGTATGCCGCCAAAGACGACAGAATGATGGCATATCTTGATGTCGTCAAAAAATTGGCAAGCAAATTCCAACGATTCACCATACGACAAGTCCCATGCGACCTCAACACACAAGTCGACGCCCTAGCAAACCTTTGCTCTACCTTGCATCATAAGGATTTCCGCACCATTCCACTAGCACATATCATCACACCATCCGTCCCTAAAGCCTTCAAAATACTTGGTCCTGACGATGTCCAGACAACGAACGAGCTGCCCTTAGAAGAAGTCGTCTCACCAGAGGTAGAAGACCATACAAAAGAAGACTTGGTAGGCAACCAAGACGATTGGACCACCCCCTACATCAAGTGGCTCAGGGACGGAACTCTTCCAACAGATAAAGCGGAAGCTAAAAGACTCAAGGTACAAGCTGTAACCTTTGATTTTAAAGGTAACATATTGTTCAAACGATCCGTCACATGCCTATACCTACGCTGAGTCGAAACATTCGAGGTGCGACGCGTCTTGCAATCTTTTCATGACGGAGAATGTGGGAATCACATTGGAGGACGAAGCCTATCTGGTAAAGCTCTCAGGACAGGTTATTACTGGCCTATAATGAACAAAGATGCAACAACGTACATCCGAAGATGCGACGCCTGCCAATGACACGCACCCGTCATGCGTCAGCCATCAGAAATGCTCCATCCGACTCTAGCCCCATGGCCCTTCATGCGATGGGGGATGGACATCATCGAGAAATTACCACCAGTGTCAGGACAACGCGTGTACTTCTTAGCCATGAATGACTATTTCTCTAAATGGATAGAGGCTGAAGCATATCGAGAGGTAAATGAAAAACATGTCATCTCATTCATAAAACGTAATATCCTATGCAAATTTGGCATCCCTTCAGAAATCGTATGCGACAATTGCTCCTAATTCATCGGTAGCCAGACTCGATCCTTTTGTAAACAATGGAACATCACGTTAGTCACGTCCATGCCAAGATACCCACAATCCAATGGACAAGCAGAGTCCAGCAATAAGATCATTATCAACAATCTCAAAAAATGCCTGACAGGGGCAAAAGGCAAATGGGCCGACGAGCTCCCCTTGATACTATGGTCAAACAGGACAACACCTAAAAATGCAACGGGACAAAGCCCTTTTTCACTAGTCTATGGAAGTGAAGCAGTCATCCCCGCCGAGCTACTCGTCCCAACTGCCAGGTACGGACTCCAAACCCCAGAACAAAACGACGTCGAGTTGGCTCACAACCTCGACACCATCAACGAGACCAGAGAAAAAGCAAGGATCCGAATGGTCCAGTACCAACAACAAGTCGCCCAGATTTACAACAAGAACGTCTGAATCAGAGTCTTGAAGCTAGGGGACTGGGTCCTAAGGAAAACATCCCAAAACACCAAAGACCCGACCGACGGAAAGCTAGCACCCCAATGGGAAGGACCTTAGCTCATTAAAGAAATCGTCGGACAAGGAGCATATCGATTAGAAACAAAGGACGGACAACCAATTCCCAAAAGCTGGAACGCGATCCACCTAAAGTTGTATCATTTCTAAACTCTTCTCCCTTCCACACTTTTAAACATCTATTCCATTACATTCGTTTGGATTCCGATCACTGATTTAAGCATCGTAGGGCCATTGGGCTACCCCCCCAACGGTCACCCCCAGACTTTTCTTTTGTGTACTTTCCAAATGAAATCTAAACAGGAACGAGAGGCCTCCAAGATGAAACTTGACATTCAAAGGTGTATCCATACCATACACAAAACAACGCTTACAAACATATGAATCGATCGATACACAGGGAATATAGGAACAAAACAAAACACTACATTATACAAAAGGCTTGTCCTATCCCAGGTACTCGTCCTTTTTACAATACAATCTACTCTTCCTTGGACAGACAAAAAGCATGCTACACTAACACTTACAACTACAGGTCGCTATGACCACACACTACGGCCTAGGCACGAAACGACAGAGTTCACCTACAAAATAGAACACATAGAGACAAACGCAAAATGAACACAAGGTACATCACAAACAACTAAAGCGTTTACAAAACACGCGACCCGCGATGGCAGACGGGTCGCCAAAACATTGTCCATCCCACCTCCACGATGGGGCACAACATACTACCTAAAAACACTTAGATTGAAACATACACAAAACACCAAAAGGAAACGATGTCATTTGTTTAAAACAAAGATCAAGACTCGCCTGACCTTTCACCAACTTCTACAGGAGCGACATTTTGGCCCTCGGTCACCTCAGGAAGCTCCTTCGATATGTCTCCAATAGCTTCCTCGACCGCCACGGGAACAGCCTCCTCTCCCTGCTCGTCCTCACCAAGTCCCATCAACTTGAACAACTCATTTCCAGGGTTGCCACCAGGGTACAAAAGGTCCATATTCTCCCTTGCGTCCTCAATGTTCCAAGACGAATGACTCCCCAAGGCATACTCCTCCATTATCTCAATACGGGACTTGAGGTAAAATACGTCCCAACATCAGTAGCAACCTAAGCATCCTTCAAACGAGTATCATCAAAACTACGCTCCAGCTCCCCAAAACGGGCTTGCAAATCGACCAATTTCTTCTCGACTCCACCAGCTTCTTCTCGGACTCCACCAGCTTCTTCTCGGCCGATGCCCACTTGCTCTCGACCACCTTGATACGCCCATTAGCCACCTCCAGCTGGCTCTCAACCTCGGCTATCCGGTTCTCAGCACCATCGCTCAACTCTTGCACAGTAGAAAAGGCGACAAGCGAATATTGAAGAGCCTGTGAAACGACAAAACACATGAAAAATATTGGACACATATACATTATGAGAAACACTTCAAAACAAAATTCTTTATTTTACTTACTCGCCAGGCGGCCACCCCGGCCTCATCAATACAATCAACAGGATGCAAGTCGCCAATCTCCTTCCTAGCCTTAGAATCCAGAGTATGAAGCAGATCTCCCAGATCTCTTTTCTTCACCATGCCTACTGAAATCTCTGGAGCGTCCATCGCCTTCCTTTTCGCCCCGAGGCTTTAGACGATGGTGAGTCTAAAGTGATAATCTTAGCCGACTAAAGAGCCTTGGCGTCCAACTTAGCCGACGAAGACGCTTTCATCGCCAACTTTTGATCCAAGAGACTCTTCCCAGACAAGCGAGCACTCAATCTCGCCCCCCGAGATACTGCCAGGCAAGTACAAACGAATAAGCATATGGTCACTACAAAGACCATCCATATGCATACCTGAAGGAACGAACAGGTGCCTTTGGTGACGAAGTAGACGGAGTCGCCATATCCGGAGGAAGGGCTAAGTAGTTCACGTTCTTGAACGACCGGTCGGCCTCAGAAAAAGCAAGCAAAGCTTCAGTGACGATGGCGAAATCACAATCCGTCTTCTCCTCCGGACTTGGCACTGAAAAAGAAAACACGTAAGCGCCGATTAACAAAGGCATCAAAACATACAAAATCAGAGAATAACACGATACCTGTCGTCCTCCAAGCATCACGTAAGAAAGAGTAGTCGAAACCCCCCTCAAGCGATTTCCTTTCAACAAAAAAGAAATGCGACCTCCATCCACGATCATTGACATTAAGGTTTAAAGCAATCGGCTGCCTATCTGGTCTAAGACGCAGTTGGAAATGAGAAGAACCCCGGCTACTCAAGTAGTATGAATACCAGAGAGCGTCGAAATCAAAATCAATTTCAACACTAGACACCAAAAGATCGACTACCCTAAAGAGACGCCACGCATGCGGCAACACTTGACACGGAGCAAGGTTGGAACGGACAGAAAATTTCTCACTAGGTTTGAGAACGGAAAAGAATGACCTATCCTGAAGGGGTACTTGAAGACGCAAATCCACCCGTCGCGACACTAGTCGGCCTGCTCCTGGGGTAGAGGGAGATGAGCTACCGTCTCAGAGGGGAATTGACCCACTTCTAAAATTGTATCCAACTCCGATTGAGTTAGGGTTCCGGCCAAGGAGTCCTCTGAACTAAGAAGATTCGAGGGGGAGAATTCGCTACCCTTCCCACCAATGCCAGAAGACGAAGCCCTAGACTTCTTTGATCTCGGAAACGACATAGTACGAGCACAAGGAAAGAAACAGAGAAACAGATCTTTACCTTCGGATCAGAAAACCTTTTGAAGAGCCAAAAGAGATGATGATGAAAAGAAAGGGAAGTGATGGCCATTTATGGGAAACTATTTAAAACTTCAGTCAAATCTGTCAACCAATAAAGAGGCGACACGTCATTGATCCACTGCAACAAATCTGCAAGGAAAAGATCACGTCCAGAAAGAGAAGAAATCCAACCGTCCCTCAACTGCCATCTCCGGCCCGACTCGATTCCTTGGGGAAATTGTTGGGCCATGTTTTTATTGGACCTTCGGAAGAGGCGGCCCAGTAAGCGAAGCTATTTTTTTCTCTTTGAAGCGACCAAACACAGAAGCGACCAGACGAGGAGGCAATCAAAGGCCAAATGATAAAAGTCGGGGTCATGGAAGCGACACGATTGGAAAACGTTACGAGAAATCCAGATCCCATACAACGGTTACAAGCCCATGAAATAAAGACATAAATGCCATAAGATCATGGCAATCCAACAATTAAAGCTAACAGGAGAAGATCACGGACGAGGAAACGGCTAGATCTTTTCGGAGATTAAATGTATATAAAGGGTTTTAGAAATCATTGTAAGAAACACAAGTACTCTCGGATATAACACATACAACGATTCTCCCATTTCTATACTAATCTAAGCTCATCATTTCAAAATCGGTGTTCTAGTATTTAAACGACCGACGACCTTCCCCTTTGGTTCGACCGACCTCTTACTCAAAAAAGATAAGCCAGTCTTTGCGTTATTTTAAACTTATTATGATCTTGTTTCTAGTTCGTTTGGATTATCTAGATATTATCAATCTAATTGTTGTCTAGTTGCCCTTCTTTAAGCGATTCAGGTCGGTTCGATCTTTTTCGCCCAAAATAGGTACTAAGAAAGGTGTTTGCAAACACCAAAGACCCGACCGACAACAAATTGGCCCCGCAATGGGAAGGACCTAATATGATCAAGGAAATAGTCGGACAAGGAGAATACCAATTGGAAACGCGCGATGGACCACCTTATCTTTCTTACACTTTGCATTGTTATGCAATTTATTTTTAAGAAACTCATAATGACTTAAGCATCAGAGGGCCGTTGGGGTAGCCCCCCCAATGGTCAAATACCTCACGATCTCGTGTGTTTCTTGTGAATAAAAGACAAGACAAACATGGTACCAAGACATTACAACGGATCCGACACACATTACATAAAAGCACTTACAAATACATGATCGATCGGACAAGAGAGTTTAGATAAACAAACACCCAACAACAACAGCCGCCTAAACAAGAGTAAGGCTAATATTTACATATTCATAACTCCTCTCTGTTTACAAACAAGTTGTACAACCGACACCCTACAAAATCCACAAACCGACGCGTTATGTTTCACAAGGTTGATACGATGAACAAACGACATATCGCTCACTCCCAGCTGGGGAAGTACCTGCACAATCACACATGAAAGGAAAAGAAAGGTACACAGAAATAGACACTATATATACAATGCGATCCGCGATGGCGGACGGATCGCCAAAAGACCATTATCCACAAAATACCTACAAACTGCAAAAGCCTAAACGTTAGGCATTAAAACTATTCACAAAAATAACCATAACAAGATGGCCTCCCATCAACTCAGCCAAAAGAACTACTCTGACTCCTAGATCTCGATGACAGGAACATAGGATGACCAAGATGCCGAACCACCAGTTGTCCCAAGAAGATCGACTCTTGACGGACACACCATGGTCATCGCGTCCACTTCCTTTTCAAGATCCTAGGGGATCAAGTGACCATTGACAACCTCCTCGAGGGCCTCAAACCTTGCTCGTAACGATGAACAAGCACTAGGGTTCCCAATATTACTGGCATCATGCCGCTTTGTTGCCTTCAGAGCATACATTTCCCCTTCTAACCTTGCAAGCTTCTCTTCAGCTCTAAGTCGATTGTTTTCTAATAATCGGAGATGATCAGCCAAAACAGCAACATGCCCTAACAAATGCTTCATATCTACCGCATACTTCTCGATTGCATGCACCGAATCCTTACCCCTCGTCTCTGTCAAAAAAACAAGTGTGAGCACGAAAGAACAAGTACGAGACTTATAAATAAACGAAAGGCAACTACCTAACGAACCCTTTGCCTGAAGAGTTCTCGACTGAGCTTCAGACATGTGATCAGTGTCAATTAATTTCCTACTCATTATTGGCATCGCAAATTTTAGCCTTGTCATATCATTAGAATTTGACCTGATCCGAGTGTAATTCGGGGCAAGGACTAAATGGAAAAACAATAAACTCCTTAAAATAAGAGACAAAATTACGAAAGGAATAGAATATCTAGAGAAAAACATTACCGATAGTGCGCCAGTCATAAAAAGGAAAGGAACAGTCAACGACATTCTCTACATAATTGATATTCACAAAGAAATAGCGCGAATCCCAGTCATGGTCCCAATCAATAGTTGGCGGCGACAGAGGTTCTCGACCAGGACGACAATACAACATAAAATGATTGGACCCACACAAAGTCAGAAAGTAGGAATAACTGAGGTCTCAAACGTTGAAATCAACATCGAGAAATGCCGTCAAAAGGTCTAGCACTCTCAGCAACCTCCACGTTTCAAGCATAACCTGGAAGGAGTCCAACTTGAAAACGGCTAGGAAACTCCTGACCAGAAAAGAAAAAGGAAAGTTGTGGCCTATGAGAAATGGATACTCAGATATGCACACCCAACCGTCTCTTCCCCATCGGCCCTTTCGTAGGACAATGGGAGGCGGGAAACGGTCGAAGTCGGGAATGCTCCAACATCTAGGATCACATCCAAATTTGCTTGAGACAGAACCCCAACCTTGCGATCGGCAGCGTCTAGTAAACCCATCGGTTGGAAAAATTCGATCAAACTGTGAGTGAATGATCCATCACTGGAAGGTCCCAATTCTTGTAAATGTAGGAGTCACCTCCGTAAGAACTTTTAAGTAGAATCGGAAGATTCGGCAAAGAGAGAAGGGGAGTTACAGAAGAGATGTGAAAAGTGATTGAGGTCAAATCCATTTAAGGATGTCGTCTGGGAAGAAAAAGGGCGGTTGATATCCCTAAATATTTTGCCATCGATCGATCATTGCAACGTGTCCTTAAGATCTTACAGAATCTGCATTAGGCGCCAACCCACATCAAACGAAAGTGAAGAGTCCAATTGAGCCCAATCCCCCTCTTCACTTTGGGAAATTGTTGGACCTAGAATTTTTTAGATCAAGGCCCATATAGAAATCCTTGGACTAGCGGCCTAATTCTCTAGAAAAAGAGCCCAAGTCAGTCTATCAGAATGAGATCCTGCGATACGACCAGACAACACCAACGGTCAAGCGACCGAAGAAATAATTCCAGGGAGAAGATCCAACAAATGATGAGATTCTAGGAACTGTTATTTAATGGAGCGATTGTCATGGGTATACAGAAAAAATGACCGTTACATGGTTCTATATATATTATCTGACGCATAATTTGACGCGACATGTATATTCGAGCTATCAGAAATACAATCAATTCTTAACAATAAGCCTTGAAAAACAGTTAATACCACTAGAATTGTATACGATTAGTATCTCCTAGCACATCGATGGAGGTAAGTTGTAACTTGTTTTGATAATTGGATCTTATTATTAATATTATTTTCTTGCCACCGATTCTCTCTTATCGGATTGCCTTGCTTCGACTAGTTGTTCATCAATTCAACAAATTAAGATCTAGTGATCTTCTTTGCCCAAAATAGGAACCGAGTTTCTTAAGTTCTCAGCATTGTTGCTCTTCCATTGAGCACTCATCTTCAACCTCCCGTCAACATTGTCCACTTTATATTCATTCAAAGTACAAGAAGAGGCTCCATAAGGAAGCTCCTTAATTTACCATAATTTCCAAATTGTCACATTAACAATTGTGACCATTCTTTTCGTAAAACCCACAAGTAACATGTGATATTTCCTTACATAACCCCGAATTAAAACGTATAGTTTTCTTTTCTAATTCTCCATTAAAACCTGACCATTACTTTCCCCTTATACCATTAAATCACTAAGTAAGTATTGCTTATTAATTGACTTATTAGGAGTTTATTTTCTTCTTCTCCCTCTTAAAGACCAAGAGTTGCATTTACATTAATATAAATTTAAAAAAACAAATGAAAGGAGAAAAAGTCAGACTTAACATAAGCAAAAAGGAAAAGAAGTCGAGCATTACTTTGAAAGAGGAGAAACATATGGACTTGACCCCAAAGGGAAAAGTAGTTGAGCATTCCTCTTAAGTATATTAAGTTTAGCATATTTTAGATGTATCCAAGGGGTAATGAAATTTAAACAAGCAAGGGTCGGTTTAATGGCCTGGAAATGCAAAGGTTGCAAGTATAAATTGACTAGGCAAATTTAAAGTTTCTTTGATAACTCTTGGAATTTCTTTTATCTTCTTTAGGGGACGTTTTTTCACCTTAAATCTGAAAAAAGGTTGTCTGATACCTCAGGAAATTCGAGCAAGAACAAAACTTAACAAGGATGACAAGTTCAAGTCCAAATATTTCAGCAAGCACGCAAAATTGGCAAGTATTTTGAGCACGACTATTCTTGAAGTTTTGACACAACAACAAGTCAACGTTTATGAACACATACCTTGAAGAGAAGCTCTGAAACCACTTGGTGTAAGCTCATCCTCGAATAATGCTCAGTATCAAGGTTGTGCTTGAATCGGTCTTGAAATGGACCTTCTTCTACGACTTATTTTGGGTGTGGCTTGAGGGTTCGATAGATGTTTTTTTGGGGGCCTTTTTCTAGGTTTTATTGAAGAGATAAGTGAACAAGTTAAAGATGATAAACGCACCCATTTTACTTGAGCAATTCATCACTTTTGGTTGAGGATAAATACACCACAATCAATGAGACTAGAACTTCGATAAACTCACGAAGTAGAAAGACTTTTTTCTAGACTCTCTCCAAGAAGAACTAGATTTATATATGAAGGTTTTGATCATAAACAAGTTGATGAAATAAGATCAACAAGGCTAGCTTATATAGACACGGAAATGCGAGGAAACAAACCTTGAGCTAGCCTAAGTAAATAACAAGTTAACTCTTCATTATTATGAGATTGGGGCCCAAGGAACTAGCTCTAATTCTAATGAATAGTCTAGATACATTAAATAGGAGGACGTGATACACTTCTCCAATAATTTTGAGATGAAACGAACGAGCCATTTTAAAATGCGCCTTTGGACAATGTCGAGGTGTAGGCTAGCGGCTGCAACGACGACCACTTTTGAGCTTGGATCAAAACTACCAAGCCAAGATCAAAATGTGTGAGCACAATTGGGCTCATTAGACTTATTTAGAGGTATAAGGATGGTGGACAAATAATGGTTTGAGTAAAGTCTCCTAGAAAGGACACTACTATATTGATGGGTTCTTCCTCACCTTATCCCCATAATCTATCATGCTTGTTGCTAAATGAGTATTTGCCTAGGGATTGGGATCCAGTTAATTCTTGGGATGTGATTTTATTGGTCTTCTTCATTGCCTTGGCAAGTGAAAGAGTAGTTTTTTTGTTGCATCTCGAATAAGATGATGATTTACATTTTGACCATAAACTGAAGCACTCTAGCTACACTAAGATACATTCCAGAGAGAATTGCATGTATAGGACTATTCATTCATGTACTTGATATGTTTTACCATCTTATCACCATTGTTTGATTTTAGTCATTTTAACATGTAGAGTCTTTCCATTGATTTGTATCTTACCTTTTTGCAGAGAGTAATCTTGGAAGGAAATCCTTATCTCGTGGTAGTCACCATGGCTGTCTCCGTATTTCATTCTTTGACTTTTTGGCTTTTAAGAATGGTGAGGGACAAGATTGCATTTTATAAAGCCATTGCATCCACTACATGTTTCATTTTTTCTGTAGTTTTATCTGGAGGATATTGCTTACTGGATTACTTGAAATGTACATATATTCAATTTTGGAATAAGAATGGTGAGGGACTTTGGTTATAGAGTCATTTGTGGTTGATGAACCCAATGACAACACAAATGAAGAGACGATCTACTTCGTAAAGGCCTTGACCAACTGTAACCTCAAGTCTTTGGCTGATGTCTCCGAAAGAATGTCTATAGAACAAACGAACCTGGTCTATTGTTGCAGGACTCTTATGTAAGTTATGTTACTTATTTTCGATGTACATAGTCGGAATGCGTGGTTGAAGAAACAAAAGGCTGCTCCCATGAAGAACAGTTCTGAATAGTGGGATATGTTTCAATGTGTTCTCTCTAAATGTTAAATTTCGTTTCCAGTTTGTGTACAAGTGAAACCCTACTCTGTATCATTTGTATATGCAACTCACGACTTTCCTTAGCTATTAAAATCATCTTCCTTGGTGTTGATCATGTTGTTGTTTGGTTAGTGATAGAAAATATGTATTAGATATTATTGTTGTTTGGTTGAATTTGCGAATGGTGTTGATTTGCATTAAAGAAATATGTACAGGGGTTATATAATGTTTGTGTTGAAGCTAATGCGTCAAAATTATATATCGTGGGCATATTTAACACGGACCCTTGGAAATACGGGTTATATTTGATATCAATTTGGGAATACACCGAGACCAATTAACCCGGACATAAAAGGCCCGAGCTACTTCAGATAAATATTATAACCCGGATGTAATATGTCTGGTGCATATTTATGTCAAATAACCCGAATTTATATCATTTACAAATAACTCGGATGTTGATATATACGGGTTATAAAATACCTAATAACCCGGGCGTAATATGCATATGAAAATATTCACGCGGTCTAATAACCCGGATTAGGGTCTTGTTTATTTGGTCTAGAGCAAATACCGCGCTGAGCTTTGAACCGGACCATATCCGGGTTATATGTAGTGGAACACCCGGGTTATTTGGGCATTTTTGTAGTAGTGGGAGAACGCCAAGAGGGACAAGGAAAACACTAGACGTGGCTTGGCTTGTGGGTGCGATCCTTGAGCTGAGGATTTGCATGGGCGTTATTGACTCGAATGAAGTTTTAGGGACCCTAGGAACATGTGGGGAAGATGGTTTAGTGATTGCACCAAGTTGACTCGAGGACATCCAAAGCCGTTGTTGTGATCCGGCACCCGGTGTGGGCGCTTTGGCCCTTGACTTGGGTATGGCACTTGGAGGGCTTAGGGACAACCTTGGTGGCCCTTGTTCCACTCAGTCTAGGTTAATAAGAATTTACCCGATCATAGTTTTCCTCGGGGTGTTAACACAAGGATTGATGACTTGTCTTGTCGGTACTTCAAGATCATAGGTCGGTTTCTAAAGGTGGCCTTAGCTAACTCAAGAGCTGGAGAAGGAGCTAGTTTAGCCAAGTGATTTGTTTTCTACCACTTTGACCCATTCTTGCGACCCCTATTTTTTCGGGACTACTTAGTCTTGTTTTGGTCGGAGGAGATTGAATAGGTTCTTGATGGGACCCACCATTGGTCTTGATGATTTGGATGGTCGGTCCTTAAAAGCTGCCCCCTTAAGGCTTCATGCCTTCTCGACTTGAAGACAAGGCTTGCTTCTTTGGCATCCATTTGGTGGTTGCCCCTCTCCTAAGTATTGGAGAGGTCCATAATGGTTGTCAAGTGGGATTTCAGCTACTATTTCATTTGATTACCACCTTGAAGGATCGTTGATGAACCTAATGACCACCCTTGACTCCAAATATAGCATGTAGCTAATTGAAGTTGACGATAGCTTTTGGTGCCATGTGATGTGTTCCGGTCTCCCAAAACATGAGTCAGAGCGAATCTAGGTAGAAAGGCGGACGAAGTTCTCTTGCTCACTGAAGATCGGATCGTCGCGAAGGACTGGAAATGTTGCGGGCAAATTCGCGGGCGCGACTAGGGTTTCTGCAGTCGCGGAAATCTCCGTTGTGGCTGCATGTGCGAGTCGAGCGTGGTTCGAACGAGGGGGATCTCGGCTAGGGCCGAGATCCACGTTTGGTGAGTGGGGTTCGTATTTAGTGGTGTTAGGTTCGGTGGACTTGATCGTGGGTTAGGGGGCCGGTTATGGCGGTTTGATGAAGGCTCAGTTGAAGGAGCTAGACCTAGGGGGCGGGAGCTTGGCTCAACGGCAGCGCTAGGCTTAAACTTTCAATTCAACTTGTTTATTAATTAGGTTAAGGATTGCTTATATAGCAGCCCAAACAAGGTTCTTGCCCTAATGGGCCTAAAAACATAAATGGATCGGCCCTCTTGGCACAAGAGAGGCCCGACATCCAGAAATAGAAACTTGCTAAAAACGACAATATCTAAAAATAGTAAATACTAAAAACGACAACTTTCCAAACTTAGAAACACTCTATGAATGGAAACTGCAAAGAAGGAAAACTGCTAAATACGAAAAACTACTAAAAATAGGAAGTGTCTCCAAATGTCTCGAAATTGGCATGTGAGTGTCACAATACCAAAGTAACTCAAATGGCACTCGGAGTGTCGAGGAATGTCATGACCGGGGTCATATCACCCTCCCCCACTTGGCTGCGAAACGTCCCCGTTTCGCGAATGTCGTTGTCCGGGGGCTCGTGAGGCCGCAAGTCATCGGGGTCGAAAGTGAAGCGAGGTCGGTCCGTGGTCAGCTGTTGTGCGGTAGTCCTCGTGTACCAATCCAGTGCTACTGCGCTCCTTTCAGGTCCAACACGGTCTGCCTGTCCATGTATTTGTCTCGTATCCGGGGGCAGGTACAATGGTTGTTCAACGGTGGAAGCGGGTGAAAGCTCATCAGGTGGTACGTCATCAAATACCTGGAAAAGAGGGTGTACAAAACTAGGTAAGTCACAGGGATCCTCCAATAAAGAAAGACACGCAATAGGAGTAATAGGAGAACGTCCATGACAAGAATGAGTGAACATTCGTGATTGTGTCAGCAACGAGCGGTGCGCTACACGGTCCTGGAATGTTGGAAATAGGGTGCTGGCGTCGGGATCAACGCACAGTGGAAGTTCCGCAGTCGCGGTAGTGAAGGCCGCGGTTCCGGGTGCAGAAGCTGAAGCGAACAAGGAAGAAACCGTGGGCACGGTGTGGGTGGCCACGGGCGCGGTTCTGGTCTCAAAAGATGAAGGAGATATTAGCGAAACCGCGGGCGCGGTTTGGGTGGCCGCGGGCGCGGATGTGTGTGTCGCGGTCGCGGATGCTGCGTCCGCGGTCGCGGGTTCGAAAGGGAAGAGATTTTGCCATGCTTCGGCCTTCGCGCGGTTCCTCTCCACATGGTCGTGTAAGATCTCCTGAGGCATCATAGGGAGAAGAGTGATACGCCTTCCTTGATGCAGGAACATGTAAGTGTTGAGGAACCCGTCATGTACTGTCTTCCTGTCAAACTGCCAAGGTCTACCAAGAAGAAGATGAGTAGCATCCATAGACACCACATCACATAAGACACTATCCCGGTATTGACCAATGTGAAACGGGATGCGGCATTGCCTGTGTACCGCATCACCATTACCTGCAGAAAGCCATTAAAGACCATATGGCTGGGGGTGTGGCTGTGTTGGTAATTGAAGGTGTTGGACAACCTTCTCACTCACAATGTTGCAGCACGACCCACTATTTATGATGACGCTGAGGGAGGCATCTTGGACCAGACAACGTGTGTGGAAAATGGTCTCTCTTTGGTCCGTCAGTGGCACCTCCGTCACAGTAAGTGAACGCTGCGCGAAAAGGCTCAGGGGAATACCTACAGCAAAACCATGTGGTGCACATTCGTATCCAGCCTCAGGAGGAGCGTAGTCCTGTGGTATGGGAGCTATCTCCTCATCTGGCTCGTCCTCAAAGGACTCACATCCTACGGCCTGGGTGAAAAGGATCTTCTTTCGGGTTGGGACAGTCGCGCTGGATGTGTCCACGACCGCCACAACGATAGCAGGCCTAGTCTCTTATCCTCTCATTGTTGCGTGGGGCTTCCCGAATCGGGGCAGGGGCTGTGATGCGACCCTGCTAGTGGATTGCGTGCCAATGAGCTTGCGCTCAGAAGGGATCATGACAAGATCGCGTGCCTCAACGCTAGCCAACGCAAGCCTTCACCAAAGAATGTGTTCTCCTTCAAAGCGCCACCAGCCAAGCACATAGATCGCGTTCTACCTTAAGATCCTTTCCACCATCACTGACCGCGTTCTTTGATTGTTTTTTAATTCTTGAACATTATTATTTTCAGTGTTTTCGTTTGGGTGTGTGTTCCACGCGTGTCGGGTGGGCCAGCCCATTAAGCGAGACTCGGCCCATTTGAGTCCCGCTATAAAAGTCCAACTCAGCCTTCTGTAATAGGTTACGTCTAATTTGAATCAAAGCTTAAGTTTGAGAGCCTATCGCCTCCTGCCTTTGATTGGACGTCAAACACTTATCTCTGTCTTCTCATCTTCTTCCTCCGCCGTCGACATTACGGCCTCCACTCGATCTCCATCGAGTCTATCCCCTCCACTGCCGACACTACGGCCTCCACTCGATCTCCATCGAGTCTATCCCCCCCCCCCCCGTTGCCGATGCTATGGCTTTTCTCAACCCCTTCGAGCCACTAACTCTCCCGCCTAGCCTTGAGGCTGCGAGTCACACTTCGCCACCATCATCGCATTTCCTTACTCACGCGAGACCCCAAACACCGTGGTCTACCAATTCAACATCAGATTCGACACGCGCGACTCACCACCAAGATCATGATCCGGCATTCACAAGCAGGAACGCATCAGGCTGCCGTGGTGCGTTTGGTCTCATGTCCACGGGCCTGGGGCTGCGTCTGTCGGGTCTGCGCTGGAGAGGACACATCAGTAGAAACAGAAGGAAGAGGTGTAGTGTCGTACCTGTGAGACTGTGTCGGGGACCAGGGAGTCTGTCTGCGGCGTTGATTCTGTTGGTGGATCATCATCGCCGTATGAGTGAGCTGGTTCAGGTCCCGTATAGGGAGGATCTCCAGTTGGTCGCGTATGTTGGGATTCAACCCACTCAAAAGTCTGGCCCTCATAGTAGTAGGGCCAATGCTCATGCCCGCCTTGTAATACAGATCCTCGAGTTTGGCAAAGAACTCGATTGACGTCTGGGTGCCCTGGCGAGCGAGTGCTATCTCCATCCTCATGTGGTTCTGGAAGTCGTCGGGCACATATTTGCGGCGCATAATGAACGCCAGCTGGTGCCACTGATCAATTTGCTCAAGGCCTTGTCATTCCCTGTCAGTACAGAAACGATGCCACCAACATCGGGCTGCCCCACGAAATTGCAGAGTGGCAACATCTACCTTCTTGAGCTCCTCATACTGACAGTGTCGCAGTGCATGCTCGGTAGTCTGCAACCAATCTAAAAACATAGCAGGATTATAATCACCATGAAAATGCTCGATAGCTACCTTGATCTCGCAACGACTGGCCTAGTGGTTGGGCACGTGTCTGCGGTCAGGGAAACGCCGAGCTGCTGGATCCGGCTCAGGGTAAGGCTCGTCCAGCTCGTCATCATAAGTATCATAGTTTTCCTGGATGGGGCGCGGGTGACACTGGCGACGGCGGTCATGATCGTCGGCGCGGGGCTGCGGTCGCTCACGCACGGGTCGCCTCGGAGGCGTCGGAATCCGCGGCGGGATCTAATCCATCGAGTAGAGCTGACTCTCCACTGGGTCACCCAAAGGTGGATGAATGTTTCTAGGATTGGGAACACCTGCAACCTCAAAACCCTCATCATCATACTCAGTAAAAGCAATAGGGGGTTACATACCTGGGTCGTGGTACAGTACGGGGAACAGTGCCCGGTTCATAATTGGTGGTAGGACGGGGCGACGCCGTCTGTGGTGCCCGTCCGCTGGTGTTGCCGCAAGCTGTGTCTCATCGGCTCTCAAAAAAGGCATCTTGGCGTGCCTCGTCTCGCTGCCTGGTCGCGAAATGCTGACGTCGGTCAGTGGTGTCGACGTAGGGGTAGAGACCCAAGTCTGTGGCGGGGGACTCGTTCTCGGTGGAGTCATAGACGAAGTCATCCGCGGGCGAGTGTAGGGGCTTGTATCGGTTGAAGCCATGGTCCTCCTGCTGGGACTCAATGATGGAGTCCAAGCGACGAAGACCCGGCTGGAGCTGCGAACTGGAGGGCATCGCGCCCTTTCCCTTGTGGAGACGCCGCGTGGTGTCGGTAGTGAGTGCGGGAGCCAAAAGGGGATCAATCGCTGCGGTATCTGCAGGAACAGGAAGAACCGCGGGCGCGATTAGCTTGTCCGCGGGCGCGCTTTGGTTTTCCGTGGTCGTGGTTTTGGCAGCCGCAGTTGCGGCCAAGGCCTCAGTGGCGGCTCGGTTGGAGGCAACATCCTTCTGTAATTCTTCGATCTTTGAAAGTATGGCCTCCAACGTCCGGGCTTGAGCATCGTCAGCGGCCTGGCGAGGGGCGAGTGTTTCGTCTATATCTATCCCTATAGACACCATGACAAAGGCAAAAAGAGCAGAAACACAAACAAAAGGTAACGAAAACAATTGATAAAATAGATCAAATCAAACCCACAAAGTCTCACGTAGGTCACTAATCTGGGTAAAGCCGTGAGGGCGGAGTGGCTAGGCTGACTCAGCGTGGACTAGACCAACACAAAAACCACACAAACCTCACAATTCAGAAGCCAAAATATAGTGACTACGCAAGAAGTATTCCAGCATGCAAATCCTAGTATCCAGTAAGAAAGAATACGGGGAGATAAGCTTAATGGACCTGTGTCAATAGTGAATCGGCTTCGCCGAGATCACCTGAGGCTTTTGTTTTTCTAATTCGGTGGCTGATTTTTTATTTTATTTTTAATTCAGAACCGAATGCCTTTTTTTTCCAATTGACACAAGCTTTTAAGGTAGACGAAGAGCAATTTTGCATAGACTAGAAAGAAGGAATTGTTGTATGAAAACTAGGAGATAACAATAGAGAAAATTCTAACAATAATCACGAACTTTAACAAACCAAATATGCAAAATTAATATGATTTAGGGCAAGCAAAGTCCACGACTAGGGTGAGGGTTTCTCACGGTAATCTCTTCTTTTTTTAAAACTCTCGGTCTTGAATAAGGACTTAGGAAGCCACAAGATCAACCTAGGGTAGGGGATTGTTGGGGGCAACCAACAACAACAACAAAACTGAAACAAACGAAGCAAAACAATGGCGACAAGCCACACAAACGAAAGCGGGAGCAAGGGAAAGACTGAAATTTTTACGTGAGAACAAAGCGAGAAAGAAAAGACCAACCTTGTACCCCTGAAATCTGATACCAGTTGATGTGTTCCGGTCTCCCAAAACACGAGTTAGAGCGGATCTAGGTAGAAAGGCGGACGAAGTCCTCTTGCTCGCTGAAGATCGGATTATCGCGAAGGACTGGAACTGTTACGGGCAAATCCGCAGGCGCGGCTAGGGTTTCCGCGGTCGCGGAAATCTCCGTTATGGCTGCGTGTGCGAGTCGAGCGTGGTTCGAACAAGGCCGAGAGCCACGTTTGGTGAGTGGGGTTCGTATTCAGTGGTGTTGGGTTCGGTGGACTTGATCGTGGGTTAGGGGGGCCGGTTAGGGCGGTTCGATGAAGGCTCAGTTGAAGGAGCTAGACCTAGGGGGCGGGAGCTTGGCTCAACGGTAGCGCTAGGCTTTAACTCTCAACTCAACTTGTTTATTAATTAGGTTAAGGTTGGCTTCTATAGCAGCCAAAACAAGGTTTCTGCCCTAATGGGCCTAAAAACATAAATGGTGATATAAGTGGCAAGGTAATGCCCTTATATCTAAAGGTCGGGAGTTCGAACCTCCGCGGTAACAACCTACCCATTTAAAATGGGGGAAGGGTTGGGTGTGTGGGCTGCAGGCCCTTGGACATCCAGGCGACAGCAGTACCGGCGCCGGCACCGTTGGGAGGTTGGGCGGCTTGGTGGCTGGGGTAGCTTGGCCTGGGATGTTACAAAAAAGTACACTTTGAATGAGAGGGGCTCCAACCTTATCGGCCAGCCATTGCTCTATCCATGGGCCGCATCCCATGTACCCCAACCAAATCCCCATGGCTGGGAGGTTGTTGGTGAGAGTCGAACACGCGACCTCTCCACCCTTTATCAAGCCTCCGAAGAACGCCTTGATACCAATTGCGTTGTAGCACAATTGGTAACAAGAGGGTGTTGGACTTCTTGTTAAAGCGTGAGGTCTCGAGTTCGAGACTCACGAACAACCTCCATGGTGTGGTTTCCTGCCTTAAGGGTATGGGCCAACATGGGATTGGTTGGGGTGTATGGGCTGTAGCCCTGTGATGGGCCGGCCCAATGTGGTGTGGGTATTACAAAAAAGTACACTTTTATGTTGGATAGGGGCTCCGAGCCCAACAAGCCCAACCATTTCTATCCCCCATGGGCCGCAGCCCATGTACCCCAACCCATCCCCCAAACTGGGGAGGTTGTTCGTGAGACTCGAACTCGAGACCTCCCGCTTTAACAAGCGGCCTAACGCCCACTTGTTACCAATTGTACTGCAGCGCAAATGGTAACAAGTGGGCGTTGGACTTCTTGTTAAAGCGTGAGGTCTCGAGTTCGAGACTCACGAACAACCTCCATGGTGTGGTTTCCTGCCTTAAGGGGTATGGGCCAACATGGGATGGGTTGGGGTGTATGGGCTGTAGCCCTGTGATGGGCCGGCCCAATATGGTGTGGGTATTACAAAATGGATCGGCCATCTTGGCACAAGAGAGGCCCGACATCCAGAAATAGAAACTTGCTAAAAACGACAATATCTGAAAATATTAAATACTAAAAACGATAAATTTCCAAACTTAGAAACACTCTAAGAATGGAAACTGCTAAGAAGGAAAATTGCTAAATACGAAAAACTACTAAAAGTAGGAAGTGTCTCCAAATGTCTCGAAATTGGCATGTGAGTGTCACAATACCAAAGTAACTCAAATGGCACTCGGAGTGCCGAGGAATGCCGTGACCGGGGTCACATCACCATGTTTCTTGCAACAGAATAAAGCAAGTGTTATATCTATATAATTAAAAATACAAAGAAAGAAAAGAGTCCTACAGGGCATGCCAAAAATTGTTAAAAAGAAACAACATTGCACAAAAACATCTTATTTGAGTTTATATGTTCGACCCTTATGTGTATGTATATCCTCGCATTTCTAATAATGTAGACACATTGGATATTTCTAGGTTTGTTTAATGATTTGGTCTGCACCTGAATTTTAGTGAGTACCTTAATAGGAAGGATCAAGCCTTACGTAGTTCAGAGTGTTTGAATTTCCGTACATCAGAGGAACGAGTCCAAACCCACCTTCTAGGAAAGGTTGCTTAAACTCGGTCCAACTATCATTTGCACATCGTGAATAAGATTAAACCTACTTTATTGGAAAGGTTGTCTACTCCTTTCACTGTATATGTATGATTTAGTTTTGGTTTGTTTTTTATTTCAGGTTCTCTTACGTAGCCTTTGAAGGCGTCAAGTCTTTATGTAGTTCTTGCCTTCTCGGTAGAACAAATATTTCAAAGTTTGGTTAAAATTGAAGTTGTGACTAAATCCAATATATATTTGAGTTTGATATCGACTTTTTAATATATCCGTTTACTACGGAATCAAGTCTACGTAGTTCTAGAAACAAACCATTTGGAGCTTTTGATTTGTGGATGATTTTGTAATTCCAATCAAGTTAAGCCCTATAATTTACATCGTCTTCATTATGAATTTCTCTCCTTGGTGGGTTAATCTTGCAACAAGAATTCTAAGTACTTTTGCAGAAACTTAGAAATGCATTTCATGAAGAGTTAATAAGTAAAAATTTATATTCGGGCTTTATAGCATATGACAGCCCTCATTCTCACAGCTAATTACTTATTGATTTTGAGCCATATATTTTTCATTTTTCTAAACTCCAACTCCAACAATTTGTTGCATTTTTATGGGTCAATTTTGCAAATTGTGAGAAAATTTAGCATGCTTAGACGTGGATGATATACATGGGCTACACATTTACATAATGCACATATATATGTAAAGATAAATTTTTTCCAGATCAACCCATATCATCTCCTCTATAGAATATGTATTATCTTCTCTATAGCAAAGGTGTGTTCATCCTTGTCAACTTCATGTGGGGGATAAATAAAAACTTGGACTTTACACATTATATTAGAGATTGATGATTAGCAAGACATTAACTATATAAAGTTTGACTCGATCTAATATGCGAAATTTTGGAGTCATGGGCAATTCTCGCCGTCCAGTATAGGTGTCGAATTATTGGGATCAGGTGAGAAGTGGTTTTAGGGTGCGAAATACGAAGTAATCTCGGCTGTCTTTTTTTTTTTACGTTCAACAATTTTTATTTTTATTTCGTTTTCTTCTCCTGATCATTTTGGAATAACCTATATAGAAGGTTCACAAATAAACACTAAATGTTCATTTATTTGTACATTCACGTTCACAAATAAGCACTAAATGTTCAAAGACATGTGTTTGAACATGAGCATGTTATATGCGAACTTTACGACACATAAAATGAACATGTAGTACTTATATGTGAACGTCAATAATTGTCTATTCCAGAACGATTAGAGACGGAAAATAAAAATAAAATAAAATTTGTTGACCGAAAAAAAAAAGTTTATCGTATTTACGGTTATACCACCGCATCACTATTCACTCTTTTCCCCTTTTAATCTCAGCCCTATATTCCCTTAATCCTAAGGCCCATAATGTTTCTTACTTCTTACTTTAAGAGACAAGCGTGAGAGAACTCACCTCTTTATACTTTTTATGCAAAATTAAGACCATTTAAATTGCATCTTTCATAATTTTTTGTGGTACCTAACATTAACTGAAGGAATATGTGTCATTTAATCAATATGGCAATTATTAATGATAGAATAGGATTAAAGATGGAGATTTATAATCCGTATATTTTAGGTAGTTTTAGTACTTTGCTAGAAGCCAACTATGACTTATGGGATAAATTAGATTTGGCTCATTGTTATTTTATCTGGGTCCTATAAAGTCACACACAATAGAGTGATTGAGCTAGATCAAAGCAACCCGAGGCCCATAGTGGGACAAGGGAATTTAGCCTATATGGCATTGTTGTAAGAGTGGATTATTCATCAAGTAATAATAAAGTGTTATCTACTTACTTGATGACATAAGGAAAGTTATGTTTTGAAAAGATAAGATATCGTATCAATCATAAATATCTCTTTTCAGTTAAAAGGAGATTTATCTTATAAGATATATGATATAAGATAAGATAACATATAGATTAATATATATATATCTTCCAAAATATAATAATGGAAGTTGTTCCTATACGTGAGTATAAAGATAGATCAAAAGGCAATTGTGTGTTCAAGGAGTTTTGACCACTGAACCCACGTTTAGACTCACAGCCGTACTGCTATTTTGGTGGAGCTTGTTTGTTCTCGTTCATTCGTTCTAGCAGACGAAGGCAAGACGATCTAGTACCGTACTCGTATGGATCAATTAGAGGAGTCACACTTGAGGCTCTTTTCTTCAGGGAGATCCCGGTAACAAGTTTTGTATCAAAAGGTATGTTACTCTTTCATATGTGATTCGTACCAAGTTTATGCATGAGATCCTAAGTTAGATATTAGAAAATTGATTTCTGAAATTCGGTTTAAAGCATCTAAATCCCTACAGTGGTATCAGAGCCTCTTGCATAAATTGATATGATCATAATTAAAGTTGTTAATTTTGATGCATGTTCTTGATTATTTTTTGTTCAATATGGTGGTAAAATTGATATATGGATTAACTTGTATGATTGAAATTGTGATTGAAATTGTGATGTTAATTGATTGGATGCATAAAGTTATGACTATTATGTATATTATATGCTCGAAAAAACAGCCCCTAGGAACGAAATTATGCATGCTAAAATTCTGATTTTTTTTTCTTAAATTTGACCCTAAAATCGATTTGTATGTTTAATATATGCAAGAGATATGATTTCTTGTATAAATATAAATCACACATAAAAGTATTTGATTTTTCATGTTGGTGAAAATTAATTCAAACCCTAGAAATTTTGAATTTCATGCCTTGAATTCCCAAAGTTGATTAATTTTGTTTGAAATTGGTTCATACATTAATTTTTCAAAATATTAATTTTTTGAAAATTATACCATATTATCCTTAAAATCATCAAAATTTGTAATTGTTACAAAATTTGAGTGGGAGAAGGGGTAAAACCGTGGCTGCGTGGCCAAAAGTGGTTCACGGCGGTGTGTGGTGGTCGGCGGTAGGCCGAGCGTGGTGCGGCGGCGGTCCGGGGGGCGGCTGGCTGCGCGGGCTGGATGGGGTGGTGGTTGTATGGTGCATCTAGGTTAGGGGCTGAATTAGGGTTAGGGTTTGTTAGCATAAGATCCTAACTACCTTAATTAAATATGGTAATAAGATATCTTATCTCTAGAGTATATTTTATCCAATTATACATGGTAATAATTAATATTGGCATTAATTCCATATATGATTTTATAAAATTAAAATAATAAGAAGATTGGATTAATAATTTAATTAATTTAATCTTGAAAGTCTATTAATATGATTAATAGTCTATTATTGTCTCTTAATATTTGATAATATATTTTGCATGTATGATTTAATATTATGATATTATTATTGCATGCGGTGACTGGTATGGCCTAAATAGGACAGAAAATACGATCTGCGTGATCGTTATTGTTTTCTTGTACACGATCTGCGTATCATTATGTATTTTTATAATTTAATTTTCAAGAAATCTGATTAGATTTACTATGTAATACAAGAGAAGAAGATCCTATAATGATTCAAGGATGGAGATCCAGAGGAGAATCAAGGATGAAGATCCAAGAGACAAGAAGAATCTACGAAGATTAGATCTTATGGGTTTTTAAGGGGCATACTAGGATCACATTTATTTATTGCATTTGTTTTGCTTTAAATATCTCAAAGTTTATGCTTGCTTGTTTATTTATGCTATTTAGTTCAATAGTAAAATAGAATTGCATGATAAACCTAGTTCCCTTAAAAGAAAATTGAGATTTTGCCTTTCCAAATCATAACCTATGAGGCCCTTGGAATTTGATGGATAGGTTTTGCCAAGGCAAGGTGTCCATGCTTTGACCTTGGGATAGTACGGGTAAATCTACATAAGGAGTTTACAACCTTGATTTGGTTATACTCAACAAAAGACCAAAAGATAAAATTTTGGATTTTGAGGCATAGGATAGATTTGACATAAGATGTAATCTATCAACCAAGAGTTATAAATGTTATAACTAGTAAAAGTTATTTACCTTGATCACATAGGATTTAGGGAAGTGCCAAAGTACACCTAAAGTCTTATCTGAAATAAGATCTTGAAATCATTTTATTCAAAGGGAAAATTTTAGAGGATAAAATGGCATTAGCTTATTTATGTTTGAAGCATGTTTAAAAAATTTTAAGCTATTGCATGACAAGCATGATTTACATTTTGCATGTTATTTCTATTGTAGATGTCATGTCTAAACACGATAACCAACCATCATCAACTTACGTTCGATTCTTGAGAAGAATAAGCTGAACGGAAACAACTTCCTCGATTGGGAAATAAATCTAAGAATTGTTCTCAGGTCTGAAGGAAGATAGATGTCCTTGACACCCCTATCCCAACATTGACTGTTATGTCTACTCCAGAGAAGATAGTAGAGGAAAAGCATATCAAAGATAAGTCAGTGATTGTCACTTGTCTTATGTTGGCTTCCATGGAATCGAGCCTTCAAAAGAGGTTTGATAGGATGGACGCATACACCATCATTCGCAACATGAAAGTTATGTTTCAGGAGCAAGCGAGAATGGAGAGGTAATGGGACTCATAACGCAATTCTTGATTGCAAGCTTGAGAAAGGCAAGCCAGTTAGTGCTCATGTGTTCAATATGATTGGACATTTTGAGAACATGGAAAGGCTTGGCCACCCCTATAGTCAAGAGTTCACTATAGACATCGTACTTTACTCTCTGCATTATGGATTTACTCAATTCAAGATGAACATCAATATGAATGGAGTTGGAAAAACACTTGATAAGCTACATAGGATGCTCAAAATAGCTGAGCAAAATCTCTCTGTTGACACCAAGAAAGATGGTCAACAAGGGAAGAGGGTTCAAGAAAGGAGCATCTGGACAGCAGAAGAAGAACGTGCAAGGGAAGGGCAAGCAAGTTACACAACCCAAGCAGACTTCTGAAAAGGCTAAAGTAGCGGCTGACCATGACTGTTTCTACTGCCATGCCAAGGGTCATTGGAAGAGGAACTGCCCGAAATACTTGGAAGATAAAAAGAATGGAACTGTGAGTTCCAATTCAGGTACGGATGTTATAAAAGTCCTAATAGCTAAAGCTTCAACTTGGGTATTGGACTCAGCCTGTGGTTCTCACATTATTTCGAATGTGCAGGGACTAAGAACAAGTAGAAGCTTAGCTAAAGGAGAGGTAGACCTATGCATTGGAAATGGAGCAAGGGTGGCTGCACTTGCCATTAGAGATTATAGTTTACCTTTACCTTTTGGTTTAGTACTAGAACTTAATAATTATTATTTTGTCTCGTCTATTACTAGAAACCTGATTGAGACTTGTGTTTTGGATTTAGAAGGCTATGATTTTATTCTTAAAGGTTAGCAATTTTCTATTTTCAAAGATAACATCTACTATGTCGATGCCATTCTGAGTAATGGACTCTATATTGTGGATCAAGGATCCAACATCTATAACATAAACACCAAAAATCAAATGACTGTAGCACCACCTATCTATGGCACTGTCGTTTAGGTCACATTAGCCTAAATCACATGAAGAAGCTCCAAAAGGATGGACTTCTAACCTCATTTGATTGTGAATCATTTGAAACATGTGAATCTTGCCTAATGGGAAAGATGACAACGTCACCTTTTACTGGAGTGAGTGAAAGGGCAATTGAGCTTTTGGCCCTAATACATACGGATGCATGTATGTGGACCAATGAGCACAAAAGCTAGAGGTGGTTACATATACTTCATAACCTCATTTGATTGTGAATCATTTGAAACATGTGAATCTTGCCTAATGGGAAAGATGACAACGTCACCTTTTACTGGAGTGAGTGAAAGGGCAATTGAGCTTTTGGCCCTAATACATACGGATGCATGTATGTGGACCAATGAGCACAAAAGCTAGAGGTGGTTACATATACTTCATAACCTTTACTGATGATTTAAGTAGATATGGATACATATACTTAATGAATCCTTTGAAAAGTTCAAACAATTTCAGAATTAAGTTGAAAACCAACTTGGCACGAATATTAAATCACTACTATATGATCGTTGTGGTGAATATTTGAGTCAAGAATTTGATCATCATTTAAGAAGTTGTGGGATCGTCTCACAACTAACTCCACCTGGAACACCACAATTGAATGGTGTGTCTGAAAGGAGGAATAGGACCTTGTTGGATATGGTTCGATCAATGATGAGTTTTGCTGATCTTTCAATATATTTATGGGGATATTCTCTCACAACTGCAATGTTCACACTAAACAGGGCTTCATCCAAAGCTGTAGATAAGACACCATATGAGTTATGGACTCGAAGAGTTCCAAGTTTGTTTTTTCTAAATATCTGGGGATGTGAAGTTTATGTAAAACGTTTACTAGCAGACAAGCTTGCACCCAAATCAAATAAGTGCTTCTTTATAGGGTATCCTAAGGAAACTAAACGATACTACTTCTACATTCCCATTGAGTACAAAGTGTTTGTTGCTAGGGATAATGTCTTTATGGAAAAAGAATTTGTTTCCAAAAAGTCAAGTGGGAGAAATGTTGATCTCAAAGAAGTTTGAGAAGAACAACAAACTGAGCAACAAGATGACATGGATTACTCTATGTCAGAGACGACGGTATTTGGGGACCTAATCCCGCAAGGAGAGGGAACTCATACATCGGAGGTAGTGGAGTCGCAAGACCCCATTCCTATCGCTTTTCCAAAATCTGATTCCAATGAGGGTCCATAAAATGTTATGACAGAACCTCTTGTTGTTCAGCCCACACGTAGATCAGATAGGCCTAAAGCGCAGCCAAAGAGATACATTGATTTCATAATGACTGCGAGTTTAGACATCCTGCTTTTAGAAAGCGATGAGCCTACTACATACAAGCAAGCTGTGGCGAGTCCAGACTCCGAGAAATGGCGTATTTCCATGAAGTCTGAAATGCATTCCATGTCTGAGAATCAAGTATGGGACTTGATAGATTTGCCAGATGGGATAGTACCCATAGGGTGCAAATGGGTTTACAAACTCAAAAGAGACAAGGATGGAAACGTAACAATTTTCAAAGCGAGACCGGTTGCAAAAGGCTTTAAGCAGATTCATGGTACTGACTATGATGAAACCTTCTTTGTAGTCATTATGATCAGATCCATTCGGATACTCCTAGAAATTACAGCTCATTATGATTATGAGATCTGGCAAATGGATGTCAAGACCACTTTTCTAAATGGGTATTTAGAAGAGGATGTGTATATGACACAGCCTAAGAGTTTTGAGGATCCACAGAATCATAGGAAAGTATGCAAGCTTAAGAAGTCCATTTATGGAATTAAGCAAACATCAAGGAGTTGGAACCTTCGATTTAATCAAGTGGTCAAACAGTTTGACTTCATCAGATGTGAAGAAGAACCTTGTGTTTACAAGAAGTTTAGTGGGAGCAAAGTAGTCTTCCTGGTCTTGTAAGTGGATGACATACTACTCATTGAAAACTACATTCCTATGCTGGAGTCCATTAGGGACTGGCTTAAGAAGAATTTCTCAATGAAGGACCTAGGTGTGGATGAGTACATATTAGGCATCAAGATCTAAAGAGTTAGGTCTAAAAGACTTATTGGACTAAGTCAAGGAACTTATGTGGATAAGGTTCTTGATAGGTTCAATATGAAGAATTCTAAGAAGGATTTTTGCCTATGCAGCATGGCTTACATCTCAGTAAGAAGCCGTGCCCAGTGACACTTGTTGAGCTAGAGAGAATGAGCAGGATTCCTTATGCATCTGCAGTAGGTTCCATCATGTATTCCCTGGTCTGTACTCGCTCGGATGTTGTATTCTCTTTGAGCGTGTGTGGCAGATACCAATCGACCCTAGGTGAAGCACATTGGAATGCAGCTAAGAACATCCTTAAGTACTTGAGAATGACTAAGGATGATTTCTTAGTGTATGGAAGACATGATGAGTTGATCGTTGAAGGATATACTGCTGCAAGCTTCCAGATAGATAGAGATGACTTCCGGTCCCAATCCGGATACGTCTTTATTCTTAATGGAGGGGTTGTGAGCTAGAAGAGCTCAAAGACAAACACGGTAGCTGATTCTACTATAGAGGTTGAGTACATTACTGTAGTGGATGCAGCTAAGGAAGCTATCTGGATAAGGAAGTTTATTGCCGAGCTTTATGTGGTTCCCAGTTGTGCTAAGGCAATTCACATCTATTGTGACAACAATGGTGTCATTGCCCAATCCAAGGAACCAAGTTCTAACTCCAAATCCAGACACGTTTTCATGAAATATCACGTCATTCGAGACTATGCCCAGAGGGGTGATGTGAGGTTATGCAAAATACACATGGATGACAACATTGCAGATCCGTTGACTAAACCTCTATCCAAGCCCAAGCAGGATAGTCACACTAGGGCTAAGAGACTCAAGCACATTGGAGAATGACTTTGAGATTGTATTGTTTTGAGATTATGGATGTTGATTTCATGATTGTTAAAACATTACATCATGTTTGTTTTTGAAATAAAGTTTCATTATTATTTAATTGTGGTTTAGAATTAAATAAAATGTCCTAATAATTTATAATCATCAAATAGGATCATCATAAAAGTTATGGTGTATGAAACCCTATTAAGTGAACTGATATTATGAATTATGAGTTGTCCGTAGTCTAAGTCATTAAATTTTACATAAATGACTCAATACATGCTATTATGTAAGTTGATTGATAGCGCCAAGTTTCACAAGCTATAGGGACATGGAGATGTCTAATCAATTACATGGACATGTATGTTGGATATGTGCTGGGCGGACCTGTCTTAAGATTCTTCAAATGAGTTGTAGAATTTTAAGTTAAACTATGATTAGTAGATTCCTCAGACATGAGTGCGATATACCTCTTGCTTGGTGATTGGTAGTCTTTGACATTGTCAAACACCGTTGCGTAAAAGGCAGTGATCGGGATTGCTGAAAATTGAGTGGGAGCTGTAGTCACACAAGATTGGAGAAGTCCTCCTATTTATATATCCGAATATATATGGATAGGAATTGTGTCTTGGCCACTTGAAGAGTAAGAACTGAAAATGCAAGGCAGTGCTCAAATGGATTAATAGTAATCATTTGTTTGGATAGTTCAAGCTTGGAGTTCAAGAAATAATTTGAATATTCATATGGATTACATAAGATGTTATCATATCATCAAATTAGACACTAAGTGACAAAAGAATTGATATTGCACACTTGTTTAAGGACAAGTGGGAGATTGAAGGAATATGTGTTCTTTAATCAAGATGGCAATTACTAATGATAGAATAGGATTAATAATGGAGATTTATAATCCGGATATTTTAGGTAGTCTTAGTGCTTTGCTAGAAACTAACTATGACTTATGGGATAAATTAGATTTGGCCGATTGCTAATTTATCTGGGTCCTATAAGGTCACACACAATAGAGTAATTGGGCTAGATCAAAGCGACCCGAGGCCCATAGTGGGACAAGGGAATTTCGGCTATATGGTATTGTTGGAAGGGTGGATTATTCATCAAGTAATAATAAAGTTTTATCTACTTACTTGATGACATAAGGAAAGTTATCTTTTGGAAAGATAAGATATTGTATCAACCATAAATATCTCTTTCTAGTTAAAAGGAGATTTATCTTATAAAATATATGACATAAGATAAGATAACATAGAGTCGGACTCCGGTAAAACGGATGCTTACGGTGAAACGTGAGGAGGAATAAGAGCCAACCATTTGGGGACAATGGAAGACTATGATGGAACATCCATCATAGCAAACATACACCCTCTCACACTCAATCACACCCTATGGTCAATATCTGACCATTGACCGGTCAACAGTCAACGTTGACTGTTGACCGGTCAAACTGACTTTTTGTCCAGATTTTTTTTAATACACTTTTTTATTCTTGTTTTTATACACATTTTCATCATAAAAGTGTTTCTAAAAAAATGAACAATTTCCTGTTAAAATTTGATCAATTTTTTTTGAACAATACATAAAGTTGAACAATTGTATCTGAAAAGTTGAACAATTGTATCTTAAAGCTGAACAATTTCATTTTTAAGGTTAGACGACTATTTCACTAAGCAAACTTTAGTTTTTTTTTTTTCGGGCAATTTTTTTTTTCCAGGCAAATTTTTTTCTTTTTTTTTTCTTGTTTTCCTATACGTTTTTATCATAAAATTGTAATTAAAAAAGTTGAACGATTCCCTATTAAACTTGAACAATTGTATGTTAAAAGTTGAACAATGTTTTTTAAACAATATATAAAGTTGAACAATTATACCAAAAAAGTTGAACAATTGTATCTTAAAGTTGAACAAGTTTATTTTTATAGTTAGACATCTGTTTTCACTATGCAACGACCAGTTTTGTTTTTTTTTTGGCCAATTTTCTTTTCAGGATAAAATATATATTTTTATTCTTGTTTTCCTACACGCTTTCCTCATAAAATTGTTTCTAAAAAATTGAACAATTCTCTCTTGAATTTGAACAATTGTATCTTACAAGCTGAACAACTATTTTAACAACATATAAAGTTGAACAAATGAACTAGAAAAGTTGAACAATTTAAATTGCATGAAAATTCAAACTTATAACAAAAGATAGATTGAACAATACTTCATTAAAATTTTAACAATTGTCCAATAAATTAGAAGTTTTGTTTATAATGTACTATAAACATAATACAACTCAAAATGTTCAAAACAGAAACCCTAAATCCTAAATGTGTAGGAAAATAAGAATAGTAAAGATGGAAAAAATGGCCAGCCCAAATAAATTATTAAAAAATGAAATTATTCAACATTAAAATACAATTGTTCAAATTTATATACATAGCGAACACAATTGTCTAACTATAAAAATGAAATTGTTCAACTTTAAGATACAATTGTTCAACTTTTCAGATACGATTGTTCAAATTTAATATTGTTCAAGTTTTAATTGTTCAACTTTAAGAACTAATTGTTCAATTTTTTTCATCAATAGTTTATAATGGAAACATGTAGGAAAAAAACAAAAAAAGGGTGTTGACTGGTCAACGGTCGATCAACGCTGATCGTTTACCGGTCAACAGTCGGTCAACGTTGACCGGTCAATACTGACCATTGACTAGGATTGGGTGTGGTAGGGTGTATGATAATATTAAAATGAATGGCCTAGAATATTCCTCACTTTTCACCTTAAGAGTGCTCCTCACATGAAGCTAATCCAGATAACATATATATATATATATCTTCCAAAATATAATAATGGAATTTGTTCCTATACGTGAGTATAAAGATAGATCAAAAGGAAATTGTGTGTTCAAGGAGCTTTGACCACTGAACCCACGTTTAGACTCACGACTGTACTCTTACTTTGGTGGAGCTTGTTTGTTCTCGTTCGTTCGTTCTAGCAAACAAATGCAAGACGATCTAGTACCGTACTCGTGTGGATCAAGTAGAGGAGTCACACTTGAGGCTCTTTTCTCCAGGGAGATCCCAATAACAAGTTTTGCATCAAAAGGTATGTTACTCTTTCATTTGTGATTCGTATAAGTTTATGCATGAGATCCTAAGTTAGATGTTAGAAAACTGTTTTTTGAAACTCCACTTAAAGCATCTTAATCCCTACATTAACAAGAGAAACCAAGTCAGCCTTATATTGCTCACAATCCATACAGATGAAAGACTTGTGATTTTTTTTAGCTACGGTAGTAGCTTTTGCATAATTGTCATAAACCTCTTTGGCCATCAGATGAAAAAATTTCCTCTCAGAAACTTAAACAAGTATAGTACTTTGAGTTCTTTAAACTCGATCTAAGTAAGGTTGTAGTGTTCAAATCCATTCGGATTTTTCTCAACTATGAATTTGAATGTAGTGTTTTGATCCATTTAAACCTCACAAGTATGAGTTTGAGTACTATTTTTGGATTTGTTTGAATCCTCCGAAGTACGAGTTTGGTTTGTTGTCCGAATCCATTCGAATTTTCCCAACCACAAGTCTTCTTTTAGTGGCGAAACTAAACGTTTCAAGCCAACAATGGATCTTTGATGTAGTGGCAAAATGATATGTTTCAAACCGACTACATGTTTTCTTGTAGTTGTGAAACTAAACGTTTCAAGCCAACTACGGGTCTTCTTGTAATGGTGAAACTATACGTTTCAAGCCAACTACGAGTCTTCTTGTAGTGGCAAAATTAAACATTCCAAGCCAGCTACGTGTCTTCTTATAGTGGTGAAACTACAAGTTTCAAGGCAACTATGGGCCTTCTTGTAGTGGAAAAAACTATATGTTTCAAGACAACTACGAGTCTTCTTGTAATGGCAAAACTATAAATTTCAAGCCAACTATGGGTCTTCTTGTAGTGGCGAAACTAAACGTTTCAAGCCAACTACGAGTCTTCTTGTAGTGGAAAAACTACCTTGTAGTGGCAAAACTATATGTTTCAAGCCAACTATAGGTCTTCTTGTAGTGGTAAGACTATACGTTTCAAGCCAACTACGGGTCTTCTACTCCTTGCTTGATTAAAGACAAACACATAATTTAGTTAACATAAAAATAAATTACAAAGAGAAGAGAGTATACCATAAACTTGATGTTAAGGATAGATCAAATACTCATTTTTTCTCCCTTTTACTCTTTTTTTTTTTTGCTTCCGTTATTTGTCTTCTTGATTTCTTTTTTGAGATTATCTTTTTTTGGTAAAATAAAATTTAGGGTGAGGGGATTGCGCCCTAGTCCAAGGACACGGAAGACCAAAGAGAGCACTTACAGAGGGATTTACATATGCTTTACCTCAAGGAGACTAGTGGAGACTCGAACTTGCGACCTGTCAGACCGAGACCTTGTCATGCAGACCAAACCGTTGAGGTTACATGTTTTTGAGATTTTCTGGAAATGAAGACCGCCTGATACGAAAACGTCTCCATTCATGCGTTGCTCGGCGGATCGAAGGACTCCTCCTCTTCATGATTGGGATAAGTGACAACCAAGCGTGAGCAAGGCGGCCGACTCTCTTGCGCTCGGCGTTGGACCGAGAGGGGGAGAGAGGGTTTAAAGGCGCTAGCGATTGGGGTTTGTTGATCTGTGACGGGGGATCGGCCGAAGGAACAATGGTGATGTCGAAGGGCTCAAGGTCGGGGAAAAATCTCAACGAAATGCTTAAGCTTCATATTCAACGTGCCGGAAAAAAATTACAAAGACACAACAATTATAGTAGCTACGTGAACTACTCGGCCATGGGCAAAACTAAAGCAAATGGGCTGGCCCCCTTAGGCACACGCCCAAAATAGAAAGTTGGTAAAGCTAGAAAGTCCTAAAAATAGCAAATGCCAAATATATAAACAATCCAAAAGTAGAAACATACTAAAAGTGGAAAGTGCTAAAAATGGAAAGTTTCTAAAAATGTCTAACTGAGTGTCAGTAAACCTCTAAATCCATAAATCATCTCAAAATAGCAATTGAGTCGCGGCCAAAGTCATGGCGCCGCAGCGTGGACCGCAGCGCCGATGATGAAGTACACGGTGTGGGGCGTGGGGAGTGAGGTGCGGTTGTCGCGTGCGAAGCCCTTGGTCGTGAGACTTTGCGTGGCTTGGGCTATGGCTCTGGCACGCGCCCTGCTGATCGGGCCTTCACACTTGACAATGAGCATGTCTTCCTCATGGACCTCCGTCAATGTCACGACTGGGGTTGCATCACCGCCCCCGAGCGTTGTCTCTCTCGTTGCTTTTATGAGCAGTTTTTAACGTGTCTCACATCAAGGTCGCTCAAAGTGGTAAATTAGCCGTAACTTATATTGGGTTGTAATCTATGATACCTGGGAACTCCTGAATAGTAGCATATCATGTGTCGAAAACCAGCGAAAACAGGGAAACGGCTGGGAGATGTCTCCCAGAGGGGTGGAAATGGTCAATGTTTCCCTTGACCTGAATTTAGGAAACGAAACGACATTTTTTTATAGGAAATGTGTTTTTTGATGAATTTCCTCTTTATTTTTTTAAAAATAAAATTTTCTAAAACCCTGAAATTTCCAAAAAGGTAGTCGCGTCTCCATTTATGCATTTCCCTTCTCCTCTCTCTATCTCTCGAGTGCTATTGGTGCTCCAGCGGTAGCCTCCAAAGCTTTAGTGCTTCACGACTCACCTTCTCTGGCGGCCGGCAACTGGTTCCAATGAAGCATCGAGACAACTTCTTCATCTTGGAGTCGAATTTTCACACCTTTAAAATTCAAGAATTCCGCCTCTTCATCCTACTCGGCTAGTCAGCTACTACTCCTTCTGTCCTTCAAGCTTGTAAATCCGATTTTAGCTTCTGTCTTAGTGTCTATTTATTATTTTAGATGCTAAATTAATTTACATTTTGAATTAGATGATGTATGGTTTGTGAATTTCTTTTTGAATTAGGACAATATGTTAATTACTTATCTTTCTTGTCACTAGATTGCATTCGTTTGGAATTTTGATGTCTTTTTCCAATGCTGAAAGTGGAGGGAGTACTTCACAAACACAAAATGATGATCTTGTGGAGTTCCCACTTTGGAAATATGTCAAAAGACTTGAGAAAACACATAATGGAGATGGTAATCATAAGTGGAAGTGTAAAATCTGCAATGAAGAGAAGCAAGGCACATATACAAGAGTTAAGGCTCATTTATTGAAAGAAAAAGGCAAAGGTGTTCAACCTTGTACGAAAGTGACGGTTGCACATGCTAGTGGATGAATGTGAAGCTAGACTTGCAATGTTAGCTCCTAAAAATGTCTCTTAACCTTCTGGGTCTTCACTTTCTAATTCTAGCACTACTTCCACAATCTTGAAAAGAAGAAGAGGTAATAAAACTCTTTCTGAATCATTTGACATGCAAGCTAGGGATCAAATGCATTGTGATATTGCTAGGATGTTTTACAGAAGTGGTTTGCCTTTTAATCTTGCAAGGAATCCATATTTCTTGAGCTCTTATTTTTTTACTACTAGTAATACACTAAGTGGATATATGCCTCATGGGTTTAACAAATTGAGAACCACATTAATTGGTCAAGAGAGAGTACATGTTGAATCGTTGTTACAACCTATTAAAAGAGTTTGCCATAAAAGGGGATAATTGTTGTGTCTGATGGATGGAGTGATTCACAAAGGAGACAATTGATTAACTTTATTGTTATTTTTGGAGGTGCACCTATGTTTATAAAACCTATTAATTGTGCTGAGGAAGTTAAGGATAAGCATTTCACTGCTAATTTGACGAAAGAGGTAATTGATGAGGTTAGTCATCAAAATGTGGTTCAAATGTGACTGACAATGTTAGTAATTGCAAAGGTGTTGGGGAAATCATTGAAGGCATATATCCGCATATATATTGGACACCTTGTGTTGTACATTTGTGCAGCAAAGAATGTTGATAGCAATCAGGAAACATATGACGAGTGTCATTGGATCATAGATGTACATGCCACAGTTATGCAGATTAATAACTTCATCATGAACCATAACATGAGCATTTCCATCTATAACAAGTTCACACTCTTAAGTTTCTTTTTGTTGCTGACACCTTCTTTGCTTCTGTGATTATTATGATGAAGAGGTTCAAACTTATTAGGCGTGCCTTGGAGGCCATGGTTTTGAGTGATGAATGATCTCTATATAAATATGATGATCAGGTCAAAGCAAGATTTGTAAGAGACACCATTGTAGATGATGATTGGTGGGGGAAGTTGATTTATATTGTTGATTTTACAGCCCTTATCTATGACATGATTAGAGCTTGTGATACTGATAGACCTTGTCTTCATCTTGTTTATGAGATGTGGGATGCCATGATTGAGAACGTGAAGAACGTGATTTACAAAAAGGAAGGATAGAGTGTGAATGATATTTTCGACTTTTATGAAGTTGTGCATTCTATTCTTGTTAGTCGTTGGACAAAACACAATACACCTCTTCATTGTCTTGCTCACTGATGAGATCCGAGGTGGCTCGGCTCTCGGGGGCGGCCCGATCTAGGCAGGAAGCGGCCTATGTTCCTTCTTGTGGTAACCGGGATAGGTACGAACCACCAAATGGATGGTTCGCGGGTCTCTTGTGCTCGCTTTGGGCGAGGACGGGGCGAGACTTGCTCGAAGCGATGAGCTACGGAGGAAAGGGTTGAAAGGAATAAGACGGTTGACGCCCAAATCCAACAAGGAGGAATAACTCGACTCTATCTTTAATTGGATTTAACTTGGACATGAGAAACAAGGACTACAATGAAGCCTATTTAAAGGCAAAGGGGCACGGCCAAGACCCTAATGGGGTTAGGCCGCAAACACGCTAATGGGCTAGCCTTCTGTAGAAAGAGAAAGACACACGCCCGAAATAGAAAGTACGGAAATGGAAATGCTAAAACAGGAAACATGCTAAAACGGGAAATAACATAAAATAGGCTAAACTAGATTAAGTCCTATGCCAAGGGGGACGCCACGGTCTGGGTGGCCTTGGGCTCGCCGTAGCCTGGCTTGGGTTGATGCCGGGATGCATCATTCTCCCTCTCTTAGAATCGAAGCGTCCTCGCTTCGAGCTGGGTGGGGCCAGGGAGAACAGGCGCTCGGCAGCCAGCTTGAGTACGGCGTCATAGTAGGACTCGGGTCCGGCTCTCGGCATCATCGCGCAGAAGCTCGGGTCTAACGGAGGCACAATGGCCACGTCGGGCTTGAGCGCTGTCAGGGAAGCACTGGGCACAGGTGCGGGCGCAGCGACGGCAGGCGCGTTGGGCATAGCTATGGGTGCGCTGCAGGCCGGCACCTTAGGCATGGGAGGGGGCGCATTGACGGCTGACGCGCTGGAGCATTGCAGCGCGGTTGCGGGCTCGACTGCAGGTTTGCTGAGGCACGGACCTGCGACCATGGACACGAGTGTGAGCGCCCTGGAGGCCGGCTCGTTGTAGCGTGGAAGCGTGACGGTGGGCACGACAGTGGGTGCGCTGAACGTCGGAGCGGCAGGGTGCGCGACTGCGGGTGGTGACGCGACTGGGTACATTGGCAAGTGCGTGGCATAGGCCCAGTCGAGAGGCGTGGGTGCGTACGTGGGTGCGGACCTATGCGGGGCGACCACACTGCGGTCAGGAGGCACGCTACTTATCGGCTTGAGCGCGCCGGGGCGCGGAGGCAGTGGCGAGTAGCCGTAGTCACGGGTGCGGTCATGGGGGCTGTCGCGTGTTCGGTCGTGGGTGAGCCTCCGGGGCGGCAGGATCCAATCTGGGTCCACCTCATATGGGTCCACACCACCAAACCAGTTGTAGTCATTGTCCCACTCGTCGGGTTCAAAGTACGGGTACCAGTGGGCCATGGAGATGGTTCAGCTATGGCTCAGGCGTGGGTCATGGTGTGGGTGATGGTGTGAGTGTAGCCACGGCTTAGGGTTGGGCTAGGTTGTGGGTGCAGCCACGACAAAGGCAATGGGTTAGTTTGTAGGCAAGGTCGCGGCCGAGGCAGCGGGCGCGGGAATGGGCGCGGCCGAGGCAACGGGCGCGAGAATGGGCGTGGAAAGGATAAGATCTTGGCAGATAGGGATAAGATCTTCGGTTTAAGGAAAGATTTTGTGGGAAGATATGTGATGTGTTCTTGCCTCCGATGACAAGTCAATTGTAACACCCCAAATATATATCCTTGAAAGCGTTACCGCCAGTGACCTCGGATTCCACATCCGAAGCCACCCAAGGCTTAACCAATTGATATAAATCATAAAACAACAGTTATAATACAAAATATCATAACTTTTGATTAAAGCAAATGTCTCGGAATTACATCCGTAATCCAAAATACATAATCAGATACATTACAGCGGAAGTCTTAATACATAACATGTTTTGATACAGCGGAAGTCTTTTAAAAAAAGGACACAAGTGTCTTGATCAAGCGATCTCACGCCTAGGATCTCAACCTGATAAAACTCTTCAAAATTCCATTTGCCTCCATCGTCGTTTCTAGCCTTCATGGAACGGACGTTTATCTGATGTACCATATGAGACGGATGACACCAGCCAACCATGCAAGGGAAGATAACCGGTTGGTTAGTCTAATGAAAGACTATGCAAGGGTAAAACAGAAAGGTTCTAAGTAGTCGTATTAGGTTAGACCCATCGCTTCTCGAATGAAAGCCGATGACGATAGTAAACCATAATACTTCTACTGAAATTATCCAAAGAATAATGATCTAGAGAAGACTCTGAAAGATTGAGTCTTACGGAAACATATGAAGAAAAGACTCCAACGAATTGAGTCTTATCAAAAGTATGACAAGTTTGGGAACATTATAAGTTCATACAGGAGTTTAAAAGTGACTTGACTATTTGGGTCCACAACCAACCTCACCGCGTAATGCGAATTCAGATTCGGAGGGCGAACTTACTCTAATCAAAGCCCAGACGAGTTTCCACGTTGTACTTCTCGCCCAATGTGCATTAATTATGTGCATAGCGGCACTTATTGATGTGACCATGCCACATCAAGGTCAAGACACCGAGGCCACCCTAGGCGCCGCCGAGGACTTGGATGCCGAGGAGCACACCGTGGGCACTATGGAGGCCCAAGAGCTGGATCAAAGCACGGAGCTTATGGATGACACCCTTGTAGATGGAGATGACTGAGACATGCATGGGAGGGCCAAAGCCAAACCAAAGGAAGACATTGGCCACAAGGCAACCCCTGGTGCCATCACGAGGTCTAGGGCTAGGAAGCTTCTCCAAGACCTCCACAAGGGGTTGACATGCCAAGCTGCCCTAATCCACGCCGAGCCTAGCCTAGTCCTTTGCATTCATCAAGACGTCGGCGAACACGGCGCTAGCGGCAAGTGAACGTTCAAAGAGGGGTGTCGAGCCACTTGGGCCACTTTGTTTGGCACTCCAACCACCATGGGCTGGCCCACCTACCCCACCATCATAGGCCCAAGCCTTGGCCGAGATAATTCTAAACGTGCTTGAAGACATTTGCTTTTGAAGTTAATAAGTTACCTTATTTGGACATTTTCGGTATTAAAATTAGGGTTTAATTTTGTGCAAGACTCTTGACGTTTCCTTAGGCATTCTTGCCTTTTTTGTAAGCCTTTATATTGGTACTTTGAAAGCTGAAAAGCTCACGAAAGAATTATCAACTTTGCTTTGCCAAAATCTCTCTTGCTACTCTAGTCTCTCTTTCGTCAAAATAGTCTAAGTGTGTCGAGTGAGTACATCTCTCACACTTCCTCTTCCCTTTCACTTCTGCAAGAAATTCTTATTCCCTCTATAAGAAGACATTGAGTGCCATCTATCCCCCACAACTCCGCCGTCAAACCACCCTTGCGCCTCCGCCACGCCACCGTCCATCCGAGAAACCCTAATTGGCGTTTCCACTCCGAAGATGAGCAAAGCTTGCACCGTGGCCTCACGATCCTTTGAACCTAACAACGTAAGTCCTTGCTCAAATTTATCGAGTTTCTTCCATTAAAATTGCAGTTTACAAGTTCAACACTTTCGTGCCCTTGCATTGTTGTTGTTGTGTCTTGTTGAATTGTCGATTGTTTGTTGTTTTGTTGAGTCTTGATTTTTGTTGATTCCTGCATTTTAGTTGATAGAAAGTCAGTAGTTAGAGTCTATCAAACGTCCAAACAAAAAAACAAAAAAACCAGATTGTAACTCCCTTGCATTAGTTGCTAGTCGCTCCAAAATAGGAAAGTCTAAAGTGCTTGGTTTTGTAACTGTTTTTGCTTTAAATCTAGTTATTGACCAGCCATTCCATTCCTATTTTAGCTATCCATTTAGACGTCTATTGAGTCTTTTATTTTCTTTTTTAATTGCATATATAGCCTGATTTAATTCCTTAAAACTTTGCCAACAATCAAGCATAAGTTGTGGAGGAACGTTGAGTATCTAGGCTATTTTATCTTTCATTTTATCTTGTTGTCTTGAGAATTCAGATTGCATTTCATCCTTAGTGTCAAAAAAAAAGAAAAAAAAAGAGAAGACAAGTCATTTGTTATCAAACCTTGAAAAATTGGATGCCCTAGAAAGACTCGGCTACGTACAAAAAGAGAAAGTCATAGAAAGATTGGTGCATCATAAGGTTTTGAAGTACTTTGAAGTGTTGACAATCTATTGTAAGCCGCAAAGGATACAAAAATACAAGTACTTACATCTTACCTTGAATTGTGAATCAAACTTTGAGGATTAAATTTAGGTTGTAGGTGCTACTTTTCTTGTGTCTTAGGTAGCATTGCATATAGGAAGCCAACACCTTAAACTTTCTTAGTGAACTTGTGGACTAAGATTTTGTGGAATTAATTCCTTAAGTTTTAGTCAAGACTTGCAAGCTAGGAACCTTTGTTAGTTTCTTGTGCATTGGCTGCCGTGTTTGTGACTCTCTTGAAGGTACAATGGTGAATCCCAAAGACAAGAAAGCGGCCTATGAGGACCCTAAGGAGGTCTCGACGCTCACTATGGAGACACTCCTCAAGGCCCTTCAAGTTTCTGAAGAGGAATCCGAAGAGCGCACCCGACAACAATGGAGCGCCCTTAGGGAAGAACAAGCTGCCTTCATGCGCGCCATGGAGGAGAAGTGGAGCACCATGCAGGGCGTCTCCTCCGTCCAAGGCCAAGGAGGATCTTTGCCGCAAGCAAGTGCCGGCACCTCCTCCGTGCTAGGTCTTGCGCCGCCGGGTGATCAACTCTCGGTGCCCATGACTACTTGGCCATTGCCAAATCCGGGAGTGACCAATCATGCCTTGACCGAGGGCTTCCAAGGGCATGCACATCACATGAGCACTACAAGGGAAGAATATGCTTCTTCTAATTTTTCATTGCCTTTTGCTCCTACTACTATGCCTTTTAGATCTAACCATGCAGATTCCGGATTAAGGCTTGGAGAGCAATTAAGAATGCAGCCCCATGACGTCCCTAGGTCTCAAGGACCCTTACTCCATCCCCTAAGGAGTGCACCAAACCGAGGCGGAGCATTCCAAGGCCAAGGGCAAGGCGGCTACATGCCTTATGAAGCACGCGGCGCCGGCGGCAATGGCAACCAATACTCGGCCAACTTGGAGCAACCACGGCCACATGGAGTTAAATTGGAGGTACAAAGTTTTGGTTTAAATTGTGAGCCTGAGGTATATCTTGATTGGGAACAAAAAACCGATCAAATATTCCAATACTATAACTACTCGGAAGCTCAACGAGTAGCTATAGCTACGATCAAGTTTGAGGGATTCGCCTATCAATGGTGGCTTGCGGACAAAGAGGAACGAGAGTTCCATGGACACCCCTAAGTGACCACATGGCAAGAACTCAAACGGGCTCTTAGAGATAGGTTTGTTCTGGATGACTATGCCGAGCGAGTTCATGAGAGATTGGAACAACTTGAGCAAGGGAATAAAACCCCGGATGAGTTCTATACGGAGCTAAGGACCTTGGTCTTTAGGTCCGGGCTTAGAGTTCCCGAAGGGTATCTTATTTCCAAGTTCATTAACCATCTCAACAATGAACTCAAAGCGGTCGTGAGTAAGCAACATTTTCCTCGTGGGACACCTATGGAGGAAGTGCTTCATTATACTAATCATATAATAAAGCATTATCTTCTAGACGCCCCCAAGGGAATAGCTCACGCCCTTGGCAAAGTTCCAAAAGGGCACCACCTCCACCTAGACGCTTGGAACCGACTAGGGGTGATAATCCTAGTCACCCTAGACGAGAGTTCCCTAGTAGAGTCCAACCCCAAAGAAAGGAGGGCGAGGACCGAGCAAGGGATATCAAATGTTACAAGTGTCTAGGAAGAGGGCACTATGCCCGGGATTGCACCTCAAAAAGACAAGTTCTACTTAATACTCTAGGAGAATATGAATCCGAGGATGAGTATGAAGAAGAGGTTGTTGAGAATGAGGAGGCCGAGGAAGAGATGCATGTTGGTGCAGCCCATGGGGACTGTTTTGTGGCTAAGAAAGTGCTTATAGCCTCGGAGGGATCAAGTGTGCCTAGCCAACGGGAGACCATCTTCCATACTAGGTGCACTATCAACGGCAAAGTATGTAGTATGATAATTGATGGGGGGTCATGTTGCAATATCATTGACCATGAAGTAGTGTCTAGGTTCAACCTAAGCATTACTCCTCACCCACAACCCTACACACTTTGTTGGTTGAATTCCGATACCCCTATAAAGGTTAAGGAGCAAGCCATAATCAAGTTCTCCATTGGTGGCTATGAGGATGAGGTTTTATGTGACGTGTTGCCTATGACTACGTGCCACCTTCTTTTGGGAAGGCCATGGCAGTATGATAGGGGCGTCATACATCAAGGGGTGAACAATGAGTATTCCTTCCATTTGCGTGGGAAAAGGATTACTCTCCATCCCTTAGCTCCTCATGAAATCATGGCTGACCATGTGGCTAGTGAACAACGCAAGGCCCAAGCTAAGGAGCATGCCAAAGGTAAGAAAATGGCGATTGGGGGCAAAGGAAATGCCTCTAGTCATATGCTCTTAGCTAGGTCTAAGGATGTTGTTCAAGCGTTCAAGAGTGGAGAGTCATGTCTTTTGTTCATTCGTAAGGACATGCTCCTCAACTTGAATGACCTTGAGGGACTCCCGTAGCCCATCACTCGCCTTTTGTTAGAGTTCGATGATCTCTTTCAAGAGGAAGTGCCTAAGGGGTTGCCTCTGATAAGAGGTATTAAAAATCAAATTGACTTCATACCGGGGGCAACACTTCCTAATAGGGCTGCGTACCGCGCTAATCCCACGGAGACAAAGGAGTTGCAACGTCAAGTCCAAGAATTGCTTGACAAGGGCTATGTGAAGGAGAGCCTTAGCCCTTGTGCAGTTCCGGTCATCTTGGTACCAAAGAAGGACGGTACTTGGCGGATGTGTGTTGATTGTCGAGCAATCAATAACATAACCATTAAGTACCGCCATCCCATACCAAGATTGGACGACATGCTTGACGAGTTGCATGGAGCGAGTGTGTTTTCCAAGGTTGATCTTAAGAGTGGTTATCACCAAATTCGCATGAAAGAAGGCGATGAATGGAAAACCGCTTTTAAGACCAAGCAAGGATTATATGAGTGGTTGGTGATGCCTTTTGGACTCACCAACGCTTCTAGCACATTCATGAGGCTCATGAACCATGTTCTAAGGCGCTTCATTGGCAAGTTTGTGGTTGTGTACTTCGATGACATCTTAGTATATAGCCATAATCTTGATGAGCACGTGGATCACCTTAGACAAGTTCTTGAGGTCATTAGGAAGGAGAAGCTATATGCCAACTTCAAGAAGTGCCACTTTTTCTCGGATCATGTGGTATTTCTTGGATTTGTGGTATGTAAGGAGGGCTTGAGAGTTGATGAGGAGAAGGTGAAAGCTATTCATGAATGGCCAACACCTACTACTATGACTCAAGTCCGAAGCTTCTTAGGCTTGGCTGGCTTTTACCGCCGCTTTGTGAGGGACTTTAGCACCTTGGCTGCGCCCCTCACGGAGCTTACCAAGAAAGGTGTGGCGTTCTCATGGGACGTCGCACAAGAGGCGGCCTTTGCTAGCCTCAAAGCCAAGCTCACCCAAGCACCACTCTTATCATTGCCTAATTTTGATAAAATCTTTGAGATAGAGTGTGATGCTTCGGGAATAGGCCTTGGAGGTGTCCTCATGCAAGAGGGCAAACCCATTGCCTATTTTAGTGAGAAACTTGGGGGAGCCGAGCTCAAATACCCCACCTATGACAAAGAACTTCTCGCTTTAGTACGTGTGCTAAGAGTTTGGCACCACTACTTATTGCCTAAAGAATTTGTCATACACTCCGACCATGAGGCATTGAAATACTTGAAGGGCCAAAGCAAGCTCAACAAGAGACATGCTAAGTGGGTGGAGTTCATTGAATCTTTCCCCTACGTGATAAAACACAAAAAGGGAAAGGACAATGTGGTGGCGGATGCCCTCTCAAGGAGGTACACTCTATTGACCATATTAGATGCAAAGTTGCTTGGTTTCACTTTCATGAAAGACTTATATGCTCTTGATTCTGATTTTTGTGCTATAGTAGATGCATGTAAGTCTAAGGGAAGTGAGGGTCAATTCTACTTGCATGATGGATTTTTGTTCAAAGGTCATAGGTTGTGCATTCCTAAGGGCTCCATTCGAGCTATACTTGTGCAAGAAGCACATGGGGGTGGATTGATGGGGCACTTTGGTGTCCTTAAGACCTTACATGTTCTTAGAGAGCACTTCTTTTGGCCTAAGATGCTAAGAGCGGTTGAGAAGCTTTGTGCTTCTTGTACTACTTGTATGCGTGCTAAGGCCAAAATGCAACCCCATGGTCTCTACTCTCCATTGCCAATCCCTGAACTACCTTGGGAAGACATTTCCATGGACTTTGTTTTGGGATTGCCACGGTCTAAGAGAGGGAGAGACTCCATCTTTGTAGTAGTGGATAGGTTCTCAAAAATGGCACATTTCATTGCATGCCATAAGACTGATGATGCATCTCATATTGCTAACCTTTTCTTTGATCATGTTGTGAGATTGCATGGAGTTCCTAGGTCCATTATGTCGGACCGAGATGTTAAGTTCCTAAGCTACTTTTGGAAAACCCTTTGGGCTAAGCTTGGAACTAAGCTTCTCTTCTCTACTACTTGCCACCCTCAAACGGATTGCCAAACCGAGGTGGTTAACCGTACTCTTGGTGTCTTGCTTAGAACTATCTTGAGGGCTAACTTGCGCAGGTGGGAGGATAGCTTGTCCTTCATTGAATTCGCCTACAATAGGATGGTCCATTCGGCAACAAGGAAGACACCCTTTGAAGTGGTTTATGGGCGCAATCCCACAACACTACTAGAGCTCCTACCCTATGCTATCAAAGAGCGAGAGAGCAAAGAAGGTGCGGATGAAGCTGCAAGGATTAAGAAGTTGCATGAAGACACAAGGTTGCAACTTGAGAGGAGAACCGGCCAATATAAGAAGCATGTGGACAAGGGGCGAAAGGAAGTAATTTTTGAACCGGGTGATCTAGTATGGCTACACCTAAGGAAGGAGCGCTTCCCATTGCTCCGCAACTCCAAACTCAAGCCAAGAGGCGATGGACCATTTCAAGTGCTTGAGAGGATCAATGACAACGCCTACAAGCTTGACCTTCCTCCTAACTTTGGTGTACATGATGTTTTCAATGTTTCTGATTTGATGCCTTATTGTGTGCAGGATGAAGATGACCAAGAAGAGCTGGATTCGGGGTCGAATCCCTTTCAAGAGAGGGAGGATGATGTGACCATGCCACATCAAGGTCAAGACACCGAGGACACCCTAGGCGCCGCCGAGGACTTGGACGCCGAGGAGCACACCGTGGGCACTATGGAGGCCCAAGAGCTGGATCAAAGCACGGAGCTTATGGATGACACCCTTGGAGATGGAGATGACCGAGACATGCATGGGAGGGCCAAAGCCAAACCAAATGAAGACATTGGCCACAAGGCCAAGACATCGGCCGCGCCGGGCGCAAGCAACACTAAGGACAACACCCAAGAAGACAAGGCAACCCCTGGTGCCATCACGAGGTCTAGGGATAGGAAGCTTCTCCAAGACCTCCACAAGGGGTTGACATGCCAAGCTGCCCTAAGCCACGCCGAGCCTAGCCTAGTCCTTTGCATTCATCAAGACGCCGGCGAACACGGTGCTAGCGGCAAGTGAACGTTCAAAGAGGGACGCCGAGCCACTTGGGCCACTTTGTTTGGCACTCCAACCACCATGGGCTGGGCCACCTACCCCACCATCATAGGCCCAAGCCTTGGCCGAGAGAATCTTAAATGTGCTTGAAGACATTTGCTTTTGAAGTTAATAAGTTACCTTATTTGGACATTTTCGGTATTAAAATTAGGGTTTAATTTTGTGCAAGACTCTTGACGTTTCCTTAGGCATTCTTGCCTTTTTTGTAAGCCTTTATATTGGTACTTTGAAAGCTGAAAAGCTCACGAAAGAATTATCAACTTTGCTTTGCCAAAATCTCTCTTGCTACTCTAGTCTCTCTTTCGTCAAAATAGTCTAAGTGTGTCAAGTGAGTACATCTCTCACACTTCCTCTTCCCTTTCACTTCTGCAAGCAATTCTTCTTCCCTCTATAAGAATACATTGAGTGACATCTATCCCCCACAACTCCGCCGTCAAACCACCCTTACGCCTCCGCCACGCCACCGTTCATCCGAGAAACCCTAATTGGCGTTTCCACTCCGAAGACGAGCAAAGCTTGCACCGTGGCCTCATGATCCTTTGAACCTAACACTTATCTTATTTCAATTCCAAAACGTGTATTCACATTATAAGCTTTTATCATAATCATCTCATCCCTCAGGATATAGAGATATATAGTCGGGAATAAATCCCTAAAGGTTTGACGCCAGCTAAGCGCACCTCCCCTATATTCGGAAAATGGATAGTCATGACCAGAGAAACGGTGTTAGGGCTTGGACATCCTATCCACCAGGTTATAAAGAAACGGCTACCTCTCAAGGTAAGCAGCGTTCCTACGAATATACAACCTATTATAATATTCATTTTTAATCGTATCATTTTAAGAAAATTGTTCCCAATGAAACCAGTAATTCATCACAATTTAATTAATAATTAAACAATTGATAATTAATAGAAATATGGAATGATAAGCAAGAGCGAACCGCCACTTACCTTAGATTAGACGAAGCTCAACGAAGCTCAAAGAGAACGGGTTTCCGGGTCCGGAACGAGGACAAAACTCGGATTTCAGATCCCGGGGAAGACGACAGGGGTTCGACTCGTGGTGGCTCTGACTTCCGGATTCCTTGGACTTCCAAAGGACCACCTTGAGAGCACCTCCTCCTCCTATGAGTTCTCCGGCGACAACTCCGACGAAAGCTTGCAAATCCGGCGACAATGGAACGAGAGAGAGATTTGAGAGAGAGAGAGATTGGGATGCTTCCTCCTCCAAGTCCCCTCCTTTTATAAGCCAAGCAAGGAGGTCAAGCAGGGACCTCCCCCACCGCCTCGGCTCCGACAAAGGCGAAGCAGCTCAGGCAAAGCCGGTCAAAGTTCGGCGAAGCAGAAAAGCAATGATGACACCGCGGGGTGCGGTGGACTGACCGCGGGTGCGGTGGGTCTGACCGCGGGTGCGGTGGGTCTGACCGCGGGTGCAGTGAAGGCCAATTCTGTGCCTTTTGTCCGAAAAAAGTATGGGCTTGGGTATTTAACCCCGGGTTAAATATATTTGTATCAAAACAAATATTCTAAGCCCCAAAAATACGTCGAATGTATTTTATTCCACTCAGGGAATTATTACAGAGATCAAGTATTTTACAGAATGTCTGAACTTCTCTGAAAATAATCCGACTACAGTACGAGAGTTTGGAAAATCACAAAAATGCCCTTACTAAAAAAATGAGGGGTATTACATCACTTCCCCCTTAAAAGAAGTTTTGACCCGAAACTTGGCCGAATAACCTAAAAAAATGAGGCGTTACAACACTACCCCCTTAAAAAGGTTTCGACCGCGAAACTAGGCCGAAAACAGCTCGGGAAAGCGTCTAAGCATATCCTCCTCAGTCTCTCAAGTTTCCCAAGTAACCTCTTCAGTTCCTGATTTGGACCACAAAATCCGTACCAATGGTACCACCTTGTTCCGTAACTGCTTCTCACGACGTTCGAGAATATGCACCGGCATTTCCTCGTAGGTACCATTTGTCTAAATCTCAATGTCTTCATAACTCAGCACATGAGACTCATCTGGCACGTACTTCCTTAACAAGGATACGTGGAACACATTATGCACTGGATGCGCCGATGGCGGCAATGCCAAACGATACGCTAGAGACCCCACTTTGTTAAGGATCTCAAATGGTCCCACGTAGCGAGGGTTAAGCTTCCCACGCTTGCCGAATCTAAACACACCCTTGGATGGTGACACTCTGACAAACACTTTATCACCAACCTCAAACTCGACATTCCTGCGCTGCAGATCTGCATAAGACTTTTGTCGACTCTGAGCGGTCAACATCCTCTGTCTTATCAAAGCCATGTCCGAGGCAGTCCTTTCGACTAATTCCGGTCCGAACAGAACCTTGTCGGCATTCTCATCCCAATAAATTGGAGATCTGCACCTTCGACCGTACAAAGCCTCGAATGGAGCCATCTTTATGGTAGCATGTCAACTGTTGTTGTACGTGAACTCAATCAGACTCAGGCTGTTCTCCCAGCTAGTCGGACGATCGAGTGTACAAGCTCTTAGCATATCTTCCAAGGTCTGGATGGTCCTCTCAGACTGTCCATCCGTCTGAGGATGAAACGCAGTACTGAATCTCAACTCGGTTCCCATGGCCTTGTGTAATTATTTCCAGAATCTTATCATGAATCGGCCATCTCGATCCGATACAATGGTCTTTGGAGTACCATGCAAACGGACAATCTCGTGTAAAAACACTTCTGATAGCTTATGGGTTCCCCATGTTGACTTGATAGCCACGAAGTGAGCACTCTTCGTGAGCCTGTCAATGATTACCCTTATAGCATCCTTTTGACTTTGAGTCTTTGGCAGCCCCATGACGAAATCCATAGCAATATCCTTCCATTTCCATTCTGGCACTGGAAGAGGTAGCAACTCACCACCTGGTCTACGGTGTTCTATCTTGACCTTCTGACAAGTCAAACATTTTGCCACAAACCCTGCTACATCCCACTTCATGTTGGGCCACCAGAATTTCTTCCAGAGGTCCTTGTACATCTTGCTAGAGCCTGGATGTACAGAATAAGCTGACGAATGGGCCTCCTTCATCACCAACTGGCGAAGGCCATCAACGTTAGACACACAGATCCGGTCCTGAAACCAGAGTGATCCATCCTCCTGAATCACAAAACCGGGAGCTTTCTCGTTCATCACTTCACTGCTTAGCTTCACCATAACTACATCATCAACCCGCTTCTCCCTGATCTGATCAAGTAGCGTAGCCTGAATTTCAAGCATACTCAGGTATCCTCGACGCTGATCGTACAAGACTTCAATCTTGCACAACAACCCTTGGTTCAACTTGGTCTGAGCAGTAAGTAGAGCCACTATAGTCTCGTGCGGCGTCTTCCGGCTCAATGCACGACTACTACATTAGCCTTGCCCGGATGATACAGCAACTCGATGTCGTAGTCTTTGAGTAGCTCTAACCAGCTACATTGTCTCATATTCAGCTCCTTTTGAGTGAACACGTACTTGAGACTCTTGTGATCAGTGAAGACTTGGCACCTCACACCATAGAGATAGTGCCTCCAAATCTTCAGTGCAAAAACAACGGCTGCTAGTTCTAGATCATGCGTCGGATAGTTTGCCTCATAAGTCTTCAACTGTCGGGATGCGTATGCAATAAATTTGCCTTTCTGCATCAGTACGCATCCTAACCCATGCTTCGAAGCATCACTATAGACCACATAACTATCATTTCCTTCCGGTAGCACTAACACTGGTGCAGAGGTCAGACACTGCTTCAACTTCTGAAAACTGGCCTCGCACTTGTCATCCCAGACAAACTTCTTGTGGACTTTACGAAGCAGACCGGTCATAGATAGAGCGATCTTATAAAATCCCTCCACGAACCGTCTATAATATCCAGCAAGTCCAAGAAAACTACGCACCTCCTTCACATTCTGAGGCCGCTTCCAATTGGCTACCGCTTCAATCTTCTGGGGATCAACCATAACCCCATTCTCATTAATCACGTGGCCTAAGAAAGCCACTTCTTTTATCCAAAAGTCACACTTAGACAACTTTGCGTACAGCTGATTCTGTCTAAGGACTGACAAAGTAATCCGAAGATATTCCTCGTGAACCTCCTCGCTCGGGGAATAGATCAAAATATCATCGATGAAGACCATCATGAACTTATCCAAGTATTGGTGAAAACATCGATGCATTAGGTCCATAAAGACCGATGGAGCATTGGTAAGTCCAAATGGCATGACTACGAACTCGTAGTGACCATATCTCGTTCGGAACGCAGTCCTCGGAATATCCTCCTCACGAATCCTAAGCTGATGGTAACCAGACCTGAGATCGATTTTGGAAAAGACCTTTTCTCCCTGCAGTTGATCCAATAGATCATCAATCCTCGGCAACGGATACTTATTCTTGATCGTGACTTTATTCAACCCTCGATAGTCGATAGAAAGTCGAAACGATTCATCCTTCTTCTTGACGAACAAGACCAGAGCGCCCCAAGGTGATGCACTCGGACTTATATAGCCCTTCTCAAGAAGATCTTCGAGTTGCTTCTTCAACTATTACATCTCAACAGGAGCCATCCGGTACGGTGCCTTAGAGATCGGCGCGGTACCAGGCTCGAGATCAATGGTAAATTATACATCACGATACGGGGGTAAACCAGGAATCTCCTCCGGAAAGACATCCGGAAACTCACGGATGACCGGAATATCAGGAATTGAAGGTTCATCTTTCTTGGGCTTGTCCAGATAGCACAGGTACCCGAAACATCCTTGTTGAAGTAGCTTAAACGCAGCCATCGCATTGATAAGCCTGTCGTTATCAGCGTCATTCCGACCCTTGAACTTGCATACATACTGGCCCCCAGATGACACCGTCACAGTCCTTGAGCTAAAATCGATTACCGCCCCATGACGCGTCAGCCAATCCATACCGAGAATAATGTCGTATGGAGCCATGGCTATACAAATCAAATCTGCTTCGAACTTCTTACCCTGGATGGTAATCGGAAATTCTGACAGACGCTTGGTTCCAACCAAATGTTCACCATTAGGAAGATTTACAACGAAAGGTTCACAAACCTCGTTGCATACCAAACCTAATTTACTGACACAACTCTCCGAAATAAAGGAATGGGTAGCACTCGAATCAAACAGCATACATACAGAAGTAGAATGAAGTTATAGAGTACCTTGAGTAATTGGAGCATTGGGTCCATCCACCTCACGCATCTCGTAAAGGCGTTGACCTTGACCTCCAAAAGCAGCTGGGGCTTTCCCCTTGTTTTGTGTAGTCGTCTGCGTTGAAGGACTATGAGCCTCCACTGGTGTAAACCTGGGTCGATTGTTCTGACTAACAGACCCTTGTTGTGATTCAGCCCCTTTCTGCCCTCTCTGCGGACAGAACGTATGTACATGGCCCTCATTTCCACAGCCATAGCACGTCTTCTTCTCCTTCGGACACACATTACTCTTGTGCCCGGGTGTACCACAATTGTAGCACTGGATCGGATTCTTTCCTTGACCCGATTGCTGTATAGACCCTCCTTGAGTCATATCCGTTTTTGCTTTGCCAGACTTGGAAAAGTTAGACGGTGGCGCAAGACGTTTGAATCCACTCGCCTGAGACTGGCTCTGCACTTGCCTCTGGCGATTGCGCTTCTTTGTTGACTCCTCCAGAGTCACTTCCAGTTTGTAGGCAGCGTCCATGTACTGCTCCAAAGTAGAGCATCCGTGACATACCATCAACGGCTTAATATCTGGATTCATCCACTCATGGAAATGCCAGATCTTTTGCTCTTCGCTGGACACCTCCGGCCCAGCATACTATACCAGGTGATTGCTCTTCGCGTTCTCCTTAGGGTTGACCATACCTGAGTCCTCGATCTCTTCGTCGTCGAAGTCATCGTGGACATTGAGTGTGATCGACGTGTAGCCATCAGATCCGTAACGCGGCGTTCAAACACTCTGATGTCGAAGGTGATCGCGTACATCATGGCTCCGTGGCTGGGTAGTTGGTGTCCTCAATTTGGTCTCATCGCATCGCGTATGCCCACTTGGTCGGCGACTGGGTCTCCTTGGCGTCACGTCGGTTGGCTCGGCTCGGCGAGGGCGGCCTTCGTGTGGCGCTGAGTCCGGTACGCGTCTCTGGGTACTCCTAGAGGCATAGCGATCATCAAAGTTGTATGGTTCAGAATACTCACCTTGAGTGTCCTCGGCGTCGCGGTCGTAGTCGGAGCCGTTGTCGAAGCCAGCGGTTATGGCTCTGGGCATGTAGCAGTCCGCGTGGGAAACGAAGCCTTGGTGACTCTCGATGACACTTTGCATACGATTGAGTTGTGGTTGATGATGAGACGTCGAAGGCATGATCCCTTTCCCTTTGTCGACTCTTGTCTTTGATGGACCGGCGTCGGTGGATCGTGGTTGAGTCGGCGCGTCCATTGTACTCAGGGGAGTTGGGTTGGGCATGAGTTGTGCATCGCGTTGTTGGGCTCTCAATGCTTCATTCTCTTGTCTAAGGGCTTGGATCTCCCTTTGCTCCTCGGACAACGCGATGAGAGGGTCCTGTTATGGGGGGTCAACCAGTGGTTGGTCTTGGGGTAAATCCAACGGTGGTTGAGGTGGGTTGTTGTTGTCGACTCCAAGTTGGTTTTCACCGTGTTCAATCGTCATGGTACCTATAACAATATGGCCAGACATGGGAGTAAAAACAAACCAAAAGACAACGAAGAACAACAACCAAGCAAATCACTAGTCAAGTCACAAAGTTCACGTAGGTAGGGCTAGTTTGGGCTTGCCGTGAGGGCGGCTTGGCTTGACAAGAGATGGTGTATCAAGCAAGTTGCAATCAAACAAACAAGAACAAATTGAAACCCTAAAACAAACGTAAATAAAGCAACCTAATAAGCAAGAAAGTACCTTCTAGGAAGCTTGACCTATACGGTGAAGAGGTTGAGAAGATGAGCTTAGACCGAGAGTGGGTTAGGTTCCCTTATTTTGGCTTTCCCTAACTTTGGAAACAATTTTTTTTTTTGAAAATCTTTTGGATTTTTTTTTAATATCCGAGATCTTATCTTTTGATCTTTTCGGATTTGCAAAAGGAAACAAAAATAAAATCGGTCTAAGTAACAAGAATATCACAAGTGTGATCTTAGAGAAAGGAGAGAGAAGATAAGAGTTGATATGATATCTTATAAGGAAATTCGGTTAACTTAACTAAAAAGTAAACTCTAGCAAACAAGAAAACTCTATCCACGCATGAAATAAGGAAATAAAATATTCTAGCAAACAAGATAACAAATTACCTAACACACCAAAACTTAGGGAAAAAGAAAAAAAAATCAGCTAAGATAGGATCTTGTAGAAACCGAAGGTGTTGCAAAGATGGTAATTCTGGTTTTTCTCGCGAGATCTTACGAAAGCAAACGATGGGGGTCAAGAAAAATTGTGAACAAAATGCAAACTTGAGTTCGTGACTTACAAGACTGTTGGGATCTGATGCCAGTTGATGTGTTCTTGCCTCCGATGACAAGTCAATTGTCAAAAGGTGGCACCTTTGGATCTAGTCTTGGGTGAGAAGTCACGTTGAACATCACAGCAGTGAAGAAGATGGTGAAACGTGTTGATGAACGCAATGATGGACATGGTGGTGAACACGGTGGTGGTGCGGTGGTGAACGCGGTGGAAACGATTGTTGGGGCGAAAGGATAGCGTTGGCGGAAGCGATTTAATGAGGGATATATGACTTGAAGAGACAAGTCATTGGTGTCATAGCGTCGACTGCGGGTGTCATAGCGTCGACTGTGGTTGAAGGGAGATGCGAAGGAAGACTGGCTTGAAGGTTCAAGCGTTTGCTATAGCGTCGGCAGCGGAGTGAAGGGGATGCGAAGATAGAGGGTTTTGACGTCCGATCAAGGGAAGGAGGATAAACACTCGACTTGAAACCTTGAATTAAATTGAACGTAATGAAATAACAACAATAACGGGGGCTTTAAATAGCCAAAGAACTCGGCCAAGACCTAATGGGCTTGGACCGAGACGAACCTATGGGCTAGTCCATGCAAGCATGCAAAAGGCACAAACCCAAAAATAGAAAAAACTATAAAAGGAAACGTTCTAAAAGAAGCAATAAAACTAAATATAAAAAATGTCTCAAACTACGCGTTAAAAGGCATTGAATACGATAATCTTCAGATAGAACGCGGTCAGCATTGAAGGCGGTTGAGTCGCTTGAAGGAGATCGCGTTCAACATTGAGTCGCTTGAAGGAAGACGCTTCGAGGCACGCGATCTTTGGTCTTGGATAGAGACGCTTGAATGAGATCGCGGACTCTGTTCCAGATGCGAGGAATATGATGAAGATCGCGGTCTTCGTACTTGGCTTTTCTGAGCTCACGGTCATGGCTTCTTCCTCGTCTTGGGCCATCATGGGAGGCAGGGTCACATCAATATGGCCGAGATCTTTGGGGGATTTGGATAAGGAGGGAATATTTTGTGGAGGATATCGTGGGCAAGGATATGGAAAGACCGAGATAGTGGGGATTTGGTGGGATCTTGGTTTGGATAGGGCAGTGGAATAGGGTTTGGAGGAGGCGTAGACAGAGCCGAGTGGGCACGGTCGCGGCCGATGCAGCGGGCCCGGCAGTGGGCGTGGTCGCGGCTGATGTAGCGGGTGCTGCAATGGGCGCGAACATGCGGACGGGAGTGGGTGTTGTATGGGGTTAGTCGGCGCGCCCCGAAGGAGGGCGAGAGGGTGCGCGTTGAGTCGCTCGCGGGTGCGTGGCTGATATCGTCGGAGAAGGAACGTGCGTTGCGTGCCGCCTGGCTGCTCTGATACCAGTTGATGAGATCCGAGGTAGCTCGGCTCTCGGGGGCGGCCCGATCTAGGCAGGAAGCGGCCTATGTTCCTTCTCGTGGTAATCGGGATAGGTACGAACCACCAAATGGATGGTTCGCGGGTCTCTTGTGCTCGCTTTGGGCGAGGGCGGGGCGAGACTTGCTCGAAGCGACGAGCTACAGAGGAAAGGGTTGAGAGGAATAAGATGGTTGATGCCCGGATCCAACAAGGAGGAATAACTCGACTCTATTTTTAATTGGATTTAACTTGGACGTGAGAAACAAGGACTACAATGAAGCCTATTTAAAGGCAAAGGGGCGCGGCCAAGACCCTAATGGCCTTGGGCCGCAAACACGCTAATGGGTTAGCCTTCTCTAGCAAGAGAAAGGCACACGCCCGAAATAGAAAGTACGGAAATGCTAAAACAGGAAACATGTTAACACGGGAAATAACATAAAATAGGCTAAACTAGACTAAGTCTTATGCCAAGGGGGACGCCACGGTCTGGGTCACCTTGGGCTCATCATAGCATGGCTTGGGTCGATGCCAGGACACATCACTCACTCTTTGAACCCAAGGTATATAGTCTAATTATGTTTTATATGAACTTGTTTGTACTCTTTACATTTCATTTTTAAAATTTAGTTCGTTTCATTGTTGTTTTGTTTCGCAAAGATACTACAATGATACATGGCTTATGGAGGATTCAACTAGAGTAGCACCCCACAGGGATGCAGAAGTTTCGATTGAGAGGCTTAGATGTTTTCGGAGACTCTTCCCGGATGTTGATGTTTGTAGAAAAATAGTTATTGAATATGCTAGCTTTTTACTCAAGTCTAGCCCATTTGCATATTTGGTGACTGTCTCTATGATGAACCCCGAGAATCCTAAAGTTTGGTGGGCAAACTTTGGTGCATTAATACCCTTAATTCAAGGATTGGCCTTCAAAGTACTTGGACAACCGACTTCTTTTTCATGATGTGAGAGAAATTGTAGTATTTATTCCTTTATTCATTCTATGAAAAGGAATAGGATATCTCTAAAGTGTGCAGAAGATATTTTTTTAATTCACAACAATCTCTGAATAATACAAAGATTCAACTTCCAAAGTGTGGGATGTTAAAGGAGATGAGTTTGGATCAATGGAAAACACCGGAATTCTGGAGTTTGCACAACTTTCTCTTGATGAACCAGAGTTGAAGGAAGAGTTCATATTAGGAGAAGATTGATGGTTTATGAAATGGCTATGGGTTGTTTTAAGTATTCAACTTGACTTGATTATGTTGTTTGTTTGGAACTCTAGTTTTCTTATTTTGTTAGTTTGCAAGATGTTTAATTCATCATGTTATTAATTTATCGTACTCATTTTTATAATGATATCTAGCATGAATATAGTCTCTTTTATGCATCATTTGTTGATATATATATATATATATATATATATATATATATTCTACTCCTCCTTACCTTGAAAATAACATATCATTTGTGTTTCAGTTTCTCCGTCGTTAACCTTTTCTACAAGTTTGAGATTAGCGTTTCTCTGTTTCGAAAACGTATCTGTTTTCCGTTTCCGTTTCCATTTTCGGATAACTAAGGTTGTAATGCCCCTTGACAATTCAACGCAATTATGGATAATCATCAAATGAATTGCAATGCACCAAACGTTTAAACAAGAAGATAAGTATGACATGAATGGACATTTAAATATATTTTCCTTTTCATATTTTTTTTCTTCTATTTTCTCATTTAATTTGCATTAAACTGGTAACTTGTACAAGAACCTCCAGTGGAGCAATTTAAGGGTCATTAATGGGAGTACACAGACAATCAATAAAATTGCAACCCAATATGTATAATGGGAGTACACCGGTAATTAATGGGAATTTTTAAGGTAAGTTGCACATTGTACAAAGTTAATCTCATTTGTCCATTTCAATTTTATCGCCTAATTTGAGACAAGACCTTTAATATATAAAATTTCAAATTTTAGGGCTACGTGTAGATCACACCAGTGAGTTTCATGTCCAATCTTTAACAATTGAGATTCATGAATTTTTTTACCCCTCAACACTCATCGTTGGATGACAAGAAAATAGTCCAAGTATATCTAGAAAAGTTATCAACAATCACAAAGACATAGTGATTTCTGTTGTGATTCCTTGTGTGCATAGGCTTACAAAATTCCATGTGGATTAATTACAAAGGACGAGAAGTACTTAATTACCTCCTTCTTGGATTTGAAGGATGCCCTTAAATGTCTCCCTTTCACATATGCATCATCTTTTTGCATGTCCACCTTGGGTAAACCAACTACCAGTTCTTGTCTTTGAAGCTTGGAGAGCAGTTGTAGGCTAGTGTGCCCACAACGTTTGTCTCAGAGTCGTATGCAACCGACGACAGGCACAATTCCTCCTCAGGGATGAAAGAGGGATCTATCTTGTAGACATTTTTTTCACATATTCCCTTGATTAAGATATTCCATGTACTTACACTCTCAACTTGACAATCATTAGTAGTCAAGACAACCACATTCTTTCTATTTTTACAAAGTTGTGCAACACTTAGAGATCGAAACCAAGGTTGTCAAAAAGATTCACATTGCCAAAACTTATATGTTTAGAGACTTACCCTTCCCAAGCCAAAAAATTCTCCTTTACTCTTGTTTCCAAATGTGATAGAAACTCTTGAAAGTTAACGAATTGAGATGAATCGTCTTTTGTTCCCTTTCATATGACTTGAGCATGCACTATCTATGTATCAGGAATTGTTCATCACTTCCCTGAATATAAATATTAGTTTTTACTGACCAAGATAAGCTTAGGCTTACCGGTTTATTGCCAACAAATTTTACTTTAACATCAGCCCTAGCTTGGTTTTGTCGAGCAATGCATGCCTTCTCGTTAGATTGCCTTATGAGGTAACACTTTTGTTTGTGATGACATGCTTTACCGCAGTGACAACACACTCTATCCCACTTTAGGTTCATGTACTTACTCTGACTTGTCCAGATGCGTCTATTAACAAGCCTCCATTCAAAGTCAATCCGCATCCTTTGGGATTTTGTACTTGTTTCAACCATATTGAATGAGTCTTTTGTTTAGTGTATCATGGATTGTTCCCTTGGGCAAAGTTGTTCCCTCCAGTTGTGGGAGAATTGTGTTTGTTCTCATTAGAGGAACTTTCACAACCATCTTTTTACTGGGAGTTTTCCTTCTGCTTTAGAGAAACAATTTGCAGCACACTTTCCAAATTTTCACCAACATAATCAACACTAGCACGTGGCACGAATCGTTTAAAGAAGTTTTCTCTCTCTTTTTCAATCTTAGAAGCAACATATTCATCCATCCAAGCCTTTTTATTTTGATCATCATTAGCCTTAAGTTCCTTTAGGTCATTATCTAACTTACCATTACTTAGTTTCAGCATAAGAATTTCAAATTCAAGAGTAGTGATATGATTCTCCAAGGAACTATTTTGCTTTTTCATATCGTAGCAATATCACATTTCTTTGGGGATGGTGTGTTCTCCAACCTAGTAACTTTTTCAGCCCAAACCTTATTATCGTCAACTTAGGGATCATATATAACATCCTTTTCCTCAATTTTATCATTAAGTTCATTATTCTCTTCACCAAGTTTTCTAATCAGAGAAAAGATGTCAGAATCATTTACTTTAGGTTCTAAAGAACCACCTTTGGCCATGAGACAGACTTCCTTTGATGTGGGTTCACACTCCCCATCTTATTCATCATTTCCCCAAGTGGCTGCCATAGCTTGTTTTCCTTCTCGAGCTGGAGGATCACCGGCCTTCTTCCTGAAATAGTTTTTTGAAAAGTTCTCTTTTCTTTGACAAAGATAGCATACAATATCCCTAAAGTCTTTGTTCCCCTCAAAGGAACGATTTATTACGAGACTAGATTTTTTTCATTGCTTTTGTAAAAAGGGCTACATCCTCATCATCATCTTCTACTTCGTTTTCGTCTTGAGCAAGATCAAAGGCTTTTTTTAACCTTGAAATCGATGTTATGCGCATTCTTAGTATCTATGAACTATCTTGTGCTGTTGAACACCAACATTGCTTTCAAGACGACCTACCAATTCCTTTTAAGTAAGAGTGTTTTTCTCACTTTGGGCTTGAAGAGCAACTAAGATTGCATCACATTTGGAGTTGAGTCCTTGAAGGAAGTGACGAGTTGTCTTCCAATCAGGGATCGTTTCTCCAAGACACTCAAGTTGACCAAGCAATCATGGAATCGGAACAAGACTCTTGAATTGGTTAATTTATCCCTTGAGAAATGCTCTCATAGTCTTTCAGAAGAGAAAGAATTCTAGTCCTTTTGACATCTTCATTTCCCTCATGAAGACGTTTAGAGCATCCTATATTTTCTTAGCACCCTTATAACACAGAACCTTCTTCATGTCAGAAGGTTGGAGGGCATGGTGCACACTATTATTGGCCCTATTGTTCTTCTCGAGCTTCTTGTAATCAACATCATCATAGTGGGCTCTTTTCTTAGGCTTGGGATCATAACTTTTGTCAAGAATTAGCTCTGGACATTTCTCGATGATATTCTAGATTTGACCGTCAAGGAACATATGTGAGATTCAATATGCTCAACCCATCAATCATATTCTTCAAACTTCAAAAGAGGTGTCTTGCAGAATGAATCATTGATTGTCGTGCTTGAAGACACTTTTCCTTCAAACTTAAATAACATAATCTAGACATCAGTCTCTAATACCAATTGTTGATCATTAGTGTTACCTCTGATGGAACAAAAGTTTTGTTCCCACAGAATATGCAGTAGAATAAATTTATGAAAGAGATGAACTTCAACATATGACTTAAACTGAAAAACTCCAATAGCCAACTAGTTATTGTGAGAAAAACTACTACCTTTTATCTTTCCCTATAAAGGATTTAGAAGATGTATACTTGTTTTATCAATCTCTTCTTCGACTACAAGTGTAGCATGGATTCAAACACTAGACTTCCCACCTAGTCTTGAAACTTTCCAACCACTTCGAACCTCGAACTCAACGGCAAAGACTTGTAAACTTCTTCTCGATCTCTTGCATCTTGCATTGGTTCTTGGGTTCAATGTTGCCAACTACCTCAATAGAAATCTGAACCATTTACATAGTCTCCTAAAACCCTAGCACGTAAAATTGATTATATTCATACTTTCCTAGTAAGAATATGATCTTCCCATAAACTGAAAAATGAAATCTTATACAAAAGATAATATCTAGGAAAGTCTATTTTGTCCAGGTTCCTTGGTATTGACAAATTATGAGAGACACCAAGTTTCCTACAAAAACTAAGGAAACTAGCATTCTCAAACTTTGTTCCATCATCGAATTTGTCTCAAACTTCTTGATTATGAACTCGAATTCAGTGAAGGATTTATCCTTTGATGATTGGTAGATGGTCTATGTGTACCTGGAATCAAGGCTATAAAGATCATGATTCTAGGATCGGATCAGTGAAGGTTTTCAGAATCAGATTGTAAGATCATATCGTTAATCATAAGATTCTACATTATAACTAAAAGTATGTAGTGATAACCTAATGTATTATATATTTATTTTATACATAAAGTTAAAAAATATTAGAAATGAACTAGAATAACCTAAAAATTAAAAATATTAGATATTGGGTAAGTACTAATGTTATCAAAGATAAACTAGAATAACGATGAACTACAATTGAGATATAAATTTTGATAGTATTAATATGTCATAATAAAAAGGTTTTAATTTTGTAGTTTTTTAGTGTTTTGTATGTTATAATTAATAATTAGCATTTCTATATTTCTATTTTATGTTATTATAACTATATTTAGATTTAGTAAATCTCACCAAATCATTCTCTTGTACACACCTATATATATCATTTAATAAGAACAGAAACCCTAAGGAGGATATTTTACAATCCTACATAGTATCAAATGGGGTAGCTGTGAAAAAGACAAATAGTGGAATGTTTCTGTTCTAACAGAAGTACACAAACGAGATGTTCGACAAAGACAAGATGTCAAATTGTAAACCTTGCTCCACCTTTGTTGACACCTCTTAAAAAATTGGCGAAAATGCACGAGTCTAGCGGAAAATCCAACATTGTACATGAGTCTGGCATAAGCTTTACAATATTTGACATTTACGCGCCCAAATATTCAATATGCACTACAAAACATATGTCTCTTTAGGCATGATCCGAGAGAAAAACATTTTAGTGCAATTAAGAGAATTATATGGTACTTAAGAAGTACCACCAATCATGGCCTTCCCTCACAGACGGCCTGAAAAACAGCTTAATGACATATTCTGATGTCGATTGGGTTGTCCGGACTCCAGAAAATCAATTTCAAGTTACTGCGTGTTCCTTGGTGACAATTTGATCTCTTGGTCCTCAAAGCAACAAAACATTGTTTCAGGATATAGTGCATAAGCAGAATACAAAGGGGTTGCAAATGATGTTGATGGGTGTTGTTGGATTTACCAATTGCTCGTTAAATTATGCTCATTGATCTCTAACGCCACTATTGTCTACTGTGACAAGGTTAGTGCCGTTTACATATCATCCAACCCGGCACAAAATAAGTGAACCAAACATATAGAGATTGATCTACACTGCTACATGTCTCTACACAAAGTCAGTATGCGAACATATTTACCAAAGGGTTACCTATAACATGTTTAAGGAATTCAGATCCAATTTAAACATCCAAGAACATGATGTAGAAACTGCGAGGGATGTTATAATTTATAATTGTTGTTTCTATATTTCTATTTTATCTTATTACAAATGTAAGTAGATTTGGCAAATCTCCCCAAGTCATTCTCTTGTAACACCTATATATATTATTAATAAGAAAGACAACTCTAAGGAGGATATTTTACAATCCTACATCGTATATGATTAATATTTACATGAATTAAGATTTTTAAGTGTGTATTTATATCAATTTCATACTTAAATAGTATAATGTTATTATCATTTGTATAGGATTGTAAAAATTGTTTGTAGAATCGTTAGAATTGTATGTAAGATCGAAATCGTACACAAGATTCTATCCATTTTATTTTGATCAATTAAAATAATATATCTTAAAGATTCTAACTAGAATCGAGGACTAATTTGCCTTTCCTGGATCGTAGGATTGTTGAAATCATAGATCCGGATCAGGATTTTAATAACCATGCCTAGAATAGTCATCAACAAGAACAAACACATACATGTTCTCTATATGACTTCTCACCCTCTCTTCTAGATGAGCATTTTTATCTTCGGCTCTTTGTAGTTCCATATCCCTGATTTCTGTAAGTTCTTGTTCATTAAGTTCTTTCTCTGGTTCTGGGCAATACTTTCTATATACCCGATACCGTATCCAAGTTTGAGAAACTTTTATCATGGTCTTCTTCCTTTTCAACACTAGCGTTAATAAGTAGGTCAAGTTTTTTTCCATGTCAAATCAGTCTTACTATATATGTTACACAACTTGATTAAGTTATCTTTTTCAAGTTCAAGGGCAATGATGTCAGTACTTAGAGTATTGTTGACAGTCTTCAAAGAATTGAGTCCATTAATAGTTTTACTACAAGTTGAGCAGGGAACAGTAGATGATCAAACATGCAATTCAAAGCTTCTTGAAGCTTATTACATTGTTCCTCAAGTTCCTCTTGCAATTTAAGAGTTTTATGAACAATTTATTAACAATATTGACAAGATCAGATTTAGCATATTTCATTTGGGATTCAAGAAAGGATTCATTACTTACCTCTTCTTCAGTATCATCATCCTTGATGGCCATGAGACATTTCTTGAGCTTTATCCAAACTTTTGGTTCCTCGTTAGAGTTATTTCCCCACACAGCTACGAGGGCCTTCTTTTTCTCTTTTCCATCATCATCACCTTTAGTACAGGTCTTAGCACGGTTCCTTTTTTCCTACACATGTAGCGTGTAACATCCTTGATGTCACATTTCCGTTCATTACCCCCCTTGAATTATACTTACCTCCAACTTCCCTTTGTTATAAAGTTGACGCATGGCTTTGGGTAACATGACAGTTATTTCATCACCATCATCTTCTACCTCATCTTTTTTTTCCTTCCACATTGTGAAGAGTTTTTTCAATCTTTAAAGCAATTCCCTTGTCAGATTACGCCATAAGTACATGCTCTAGACCCTCATATTGCGTTCTATTTCCAAAAATCTAGGGTAGAAAGGAAGTTTGAGTAGTGGATCTCCTTGATGAGACAATTTATCATGTTGTACTTTTGGTTTAGTCCATCAATAGCAACAAGAGACTTTTCCCAAGCTTCAATGGTAATGGCATGAAAGCTTAGCCGATTAAGTAGGTGTAGGAAGCTTTGATACAACTTGTTTTGGGAAAATATTCGTATGGGCCCAACTGTCAAGTCCATTACATAAGCTCAACATCTTTTCATCTTAGAACCAAATGACAATAGGAGTAACAAATCTACATATATACTATCTCGGCTTTGATTTCTCACAATTCCGATATGGAGTTCAAAATGAACTCACAGTAGTGTTTTTTCAAATCTATTATTATGAACTACCCACATCCAAGATACAAGTTTAGTTATTTTGTTTGAACTTTGTATTTGTTAGATTATATATCATAAAATCATCGATTAATCTAATTCTCTTTAATTATTTTTATTTATATAAAGTGTTTCCATATTTGATTAGGAAAAGTGTAATGTTTATATCTTTAGGTGAGCTATTGTTATTAATATTGTCCGATGTCACAAAATTGTATATAAATCAAACCTCCCTTAAACACTTGAGTTTAAAATATGGTGATCCCTCAATTATTTTTTTCCTCAAACATTCATAATTTGTAAGAATTTATTAATATTGAATAATATTTACCTTGTAGACTACTTTTAAATAAATACTACATAGACTTATTATAGTCAAAAGAGAGAAATTTTCTCTTGAGCTGAAAGAATGATTTTTTGGAAGAAGTTTATAAATTATTATTCATAAATTGTTACGTTCAAAATTAGAAAAATAATACATTATTATTTTTCAAAAAAATATATATTGAATATCAATAAACTAAGTTTTACTTTATTTTGAACAAGCAATTATTACTTTTATCAATATTTTAATCAATTGTAATATTTATATTACGATCTACAACATATTATAATTGCAACTAATTATATTAGTCAATCGTAAAATCTCTAATGTCTATTTTTTCTTTGACTGAAGTAAAATGATGCAAGGCAAACTATAAGCGATTTTTTGATACGCACGCGGGACAGTGTCTTTCCCTACTTAGACTAAGTATATGTTGTAGATAATAAATAAACACGTTTACTTTTTAACGCATAGGCAAAACTGTCTTTCAGCGCATAAGGTCCACACGTAACGTGAGACGAGACTCCCCACGTTACGTGAGGCAAAAACAGGATCACACGTAACGTGTAGATATGATCCACACATTACGTGTGGATTATCTCCACACGTAACGTGTGGACATGCTCCACACATTACGTGTGGAGTTACTACATGAAGAGGATTTACTTAACGTGAGGAGAGTGTCCCCACGTTAAGTAGACCTATTTTTTTGATTAAGTAACGTTATACGAAGTATTTCGGTCTTCTTCGCTTAGTATCGAGTTTTACAGAAAGATTGAAGTTACGATCGTATTGAGTCATTTACATTGCTATGACCATTCTGCCCTTCCAATGTAAAGTTATCGATCGAGCCACCCCCATTCAACCTAAAGATAGCGTATGTTTAAAGTTTATGGTTTATGACATGTAATAGTTGTAGTATTTATTTGTGTTTTAATGTTGTGTATGAACCATAAAATTGTTTCTACATAGGCATTAGGGGAGGGTTACCCCCATTGTGTAGCCCAACTTGTATTAATCTTTATAAGAACAATACAAAATGATCAAATATACAAATTGTTCATTATGTTGGTTGACTACAACCACATTTAGCACACAATCAAAGAAAACAATACAAATTGATCATAAACTTAGAAAAAATTAGAGAAAAGATATGACATTAAAACATTCGTAGATTGAAGTTATACATTTAGCATTTGAAGAAATTAGGGTAGTCTCTGGTAAACGTTCGCTTCATATGATATCTCTGGTCTGCTAAATTTGCGTGCTCCCTACAAAAGTTGATAGTACATAAACAACATTACACAAAAGATACGACATTAATCACCTACGATGTATATCATTTAGTAGATTGAAGTTATACCTACGAATTTTATCAAGATCTTTAACAAGATCTTGATTTTCCTTAACAAGATCTTGATTTCCCTGCCATTGTTGTCGAATAACCGTGTGTGCCCTATCCTCATACATTGGATCAATCCACTCCCTGAAACGACACCCCACTTCTGGGCATCCCCAATACCTCCTTCCGTAGTCCCACTGCAAATCCCAAGTTCGGACAACGGCTTTCAAATTACAATAGCATAGCCTATCTGCGTTTGTTGATGATTTGGATGAAGATGCCATTATTTTTTGTAGTGTTTGGTTTCCTACAAATATCATAAATCCAATAATATAAAAAATTAGGGTTACTAAATTGATAGAATGTGGAAGAAGAAGCTTACCCAAAAGTGTATCTGTAGGCGCCGCTTGTGTTGGAATTGTTGTAGTGAACAAACAACCCTAATGCTTCTTATATAGTGAAAAGGCAATGTGTTTGACAGCTAATAACCAGCTGGAAAAAAGGAGAAATCTGATTGACAAATCTTTGACAGCTAATAACCAACTGTTGTATATAGCTGTATACAGTTGTAGTCACTCTAAACACTAAACCCTAAACCCTAAATACTAAATCCTAAATATGAACTCTAAACCCTAAACCCTAAAACCTAAACCCTAAACCCTTAAGGAAAAAAGAAGTACCACGTTACGTATGAGTATATTCAACACGTTTCGTGTAGTAGAGGCTCACACATAACGTGTGGGATAACCTCACACGTAACTTAGGGGTAAGGTTGTTGTAAAACGCATTGAATTAACCGTCTTATCCCCACCTAACTGAATTAATGGTCCGCTCTTCATCTTCCCCGGCTAAGCCCCAATTTCGAGCCTAAACCCTTCATTTAAAACTTCCCCAAATTTGTGTTTTACACCCTCAATTTTTTTTTTTTAAAAATGGACAATATCAACAACAATGTTGAAGAGGATCCACTTCCAAGTGAGGTAATTTCCGTTATTTAAAGTTAAAGTTTTCATTTTTTGTTTGGGACATGCTCAAAGTTTTGATCTTTAGTTGTTGAAAACAATACATGATATTTGTTGTTTAGGTGTTAGAAACATAGTTTCACATGCTAGATTTTCAAAGTTTTGAACTTGATATTTGTTGTTTAGGTGTTAGAAACCAAGTTTTATATCCTAGATTTTGAGGTTTAGGGTTTATTCAAGCTGTTTTCACGTTACATTGAAGAACAGTTTCACACGTTATGCCCTGAACATGTCCACACATAAGGTGTGAAACAGTTACACACGTAACGTGTGAAACAGCTTCACACGTAACGTGTGAAACATGTGCCAGATTGTGGTTTCACACGTTACGTGTGCAACTGTTCTACACATAACGTGTGAAACATGTCCACACGTAACGTGTGAAACATGTGCCAGATTGTGGCTGCTGGCGGTTTCTGTGCCTTCTGTAAAAGGGCACGATTCCTGGCACGGTTTGTGACAAACCGTGCGCTTTACCAGAATGTGGTTTCTGGCGGTTTATGTTCCTTCTATAAAGGGGCTTCTGTAAAAGGGCACGGTTTGTTCATTTTAAATTGATGTCTAAGAATGCTTCCTTAAAGGGAATTATGGTTTCACACTTAATAATTAGTTCACTACTTGATGAGACGATTCCATGTGTATGCAGGCGAACTATTATTTGTACGAGGGATTAAACAATATTTCCCTCGATGACTGGAGCACCCCCACAAAAATCATTTTCTGGTTGGGAAACACCTCATCAACCGTTGTCGGAATGGAACACACCATCTGAGTGTAAAACACCAGATGATATACCATCATTCTCACTTGGAGTGTTTGAATATAGTTGTCCGCCTCCAAAAGCATCTTTATCTCATGAAGAGACTAAGAATTCAGCTTCTGTTAACCCACAATTTTGCTTTCCTTCCCTACACACACAGCCTCAGTTCAGAAATGATCCAGAACAGGATGTTTTTGTCTCTGCTGATTATTCAGAGTTCTTCAGAACAAACCAAATCTGGGAGTCTAGAGAAGAAGCATTTATATGGGCGCGGGAGACTGCTATGTCTCATAACTTCTGCATCATAAAGGGGAGGAATAAACCTTCCATGTATAAAGCCTTTGGAGGGACTTGGTTACCGTGCGATAGGCATGGACAAAATATCCGTAAACAAGCTGACCAAGTGAGGGATAGCACAAAGTCCAAGAAGTGTGGGTGTCCATTTATGTTGAGGTTAAAAGAAGGGCCGAAGGGATCATGGAAGATCACTGTACAACATGGAACTCACAATCATGTGATCAAAGACAATTTGTTCGGTCATGCATTAGCTGGGCGGCCAAACGCTGAAGAGAAGGAGATTATTAGGGTGATGACAGTTAATCATTGCAATCCTCAAAAGATTTTTACTACAATCAAATCGTCCCCAGGAAACTTGACCAAGATGAAGCAAGTGTACAACATCATGCATGACATACGAAAAAAGGGCATGGAAGGAAGAATAGTGGTGCAACAGTTCTTCTATGAGTGTAAGGAGAAGGGATACTTCATGAAGCATAGATTCAATAAGAAGACCAATAGGATCACAAATATCTTCTTCGCAAGCCCAGACTAGTTGTCGCTGCTGAAGGTATTCCCGTACGTTGTGTTGCTAGACTCTACATATGCAACTAACAGGTTAGTAACACACATATCTATTATATTCTTCACTTGTTCATGTAATTATTAGCATGCCATAACATATCATTATGTGTGCAGTTACGATTTGCCCTTCCTTGAAATTGTCGGCATCACATCTGTTTGGAAAAACTACAATATTGTCGGGGCGTTTCTGGAGCATGAGAACGAAGAGAGTTACAAGTGGGCCATACAACAACTTTCAAAAATGTTTGTTAAGGTCCAACGAGCACCCACATGCTTGGTCACAGATCGGGAGAAGGCATTTATGAACTCCTTAGAGAAGCAGTTTCCAGAAGCAAAATTCCTCCTATGTAGGCGCCATGTGAGGAAGAATATTGAAGACTTCGAGAAGAAGGTCATGGACAAGTTTAGGGGCACATCGTTTTCCAATGACTACATGAAACTATTCAAGGAAACAACCATAGAAGGGTATGAAGCAACACTGAAGAAGATTCAGGAAGATTGGAGGAAATATCCAAAATGTCTTCAGTATGTACAAAAAAACTGGCTTGACCCGTACAGGGAAAGAATCGTCTCAGTATGGACAGATACAGTCTTCACTCTTGGGACTACCACAACTAATAGGTTTGTGCATTATGTTTTTAAATTTAACTGGTTATTTGAACTCGGACTATTACAACAACATACTGACTTCAAATTCTTGATTGTAATACAAGGTTGAAGGGGCCCATTCAAGTCTTAAAAGCTTCTTCACTAGCAATGTTGGCAACCTTTGCACTGTATTCAATCAATATGATACACGGTTGCGCAGTCATATTAATGAGATAAGGGGGGGCTTGAATGAGAGCTTATAAAAGCGATTTATGCTGATAACACAATCACATCTTTTCTGCAAGCTGCACTACAAGGTCTCTGCGATTGCACTAGCTCGGTTGATTGAGGAATACAAGAAAGGCGAAGCTCCATTATGGAACACTATATGCAGATGCCAGATGAGGGTCAGAGATGGCTTGCCTTGCGTGCATGACATGGCGCGAAATGTGATAAACCAGGAACCAATTGAACTCAGCTCATTGCATCCGTTCTGGACGCAATTGACCTTGTCAGAAGTGCGGACAAAAGAAGAAGAAGAAGAAGAAGAAGAAGCCACAGAATATAGAGTGAATAGGTCGTTGCTTGAAGAATTTGCTACAAGCGTCTTCCCCACATTACCAGTGCATGATCAACACAGAGCTGTCTCTGCACTAACAAGTATAGCACATCCAGAGCGGACTACTCTGCAAGAGCCAGCTAAAGTTAAGCATAAGGGTCGGCCTCAAGGAGCTCTAAACATTCCCACCAAAAGACAACCGTCAGCATGGGAGTACACTGACCAACAGATGGAGGGA